>CM034157.1:258536158-260936158 GCA_019776745.2 Taxus chinensis | reverse complement strand
AAATCACCACCATATTTTATTTTATTTTTCATTCTTTGTTTATCCTCATCTGGGGCATCTTCTATTATCCTCTTCTTTTCTCATCCTTTCCACCCTTTCTTCCTTCATCTATCTCTTTCAAAATTGTGATCAATTCCTTTGTGTCACTGATCCCTAGTTTGAGGGGGAACACCTCATCAAACATCCTTCATCTCTTTATTTTTGTTTCATGGCTTGCTTATATAAACCACTCAACAAAAGGGACAAGTGTAGACACCAATTTTTGGTATCACTACCCCTCACCCTGCACTCCCTCTCTTCTTACATGCATGCACCTATTAGAATCTTCCCCTTCCCTCCAAAATTCCATTTATGCCATTTTATTATTATTTTCCACCTTTAATCCTATCTTACCCATCCCATTATTTTAATAATGTTAATTATCTTTGATCTCCATTAATCAAATCCTAATCATCACCTAATTTGTTATACCTTGAACACATCCACCTAGCCATGGCCCCCTTCACCCCACTATAATATTAATTTAATTATTTAAATTAAATTAATTCATTATCCTCACCATATTTATTATTTAAATATCCTAATTGGGATAATGCCCACATATCCACCTCACCTAGACACCTCATCAAGCCACCTCACCCTAAGACCTATTCTTAGTAAGTTGCCATAACTAACTAAGACTTACCCAAACCCTAAAAATCAATGCCTACATTCCCTCTAACCACATTCCCGCATGCTTAAAAGAAGCTTCCATCCTAATCCGTGAGTTAACGACACGAGATCCCAGAAAATCAAGGGGATCTACCCAGTTTAGTAAACCTAGGAAATCCCACCCTAACCGACGCCGGTTACCCTTAACCGCCGTCGGTTAAGCCAGAACCACCATCGGTCACCTTTTAATCCCCAAAACAACCTTATTTTTGAGGTTGGAAAAAGGTTGGCAGATTCCTGAGAGATATCACATCTTTTGAGAACAAGTTTCCACGAGAACACACATGCAAGGAAGGAGATCAAGCATTTTCTCTTGCACAGACATCCAACATTCATCCAGCAACCACCCAGCACAAGATTTGATCCAATCAGGAAAGAAGGAGAGCACATGCAGCCCATGCAAGAGCTCCCCAATGTTTGGTGATCCTCTACAGCATTCAACCTCTTATCAACACCTTCATTCCTCACTCACAGACGTCCAGAACTAGATTCCAAGTAAGTGAAACATTTTACTCCTCTGGTTCATTCATTTAATCATTGTATCTTCATCCTTTGTTCTCCTAGCCACCCATTGACCTCCTTCAATACTCACCCCTCCATATCCCCATTAAACCCTCACCAAATCCCATCCAAATAGCTTAATACCTCATTTCGACCAGCCTAGTCCTTTGTGTAATCATAAGGGAGATCTAAAGCTCATTCTGTGACATTCCCAATATTCCACAGTAACCGGCACTGGTTCTCCCCAACCGGCGTCAATCACCCTTAACCAGCATTGGTCTCTGTATTTACCAATACAACACAGAACAGTAACCTACCTACCTATTCCCACATCACTCTTAATCACCTGTGACCTACCTAAGACCTTTGTTAGACTTGCAGAGACCCAGAATCAGTTACTTGACCTTCAGATCTTATTTTAACCTAGCCTGTTAGATTAGATCTTTCTTATTGTGTTTTAAATGAGATACCTAAATCATTTTAACTACAATAGGATTTACTTTATTACCAGCATTAAATTGTTTTAAACAGTGGACTGACAGTCATCTAGGAAGTATCACACTTCCTAGATCTAGCACACGCTAGGCAGTTCACTGCACGTATTGTTTAACTTTATTTGGTGGTCTTGTGTTCCATTTCAGGTAGTTCCTCCTAGCCAAAAGGAAGCTCTCACGATCAGCTGTGGATTCAGAAGTCATACGCACACAATAACCTATCAACCATCATTTCAACAGGTATTCCTCCTACGCCCATTACCCTATCTGTTTGTCATTTTCAAAGAAACGTCTAAGAATCAGGTGAAACATTTTGGCACGCCCGGTGGGACCCATCTAGGGTTCCTTGCATTTTATTCATTCCTAGGAAAATTTGTGTGTTTTTTTCCCTTCTGAAAAGCATACACATTAATTTTCTTCCTTGGTAACCTTCTTTTTCTTTCTATTTTCTCTAAAAGAAACCTTTCTTTTGGTGTACTTAAAAAGAACCATTTCTTCTTGTTTTCTGCATTTTAGTGAAAGAGCATCCCTCTCCCTCTTCATCTATTTGTGTCATCGAATTCCATATTTCGATTTGGGCTTAAAATCATTGCATTTCATTCTGATTTTCTGCATTAGCTCACATTAATTGAGGGCAACCTATACGTTGGAAGTCATTCCCAGCTGATGGTTGACAAACGAATCGTAGAAAGCACATCTCTCTCTCTCTCTGAGTCTTACCAAATTGCACAAATTCAAAACAAATACATATTCTTAAACAACATCTTTCCTGGGAATGCCTGTCAATGATCACACTGATCTGAGGATTGGCAGGTACTCCCCAGCTCGCTGCTCTGTCGAGTCATACTTCAGAAGCGAAGCCCGCCCCCACCATAACATACCTGAAACATCACCTTTTAGATCTCCTTCTTCGTAGGAAGCCATCCTCACCAAAAAACTCTATTCTACAGTTCATGAGTCAGTCCTTAAATAGCATAAGCTAAACAAACATAATAGAAAAGGCACTCTTAGGATCACATTTTTCTTAGTGTTTCTACTTGGCTTGTGTTTTGAGGTGAGAGGTCACGTTCTTCATTTTTCTTATTTCTCCTTGCACGCTCCTCATCATAGTTGGTGTATTCCAGCTTCATCTGAGTGTGCCTGGACCATATTCTCATCATTCTCAGAATTCTGGGTTTGATTCCACATCAAATTTTAACTCACAACCACTTTTCTTTCATCACTATTTCAATTTCACAGTGACTGGTGTCGGTCCAATGACCATCGTCGGTTACCCTCTGACCATCATTGGTTATACCCAACCGGCGTCGGTTCACTGTCATTTTGGTTAACCTACCCAAAAATACACCTATTCACTTTCTTCAACTATTCAGAGTCCCTATCACTACTATCATTCCCATTGACCTTGTAAATCTCATCAGTATTTGGCATACCTATCAAATTTGGCCTTATACCTTGTTTTTAACCAAGTGTCCACTTTCCACAGTGACCGGCCACGGTTACCTGTGACCAGCGTCGGTTTACCCTAACTGACATCGGTTATCTTGTGTCACTTTGCAGCTAACATTTTAGCCCTAATTCACCTACCACCGCCTATTATCTTACCTATTCGTGTTGTATTTCTGTGTCATTTACAGAAAGGCAAGTCAACCTGATCAGTACCTATTCACATGGTACTGATGCATCGACAAGCTAGCACCCTCATATTCCATGCCAGTTGTCAACCACTCCCACCTAGCCCTTCACCACCTTCCATTTTATCACCCGCCATGGATCCTATCCAACCTATCACTATCGCTACCAGAGATGAGGAGTTCACACAACTCCTTGACCAAAACCCTGCCGCCTTGCAGTTTTATCTTTCCCACTCATCCACTCGAGATTCCTCAGGTCAGTTGATATATGGCATGCCCGTATCTATCCCCCCAACACTCGCTCCTACTTCTGCTCCAGCCCCATCTGGCTCCACACTGCCTACATCTACCTTACCCCCAGTCATTTCACAGCTAGGTCCTATACCCACTATGACTGCCACATCTGCTACATCCATTGCACCTGCCACATCCACCATACCTTCGACAACCACCCAAAACACAACCTCATCCACCCCTATTGTCTCACATATACCCGTAGCTACACAACCACCTCCCGTGTCGGTGACCCCTACCCCTTTTCAAAACGTGGTCCTTTCTATTCCACAATCATTAGCCCCCATTGCCACTAGGGTCACCATGACCCTTCCACCTCCATATACGTACTATCAGCAACCTCTTGTTTCATCTGTTATTCACTCTGGGTACATACCCCCTATTTCACTACCTTCTTCTCAATCTACCTACATGGCAGCACCATATACTGGAATGCCACCCTTGTTACATGCCCAACACCAACCCTCTTACACTACAGGAGGCACCCAACCATCGCAACCTACCAACGACCTAATCAAATTAATGATGGACAAGATGCAGACATTGGAGGCATCAGTTTCTGGCTCCCGCAACACTCTCACCTATGATGAGATTTGTAATGAGCCTATCCACCCATCCATTCCTATCCGTCCATACCCCATGCATTGGGAAATGCCTAAATTCAACCATTTCAATAGCAAGGAAGACCCGCAACAACATTTGCGGTGGTTCAAACATGGGTGTTACCTAATCACCCACGATGATGCTTTCCTCTTGAGGACCTTTCCTATGTCTCTGACTGGACCTGTGTTAGATTGGTATAGTGGGTTACCTAGACACTCTATATTTTCATTTAATCAGGTAGCCCAAGCCTTCTTGGATCACTTCTCCATCAACATTGTTAAGAAGGTTACCATGACTGACCTATACTCCACGCGTCAGTATGATGACAAATCTATCACAGATTTTGTCACTCGCTGGCGTAGCCTGATCAATCAACTCACATTCCAACTACCACAAATAGAACTCATCAAGCTCTTCACACGGGCTTGTGCTAGACATATCTCACTGACCCTGCAGGTCCAAACTTTCTAAACATTTGACGAAGCATTCACCATGGCACGAAAGTTAGAGATTCGGGCCATTGAAGAGAAGAAAATCCAATTACGCAATAAGAATTCAGCATTCAAGTCGAATGATACCTCTTCTTCTTCCAAACCACAGAACAATTATTTAAAAGCTAAGGGCACCACTAACACAGTGGTACTCAAAGCCGGCCCAGCTCATCCATCAAATCAGGCTAGCCCCTCATCTAATCTCTCACCCATTCAGACTTTTCAATTTAGACGAGAACAACAGAAATACACCCCAATTGGGGAGCCTTACTCTTCTGTCTTAGAAAAGCTCATCAAAGCTGGGGCCATCACCCTTCCACCTATAAAACCACACACTGGTTTTGACCCTGCTCGCCCCATGCCCGCATGGTATAAAGAACATGACTTCTGTAACTATCATCGAGTAAAGGGTCATAGTGATGGAAATTGCATCACTTTCAAAAACATTGTCCAAGAAATGCTCGAGAAAGGTGAGTTAACCATGGATAATCCTAACGCACCTACCAATCAAAACCTACATATCTTCAAGAAACCCTTTCCCAATCATGCCCCTTCATCTGATCAAACTGGTGAGACCTCAACTCATGATAGCCATACCCGCGAGGTCCACGCTATTTTTAGTGATGCACCCATTGCTTCCCAATTACCTCATATTCCTTCCATAGAGGAAATTCTAGCTTGAAATCCTCCTTCTGCATTGGAACCTACCTCACCTATTCCTCCACCCATAGAGGAACACCTTTCACCTCCTTCCTCACCTGTGGAGGAGCCTTCCGCTAATATCGAGACCATTTCACCTTTGGCTTCTCCACCTAGAGAACCATCACCCACAGTACTTCTTCAGTCCATGGAGGATACTTGTTTATCTCCTCCACTCATAGAGGAGCACCCATCATCTCCTCCACCTATCAATAGAGAACACCCATTTTCTCCTCCACCTATCAAGGATCTAGTAGAGATACCTTTGCCTCTCTGTGAGCATTCTCCATCAGCTACCCAAGATCCTGCAGACCTACTTTTGGCTCTCTTACCCACGGAAGCCGAAGCTAACAAATTCCCCATCTCTAAGACACATTTTACAGGAATTTCCATTAGGTCCTCATCAACTTCACCTACAGACGTGTCATTCTCACGCTTGGCCAATCACTTAGATTATGTGGATAGAGCCTTATTGTGGGGGCGTCTTCTGCTTCCTGTCTCAACACAATGCAGATGTCACTTGCTGATACTTCCACTATCTACCCAAAAATATTCCAGACCAATTGAACCGAGCACAACCACCTCTATCACTACTTCTTCCATAACCCTCAGCACCACTCAACATACACCCTTACCCATAGCCCAACATACATCTAAATCCAAACCCACACCTACATCATCTTCCTCGACTAAACCTATTACTACCTTAGGGGTCACCCCAACCACCAGCCTTACTCATCCACCTATCAAACTAGATTTAGCTACATCTTCCACAGTCAATACCCAACCTACTTCCAGGCACCCAAATAGAAGAACCAAACCCATAGAACTCATACCCCGGCTACGCCAATCATACCTACATCACCTTCACCCTTTCTATCTGTTTTAGGACCTCAACCTCCCAACACAATCAAGAAATATCCACCCATCAATAAACCAAAAACACAACAGCCCATTCCTTCCTCGCAAACCTCTAACATACCCAAGCACCTGACATGACTTACACCTACACCTACAACATCTTTACCACCCATACCTCCAATACCCTCAGCAACTTCTTCACTACCCACTACACTTCAGTCTCTGTCCCTCACACCCCCTGCATGACCCACATCATCTACCTTCACAACACCTCCATTATCCCTCTGGGTAACTCACCCTCTTCCCCCATCCACTTTTCCCTCTAGATCTCATACACCCATATCACCTTTACCCAAGAAGGTGCAACCCAAAGACAAAAATCCACTACCCTCCAATAAGGTAGTCAAAACAACCATACACCCTCCTGCCCATTCATCTACCATACCCCTACCCAAACAAACATGACCAACACCCAAGACCACTCCAGCACCCAAAACCATGGCTCAACCCACTCCCCCTCCTACAAGGACCATTCCTCAACAATCAGCCGCACCTACACCCAAACCCACTTTCACTTCCCATTGTGATCCACTAGCAGGGTCCTATGCCAAAATCTTAACCAACCTCCTTGAGACTTCTGTCATCACATTACCACCACTCAGACCTTATGACCCCCTCAAACCCAAGCCAAAAGGGTTTGATGACACTAAAATTTGTGCCTACCATCGTGTGTCAGGGCACGATGTGGAGAACTGCAAGGCTTTGAAAACCATCCTTATCCAGTTGTGTCCTCCGAAAGCCAACTTTGACGATGACAACCTTCTTGATGAGGACCCTACTTCACCAACACCCATTCCCACAGTCCTTCCCTCATTACCTACTCAACAACCATGACCTCCACCCCCACAACTCTTAGAGCCACCCCCAAGATTCAAAATTAACATGGTTCACATCAGAGAACTTGCCACACCATTACCTAAATGTCATTGTGCCCAGCTCACCTCACAAGGTTTTTCTCCTCCGGTAGGTTTTTTCCTGTCATGTCGTTACACCACTCACCCTACACCTTCTCCATTTGCCAACTCCCCTCAAATCAACATGATCCACATTACTACCCATGCTTAGAAGGACAAAGGTAAGGAAAAGGCAACTGACCCACCAACCAATCCTATACCCAACATACCATCTGCACCCACACCTAAAATCACTATCTGTGGCCCCACATACCCTATTTCTAATGGGGTCACACATCGCACCATGCTCAAACAACTACACCAATCCCCCCTCAAAATGTCCCTATATGACCTCATCCAAACCTCAGAATCCCAACGTCAAGCTCTCATGGAGGTTTTGCAATCTATTGAGGTTTTACCCAATGACCCTACACCTGTAGCCTCCATTATCACACCCCATCATGTAGCCTCTCTCACCAAATTGCCACCTTTATCCACACCTCACCCTACTCACCAAGTAGCCTCCCTTAGCTTCTCAGAGGAAGAGATCGCACTGCACCAAACAGATGACCCAGACCCAACCCTCTTCATCTCTGTCCACATCGATGATATACATGTATGACGGGTAATGATTGATGGGGGTGCTAGCATTAATATCATTTCATCCCATGCATTCACTCAAATGCACATACCTAACAATTGCTTACATAAACATCCCGTCATGTTGCGTTCATTCAATGACGCTATCACCTCTACACTAGGCACCGTCATCCTCCATGTTCGTGTGGGCCCCCACACTATTCCAGAGTTATTTTACATCTTGGAGGGGGAATTTCAATATAACCTGTTGCTTGGCAGACCCTGGATTCGTGTCATGGGTTGTGTTCCTTCCACTTTGCATCACTGTGTAAAGTTTGAGCATGAAGGGCACACCTATACTATTCCAGCTGATCCATCACCTTTCAAAACATGCAACATGCTCTACCAACCCAATGACGTGCTTATACCCATTAAGGCATCTACCTCCATGACCACTACCACTTCACCTACGCCTCCACTTACCAATACAGTCACTACCTCAACCACACCTACCTCCTCCATTCCTACCGCTACCACAACCTCCATGGCTGACCCATCAGCCTCCTAATCTATTAGCTCTACCTCCATGTCAACCACCGACACATCATCTATTCTAGCTACCCACATACCAACCACCGATCCCTTGGAAGGCATTTTTCAACGCCTCACTCTGGGAGAGTATCACTTATATAGTGTCAACACATTCCTTACTCCACAAGAGTATGGAAGTCTTCACCAACACCCTCGCTATGATCACCACATAGGAGAACACCTCCTTTATGGTCCTCCTCATCTCCGTACTAGTCTCACCTATGGGGGACTTGATACTACCACCTACACACCTGAACCACCATCACAAACCCGCCCATTTTCCGCTGACTTCCAGTCTCTCACCAATCGCCATTTCACCCACACCTTCCTGCACCGATGTGCATGGAAGGGTTTTGGTTTTGGATTTTACAAGCAAGGCCACCATACTATTATTCCATGTACTACTCTGCAAACATAACAACCGTAGTGGTATCAGCTTTGCTGAACCACCTACTAAGCAAGCCCACATTGAACTCATTGAGAACATCAGCCCTTCTCCACCTTCTTCACTCGCTCCGCCTTCATCACCACCTTCGCCAACAGAGTCGATGGATCTTGAATCTATCCCTCCTAACTTTTTTTTTTCATAAACACCGTTTCCTTGGGGCCTCTAACTTCTCAATGTAAGGGTTTGCACACTTTACTCTAATTCTCCATTTTCCATTTTTACTCCAAAACATCCTTGTGGCTCGATCTGAAGATCTGTAACTCATTTTATCCAGTTGAATGTTTTCAAACTGCCCTCAATGTTGAATTATTCTGCCCCATTTTTGAAACAGAAATCCAAGTTTCCCCTTTGTTTGTGCCCTAACTTTTCATGAATTGCATCGGGATGAGTGTATTCATCCTTTGCCAAAGATCCTGAAAAAACTTGAAGTTTGATCAATCCGAGTTTTTAGATGCTGAAATCTCAATCCCCAGGCCTAAATCATCACCAATCATTTTCATTGGATTCAAAACCAAAAAATCCATCTTCTTTGTGAAAAAATTTGATTTCGAAGCATCCCCTACATTTCTGCATTTTGACGGGCATACAGGCATGTTCTACCCATCAAATTTGTCAAGGCAAAGTTTATACTGTCATGGCAGGCTCTCATTAGCTAGGTGTGGTCAGAAGAAATGTTATAACTTGTCAAATTTTCAATTTTTGGCGAAGGGAGAATTTGCTCTGTGGCCCCGCATTTGCCTAGTGTGCCTACGTGGCATATTTTGATTGGTCAGATGGAGCAGTGAGTGGCGGAGGTCACTTAAAAAATTTTGCCTTCATTTTTCAAAAATTTCTCAAAATCAAATTTCTGCCTGAAGGCTCGTGCCCAATGGGAGGGTGACAATTATTGGCACAAGGGAGGGGGGGGGTGGGGTCAAATAGACAACACGGGAGTTAGCAAAATTTTATTGTTTTTTGATCAAGGATGTCGGAATGAAATTTTTCCCCATGGCCCCAGAGTGTCACAGGGATGTGCTTGCGTGGCCTGCTATGATTGGTCGAGGATTGGCGGGTGGCGGAAGTAACTTAGGAAATTTTTCTTCCATTTTGGAAAAATTTCCAAAACTAAATTTTTTCCCGAAGGCCCGTAGCGAATGACATGATGACATGTGTCACGGAGGGCCAGGCGGATGGTAAAGGACTTGGAAAAATTTTGGTGTTTTTTGGCTCGGGGTGTCAGAGGGAAAATTTGGCCCACGAATCCCGGAACCATTGGAAAGGTGACACGTGTCTAGGGAGATTGACCGGAATAGAGGGAACTTGGAAGAATTTGAAAAATTTTGGTTTCAAAAATGCATGGTGGACCTGCAAGAAAGGTGGCATGGATGAAAAATTTTGGTCTTTTACCCGACAATGGCCCGCACCTGCCAATGGAAGGTGCGATGGCACAAGGATGTCAATCCAGGGGAGTGAAGAGTTGAAATGATTTTATGGCAAAACCTCAAAGAAAAATTTGGACCTGTGGACACGCATTCAGCATGGATGGAAAGTTTGAAGTTTTTTAAAAATTTTGGCTTCAAAATTTTAAGGAGAAAATTTTGACCTAGAGGCTGCAAAAATCGAATAGTGTGACACGTGTGTCAGGGGATGAAATAGAGAGGAAGGAGGCTTGGATAAATTTGGCTCCACGTTTTCTGCCCTTCATAGGGTAAAAATAAAATTTTGGCTCGGAATCCCTGCATGAATGAAAAGTGAACACGTGTCCCAACTTGGCGGGATTTGATCCATTATGGGCACGGAGGAAATGTTGAAAAATTTTCCAAATTTTAGCGAAAAATCCCAAAACTAGAAAAATTCCGTGGCCCCGGAGAAAATTTGGATGACTCCCATCCAAATCATGGGACAATGACACAAAAAAATTTTCAAAAGATGCAAAATGGAGAGCATTTGACGGGCACATCAACGGTTTTTGGCATGCTTCCATGGCAGGTTTAAAGGCAAAATTTGGAGGGTCGGCTCCGCATCTAATGAATCGGAGACACGTGGTAGATGAGGACAGCGGGTGTTCGGGCCCGCGGAGGAATTTTGAGAAAATTTTCCTTTTTACAAAAAAGTGGCAAAATGCATCAAATTGGCCGGCGGTTTTCAGCAGGACCCAAGGAGGACACGTGGCGCATCCAGGGGGCCCGCGGGGAAAATTTTCAAAATTTTCCAAAGTTCAAAGGGGCAGAAAAAGTTCAAAATGCATTTTTAGGATTGGGGGCCTGCCCCAATCATGTATTGGACACGTGTCCCACCTTGTGTAAAGGAGAAAAGGTAATTTGGGAACTTTTGAAGAGGATTTGGATCTGCCACGTGGAGGGCTGGCATTTAAAGTTGATTTTAATCAACGGTTACAGCTGTGCATTTTCATTTTTTGGGCGCCATTGGAGCTCCAAGAAGTGTGGAATCGTCATTTTTGCACCAAAACACATGAAATTTTATATGAATCTGCATCCCTTCGGCCTTTTGAAACAATGGAATCATTTTTTTGAGCTAATTTGGTGCCCTATAGTGTTTTTCGTGATACATTTTTCTCAGCCCGTGAAAAACACGTGAAATGTAAAAATGAAAAGTTGCAGAGTTAAAAAATGGTAAGGGAAAATGGTGAAAAATGATTACAAATGCATGCTGGCATGGTGAGATGCCAAAAATGTGACCCTGGGATGGATAAGGATCTGAAGTTCATGTAATATTTTAAAATATTTGTGCATCTCTGGCATTTGGCGAGCTGTTTCATAGTTTTATATCATTTTTCATCAAATGGATAGGGTTTTGTAACAAATTTGATCCCTTTGGCATATTCTTTGCTTGGGATGCAAGGATCCAAGTTGGCAGAGGGTATATGATGTAGTTTTGGAAACATTTTAGAGTTTTTGTTGAGAATTTTGGAGAAAAGAGAGAAGAATTTTCACAGGGAAAATTGGAAGAAGTCCATTTCCTTTTGGAGAAACTGCCTGAGAGCCATTTTAATTCCTTGTTTACATCAAATGTTCATCATGTTGAGTTGGTTTCAGCTGTATAGCCATCAACAAGCTTTGAGATTGTCTAAATAACATTCCCTTGCTGATATATTTGATCAAATTCTTGGTTTAACTGATTTTATCTCTTGGCAAAGTTTGCATACACTTGTATTTCAGTATGTTTTCAATTTGTGTTTCATGCTCATGTTGCAATCTTGTGTTTTGGATATTTATTGGTAATACAAGGTCTCATCTCTTGTAGAGGGTTTGAATGGCATATGTAATCTTCCATTCAGAAGAGCATTCATTTGAGTGGAGATAAACAGATTTAAATCATCTTACCTTCCTTGAAACTGAGGGTATTTGTAAACCTTTGGGTGCACCTTAGGACATGATCTAACAAGGGGTTCCTAATGCTTTATTGATATTTTGCTTCAAGCCTTTGTGGCAGGCTATCAAATTTTGTATGGAATAGTGCAGATTTGGGCATCCATTGTGCACACATCCTGGTTGAAAGAGCACTTTAAATTCATTGAAACATCTCTATTGTTTAGGTGTTGTAATTCATTTGCAAAGTTTCCCAAAGAAGGTGATGACTCCTAACTACTCTTGTCCCAAATCTCTCATCATAATTTCATTTTAAACTAACTCATCCTACCTACAATACCCCTACATCTGCATTGTGTGTCCACAAAAGAATTCAATCCTTTCACAAAAATGCACAAAGTTGATCAGGGTTTTATCATGTCTTTAGCAGCTCTAGCTTTGTTTTGAGAACATTTCCATCATTTAGTAGTGACAAATCCTTTGAGTTTGGATAATGGATATTTGATCATGTTTTCACAAAGCCTCCTCCACACCATATGCAAAACACAAGGATATCTTCATCTCCTTACCATATAGGGGCTGCAATATAGGTTCTATTACCTTGGTTGATAGGCACAACCTAAAATAGTGAGGGTTAGATCAAAACCCTTATGAAGGTGTTATCTACTCCCTCAATTATTGAATGCCAAAGAAGAAGATAAGTGTGCTCCCCGACTACAAACAACATACAAAACATCTATCTATCCTTGAGTGTCTTGTGCAGATTCATGATGCTTTTCAAGTTATCCCTGAAGGAGATTAAATTTGGATACCAACATTTCCTTGAACAACTTATCAATGCGAGGGCGAGGCCCTTCCTCTCTTCCCTTCCTGTATCCTGAAATGATCGATGATGATACACCTTCAATTAACGTCATTCAATGTCAGATGATGAATCTATACTCACCTACCTTGGTGCAGAAGACTCATATATTCATCGGTCATTACCCTCTGAGACACAAACCATGTTGAATGAATTACTATCGAGATCAACATTCATACTCAGGATGACCCACACATCCTAAAGATCGGTCAATCTTTAGATGCTGCTGAATAGGAAGCCATCACTTCTTTTCTCAAAGATCATAACCATGCTTTCACTTGGTCTTATGCAGACATGCCTGGTATTGACCCCACCATAGTGGTCCACAATATCC
Source organism: Taxus chinensis (assembly GCA_019776745.2). NCBI lineage: Eukaryota > Viridiplantae > Streptophyta > Pinopsida > Cupressales > Taxaceae > Taxus > Taxus chinensis. The sequence goes on along the minus strand of CM034157.1, from coordinate 260,922,795 downwards.
CTAACCATTCCCGATGCCAAACCCATCAAACAAAAACTTGAGGAAAATGCACCCTCGCATTGCCCTTCTCATCAAAGAAGAACTTCAGTGCCTTCTTTCTGTTTCCTTCATATTACCCATTGATTATCCTCATTGGATTTCTAACATTGTCCCTGTCACTAAGGCAACAGGGGGACTCCACATTTACATGGATTTCCATGACCTCAACCTTGCCTACCCAAAAGATGACTTCCCTCTACCTAGTATTGACCAACTGGTTGACCTTACCGCTGGTCATGAGATGCTATCACTCATGGATGGCTTCTCGGGTTATAACCAAATCTTGCTTGCCCCAGAGGATCAACACAAAACCACATTCATCACCCCTTGGGGGACCTTCTACTACCGAGTCATGCCTTTTGGCCTTAAAAATGTTGGTGCCACATATCAGTGGGCTATGACTTATATCTTCCATGACATCATGCATCGTATATTGGAAGATTACGTGGATGACCTCTCTCTGGCCAAATCTAAATGCCACTCCGAGCACCTTGCCATCCTCAAAACCATTTTTGACCACCTCATTAAATATTGTGTTCATCTTCAGCCCAAGAAGTGTGTCTTCGTGGTTCTCTCAGGAAAGCTCCTAGGATTTATCATTTCCTTACGTGGTATAGAAGTTGACCCTGCTAAAGTCAAGGCCATTCTTGGAAATGCCTCCACCCACTAACCTTAGACAACTCCATAGCCTGCAAGGTAAGTTGCAGTCTATTCACCATTTCATTTCACAATTATCTGATCGGTGTCAACCATTTCATCATCTGCTCAAGAAGGATGTCTCCTTTAAATGGGATGATGACTGCCACAAAGCTTTTGAGGCCTTAAAACAATACCTTCTCCAACCACCCGTACTCATTCCACCTAAAGATGATCAACCTTTCTACCTATACATCTCAGCTACCGATCACTCCTTGGGAGCCATGCTCGCTCATCGTGATGAACAACATAGGGAGCAGGTGGTTTATTACATAAGCCATACTCTTTTGGACTATGAAACCTGATACACCCATCCTGAAAAACTTTTCTTAGCCTTAGTTTTCATTGCCACAAAACTCTGCCATTACCTACTCAACCACAAAACCTATGTTGTGACCAACACTGACCCCTTACACTTCATGTATGCCAAACCTTATCAAAATCAGCATGCCACATGATGGCTTATGCTTTTAGCTGACCTCGACCTCAAATTCATTCATCAAAATTCCATCAAGGGCCAAGCTATCACTGACCAATTGGCCGACGCACCTATTTCTAGGGATCAACCCTCTAATTTTGACTTTCCAGATGAGTCAATTGCTACCCTTTCCTTGGATGAACCCACTTACCAAATGACACTCTTCTTCGATGGTTCCAAGTGTCAGCATGGGGGTGGGGCTGGTGTTATCCTCATTCCTCTTGATGGTGAACCCATGCCTTTGTCTTTCAAACTCAATTTTGATTGTACAAACAATATTTCCAAATACGAAGCACTCGTATTAGGTCTCCAAGCTGCCTATGCCCTAGATGTCAAATCAATCAACATCTTTGGTGATTCTCAATTGGTTATAAACCAAGTCAATGGTATATACCAATGTCATAATGAGATACTTCAAAAGTATAAACATCATGTAGACATACTTTTGACCACCTTTGACCATTATGCCCTTCAAACCATCCCCATTTCAACCAATAAATTTATAGATACCATGGCCTGCTTGGCTTCTCAAATACCCGCTTCGCCTTCCAATTCTAAAATATTTATTACCATACAATGAATCCAATCACCCTCTTATTTACCTCACAAATTTTACTCCATCGAACACCCCCGACCTGAGTGACCTTTGGTATAAACAATACTCCAACTATCTTTCTCTCTCCATCTTACCTCCTGATCTCACCCATAATGGACAACGCACCTTCCTTAAAAAGGTCTCTCATTACGTCATCATGGGGGGCCTCCTCTATAAGCATGGCTTTGATGGTATTCTCTTACGATGCCTCACGAGTTCTGAAATTCCTTATACCATTAAGGAAGTTCATGATGGCATATGTGGAGGTCACTTCAGTGGCCTTGCTGTTGCTAAGCGTATTCTTCACCTAGGCTATTACTGGCTGACCCTTAACCATGATTGTTGTGACTACATCAAACATTGTGTAAAATGCCAACAACATGCCAACCTTCATCATACACCCAGTCATGCCTTACAGGTCACCCGTGACCTTTGGCCCTTCTCTCAATGGGGTTTGGATCTTGTCAGAGAGATCAACCCCCATTCTTCCCAATGACATCAATGGATCATCACCGCTACCGAATACTACACAAAATGGGTTGAGGCCATACCACTCATCTCCATGAAAGCTGAGAAAATATGTGAGTTCATCAATCATCACATCATTTTTCACTTTGGTGTTCCTCATCACCTCATCACTGATAATGGAAAACAATTCAAAAACAAAACATTGCAAAAACTTTGCGACGCCTTCGGCATTCAGCTAAGTTTCTCATCACCTTATTACCCACAAACCAATGGCCAAGCCGAATCCACTAACAAAACCTTAAACAAAATTCTCATGAAAGTGGTTAACGATACTGGGAAGGATTGGCATACGCACATTCCTTTTTCCCTATGGGCATACCACACTAGTATCCATACTTCCACTGCTGCCACACCATTTTCTCTGGTCTATGGTACAGAGGTTGTTCTACCTCTCAAAGTCCAGATTCCCTCACTCCACATTTCTCTCCATGACATGCTCAATGATGATGACTTTCATCAGGACCATTTAGCACAACTTGAGTTATTAGATGAACGTCATCTTAACGCTCTTGACCACCTTCAAGTTTACCAAAAACGTATCAAACGTGCCTACGACAAATGTGTCCATGAACGAACCTTCCAAGTCGGTGACCTTGTCCTGAAAGAAAATCAACATGTAACCAAAGCAGAAAAAAGTAAACGGGGAAAATTTTCTCCTAATTGGCTTGGACCATACATCGTGACCCATACTTATGGATCAGGTGCTTATCATTTATCTTCACTCGATGGTAAACCCAAACCTGAGCCCCTTAATGCCTTGCATCTTCAACCATTCTACTGTTGACTTTTAGTCCTACATCACTTTTTGTCTCTTTCCATGCTCATCCCTTGAGCGCTCTCCACTTCTTACACCTCACCAATGATTAAACAAGAATCATGTGAGTACCCGTCACTTGTTATCTTCTCTTGAATATGTGTACCATGGCGCTGCACATAGCATGATTCTCATGGATACTTTTCATCTACCTTTAGATGAGATCCCATGGTCATTTCACCCTACTTTCTGAACAAGAATCCTATTCTTCACCTTGGTCTTGTCCATGACTTCAAAGCCCTCACATGGGACCCAACTCCTTGAGTCAAACTTCTAATAAAAAGATGACTCCCTCAAAAGGACATCTTCCTCTCGGCAATCGCTGCTATAAATAGACTGCTCCCTCGAAGGACAGCTATGTAAAGCTCTTTCAAAAAAAAAAAAAAAAAAAAAAAAAAGAGAAACTGAAGCTTCCCGCATCGATCAGCTTCACGAAGACCTCAAGGAGTTAATTTCCTCATCCCATATAGACTTCCCACATCGATCAGTCTATCTCAAATACAAGTCAAAACAGAAGACTTTTAGTCATGGACTTGCCCATTGTGACCTCAGATCTCTTGCCCAAAGAGCATGCTACCTCATATCATATAAAAATTACCCACCTTTCACCCCTCTCACCATTCACACTCCCATTTCCTACTACCTCAAGGGACCTCTTGGAACCAAGACATTTGGTGATCATGTGACTATTTTCACCCTTAGAACAATCAATCATGCAATGTCTTTAGGGTCTTACATTCATCACCTCCTCCAAGGTATGATCTACTCAGTATGATCCTAACCAATCAGGTGGCTTTATTTCCCCCTCTTATCTTTTAACCTTCTTTATTTACATTTTGATTACCTTATACAGGACTTGGTCCTCGACGCTTACCTTTGGGGTAATCTTCTTCTTTTACCACAATCGACATCACCTATACCAATTTACCTATAACCCACCCACACCTAACAGACCTAAACCCAAATCATGCCTAAAACCTACCAACTCATTTTCATACCTCCTCATATTCTTCCCTAGCTTATGGGAGAACTACATCGGCCTGAGGTCCCTTTTCACTGGGACTATGTAGGCAGCACTCCGAGGGCATGGGGCCCTTAGAGGTTAGCTCGCCACTCTCTACCCTAACCAATTCATCTTTCATCTTCTCAAATCACATTCTACCCTACTTAGTTTCCTTTTTATATCCAAAATTGGAAATTAAACCAAACAAACAACAAGTTGCTTAACATTTTTATCATCATCACAACATACATTTATTATGACTTCCATTTCTCTACCATCATCATGCATATATTATAAAACATCATGACCCATATCATCATTCATTGCAAAATTAATGAATCACAACTTCAACCCATTTAAACAATCATGCCCCATATCATCACTCAACCATGCCTAAACCAAACCTACTCAACCATGCCTGAACACAACTTCAACCATGCCTAAAATCAACTCATGCCTAAACCAAAATGCCTGACTCATCACCATGCCTAAACCAACCTGACTCGAATGCCTAAACTAACCTGACTCAAAACAAACCATCAATCCATGCCTAAACCAACCTGACTCTCGATCCATGCCTAAGACCTGACTCAATCCATGCCTAAACCAACCTAACTCAACCATGCCTAAACCAACCTGACTCAATCCATGCCTAAGACCTGACTCAATCCATGCCTAAACCAACCTGACTCCATCATGCCTAACTCACCTAGTTTCCATCCATATCACAACAAAAAATTAAAATTCTCATAAAACACCAACAAATCAAGCATCTCATGTATCTCATCATATAAATAAATATGTGTGTCTCAATACAATATACATGGATATCCCATCATGTCTATCTCAAAAAAATCATCGGCACGCAGGCCGATACTCAATACAAAATGTCATCGGCACGCAGGCCGGTCTCATATACAATAAAATAATAAAACAATACAAAATCTCTTCGGCACGCAGGCCGGTATATGCTCAAAATATACAAAAACTATCATACAAACTCTCTTCATACATCCTATGTGATCTATCTTCTTGGCACGTAGGCTGGTATATATCAAAAAATGACTACTCAAAACTATGTCAAAAATCAGGAGCCATATATCAGGCATCTCAATGGACATCCTCCATATCTATATCACCTATCCCCTCTGCCTCCTCGGCCCCTGTCTGGTGACCTGCTAACATCTCCCCACCCATCATAGGTGGTGGCTGGGTCCCTGCTGGCACATCACCTGGAGCTGGTCTCCGTGAGCTGGTGGCCTCTCCCTGATCCTGTCTCAGAGCTCGATGGCCCCCTGTGCTCTCTACACTGTGAGTGTGGGATCTCATCCTCTCACTCGAGGCCTGTTGTGCCCTTTACTCTCCATAGGATAGAAATCTATCCCAGCCACCATCAACTGATCCTGGTAGTATCTGGCCTCACCTAGGGCATCCCGTAACCTAGATATGGGCACGGTCTGTGGTGGCCCCATAGGCCTCGGCCCCTGTACCTATCCTGCGGGACCCTGTCCCACCCCTGCCTATGAACTGGGACCCTGTCCCAGTGCCTGTGGTGGTGCCATCGGCCCCTACCCCTGTGCCTGTATCTGGGCCTGTAAAGCCCCAATCTATGCCTGTGTTGTGGCCAACTGGCCCTGCAACCCTGTCACCTATGCCTGTAGGGCAGCCACCCGACCATCATCTCCATCTCCATCTCCATCCCCACCCTGGGCCATCTGGGCCTGAAGACTGGCCACCTGTACATGTAACTCCACCACCTCCACCTCTGAGCTGGCAAGTTGTGTCTGCACCATACCCAACTGGGTAATCAGAGTCACCACCTACCCCTGTAGGGCATCCCTCTACACCGTGATGGTGGCTAGATCCAGCTGCCCCGGCCTGGGTGGTACTACTCATAAATGAGCCACCCACCACTGTCTATATCTGTCTGTGACCCTGACATCATCAATCCACCGGTCCACTACCTGATCCTCCTACCCTGTGGGCACTTTCGGCTGTGGTAGAGGTAAGGGCCTCTCCACATCATCTCTCATGTACTACGGGAAGCGTAGAGGTATGTCCTATAGTAGCCTAAACTTCCACCTAACTCTATCAACTGGGATCATCTCGTGCTCCCCAGCACGGCGACCCTGTATCCATCTCAGTAGCTGGAGCTCAGCTAGCTCATCACGCATATGCCTATATGATGGGAAGCCCACATATGGCCTCCATATGATGTCCACTCTAGACAACCCCTCCAATAAATGCCAAAATAGGCCACATCATGTGTGGGCCTGTCTGATCTCCACTCTCCAATAGCAGGCACCCATCACCTATACCCCACTCGTACAAAGCCTGGTGGAAAGGCATCAGCCTGGGGCATACCCACTGGATGCACACAGACAATGTGCTCATATGCCCAGCAGTGAAGTAAAAAGGTACAACACAGGCTGAACCTGCGCAGCCACCCATATGCCCATAACTCCCTGTATAGCTACACCAGGAATGTTGGCACCCAGGAAAAGTGGGTCTGATCTATCATCATGTCATGTAATACCCCCATCAATGATCAGGGAAACCACCCACCCTCTGCATCTGGTAGTGCAAAGCAGCACACTACCTCCATCAATAGAACTACTAGCCTCATCTCCTCCAGATGGGCTAGGTACATCTCTCCATAGCACAAGCTGGCACTATGGAATGTCAGCTCGGCCATCCCCTCTCCAAACACCATCAGCATCAACTCCTCTGAGGCCTCGGAGGAGATCGAATAGACCTGTGTACCCAATATGGGTAGCCACAGAATCCTGAACACATCCTCCAGGGTGACTGTAATCTCACCCATCGGTAGGTGGAACATGTTGGTCACGGAATCCCATCTATCGATGAGAGTGACCATCAAACTCGGCTACCAGACTACATGCCGGTAGCGTCGGACCCCACTCAGGCCCACCTCCTCCACATGTCGCAGCTCCTCAGGGGTCACTACACCATGAACTATCACGAGCAGGGGTGGAACCCTATCCCACATGCATAGCTGATCTCTCCCCTGCATCCAATACAAACAACAAATTAATCTACATTTATCATACCCATACTCACCCACTATCATTTTCCCACACCCTATTTTACCCCTACCCATCTCAACCACCCAACCTGTGGCACTTTTGGCCCCTTGCTCTCCAAAACCTGACCGGTGCCAGTTCTCTCTAACTGACCCCGGTCACCCCTAAACCGGCATCGGTCACCTATTTCATGACCGATACCAGTTTAACCCTACCGACGCCGGCTCAACCCGACCGACGCCGGTCACTGTCGCGGTGAAAACCCGCGACCCCCAAACCCTCCCTTCTCAAAAACTTCCCACCCTGACACTTCTACCCACCTAAAATCACCTACACCTTCCCCTACACCTCATCCCCTCCCCTCTTCTCCCACTTATCTCTCTCCCCACTCCTATTTTACCCAATTTACCCTCCCATTTCCAAATTTTATTTTCCCCCACCCAAAATAAAAAAAAACAAAAACCCAATTTGACAAATCACCTAATCTATCTAACAAAATACACTACAAGAGTTGGATGCTTACCTCATCATGCTGCCATCATCATGGTGGCATGTCTGGCCACTGCACCGGTGGCCCACCCGATCCCTCTCCAGCCTCTGCCATCACCAAATCGCTACCCACGACTCCAACCAATCAAATCACACACACCGATCCCATGGACCCACCTCTCACCAACCAATCACCCACCATTCAGCTCACCAACTCAACTCTCCATTCCATCTGGACACTTTTCCCTTTTCTCTCTCTCTTGTGTCATTTTCTCAATTCACTAGATGACAAATGAATAACAAAAAACATGGATTTTTTGTTTTTATAATAAACCCGACCTAACCGACGCCAGTTTTACCTTCACCGGCATCGGTCTTGTGCCCTACCTTACCATGGTCGGTTACACTCTACCGGCATCGGTTACCCTTGACCGGCATCGGTCACCCTCTCTTGCACATTGCCCTAAATTTTACCCTATTACCCTACCCATCACTCTTTTTTCCACACCCAACCTTTACCCTGACCATTTACCCAAACCATTTACCTCACCCTCCTGACCTCATCATTTACTACCTAATCTCATCCTCCTTTGGGGACTCATTATTTTACCCATACCTCGGCCCTACCCATGCCGTGACCTAGATTCTTCAACCTGGAACATCGCTAGTGACCTTTGACCCCATGTGTTCACTATACCTTGTGGCACTGTTACCTGTGTTGATTGACCTAATGACCTTACCTTGCCTCTTGCCATGACCATTTATCCTGACCCTACCTTTGGTGTACCGGAACACACCTAAACATTCCTACACCTGACCTATGTCATGTTTCCTGACCATATCCTATACCTTGGATACCAGAATCACTTCAACCTTGTTTGGATAAACCTATCGACCTTAGACAATGTAGAGTTTTCCTGCTCTTCAACCTGGTAGCATGCTGTAGTTTATACATGTGTGTGCATTTGACTGTTACTACCTTTGACCCTGACCCATTACCTAGATTACCTGAGTAGACCTTACTCCTTTTTCCCCTGTTACCCACCTTCCTTTTCATCACATTTACCTTTTATCAAACCACTCACCGATTCTACCTTCTACCTCATCAGTTCCTGGTTTGAGGGGGATCACCTCCACCCACACATGGGGCAACCACATCTTATTTTTGTCAGCGTCGCTTACCAATACAAGCTACGCAACAAAAAGGGGCAAAATGTAGACACCAAAATTGGGTCACACTCCCCTTTGGTCCCTCGATAAATAAACACCTTGAACACATCCACCTAGCCCTGACCCCCTTCACCCCACTATAATATTAATTTAACTATTTAAATTAAATTAATTGATTATCCTTACCATATTTATTATTTAAATATCCTAATTGGGATAATGCCCACATATCCACCTCACCTAGACACCTCATCAAGCCACCTCACCCTAAGACCTATTCTTAGTAAGTTGCCATAACTAACTAAGACTTACCCAAACTCTAAAAATCAATGCATACATTCCCTCTAACCACATTCCATCATGCTTAAAATAAGCTTCCATCCTAATCCATGAGTTAACACACGAGATCCCAGAAAATCAAGGGGATCTACCTAGTTTAGTAAACCTAGAAAATCCCACCCTAACTGATGCCGGTTACCCTTAACCACCACCGGTTAAGCCGAAACAGTGTCGGTCACCTTTTAACTCCCAAAACAACCTTATTTTTGAGGTTGGAAAAAGGTTGGCAGATTCCTGAGAGATATCACATCTTTTGAGAACAAGTTTCAGGAGAACACACATGCAAGGAAGGAGATCAAGCATTTTCTCTTGCACAGACATCCACATTCACCCAGCATTCATCCAGCACCACCCAGCACAGATTTGATCCAATCAGGAAAGAAGGAGAGCACATGCAGCCCATGCAAGAGCTCCCCAATGTTTGGTGATCCTCTGCAGCATTCAACCTCTTATCAACACCTTCATTCCTCACTCACAGACGTCCAGAACCAGATTCCAAGTAAGTAGAACATTTTACTCCTCTGGTTCATTCATTTAATCATTGTATCTTCATCCTTTGTTCTCCTAGCCACCCATTGACCTCCTTTAATACTCACCCCTCCATATCCCCATTAAAACCTCGCCAAATCCCATCCAAACAACTTAATACCTCATTTCAACCAGCCTAGTCCTTTGTGCAATCATAAGGGAGATCTAAAGCTCATTCTGTGACATTCCCAGTATTCCACAGTAACCGGCACCAGTTCTCCCCAACCGGCATCGGTCACCCTTAACCGGCATCGGTCTCTGTATTTACCAATACAACCCAGAACAGTAACCTACCTACCTATTCCCACATCACCCTTAATCACCTGTGACCTGCCTAAGACCTCTGTCAGACCTGCAGAGACCCAGAACCAGTTACTTGACCTTCAGATCTTATTTTAACCTAGCCTGTTAGATTAGATCTTTCTTATTGTGTTTTAAATGAGATACCTAAATCATTTTAACTACAATAGGATTTACTTTATTACCAACATTAAATTGTTTTAAACAGTGGACTGACAGCCATCTAGGAAGTATCACACTTCCCAGATCTAGCACACGCTAGGCAGTTCACTGCACATATTGTTTAACTTTTATTTGGTGGTCTTGTGTTCCATTTCAGGTAGTTCCTCCCAGCCAAAAGGAAGCTCTCACGATCAGCTGTGGATTCAGAAGTCATACGCGCGCAACAACCTATCAACCAACATTTCAATAGGTATTCCTCCTATGCCCATTACCCATTTTTCCTTTGGTTTCTTGTGTATCTCTATAGCTACTATCACTATCTTGGAATCATTCTTGTAGATCTTGTGCCATCTTTGGAGATTTGAAGTCCTCTTTCCATCTATAATGCTTAGATCTACTATCTCCATCTTTCCAACCATCATCATTATCCTTTACATGTTTTTTCATCATTAGAGAATCTTGGTCTTGCTTTCACCCATATCTATCATCATCTACAGACTGTCATTTTATCCATTCGCATCAATTTAGCTCTATATATGTCCTTGTTTCCATCAATCTTGTCTGGTCGTCATCAAGCCATCAATTAGCTACTTTCTATTCTTTCATTTGTCTTGTCATCTATTTGATTTATGTGTTTACAACTTCCCATATCTTCAAATCCCACCATCCTATCCTTGTGTAACCCTAGATCTACTTTTTTTAGCCTCCAATCACCATAGATCCAGCCTAGTCATTATCGACCAGATCAATAGTTGTTAAATCTATCACCATTTTCCTAATTTTCTTGCATCTTTTTTAGTAGATCTTCATCCATATTGTTCTGCAGTGTTCTACCTTTAGCTTAGCACCACTTCTAGTCCATATCATGTCTAGGAGACCTTGCAGGTCTTTCTATCTGCATCTTCTTCTCATCCTTCCCCAATTACCTTTGACCATCCTCTGCAGTATCGAGTCATTTTCAACCCATCTAGGTATGATTTACTTTGTGTACATTTAGATCAAATATACATTTCTATCATATATCGACCATTCCAGTTTCTGTTTTACTTTAGATTCTGCATTATATCAAATATATATTTTATTTTTCTTTATATCTTATAAAAAACATGGGTTGACATCCATCCTAGGAAGTTTTCACTTATTAGGATTGACTTCATCAGGCAACCCACCCGTTGATCTACTAATCCATTTTCATGTTGAGTTTCTCTTGATTTTCAGGTCATCTAGCTCACCATGGAGAAGGATCTCTCATTTGTACCCATATTCATCATCATCCTCTCTTGAGGTACCTTAAACCCTTTCATATTTTGAGTTACTTATTTTCTTTATTACTATTTCACTAATCTAAAACAAGAACAAGGGAATTTGTTCAACAATTTATTTTTGCATAATTTTATGTCTTCCTATGACCCATTGGTCCTATGGTTTGCATATCCATCTGAAAAGTTTCCCATTGGAATCCCTTCATCTCACAATGATATTTTTTCAATTCACAAGTTCCATAGGCCATTCATGTCACCTTCGTCATAGGTTGTGTCATGTCCCTACCGATGTGTTTCCAAGCTCACCACCATACTTATATCTTTTATTTTGTGTTTTATCCTATCAATGGTCACCCCCTTCACTTGGGGAATCTCTTTTTTCCCTTCCCTTCCTCATTTTTACCCTCCCCTTCTCTATATATCTATTTCAAACTCATAATTGATTCCCCTTTATGTCATCGATCACTAGTTTGAGGGGGAGCACCTCAACCATCATCTTTCATCACTTCTAGTTTTTGTCTCATAGTTTGCTTTAGCACAAACCACTCAACAAAAAGGGGAAAATGTAAACACCATTTTTTGGTACCCCTTGTACCCTCATCTCACACTCACCCTATGTCATCACCTTTCACGTTCATCTTACCCTTCCCTATTTTAAATATCCACTTTCCTTCCCAAAATCCTATTTCCCTTGCATTCCACCTATTCCCCATTTTTACCATATTAATCCTTATTATTATCCATATTCCCTAAACCCATTTTATCCCTAATCATATCCCTTACCCTAATTTTATCCTAAATCCCTCATTTAATACCCTTCATTTATCACCATTAGCTTTAATTGTTTCCCCTCTCATTTAATCCCTCCTAGGATCCCCATTACCTTTATTAATTCCCCTCATCATTCCACCTTCATTTATTCCTCTCCATGCCTCATTAACATGCCTCAAAATGGTCAAACCCTACCCTCTTATCCATTTTTGGCCTCTTTTACATTAAATTTTGCATCTTCTCCATAACTATGCCCCTGTCTGTTGCATTCGCCGATGACTCACCTGGGTCACCATTTACCCTATATGACCACATTCACCCCTCCTTTCTAAAGGATGAAATATTTGATATTTCTAATATCTTTTCATGATTACTACCTCCTACATTGTCTTTCGAGCTTCTGTCATCATCTAGATCATCTTTTTATCCCCTTACATGTTATCTTTGGAGCCTAGAGAATTTTTCCTATTGCTTGGAGATATTGTTCGTGCATGTTTATTTCTTTTTTGTAGTTTTCAAGTTTCCCCTCAGTTCTACCTAGTCTTTTAGCCACTCTTGATTGTCCTTAGATCCATCTCTTCATCCTATCATCTTATCAAACTCCCACACCATGTTTCGATTGTCATTGACCTATCTTGATCGTTGTCGATATGGCCCTCTATCCTTAGCAAATCAGCCCTCCCTTTACATTCTATTTACCTTATTAACATCTTGAAATCAATCTCAACATCCCATAATTAACCCTCAGTCTTTGTTTCTACATCTTTTTATCATCCTTGCAAAGGTCATCATCGATTGTGCCACTTTACCCCTGGTTGTTGTCAACCCGCTTCTTTCCCTTATCGGATATACCATCTCCCGGGACCTTTTTATCTCATCTTCATCCTGAAATAAATCCCAACATTCTAGAATCATCCATCATTTATGTTTCTATAGACTTTATATCATCTCTACCTTGTTTATTTTTGAACTTACTAGTCAAACCTAGGTCATCATTGACCCACACAAGTTTGGTTTTCCTTCAGTATATTTTCATTATTAGATCGTTATTTTGGCATCTCCTAGCTTATCATATCTTTTTTTTTATCATTTACATCCTTCTAATTATTATCATCTATCAACATATTTCTATAAAAAGAGGGTTGACATCCATCCCAGGAAAATCTCACTTCTTGGTGTCAACTTCATTGGGTAATCTTTGATTTTTATCACTAATCTTTTTGTGTTTTATTTCTCTTTGTTGCGTAGTTCATCAAATATCGCAGAGTAGAGGACCTCTTCTTTTTTTCCCGTACCATCTCCATCATCATCCACATAAAGATTTTAATTAAACCCTCCTATATGTTGAGGTTTCTTAATTTCTCATTTAATTTTCACTAACCCTAAATAGGAAACGTAAAAATATTGTCAAACAAGTTTCATCTGATATTCAAATTTTATTTATTTTTTAGGCTCCATATGATTTCCTTATATTCCCTATTGATGTAGTGCTCATATTTATAATAAATATATTGAGCATATTGAGATTTCACCTCTTACTCGTAAGCGTTGTAGTGCAATGGCCTCTTTTATTCCTACGTCTAGTTCTCTCTTTAATCCTCCTACACACGAGGTTCCCTTGGATGACATTAATACCCATAGTGAAAATTCATATGATTATGACCATAATATGGGCACCAATGTAGATCAAAATCAAGTGGATCTCCTATCTCATTTTGGTGTTCAATACTGTGCTAGCCCACATCATATTGAGCATATTATCAAATTTTTACTTGATGTCAAGCTTTCTCTTGACCAACAATCTAATAACACATATTTTATAGATAAGCATTAACCAACATCTATTGTAACCATATTTATTGTGTCTACTTCTCTAGGATCACCTAATATCCCTATGTAAAATGTTTCTGTGCCTATTCCTGTAGCTACTATTGTTATTACATCTCCTATATATCACCATAATGGCTCACATGGATCTTCATCTAGTACATAAAATATTGAGTCCCTTGTTCATTATCTCCGAGCACAAATCGTACAATTGCAACAAGGTGTCTCCCATAATTTTAATATTATGGACTATTCTCAATTATTTCATAATCCACTAGCACCTAAAGTTGTTTCATATAATTTTCCTATTGGTTTTGGTGTACCTAATATTCATATATATGATGAAAAGGGTGATCTACAAGAACATATTCAATTTTTCCATGTTGTGTTAGAGCTCAAATTTACACCCTGCCTAGGGTTATGGAAAACCTAGGATTTTGGGGCAACATGGGATTGTCTCCAAGTTGTAGGACTTGTTGCTTGAGACAAACCTCCGGAGAGGGTCGAATTCCTCTACCTACTTCTAATTCTAACATTACTCCTAAAACTAATAAACACATAATTAATCCTAATCTACACATTCCAAAGGATGAGGGTTAGAGAGAGAGATGGTTAGAAGGATGCAAAAAGTGAAATCCTAAGCTGAAGGTAGTGATAGAACCAAAAAAAGGATTGATCACTCTCCATATGGGGAAGGAAAGGGAGAAAACACAGGAGGAAAGGGCAGGAAAATGTGCCATAAGCCAAACTCATATAGAATCACCTTTCCCACACATTGATGACATAAGAAGATGGAAACCTATAAGTAAAAAACATGAACCTCATGTTAAGGAAAGAGTAGAGAGAAAAGAACACATAAAACACAAGTTTAGGGAAGAAAATAGCCACAAAAACTTGATTTTATCACTTAAAAAATGCACAGTCAGTTAAATTCATGAAAGAAGGAAAAATCACATTGTAGAGACCAAGTTCAAGGACTAAACATCATGGAAGTTGACCACCATGTTAGCATTGTGTTGTTACAATAGAGAGGGATCCTTTTACAATGGATGAGTTATAGCTTTATAGAGAAAGAAAAGTAAAAAAGAGGAGAGAGAGGCGTAAGAATGATGGATTCAACCTCCAAGTATTAGTCATCATTAATCATTGTAGGAAGGTGTAGGCACCTGGCATGGCTTCTATCACAAGCCATCATATTTTACCAATTACAGAGAATGACACCCATACTTCATTAAACTCTGGTGGTTGAGATATATATAATTGTATCTTTAATGCCCATACTATATTTCTCCTGTTTCTCCCACAAAACCCCACAAAAATTTAAATTTCTTAATGCTAACATGAAGTACTCGATGAGACTTTTCCAACGAGGTCAATTTTGTGCAATTTGGAGCTTAGGATCAAGAATTATGGTTGTTTGAATATTTGTATTTCGAGAGGAACATGAGAATGACATCTGCAAACTTCCGCACTTCGTCTTTCGGATGTCATCACCATGTACCACACGGGATCTAACCTTTTGTCTCTTGTGACAACTGACATTATGTACCTGTGGCTACAGTCTTTCAATATGCTCTGTGGCCTCTAGAGTTAACCGCGCAGACATTAAAATCTGGGATAACCCATGGAACACTATGATAGTGTGTTCAGCAACTTCCAGCCTTAGTCGCATTTCAATTCTGATTCCATTGCCGAGTAGTACCACATGTGGCTACTGACTCGCGTTGACGTATGCAGCTTCTACTTGGCAGACCTTCCTCACCCTGATTTTGCACCCGAAAAAATCGGCAAACTCTGCAGTTTATGCTATGTACTTACGGAGTCAGCGTGGCCCAAATGTGCTTGAGGAGGCCGTGAAGCATCTTGACATGCTGTCTCTACTTTCTTTGCTTCATCTTGATGTCATGTGTTCCTTAGCTAATTTTCAAAACTTGTCTGCGGCTCTTGAAACCAAAACTGTGGTGCTCTGAGTTACCTCTAAGGGATTTACATCCGCAAGAGACCGAGTTGGTGCCGTGAAGGTCTAGTCCGCATTAGAATTCTACTCAACATGTCCTACCCGAATGCTCCTCATGTTCCACTTTGGATCGGGAGAACCCACGATAACACTAAGTTCCTGCACCCCGCGGATTTTAACAAATCTAGTCTCCCGCAGTTTTTTTAGAGCAAAATGGCTAAGTCCATTTTAAAAGGTAAGTTATCCAAATTATCTCAGAGGGTAAATTTGGGATAAAATGATGTTTGATTTGATCATGCATCTAAGGATATATTGTTTACTAATCTATTCCCTAGGATCATTAAGAATGTTGCCTTGTAATGGTTTTATAATCTCCCCACGCATTACATGTATTCTTTTACTACATTTGGCAAATCAATTTTTGGAAAAAATTTCAATCAATATCAGGGATAAGTTATCTTATGCTCAAATTTCCAAAATCAAACAAGGATCTGAAGAGCATATTAGTGACTATGCCTTGCATTTACAAAATTCTTGCTAAGATAAGAAATTTATTAGTTGGTAGTGAGTTACAAGACCTCTTTGTTCAAATTTTGCTTCTTCCCTTGCAAGAATCGGTCATATTCGATAAGTTTCAATATTTTGACCATCTATGTCATACACTGAAAGAGTGTGAAGCTTAGTTATTACATATGAATAAAATCAAGTATGTTGCTAGCACCTATAACACTTACATTACTAAGTTCCAAAGAAAAAATCCTTTCAAATTCAGAAATCATGGCCCTAAGGTTGCTTCTAAAGACATTATCACTGTTGTTCAACCTATTAAGCTCCAATTACAACCTACAAGATGAACATTTACATGATTACCTTATGTTCCTTGTATAGTTTTAAAGTAACTACTTGAATGTAATATTGTATCTATCCCTTCACCATTTCAATTTGACACAATTAAGCCCCAAAGTAGGAGATTTAATGCGAATGCCAATTGTGATTATCATAGATGCATTGGTCACACCACAAATTATTTTTTTAAGGTACATCACATCATTCATTTTTTTATTAGATACGGAAAAATATAGGGATAGTCTCCCAGGGGCCAGTACAAGAGGAGGAATAGAAAACAAGCAAGAAGGAAATGAAAAAGTCCAAGAAAGGAGTTAAACATGCTTAACTCTTACAATTAAGAACTAGACTTTGTAATAAGGTGGGAAAACCAAAGAGAAGGAGAAACAATCTCTAAAACACCAAAACAATAGAATTTCACCAAAATTCTTCCAACAGTCCGGAATCATAAGTTAATTTTTGGTAGATCCCCCACTGCTCCCATTGTGAATATATTTGATCACATTACCCTCAGCACCTTTTTCATTAATATCTTCCTCCAACTCGTCCTCGGAGCTGCTGATGCGTAGGTTAAAGTTCTACTAATGCTCGTCCTCCATCCCTTCCAACCTATCTCTTAGCTTTTTGACCTGGTCCTCCAACTCCAGAAATTTCTACTTGAACTTCACCTATGTCATGACAATTTTCTTGGAAGCATTGATGACATCCATCATTGTTAACAACAATGACCTTATTGATTGTATTGACTCTAATGCAATTGAATAGGATGATCCTGTTGAATATTCAAATCATGTTAATAACAGTGTTATGTTAAAAATCTTCCTTTACCCTCTTCCTAAGAATGATAATGATCCATATACCTTAGAAGTTCATAGCACATTCATGTGGTGCCACCAATAACTTCTTATGATCACCCATTGGATATTATGATTGGAACTATTTCTCACACATCCTTGTCTATACCAGTCATTTATTTTGATGATTTTGATATAGATGGCATGTTTATCTTTGATACACTATCTATTTCAACCTCTATTCATCTAATTCCTATTAAAGGTTTTTTGGTTACTCCACATCATACAAATAACATTTTTCCATGGCCCCTACTTCAATCTCGTGGTATCTCTTTTAAGATTCTTACCTTGATTCGGATCCACATTTTTGACTCATTACACTACCAATCAATATTGGATCTATCGCTACACATAATTCATTCTTAGTTTCTAAATTTATCATTAGTGGGGCATCATATTTAGGTTTCCCTTGGCTGTGTTCTTAGGGTTGTCTCATCCATCATTCATTGGTACATCAAGTTTATTAGTCATCAACAGGTTATTACTATATTTGGTGTTCCTTTTAGGGATTTATCTCCTCATGTGCCCCACTATTTTGCAGTTTCCACTCACTTCCTAGTGCATCTACAAATATGCTTATTGATCCACACACTACCTCACATAACATTAGTCCTCATAGGTCTCATCATAGGCCCTTGATTACACACACAAATTTAAATCATTCTAGGTCTCTTGACTGGCCTTTTGTTGCACATGTTACATCACATCATTTTAGGGCCTCTAGGTCTCCTCCTAGACCTTATTTTGTGCACATTACCCCTTGTATCTCATAGACTCATCATATCTTACGTATATCCTTATAGCTTGAAAAATCACATTACTACTCATCGATCTTCTGGGAAAGACTTATTAAAGACAGAATGAAAGGAACTAAAAATAATGCAATGTTGGAAATTTAAATGAATGTAAAATAACAGAAAGGAAATAACAGTAAATTCTCCCTTCTCATTGGGGAGGAGTGGCCCTTGCTCCTTCCCTTCGATCAGGTTCAACGTTGTAAGTTACACAATAAAGTTTTCCCCTAAATCTACAATTTTATTGAAAGAACTGCTTTTTACAATAATCAACTAACTGGAATCAAACTTTGAGTCATAATACATTAGCTCTTTTATACTAGAGTAGTCCTAGTCCCTCTAGGAGAGAACTAGTTTATTTGCAATTAATAACATCTA
This sequence comes from Taxus chinensis, assembly GCA_019776745.2. NCBI lineage: Eukaryota > Viridiplantae > Streptophyta > Pinopsida > Cupressales > Taxaceae > Taxus > Taxus chinensis. The sequence continues at coordinate 260,903,921 of CM034157.1, read as the reverse complement.
CTTAACTGGAAAATAACTAACTATTCTAAGAATTACAATTGTGGAAGGAGTAATCCATGTAGTGTTTGATTTGAACTAATATTATTAACTACAAATGAGGCCTGTAATTGACTACTTTGAAAGAGTCAATCAATGCTGGAAGATACTGTAGATCTTGGATCGATTCTAGAGAATCGTGATGATCATAAATCCATAAGTGTTTGTCTGCATCACATCTTCAAGCAAACTGAAGTTAAACTAGGATTGATGGACCTCATAATCTGCATGAAGGTAGGTTGAGGTAATGTAGCACACGTTTCATGCTCATGTCATTATGTTAATTGATGTGCCAACTGTATCAACTCATAGTTCATCCATCCAAGCTATTTATCTCCTTTGTGCAAGTTCCTTATTTCAAGGAAGTCTGAAAGTGATCTGGATGAGTCCTGCACTCCACAGTGAGTCCTACACTAATGCAAAGGTGAGTCTTGTGCACTATAAGGTGAGTCTGCGCTAGTGCACCAATGAGTCCTGCGCTAGTCTGCAATTAACTCCTGTGATGACTCAACATATGCTTTTCCAAATATATTGTTAATACTCATAAAAGGGTTCATTTAAGCCATATTTGAAGAAGCAATAACAAGATAAAAATAACAAGAATATGCACAACATTTCCTTCCAAAACATAGTAAAGTATTAACTATAAAATGTCAATATTATACATCATGCAAAATGATACCAAAATAACACAGGGTTTTACATGGGATAAACATGAAAAAATAGGGGTTCATCACCCCCCACACTTAAGATTTAGCAGGTCCTCCTGCTACCTATTCAATTGTTCAACTATCCTTGAACAATTATACTCATTGGAAAAGGTTTTCCAAGTTTCATCCAATTCAGTATTACATAACCCAAAGAAATCAATGATTGACTTCCTCCAAGTGTTATAACTTCCCTCTGGTTGATCAATTGGGGAATTCCATCATGGTACTGGTGCAATGACTAATGGAGGCCTATACCTCATCCCAATCCACTTCTCCTACATTTCTAGAATGATTTTGCAGAGATCCTTGGCCCTTTTCAATGACCAATGGAGGTTAGTAGGTGAAATCACCTCCTTCTTCTTGTAATGCTCTACAAGTAGCTCATACCTTACTTGACATGCAAGGAAATTGACATTGAACATTGGGAGTACTTGCTCCCTGAAATTTCTCACACAAGTTCTCAGAATATCTTTGTACCTAGTCCACCAACTGTAAACAATATACTTGAGACCAAAATCTGTTGAAGAACCAAATGGGGGTAGGAAGATCATGCCTCATTAAGAGGCCTATATTAGATTCTGCTTGAACAAATGTTCCCCTTTGTTCCCTCCATTCAGACTGGTTCCTTAGAGTAGATATAAATGCCCTCAACTGCACTTCACCCACATAGAAATTTATGGGAATCTCAATCTTCTCAGGAAGAAGAAACTTGTGAACATAAAATTCATAGAGTAAATTTTTTCAACATCACTTCTTGATGTGTATGCACCAAAAAATTTCTTGTCATCATCAAACTCTATATCTTGCATAGCACGGGCTCTAGAGATCTTCCATTTTAGAAATTGTTCCTTCAAAAATAGTGCATAAAAATTAGATGGGGGCCTGCATGAAAGAACCTTGATCATATAACTGACAGACAGTAAGAATATTCTCTTTGAGAGTTTGTTCTCTTCCTTCAAAGCCTTTTTCTCATCATTAACTACTCTGAGCCTATAACATTCCTCCATCCATTTAACCATTCCTTTCAAGATAATAATTTGGGGGAATACAAAGTTTTTATGAGTTGTTTTCTCTTTAGTGACCACAGGCTCTATTTCCTACCTATTTTCTTGCAAAACTGCAAGGGATGCATTGAGCTCATCTATCTTGGCTTGAAGGGAGTGGATTTGTTGTTCTTTTTCTTCCAGAGCATGATGGAGTTGAAGAGTTTCCTCTTCTTGTTGCTCTACAGTCTGATGTAATTGTTGAATTTTATGATTTTTCTTGGTCTCCAACTAGAAGAAACTGGACTCCTTAGCTTCAAGGAGGAGCTAGAGATGTGTAATTATCTCTTGAGCTAGTTGTAGTTCAAATTGAATTTGGACAGAGATAATACTTGTGGCATAATTTTATCAGATCTTGGGAGAACTAGGTTCTCCTTCCATCATTGGTGCTTTACCTTTGTCCACCATGAAGGTGAATGAGTGGAAGTGGTTGGGTTTGATCAATTATTTTTCTTTAACTAGGAATAGAGGGTGACACAGAGTGGAATGAAGACACATGTGGTGTTTGAAGTACGATTTGCATAATGGTTTCTACTTCCTGTTCTTCTTGAGAAGGAAAATTTTTAGTTGTGGGTTCATTGAGGGCCTGAGCATGTCTAGAGGTTCTAGGGAATTTCTTAGGTCTCTCATAAGTGGAAGGCTCTTGCTTTAGAACCAATTCAGACTCTAGGGCACACTTCTTCTAAAATTTCAACCATTTCTTAGGGCCATGCCTCTTCTTAACAAATTGATGTTTGCAAATCAAATGTATTAGGCCCTGGAATTTTAAGTAAGAGGTACCCCAACAAAATTTCTCAGTGGTCGAGGAGACAAAATCATACAAAAACTGAGGAAAATTTATTTTGTTTGGGGTTTAATTTGGCCATGGTGAAGGTGTATCAAAATTCTCAACACAGGTCCCAAAATGATCTCATATTGTCCTTCACAGGTGAAATATTTGATTACCCATTTAGCAACTTCTGCCCAAGGCTCGGGGAGAGTATTTATTTTTATACCTTTTTCTTTCCCCTTATTGTCCACAACCAATTCTAATTTTTCCTTTTTTTTCCACTAAAAACCTTTTAATAATTTCATAATACAATGTTCTATTAATAACTGATTGACCTTCTTATGGTATTCCTAAAAGATGACTAATTACAGTGGGACTGAATGGAATTTTCTTACCATTTACAATAGAATACCCTTCCTCCATGTTTTTGGTGAACTCCTTTGTCATTTTTGTGTTGAACTCTTCATATGCAAGCAGAGAATCAAGCCATCCCACCTTTTCAAAGATAGCCACCAACCTTGCATCAGCTAGTAGCTCTGATGAACTTGTTGGTTCATGTCTAACTCTTAACCCCATGACTGGTGTGTAGAGAAGGTAATTGGAAAAGAACAGAGCACATGACAAGAAATGTATGGAAGAAGATAGGAATTAGGTGCAGGATGCAGTGGTTGGTGGTGCAAGGAGTGATGGTGAAATTGGGAAAGAGACAGGGGATACAAAATGGTTATACATAAAACAACACAAATTGGGAAAGGTTTGTACAAATCCCAAAGTGATAGTGATAGTAATTAGGTACGTGTGGTGATTAATGTGGAGAGGGATGGAAGATTTGTGGGGATATGTGAAGCATGGGAATGCATTGGAAATGGAGAAGGTGGTAAATTTGCACGAGTACAATAATGAACAGTTCATAAATTAAACTTTTCAACATTTAAGAAGGGAATAATTGTGCATACCTCATTAATTTCACTTGTCACATCATTGGCCATCATTTCAATGTTGATTTGATCCTCCATCCACATATTGATCTTCATTTATTACATGCATGATTCAAGGGTGGTGACCACCATTGCTGGTTTTCAGCCACCCGTACTTATTATTATATATTATATTATTATTTTTTTTATTTATAGGAGTAGTGGCCACCATTGCTGGTTTTCAGCCAATGCCTCAGAGGATGATGACCACCATTTCTGGTTTTCAGTCATCTCCTCTTTATTCTTTGATGAAAAATAGATCAGTTCTGAGTTGTGTTGGACAAAGAAACTTTTTCCAAACAATTCAGAGCTGAATCTTCTTGAAGTTCCTTCTGAAATTCTTCTCTGGATGTTGGTTTATGGTACAACCTCAATCTATGTCCATTAACCAACATTACTTTCTTCTCACCATTAATTGGAATCAGTTGAATTGTCCCATTGTTGAATACCTCTTCAATTTGATATGGGCCCATCCATCTTGTCTGCAGCTTTCCCTTCAAATCCTTGTATTTTGAATCAAATAACAGAGCCCAATCCCCTTTTTGGAACTTTCTTGGCTTAATGTGTTTGTCATGCCATACCTACCTCTGATGTTGGATGATCTCAATTTGATGCAATGCTTGAAGTCTCATCTCATCCAACTCATTTAGTTGAACAATCCTTGCTTGTTGTGCCTCTGATAATTCAATTCCCACTTCAGCAATTGTTCTCAAGGTTTGAATCTCAAATTCTATGGGAAGAATGGGCTTCTTCCCATAAACCAACTCATAAGGAGTGAAATCCTGTGGTTGTTTTCCAAGTAGTATTGTAGGCTCAAACTGCTTCAGGAAGTTTTTGAACCCAATTTTTCCTTGAGATATCCACTATTTTTGTTAGGATATTCTCCAACTCTCTGTTAGTAACCTCCACTTGACCATTGGACTGTGGATGGTATGGTGATGAATTCTTGTGCTTCAGCTGGTATGTTTCCACAAAGGAACTGATTACACCTGACATGAATTGTGGTCCTTGATCTGAAACAATGGATCTTGGTTCTCCAAATCTCTAGAAGATATGATTATATAAGAAATCTACAACTTTCTCATCTCTTGCATATTGTAGTGCTTGCACCTCAACCCATTTAGTGACATAGTCTATACAAACCAGAATGTATTCCTTCCCTTGAGAGGTTGGGTCAATTGGTCCAATGAAATCCAATCCCCACTTCTCAAATGGTTCCAAGACAACTTGAGGTTGGAGTGGCATCTCAGATGTAAATGTTGGTTTCCCCATCCTTTGGCATTGATCACATCTCCACACATACTTTTTGACATCCTTAAACAAGGAAGGCCAATAGTAACCAACTCCTAAAACTTTGTGAATGGTCCTTTGAACTAAATAATTCCCTCCTGATGGCTCATCATGACATGCCCTAAGTATGTCAAATACTTCATCTTCAGCTACACACCTACGTAAAACATGGTCAGGTCCACATTTAAAAAGAATTCCATTTAACCATGTATACATCACACTTTGTTTAATCAATTTTTTCTTTTCTTTTGTGTGAAAAAGGTTGGGAATTAGCCATATATGCATACCAAGGAGAAGTAGTAGAAACTGCAAACATATGTTCATCAATAAAATCATCATTGACTTGATCTTCTTCTTCTGAAGTGGTAAGTCTTGAAAGAAAATCAGCTACCACATTTGATTTCCCTGGCTTGTCAATGATTTTAATATTAAATTCCTATAGTAACAACAACCACCTTACAATCCTACCATGCACTAAAGGTTTATTCATTAGATACTTGATAATAGAGTGGTCAGTGTGAACAATCACTTCATAGCCTGTGATATAATGGTGAAACTTGTTGATTGCATATACAACCATAAGAAATTCCTTCTCTGTGGTGGTGTAATTCCTTTCAGTAGGGGAGAGGTTTTTACTGATATAATAAATAACATGCATATATTCTCCTTCTTCTTGTTGTCCAAGGACATCCTCTACTACTTTGTTGGAAGCATATGTTTGTATATGGAAGGGAAGCTTCCAATTTGGGCCTCTCAATACTGGTGTGTTTATCAATTTATCTTTGATAGCATCAAAATCTTGTTGGCATGCTTATGTCCATTCAAATTCATAGTCTTTAGTTAGGAGAGAAAATAATGGATAAGTTATCTTACTAAAGTATGAAATAAAACTTCTATAGTAACCAACATGGCCACTAAAACTTCTTATCTATGTTTGGTTTGTAGGAGATGGGAGCTTGATAATGATACTAACCTTTTCATGATCTACCTTGATTCCTTCAGCTAAAATGTGATGGCCTAAAACTATCCCTTGTTCCATCATAAATAAACATTTTTCATGGTTTAAGGATAATTGGTTTTTTTCACACCTAGAAAGGAATTTGTCTAGATTGTCAATTGCCTCTTGGAATGTTGCTCCATAAACAATGAAATCATCCATGTAAATCTCTACACAATCATGGGTGAGATCAGAAAATATTGCCAACATGGCTCTTTGAAAAGTGGCAGGAGCATTACATAAACCAAAAGGTAACACCCTATAAGAAAATGTTCCCCATGGGCATGTAAAAGTGGTTTTGTCTTGATCCTTAGGTGCTACTATTTTTTTATTGTACCCGTTGGATCCATCAAATAACAAAAAATACCTTTTTTCAGATAAATTTTCTAATACTTGATCAATAAAAGGTAATGGAATCCAATCATCCTGAGGAGTGAGATCCAGTGTTTAACCTTTAGGTGTAGTCACAAAATCATGCCTTTAGACATTTATTTAGTGGGAAACATACTACTATTTAGAAGGTTCTTGAGTGAAGAAATTACTAATTAACCCCCATCCCTTTGGTCATCTTATTTATTTTATTTCATAATTTGCGACCTATCACACCCATATTCCTAACCATTTTCACGCATTACGTGTAATTTTAGCCATAACTGGGGCACCAATGGGTGCCCTAGTCCCACCTGGGGGCATCCCAATCCTTTTAGCACTTTCTTGCCACTTTTTGGGTCTCTTCTACCCATTTTTCATGTTCATCTTTTCTGTGATCAACCTTTTTGGGGTTAATTATGAAATTAAAGCAAGATAACCCTATAAATATAAAGTTATGAGACCATAATGAGGGACCTAACATCATACACTAGTATCACTCCATCTATAGTTACATTCATCTATTGCATTGACATCCACATAACTCCATCATCAAGGCACAAGCTAGGACATCTGCATCACACTTTATAGGGGGGATTATATTATATTCCATGCAAACATGTTATTCCATTTTCTACAATTAGTTATTGTTCTTTATTTCACAAAGTTTGACTGGCACAAGAGCACCTAGGGCATGACATACACACACACCAGAACTACATTTGGGTCTGAAATGTATGACATCACTTAGTTTAGTAAGACCACTATTATGGCAGTTAAGGTTAGTTTGACCCATTAATTCTGCATCTTTTTTTAGGGTTTTGATACATCCTTTTTTCTTATTGCATATCATTTCTCCCTCTTGGAATATTCGAAGCATTCGGCATTGTACAGAAAGATTGATGTCACAGGAAGGCAAAGTTCCAGATCACCTTTCGATCCTATGAAGACCAACTTTTGAGCTTTTCCGCAAGCCATGGCACCCATATTCCTTGTCAGAGCACCCGTATGCACCCCATTCCTACTACAGGCACCCATCTACTCAGATCCTCCACATCCAATCTTTTCAGGACTTATGTACATTCGTTCTTGTTCCTAAAATTTCCAGTCATACGTGCAACACTCTACGATAGTCACCAGTTATCAGTTGAGTTCTTTCCTTAGGTCCTACTATTATGGTTTAATTATACTTAGTTTAACCCATTTAAGGTTGCCATAAAAATACATTTTTACTAGATAATTTCCTCTAGACTTGATCAATAAAAGGTAATGGAAAATAATCCCGATGAGTTAAATTCAGTTAATCACTCTGTAATTCACATAAATTCTCCATTTCCCATTCTTTTTAGGAACTATAACTAATGGAGAAACCCAATGGCTATCTGAGATTGGATAAAATAATCCCACCCTAAGAAGTTTTTCAATCTCAATTTTTACAATATCTCTCAAGGCATGGTTTATACTTCTTTAGGGTTGTCTGACTGGTCTGACATCAATGGAGTAGATATGGTGTGTATTAATACTATGATGAATACCCTTCATATCACTATATTCCCAAGAAAAATCTTGAGGATGAGAGCATAAGAGTTTAAACAGGGTATTCTCCTCCTGACTAGTTAGCCAACTATTGATTATCAATGTCTTCCATGGGAAAATTGGTACTTGTTTAGTACCTAGATGAAGAGAATCTACAACATGATACTTGTCGATGCTCAAAATTACACTCGTTATGTGATCATGAAGGATAGGGAACTCTGAGACAAAAATGGAACCATCTCCAAGTTGTGGGACCTAGCGCGCTTGAGACAGATCTTTGGAGAAGACCAGTTCCTCCACCTATTTTCTGATGCTAACACTACTCCTAATGCAAAAATAAAATCCTAGACTAAATGTACCAAGGGACCATGGATAGAAGGATATGTAGAAAGGGGAAATCCTAAGCTATAAGGGGTAGTGATACCACCAGAGCAAGGGTCGATCACTCTCCACGAGGGGGCAAGAAAGGGGGAAAAGGGCAAGAGAGAGGGTGGAAAGGTGTGTGCCATAGACAAGAACCAAGGATAATCAGATTTCCACGCATAGCAACACATGGAGATAGCAACTGCAAGCGAGAAATATGCACACAATTCTAGAAAATGTAGACAGAGAGGAAAGATGTAACAAAAATAAGAAGAGGAAAGAAGGAAGTTCCACAAAACCTGATTTTATTGCTTAAGGAATGCACAGTCAGTTACATTCATGGTAAGAGGTGAGAATACATTACAAAGACCAATTCCAAGGTCTAAAACCCATGAGAAGTCTGCCACCATTTTAGCATGGTGTCATTACAACAAAGAGGGATCTATTTGAATTATTAGAGCTCTATAATTTATAGAAGGAGAGAAGAGAAGGAGAAAGAGAGGGAAAATCATGGATTCAAATCTTCAACCACCAACAACAAGTGATAAATTCCTAAATCCACCTACAATGTTGTCAGATGCACTTCCCCATGTTTGTTTGGCATGTAGGAAGAAGGAAGGAGACCAAATCTGAAGAAATCTAGGTGGTTGAAGTTTAGATGTGTGCATTAATGACCAGAAAGACGTTTCCTTGTTTTCTTCCTACCAAATCCTGCCCAAATCTGATTTTGAAAAGTCCAATGTGTAGCCCACGTCAGCAACTTTCAAATGAGCCCAAGCATGTGGAATCTTGAGCACTGTAGCAGAAGTTATGGTTGTCAGAAGATCTGTAGTGCAAATTGAACACGTAAGACACGTGACATGCGCTGATTGAATGAAGGAATCAGACAACCGTTCATTTGTTTTTTCATTTATGCCATGTGTCATGAGTTGGTTTATTATCAAGGATTTGGCACCCTATTGGTGCATGTTTTGATAGGTTGTGTGTAGCACACTCAATTTTAACAGGTGACGACGTGGCACAGTGACTAGACGAAGAAGAAGGCACAAAAGGAAAAGGCACAAGTGACTGCAAAAGGTATGTGAAATGGACGTGATAGGTAGGATATGCGTGTATGCAAGCGGGACAAGAGTATTCAACTAAGGAAGGTACAGTAACAAGGAAGAAAGGGGTGCAAACATTCAACTAAGGAAGGCACTAAAGCAAGGAAGAAAGGGGTGCAAACATTCAACTAAGGAAGGCACTGAAGCAAGGAAGAAAGGGGACTGGAGAATGAAAGGAAGGTTAAGCATAAGGGAAGGAAGGCATTGTAAGGTGAACCATGGAAGGAGCGTAGAAAAGTGCATGTAAGCGAAAGGGTAGCCAATATGAAGGGCAACACAGGGGATGAATGCAAAAGTGTGTAGCAATGGGAATGAAAAGGGGAAAGCAGGAAGGTGCAAGGGAGAGAAAGGAAAGAACTATAAGAGGGGGAAAGTGGGAAAGCATGTGAGGGCAGGGTGTGAAGAACTGCAACTGTGCCAAGTGAAAAATTCCAAGGGAACAAACTTGAGTGCGTGCAACCAAAAATATGAAACATTAGAGTTAGAATACAAATATAAGTTATCCAGATAACTTAGGGAGTTATTTGAGATAACATTTTAACAACTTTCGAGGGTCATCTACTTGCTAGATGAAGAGACCAATAGCCTTAGAAGCATCCATTGGGCATGGATTCAGGCCTAAAACTTGAAGATCTGATCTGTAACTTGAAGAACACCCTGAAGTCACTTAGAAGCACTGTTTGAACTCTGAACTTAAACTGTTGCTCTCATGAAGATTTCTACTTAGATTTATGAGAGTGGAAAGTTGTGCACAGATATTGGAAACTAAAAATTGAACTGCCATCCTTAAGCACAAAAGGGGCATGTGATACACAATAAGAAAGGAAACAGCACTAGAAGGAGCACGCCGAAATAGAATCACAACACTATGTACAAAAGGTTAAAACTCATACATGTTCCAAAGGGAACATATAGAGTGTGCATGAGCACTTGTTTTGCTGAAAACAAACCTAAACTAACCTATACTAACTAGAGGCAAAGGGCGCTCAAGTAAAACCTGCAACAAAAAGGGAGAAGTAGCTTCCCTTCCTCATAAATTGTGACCATGTAACTGATTTGGCACTAAACATGGTCTGTGACAAGAGTGAAAAACTGACTTGTAGATGGTCTTCCACCCTTCTCCTCAAAGTATCAACAAACAAAAATACCTCCTTTAGTTGTTCTATGCTTGGATTCGGGAGGCATTGTTGCTGACCTTTGGTGCTGAAGCTCTACCTCATGCTCTGAAATGAGCATGACTGGTGACAACTCTATCTTTGGCTCTAGACTAGCCAGATATCTGATTGGGCATGGTATGATCCTTGTGATTTTCCCATTACTTTGAAGCTCAATCCCACAGATGGGATTCTCATGTAGAATTTCCTCCTGAAGGGGATTGCTTGTAGGCTGGGTTGCATGCACGTGGTTCTACCTCTACAAGTAAATTTGTTTCCTTCATAAGTATGCCATTTGAAACTAACTGATCTTCTTCTGAAATAGGTGCTCTGATGATCTCATCCTCTCAATCAGATTCAGAGTCACACCATTCTTCAACTATTCTACAGTCATCGAACATGATGACATTGGTTGGGGATGGCACATAGGTAAGGGGTTGTTCATTTTTAATATAGTTAGATAGAGGGGACTCAGAAGAAGATGGAAGGATGGGTGGAAGGCACGCATAAAAGGAGTGGAAGTGCATGTGGAAGGGATGATGGTAGAAGAAATGAAGGTGGGATGGAAGGGAAGAGATGGTGAAGAATGGAATTCTCAATGAGGGAACAACACAGAAAGCTGGGAACATGGGCAATGGGCTTAGATGATGTAGGTTGGGGAGGAGGAATGGGAGGGTTGTAGGATGGTAGTGCATGGTTTCCCCATACACAAGGTTTCACAACACTATATTTTTGAGCCTCCATCTCTTCATCCCATTCTTTAAGTTGGGGCATCATCTAGCGTAATAAAGTGTAGCTTCTGTTGGGTGTGCTAAACCATCCTGGTACAGGGCTCGACCCATGGAAAAGAGACCTTGAAGCCAACTCTAGCTACCTTTATGGAGTATTTAACTCTAAGCTACATCATGTTCATCTCCATTTCTTGAATCTACCTCTCAAAATCAGCTTCGACCATGGAATTCCCACCATTATCTGCATAAACCCGTTCTTCATAAACATTTTGGTTAGAAAAATAACCATATGGATATCAGTGGGGGGTGAGTTATATGCAAATTTTTGTTGGGGATCATAAAACTAATTTAGAGGAGGATGTTGAAACTATGGTGATGGAGGGAAATAGATTTTATACTGCAAATGAGAATTCCATGAAGGGAAAGAAGTCATGATTGCACAACTTCAAAAGAGGAAGGTGAAATGATGGTAGAAGGAAAATGAATGATAGGAGGGGAAAACTGGTCTGCGAATGAGATAATGGGTGCGTTGAATCAGTGGAGTCACCAGATGTGTTGAAAGATGCCTCCAAAGGCTGGATCTCAACAATAACACATTGAAATTTTGCTAAGATGAAGATGTATAGCTCTTCAAATTGGTCCCACCGGGCATGCCAGAAACTGTTGGTCGTCAAAATTGTACCCATGTCTCAGATCCGGTAGGAACTGAGTTGTTTGAGACAATAATGGAACCATCTCCAAGTTGTGGGACCTTGCACACTTGAGACAGATCTTTGGAGAAGGTCAGTTCCTCTACCTATTTCTAACACTAACACTACTCCTAATGCAAAAAGCAAATCCTAGACTAAATGTACCAAGAGACAATGGATAGAAGGATATGGAGAAAGGGGAAATCCTAGGCTAAAAGGCATGGTGATAGCACTAGAGAAAGGGTCGATCACTCTTCACAAGGGAAAGGAAAGGGAGAAATGCATGGAGAGAGGGTGGATAGACGCGCACATAGACAAGAACCATGTGGACTCAACTTTCTGTGCATGACAATACATGGAGATGGGGAATGCAAGTGGGAAATATGCACAACATACCAGACAACAAAGATGGGGAGGTAGGATGCAATAGAAATGAGAAGAGGGAAGACAAAAGTTTCACAAAACCCGATTTTATTGCTTAAGGATGCACAGTCTTTTACACTCATGGTAGGAGGTGAGAATACATTGCAGAGACCAAGTCAAAGGTTTGAAACCCATGTGAAGTTGGCTACCATTTTGGCATGGTGTCATTACAACAAAGAGTGATACCTTTTTTAATGAGAAGATCTCTACAATTTATAGAAGAAGGAGAGAAGAGAAGGAGAAAGAGAGGGAAACTCGGATTCAAATCTTCAACCACCAACAACAAGCAATACATACCTGCAAATCTTCCTATGCAAGGTTGTCAGATGCACCTCCCTATGTTTGTTTGGCGTGTAGAAGAAGGAAGAAGGCAAATCTGTAGAAATATAGGTGGTAGGATCGATTATGTGTGCATTAATGACCAGAAAGACATTTCCCTATTTTCTACCTACCAAATCCCACCCAAATCTGATTTTGAAAAGTCCAACGTGTAGCCCACGTCACCAACTTTCGAATGAGCCTAGGTGCATGGGAATCTAAGCACTGTAGCATAAGTTATGGTTGTCAGAAGATCTGTAGTGCAAACTGAACACACAAGACACATGGCATGTGCTGATTGACTAAAGGAATCGGCCAACTGTTCATTTGTTTTATCATTTCTATCACATGTCACAAGCTGGTTTGTTGTCAAGATTTGGCTCCCTGTTGGTGAGCTTTGGTTGGTTGCATGTAGCACACTCAAATCTGAAAAGTTTCCACATGGCATAGTGACTGGTGTGGAAGAAGGCACAAGGCATGAGAGGAAGAGGTACAATACTACAAAAGGAAAGTGCGTGAAGGTAGTGCATATGGAAGAAATAGATGTATGCCTACATGATACAAATATGTAAGTAGGGCATGAGCATTCAACTGAGGAAGGCATGGCAGTAAGGAAGAAAGGGGCGTGAGCATTCAACTGAAGAAGGTGTAGAAGTAAAGAAGAAATGGGTGTGCGAGGTGAACCAAGAAGGAAAGAAGAGCACTGTGCACAAGCGTAAAGGACTTAGCCGATTTGAAGGGCAAGTCAGGTGATGTGCTCATAAGGAGTGCACGATAGTCTGGGAATAAAATTAGGTGTGTAAGGGAAAGGTGCAAAGGGAGAATGAAAAGAGATAGAATACAAATATAAGTTATCCAAATAACTTGGGGATTTTTTGGGGATAACAGTACTCTCTCAATAGTGCATTCAATTGACAACTGTGGGGATGTAATCTATGAACAACGGTGATGTTTTAAAAAATAGACTTGGTTAAATCTATATTTCCTGTAAAAGGGTAGATGATGGGCTAGTTGTTTTTGTCCATAAAATCCTCTCTTGTTTCAGTTAGTTATAGCACAAGACTAGAAATAGTTCTGATGTAGGACTCAAGCACAAGATTTATACTTTGTCCAGCGAAGTAATTATGGTCACCATCTTGGATTTGGTTTGATTCTTCTTTAATTATGACCATGGTCAGAGAAGAGATGATGTCCTCTAAATCATCAGAATTTTCCTTACACCATTTTTTATTATCTGTGGTAAAAGGTTTTGCGGAAGACTAAATAGAAAAAAATTTAGAATCATGTTCATTTATAATCACCATATTCCATGGTGTGCAATCAATAAGGGTGACAATAGTGGCTAACTAAGGGTGTCCTAGGATTAGAGGGTATCCAATCCTCTTATTCTTTATTTTTATGATCATAAAGTCTACTGAATATTCCCATGATTCAATGGTGATGGTGACATCTTCTATAATTCCCTTTGGCTTGTTTACAAACTGATATGCCATTTGTAAACTATGGAGTTTAACCATGGTTCAGGAAGTGACAGTGTGGATAAGGTATCCATAGTCATCACATTAATGGCTTCTCCTAGATCAACGAGGATGTTTGGGATCTAGACATCTCCTTTGTTAGCTGTCATAATAGGACTTCCAGGGTCTCCATATTTAGGAGGGGGCATATTCCCTTCAAATATAATATTAAGTTTCACATCAACATGGATGGTTTTAGGTTGGTTATTTCTTACTCCTAGAGTCTTAAAATAGAGTTGTTTGATTGTTTTGTTTAACTCGGGGATTTCCTTAAGAGCTTGTAACATGGGAATGCCAATACTAAATTTTCTCAGTACCTAAATCAATTCTGACTTTGGTTGTTCAGGAATTACAATGTTGTGTTTTTCCAAGAGTCTAGATGGAAAAGGAATATCAACACTTGGTTGAGGTGTTTCTTCAACATTAGGATTGGGTTGCGTTTCTTCTGGCATGTGTATCTTCAGAGATTTCTTCTATGACAGGAGATGAAGGTTTTGAGGTAACCTTCCCTGAACGCATCAAGATATTCCTATAGTCCATAGAGTTTACTTTCAGACTTTTATCTGAGTCCACAGTGTAGGCTGGGTTACCATACCTCACATTTTTATGATTTTTAATAGTTTTTGCTAGTATATGTGGTTGGGTAGGTTGTTTAGATGGTGTAGCATTTTTAGGCCCAGTCAACAAATCTTGTTGACCTTGGGGTCTTTGTTGATTATAATATTACTTCCCTAACCCTTGAGGTACATTCCACTGTTGGTGTTGAGGATTAAACTATTGAAACAATGGAATGTTTGGATGTGGAGCCTAGGGTTTTTTATAGTAACTTGGTGGTGCATTCCACTATGGGTTCCACTCCTATGAGAATCGTTGAATCCAAGGTTGGGGGTATGACCATGGTGCATTCCATTGATTTGGGACCTATTGTGATTTTGGCATGTAGGACTAATTTTGATTGGATTGGAAATTCTCTCCTTTCCTCTGAGCTATATAGTTTAACTCAACTTCATCTTGATTGTTTCATTTTAGATGGTTCTTTACAAAAGGGAAGTAATCCATATTGGTCTATGACATGGTTTAATTCATAGAGAAGACATATGTTGTCTTGTTTAAGGGGTGGTCCTTAAGACCATGTTTGTCCTTACATCTTAGGCAGTAGATAAACAAAGGCTCTATATTCCTGGCTTTCTTTCTATCCAAAGTTGTATTGAGTTTAATTAAGAGGTCTATTCTCAATTTTGCAATTTCTTCCCTTAGTTTGGATATATATCGCCACTGGCCATTTTTACTTTCTATCTATGGAGGTTGGGGTGAGTTCAGGAGTGATCCTATAGAGGTTAATGATTTATGTAAATTCTAATTTGTTCATGTCCCCCTTTCCCATAAGATTGAAGGCCTCTTGTGTTTCTTCATCCAATCCTTTGAGGAATAAATTTTTGAGTAGAATAATATCTAGACCAATACCACACCTCCTGTGAAGGAAGAGGAACTGATCAAGAGAATCTTCCACACTCTCTTCAAACATGAATAAGAATTGAAGACTCTAAAAGATGACTTCCTTCCTATCCCAAGACTAAAAATTAATCTGAGTGACATATCAAAGAAAATTGAGGAAAGTCTCAAGCTAGTCTATGGATGAATTTAGGGGTTAAGAAACCATAAGACCATCCCAAAGACGTTTTAGGTTTGGTTCTCAAAAGTGAAGGGAAATTAAACATGAGTCTAGTCATAATCCATGCCATACAGTATAATCAAACCCAAGGCACAAATACATATGAATTCAACTAAATGTATAATTAGTCAGGATCTTATAAGGGAGGAATCCCCAACAAGGTAAGATAAACTAAATTGAATGGTGAGACATGTTCATCATATCATGTCTATCTGCTAGGATCATTTTGATATCAAGGATCATATAAATATTCTTCAAACTAGAAGATTTCCATTAGGTAGCTACCATTGGGGTTATCGACTACATCATCCAAGTAAGTTCCATGGATAGTTTATTTGTTCATGTCATGTATTTGGACACAGAGCTAGGGATTATATAAGGAGATCTAAACAAAAAAGTCTACCTCATGGACGAGATCTGTAGAATTGAATATGAAACATAATAGAGTTTTTTCATAACTTCCATGAGAAGGGTCACATAGAAAAATTAGTATCTTGAAGAGCCTATGGATTGAAATATTTTGATCCACATAGTCCGAAGCACCTAGAGACAAGATTCATCTTGTATCACTTTAAGGCTTTCTTAATTTAAAAGACAAGTAATTTTTCAAATACACTGTAATAAGATGGAAGATCATTTACAAAAGAACTAGGCAGTGAATTCTAATCTAGCACCTTAACCTATAAAAACAACCAAGGAAGAATCCCCGACTAGCAACATCAAGAAGTGACCTATTTCAATGATAGGTGAACTTTAGTTATATTACATAGACGAAGTCCAAGGAGGAGTCCATTGTTGTTTGCCAATCAAAGGGAACATATGGAATTGTTCATCAGTGCCCTATTTAAGAGGTATGTTAATTCACTATTATAATAGATGCAACCAATGCAATGAAATGAGATCACATATAAAGACTTAGTAATAGATAGAATGAAATGAGACTCAACATTCTTAGACAACCATGTAAATTTAAATCACAAAGCAAAATTTGCATAAAGAGAAAGAATATGTGGATTCATTAGAATCTCTTTGAGGATTTCATGTTGTTCCTAATGCTCCTTCAGGAGTATGGAATTCAGTTCTCTAAGGATTGCTAGTTAGAAAATAAATCACTTCCCCTGAAGAAAAAAGAGTTTATTGAAGGAAAAGATTTTTACAATCTTCAACTAAGTGAATCGAAATTTGAATCGTTATACATTAGCTCTTTTATATTGTTGCAGACCTAGTAGCTCACATGAGAGTACTAGTTTATTTAGCATTTTGATAACATCTACTTAACTATAAGATAACTAATTATTCTAATAGTTACAATCATTGAAGTGTTGAAAATTTTATCTTGAGTATTCATGTGAACTAATCTTGTTTACAGTAGATGCAGGCATGTAATTGACTCCTTTGAGCATAATAGAGTGTTGTAAAATGTCTTTGAGGAGCATGAAGGAATTAGAGAGCTTAGAGGTTTTAGAGGCATATTTGAATATGATTACTTCCATGTAGGTGTGATATAGTTCATTTTTTAAGTTTGACAAGGAAAGTGTCTTACTTTCTAGAAGTTAAATAGTGTAAGCATCTCAGACTGTGACAAGTATGTGAATATGGTAATCTTCCATAGCCTGTTAAGCACGTATCATGATCCTGTAAAAGTCTTCACCTCTAGGATCCTTGAAAGAAACAAGAGGTATGTTTGGATGTTGATATCCATACCTATTCTAATGAGGATATAGTTCATGAAGTTGTCTTAGGAGCAAATTCAATAGGGACCCTTGTAGACTTGTGTAAGGATTTTGAAAGAAGATGATTTTCAAACAGTGATCAACCAGGTGGAAATGTCCTTGAAAAAACCTAATAAGGATTTTCAAAGCCTAATGAAGCTAGCTCTAGATTCTGTCCATTCAACCTAAAATTTGACATAGACTACATTTGACAAGAATTATGAGCATTATTAAATGAATTGTGTATTATAGTCTCTTTTCTATGAAGAAATGGTGGAACTATGGGAAAGCCAAGTTAAGTCATCAGGTCTATAGCACTGTCATATCATGCTAAATCAGGTAAGGGTATGCTTATAGTCATGAAGTACCCCTGAATATCACGTATGAGCTCTTAAAAGTTGTGAGAATGTGTCTACGTAGCTTCACCTTACATGATCCCTAGGCCCTAAGTATGCAAAATATTTTATATGATATACTATATCAATTCTCAATGGACCAAATTACTTTTGAGCATCTACTGCCATAAGATGTATTGAAGTATCTAGTCCTGTGCACTAAGTCATGATGAAGTAGTACAAAAACTCACAGGTGTCCCTATATAGAGATACGTAAGGATCATAATATTAGTTAACTATGATTGTGTGTCAGAGAAGTTTGAAAATGAGAGTGAATGGATGGGCAAATCAAGGAGTTAAGTCTATCAAAAAACAATGAGATAGGTCATGATAAAGTTGGGAGCATTCCCAAAGTATAGGATCTATCATCAGTAAAGTGTCAAAACTTGTAAAGGTAAGTATCATATGTTATCACAAATAGGAAAAGGCCATAAGTCAGAAATAATTGGTTTGATATATTACAAGGGGAGTGTTATTCCATACAAAGCCCTATAGGCTCAAAGGAAAGCTAAACAGATAACACCCTAGTCACATTGGCACATCACTCAGCCTAGACTGAGCACTCACCCGAAGCACGCAAAGGTACCAGGTCCCTCTTTAGGGTTGTTGTAGCAGGATGTTAGCGTGATGAAGGAATAAACATATAGATCCATAACTAATCCATCATTCTACAATGCATACCATATTCAGATTTATGAAAGAACAAGTTTAAACAATAATCATGATTGAATCAAGAACATGCACTACTTGATTACACACAAGAATGACACTTAGATTCAGCCAATAACTTCCATCTATTAATAAACACAAGAATCTCCTTACAATAATGGCATTCTATACCAATGCGCGTATGGATATGATACAGTAATCCCATCGTATATCTCTCTATCTATACATCCATATCTCTCTATCTATATATCCTCTATATCTCTACTATGTGATTCACATCATATATATAGGGTGGGGACTTTCCCTTCACCGCTTCTCTATTCCAAAAATAGGCCGCATGCTATTAATAGCCACGCACCATTTACAGGCATAGCCACACATGCAAGTGTGCTATCTATAGACCTCTTGCAGTTAACTGAAGTGACAATCCTATTCTTAGCTCGTCTCCATGCAAAACAAGCTTCGATCCGATCCTCTAAAGATAGACAATGTGTGGCGCGCACGTCCCTGCATCGTTGGTGTGTTCCACACGCCATCTTCTAAAAATAGGTCTTCATGCTCAAAATAGGCTAAGTCCTGAATGCTGAACTTTCCCTCCACACGTGTGTTCTTCCTGTCCATTCGCACCCTTAAACCTGGCCTGCTTTCCCACGTGGACTTCTTGTGTGAGTTCTGTCAAGTGTTCTCTGATCAACATTACCCCACACTAATCGCATTGTCACCCCGACAATGGGTATCTCCAAAAATTACAGTAAAGAATATTAATGGAAAGAATAAGAAAGAATGTAGATGAATAAAGAATGTTTTAAGAGGCAACATCCTCTGTATCAGTTTGAAGGATCAACTCTGGATACTCCTCCTTTATTTTGGCCTCCAAGGTCTGCCATTCAGCGAGTGCTTGTTCTGCTTTCTCTGGAATGTCCACAACAATGGATTCCAACTCATCCCTCACAATCTCTCCTTTTTCATTCTGTAGAACCAACACAACACTGGACATTGATGTCATTCTTCCTTCTAGAAGATCCATTTTTGCACAATGAGCTTCCCAAGCTCTTCCAGCCGAGTCTTATGTGGCTCTTGTGCTGCTGCCAGGGCCTCACACTTCTGCTTAACCATTGACAATATTTCTGCATGGCCCAATGTTTCATCCTTCATTGCTCTTTGGACCTCATTGCTTTCTTCCAGGGTCTTTATATTGATAAGCACCTCTGGAGCTGTGCAGATGTTTAAAGCCTGGTCTGCTTTCTTCAATACTTCTTGTAGCACTTGCAGCAGCCCTTCATATGATGCAATCTTTCACATCACTGATGCTTTCTCTCATTCTACCTCTTGTTCTGAGCTCCTTGGCACTGGTATGTGTAGAGGTTCATCTTCAAGTACCAAGTCCACCAACTTTCCTACATAGTGTATCACTGAAGGAAACATCTGTGGTACCTTGGCCTCCAAGTGTGGCCTAGCTCTTATGACATTGTCCCCAATCTCCTCTGTGATGCTGATAAATACTTCATTCTTCTTCCATGCTAAGTCCCTCTCTTGAGTTATGTGCACTATCTCTACATCCTTTGTCTTTAGCTCCTCATGCAATTCTCTTATTGTTGCAGCTTTGTCCATGTTTCTCCTTACAACTTCTATAGAAACCTTTACCAATGCCTTGCTGACCTACTCATCTGACATGACAGTAGGCTTTACTATCATATGTCTAGATTGTGGTGCCTTCTTCAGCCATCTTGAAACACATGACTCTTCACATATATCAAAGTCAGGCTCATCCATATGGGTGTGCATTGACCATGATAGTTGCTTCCGAGTGCACACAGTCACCATATCCTCATCCATTAGCTCCCAGCCAAATAAATCCTTCTCTGCTATCATGCTTTGGAAGTGAGCGTAGAAAATTTTACTTGCATCCTCCGCATACCCCATGGCTGGTGGAATGTGCTCTCCACTTGTTCTTCTAGACCGTTGCTGCTTAGGGACCTTAGCTTCCAAATTTGGGACTTGTGTCTCCATGTCCTGAACATTCTCTGCAGCTGTCTCCTCTGGTCCCTTCTCATCCTCTCCTCTTTCCTTTGATTCCTCACCCTGTTCTTCTATGTTCTCTGGAAGTGTAGGAGAATTAGGCACACTTTCCTCTGACTCTTCCACCTCCTCATTTAACTTCAGTTTCCTCCTTCTTTGCACGGTTTCCTCCTTCTGTGGAGAGAGTCTGGGTGATCTGTGCATAGTGGTTGGAGTAGCACCTTGGGTCCTTGTTCTCCTAAACACCCTCTTAAATCTGTGCTCCCCTTGGACTGCATTCAAGTCCTCATCATCCCCCTCTTGTGGCTGAGGTGGTGTAGTGGCACACTCAGCTTCACCCTTATTTGTAGGATGTCTCCTACCTCTATGCTCCAAACCACCACTATCTTCATGCTCCTCCTCCTCATCCTCCACTTCAATTGGCTCTGTGGGCTTAGGCACTGGGATGTTCTCCATTGTATGCTTTCCCTTTGGTGGTGCTGGAAGTGTGAACTCACCTTCCACATACTTGTTATTCTCCATCTTTGGCTTTAGTTGGAGATACACCAGTGCTGCTCCAATATCTCCCACCACCAAACTTATTGGTTTAATGCTCAAAACATCATAAATGAGTCTTTCAACATATGCACCCCACCCTGGATACACATATTTCTTCCTTAGTGTGTGGTAGTCACAATCTACCTTATCCACGTTGAACATCAGTCACCGCGCATCTGTAAACCTGTGTACTGATGCCTGGAAGTACCTTGCTATGAATGCATATGGAAACTTGCACCAAGGACTCCATGCCCCATCTTTCATTGCAAACCATGCTATACAGAAATGCTGGTATACAACAAATTGAACTGCCTTTCCAACCACTGAAGGCAAGTCCTTGGGGATGCACCATTCTTCCTCAAAAGCCACATGGAGCCTATCATACCACTTCTCAGCCCATTGCTTAACCTACTCTGTCATGGATCCCTCACATAGGTACTTCTTGAAGCATTCTGCAGGTGATTTGTGTTCCATCAGATACTCCCATACCTTCTCCTTCGGTCCATCAGGCACTCCGATCTCCATGAACACTAGTGATAACAGAACAGCTCCAAAGCTGATCTTTCCTCCTGTGCACTTCTTCAATGATTGTCTCTATGATATACCATGAAATGTTGTAGACTACTCCTTCAGACATCTTTTTGGCAATGTGCAACCACATGGTGTTCACTTGTGACCACCTTTCCTGGTCATTGAGCTTTGTAATGAGATGTGTGGCCACTTGTACAACTGGATACTTCTTTAGTTTGTCGATGTCCATACCACGTGGACCCTTTGTATATCCCAACTCCTTCCTGGTCTCCAATATTGTGGTTTTATCTGTCAGATCATCTCACAAATCATCTCCCATGCCTTTCAACCCTGTCACCATGGAGATGAGCGCGGCTGAAATTATGACTCTGCGCCCTGCAAAGTAGAAAAAATCCTCATGCACTCTACTCATAAGCCACTGGTATAATGGCTCATACTTCCCAAAATAAGGGAGCTCATAAAGTTGGTAAACCCCTATCCTCTGCAAGAGCTTCTCACCAGCATCGTCATACACCGACATATCTTCCACGTGCATTTATTTGTCTTCGTGTTCAACAACGCGTCAAGCTCCTTCTTGTTCTCAATGGTACGGTGATTGTACTCACTCACTTTTCTTTTCCTTATGTGAGAATCCCACTCCTGGCTGACAATAACCCCCTCTAGATATTGCATCTCTGAAAAATTGCTTTCTGGAGCCATTTCTTCCTCCTCGATGACCACCTTCTTCTTTCCTTTTACTCCTGCTGCAGCTGCCTTCTTGGGTGCCATTTTTACCTTGCAATCCTTTGTAGATCCTTTCCATTCAAATTCTGCAATGTGTGAAGCAAACCCTAGTTTGATTCAGCATGCCCTAGGTGAAATTACGTGCCCCTAACTCATCTCCATCGCCTCACTTCACTCAAACCCTTCACCACTGGGGACACAAGCTTCTTCTGTGCACAGATCTCTTCGTCACGACTGGTTACACACCTCTCACACCTTAAAATGATCACTCGGCTCTTCACACTTGGCTTCTTTCAAATACTCTTAATCACAATGGTAAAAATGAATTCATCCCATCCTTATATAGATTTTTCAAATTTTGATGCATTTATTGCTCCTTCACCTACCAAATATCCCCTCATTCATTGACCAAATTCATTCATTCCACACGGTACATCTTCACGCCCCAGCTATAACCTTCTAGCATGCCTCCCTACCCTCTGGTCACAGACTTCTCTTCAGCATGTGCACCCCTTGCACCCAGTACCTCATCACTGTACCTTCTCCTGGTAGTTATCATGGCCTCCGCTTACCTCGCATTATACTGTTCCTTCTTTCATCTCCATCCTTGGTCACTTTTGAGAAGCAATCTTTCTTTGACTTAAAGCACACCCATAGCAGCTTATTCCTTTATCCTTTCAATTCCCACTATCTTGTACCTAGATATAAACAACCACCCCACACTAAAAGTATGTGCAGTCCTCTGCGCATAAACATTCTTCACATAGTAATTAGCTTCATGCACGCAAGCACGCTTATTACACAAGAACAACAACTAAATTGACAAAGCATAATGACAATGAAGGAAATACATAATTGAAAACCTAATCTAAATGGAAATACTACCTTATTACAAACACCAAGAAGACTTATTTATAGTAGGGCTTCAGCCTACTCCCGTTGAAGTAACCGGGTAGCCGTGTTCCATCAAGTGCTTCTAACTGGAAAGCACCTGTTTCAAGTATGTGAGTGATGACATACGGCCCCAACCAATGTACTTTGAGCTTTCCTTAATGGCGCAAGAACTTAGAGTCATAAAGAAGTACCATTTGTCCAATCTCAAACTTCTTATCCCTTATGTTTCTGTCATGCCATGCTTTCTGCCTGGCCTTTTCCTGCTTCTGACTCCATCGTGCTATGGCTCGTCACTCATCCAGTTGAATCATCTTCTCAATTCACTCTTCTAAATCCTTCTCATCAGCTAGACCTTCAGTGCACACAATGCGTAAAGAAGGTAACATAAATTCTTTAGGGAGAATGGATTCTGAGCCAAACACCAACTGAAATGGTGTGGCTTTGTTCAATCTCTTATAAGTTGTTCTATATGCCCAAAGAACAACTGACACTTTATCATCCCAATCCTTTCTCCCAACATCACAATTTTTTGTCAAAGTTTGGCTCAAAATCTTGTTGAAAGCCTCAGCAGTTCCATTTTCCTGAGGATGATAGGGTGTAGTTTTATGGTGTGCAACCATAAACTCATCTAATAGGATCCTGATTGTCTCATTCAAAAAGTGTGTACCCCTATCACTTGTCAAGCTTAAAGGACATCCATATCTTATAATAACATTATCCCATATAAACCTAGCTGTTGTAGCCACTGTACAGTCCTTCGTAGGTGTTGCTTCTACCCACCGTGTGAGATAATCTATGCAAGTAATGATATAGCGTGATCCAGTCCTGCGCGCGGCTGGTGAAATAGGTCCTACAAAGTCAATGGCCCATTTCTCAAATGGTTCAGCACTAGTAATCAGTCTCAAAGGCATCTCATCTCTTTGCCCTAGTTTTCCTAGGTGCTGACAATGGTCACACACCTTGCAATATGCCTTACAATCTTTATACAGTGTCTCCCACCATAATCCAGTGAGTAGGATCATTCGGGCAGTCGCATCACCTGCATAGTGGCCACCTGCAATACCACCATGGGCTTCTTCCATAATATCCTTGCGCTCATGCTCTAATACACAACGGCATAATACTTCATCTCTACCTAACTTGTAGAGGTCACCACTGATTAACATAAATGGTGTCGCATATAGCAAGTTGTTTCTTTTCTAATGCCTTCATTCCTTCTAGTGCCATACTAGTTCGTAGAAAGACAGCAATGTCTTCTAATTCCATGGGCATGCGCACATTGTAACCTATATAACTATGCATTTGACATGGTTTCTTCAATTATCTGTGCTTCTTCTCCTGAGTGAATTCTAGACAAGTGGTCTGGTCCAGAATTACTTTTCCCTGGCTTCACCACAACTGTGAAGTCAAACTCTTGAAATAGGAGTACCCATCTGCATATGCACCCTTGCAAGACTGGTTTGTTCACCAAATACTTTAATGCCATGTGATCTGTATAAAACACAAATGGTGTTGCTAACAAGTACTGTCAAAACTTGTGCAATGCATAGATCATTGACAAAGCTTCGCACTCTGTAGTTGTATAATTCCTTTCAGCAGGAGTCAGCTTCCTACTAGCAAAAAAAATTGGATGATCTATAATACCTTCTCCAGGTTGAGCTAACACAGTGCCAATGGCCATGCCAGAAGCATCCACATGCACATGAAATGGTTTATCCCATGAGGGAAAATGTAGAATGGGCACGGTAGTAAGTTTCTCTTTTAATATCTCAAACGCGCGCTGCTGCGGTTCTCCCCAATAAAATGTACCTTTCCCTTTTAGTAATTCTTCCAAGGGTGCAGCAATTTTGGCATACCCTTTGATGAACTTTCGATAGTAACCTGTATGACCCAAAAATCCACACACCTCACTTTGACTGGTAGGCACTTCCAGGCCTAGAATGACTGCAACCTTAGCTGGATCAACCAACAACCCTTCCTTGTAGATTATATGCCCTAAAAATATTCCAAAAGGTGTAGCAAATATGCACTTCTTGATGTTTAAAGAGATACTCAATTTTCTGCATCGTTCAAACATTAAGCGCATATTGTCACAATGATCTTTCATAAGCCCATATACTATCCAATCATCTAGATAAACCTGTAAAAAGTTGTGAATAAAATCTTTGAATGCCTGAACAACTATACACAAGAATACAACAGGCACATTTTTCAATCCAAAAGGCATCACAGTATAGGAAAAGCTGCCCCATTCAGTAGTAAATGTAGTCTTTTCCTGATCCTCCTGAGCAATCCTAACCTGATGATACCCAGAAAACCCATCTATGAAGGAATATATTTCGCGCCCTGCAACTCCCTCTAGTATTTCCTCCATAAATGGCGTAGGGAATGGGTCTGTTACACAGGCAACATTTAGCTCCCTGTAGTCCACACATATTCTAATTCATCCATCCTTCTTGATACTGATCACCATTGGACTAACCCATTCTGACTCATCAAGGGGCTTGATAATTCCAGATTTCAACATTTTATCAATTTCTTCTTTTACCTTTTCACACAAATTAGGATTCATTCTGTAAGGTCTCTTTCTCACGGGGCATGCACCTTCCTTAAGCTTTATCTTCATTTCCCCAAGTGATTCATGCACACCTTTAAGTTCATGATACCCTCGAGGGAATAAGTCCTGATAATCCCTGAGTAACTCAATGATCTTTGCCACCTCTGAGTTTGACCAGTAGTCTCCAATTATGACCTCCTTAGGCTCAGCCTCCGATCCTATATTGACCTTTTTGGTCTTCATTGGTTCATGGTATGCACGTGTATCCTTATCTGCACTATCCAAGACCTCGCCCCCCCCTGTGAATGGTCAATATCCAAATTTTCAACTTCCTCATCATCCACGATGTACACCATCTTACCTTTTTCTTTCTTAAGACAAGCATGATCAAGCAATATGGAGTCTTCTCCTTCTTCTTCAAAATGCGCACCTGATTCTGTCTCACCCATTAATTCCTGTATGAGTTCCTCTTCCTTTGCACTATCTCCCATGGTTAACCACTTGATAAATTTTAATGCCTCTTCTATTGGAGGTTGGGAAGAAAAATAGTCAAAGGTATGGATCATTCCTGTAGTCAAATTTTTCAATTCTCAGTCTCTCTATGTAGTTCTGCATATACATACCAGGCACGTGCGCATCCTTGTAGAGTAGAATACAGTCTATGCACCCAGAGTGAAGGTGGTAATGCTTCCTGTCCCACTGTCTAGAGTCTCTCACACTGCTGAATGTGATGCTGAGTAGGTTGATCACCATTATAAGTGTAGATTTGTGTAGGTGCATTGATTCTTACAAACCTGGTAGATAGGGAAATTCTGATCTCCTTCCACTCCGTAAGATTATCTCTATGAACTACCCACCAGCATGTTGTTGTCCCACACAAGACATATGCTAACATGTCTCTTCTCCTGACCTGGTCTATGCACTGTGCCTCCATGGCTTCCAAAAATACAGGAAGATCTTCTGCTCCTGTATACCAAGGTACTGCGCCACCTATCCGTCGAATAGAATGAAGTCCCTTCTTGCACACAACTACATTTTTCACCTCACGCCCTACTAGTTCATATGTACCATGAGCCCAATCATCACAAGCAATACTCGTAGTATCACTAATAGAATGAGAATCCTCCCACTGTAGGATGCCTTCCTTTGATGGCTCATTGACCTCTGGATCTTGAAAAGCATGGACATAGATTCTGTTTAAGTCCTCCTCACTTAGAGGCTCAACATATGGTGTAGACTTCCCATCTGTCAAAGGTATCACAACCCTTTCCTCCTTGTTCTCAAAGCTGATATACCCCTTATTGAATCTCAAGTCAGCATTATTCGCATAACACCAAGGGCATCCAAGCAAGGCTGGAAAACTTATCTGCTTTTGCAAGTGCTAATACCTCAAAATCCCCAGTGAACTTGGCCCCTTGTATAGTTATAGATGCATCCTTCAAAACTCCTATGGGAGTGGCCTTAGTTCGGTTTTCCATAAACAACACATTAGATGATGGCTGCAATGGGGGTCTCCCCATTTGTACCCATGCATCTAATGTAAGCACATTTACTTCCACACCTGTATCTATCAGAATATTGCTCAACAACCATCCATCCACAACAACATTTAGAGTAATTTCTTTGTCATAGTCAATGCTATCAGGGGGAAGATTTGCATGCAGGATCTGTCATCCTGTCTCAATACTTGCACGCATGGAGTGTTCCCTTTTAACCAACTTCCTAATAGTGGGATGATGTTCTCCTGGCATAACATTTTGCATACTTCTCTCAGATCATCGATATCAGTTTGGACTGTCTCTGATGCTTTCTTCTGCTCCTTTAAGTACTGTATTTCACCCTGAAGATTCCTTAGCACTTCCATGGTATCCTGATAAACCTCCTTCTGATGAGCCAGATCTGGGTACCTTGCATGCAAAACCTCCTCCTTGGTGATCATAGGCTTCTGGTATGATGCCTCTCTTACATGTGCCACTTCAGCACGTGTGGTAATCTTTACAGTTAAGGCCTCAGGTTCTGGTGCTATCTTGGGCATCCACTGATTTTCCTCCACACGCTGGATCCTAACCATCCCTGCACCTTTGTTCTCCTGCTTATGTTGTTTACTGAGATGCTCATATAAGTCTGGGCACTCCTCATAGCTATGATTCTTTCCACAAAAAGAACATGTAACATTCTGGGGACATTCACACCTATAATGATCAGGGGATCCACATGTATAGCACGTTCCTTGAGGAAACTCACTTCTTCCTCCACCACGGCCTCGTCCTCCATATCCACCATGATATCCACATCCTCTTCCATGACCTCCTTCAAAATGGCCCTCATTCCTGTCATAGCACATTTGATTATGATCCCGATCCTGGTGCTCATTCTTACCCTTAGAATTATCTATTACACTTGTCTGTCATACCCCAATGTCTATAGCATCCTGGATCTGACCAATCAATCGACAATCCTCAGTATCATGGGTCGTGGACCTAAAAATTTTACAAAAGTTGGATACATTCTTCCTTATCACATGTTGTAACAAAGGACAGTGACTAGCATCATGATTCAAATGACAGATCTCACAGTCCAACAGTAATGAGTGTACTATTCTGTGAGGACAACTATCCTTGGTGTGACCTTCTACTTCACAATCTGTACACCAAATTCCTGAGCACATTTCATGGGCTGAATTTGCTGATAGCTTCTCTAACTGTTTAGCCATAGCTGCAATCTGTGCCTCTAAGAATGGACTAACACCAGTGTCAATGCTCCCAACTACCTCAGCACGCAAAGCTTCTTCCAGTGCTTCACATGGATCAGTGTATGTCTTATGTGACAGTGCTCTTCTGAATGGTGTAATCAATCCTCCAACAAACCATTGTGCATGTTGGCTGGCATGAATATCATAAGAAAGCTTAGATAGAAGTGTCTTAAAGTGGGCATCATACTCACGTACACTCTCAGTGGTGCCCTGCTTGATATCTTTGAGCACGCTAATACTTTTCTGCTCAAATTCTGGGATATAGAACTCTTTTAAGAAAGCATCCTTCAATGCTGCATAATCCACGCAAGTTTGATCAGGGTCAAACTTCCTATACCAGTTGTGTGCTCATCCCTGCAAGGTAGTAGTGAATTGACTTGCCTTGCACTCAGCAGCCATGATCCCTTTCACATGCCATAAGATTTCACACATGTGCACATGCTCAGCAGCATCCTCTATGCCTCTATACTCTAGAAGATGAAGAGACATCTCCATATAAATGTTTTGTGGTTGTTGTGGACCTTGACCACCTGATCCAGAACCTCCTGTGTTTCCTCTACCTCCAGAACCACCAGATCCACTGGAACTAGAACCACCTATACCTCCTGACCCTCCACCAGTAGCTGGAATAGGACCTGTAGATGTACTCCCCTATGCTCTGACAGTAGTACTATACTGAACCCCTACAGTCTGTGAGGTAGTTCCACTTCCAGAGGTGAACCCAACATTCAGCGCACTTACATTCTGTGTGGATGATGCACCTGAAAACACACCTCCAAATAACATTGAAGCCATCTGTCCTGCCATTGATGTACTTTCTCTCTTACTTCCCAAACTTGCTTGTTGATTACTTGTCATACTAGATACTGAAAAACCAAGCGCAAGGGCTAGGTCACCAGGTGGATTAAGATGCGCACCCATGGCCCAAGTTGTCTCTATTGGCACACTTCCATGTGAGGCCAAGGGGGGATCTCTGTCATGCTTTCCAAGATGGGGGAGTTCCTGATGCTCTGGCTCCACATCTTCTACGTGAGCTTTAAATCCTTCATGAGCCATCTCTCTCCTCAACGCCATACTTTCTGCAATGGTACACTTGCTTCTCTATCTCCCTCTCGCATGCCTCATTATACTTAAGCCACCTTTCCTCTCTCTACCTTTCTACCGCTAGGTCTGCCATCTTTCACCAAACCTGTTCCTACCCTCACACGTGGTGAGGTTTAGTTAGCCATCGGTTTACTCTCCAGGTTCAAAGTTACCATCAAGATCTTGATCACCAGTGGAATGCCTTGCAGATATGTTCCTCTAGGATACCGCAAAAACTAGAATTCAGCTACCTCTGGGAAAGAATACGTCAAAATTGAATATTCCAGAATATAACTATTTAGAACACCATGAAACCACGTATCCACAGCATGAGTCCAGATCATGTCAGCATCATAAAGGGCCTGAAATTCTTCTTGTGTCCAGACAAGTGCGCGATACCTCCAATTCCACTTAGATGCATACGCAATCAGCCACTCATATAATTCTACTAGAAAGATGGTGAAAAATCTCTCATATAAGTTGTCATACAGATTCTGTTCTACCCAAGTGCGTGTGTTAAACTCAGATCCACTGCTGAACCACCATGCATATTCTTCCTCCAGATCATGTATCCACTCCTCAATACTTGCTAGAGTTAACCGGTATGTCTTCATCGCGAACCATCCTGAAAACAACTGAAAAAGAGGTCCCGGAAATGGAACCAATGATGCAGCCTAGAATTACCAGATAACACCCTAGTCACATTGGCACATCACTCAGCCTAGACTGAGCACTCACCCAAAGCGCGCAAAGGTACCAGGTCCCTCTTTAGGGTTGTTGTAGCAGGATGTTAGCATGATGAAGGAATAAACATATAGATCCATAACTAATCCATCATTCTACAATGCATACCATATTCAGATTTATGAAAGAACAAGTTTAAACAATAATCATGATTGAATCAAGAACATGCACTACTTGATTACACACAGGAATGACACTTAGATTCAGCCAATAACTTCCATCTATTAATAAACACAGAAGCTCCTTACAATAATGGCATTCTATACCAATGCGTGTATGGATCTGATACAGTAATCCCATCGTATACTCTATCTCTATCTCTCTCTATCTCTCTATCTATCATCTATATCTATCTATGTGATTCACATCATATATATAGGGTGGGGACTTTCCCTTCACCGCTTCTCTATTCCAAAAAATAGGCCACATGCTATTAATAGCCACGCACCATTTACAGGCATAGCCACACATGCAAGTGTGCTATCTATAGACCTCTTGCAGTTAACTGAAGTGACAATCCTATTCTTAGCTCGTCTCCATGCAAAACAAGCTTCGATCCGATCCTCTAAAGATAGACAATGTGTGGCACACACGTCCCTGCATCGTTGGTGTGTTCCACATGCCATCTTCTAAAAATAGGTCTTCATGCTCAAAATAGGCTAAGTCCTGAATGTTGAACTTGCCCAAATTTTAAGAAATTTTGATTGATTGATAGTTTGAAAGTGATTGTGTCAACATGGAAAAAATAGAGAAGTCATCATTGCAGGGAATTATGAATTTGATCCAGGAAGGAGTAATGGGAAGGATGGATGATATGATGAAGGCATAGAGTATGGAATCTAAGATCATAAACTTAGGGTCAAGAATGAAAAAATGGAAAGGGAAAAGTCAGATAACAGAGTTGATGGTCATAAGCATGAAGAATCATTGTTGTTAAGTAGAGTATTACTACAACAACCAAGTCAAGCTTAAGAACCAGTCTACAGGAGAAGTCTATTCAGAACTAGATGTAAAACATGAGGTAAGTGTTATCAATGTCATTATAGATAATGGTAGCACATATAACATTGTTTCAGAGGAAATGGTCAGTAAATTGGGTTTAATAAGGTTAGTTCACCCTACACCTTATAGGGTAGCATGGGTGCAGAAAGATCATCAAATTTTAGTAAATTAGCAATGTATGGTTCCATTTCAAATTGGTAGTCTAAGAGATGAGGTTTTATGTGATGTAATGCCTATGGATGTTTGTCACCTACTCCTAGGTAGACCATGGAAATATGATAGAAGAGTAGTTTATAATGGTAGAATAAACAAATGTTTTTAATGAAAGATGGAAAAGAGCATATTTTGTTACCTTTGATGGATCACGATGCAGGTGATGAAAAGAGGAGCATGGTGTTTGGTATAAAGGAGTTTGTGGAGAAATCCAAGAATCAGGTGCAGGTGTTCATGAGGGAGCCATTGAAGAAAGAATAAAAGGTGAGTGTGTCCTTGAAAGGACAAGATGAAGATAAAGTTGATGACAAAGTGCAGCAGTTAGAGGTCTAATGAGTGAGACCAAGAAAGAGAGTGCAATGAACAAGCCCAATGAATGGCTTAGAAGAGACCATGAAGTTCATGAGGGAAAAAGAGAGGATGACCAAGAAGGTTAGTTGAGTCACCTAGGTAAGTGTGACAGAAGAGAGTTCTCTCAAAGAAGAGAAGAAGAAGAAAGGACTTGGGAGATAGTCCTTTGAGATCTTATGCAAATGCCATGAAGAATAAGAGAATGAGAAAACACAAGAGGGTGTCATGAGAAGAGTGGGGAAGATAGGTCACTTGAAGACCAAAAAGAGAGAATGAAGGGCAATCCAATCCTTGAGAAAAGAATAAACAAAGGAAGAGGCATATTAGCAAGAAGAAATGAGGAAGAATTCAGAGAAATGAATAATGATATTCAAGAAAAACAACAATGTTTTGATGAATCCAGTCATGAGTGATAAAGGATAAAATTTGAGAAGAAATTAAAGAGGAAAGAATTACAAGAAAGCCTAGGAAAGGAATTGCAAGTGGCAAACAAGTTGAAAACATGCATGAAGCAGCTAAGGAGGTCAAAAAGCCTCTGATTTTTTAATCCTAATTGTGTCTTGGCATGTGTGAATGCAGGTTACAAGGATCATTTGACAAGAATGGTCATGAATGGACCAAGAACAAGTGAATTTAGTGAGATATGGAACAATGAAATGTTCCTAGAAACTCAAAAGGTCTGAATATCTTCTCAACTAGATGACTAAACAAGATGCAAAGTAATGGAAATCAAAGCATGATGGATTCAAAGAAAGGAGAAGACTTGAAATCAAACCAACCTCATGGAGTATAGCACAAAACCGAGAAGTAATGAGTGAAGTCTTGAGAGTAATTCCAAAGTTCACATGGTTGAAGGTAAATCAAAGGCAAGGTTGACAAATAGGATGGAGTTGAATACATAGGTCATGAAATGGAAACCAAAATTAGCACAAGCAAAAATTAATAATGAATAACCAAATCGAAGGAATTTAAACCAGCAAGGGGAGGTATGGATGATATTCCTTTTGAGTATGTTTCAAATTTCAAGAAGATTGCAGAGAGTTTGGTCACAGGTAATACCTTAAGAAGGTTGTAAAATTCCCTAAAAACAGTCATAGAGGTGCAAATGGACAAGTATGAAGGGAAACTAGACAAAACTATCAATGTAATATCTTTAAGACCAATGCTAGATTGAAGTAAATAGAAAAAATGTGGAATAAGGGGTAGCCTTATCAAGGAAAAATATGGGAGGACACTATGTTTTATAGCTATGCATGGCATAAATGTGGATAAAGGTGTCTACAATATGGACAACAACAAAATAAGAAAAGGATAGAATAGGGTGATGAACCAAGACATTATGAAAGGAAGGAACAAGAACTGAATCTTCCATGAATGAAGAATACAACAAATTGGTCATGAGAAGAACATAAGTTGAGAGATTCAACAAGAAAATGAAAAGTGACAAGAAAATGTCACAAAATTGTATCCTTATTAAGGATGATTATTTGGAAAAATAAGGTATTGAAAAATGCTAGCATAGTGAAAGAGAGTAGTCAGATAAGAGATATTGATAAAACTCAAGTGACCATTAAAAGTGAGACAAATTGATAACAAGAGAAAACTCAAAACTTCAAGGAAGAATCAAAATGGAAAAACTCAAAATGGCAATAAAATACATATATGGAATGATACCAAAAATTTGAAGAGAATTTAAGGATAAAGTATTGAACATTTCAAGATGGACAATACAACAAATAATGAATGAATAAAATGTAAGGGGAAAATATCCAAAGACATGAGGAAGATGTCACAAAAATAGTCATGAAGGTAAGGAGTTCATCCAAGAGTCAGGAAATGATGACATAGTGCTATTTATGGGGAATCAAGAGGAGTAAATCAGAAAAGAACAAGACATTAGAATAACAAAATGCAAGATCAAATGCAAAAAGGAACCAAGGTTTTTAAGAAACAATAAGTGTTAGTAAACCACAAAGGACAAGGAAGTTGCATAACAAAGATGTTTCATACAATGAAATGAAGAAAAGGATATTGTCAGTATGAGATAAAATCTAAGGAGGCTTATGACATCTCAAAGCATACAAAGGAGTTGAATTCAGTATTGAAGACTTCCACTTTCATAGAAAAGGTAAGACAAATCCTATGAAGAATACATAAATGTGAACATGAGAAGAATATGGTGATAAGACAGATTGAAGAGGCAATCAAACCTTATCTTTGTCAACATTGACCATATTTGGATGTTATGACCTCGAATGAACATGAAGAAAACAAGGATAGAAGTTCAATGGAGATGCATGAAGGAGAAGGATGGAGGAGATCTAGAGGTCAATATGAAACTAAAGAACATGAAGAATAAGAAATGTGAAAAGAGGTTCAGAGTGGTGGAAGGGAAGCAAGTAACTCAATGTGGACAATTAATAAGAACTTTGAAACCAAGAAGAAGAGTGGAAAGCATGGAGAAAGAAAATTGATCACTTGAATTTGAGCAAGAGCCCAAAAAATCTTCCACCAGGGTAATCTGATGAAAGAGCATCATTTTTAGTTAGGTGATTAGGGGGTCTTAGAGGCATATTTGAACATGATTACTTCAAGTAGGTGTGATTTTCCCTCATTTATGTAAGTGTCAAATTTCAAATGTAAGGTGGGAATGTAAAGTAAATATGTAAGCATTAGAGGTGTAAAGGTGAATATGGTTACTTATTCCTAATAAGGGTTATCATGATAAATAAGAGTTAGAAAATATGGAAGGTGATGTACGAAGTAAGAGGTTGTTTTGATGTTTCATCCTATTCTAATCATTGTTGAGTATTGTTAAGCTATCTTAGGAAGCTAAACTAGGAAAATATCCAGTAGTCATAGGGGATTTCAAGAATTGATTGAGAGAGATGCATTTTCTAGGAGATTCAATCAAGGAAAATCATGAAAAACATGATGTAACAGGATTTTCATGAATAATGAAAATAATGTAGATGTTTTTTGTGGAAGGTAATTTGTGTGATAATTTGTATGGTTATCATAGCTTTGTCTGAACTGTGTATTGTAGTACCCATGTTCCTAGACTGAGGGTGGAACTATGATAGTTAACAAGGAATGAATTTGAGGGACTGTGAAATAATGCATAGGTGAGCCAAGGTAGAGTTAATACCTCAAATTTTTATAGCTCTTGAAACCCCTGGTAATTTGCCATGTAGCTTCTAATTATGTGATCTCTCGGCCCTAACTAGGGCTTTACATAATATCTTGAATTCTAATAGTAGAAACTTGATGAAAATTTAAGGAGCATCTATGCCCAGGTACCTTTGTAGAAGTATGTGAATTTTCAACTCTCAATTGTCACGTGTGAAGGAGATACATAAGGATTTGTATCACAGACTGTAACAATGTACAGTTGAAGAGAAAAATGAGGTGCATGGAGTGGTCAAATGAAGGAGTTAAAGTCACCAAATTTGGTAGATATCATGTTAGCAACATTCTAGAGGTGGATCTATCAACTTCTAGGTGAGCTCATAAAGGTAAGTATCTTGTTATCCTCCTAGGAGGCTAATTAGACCTAATTTACATGATATATTACAAAGCAAGTGTTCCGTACAAAGGAACAAGGTATGGATTTTAGGTATGTTTTAGTACTTCATAAAGGGTCTCTAAATCACCCTTGATTTAATTGCATGTTGGTTTCAGAAAAACTTAGAAATATAACATGATTTGTGTGCATAGGAGGGCTACAAGGCCATTAATCCTTAAACTAGAGAACTTGAAGTGTAAAAAGTATGGATATGAGCCTAATGAGTCTAAAAACACCTTGTTTTAGGATAGTTAAAGTGATGTTTCAAGAGTGATGGGGATGATTCATGGCCTACATTACAGGTTTGGGAATTTTTGATCACTTGGTAGTCAAAATAGAACCTCACTCTAGTGCTTTAGGTCAAAGAGAATGGATGTATAAGATTGAATAAAAGGATATAAAGTGTGGAATGGTCTTAAGAGTTCAAAAAGGGTAGTTTGAGATGATGGAGGATAAACAGGAGAGAGTGGAATTATGATTCTTAGGCAAGGTATAGCTATCTCATTATTTTCCTTTCATACGAACACTGGTACTAATATGAATATGTGTTAAGGAAGCAATATACCTCAAGCTTGTTTTAGCACATGATATAAGACTAGACAAATGGAGTATTGCAAAGGAGATCCTCAGTTACAGGGGAGTTATGAGTTAGCATAAGCAAATCTTGGAGCTCTTGATGAAAGTGCCAAGCAACTAGAAGGTAAGTTTTCAAATAAGAAGAATATAGAGTAGTTGAATATAAATCCTTGCACCACGCCAGAAGATATTGCAGATCTGAATTGATTTTTTATAATCATGATGATTATAAATCATTAAGTGTTTGTCTACATCATGTATTTAAGAAACTGAAGTTAAACTAGGATTACATGGACCTCGTAATTTACATGAAGGTTGAGATAGTAGCACATGTTTCATGCTCATGTCGTTATGTTAATTTGTGTGCCAACAGTATCAACTCGTAGTTCATCCATTTGAGTTGTTTATATCTTCTACACAAGTTCCTTATTTCAAGGAATTCTAAATTGGTGATCTAGATGAGTCTTGCACTCCATGGCAAGTCTTGCGCTAATGCAAAGGTGAGTCTTGCACTATAAGGCGATTCCCATGCTGGTGCACAAATGAGTGCTACGCTAGTCTACAATTAACTCCTGTGATGACTTAACATATGCTTTCTCAAATACACCATTAATACTCATAAATGTCCATTCAATCCATATTTGAGGAAGTAATAACAAGATAAAGATAACAAGAATATGCATAACATTTCCTTCCAAAACATAGTAAAATATTAACTATAAAACTTCAATATTATACATCGTGTAAAATGATACCGAAATAACCCAGGGTTTTACATGGGATAAACATGAAAAAACTTGGGTTCATCATGACATATTGTATTCTATTAAGTATTTTATTATTTTTAATTCACCTCATAGACATTTTGTGATGCATATCACCATCATGGTTCCACTAGCACTTGCGTCAAATTATATGACACATTTGAGGCTTGATCCTCCATATTTGGTAGTTGTTTTAGATCCTCATAAGGTTCTTTTGAGTTAGTTCTCATACAATACTCCACTCATTTCCTAATGACAAACTTTGTTTATATGTTTAACTTGACTATTGAGGGATCAGTTTTGCATCTGAACCTTGCCTTGCACACACATATTGGGGGGGAAATCTTTCTTCCCATCATTTAGTTACATCAATTATATCTATTCCCCTCCATGGGGGAATTCTTGGACCACCCTTACTTCTCTTTAGAGAATAAGTTTTCATCTATTCCTTCATGGAGATCCAGAAACACAAAAAACATTCAAATATTTGTAAAAATACAAAATCAGGACATGTTTTTTATAGCATACATTGTTTGCACTTTATATTATACATGTTGTTTACTCCTTTAATTTGATATATAGCATTTCTTCTTTACACATATGTATTCATGTGGTATATTGAGTATGATGCAAGAAATTCATAGAGTGGTACACGATCATAGGTGTTGGTTTGCCCTTTACCCAGACTACTAACCTTTGGGGGCATCTTCCTTTTTCATACTACATCCAAGTGTTATATTTCCATTATAAATTTCTTTCATCATTACACTTGATTACATACATACATACATATATATATATATATATATATATATATATATATATATATATATATATAATGTATTTTTTATCTTTTAGACTTATATGACTAACACCGACTTATATGACTAACACATATGTTTTGTGTAGTGCTTACAATTATTACTACCTCTTTCATATATCATATATCACATGTTTTACATCACATTTTGTTATGATTATTTTTCATCCATGTTTCCTAGTTGTTGTGTGTGTGTATTCTTGGTTGTTACTCTAATTATTGCCTAAGGGCCTTATGATTTACATAAATTTAAATCTTTATTAGATTACTAAGATCAAATAGATAAAGCAATAACAAGTAAGATCTAACATACAAAGTACAAGCAAGTGTACGCAATATTGAGATAAGAATCACTTATCATGTATTTGGAGATCTGGACTGGGAAACATGCTTAGAAGGCTATATCTGGATTGTGTAAGCTTTGTCTAAGAAACCAGAGTCTAGAATTTTTTCATACAAAACTTCCCAAAGGAGTACAAGACCGCCCCATGCGCTAGTGTCTGATGTGGGTGCCAGCATTCAAGTAAATGCTCTGCTTCTAGTCTTATCAGGGATTGAAATTATTTATTTCCTTTCATGTTTTTTTCATCCACTTCATTGTAGGGCTCATATGCCACACTTTTTTCTACAAAACAAACCCTAACTACATAAACAAGGCTCAAACAAACATTAGATGGAATACATAATGCATATGCTTGAGTCAAATTGGCCTCGATGATCACCTGAATGTGATTTTCACTGAGCATTGCACTACATTTTAGACTTCATGTAGTTCTAATGTGTATGTGATTGAATTGTTCCTCTTGAAACTAGGTTTCCCTTATGCCAATCGCACCAAGATAGTGTGCTACAACTAATTTTCCCCAAAGATGAATACGTGATAGGGAATTCAGAAATAACTCCTTCTGTGTAGTGAATAATGCATCCCAAATACAGTCTTTGAATGTTGCTCTTTTTCCAAGTAGTAGATGGTAAGTAATTGCCCAAAGTTGTCTAACCCCTAATAATAGTTAGTAGTTTGTGTATATATATATGAATTCCTTGTTTGAATTTTGAAACTTAGTGACACAAAAAGTGGACCCATGTCATGAAATAAAGATAAGAAAAGGTCTGAATTGAAAAATAACCCAACAAGTTAGAAAACAAACTTGATTGGACAAAAATACCCAGATGGGACATTAGTACCTGAGCGGTGGTATCTTTACTATGAGGTATTGTCCCAAAGCCAAGAAACAAACACAATATCAAAATTGGGGATAGGAATCCCTGTGAAATTATCAAAAGATGTAAATATAAGCAGTAAAAGATGAACTCATAATCAAAATCTATCAAAACTAGTAAAAGGACTAAGAAAAGGTTTCACCAATGTCTAATCTTTGCATTTGGAAATCATGTGTATAAAAATATACTAGAGGCATAATGTAATAGTCATAAGTGCATATTTGTGTGTCTACACCTTGATTGCCTTGTGACACCATGGGTGTTTCATGTTTGTGGCATAACTAATTATGTGTGGTTGTATATCTCTTGTTTGCAAGCTCACAAGCCTTGATTGCCTTGCGACAACATGGGTGTCCCATGTTTACAGGTAATTTTTCCTTTTATGTGACACTATTTAGCAAGATTTGCACTTGTTTCTACACTTTTTGCACTTATTTTCCTACTAAAACATTATTTTCTATTGTTGTTAATACTTTTTTGTTGCATTGGCACTATTATTGTTATCATAATAATTCTTCTTGTTATCATAATAATTCTTCTTGTTGTTATTGTTTCATGTTGTGTATGCATGCTAAATGTAACTAAGCTAATCAAATGGACCTAACACTAAGTGGGTCTTTAACCAAGTTCATTTAAACAAATTCATCATGATTTTGCATAAAAGGGAAAGCTAACTAAATTGCACAAAACATAAATCTAACATTAAATGCAAACCTCCTTTTTTATATTTAGATGTGTTACAATATGTAGATGCTCCCTTATGCGAGCCAAACACAAGTTACGTGCAATCAAAGGGGTTTTACTAAGGTGGAAGAGATCTCATCAATATGGCTTAAGTGCTATTTTTTATTCTTCTCCTACTAACCTTAGCAAATAGGTTTCTCAATTTATGCAAGATTTCTTGTAATGGAAATGCTCTCTTGAGATATGTCAATATCTTACAAGGATAAGGTGTAAGGTGTGACAAGGATTACTAGATTTCTTATATAGCTTTATAATTTGGGAGAAACTTGCAACCTAGTGAATGTGGGATAAAGTGAATGTCAAAATAGAAGAAGATAAACATGATTATAAGAGATTAATTAGAGATTAGTAACCCGTGGGAGTTTGTGAAGGTTTATTTAATCAATTGGGCTAAATTAATAGGTCAAGTTTCCAGCTTATAAAAGTTGTTTGGAGATGATTTAGAGGGAAATTAGTAGAATTTGAAGGGTTTGAGAGGGGGATTTAACTAATAAGATGGTTTATTAATTAAATACAAGTTTGTGGAAGGGTAATTAATTAATAATAGTTAATTAATTAAATGAGGATTTTAACTAATGAAGCAATGTTAATTGGCATCCAAGACGAGGGGCAAAGCTATTTAATTAACAAAATGTTGTTAATTAACCCAAAAAATGGGGGGACATTATTTAATTAGAAGTATATCATCAATTATAATGAAATGACATGAAAGAAGACAATTAGTGTAATTTTAGTATTAAAATTATGCAATCGAAATTAGGTGTCTACATTTTCCCCTCTTTGATGTGGTGTAACACAAGTGACACCATTTCAAATATAGTAAACAATTTTATTTTGTATATGTAGAAGAAAAAATAGTAGGATGGATGATGCCCCCTCCAGCGTTGATAGAGTGATAAAAAAATTTGATTGATACTCGAAAAGAAGATTAAAATGATCACAGTGGAAGAAAATCCTATCGCAACGGTTGGGATTCAAACTTGGCTCATTTGGCCATTGTTCGATTTGATAGATTTTGGTGCCACCCACATGATGAGGGTTATATAAGGGAGGGAGGGAGGGGAATAAACAAGTCATTGTTACAATTGTCTTAGTAGGTTCAAAGAAATATTAAAGGTTAGTTAGAGGGGATGTTAGTTAGAATGGGAAGAAAGATAGATGATGATGGATGATATGATGGGCGTGGAAAGATTACAACATAACTTGTGTATCGTCATGGTTCGGAATCACCTTTTATTTGATGTAAGCATACAAAAAAAAGGTAAAATGACATTAAAATCCATAATACTAATTTTTTTGCAATGCTAAAGAGCTGAATCAAAGAAAAATTCATAAGCAATGCAATACAAGAAAGTAAACAAATAAGCAAAAAAACAAATGAATATGCATGATCAAACACACTCAAACAAAGAATGTTCAAGACAATTGTACCAATGTTTTTATTATCCAGCTTCAGTACCCAAATGTTTGAGTTATATGATAAGGGTTAAAATGATGCCCCAAGGAATGATACATGCAAGGGATTTGATGGAGGACATAAAAGTCCCAAGAAAAGAAAGCGTGCACTATGGAACTGCCTCGAACAACAATATATGTTGGGAAGACAAACATAGTAAGCAAACAAGATTTTTTTTATGAAATAAAATCACAAGATGATCCACATGTCATGCACTAGAACTAGCAAGCATTGAAGTAGGCTATCGTGTGGTATAATTTTCGTATTTCTAGTGTTTTTGAGTTTTTTTACTATTTTTGGGTTTTGATATTTTGTGAATGTTTTAGATTTTTAGATTTTGTGAATGTTTTGGATTTTAGAATATTTTGTGAATGTTTTTGGATTTTCTAGATTTTACAAACCTATGTACAAGAGAAAAATAATCCAAGATTCCCCCAGCAAGAGATAAAAATATACAGGGGCAACTTTCCACACATATATACAAGAATAGGACAAGCTAGATCAAGGCTAAGAGGGGCATGCTCAACAAGAATATAAACGTAAGCCAATGAAAAAGTGAGGAAGAAGCAATCATACCCCCAAGTGTGAGGTGTTTGTCAACAATAGAATCTTCCTATGGTGTCGAAAACTAGTTTTCACCAAAATAACATGTCCAAAGTGTCATAATTACGTGGTTTTCATGTTTGAATGAGTTTATTTATCTTTACTATTTTTTTACTTTTTGATTTTTTTGAAATGCCTCTAAGATTAGGTATAAAAACACTTGAGATGTATGATGTTCATGGGATCTCGAAGCTTTGAACCATCATGATAGGTAAGTTTATAGGCTCATGAACCAAGTTTTGTGACCACGATGTATGGACCTAACTAGTTAGGCTCAAATTTTCCTTTCTTTTCATAATCCTTGGTGCTATTGAACGGGTTCTCTTTAAGAACAAGATATTAAACCTCAAATTCATGAGAGATAATGTGCTTATTATTGATTAACAAAATTGGAACTGAACTATGAAAGTATAATCACTAATTAATCTAATTATGAGGACTAAAACGTTGTATAAATGAAGTTAAAATAATATGGAATAATAGCAAATAACTATTCTAAGTGAAACAAAAACCCTAAATATGCAAGAGAAGGAAAGGAAATGGCTTAACTGATTTGAAGAGACTGTCGCGGGTCTAGAAATAAAATCTGAAAGTGCAGACGAACATTCCAAAGTCCTACAAAGACCAGATCTGGAAGATTTGAACTGACTGGGGTGCCTAGGAAGGTACTAAGGTGCCCTGCTT
Organism: Taxus chinensis; assembly: GCA_019776745.2. Taxonomy (NCBI): domain Eukaryota; kingdom Viridiplantae; phylum Streptophyta; class Pinopsida; order Cupressales; family Taxaceae; genus Taxus; species Taxus chinensis. The sequence continues at coordinate 260,861,609 of CM034157.1, read as the reverse complement.
TGTAGATTGGGTGCCCTAATCTCTGTAAATGCTCAGGATCTAAATTTTACAAGGTCACAAGGTATCTTCTAACATTATTTTTTTGTCACACTTGATTCATTAGGTTGCACCGGATGTGGTGAATAATCAAATGACGACCTACAATACAAAAGGAAGTTTCAAACCCTAGGAAAAATAAAAATATAAAATGAATGGGTCAATTTGACCTCAACCGCAAAACTATTGGTATTATCACTTAGTGTTGCACTACATTTCAGACCCGGATGTAGTTTTGGTGAGTGTGTACATGTCGTGCCCTAGGTGCTCTTGTGTCAGTCGCACTTTGTGAAGTAATGAGCAATAATAACTATAGAAAATGAAGTAGCATGTGTGCATGGAATAAAATAGAATCCCTCCCCCTATGTTGTGTGTGTTGATGCAGATCTCCTAGCCTTAATGCATGACACTATGTGGATGCAAGTGATGCAATGGATGCAACTCTAGATGGAGCGATAGTAGTATGTGACACTAGGACCCTTACTATTGTCTTATAACTTTATATTTGTAGGGTTCTCAAGCTTAATTTCATAATTAACCCCAACATAGCCGATTAGGAAAAGGATAAGGATGAAAAATGTCTAGAAAGGCCCCAAAAAGAAGAGGGAAAGAAAAACATAGATCGGGGCACCCAAGGTGGGACTAGGGCACCCCGGGGCACCCTAATTTCGGGCTAGAATGATAGGGAAATTGCGAAACAAGTGGATAAGTATATAAAAATACGTGGGAATGACGAAATAAAATATAAAAAAAAGATGACCAAAAGGTGGGATTAATTAGTAATTTATTCACTTGAGAACCTTCTAAATAACAGTATAAGACCGGGCTAAATAATGCCTAAAGTGCATGATTTTGTGTCTACAATTATAGCTAGAGTAGCTTCGATTTTGATATACTTTGAGGTGATCCAAGGCATGGAGGAATTTTTCATCAAGTAGTTTGAGCTTTGCTAGTCTTGTAACTATGTAATCCTCTTCATTATCTAGATAGTCTTTTAAGGATATTCGCAAAGAGGGAAGCTCAATCTCTAAGGGAGTGATGGATTTAGTGAAAAATACAAGGGAATATGGGGTTACACATGTAGGCATGTAAATAGAAGTATGATAATCCCATAAGGCAAGATGGATCTGGAGATGTTAACTACGACATGTTTCACTGGCTAACTTTTCCGTAATATGAATAAGGGTTTTATTAGTGGCCTTAGCTTTCCCATTACCTTTAGGGTAATAAGAGGTAGACCACTTTTGGTGGATTTTAAATTTTTGACACAATGTCTTCACTTACTTGTTCTTACAAGATTTACCATTGTTAGAGATAATATCATAAGGGATTCCATAACAATAAATAATGTGGTTCATGATAAAATTTAGTATCTGAGTGCCAGTAACATAGGTGAACGGAACAACCTCTACCCATTTGCTAAAGTACTTAGTTGCAGTGATTATGTTTTTATCATCTTGGTTTACCTTAATGACATAATTATATAGTATAAGCGTGTAGAAGACCACATCATGCATCTAAGGAAGGTTTTCCAAAGGTGTAGGGAATTTGGGGTTTCACTTAATCCCAAGAAGTGTATTTTTGTAGTGCACGAGTGAAATTTATTGGGGCATGTTGTTTCATCGGAAGGACTATCAATCGATCCAACCAGGATTCATTCAATTATATCCTTATCTCTCCCAAGTCACAAGAAGGGCCTCCAAAGTTTTCAGGGAACCATAAATTTTGTGTGGAGATTCATCCCTCAATTCGTGACATTAGCTAAACCACTGACAACCATGCTAAAGAAAAACATGCTATTCTCATGGCCAAAGGAAGGACGAGAACTTCAAAGCAATCAAAACGGCCATTTCTCAAGCTCCCATGTTGGTGAACCCTAGGTTTGATAAATATTTTATTCTCTATGCTTTTGTAGGTCAAGAGAGCATTTCAAGGATCCTCACCTAGCAAAATGACAATCTGATGGAGCAGCTAATTTCTTTTTTCACTCAATCCCTCAAAGACTACGAGCTCAAATATTCATTGTTTGAAAAATAAGTCTTTGCGGTTATTCAATCTTTGAAGAAATTCAAGAACATGTTGTCCAATAACAGAATTCATCTGATGGTGTCTCATCTAGGTGTCAAGGAATTTTTGCTAAATAAAGAGATGAACGAAAAGCATGTTGGATGGATCATAAAGGTGATGGAGTATGACGTACTATCAAAGTTACCAAACTTGTCAGAGGTAAAGGTTTGTGTCAACAACTTGCTGCAAACATGGAATCAAAAGATGACGAGGACACGACACTCCTAAACACCAATGAGAGTGATGATCAAGTTGACTAGTTATCCAAAATGAATAAATTCCTTTTCTCAAGAGTATATCTTGTGAACATGGATAAAAATCAAAGACATACTTTCCATCTTCAGTCTATTCCATATGTTCTAGTAGATAACATTCTCTTTTGAAAAGATTTGAATGGTGTTCTCCTTTGGTGTGTGGGACTGAAATAGGTAAGTAGGATACTAGAAGAGTTTCACAATGGCCTATCTAAAGTACATCATTCTGCACAAAAAAATTCTACCAAGATCATGCGAGCTAGTTACTATTGGCTGGATTTGTTCAAAGATGCCCATCTCTAGGTAAGGAAGTGTAAGGAATGTGCCTTTTTCACATGCAAGCAGAAGTTGGAAGCTCTTCCACTACATCCAATTCAAGTGGATCAACCCTTTGTTTAAGGGGGTTTGGATTTCATCAGAATGATTAATCCTCTATCCAGTGATGGAAATAAATGGGTCCTTACTACAAAAGACTATTTTACTCGATGGACAAAAGTGGTAGCATTGAAGGAGAGCAATGAGAAGGCAATTCTTGATTTCTTGGAAGGTATAATGACAAGGTTCGGTGTTCCGTTTACATTCATTTCAGATAACGCAATGGATTTTCTTGGTATGAAGTTGAGTGAATGGGTTTTTAGAAATGGGGTCTACCTCAAGGACCCGAAAACAGATTGGACGAGTCTAGCAACAAAAACTTCGTAAGGATTATTAAGTGCAAAATGGAGACTAACAGGAGGACTTGGCATACACAACTTAAGATTGCCTTATGGGCAAATCAAATCACACCTAAAAGAGCCATTGGGAATTCTCCATCCATGCTTGTATATGGAAGAGAAGCAAAACTTCCGCTCTCCTTGGAATTACCTTCTTTGGAGTTGGCTCATTAGCTTGAAGTTATGGAGAACGATCCTCTGACAATTAGGTTTGCAGAACTCATAGAGTTGGAAGAAATACAAAACAAGGCTATGAATACTTTGGAGCAACATCAGGCTTGACAAGAAGGCATCTGACAGGCATTTTCAAGAGGGATATTTAGTCCTCAAATGAGATGAAGACAGGGCCGAACCGGGTAAGCACGCCAAGTTTGATGCTCTCAGGAGCAGGCCATACATCATCATGAGTTGTAAAGAGGCGAATCCATTTCATCTATCCAATCTCAATGGATAAGAAATTCCCATTCATGTGAATGGGATACATCTCAAAGCTTGTTTTTGAGAAGTGTTTTTCCCCTTGTACAGTTTAGTTAGGTATTTTCCTCCAAGTGCTTATGCACATTGTTGTTGTGTGTTGTTCTTTTGTTTTCCTAGTTGTTGTGTTTTGTGTTGTTCTTGCACATTGTATCATCATTGGAAGGTTTTACAAGAGAAGAAGGTTCAAATTTTCCATAAGAGTTTCATGATCTACTTCATTCAAAAATCCGCAGTATACCATAGATGTTTAGTGTTCTAAGGAGGTCCAAGATAGGCAATGCTCAAGGAGACTTCGAGATGTATCACAGAAGATCAAGATAACTTTCATGATTCCAATATTGACTCCATGCCCAATGGATGACTTAAGGCTACTGGAATCATGTTTAGCACAAAATCATCCCCAAGAGGTCACCAACAATGTTATCCAATTTTGTACACAGGACAAAATTGGACAATGAGGCCCTATTACAATCAAATTACGACATTGGTCCTAGGGACCCATTTCTGGTCATCACGGAGATAAAATGATTAAAATAATTAATAAATCAATAAGTGAGCTCACCTAGCTTTAAATAGGGTCAACTTAGAGCCCAAATTAGGCTCAACTCAATTACCATCTCGGTTAGGGTGCTCGATGTGTAGCTAACAGTAGGAAGGGGTTGGCCATTTTTTATGAAAACATAACAAGGCAGTCCGAGTCAACTCGACCGAGTTGGTCTCAGTGAAAATCTGAGCTCATAAACGAGTTTCAAGATTGGCATGACAAGAATCAAGCCTAGAAATGGTAGGAGGTTGCTAAGAGAGGTCAACTTGGTCGAGCTAGTGTAGTCAGCTCAGAAATAGCTTGGAAGGTAACTTAGAATCGGACTTGGTGGAGTCGTTTCAATACAAAGCTCGGTTGGTTGTGGAGCTCGCTTAATGGTGAGCTTGGCCTTGGAATAGAGCTCATGTCTTTAGTCAACTGGAGCTATAATGGAATGAGTTATCAGGTGAGTCTCATGTGTAGGAAAGTAGAGTTCACATGAATGAGTCAGAGTCATTAGAAGGAAATGTTATTCAAAATATAAGCTCACAATTTTAGTGATGGTATTATGAGTCATTGTTGGGGAGTTTCAAACCATATGAGGCCAATTGGAGAAATGCTGGGAAGATTTTCCAAGCTTGGTATCAACATTGATGGTCATATCTCACACAAATGAGTTACTCATTTATGTGAAGAATTTGGGTTGTTTGAGCTCAAGGTAACTCAACTCTTTATCACCCAAAGGAAGAGTACGAGTAAAAAACTCCGAAGGTTTGAGCTAATGCGTGGAGTTGTAAGGATTGATCAAGGCCGAAGAAGTCATGGGGGAAATAATGCAACGCAATACCGATTTCAAATGGAAAAAGCTCATTGAATACAAAGCATGGCGAGTTGATTGTAGGAGTGGGAATGATAAAGGTGAGTTTGAAATGCATAAATTCGAATAGTCCCTTGCCAAGAGATCAATGTTAGTGGAAAGCGACAAAATGATATCAAGGAAAAGGTGATTTAGGATCGAGCTTCCTCAGTTAAAAGATGAAAACTTGGAGAGTTCTTGGTCAGTGCTATATTTTGTAGTTATGGAGTCGAATGGATAAGTGAGGTCAAGGACCCTGAGATCATGCAAATGAAGATGGACAAAGGTGATTGGTCACATGCAATGGAGCTAGCTTCATGGTGAGCCAGGTTGGCTTGAGATCATGTGAGAGCAATTCTGACTTGATGAATGCAAACTAATGAGAGAATTATGGGAAAAGGCGATGAGATGAATTTTGGTGAAGAAATAGACAAGGAAAAGTCAAAAATTTGGCCATAGATGACATAGGAAAAGGAGTCAATAAGCTCAAATGGTGCCATGGTCACAAGATTGTTGGAACACTAGCAAGGTATTATCATTTGAGTTTTGGTTAGTACATAAACAAGTTGGTCGAGTCCTAGGATTTGAATGCTTGGGAGCTCATCATGGAGATGGTAAGCTCATGAAGGATGAGCGTCAATGCATCATTGAATGGCCAAATCTGAGTTAATTTAGCTAATGGTTCATGGGGGAAACATCAAAAGGGAGTAGTGATCATTACAGGAAAGTTGGTGATAGGGTCTTCGAGGTAACTTGACATGGCGAGGAGCTCATAGTGATGACATACATGAGATGAGTCAACTTGGCATAAAATCCATGATGAAACGTTGTCCCCTCAATCCCCCCCCCCCTTTTTGAGCTCATCTAAGGGAAAAAGGGTGAAAATTGAAGTCTTGTCCATGGAGGAATTCGTGTTTCGAGCCCCTCAAGTTCATGGTTGATCCCCCATGACGTTTTATGCATTTCCTCAATCTGATATTTCGGGACATTCTAAGATATTTCTCATGAAGATGGGAGGGGGTTTATGATCTTGGTATTTGAGGATGCATTTTAAGGACACGAAAACTTGCATTCTTTGCATATTAAATAGTGAAATTTCTTCATCGGGTGCAAAAATAGCGTTTTATGGTTCTCTGCAATTTTCTACATGGTTTTCCCCCAAAAATTCTTTCTCAGAAGGTGAAGCTACATGTTTAGAAAAGATGTTGGTAAACATGATGGGTTTCTTTTTGAACTTATCACTTTTGGTGATTTTGGAAAAAATGTCAAGATATGAGCTTGGCCCCACAAGATCTGCAGGAGTCCCTGATTGAGCTGGAGGATGGAGTTTTATAGAGGATCTATTGGGTGGAAGTTCGGGTTGATGGATCCATTTTATTCTGAGTAAGAACATTATGGTGATTCAAGGGAAGAAAGTTCTAAAATGAAAAGATGACGGCCCTGGACTTTCACGCAAATGGAAATCTACACGTGGTGATTTTTCAATTCATGATGCGCCATTGAGTGAATCAATGAAGGACTTGGAGATAGCTTTATGCACTTCCACAAAGGGCGAAAAGTTTCAGACAATGAGGAAAGTTCAGGGCCCCGAGTGTGAAGGGATAAATTTTGAGTCATGAGCCTGCAACGATGAATTACAGAATGGTGACACGAGCCTACGTTGAAAAGTCAACGACAATGGGATGGACTTTCGGGGGAAAGTTGAATTTTTTTCCCCTTTTCAAAATAGATAAAGTATAAAAGCGAAGCACATCCCTGAACCAATTAGGTGATGCCATGTACTTGAAAGAATGAAATCGGGACAACGGGCCGGATGGAGGAAAAGATGGTAATTTGAGCCATGAACCCCGTTTCCAATTGGGTGTGCCATGAATTCATGTTAAAAAAAATCACAGTGGAGTCAGTGGAGGAAGCTGATGAGAAGTTGAGCCACGAAATTTCCAATCGGGTGTGCTTACATGTCTGACCTTTGGTGGAAGGATGCGGAGGGGGTAGAGAAAAATGAAAATTTAGAGGTTTTTCTCCCAAATGTCTTAAAATGAGGATTTTTCCCCAGGGCTCATGTCATTGCTTGGAGCTTTCCACGCATGGGTTGTTTCAAAGCCATGACAAAGGGAAAGAGTGGCCAGTGAATGCAAATGCTATCATCTGAGTTTTTGACGCATTAATGAAATAGCTCCCAAGAATGAAATGTGATGGCCATTCTTTATCTGATCTCTCTCTGTTTCCTTGTCATTCATTCATGAGATGCATTTTTGGTTTGTTGTGGAGCCAAAATAGATAAGTTTGAAAGAGAATAAAGTTTGATATCAGAAAATGGAGTTTATTGGGCATATACTTAGAAAAGGGAGAAAACTTACTCAGTAAGCACTTGAGTGCTATGAAAGTGAGCTCAAAAGGTGGAAATGGCAGGACCACATAAGAAGAAAATCATGAGATGCCCCCTGCTAAAGGAATCATGCTTTGAACTGATGAAATATTCACCTGGCCTAGGGCTCAGAAAACCTCTGGTTTTCATGAGTGCATTTGTTTCATGTCACTTTCCAAAAGCGGATCTGGTCAATGAGCAACATTATTCCTTTTGGATATTCTTTTCTTGGGGACTCAGTAAGTATGGATGTACATGAATTCAGTTATAAGAACATGTTTTGGCCATGGAAAAGGGGATTCTGGTTTTCTGGAACATTGTAAATTTGGAAGTAATTAGCAATATAAAGCTTTCTTTTCTCATTTCCTCTGATATATATAAGAATAATCAACATAGCTCTTACTTGATTCAATGGATCATTTGTCTTTGAAGAAAAGAAACTTTGTGTTCTTGTCTGTGTAATCCAAGTAGAAAAGTGTCTGCAGATTCAGCATTGGTGATGAAGTGATTGATCTTTTTCATATGGGATTCTTGGTTCAATGTGAGTAAGGATATGAGTTATGCTACATATATGTCCTGAAAACATTGTGGTTTTCTTCCTTCTCCCATCTCTCTATAAGTTCCATCCATTCATTGGGATAATCAAGTATGAAAACATTCCAATGAAATCAAGGAGCAAACATAATGAGAGTTGTATATTTGTACATTTGTTTTTCAAGCTGCTTTCAATAAGGGAACCTCTCCCAAAAAGAGGAGAAGGAGCTTGAAGACCCAACTCGGTGAGTTGGACTCGGTGAGCCAACCACCGAGTTGGGCTTTTTTTGTCCTTTTCATGCATCATGGATTCCCCCTTCTTCAGTGCAAACCAGTCAATAGGGGGCCACCATAATTTAATTAAATTAATATTTTTATTTTAAATATTTTAATTAATAATATATTATTATTATTAAAATATTTTATTTAAATATTCTTTTAATTAATTGAGAAGAATAAGTCAACTAGGTATTAATGACACATGATGGAAGCTTCTCAAAGTGGTTCAACCAACTGTAATAAATACATCATGTGCCTTCAATTTAGGAAGGGAATTTATGACTTCTTCTCTCCTCTCTCACAACTTCTTCTATAAATGTAAGTTGGAAGCTCATTCCAAGGGGTTCCAATCAGGGTTGGACAAGTTAGACATCTTAGACAAGTGTGTAGTTTTTCAAGAAACCTCTTCTTCTGCAATTTGTCATTATATGTTGAGGGAACTTTCAAGCCTCCTTTCCAAGACTGTAATGGAAAAAATTTCCTCTTTTGAATGTATGATGCATTGTGCACATTGTTGAAGTAATAAAAGTGTGTGTTTTGTGACTAATCTTAGTCCTTTCATCCTTCTATACTTCTTTGTGCCTTTCTCATGCTTGCAGGTACACTGTGCAAGTTCAAGTTTCTATTGCAGGTTCTTGGAGTTCTGTGCTTATCAAGTGGTGGAGTATTGCATGTAGTTGAGTTGTGGTGCTTGTTCACCCTTCTCAAGTTCATCCTTCTTCATTGGAAGATTGATAGATTTTTTTGTCTGATCGATTTTAACAAAGGGAACACATGCTTCCTAGTCTGTGGTATTTTGTACCCTCTCTAAGTTGCAGTAGGTGAAGTTGACTTGTGGTGCACACACCCTCTTCAAATTAACCCTTCCTAAGTCTAGCAACACCCTTTATTTGGTGCATCACCATCCCTAGTATAGTTTCATTTCTTGTAAATCTCTTTCCCTAAAACCCATGAAAATGTTAGCATAGGTCTAGATAACCATTTTATTGCACTAGGAGTAGTATAACACTTAGTTTAGGAAGAGGAATCCGACCTTCTCCAGAGGTTCACCTTGAGCCCAAGTCCCACAGCTTGAGAGGTGATTCCATGTGTCCAATCACACTGAATGTCCTGTTCACATTCTGGCATTCATACTTTCAGGTTGTCATTTTCATTTACTGGAACAGTTCTGTACATTTAGATTCATATAAAATAACACCTTCACATTTTAATAGGAGTCATGATGACCCACTGAGAGATTTTAAAGATCTCTCCAAGGTGAAGCCTTGTAGTTGGTACTTAGTGCTCAAAATTACTTAGTTCGAAAATACTGATAGGAGTAAAGTATGGATTACAGTATGGGACAAGGATTGACATCTTTCAAGTCCCAATAATTGGTTAGAAATGGCTAATAGAAGTGGGGGTAACTTATATGGTCTTTTGCTTGAAATAACCATGACATTATACTCTTGATTTCTCACGAGAAGCTAAGTGGAAGACTCCTAAAATAGATGGGCATCACCCTCATGTGTCATTGGCCCGAGTGGAATGTAATGAACTTACTTGTATAATTAAGATTATGAGCAGTAATATAACACTAAATAACACAATATTTCAAAATAATGATCTCAATATGCAATTAGAAAAGCTTCGCCACTTTGAGGGGGTAACCTCCAAACCATAAAATAGACTCAAATGTTCCAATTATGAATCATCTACTACCTACAATCCCCTATCTATACTATTCCTATGCTATGGCCATCACCAAGGTTGACCTATTATGCATGAGAAAGTATAAATGATATAATAAAATGATATGGTAAGCCACAAGTCAGCTACTCATATCCTAATACAAGCAATAGGTTAAGGGAAAAACATGGAATAGTTTTGATTTCATAGTACAATGGTGTCATCTTGCTGAGAGGCTTGATGACCTTGGGCCGATCCACCTCCACATATTTATTATCTGAAGTGATGCTAAATAAATGGGAGACAATATGAGCTTTCTTTCCTTTCTTGAATTTCACCATTGTAGATATGACCTGAAGTTTGGGACCACCACTTGTTGGGTTATGCATGTCTCTCCCCTGATCATGTCTTATACCCACGATAATGTCTCGTTTGTCTCCAGATCAATGTTGGGTATGATAGCAATTTCTTGTTCTATTGGAGGAGGTGGGTCTTGGCCTTGACAAATGTGCATGATACCTTAGGAATCGTTCCCTTCTCATATGGGTGGTATTTTTGACCCATAGGTTTATGCGGTAGTTTTGGACCATGGTTTTGGTACCCACAATATTGTAAAATTGTTAAGCAGTTGCCTATTGATGTGTCTTTGTGCATATGGTAAGGGAGATGTAACATTGTAGATGAGTGAGTTTAGGATATTTTTTTGAGCACAACTCCAAATAGATCTGTGTATTATATTGAGAGAAAGAGGTAGCTTGCAATAAAATACAAGCAAGCAATTCTTGGTGGACATAGCCCAAATTGGGTGAACCACGTTAAATGATGTCTCAGTGTTGTGTTCTTTTATTTTATGCACTTTTATTTTAGATTTGTGATATTATTTTTCATATTAGTTTCTACTATTGTCATTCTATGTGGGATTGTTTCACATATTTTTATCCCTTATTTCCTAATAAGTACTCTGAATCATATAGCTTTGTTCCATCATCTTCGATGCCCTCCTTGAACCATTCAAATTCAAAATTCTTCATTTGATCTACTATCATCCTCATGTGATCTCTTATCCTAACTTTGTGATCATCGACATAGTTGACCCAATAGTCCTCAACTTGTGGCACATGATGCAAGTCGGAGATGTGAAACATATCGGGGGTGCTTGGGATGTCAAAGTTAGCCTGCAAAGTATAAGAAAATAGATTAATCTGAGAGAAATACGTCTCCAAATTAGATGGATCAATAAGAGATTTACAAGAAAATATTCCCAAGTATATGGGGAAGGACACACCTTTATTCTTCCTACTCTTGAGATTTATGTTGAGGTGAGCCAATTATCTGCAGAGTTCGAACATAACAATTTTGTCACTCAAGTACCGAGGAATATTTCGTAGAGTGAAGTCAAATTCAGCTTTCCTGATGTATGAGAAATTTGCAAACTGCCTGAAGAAGGATCCATATTTCTGAATCAACGAGGAAGCTTGAGAGGACAACCTAAGCTTGGGGTTCCCTTTGAGCAATATCGCAACATACATGGTGAATGCATCATTCACCCTAAAAAAGTGATGGTTACTCTCTTTCAAGATCATCTATGGATATTTCTCATAGGAATGGGCCTTCTGAGAGATATTTGGTGTGAGAATCAGACCCCTGTAAGGTCTCGTACTATCAAGAGCATAGACTAGATATGATGTCATGAAAAATTTTCTTGTGAATGGAAGCTGGAGCAGTTGGAAATGAATGTTATCACTAATTATTTGACCCTAGTTAATCATTTTCTTACCTTCAATGATGGTGAGGATGAACAATGCCATCTAATCATGGAACTCTTTGGTGCTTTCCTCTCCCATCACCATGCTAAGAAGAATGATGGCATCTTAGAACCCTTCATGAAATTCATGTCTGGACCAAAACTTTGGCACACAAGAAGGATTTCTCACTTACTTCAATCAAGACCCCAATACAAGGCTTTTGAAGGTAAGAGTCTATCTTTGACCATTCACCTGTTACAAACTCCTTCGGGATGATGACCATGTTGCTCCAAGTTAGAATTTGCATACTCTGTGATATCCCCTTGGGTGTGAGCACTGCCAAGATTGAATTGTCATCCACTTGTATAATTCTCATGTCTGGTTTTTAATTTTGAGCACAAGTCATGACCAATTCTATGCTCTGAATGGATAAATGATGGCCACTTATAGAGTACAAACCACATGTGTAGATCTTGTCTTCCACTGGCTCCCTAGGTCCGTCAAGCATTCGGTTTTTCAAGTCTTCTAAATCCATGTGAGCGACATCTTTGTCACCCACTTTTAGATATTCAGATGGGAGGGTTTAAATGAGCTCCAAACCAGAAAACTTGAACTTCATTGTAGCAAAAACTAATTAGGTGAGAGAAAATGATGAAGATAGACCTTTTTTGCACCTAAAATAAACACTTTCTATTTTTAGTAAGTAGGAATCAGGGTCTACTTTTTTCTGCTTTTTTTATTTTTTGCACTTTTTTAGTCTCCCAAGACTCCTAACATACCATGTACACTTGCGTTGGGGTAATTTTGATGATCTTTGAAAATTTCTTTTGTTAGAAAGTGTTTTTTTGCTTTTTTTGTTTTTTTGTGCTTTTTTACCTAGTTTATCTTCACTGTTGAATTCTAAGTGCAATGTATTCAGAGGATTTACTTTGTTTTAGAGGATTTCTATTCACAGTAAGTATAAAGACCAGATACTTACTATTTTTAGAAGTTTCACTTCCCCAGTCGGTTGACAATGAAAATAACTTTACTAGGATAGGTGTGTTCTCTATATCACATGATCAAAATTTCATCAAAATCCGCTTGCTGAAATGAGGGAAAATCAAAAAGTGTGAATCTAGGGCATGAAATGAGGGTTTTTTGTTACAAATTTCTTGAAGGCCCATGTATCTTGGTGTTGCTAAGAAAATTTCATGTGGAACGGTCCATCAGTTTGAAAGTTATGAAGATTCCTTCGTTTTGGCTATCATGGCTGCCCCATAAGAAATGGAAGGTTTGTCTAATGAATTTGTAGGTATTTTAGAGCTTCAAGATGTCTTAAATGGCTTCCTAGTTCAACTTAGAAAAAGAATGAGGTGAAAAAGATAAACAATGCTCTTTATAAGTTAAAAACGGGTTATTTTTAACTCATGAAAGCAATATTTTGTTTTCAATTTTTAAGAAAAGAGGGGGCGGGGAGCATTTTTGTGTCCCAATTTTCCCAAGACAGTAGGGGAAAGAAAATATGCCCCCCTTCTCAGGTTTGGCATGTGGTAGGATTTTATTGGCGAGCATGGGGAATGAAGGAGAAAGGATTTAACACATGGTGAGCAAGTTTAGAGGTCACACGTAAAACTAGAGAGAGAGCTAGGGGTGGGGTGAATTTTACTATCCCAAATGTCCCTACTATCTTTGATAGTTGGGACAGTAGGGGTAGAAAAATGCGCCCTAGGTCTAGGAGGTTCCATACTTAGCCAAAATTGCATTTTTGTCATCTAACACCTTGCTAGAGATGATCAAGGTCATTTGAGGGTCCATGGGTTTTAGTTGGGGGTAGGGCACATCTTATTGTCCTCACTATCTCCACTATCCTAGACAGTTGGGATAGTTGGGATAGTCGAGATAGTTGGGGAGAAACTATGAAAGGTAGCAGATGAGGGTTTTAACAAGGTTTGATGTGGAGGGTTAACAGACACCATGGGTTAAAACACAAATTAATTTTGAATCAAAAGAAAGCCCATGAGACCCCATTTTAGGGAGGGCTATAATCTATGTATATTCAATTTTGTTGTGACATCTACACACCCATGAAGCTCCATCGAATACCTTAGATTTTGTTTATGTAGGAAAGCGACAATTCTTACTAGAGAACATTTGAGATGGTGAACGCTTCATTATTACCTTTATTTGATCCATTCTAACACAAATGTCATTTTATGAGTGTTGCTTAGCTTGGCACACATATATGACTGAAGGATTTTGGTATTCTTGAAGTGGGGAACTTTGGTTCATTTAAATTTATGAAATATTTCATCATTCTTTGCACATGGATCTTCCTTTCTCCTCATTGGCAATGTTGTTGACATTTTTGTTAAAGGAAATGTCCATGTTCATGTGTTTATCACACCATTTACAAGCACAACTCCTTATTCTTATAAGAATAAAAAGTCTCCCCTTAATCCTTATCTTTCATGAGAAGAAAAAGAAAGATAATAAAAAGAAGCCATGAAATATTTTAATGAAGGGCAGTGTGTTTGATGTGGGTTTTTTTTATCACGAGTTCGTATATAGTATGATATATTTGAGGAGATTATTTTTGGATTGAATGAAGTGTATATTAAAAGGTTGCACATTTCTTAATTTGTATTGTCACTTTACTTGCTTTGACAAGCCAATGGGGAATTCCCTTTGGGATTTTTGTAAAGTATCAAAGTAGAGGTTTTATCACTTGGGTTTTAGTCACTTATTTGATATTAGTAGACGTTGGTGATACATAAAAATAATAGGGTTGCTAGTTGTTTAACACTTCCAGTTCTAATGAAAGGATCAACTATGGGAAAACACGGTAGTTTGTGTGGGGATATTAATAGGGGTTGACAAATATTATATATCCACAATTTTATGTGAACCCCAGCGTAACACACCTATGTTGAATGTTGATTCCTATGTGGAAAACAATTTATCCAAAATATTATTGTTGTGCTCATATTTTGGCTTAGTACCCAAAGATAGTTAATGATGATTGTGTAGATACTATGAAAATGAGACTAAGAAAGGGATGTGCTATTAGGGAACTATCCAACTGTGGGTTAATGTTTTTGCATTTTTAAAACAAATTCATAATGAACCCTTCAAAAGTTTATTATTTACTGCCCACTCAAAGGAGTATGTTGCGTGTGGGAGGTCCTTCCTCCACATCTCCAAAACATGTAGGTTTCCTTCACTATAGTATTTATACCTAGAGACATCTACAATTGTATATATGGAGTGAAAGAGTCTGATGTCATGCATGTGTTTGAATTTTATTTTGTGCTCTTGAAATAAAAACTGGGGTCCACTCACCTTTTGAAAAAAAAACATGCAAATGTAATTCTACTTAGCGCACTTAAATATTTACATTAAAAAAACAAATACAAATGTAATTTTACTTGTTCAACTTAAATTACATAAGAAAAAAATGTAATTTTACTTAGTGCACTTAAATATTTACATAAGAAAAAAACAAATAGAAATGTAATTTACATAGGGAAAAAAATACAAATATAATTTTACAAAAAAATGTAATTTTAATTACTCCACTTAAACAATTACATAAAAAAACAAATAGAAATATAATTTGCACAAAAAATTACAAATATAATTTTATTAAAATTTGATATATATTTTTTGATTAGTGGTAAAAAGAGGGTTAAGGGGACCCTACCCCGTACATCAAGAAAGCTCCATGAGAGTAGATTAAGCTAAATTATAATAACATCAAAACACCATAGTATAAAATTTCATAGTAATAAGGGCACTTAGGAGCCCATATAGTGAAACTAACAACATAAAAAAACCATAGTGAAACTAACAACATTGAAGGAACTAACAACCAAAGACAAAGATAGTGAAAAAACAGAACACCCCGCACCAAAGTCATTTGTAGGATTTTTCAAGCCCCTCCAGCACCTTAGCCCATTCTTTTGCAAGAGCATCAATATTAACAGCCAAAGAGCCCAGGTCTAAACATCCCTTCCGATTCCTTCCTTGACTATCCACAACACAATAAGAATTGACAAGCTGCCCTAGAGTTTGAAGGTGTAACAGGGTCAACTTAACAGTCCCGATGCTCCATTCCATATAGCTATGGAGGATAGCTTTAACTTGATCCATATCCCTGGTTATGGCCCCCCAAGTTGGCCTTCAGGATCTCGATCTCGCCACCCTGCCCATTGCTAACAGCTTCCTGCACCTGCTCCCTCATCTTGTGCCAATCATTAAAAAGAAACTGGACCAAGCTCTTAGTGAGCCGCATGTCCCCCTTGAGCTCATCAATATCAGTAACCATCCTGGCCAAGTGATTGTCCCCTTTGATCGAGCCGACCTGACCCATAGCTTCATAGTGTTGTTCCAATTGAGCATTTATAGGAGTCGAGGCACCCTGTTTGCTAGACTCACCCTTAGTGTTCAGCTCAGTGTTTGGGGTCTGCTTAGATTTCAGGTCCTAAAGGTTTTGGGCCGCGACCACCTCCACCTCATCCTCTTCCGTGTTGCCATCCAAAGAATCCTCATCATCGCTCGAATCCTCCTCCTATAAATTAGACTCTGAACCATTCGCTTAAGCTTCCAAATCCAGCTTGAGAGCACCATTTTTGTCAATGTCCAGGGCCGCCCTTTTGACAAGGGCAAGGATAAAGCCCTGGTGGAGAGGGATAGAGATCCTACGTAATTTAAACTATGAAACAGAGGCACAGAGAGACCGATACAAGAAATAGGGGAAACTAAAAGCCTGCCTTGTCTAAAATGGTTTAACATTGGGAGGTGGTAAGCATATATACATTTGTGGTGGCCTTCCAGGGTTAAGAATTGAATTAAGGTGAGAGCCACCTCGTCAAAAGGTTTAGGTAAAGACATTCTAAGGTAGCCAGCAAAATGGGAGGTGAGATTCTCATTACCTTTAAGAAACAAATTCAGTTCTTTAGAGGCTTCCTTCTTCATTTTGTAGACCTCCCTACCCATCGCTGGAATGCCCATAACTTTAGCCACTGAATCCACAGTGATCTCCAGAGTGATCCCTTTCATCTCAACAACAACACCTTTTTTGGTCACCTTCCATGCGCTAGCAAAGTCTTTGCTGAGATTCTCATAGTGCCCTTCAAAGATTTTTAGAAAAGGGGTAAAACCCTTGCTATCAAATAGGGACATAACATCGGGAGTGACCCCAGTGAGGTCAGCAGGTTCAGTCCTGATGAGATCCCCACCCATGCCACTAAACAACAAAGGCCTCTTCACAAAATGACTTAGAAACCAGAGAGCTGAGAGCTTACTCGCACACCACAAAATGATTCTATAGTAGCTGTTCCAGATAAAGTTCTCCAAAAATACATGCAAATCACAACCCTGATCTTCTCATAATTAAGAAATAAATGCAAATTCATCATACAACAAAAAATCATGACATGATAGCCCCCCCATGAAGAGACCTTATACGTGGGCATTAGTGTCTTTTAATAAGTGTGCCCACGCATTGGGATCGAGAATTTCCATCTCCCTCAAAAGTGTCAAATCATGCCCATTAACCCCCATATTAGCAAAGAAATCCACCACGACATTTGCTTCCCTATACACATGTTTGAAGGAGATAAAATTAAAAGAATGGGCCATTTGCTTAATACTCTTAATAGAGTTAAAATTGGCAATAGAGATGGGACCTTCCTTATTTATACTATTAATTATGTTCAGGGAGTCGCCTTCCACTTCCAGATTAACAAAGTTGTGTTGAAGAGCTATAGATAGACCCCCAAAGACACCAACAACTTCAGCAACATTATTTGTTTGAGTGCCCAAATTGTAGAAGTATCCAAGAATAAAACTTCCTTCAGAATCATGAAAGACCCCACCACAGTGAACACGCCCAAGATTACCTTTGGAGGCACCATCAAAGTTTAATTTTAAACAATTCTTGCTAGGTTTGACCCATCCATTTAGTCTAGGGTTTAGAACTGGGGGCCTAAGGGTAGAAGGTCCCATACCCCACTTCAAGGAGAAACAATATTCCTGCTGAGAGAAAGACTTCTTTTGGGAATTCAAGATAGAAAAATTAGCCAGGATAAATATAATAAACTATACCTCTTACATAAATTTTTATAAGATAAATATGCTAATTTAAAACTAGTTCCATTCTTTCACTCTTATAAACATTCATCAAACATATGGACACAAACATATATGGACAGAAACATACCCTTTTAGGATGGATTTGTGAGTCATCTAGGTATATTAAAGAGTTGTCATAAAGCAGAAATCAATGGCTGTTTTATAATTAGCTTTAGGGACGGCGAATAATTCCTTAACTTCATATATTTTAAATTCTTTATTATAAACTCTTCCTGCTCGCTTAGGAGTTATTCGTAGTTTGCATGGCTAAATAGAAACCCTGAATTTTGGTTTTCGTTGGGCCGAAGGGAAACCCTGAGCTTGCTGCATCTTCAAGCGGACTGCCCGTGGCTGCCATAGCCATCCATCTTCATCTTCTTTTCCTGTCTCGGTTTCCTTCGCATACGAGCGTTCATATATTTTATTTGGAATTTTGACGATTTAATCTTGCAGGGTTTGAGTTTTGCGAAAAAGGGAAACTAATTGAAAAATGAGCGATCTAAACAGAAGCAGAGGCAGAGACAGAAGCGGGGATGAGAGGCACAAGGATAAGGATAGGATCAAAATGCTCTCCCACGTTGATGACGACGACAACACACACAGACATTCTTCTTCAAGGGACGAAAAACGGCACAGGGATAGGGAGAGGGAGAGGGAGGAAAGCAGGAGAGATCATAAGGAGGGCAGGAAGTTCAAGGATAGGGCAGACGAGGATGGTCATGGTCATGGTCACGGTCAAATTCATGGCCAGGGCAGAAAGGTGGAAGATGGTAAGAGGGAGAGGGAGTACAGAGAAGGAGAAGGAGACAGAGCGAGATCAGTGGACAGATCCTCATCCCACCAAGTGAAAGAGATGGACAAGCACAAGGATCCTAGATCTCACAGAGACAGAGACAGGGACAGAGACAGAGACAGAGACAGAGACAGGGATAGGGATAGTGCAGAAAGGGCTAAGCGGTTTCATGAGGACAGGGATGTCGGAGAAAGAGAAAAAGACAGCAGGTCTCACAAGCGGCGAGACAGAGAACGGGAGGACGAGGATACTAAGAAAGACAAGCGCCAAAGAGTGACAGTCACAGAGGATGATGATGATGTTGATGCAGCCAAAGCCAAGGATAGAGGGGACAAGAGAAAATTTCAAGACGATGACTCCAAAGCAAAGAATGATGATTATGAAGAATACCAGCGGGCGAAGAGGCATGCGCGAGGAGGAGGAGGAGATTCAGCTGATGCAAAGCACAGCAACATTGGACCAGGGAATGGCAGCACCGCTTTGTCTTTTAATGTAAGTATCCTATCATCATCTCTGGGGGTAATTTTAGAGTCCAATATTCGCAGGCTATTTTTTCCATTTTTTACCCAAAATAAAACGTTTGCAATTTGAGAAGATTTAAAATACATATTTGCTTCATTTTCGCCATGATTCTTTGAAATCATCCCTATTAATCTTTTAGTAGTTTTGAATGGCAAGTAAATCTTTTCAATTCAAAAGATAAGAAACACGTGTATTGTTGTGGAATTTTGTGTTTTTTTTTGGTAGAATTACCTACATAGGTGTATAAGTCTGGGGAAAATTCGAAGGAATGGAAACCTGCTACCAGTAATGAATTGCAGCCGAATCTTTTCAGTTCAAAAGGAATATATATGTAATGTAGGTGAATACTCTTGAAAGACATAATTTATTAGTAACATATGTATATTTTAGCAAACTTGTGGAATGGTTTTTCAAAGTTTTTCTAATTGTTTTATTTGAAACTTGGTGAAAAATTAGGCAATTTGCAAAAATAGCCTGTAGAAAAGACCTTGATCGAGTCTGTCTACCACTCTCTCTTTCATAGTGCTGCATAATAATTACACTTACAACTTTGTCTAGTTAATGATATGCTTGGACCTGTGTTTATATACGCAAAGAATTCTAGGCAGTTGAGCCTGTGATAAGCATACCAAATTTTACTCTACAGCGTGCTGCTTATTTGAAATTACTGTAATAATAATATAAATTTGTTGTTTTAAGTTTAACTTCAAATATTTAGATTAACGCTGAAGGAACTTCTGACTTTGTACAGAGTGTTCCAACTTCTTTTTCCATTATTTAGGTTTTTTTCTCTCCAGAATAATTATTGCAGTTTTTATAAGGATTACAGTAGTTATAGGACTTAATTATTTGTTACAGCCTCGTATATCATGTCATTGATTTCATTCCTACTTTTGTATTCCGAAAAGCTGTCTTCGAAAACATATGGTATTCATGTGTGTCTTCTTGTTCATCTTGAAGTAGTATTTATAACATCCGCAAAGCATTATCTTTGGATATTTCAGCAATTTTTTCTGGTCATCTTTTATATCACCATTACGAATAAAAAGTTCTGATGTCTAATGTAAGGCCCAATAGGTTACACTTGAAAAATCCACCATTGCTAGGTTGCTGAACCGACTTTTCTCTGTATTGCTCTCCTACCATCTATTCTTCAAGTTTCCTATATCTTACATTTCTATGACCACCTAGCGCTTCAAGGCTACTTTATATCATTTTCTTTTCTCCATTTGACATGTCATGTAAAGAGTAGGAAGAGGACAAGCAGCAAATATAACTACACAGGCATGTATAAATTACTTCATTTAGCCAACACTAAAGACTTCAACAATAATTTCAATATTGATTAAACTAGAACTCCACATCAGTTAAGGTACAAGGTTAATTGACTGAAAGCAACATCCATGTATTGATCTTTTTAAATCTTTTCTTTCAATGTATTGATCTATTCTTGTAGGACCTGATATTATTGCCAGCATCCTGTCCAATCACCTGGATGGTTTTCTAAATTTGGTGATACTGAAAGAAGAGAGCTATAGAGTCCTTGGCCCTATCTGCTTGTATAAGCAATCCTGTATATGCAGTCAAATTGAGACTATCTCAAGTGCTGCTAACCTAAAGCTTGGTTTTCGACCATTACTACTGTACAGGCATCTATGAACTTCTTCATTTAGCCAACAACCTAGACTTCTAACAACAATTTTAATATTGCCTATACTAGAACTTCACATCAGTTAAGGTACATGGTTTAATTGACTGAAAGCAGCAACCATGTATTGATTTTTTAAATTTTTCTTTCAATGTATTGATCCAGTCGTGGAGGATCCAATATTATTTCCAGTCTCCTGTCCAATTACGGGGATGGCATTCCAAATTTGGTGATACTGTAAGAAGAGGAATAGAATACTTCACACTAGCTGGTTGTGTAAGCAATCCCGTTTACATAGTTAAATGGAGACTATCTTAAATGCCGCTACACGCTAACATAAAGCATGAATATCAAATGTTGCATAATTGATGTCAATATCAATACAATATTTCCATCCCATCTGATCATTACAAGTGGCACGTGTTCAATGGCTCTGAGATAGTAAATACAAGTCATCAAATAACAAACTTCCTAGATCAATCCGGCATTAGCAAATAAGGTCTTTCAGGTACTTAGGTTGTTCTGTCTGAAGGCCATCACATATTTAATACAAAGACAGTGACTAGGTTTCTCTCATTTTCAGTGTGTACTGTGCGGCAATCATAAGATTTTTGGCACCTGTCAAATGCACAGGGTGAATAATTTAGACAATGTTACGAGCAAATGAGATGCATAGATTGTGGAAATGGCAATTACTCTTAAAATGCTTTCAGATTTGGTTCTTCTAAAGTTGAATTTGTACAGAAAGAGCTGCCAATTGATTGGTTTCTCATTCTTTTCTTGTAGAAAATAATTACGTTGTTTCTTCTCATTTTTATGATCTCTCCTGCTGTAGTAGTATTTTTGATGACCTGATATATATTGCTTGGCGTAGGCATAGTTACCTTGATTAGGGCCATATAAATTGATAGTTGGGTGAAAGTGAACATGATAATTGGAAGAATTAAACTCTGGCAAAACTTGTTTTCTTGATAGGGTGTTCAACAAGGTCCAACTGTACTGGCATCAAAGGAATCATCAATGGATTTGCCTATCCCCATAGCTATTTCGGAGTTCTCTGCAGACACAAAGGTATCTACAGTTTTTACCACCAATGTAGTTGAAAATAAGGCAGATAATATTGCCAGATCTCATGAGGTTATTGGGAAAACCAGCACAGATGGGAATGCTTCAACGACGGGAAAAAGTGGAAGTTTGTCACTTGATGCTTTAGCCAAGGCAAAGAAGGCATTACAAATACAGAAAGAGCTTTCGGAAAAATTGAAGAAGCTGCCTCAGGTGAGTATTTGTTCAAGAAATTATTGGAATAAACAAAGCTCTATTTCCTTATTAGGTGGAAGTTTAGTATGCTTTGTAAACTTACCGTTGGTAACATGTCTAATGTAGCTGAATAAATCTGCTGGTACAAGTTCTATTGCAACATCGTCTTCAGCAACTGCTCTGACAATTGGGGCAGCATCTCTGAAGGCTCCAGCATCAGCATCCAGTTCTGTGCCTGTAGCAATGACAAATTCGGCTACAGTTCAATCTAAAGCATCTGTGTCAGCTAGTATGCCAGCATCTATGCTAGTATCTGCAGGAAATATGAATTTTGCACCTGGAATGACTGGAGTAGGAGGTCTTATGCCAGGTCATGCTAATATTCCTAATTATGAAGCAGTAAAAAGAGCACAAGAACTTGCAGCAAGAATGGGGTTCCACCAAGATCCTGAATCGATGTCATTTTTGAATATGTTTCCTGGACAAATGTCTGATGAATTTGGTACTGCTGGCCAGCAAAAACCTGCCAAGGCTCCTGTACTCCGTCTTGATGCACAGGGTCGTGAAATAGATGAGAATGGGAATGTCATCGACAAACCAAAGATCACAAACTTAAGCACCTTGAAGGTAAGAATACAAAGTAGCTGTGTAATAAAAAACGTAAACTTTATAATGTCTTTTTTGTTCTGAAGCTAAGTGAAGTTTAACTGATCCTAACTCCTGTGTTATTTCAACAATGTCTCAATCTTTAGGTTAATATCAACAAACAGAAAAAGGAAGCGTTTCAAATCCTAAGGCCAGAGTTGGATGAAGATCCTACTACAAATCCGCATTTTGATCCAAGAATGGGTATTGATAAAACAAAGCTTGTTAGGCCCAAGAGGATGACATTTCAATTTGTCGAGGAAGGAAAATGGTCCAAAGAGGCAGAGATATTGAAATTTAAGGTGATACACATTTTTGAGTTTTTTTTTTCCTTTTTCTTTTTTTCCCATTGAAGCTGTACATGTTTTTAGCAATTATCATTATTTACTTGTATTTTTTGTTGGAAATTGTGGGTAGAGTCAATTTGGAGAAGCTCAAGCTAAGGAGTTGAAGATTAAGCAAGCCCAGCTTGCAAAGGCAAAGGCTGAGATAGATATCAATCCTAATCTGATTGAAGTATCTGAGAGATTTCCCACAAAAGAAGAAAAACCAAAGGATCCAATACCTGATGTCGAGTGGTGGTTAGTATTTTCTCACTGCTTCCCTTAGAGGCTATATAATTTGAAACAATTTTTAAT
This sequence comes from Taxus chinensis, assembly GCA_019776745.2. Lineage (NCBI taxonomy): Eukaryota > Viridiplantae > Streptophyta > Pinopsida > Cupressales > Taxaceae > Taxus > Taxus chinensis. The sequence continues at coordinate 260,838,469 of CM034157.1, read as the reverse complement.
TTATTTTTTCTTGTGTATCTAGGGACATCATTTTTCACCTCTAGCAGGGCTATATAATTTGAAACAATTTTTGATTTGACTTATTGCATATGTAGGGACATGGTATTGTTACCCTCCAGTAGCTACACTGATGTCACCGAGGGTGAATTTAAAGTGAAGATGGAAAAGCTTACAATATATGTAGAGCATCCTCAGCCAATTGAGCCTCCTGCGGAACCTCTTCCTCCGCCTCCCCAACCCTTAAAGCTGACAAAGAAGGAACAGAAGAAATTGCGTACACAGCGGCGACTTGCAAAGGAAAAGGACAGACAGGAAATGATAAGACAGGGTCTGATAGAGCCTCCAAAGCCAAAAGTAAAGATGAGCAATCTTATGAAGGTTCTTGGTGCTGAAGCAACTCAGGATCCAACAAAGCTTGAAATGGAAATTCGCAGCGCTGCTGCCGAACGTGAGCAGGCTCATGTGGACAGAAATATTGCTCGCAAACTCACCCCAGCTGAGCGTTGTGAGAAGAAAGAGAAAAAACTCTTTGATGATCCAAATACCTTGGAAACAATTGTTTCTGTCTACAAGATTAGTGACTTAACACATCCTCAGACACGCTTCAAAGTGGACATCAATGCTCAGGAGAATAGATTATCTGGTTGTGCTGTAATGTCAGATGGCATGAGTGTTGTAGTTGTTGAAGGGGGTAGCAAGTCCATTAAAAGATATGGGAAATTGATGCTTCGACGGATCAACTGGGCTGATGCTGTTGTTAGGGAAGAAGATGAAGATGATAATGATGGTCACCGTGTTAACAAATGTCAACTTGTTTGGCAGGGTAGTGTTGCCAAACCAAGTTTTAATAGATTTGTGATTCAGCAGTGCAGAACTGATGCCGCAGCCCGTAAATTCTTTGCTGATGCTGGGGTGGTACATTATTGGGACCTTGCAGTTAATTTTTCTGATGATCAAAATTCTTAAGAGCATAGGACACAAAGGACTATGATGGAGATTCATAGATACCCCATGGAACTATATTAGGTGAACATGATGTCAAGGGATCCTTAAGAGAATTTGTATAGCTTTGTTGGTAAGTACTAAGTAAATGGAAATGTAGCTTATCTACTTTTTAAGTTTTTAGAATAGGCCTAATGACATATTTCTTTATTTATGCCATGCCGAACCTTGCACTCTTGATAGCAAACTATTTGATGAACTCAAGATCTAGTGGATGGCCTTGGATGGCGAGGATAGGATCAATCGTTGTGGTGTTTTATGGGTATCTATGCAGCTTATTAGGTTGTAAGCAGGTTGATGAGAATTTGCAAAATGGTTTTTTCCTTGCAGAAGTTCATTTGGAGGAACAACAGTTAGGACCTTATTTTTGCTTTATTGTGTCTAAAATGAGATAAGAAATATAATTGGAAATGTTCTTGATCAATTTGACAATGTCAAGCTTCTGTGTATAGTTGGAAATGCTAGCTTGAGCTGGGTAGATATATGTATGTCCTTGAATTTTGCCTAGAAAGTTACAAACAGTGGCATCTATAATTTACAAGACTAGTTTTTTTGTGTCATACAGGCATAATATGCTATTTTCCTCCAAATAGTTGGAGAGTTTATCTTTGTTTCCATTCCCTTTCTGAATATGGTAAACTTAATTCTTGCATTGAATTGACTTTATCCCAAATATCACGAACGGAATAAAATGTGTTACTCATTTATCTAATGGATTTTGTCATATCCTCTGGCATCAGTCATTCCTTGCATGAAATGGTGATTGTAAATCATCATTAAGGGTTGCTGGGTTTGTTTTTATCTTTGATTTATGGCAAGATTGGTTTTAAATTTTATGACTTTGGAATTAAACAATGATTTGCTTTATTTTACTTGCAATGAAAAGATGATTTCTTGATATGTATTTAATTCTGGCAATTAAACACTTACACGATAAGGTTTCAACTTTTCAGTTAGATTGGCGCCAGTTTTCATGGTCGGGATGCATTTTTTTGCCAAAGTCTCAACTATGTTAAGGCATCTACATCTCAATTCCAGTTTTGCAGTATGAGCTGGGCTTCCTCCCTTGTGTATGAGTTTGATATATTAATTGAGGACTATCGATTGGGTAACGTATCAACCTTTTATCAGTGCCAGTTGTAAATCCAAGGAATGTGTTTTAAAGTATTACCTCTAGAATTTTATGTAGTAGGACTCTCTGCTCTTTTACCACTTTAACTTTACATGTGCCATTTTTCTACACGTTTACCAAGTTGCAGCTCTCTGTGCAAAGTTCCTATTATGTACATGTAAGTCCAAGTGGTATAAAAATATATGTGAGCTTGAATTTAATCTTGTAGCATCTATTAAGCCAATGGATGGAGTATCTTGTAATGAAAAACACATTCTACATGTGTACAAAGCACAATACAAATAAACAGGGATGTGAATAAAACCCCTGAAGAAAATAACGATCAAACAATACAAGGCCCCCACCTCTAAATAGTCCTCAACATCAACTCTTATATGAATTCCCATACTCTGATACCCTTAGATAAATCTACCCCCAAAATTCCAGATATATCATAATCATATACAGCTGTGAAAGTTCCACAATTGTATTACAGCTCATAAAATATGAGTCAATATTACCAAAATACTATAGAAAGTAAAAAATTGTAATCTATAAAGACTCTTTGTGCTCAGACAGTTTACCATCATGCGATTCTACAAGTGATATAGTCCCCTTCAGCATCTGTAATCCCGCTTTTGATAATGTGTCAGCTTCTCTAGTGTCTTCCCTGTAATCTGTGAATAAGAAATATGCTCAAATAAACCAGAAATCTCCTTCAGACGAGCTGCCAAAGGTAGTAATGACACATTCTGAATATTTTTCTCGTTTCCCATCCATTTAATGACCAACTGTGAGTCACCAAAGCCCTGGAGGTTCTGAATGTCCTTCATAGCCAATTTATAATTATTGGTCCCACTCCCTATATTTGCCTTGTACTTTATAAAATGAGTCTCGGAACAATAAAGAATACCTCCTATACCACAAATTTGATCCTGACCTTGGCAAGCCCCATGAAAAAATCCCCGAGGTCTGTTCTTATCAATCGGTAGCTCACCAATCTCCCTTGGGATTTTAATCATTAGATATCATTCTGCAGAACTGGAATATAGAACATGTGTAAAGACCTGAATAGTTTCTGTATGTCTTATTTAAAATATCAGTGAATTGTGAGCAAGCCATATGCCCCATAAAACCAGGAAAGGAACACCTTTTTACTCAATCTATATCTCTTGAACCAAGTATGGAAGCAATCTTCAACATTATTACCCTGCCAAGTATTTCCTAATCCCAGCCACTGTCCAATATTTTTCCGTAACCGTTGAGCATATTGACACCGAACAAATAATTGTGTAATATTTTCCACCTCATTCATATAGAGAATACACATTCCCAGTCCCTGCTTATTTCTTTTTTGTAGCATTTCCCAAGTTAGAACCCTATTTTTTAAAGTTAACCACATAAATATCTGTCTTCTTTGGGGCTTTGACCTTCCAAATTTTGGTCCACCACTATCTTGTCTGTCATATTTAGTGGCTTGCAATACCTGATATACTCTGTCCAAACCACACAATCAGGGTCATCGCGAAATCTGATATGGCATCTTCAAAGTTCTGACAAATATGCATTCCACGCTGCTTCCTGATCAACAAGTATTGTCTATGCAGGTCTCTACTCCTATCTCCAAATGTCAATAGTCGAAGTCCTCCAATTGATTTAGTGTGAAATACCCATTAACATGTAGATAATGTATCAAATCTGGCAGAAGAAAAATCTGATTGCGACAACCCATGATGACATCAGCACCTATTCTAACCTGTGTACCGTTACCAGCCTTCCAGGCTTGATAATTCCCAATAACTAGATAAGCTAACACGGAAGCTTTCCACTGAGTTGAAACATTTTTAATATTTTTCCTATCACTCCTAATCAAGTCACAGGGTGAGTCAGGTGCAATATATTTCTGTACAATAATTCTCTTCAACAAACTGTCCTTAGTGATCAAGTTCCAAAGACTTTTGGCAGCCAAAGAATTGCCAAAATGATGTATGTGCTTTAATCCCTAGTTCTCCTCCTCCTTGGGCTTAGCAATGGATTTCCAACTAGTCAGATGGATTTCCAACTAATCAAGATGAGTTTCCATGATGTCCCTCGAGCCACATCACAGAAAATTGAAACATTTCTTCCTAAACTTCTTCAAGCCCCCCTTTGGAATACGAGCTAGGGAGTGCCAGTACACCAGAATTGCTTCTGGAACAGACTTGATCAGTCATTTTGCACCATGTGGAAATCCACCTATTGCACCAAAAATCAATTCTCTTTTCAATCTTACTCAATAACCAACTCCAGTACCTTTTCCCAGATGCATTAGGTTTTATTATGAAACCTAAATACTTTAAACCCTCTTGAAACTCCAAAATGTTGAAATGAAAAAGATTCTTCAAGGTCTGCTACTCCATAATTCATTGAAACATATCCCCGACTTCTCTTAATTGATCTACATACCAGTTTCGTTACTGTACAACTAAAGTATCCCCTGCAACATTTTCCCTTCTGCTGTGGTGCCTTTGGAAAAGAGTAACACATCATCCACAGATAATAAGGTGTTCATTAACCCCAATCTTAATACCCTGAATACTTCTTACCCTTTTTGCTTCTTGTATAGACCTACTAAGACCTTCACTCACCATGATAGATCAGCAGGTATGGGGACTTTAGTGAGGATGGCCTGGTCTTCAACTCCTCAGTAGAGTTTGAAAAGGGAGAATTTTCTCCATTCACCTTGAGTACTTTGAGAAAGACAATATGCCACTCTTCCCATTTGTTTATCCGATGATAGTATCGAAAAGGCTAATTCTGACATGGATTCAAAAGTAATCTCCATTTCATCATTGCCAACAATTTATGTACATCATGCCTTAGGCAGAGTCAAAGATGGACCATCACGAGTGATTATCCATTCAAGTGTACCTCAAATGTCAGTTCATCTTGTAGTTTGTGCTTGAAAGGATGGATCTCTCATAATTATTCATGGTTAATGGAGTAGCTAGCGAAAAGATCTGGATCATTTTAGGCGGTGACAAAAATAATCTGTCTGGTTGTTGATGGACAGATCCATTATTTCTCTAATGGGTTATGCACATGCAAGCCAAAATGAATTGATGAATGGCATATGTTTTGAATATGGATGTCTTCTGTCATCATCCTCGCAAGGAGATGATTTTATTACGCAGACTGGAAGGTTCAAGAATAGACAATGACCTCTCCGAGCGGAGTTGACAGCCATCATCAAGTGATATCTGATTCTGTAAAGCTCGATGAAAATTCTTCTTCTTTAACCCTCATTATGCCAGTGCATCAATATGGATACATAGTATTTTTTGTCATGTCCAATGCATAATTCACATAATGGGATGGTAGAATTTGGGATCATAATTTCAGGTTCTTCCATTGAATTTTGGTGTCTTTGGTTTTCAACTGCCCGCGTGAATTAAGAATGATCCCTTTAAATATTTCAACTATGACGTGAATTAAGAATGGTTCCTTTGGAGGCAATTTGAAACTAAGTGCTTAGATTGATGTGATTTCGATCATGATGCCAGTAAGATAAAGACATGATGAGGCTTCAGTGGATTCCTTACCCTCACACCCTTCATAGCAATATAGTCATGATGCTGTGCATATGACCATCTTCCTCATTTGGATATATACACCTATGGATTTGCCTCAATCATTCCAAGAAGGTATGATTCCCAATATCTCGTATATCCTTTAGCAGTAACTTCCCACTTGAATTTGACGCCACCAAGACCACATATGAATGGCAGGATCTTTGACAACATTGAAAACATATTCTCCACTCTAGAAAGGTATTTTTATAACTACTGTAGATCAATAGTGCATACCTTATTTCCACATATCCTACTGATCTACAGGTTTTTTAATTTTGACGCTCTTAAGACCTAATTTTTCATTGTAGCAGAACCTTTACTTTTGCAAGAGATTTTCTAGGAATGACTGTTAGATTAAAAAAACCTGTGCATATCAATGTCTTCTTGTTCTTCTTGAAACTATCATGGTTGATGTTGTCACTCATTGGTGCTAGACACCAACTTCTTCAGAGTGAACTTCATCAATCCTGACGTCTGAAACGAACATGACACAAATTCATTTCTTAATAGAGTTGCCTTCAAAATATCCATTTTTCTTTGCCAATTCCATGATTGTTTGTTTCTGTAATAGGATATATATATCAGCGATATATGATAGTATAAGGAAATAAGAGATAAAATATGCGGAATAATCCCTTACAGAATCGCAACAGTAGAAACTAATATGCAGAAAATATTACAGATCTCAAATAAAAGTGCAGAATAAATAACACAACACAGAGAGACAAGATTTAACGTGGTTCACCCAATTTGGGCTACGTCCACCAAGAATCACTTGCTCAGATTTTATTACAAGCCTCCACTCTCTCAATACAATACCCAGATCCGTTTGGAGCTATGCTCAACAAACTCTACAGAATTCACACCCGAATTCAAAACACATCTGCAATACATTTGCTTGTCTATCTATCATATGCATAAGACCATATAAATAGACAATTGCTTAAGCAGTTTGATACAAAACCGTGGGTATCAAAACAATGGGCAAAAAACCAAAACCGTCCCATAAACCTATGGGTAGCCGAAGAGGCGGTTTTACAAAACAATGGGTACCGAAAAACCATGGGCCCAAAAACAGCCCATAACGGTTACCCATTACCCATGGGTTAATAAACCACCCATGAAAATTTGCTTCGGGGGCTTCGCCCCCGAACCCCCCTGACCCACTCACCGGTGAGCGGGACCACCGTAAAAATACCCGAGTGTAACACATAGAAGGTGTACCACACTCTAACATGAAAATAGGCTCCACAAACATAACAATCTCCCACTTAGAGATTGATTTCCACTGAGCAAGCTTCTCAACCCTTCACTGTCATCCGCGAAGGCCAACCAAAGCTGAACATAGCTTTAGTTTATCCCTTGTGACCACCTTGGTCATCATGTCTGCAGGATTCTGACTGGTATGAATCTTCTCCAACTTCAACTTATCTTCCTCCAAAGTTGTCCTGATGAAGTGATATCTCAACTGTATATGCTTCATCCTGGAGTGGAAAGCAGAGTTCTTAGCTAGGTGTATAGCACTCTGACTATCACTATGCAGCTTACATTCCTCCTGCTTATGCCCCAACTCCTCAAGCAATTGTTGTAACCAAATCATCTCTTTGCTTGCCTCTGTGGCAGCAACATACTCAGCCTCTCATGGTTGACAAAGCCACCAGCTTCTGTAGTCGTGAAATCCAGCTCACTGCTGTCCCACCTACAGTGTAAATATAACCTGTCGTGCTCCTCTTGCTGTCTACATCTCCAGCCATGTCTGAATCTACATAACCACATAAAGTGGTGTCTGATCCACTGTAGCACAAAACTGTCCCCATGGTCCCTCTCAAATACCGAAGGATCCACTTTACTGCTTGCCAATGCTCTTTACCTGGATCACTCATAAATCTACTCACAGCTCCCACTACATGGGCAATATCAGGCCTAGTGCACACCATAGCATACATCAAACTGCCAACTGCTGATGAGTAAGGTACCTTGGACATCTGGTTTCTTTCCTGCTCTGTCTTGGGACACTGCTCCTTTGATAACTTAAAATGGCCTGCCAAAGGAGTCCCAACCATTTTAGCATCCTGCATGTTAAACCTATCCAATACCTTCTTAATGTACTCTTCCTGAGATAAATTCAGCTTCCGTTCCTTCCTATCCCGAGTTATCCTCATACCAAGGATTTGTTTGGCTGCCCCCAAATCCTTCATATCAAAGGATTCACTTAGCTGTTTCTTGAGTACTTTTATTTCCTGCATGTTTTTACCTGCAACCAACATGTCATCAACATACAAACACAGGATAATATAACTTCCATCCTCAAATTTCTTTGTATACACGCAATGGTCAGAATGACATCTAATATAACCTTGCTCCATCATGAAGCTATCAAACTTCTTATACCATTGACGTGGAGCTTGTTTCAAGCCATACAAGCTCTTCTTCAGTTTGCACACCATCTCCTCTTTACCTTTGACCTCATAGCCCTCTGGTTGCTACATATATAGTTCCTCCTCCAAATCACCATGGAGAAATGCAGTCTTTACATCTAACTGTTCTAAGTGCAAGTCTTCTGATGCCACTATTCCAAGAACAGTTCTAATAGAAGTCATTTTTACTACAGGAGAAAAGATCTCATCAAAATCTATACCTTGTTTCTGTGCAAACCCCTTGACCACCAACCGGGCCTTATATCTTTTCTTTCCTCCTTCTTCGTCTTTAACTCTGTACACCCACTTGTTCTGCAATGCTCTTTTGCCTTCCGGTAGCTTCACCAAATCCCAAGTCTGGTTCTCCATGAGAGACTTATGCTCCTCATCCATGGCTTGCTCCCACTTCTTACTGGCATCTACCTGCATTGCTTCATCAAAGCTCTCTGGCTCTCCACTATCAGTGAGTAATAAATAATAAAGAGAAGGAGAAAAACATTCAGGTTCTTTTCTTACCCTAGAAGACCTCCTCACTGTAGGAGTTTGGGGTTCCTGTTGAGTCGGTTCCTGAACTGATTCATGGGTCACTGTCCCATCCGGAAGATCCTCTACCACTGCATATTCTTTCTTGGATTCTTCCCTATTTTCCTGCAACTGTTGCTTATACATGACTTTCTCATTAAAGACCACATCCCTAGGCCGAATGATTTTCTTGTCCTTAATACTCCAACATTTAAATCCAAAGTCATCACCACCATAACCAATGAAAGTACATTTTTCTGATTTAGCCTCTAGCTTGGTCCTATCATCCTTGTCTATATGAACAAACACCTCACATCCAAAGACTCTAAGAAATGAATAATCAACTTTCTTACCATACCAAGCCTCCTCAGGTATGCCTCCATCCAAGGCACTTGAGGGTCCTCTGTTTATCAAGTACACAGCTGTGCTCACCGCTTCTGCCCAAAAAGAAAGAGGCAGTCCTGCATGTAACCTCATGCTCCTAGCACGTTCCATTATTGTTCTGTTCATCCTTTCTGATACCCCATTCTGCTGCGGAGTTCCTGGAACCGTCTTTTGCCTGCGGATTCCATTCTTAGAACAGTAATCATTAAATTCATTGCTGCAATACTCCCCTCCATTATCTGACCTGAGACATTTTAGCTTAAGACCTGTTTCATTCTCTACCAAGGCTTTCCATTTAACAAAAGTGTCAAATACATCAGATTTGTTTCTAATACAATAAACCCAAACTTTCCTTGTTGCATCATCAATAAAAGTAACATAATAACTTGAACCCCCAAGAGATGATACCTGAGCTGGCCCCCACACATCAGAATGCACCAGCTCTAACTTACTCTCTTTCTTTGTAGGTCCAACCTTGAGAAACCTTACTCGCTTCTGTTTCCCATATATGCAGTCCTCACAGAACTCCAAACCTGTTTCTGTATATCCAGGAAAATTCTTCTTTATGATGTCCATGCCCTTATGGCTCATATGACCGAGCCTATAGTGCCATAATGTTGTATCTGCATCTGAAGCCACAAGATTACAATCATTAGTACTATCAGTGGTTAAATACAAGGTTCCAACCTTCTTACCTCTTGCCACCACAAGAGCACCCTTAGTAACCTTCCAAGAGTTAGCTGTAAATATCACAGTACAACCATCACTTCCCAATTGCCCCGCCGATATCAAATTTCTCCTTAATGTAGGCACATGTCTGACATCCTTCAATAGCCATGTATTCCCATTCTGCATCTTAACCTGAACAGAACCTTTTCCAACTATACTGCAAGGCTCATCATCACCAAGAAAAACATGCCCAAAATCCCCTTGAACATAATCAACAAAATAATGCCTATGTGGAGTAGCATGAAAAGAAGCCCCTGAATCTAAAACCCAAGATTCAGTAATATTATGCAAAGAAAGAATCAAAGCATCCTGACATACATTACCCGATGCCACATTTGCCTCCTTGTTTTCTTCCTGTTATTTCTTCTTGTCTCGAAGCTCCCAACAGTCCACTTTGCATGCCCAGACTTTCCACAATTCCAACATACAATCTTGCTCTTGGATTTTGACCTTGCCCGATCTTTTGATTTTCCACGGTTTCCTCTATTCTTCTGTCTCCCTCTAGTTTCCACTGTCAAAGCATTCCCTGAAGTAGAAGATTCCCCAGAGCTTTTTCTTCACATTTCCTCACTTATAATCACCCCTACAACATCCTCAAACTTCAACTTTGAGTTAGCTGGAACCGAGTTGCTTACCGCCATTACCAGGCTATTCCAACTCTCAGGTAAAGAGCACAGAATTAATAAAGCCCTAACTTCTTCATCAAATTCTATTGTAACCGAAGCTAGCATATTCACAACCGTATTGAAATCATTTAAATGATCTGCTACTGAACTATTCTCAGACATCTTCATATTAAACAACTTTTTCATTAAAAATATCTTATTAGAGGCAGAGGGTTTTTCATACAACTTCCCTAATGCATCCATGAGATCTTTTGTAGTCTTTTCCTTTGAAACATTAAATAATACTGAAGATGCAAGACACAGCTGGATTGTCCCAAGTGCCTTCCTATCCAGAAAATCCCATTCCGCATCTGTCATACTCGAGGGTTTGTTCACCTTCTCAGACAGTGGAGTATAAAGATCCTTCTGATAAAGGTAATCTTCCATCTGCATCTTCCAAAGACTGAAATTTTGCCCGTTGAATTTATCAACCCTAGATCTTCCATCATCTGCCATAGCTCCCACTCAAGATAAAAACTTTCCCTGTGATTCAACACTTCAGCAAACCAAACCAGGCTCTGATACCAATTGTTAGGAAATAAGAGATAAAATATGCGGAATAATCCCTTACAGAATCGCAACAGTAGAAACTAATATGCAGAAAATATTACAGATCTCAAATAAAAGTGCAGAATAAATAACACAACACAGAGAGACAAGATTTAACGTGGTTCACCCAATTTGGGCTACATCCACCAAGAATCACTTGCTCAGATTTTATTACAAGCCTCCACTCTCTCAATACAATACCCAGATCTGTTTGGAGCTATGCTCAACAAACTCTACAGAATTCACACCCGAATTCAAAACACATCTGCAATACATTTGCTTGTCTATCTATCATATGCATAAGACCATATAAATAGACAATTGCTTAAGCAGTTTGATACAAAACCGTGGGTATCAAAACAATGGGCAAAAACCAAAACCGTCCCATAAACCTATGGGTAGCCGAAGAGGCAATTTTACAAAACAATGGGTACCGAAAAAAACCATGGGCCCAAAAACAGCCCATAACGGTTACCCATTACCCATGGGTTAATAAACCACCCATGAAAATTTTCTTCGGGGGCTTCGCCCCGAAACCCCCTTCTAATCGAACCCCCCTGACCCGCTCACCGGCGAGCAGGACCGCCGTAAAAATACCCGAGTGTAACACATAGAAGGTGTACCACACTCTAACATGAAAATAGGCTCCACAAACATAACAATAGTACCACAATAGCTCAGTCCATTTTTAATTGACAAAGCCAAAATTTTCAGGGAGGTACAATAGCCTAGAATAACATTTTGATGATGATGATCTCTACATGAAATCACACCTTAAGATTTAAAGCCTCTCAATAGTTTACTTATACTCTATCATTGCATGGATATAAGATGAAAATTCTTACATAGCCCTTTTTACAAAACCATTTAAAATATCAATCCTTGGGCCTATGTTCTATAGCTCATAAACCTGATCTCAAAGAATGCCCTTATGAACAACTGATGGAAACCATCATTGACTCTTAATAAAGATCTTCAACCCTTGATTCATGAAAATAGGCAAATTTGTTACCATTATAACTGATCAACCTTTAGCTTGCTTAGGCTAACGATCTCATAGAATTTGTAAAATGCCAAAAATTCTTGGTATTTATGATTGGCCAATTTCTAACAATTTTCGATGAGTGGGGACCCTTCATTAGCCGAGTTTTCGCCATTCCTTGATCATACTTTCGAAAAGAGTGAATTCTAGATACTTGGCTCAACTCTAATCTTTTCGATGCATGAGAAAAATTGAATTGAATCCTTGAAAATCTGAATCATTAACACAATTATTGACCATGATCTCTCTTTCCCCACTCAAGATCAGCAATCCATCTCAAAGCTGAGGATGAATCACTGATGAAGGAAGAGGTACCCAATTTCTTCTTGACGAAACTTGAAGCCCTTCGGGTCCAAAAATGTTTTCCTTTGGTTAGCTCTCTTCCCCCAGAACACATCTGACCCTTTTTAGCAATAGGTTTTTCTTCCAAATAAAGGTCATGATCACCTATAAAATTTTCCAAATGAAAAACTATACATGTTTCAAGTTGGCATAATGCACTAGCTCATGGTGCTAAGGATTGAAAACTCATACAAACTTCGGGAAAAAATATAAGCACATGAAAATATAAAGCATAAGTCTTGAATAATAGGCCAAACAAAACCATCCTCCCTCGTCTTCAAATCAGTATGCATCATGATAATCCCATTCTTCTTATGTCACATGGAGTACTATGCGTAGTGTCAATGTTGGTTCCTTCTTCCATGCTCCTTCCACTCATTTCCTATGGGAAAGTATTCAAAAAAACTCCCATACACATAGCATTGAACACCTTTATTATTCTCACCATTGTACCCCACGTGTAAGGAACAACTTTGATGCTCCTATCCTATTAATCCTCATGGCATAATCTTCTAAAGTTTATCATCTAACCAATTCTTCAATATATGGATTACAGGTCCAAGGATATCCTCTCAAATCTCCTGAAAGCATTGAAGAGATTATGGTCCTGATAAGCATCATGGGATAGCCTAGAATATATCCAAAAATCCTTTGAAAAGATTTCATCATGAACTTTACATTGATATGACATTTGACAACAAGGGTACCAGGTTGTAGTCTTTAGAGAAGCCCTTGTATAAGATGATCATTTGAATATTTCCATATGCCTTATTGTGAAACCCTATTACATAAGCTCAATATCCATTCTTATTTGGAATAATGAATTTATTTTCCTCTAAACATTAGGTTGATCAGATTTCCCATTTAAAAAATACAATATGGCCATTGACTCTATTCAATGTGAACATCCAACAGTTTATTTTCCTAGCCAAATTTTACAATTCCATTATTTAGATATCTTACAAAACTCTTGAATGGTGCCATCATACACTACATTAATCAGTCTCTATAATGACTGTTGATAGTATCAATTTTACAACACTACTTACGACCTGAAATCTATCTTCATCCCCCTTGTATCTTATACAACCACATCTTTATGACCTGAGTTTGGTGATTTATTTCTTCAATGGAATACTTTGATATCTAGACTCTGTTGGGTAATACACATTGCAATCCTCTTTTTGAGAATACCTTGTTAATAATCATTTAGTAATGTCCTCTCCTCTCTCTACAATACTAGATTTTATCCCCTTCGGTACCAAATGGCTATGTTTGGATCAATATTTCACCCAAAATATTTTTACACTTACCTTTGAGATCTTTTCCTTCCTAGGTTAGCTTAGAGATTCTGTCATCTTGTTTCCCTAAGGATCTTTCTTGGTAGGGATGATTTTTATCAAATGAGATAAGACACTCTTTCCCACTTAGATCTTACCAATCTTTTTATGCTTGTGTTGCATCCATCATAGTTTTGCAATACTATTTTATGACATTTCTAGTGATTTACAATTAACTTACACTACATAGTTCATATCTTTGAAGGATGGACTTCATTGCCTTGTAAAGAAAAACTCTCTATTGTGGTCAAACTAGCTTTATTTCAAACAGTTGAGTCATTCTTTGTTGCAATTTTGACTTTTTGAAGCTTTTTCTTGAGCTATGCAGGTCATTGGCATGGGATTTCACTCTTTCCCTAGGATAAGTCCATGAAGGTCCTTAATGCTCTTGTTGTAGGGTTTCCCTCTTTTGCAACATTAGTCAAGCTTTTCCTCTAACATTGTTATCTTTCATATCCATTTGAGAAATCTTCCCAATGTCCCCATATGGAGGAGGAAAATTTGAAAGCCAAAAAAATTAAAAGCAATAAGAGAAAAAGAAAAATCAGTAAAAAAGTAATGGATGGTAACTATTATCATCAAAATTCAATCACAAATGAAAATGACATGACTCATTGGTACATTCCCTATTCTATTTTGAATCTTTGTCATTCACTGCAAATTTTCATGGTCAAGAAATATTGAGGTCCTTATGTTGCGGTAAGCTTTTTTAATTGGGTCAGGATAAAATTTACATATCTGCATTATTAGTGCCTCCAGTTTTGCCTTTTCATTCAAATCTCAATTTCGTTCAACTTGCCTATGGGTCCTTAAAGGTCCTAAGGAACAAGGAAAGACCATGAATCCAAGGTGGACTCATTTAATTTTTTTTGAATGTCATCACTTGATCTTGTTGGATAGAATTTATACCTCATTTATTTCACCCTAAGAGCACAACCCATATACTTGGATTCCTTCAATCTTGATGACGAAAACCTTTAGTCATGTCCTATTGATTCCAATCTCATTCTCTATAAGTATCTGAATATCACACATTGTGGATGCCCTACTATGTTTTTCCATGATCAATCCTTTTATCCCCATTGATGGATATTCTAACTAGTTGATGCTCACCTAACTTTTGACAATCTATTATCTATCCTAAAATTAGCATATTTCCACCTCCCTTAGTGATTGGCAATGTAGAATAACTTTTTGATTTGGGAGTTATCCCTCAAGATAACATCTTGCCCTTGAGATAAAAAACAATCCCTCTGGAGAAGGCATCCCTCTCCATATAATGTCATGAAACTCCTAGAAAGGAAAATAGTGCTTTAATCGACTATGCTAAATATACTCACAAGCATAGAGGGTTAACTCATTTCTATGCTATGCATGTTAGGGACTAATCCTAAGCTTTGATCTTTCTTAGATTGATAGCACTAGAAAATGGGTTAGACACACTCTAATGGGGATTAAAACAAAGAGATCCCTTTTTTCATTGGTTTCAGTTTCCCTTACATTATAGTGAAATGGACCCTATTACCCTCTTATTTCTAAAACAAGTTTTCATTTACCATATTTTCCTATCTAATTTTTATTTTCACTAATCTATTTTACCATATTATTATTCATTTCCATACATAAGTGATTGCATTTATGTAAATATGAAAATATACCAAAATGTAATACAAATATTCAATATAACACTATAATCCATGTACAATAAGACAAAATACTGTCATATACATATATATGGTATCTAAAAAGCACATCATAATATACATCATGTCTACATCTAAGACATATCCATCACCCATAATGGGGAGGACAATAAATTCTCTAATAGGACCTAGTATGTCAAGATGATCATATATACTAAGCCAAGGAGGACACCCTATAGCGTCCCCTAACCCTTCCCTCCATTGTAGCTACTATAATCTCTAGTGATGTGTGTGCCTACTTCTTAGCCCTAACCACCTGAGTATTTGCTAATCTCACCCCCTTCTCTAATTACATGCATATTGTGAGTTGAATAGCCTATGAAAAATGTCACCACCATCTCATTTGACCACGATTGTAGAAGGGCCATCATCCTCTCCGCATCTCTATAGAACCCTGATTGCCTCTCTAATGAGTTTAAATGATCCTATATGATCATCAACCAAGGTGCTATTGAATCATACATCACCATCATATCTCAAAGGTCCAAAACAACTTCTAGATTCTTGTGGTGTACAATCTTTTGATGATAATTCCACACTCCTAAGGCCTTTATGCAAATATGTACACATTTTAAACACTCATTAAATAACAAAACAAATTAATGTTAATACCTCTTCTTCCTAGCATATATCTATATTATAAGCAAATAAACACCATAATAGATTTAAAAATTAAAAAACTTAATAGTTTTTTCACCTAGATGCCCCAAAAATGATTGAATTCTGCCTCATTTTCCCAATATGATGTCACCCTTATTGTCTGAATCTATGGAAGCTACCAACTGTTTCCATTTCTCCCTTTATATGATCATCACTAGAGGCATCCTCCATGTTTGTCATCTTGATTTTTTATATTCTAGACCAAAATATTCATAATTTGCTTGTGGTTCCCAAGTAGCCTCCATTGGGTTGTCTCAACCTTCAATCCCATTCCAAATATTGTGGTCTCTATACTTTGAGTTTCCCAACCTCTGGGGTATCATCCTATGTAGTGGAATCCTGAACCAAGTTATCTCTTATTCCTTGTTCTTAAGGTACTTGTATCTCAAGTGCCTCCACCTACACTCACCATCTTTGATGTCTACCACCAAATTGAGGAGACCTTCACTCCCATTTTGGTCTCAAAGGTGGGAATACAACCTTCACCCCATTTCTTGATTTCCCCCTTGCATCACTTCCAAGTCTTTGTTTGTATGGAGGTAGAGGAAATCGAGATGCTAAGTATATAAAATCAACCTACCTGGGTTCCTTGTCCACCACAAATATTGTCCAATTATATCTGTAATCCCCTATGTTGTGTGCCTAGTTATACCTACCATAAAACATTGATGCACACAAGACTTGTTGTCACACTACCGTGCACAATTAGTCTAACTCCTCATGCCGACCTATCATGCCAAAGTAGAAACCTCAATGCACTCAATTGAGGTGCGAGAAAATATTGGTCCCGTCATGTTTAATATTATGATAAGGAAATTAGGTAGTTAACATAACAAAAGCATTAATAAGGAAAGCACATTATATTAATATACTCGAGCACAAGAAATGCATTTAATCCATAACATCCTATACTTCATATTGATTGCTCAAAACATTATACAACAATAATCATCTCATGCCCCATCTCTTCGTCTCTTTGTGTGCCCATCATTTATAATGAACCCCACAAAGGGTATATATGTTAGTGGGGAAGTGCCCTTCTCTAGTTAAACAAAAGCTATTATTATTTTTGGAGTTTCATAACCATCATTTAATTCTTACATCAAGGTGGTGATTTTGCCACATGTCGCCATACTCTAGTTCTATATCTTGCATTGTATCCTTTTAGAAGCCTTGCGACTATATTTATCCATGTCCTTTCTCTAACTACCTCATGCACTATCTTTAGATCACCTATCTTTGTAATGAAATTATTTAGATAGATATGAATATCAACAATAATGTAAATCCAAAATAACACCAAAATATAGAAAAATGATCGCAATATGCAAGTATAATGACTCCACCACTCTAAGGGGAAAACCTCCAAACCATACAACAAAACTCTGTAACTCCTATATAAACCATACTATACTATACATATCACCAACGCTGACCCACTAAGTATAATAAAGCATAACTAAATATTATATGAAATGATAAGAGATTATGCTAGCCAAAAAGTTAGCTATCCATATCCCAATATATGACTTAGGGTTAAGGCCATATCATTCCCCTCCCATTCGAAACAAAATTTTCCCCAATGTTGGTAGTATTTGGATGCTTCTCCTAGAATGCTTCATCTTCCCATGTTGCATCTTCAATGTCTAAATTATTCCTTTTGAACAAATACTCAGTGATGATCCTTGTCCTTAACTTCTTAGTCCATGTCTATAGGATTCCTTCAAGTTATAAGATGACATGTCCCTCGTCATCAAGCTTTGGTGGTACTAATTGATAATAATGAACTTCTTCAGGAAAGAAACATGGAAAATTGGATGTATTTTAGTTGAATGAGGAAGCTCTAGTTTATATGCCACACTGCCAATTTTTTGCAACACTTGATAAGGCCCATAGTATTTGGGTGAAATTTTGTAATTTTTTTTGTTGTTCCAAAGATAATTACTTATATGGATGCAATCATACAAAAACCATGTCTCCAACTTCAAACATTTTCTCCCTATGGTGTTGATCAACATATTGCTTCATGCAATTTTGTGTCATGACCAAGTTCTCTTTCAGGATAAAAAGAACCTTTTGTTGGTACTGAATGTGATCTTCAACTTCTCTTGCTTGAGGCTGGAACCTGAAGTTGGAAGTGAGAGATGGTGGATGGTAGCTGTATAATGCTAGGAATGGGGACATTTTGATGAAGTATAAAATGAAGTGTTATACCACCATTCTGCAAGTGGTAGCCACTTAACCCAACTCTCCTACTTATGTGAAATAAAACATTTGAGATACCATATTGGATCAGTCACGACCCCGCATAGAAGGAACATGAGAAAACTCATTCAAATCCTACAAATTAGTTACAGGTAGACTCAACTATGGGATAACAGGGTCAGACAAGAAGGGGCGATGCCGCAGAGGAACCAGAAAGGAGAAGGGGAAGAAACGGCGAAGATCTGAAGCCCTCGGGCTCGAAACGGTTGAGAAAAGGTTTTGGCCAAGTAAACTAGCGTCAGGTCAGTATGGCCGTGTGTCCCAAGGAAAAGCAAAATGGCGCGTTGGGATAAAAGTTGGTTCTTTGCCCCTTGCTATCTCAAAAGGGGGTAAAAGTTGCAAAATGGCCCGCAACTCCACCCAAGGAAAAAGTCAGCATTTGGGCCCGAGTCAAAGCCAAAGCGGGGAATCAGAAGGAAAGGGCAAAAGATAAATTGCGAACCCATAGGCCAATTTTTGTTCCAATCTGGCTGCCACGTGTCCCATATCAAAAGGGGACCCATTTTTCAAGTTGTTTTCCCGCCCTCCTGTACGGACCTGATACAAACTTCGAAGGGGCATATCTTTCGACTCAGGGCTCGAAATATTGCAAATCTGACACCATTGGAAAGATCTCGGCCTCACCTATGCCATGGAGGTCTGAGACTTTAATTTTTGAGGAGGTTAGGTAAAGGAAAATGGAGGAAACATCTTCAGGCCTTCAATGCAGGATCCATCTGTCTCAACAACCAGATCGGATTTGATCTGTTTCCATCGTTTCCTCTTCTTTCAAGGCACCAAATCAAGGAATCATGCAGTAAAGATGGATTTGGGGCATATTTTATCAGAAGCATTAACAACAGTGGTTGAGCTTCAACCTGCTTTTCCCACTTCCCTCTCTCTTTCTTCTCTCCGATCAAATCTATAAATACAGGGGCAGGATTCATTGTAAAGGGTTGTTCATTCTTCTTCCCTGCCTCCCCTCTCTCTTTTCTTCCCCAGGGTCAAAAATGGAGTTTGAACCTCCTTTCATGGCTCTGTAATGGCATTCTCTTGCCTCTTTCCCACTAACGATGTACTGTGTGAACTTTTGGAGCAATAAATTCTATTTTTGGATGCATCTGTCCATCCTTTGCTTATTTTATTGTCTCTCCTCACCTCTCGTCATTGCAGGGTATACTGTGCATATTCTGATGTTTGTTGCAGGTCCTGGGAGCTGTGTTTAATGGGTTTTGAAGTGGTGTTCTGTGTGAAATCTATCTCTGGTCTGTGGTGCATCTTGTCCACCCTCTCCTCTGCTCACCTCTCTCCACTTCAGGCAGCTGAGATTGTGACCAACACTTCCCTTTTCTTGGTGCTATCACCTCGTTAGTGTAGGATTTCCCTCTTTATGCACTTTCTCTCTCCCTGTCTCCTTGGCATTGTTAGGATAGGTGTAGTTAGACGTCATTTCTGCATTAGGAGTAGTTTAGCATTAGGATCAGGAAGAAGAAGCTGGCTTTCTCCGGAGGGCCATCTCAAGTCCACAAGTCCCACAGCTTGAGAGATGGTCCCATGTTATGCAAATCACACCAAATGACCCTGCCTTAGAAAAGTAGATCCATAACTCATTTGGGGGTGTTGTGATTTCACACTAACAGTTTTGGCACGCCCGGTGGGACAGGTCTGAAGCACCTTACCACTTCACTTCATCAGGTTTGATGTGCTCTTGGTGAAGATTTCAGCCTTTGGAGGCACTTTCAAGCACATCTGGCGACTCCATCTGGTCAAAAACCCATTCTCTGAGTTTAAGACCTTTTCCATCCATTTCCACTCATTTCATCCATTTTCTTCTTCCATCTCTTTCATTTTCTCCCATTCCATGAGGTTGTGCAATCATGACTTCATTCCCTTCATGGAAATAACACTTACAGCAATACATTCCACCTCCAATGTATTTCCCAACTCCTCCAGATCAGCATTATAATCAGATCCAGGACCATTATGCTTACCCATATGAGCAGAGTCAAAATCAATTTGGCCATGGAGCTTATCAAGAACAAGGGGATGCATATAATGGTGATAGTTATGCAGAGGATGCTGATCTGCTGGAGAAGATTCAAAAAATGGAGGCTGACATGGTTCAATCAAGGGCAACAACTCAAATGATGGCTTTCAGAATTGGTTGCAGGGCACCTTGTCCATGGGAAGGCCCTTTTCCAAGACATTACAGCCCTCAAGAGAAGCTTGACTTCATGGTTGAAATGCTGCCCCAACTTGCACAATGGACTGAGGAGATCGAGGCTTATGAGTTGGTGTAAGACAACCTTGTCAATGGGTAAGTCAATCATCTGGTCCCTGTTTTCATTTCTCTCCTCAAGCAATCTTTCTCATTTTGCAGAGGCAATTTCAAGCTTCTCACTTGTTGCCCCAAGTGTTGATTTCATTTCTCCATCCCCTAGTCTTCCACCTCATCTCAGTTCTTCTGTCCTTTTCCCTTCCAAACAGTCATCCCCTCCAAACAAACAAGAAGTTCCACCTCCCTCCCCACCACAAACAATTGCAAAGCTGGTTGAACCCCAACCTGCCACTCCTCTTGCTTTCCCAAGTCCATGTTGGGAAGAGACTCAAGAATCCAGTCAAGGAGAACAACAAGAAGAGGAGCCCAACAGAAAAGAAATGACAGACAATCTGAAGAGTTGGGCTGCCAAATTTGGGTTTACAAAGGTCCCCTTGATGGTCAAGCCAATAGAGGAGGTCAAGATTGAAGAACCAATGGTGGTTGAGGCTGAGTTTGCAGCAGAAGAAGAGCAAGAACAAGAGGAGGAACAATCAGTCCCAAGCCCCATTGAAGAGGAGCAGTTGGGAGAGATCAAATCAGTGTTGAGGCCACTCAATGAAGAAGGCATCATTGAAGATTTTTTGCTTTCATTTCAAGGGCCTGATTTGATTGATGAACCCATGATGGAGGAGGACCATATAGTTTCAGAGGCTCTAAGTGTGGAGCAGGCTACAGAAGAACCTTCAGTTCTTCCTCCCACTTCATCCCCTTCAAGCTCTGATGTTGAAGAAGAGTTTGATCTTTCAAACTTCATGTTTGAGGATGAAGGGAACCATGGTGAGCAAGTTGCAGATCAAGAGGACACCATGAAGGAGGTAGAGCACTTGCAACAGACAACAAGGAGGCAGACTGTCTGTCAGACTTGAGAGATTGCTTTGATGAAGAGGAGCCCATGGAGATTACATCATTTTTTCCTCCATCCACCTTCCAAGCACATGAACCTGCTTCCATGAAGGAGAACATTCAAGTGCAACAACCTGCACTTCATAATGGTCCTCTGGAGCTAAGGTTGGAAGATCTTGATCTTCCATGTTCTTCAAAAGAGGAGGAAGGAAAAATGTAGGAGGATGTCATCATCATCTCTCCACACCATTCACCCAAGAAGGTCCACAAGAAGACTCCATTTTTGGAGTTGAAACTCAGAGAAATGGGCACATTCAAAGGATCAGACCATGCCCAATCAGGTACTTGGCTTCATTGGAGCCAAAGGAGAAGCCAAAACCAGTCATGCCTACTTTAGGGCATGAGGATGATATCAAAGTACCAAGGGTCACCTGCAATACCTCTTCAGGAGTCCAAATGCAAGTCAACTTGAAGAGGTATTTTCCATTTGTCTCCAGATACCTTGATGATTTGGGTGGAGGACCAGCTTATAATTAGTTTTTCACTCATCCAACCAGCCATGTTCAGTGCCAAATCAGTTGCATGGCTGCCATTTTTGAGGAAGGGAAGCTATTTCTCCCTGCCAGTTGCAGGTTTTGTTTGAGTTCCCTTTGCTCTTGGTTAGAGTAGAGTAGGTAGGTTTGTTTTCAGCAGAAGAAGTGCTTTTGCACACTCTGCATATCCCACTTGGGGTATGTATGATTTTTCAGTTTGTACATAGTTTTTGGTGCTGTTGTTTTACTCTTGCACAGTCCATTTCAGTTGGCTTTTGGTGAAGTTCAACTCCAAGTTTCAGTGGGTTTCCAAGTGGCTCAGAGGATCAGATCTTCAAAATTTCAGACCAGTTTCATGTTTATCATGCACACTCCATGCCCAATGGATGCTTCAAGGCCATTGGTCTCTTCATCTAGCAGGCAGATGTCCCCGTGAGTCACCAAATTGTTATCCATATTTCACCCCCGTGCCAAATATTGGATCAGTCATGACCCTGCATAGAAGGAACCTGAGAAAACTCATTCAAATCCTACAAATTAGTTACAGGCATACTCAACTATGGGATAACAGGGTTAGACAAGAAGGGGACCCTGCAAACCAAGGAAGGAGAAGGGGAAGAGGCCAAGTGAAGATCCAAGCCAAGGCTTGGGAGTTGAAAGGGTTGAGAAAAGGTTTTCAAACTAGTGCCGGGCTGTCATGTGTCCCAGGGGAAAGTGGGCTGTCAAGAGTTTGGTTCTTTGCCCCTTGTTATCTCAAAAGGGGTAAAAGTTGCAAAATGGCCCACAACTCCGCCCAAGGAAAAAGTCAGCATTTGGGCCCAAGTCAAAGCCAAAGCGGGGAATCAGAGGAAAGGGAAAAAGATAAATTGTAGACCCGTAGGCCGATTTTTGTTCCAATCTGGTTGCCACATGTCCCATATCAAAAGGGGACCCATTTTTCAAGTTGTTTTCCCACCCTCCTGTACGGACCCGATACAAACTTCGAAGGGGCATATCTTTTGACTCAGGGCTCGAAATATTACAAATTTGACACCATTGGAAAGATCTCAGCCTCACCTATGCCATGGAGGTCTGAGACTTTAATTTTTGAGGAGGTTAGGTAAAGGAAAATGGAGGAAATGTCTTCGGGCCTTCAATGTAGGATCCATCTGTCTCAACAACCAGATCAGATTCGATCTGTTTCCTGCCATTTCCTCTTCTTTCAAGGTGCCGAATCAAGGAATCATGCAGTAAAGATGGATTTGGGGCATATTTTATCAGAAGCATTAACAACAGTGGTTGAGCTTCAACCTACTTTTCCCGCTTCTCTCTCTCTTTCTTCTCTCTGATCAAATCTATAAATACAGGGGCAAGATTCATTGTAAAGGGTTGTTCATTCTTCTTCTCTGCCCCCCTCTCTTTTCTTCCCCAGGGTCAAAATGGAGTTTGAACCTCCTTTCACGGCTTTGTAATGGCATTCTCTTGCCTCTTTCCCACTAACGATGTACTGTGTGAACTTTTGGAGCAATAAATTCTGTTTTGTGATGCATCTGTCCATCCTTTGCTTATTTTATTGTCTCTCCTCGCCTCTCGTCATTGCAGGGTATACTGTGCATATTCTGATGTTTGTTGCAGGTCCTGGGAGCTGTGTTTAATGGGTTTTGAAGTGGTGTTCTGTGTGAAATCTATCTCTGGTCTGTGGTGCATCTTGTCCACCCTCTCCTCTGCTCACCTCTCTCCACTTCAGGCAGCTGAGATTGTGACCAGCACTTCCCTTTTCTTGGTGCTATCACCTCGTTAGTGTAGGATTTCCCTCTTTATGCACTTTCTCTCTCCCTGTCTCCTTGGCATTGTTAGGATAGGTGTAGTTAGACGTCATTTCTGCATTAGGAGTAGTTTAGCATTAGGATCAGGAAGAAGAAGCTGACTTTCTCTGGAGGGCCATCTCAAGTCCGCAAGTCCCACAGCTTGAGAGATGGTCCCATGTTATGCAAATCACACCAAATGACCTGCCTTAGAAAATCAGATCCATAACTCATTTAATCTTAGTTGTGCCTCTTCCCACCAATCACTAGGTATAGATAAAGGTTGTAAAAGTCCTAGAGACTTAATAGTTTCAACTTTGTTACACTAACACACCAAACATTCTGCCACAAATTTATGGACACATACTTTTAACCCTTCCTAAAAGAAACCTTACTTGATTTTGTGACAAGTTTTTAGGAATCCAAAATGGATAGCCACTGGAGAAGCATGAAGCTCTGAGAGACCCTGAATTTTAAGGGTAGAGTTTTTGCATAAGTACACTAGGTGCTTATACCAATATGCATCCCCCCTCCATACTATTTTTTTATGAAGTTCTTGGATCCTATTGGATATTCTAAATGAGAGTATGGGTCTCTATTCAATTATGCCATTATATCTTGCCTAATCTACCCAATCTACCTATAGTATGGACATGGCATTTAATAATGCCTCTGTGGACTCATCTCTGTTGGATTGTGCATCAACTACCACATTTTATTTTCCTTTTTTGTAAATGATCTCAAAGTCACATCCCAACATCTTAGTGATCCATTTTAGTTGTTCTTCAGATGAGAGTCTTTTCTCTAAGAAGTATTTTAAGCTGTCATGATCTGTCTTTAGCTTGAAGTGATGACCCATGAGATGCGGTCTCCACTGTTTGACTACATGAAGAATAGCCATCATTTCCTTCTCATATGTTGGTTTTGATAGGTTATTACCTTTTAGTTGAGGAATCTCAAATGTAATGGGATGGACATCTTGTGTAGGTAGTGCACCTATTCCACTCCTTGAAGCATCACATTCAACAATGAAGGTTTTGGTGAAATATGGAGTATCTAAAATTGTAGTAGTACATATGGCCTTATTCAGTGATTCAAATGTCTGGGTTGCCACCTCATTCCAATGAAAAGAGTCTTTCTTCAATAATAATGTGAGTGGTGTTGCAATTCTACTATAATTCTTCACTATGGCCATTCCACCATGGCTTGGATCTTATAAGGATACACTTTTACACCTTCATGAGACAACAAGGTTGTACAGATAATATATCAGATCTAAACATACATGTAATGAAAGTGGATATTCTACCAGAAGAATTATACAAAACAAGAGATATAAATCAACACCAGATTTAACGTGGTTCACCCAGTGTGGGCTACGTCCACCAAGAAACAAGCCAATCTATTATCCAAAGCTTTGACAAGATATACAATTGAAGATTTATAATCTTCCACACCTCTCAGATGTACAATATTGTCTTTCACCCAAGCTTTTGCTTCTTCTCCAAGAATTCTCTCTCTCACAAATTATTCTCACAATAATCATCAACTTTTGCAAGTTCTTCTTAATTCTTACTTCTAAACCCTAGCTTTCATGCTTATATAGGCGTATACAAACTTAGGGCACTTAGCCATGCAATTACAATCAATAGATCTGCTTTAATACTAAAAATAGATCTAATTCCCATGAGTTAATTAAAACACCCACACACAGGTAACCGACGCCGGTTAGCCCTAACCGATGCCGGTTCCTCCTTTCCTGACCGATGTCGGTCATAGGTGACCGATGCCGGTCCCTCCATAACCGATGTCGGTTACTGTGTTTTCCAGCAAGTTTCATATTGCATGCTAATCCAAAGTAATTGAGCTTCACAACTCAACAATCTCCCACTTGGAGATTAATTACTGCACCATACATGTACAACGTCATTCTTGGATCCTTCCTTAGCTTTGTTTCTTCCTCTTCAAGTCTCAAACTCGAAGACCAACAGAAGTGGAGTGTAGCTCCAACTTCTCCTTTGCTAATGGCTTCGTTAGCATATCCGTAGGGTTCTCACTCATATGAATATTTTCCAGATTCAACTGCCCATCCTCCAATACCTGTCGTATGAAGTGATACCTCAACTGAATGTGTTTTTTCTTGAATGAAACGCTAAGTTCTTTTCCAAATGAATTGTACTTTGAATGTCACTAAACAATTTGCAATCATCTTGCTCCTTTCCCAACTCTTTCATGAACCTACTCATCCATATCATCTCCTTGCTGGCCTCTGTAGCTGCAACATACTCTGCCTCTGTAGTAGACAAAGCCACAACCTTCTGCAATCTTGAAATCTAGCTAACTGTCATCCCACCTACTGTGAAAATATATCCAGTAGTGCTCCTTCTACCATCCAGATCTCCAGCCATATCCAAATCAACATAGCCACATAATGAAATATCTGAACCTCCATAGCATAACTACATGCTAGATGTCCCTTTCAAATACCTGAGTATCCATTGGACTACTTTCCAATGTTCTTTACCTGGATTAGCCATATATCTACTCACAACTCCCACTGCCTGTGTAATGTCTGGTCTGGTACAAACCATAACATACATGAGACTCCCAACTGCTGAAGCATATGACACTCATGTCATGTATTTGACCTCCTCATGTGATGAAGGACACTGATCTTTTCTCAATTTGAAGTGTCCAGCCATAGGTGTACTAACAGGTTTTACATTCTGCATCTTGAACCTTTCTAACACCCTGTAGATATAATCCTCCTGAGACAAATACAATTTCTTGTTCTTCTTGTCTCTGTGTATTTGCATGCCAAGGATTCTTTTTGAAGCTCCTAAATCCTTCATAGAAAATGTGTGAGCTAACTTTCCTTTAAGCTCACCAATGTCCTGCATACTAGATCCTGCAATAAGCATATCATCCACATACAGTAACAAAATAATATAGCTCCCACTTTCAAGCTTCTTGAAATAAACACAATGGTCAGATTCACATCTCAAGTAACCATGCTCATGCATAAAACTATCAAACCTCATGTACCATTGCCTTGGAGCTTGCTTGAGCCCATATAGGCTCTTTTTCAACCTGCACACTAATTTCTCCTTACCCTTGACTTCATACCCAAGCGGATGCTGCATATAAATCTCTTCATCCAAATCACCATGAAGAAAATCCATCTTCACATCTAATTTCTCTAAATGCAAATCATGTACTGCAACTAAACTCAATACAGTACGAATAGAAGTCATCTTTACAACAGGAGAAAATATTTCACCAAAGTCAATACCTGCTTTCTGTGTAAATCCCTTTACTACAAGCCTTGCCTTGTACCTTTTCTGTCCACCCTCTTCTTCCTTGATCCTGTAAACCCACTTGTTCTGCAATGTCCTCTTACCTGCTGGTAACTTAACCAAATCCCAAGTCTGGTTCTGTTCCAAGGAGTCCATCTCCTCATCCATGCCATGCTCCCACTGGACATGGGTCTTATCCTGCATTGCTTCTTCAAAACTTTATGGTTCACCATTATCAGTCAATAATAAATAAAATAGAGAAGGTGTAAATCTTTCTGGAGGTTTACTTACCCTTTGTGACCTTCTCACAGGAGTTTGGGGTACCAGAGGCTCATTCTGGACCTCCTGGACATTTGTATCCAAATCTGTCAGTGACCGACACCGGTCACCTGTAACCGACGTCAGTTCTGCTAACTGATGTCGGTTTGGATCTTCTATAACCGATACCAGTTCTGATGACCGATGTCGGTCAGGGGTCAACTGACACCGGTTACTGTGTAACCCTGTCGGTATTACTTTTAAATCCGAGAGTTCATTTTCATTCACAAACTTCTCAACCGGTTCATCCTTGGGTACCAAAATTTGATCCCTGTACATTCTCTTTTCATTCCATTCAATATCACGACTCCTAATAATTTTAGAATTCTCTAAATCCCAAAAATGGAATCTGAAATCACCAGATCCATAACCAATGAAAGTGCATCTCTTGGATTTTGCATCCAACTTTTTCCTATTTTCCTTATCAATATGCACAAAAGCTTCTGAACCAAAAAATTTAAGAAAAGAAAGATCTACCTCTTTTCTGGTCCAAGCTTCCTCTGGTATTCCTCCATCTAGTGAACTTGAAGGCCCATGGTTAATCAAATAAACCACTGTATCAACTGCTTCTGCCCAAAACTGCAAAGGCAATCCAGAATGTATCCTCATACTTCTAGCACGTTCCATGATTGTCCTGTTCATTCTTTCTACAACACCATTCTCCTGTGGTGTTCTTGGAACCGTTCTTTCTCTACGTATCCCATTCACTGAACAATAATCATTGAAAGCCTTGCTACAATATTCACCACCATTGTCAGATCTAAGGCACTTTAACTTTAAATTTGATTCATTCTCAACAAGGGCTTTCCATCTTTTAAAAGTCTCAAAAACATCAGATTTACGTTTAATACAATAAACCCATACCTTTCTTGTAGCATCATTAATGAAAGTAACATAATACTGGGATCCTCCATGAGAAGCTACCTGAGCTGGTCCCCACACATGTGAGTGCACAAGCTCCAATTTCTGCTCCTTCTTAATTGCCCCAACTTTGAGAAATCTCACTCTCTTTTGCTTTCCAAAGACACAATGCTCACATAAAATCAAGATCTAAATCTTTCAAATATGATAACTTACCCTTAGCCTTTAAGATCTGCATTCCTTTTTGACTCATATGGCCCAACCGATTATGCCACATGCATGCATCTGAATCTGAAGTAGATAATGCAGAAAAGGAATCAGTAACACAGGTAGATAAATATAACGTTCCTACCTTCTTACCTCTTTCCACAACAAAAGCACCCTTGGTGACTTTCCAAGAGTCTGCTGTGAATGTAACCATGCAACCAGCTTCACCTAGTTGCCCTGCAGAAATAAGATTCCTCTTGAGGCTTGGCACATGCCTCACATCTTTCAATACCCATGTATTTCCATTCTGTAATTTTAGATGAACTTCCCCTTTACCAGTAATACTGCAAGGTTCATCATCACCCAAATAAACATGCCCAAAATTTCCCTGGACATAATTTCTGAAATAACCCTTATTAGGGGTTGCATGGAAAGAAGCTCCTGAATCTAAAACCCATGATTCAATTCTATTATCTAAAGAAAGAATAAGAGCATCTTGCATTACCTCTGCTGCAGCAAGATTTTCTTCTTTACCTTTGTCTGGTTGTTGGTTCTCTTTATCCTTTGACCAACAATCTTTCTTTGCATGTCCTTTCTTTCCACATTTCCAACAGGTAATTCCCTTACCTCTGGATTTAGATCTGCTATCCCTTGACTTTGATTTCCCATTACTCTTACTCTTGGATCTCTCCTTCTGCTTGCCCCTGCTTTCTACATTCAAAGCATTCCCAGATGATGATTCCTCTGTACTTTTCCTGCGAATTTCTTCATTCAAGATTATACTAACCACATCATCAAACTTCAAAATATTATTAGCAGATGTTGTATTACTAACAACCATTACCAAGTTATCCCAACTATCAGGCAAAGAACATAAGAATAAAAGTGCTTTCACTTCATCATCAAACGTTATATCAACCGATTTTAACTGATTTACAATAGATCAGAAATCATTCAAATGACAAGATGCAGATCCACCTTCATGCATCTTAGAACTAAATAGTTTCTTCATCAAATAAACTTTATTTGAAGCACTAGGTTTTTCATATAAATTAGCAAGAGATTTCATTAACCCTACCGTAGAAGTCACTTCTGTAATATTGGAAGCCACAGATGCTGCCAGGCTCAATCTTATAGATCCCAAAGCCTTTCTGTCAAGAATCTTCCATTCTTCATCAGTCATCTTCGTAGGTCTAGACTTCTCATCCAACGGTAAATACAAATCTCTTTGATACAGATAATCCTCAATCTGCATCTTCCATAATTGATAATTTCGGCCGTCAAACTTCTCTACCTTGTATTTGTTTTCTTCTGCCATTGTTGTAGCTCCCACTCAATCAGAAAACCCTCTGTGAGTAAATCTGTCAACACACAAAACCCTCAAACAAAGCTCTGATACCAGTTGTTGGGGTTAGCACAAGGTTGTACAGATAATATATCAGATCTAAACATACATGCAATGAAAGTGGATATTCTACCAGAAGAATTATACAAAACAAGAGATATAAATCAACACCAGATTTAACGTGGTTCACCCAGTGTGGGCTACGTCCACCAAGAAACAAGCCAATCTATTATCCAAAGCTTTGACAAGATATACAATTGAAGATTTACAATCTTCCACACCTCTCAGATGTACAGTATTGTCTTTCACCCAAGCTTTTGCTTCTTCTCCAAGAATTCTCTCTCTCACAATTATTCTCACAATAATCATCAAATTTTGCAAGTTCTTCTTAATTCTTACTTCTAAACCCTAGCTTTCATGCTTATATAGGTGTATACAAACTTAGGGCACTTAGCCATGCAATTACAATCAATAGATTTGCTTTAATACTAAAAATAGATCTAATTCCCGAGAGTTAATTAAAACACCCACACACAGGTAACTGACGCCGGTTAGCCCTAACCGATGCCAGTTCCTCCTTTCCTGACCGATGCCGGTCATAGGTGACTGATGCCGGTCCCTCCATAACCGATGTTCGGTTACTGTGTTTTCCAGCAAGTTTCATATTGCATGCTAATCTGAAGTAATTGAGCTCCAAAACTCAACATAGTCTACCTCCCTAACCCCTAAAGCACACTTGGATGGATTGGCATAAAGGTGGTGTTGTTCAAGAGTGTCTAATACTTTATTGACATGTTGTAAATTTTCCTCCCAATTCTTGCTGTAGATTAATATATTATCAAATAATACCAAGAAAAACTTACATAAAAATGGATGAAAGATTGTATTCATCAAAACTCTAGAACATAGATGGTGCATTTGTAAGGCCAAATGACATTACTAGAAATTCATAGTGGTCCTCACATGTCCTAAATGCTATCTTATGAATATCTTCATCACAATTTTTGATTTGATGGTATCCCAATCAAAGATCTAATTTTGTAAAATAAACAACACCATGTAATTGAGCAAACAAATCTTCAATGATAGGAATATGATACTTATCTTTCACTATGTATTTATTGAGCTCCATGTAGTTTGGACACATGCGCCAACCTTCATCCTTCTTCTTGACCATCATCACTGGAGAAGAGTAAGCACTCTGACTATGGTGAACAATACCTACTTCTAGTATCTCTTGTACCATCTTCGATAAGGGCATCTATAAGGTCAAATGTTGGGTGGTTGGATCCTTGGTACTAAATGAATAACATGATCATGATCTCTCTTAGGTGGCAACCCTTTTAGCATATCCAAGAACAACATTGAGATCTCATTAATAATGACATGTAGGTATAAGGGTATAGGGCATTTCGATGGTTGAGATTCCATTGGGAAAA
This sequence comes from Taxus chinensis, assembly GCA_019776745.2. Taxonomy (NCBI): domain Eukaryota; kingdom Viridiplantae; phylum Streptophyta; class Pinopsida; order Cupressales; family Taxaceae; genus Taxus; species Taxus chinensis. The sequence continues at coordinate 260,807,202 of CM034157.1, read as the reverse complement.
TTATGCCTCAAACCCATTTGCACCCTTCCTAAGCATTTTCTACATTTGATGAGAAATTACCAATTGTGGAGATTTTGGATTAATCCCATTATAGCTCAAAATTACTTCCTTCAGAATGAAACCACATGAAAAAATCCTATAACTTCATCTCAATAATTCCTAAAGTATTAATCCATTGGACCCACAACACAATGTCTTCTCCTCCCATTGAAATGACACACATGGTGCCATCTAGCAGGTAATCTCCCATAAAGAACTTAATTTTATGAAATTTTATTGAACAACTAACTTTACCTCCATCTGCTACCATGACCTGTAACTCTGGGGTTGGATAAACGAAGCAATTTAAGGATATGGCCAACTTATGATAGATAAATTTATGAGTCCTTCTAGAGTCAATTAATACTGTCACCCTTTGTTTCTTCATGAACCCAAAAACCTTGAGTGTTTGTGGGATTCTGATTCTTGTAATGGCCGGAAAAGAGATGGTTGAGATTCTTCAACCTTAATTGTAAGAACCTCTTCCTCCACATCAACTGCTTCCTCCTCATCTTCTTCCTCATTGGGATAATTTTTATCACAATTGTAACATAGGAATTTTTATCAAATATATTTGATTTTTTGGGGATTCAACCACGTCAGTTTGGGAAATTATGGTGCTAGATTCATGCGTTTCTTGTGATTAGTGATACTCCTTCATTTTACTATATCTCTTTGCTCCAAACGAGGAGCAATGATCATGGATTCTGATATTGAACATGGATTAGGCAAATAAATGGACATCATGTTAAAAGCACAATAAAATGTCCCACTTTTTGGTATGGTTTGTACCTTAGTAAACATGAATTTTCAGTTTAATTGATTTTCTAAAGGTAATAGCCACAAAACCGTACACATTCATGAAATTCCACAAACTAACGAAATGTTGTGTTTAGAGTGTAGAATACATGTATATTTAAAAAAAAAAATTGGCAAAAAATATAGTCTTTTTCTTAATTTTATTCATATGTTGTTTCTTATGTTATTAAAGAGGAATGACTGTCCCCCGGTGGTTTTTTAAAATGAAAACTTATCTTTTCACTATGAAATTTTAGATATATGTTCAAGATTATAATTTTGACGTGCTGTCAAATTTTCATATTTTTTTGACTTATATTTTTTTTTAATTAATTATTTAGTAACTATATTTTAAAATAAATGGCGTCCATATTTCAATGCCAATAAATTTTAATATTTATATCAAAATTAATTTTTTTTTTCACAGGTAAGAAGAAGAATTCAACAAATACTAAGTATATTTTTTTCAATTTTTTTTGATATATTCTACTATTTTTCAAATTTGGTTGATTGTGTACTATTGATTGTCCTAAAATACCGTATGTTAGTAAAAATTAAAAAATAAATAGCAAAACAAATTTTTAAAAAATGAAAATTACATTTTTAGAAAGCCAATAAAAATATGAATTTTGTGTCAAAATTTTGTAAGTTAACTATTTCGTTTACCCTAATTACGTGGCACCCGAGTGGCAGATTTTGGCTCACAATTGTCCCCCAAAAGGATTTGGAGCCAAAATGTGCCACTCAGGCGCCACGTCACTGCCACTCAGAGGGGTTCGCGCGAATGGGGGTTCGCGCGGACACCGTTCGGGTGAATGTGGTTCACGTGAACCCCCATTCGCGCGAACCCCCTCCGTACCACCAAAGCACCGCCAAAACGTCTCCTTCTAGATTTAATGATTCGCAATTGCGTCTCCCCTTCTAAATTTAATGTTTTACAAGTTACTTATTTAATATTGTTCACTTTTTATGTTTTAAATTTAGTTTTTTACATATTTTTTGTGTTTTAAACTAAGTGTGTTTTTTTAAAATTGTTTTTAACCAAAAATATGTAATATTAAATTAGAAAAGTTGTTTTACATATTAAATATAAATTCTATTAAAATAAGAAAAGTTGTTTTAAAGTTATAGAAAACTAAAATTAAAAATAACCTAATTTCTACTGAGATTTGTATATAAATAGAGTTGCATGCACATATAGTTTTGTATCGAGTTTACTCTTAGACATTCAGATCTATCACGATTTATGTGTGCGGGTGAAAATTATTGAAGTGGATGAATCATGGGAAATGCAAAGAATGAGAAACAAAAATATACCGAGGAAGAGAATGCAGAGAAGAATGCTAGAAGATCTGTTCGTAGGAGGGCACAAAGAGAGAGAGAGAAGACACAACAAGTGAAAGACAACGCTGCAAAAATTGGTACATATGTATAGAAACCCTTGATAGATCCTAATTTTTTTTTAGTTCTAAGGTTTAAATATGATAATTTATGTTTTTTAGATTGGGTAAAGGCAAGGGTTTTGATAGGATCCCATGTGTATGTTTATGGACACAGATCATGATGCACAACATTATGCTGAAGTGATAACAAAAGTTATGGAATTACTTCCCAAAAAAAATGTGAAACACTTGGTGAAGATGGATTTACAAAAATTAAAAGAATTTTCCCAACAAGAACCACTATCACGAAAGAAAAAAATAAAAAGTGTAGAGATAGTATATGGTGAATTTGTTAATTTGACTACAGTTGCTAGAGCACATTTGTTGGTTACATTCTTGAATCATGTTGATATGAGGGAAACATTAGAATTGTTAGGTGTTGATTTTGGATGGAAAAATTCAAAACGTGTAGAAGAAGAATTTGTTGGGAATGTTTTTAAAGGAATAAGTTCTTTGGGTACAAAAACTAGGTCTGCTGATAAGAGTATTTCTCGTAGAGCAATATTAACTTCAGTTGTAAGTGAAGATACAACAAAGAATCGTCATGTTACCGCCTTTGCCAAGGCATTGGGTTTATCTAGAAAGATGGTTAGCAGGTATGCAAAGAGGAGGAAGACATTGGATGACTCTACTATGGAAGGAAATTGGGCACTAATGTGTAGAAATCCACGTTCTGATAAAATAGAGGATAATATTGTGAAGATAGTTTCTGATTTTTGGACTGAGAGGACTCGTCCTTCTCCGAATGTGAGGGATGTTTTAAAACATAGGATAACTCGCAATAACTATGATGAACATATAAAACATTGGCTTGAAATAACTCAACATGAGATGTACATAAAGTTTACAGAAGAAAATCCAGATGTTAAGATTGGACAACGAATGTTTGAAAATTTGAAGCCTTGGTATGTGCGAGCTGATAAAGTCCTTGACACATGTTGTTGTCGCTATCACGTTGAGTTTGATTATCACTATCAGGTACATAAAAATTTATAGATTCAATGTATATATATTTTGAGGCGTGCTTTCATTTATATCTATATATTTAAAATTTGTTTAAATATCATTTTTTGAGATGTGATTTAAAATTAATGTATTTCAAAATCTATGTTTTTTTCAGGTGTATAGAAAGTTACGAGAAGAAATTGCCCCACCTACACGTGTCAGTGAATTCATAACTTCAATTATTTGCAACGTATCTGATGATCATGTCGATGATCGTATGACTTGCATCAAAGGTGTCTGTGACAAGTGTGGGGACTTGAAATTATTGCCAAAAACAAATGAAGATTTGGACACAGTTAACCTGGTTGCTTGCAAGAGGTGATATATATAAATTTATGTTTTTAAATTTGGATGTTAGATTTTATTTTGATTTTGATTTTATTGCAAATGAATACATGACAATTTGTCCATGTTATGAATTGATTTTGTAGGTTCAAATACATAAAATATTCAACAAGGCTTGGAAAAGATGCAACCAGGTTGGATTTGGTAGAAGAGGAAATCCCCATTGCTACATTCATGCAAAGTTTCCGAAGTTTAATTAGTCCGTACATCAAACATTCTCACTATTCAAAGTGGCAGGCTACACAATTCAAGACTAATAGGGACACATTCCCTATTGGTTCCATATTGTCCGTGGTTGATTTTGCTGAGAATTACTCATTTTCTCATCAAAAAGAAATTCAAACACAGTATTATCATACTGACCAGGTTACTATCATGGTTCAAGTATTTTATAGGCATGCACAATTGGATTTGGATGGGGTTGAAAGTACATATGTGAAGCGAATGATCAAGAAGGAGTATCACTTCTATATAAGTGATGACAAGGAACATGACACCCACTTTGTGCAACATTGTTTTGGTTTGTTCTTTCAATATCTTCATCAGCGAGGAATACAAATAGATCACCATTTTGTTTGGTCAGATGGTTGCGCATCACAATTCAAATCCTCTCGCCCTTTCTTTGCACTCAGTCGTTATCATCGTCATCACAAAATTCCTCATTTATGGAGTTATTTTGAGAGTGGTCATGGGAAGGGAGAACACGATGGTGCGGGTGCATGCATCAAACGTGCTCTAAAGAAACAAAGCTTTGATTATGAGGGAGATCGATTGATTGATGCCCACACCATTGTTGAATGGTGTAAGAAACATTTTACAGTTCAGGTTTCAACCTCACAGGCTTCAACATCACACGCTTCAACCCCATAGGCTTCAACCCCACACAGAGTGTTTTGGGAGATAACAGGTACATGCACATTTAAAACATAGATATGTAAATCTTGATGTGATTTATTAAGTGAACTACAAGTTACTAACTTTAAATTTTTTTATTCTGATTTTTGTTGTTTGTTTTAAACTTTATTGATCTTTTGAGCATGATTAAATGAAGGTATTGATCGGAGGACAAAGTATGGATGTGAAAGGATTCCCAATTCTAGGTCTTTGCACTCTTTGATGACTATGGATAGTAATAACTGGACAATCTGTACAAGAGATTATTCTTGTTTTTGTTATGAATGCATGAACAAATCATATTCAGAGTGCAATAGTCAAAAACATGGGTATGTAGGTGAGTGGAAGCAAGTTCCTTTAGTTGTGGATGACACATATGGATCAGATCATGATGATAGTTTTGAAGATGTGCCATTAATTTCAACTGATTATGACCACATATCTGGACTGGTTAAACAAGGTATGTTTTATTTGAAAGGATCAAGTATAATTTGATAATTAAATATATATGTATATAATTTATACTATACATCCGATCATTGAATGTTTCTTTGCATTTTGTTGTAGGAGATGTATTTGCAGTCATTGCTGAAGAAGCCAATATTGAGAAAGTGGAGTACTACTTGTTGCGTTGCACAGAGGAGAGAACAAAGCTAACATGTGAAATAACAAGTGAAGTGACAACATTTTTTACTGGCTCGGTTGTAGTGCAGGGAACATACTTACAACAAGTGAAAGCCCTCCAAAGTGGGATTCACTTTGTTGATTACAAACCAGACAAAAAGGTGTATCATTACACCCATCACATAATTGCTACAGGGTTACAATTGCAGCAGGTGAAGACTACAAATAGTAAACGCAAAAAATGGAGACTAGATGTAGAAGACCATGAAAAACTTTTACAAGTCATTGAACAACGAGCAGAGCCACTTGGTATTATATAGAAGGACATGGAATAAATTACTAAACCTTGTTGGTAATAAACTATTAAGCTAGATAGCATTGTATTTTCTACTTGAAGGGACTATGGAGACCACTATACAATAAAGTTGTTTAATACTTGTGATTCTTACTTGTTGTGAGATGGTTTATGGTTTACAAGTATTGTGATATGGTTGTTACATGGAAGTATGTATGGTATAAACATGATTTATGATGTGGATGTATGTTACATTATTATTTTTAATGTGGAAATGTTAGTTGGGAATTCAGATGTACATAGTTTTTGATATATGTTATTTGTTTAGTTGTGAACCAAAAGGTTGTATATGGAGTACCCTTATCACTGTACAAGTTTATCATATTTCAATATGCTTGGAATTGTGTTGATTCATTATGGAGCATGCTAACATGTGGGAGACATGGTTAAATAATACAAGAAATGTGAAACATGATAGTATTAGTCTTTCTGGGTATAGTTAATTAAGAAAGGGGAAATAAAATCTCTTAACTCCCTTATTTTCTCTCAAATGCCTTACAATATTTATAGTTAGAAAAATTTAGCTATAAAAGATTGACTATAAAGAATAATGGTTAGAATTTATTTCATCTACCAAGCCGAGTGATCGTTGAAATTCCTCTATATGGACATGGTGCTAATAGTTAGACCAAGATATTCATACCATGTGATGTGGAACTAGGAAGATGTCACTTTGAAAGATGCATAGAAACCGAGAGTCTCCACATGGATTTTGAATCACATGTCTAGAAAATGTGTGGCATGTTTCAAGGTGTTTTGGAAGCACACAAGATTGGTATGATTATGTGTGCTTAGCATGAGGTATTTTGGAGGAGTTAAGTGCTTCACATTTTTACAATGGTGCATCTTGGCACTAAAGAATAACAATGGTGAACAACGAATTTTTTTCATAAGGGTGCAATATGTCAATGATGGTGTGAGGCTTTAAAGGCTATGGGTAGAACAAATTGTTTTTCTAGTTTTATGATAAAACAAAAGGTCCATAAAATTTTCAAGTGTAAGTCTTGCATGAGATTGCAAGAAGGCGTAATTTGACCAAGAGACATGCTTGTATGGACTAAGGATGTGTGAGTGTTGTAAAGAAAGTGGATGAATGTATAGTATAGGTTATAGATGTAATGAGCAGAGATTAATGGTGTTTTTAAAATATGTCAAGTTGTGCTTTCATTTGATAAATGGAAATAGTTTCTAGTAGTAAGGAGTAGGCAGTTAATTTGATTAAATTAAGGTATGAGTCTAGTGTTTCAAATTGACTTTTATATTAAAACATAGCCATTTGGTTGTACTTAGGACCAAAAAGTGTTCAGGAGCGAGTCAACAACCAAGGAGATCTCGAGGTATAGACTAAGATTCAATGACAACAGGTATTAGCATTCACATTTTCATTATCCCTATTTTTATTAGGAAAATAAGAAGCATAATTATTATTAACAAGAAGCATTTTCCATCATAAACGAGCATAATATTAAATTGAAGCAATTTGAATATTATCAACAATATCATCATTTAATCTAGAACTTCACCTAGTAGTTGTAATCCACCTAATTGTCTTAGATCTCATAAACTGTAAACATGAATACACCAAGAAATCTAGGTGTAATAATATGAGAAACTTATATTTTTACATGTACTTGGAAAGGGATAAATAAATTTTTTACAAGAAATTTGACCATAAAGGGGGATGTATGGAACCTTAAAAGGAGAAATTAAACCCTCAAGTTGATGTGTTCAATATATTACGTATATAACAAAAATGTTTTGATTATTTAATATTTAAATTCCTAAACAATTAAAACTAAGTGCATAATTCTTTTAGTATGACATTACATGTTTTTGGCATGGTTACGTTTCACATTAATAGTACACTGTGAAAGTTGTTTAATGACTGAGCATATTATATCATTTACTACCAGAATTTGAGATGTTAAAAGTTGCAGTTCCAAAACTACTGAGTAGAATTCAGCTATAATTTTGATTTCTTGTTGCTGTTATTATGGGTGAAATAATGATTTTTTCAAACCATTGAGCAGAATCTAAGTCTCTTCATTTATTTTGTATTGATGTAAAAACTATATGAGACATTCAGATTAAGGCCAAGATTCTTCGATTAGGCATGTCCACCTCTTTTGCCAATAGCTTGAAACCATTTTTGTATCCTTGCATGGGGTTAAGATCGAGATTATTTATTGTAAATATCACAATCGAAGTGACCATCTCATTACTCATGGCTTCCATGATTATCGACAATCAAGAGCTGGAGGAAAAGTAATACGGTACATAATACATGGGAACCCTTTTTCCTCTTAACAAAAACATAAGAGATGGAGGAAAGGCAATAATGGTATTGATGATCAAGATAATTTATATATTCAATCCTTAAGATTAATGATACAAATAATTTACAAATTCAAACCTTAAATATAGTTTCCCGTTGATAGTGTGAAACAAAGAGAGGCCTTCAAGATTTTGTGTAAATTTGCATATGGGGCGAATACCAAGCAGAAAAGGAGAAAGGACTGTACGGGTGATTCTTGTGTTAATTTCTTTTTAACAATTTCAGTCACTGAGACATGAAACAAGTCTGAATCTGTTACTTATATAATAAACATGCATTCAACAGTTAGCAATTTATACCTTAAAAATTAAATTTGTAACAAGTAGCAACAAAAATGAAAAATGATAAGATAGGATCAGTTATTGCAGATATATTAGCATTTTATCCAGTGGCAGTTTTTTAATTAACTTCCAAGCAAAGAACTGTAATTAAGAAAGAGGGAAACAAAAAAATAAATTCTTGGGTTTATGGAGGGACACAAAATTGATAAACAAAGACAACTTTAAATGAACTCATAAACAAAGAATGCAACATCCCATTGAAAACTGGAAATGTACAAGTGCTCTGCGAGACTAAAACCAAGAGCACTCTTCCAGGTCACGTGCATGTATATATTCTTATAGTTAAATTCTCTCTGGAGATTAAGACATTGCAAATTTGTAATCAATACTTAAGTTTCCTTAATCTTTTAACCAAACAATTGCAGTGACAAAGAATGAAACAAGTATCAATTTAAGCACTTATTGACTTTAACCATAGTCATTTGACACAAAAATAATAGACTTTGACACTAAACTAAAAAATATTTTCAGAGATAATAAGCACACACATGCTTTGAGATAACAATTTTAATTGACACTATCAATTGACCAAACATAGGAACAATCTAAATCTTCTAAACTCAAATAAATAACATACTTAACACTTAACTAAAAATATTAAAAGAATAAATACAGACTAACAAATATTACTCTAAACAATACTTCACATCCAAGCTTATACAGGAAATTAACAAAACACGTTAATGACAAAGAAGTATGCCTACATTTTATATAAACTTGCCAACGCGGTAGGAGGAAAATCATGGATAGTCAAAAGACGATGCTCTCCATGGATAGCTCTCAAATGTGAAATGAATACTACCAACACATGAACTGAGCTTGTGTAGCAGGTGTCCACTGTCCACCAAAGGAGGTGATCAAATTTGTATGGAGCTGAGGTAATGAATTTTATTAGTACGACCGCTCTTTGAGTGTGACACTCCAAAATAGGTGCAAACATCCAATTGGCCAAGAAATACTGCTTAGCATGAAGGTGGGTCTAGAATGCAAAAGCAAGGGTTACTGAATCACAGAGTTATCAGGCGGCATGGGTGGACAGGTCGATGATGGATGAGTCATGGCTATTATTCAACTGAAAACAACAAATGGATGACCTGCAAGAAGACACACAAATGCGCAGGAAATATTGAAATCAGATTCATGCATACAAGACATGAGTTTCCAAGATCTTTTAAAATATGGCCGGAAGGTTGGTAATAGACAAAATGCAGGTTCAAAGCCATGCATTCTATTTCCCTGGAGTTTTAAATCCTAAAAGGAAATGGTCATTTTGTGACCCTCTCCTTAGGTGTACATTAGGTTTGTAGAATCCTTTGTCCTGTCCTAATAAGAAGTCTAGGTGCTTTAGATTTTATCTCCACCATAAACATGTTGTTGGTTTTATCATCAGAAGTCTATAAACACAATGGTTCTATTTAAAAGCCCTTTCTCGGGGAGCTTGAAACAATTATCTTTTATATCCTGTGCCCCATTGCTACAATTGTTTGAATACATTGTCTTGATTCGTGGGCAGTCTTAATGGTTGTGAAATGTCTTGGCTAAATATTTTGTTTGGTTATATCTACTTTGAAAAGAAGCTTCTACTATTTTTTAAGAAATTATGTTTACATATGTCTTGCAATTCCGTTGTAATTTGGGAAAAAAAAACAATGACGGTTTTCACTGTAAAGCTAGGGGACTTACCATGGGTTCTCAGAAATGTCATTATCAGAGTCTTTCATTGCAAGTTATCTGAATTCAAGGTCAGCAAGCACAGATGGAGTTCAATCCTTGAAATCTGGTCTTCATGAAGATCTCATCTTTTCTAATAATTGGCAAAGGAAAATTTCCTAGATAATGGCCTCCACTCTAATTCTCATGTGTTGCACTCTGCATCTCTTGGCTGATGTGCACATATCTAGACATGAATAATTTCATGTAATCAAGGATGCATTTTCTTTCAGTGTGATACACATGATCTCCAGATAATTTGGTTGGCAATGATGGAAGTGAACAAGACATTGGTATACATTTGGCAATTAAGGTATCTTGGATGCTTTACACTCTACTCTATCCGCGTCAATCTATCGAACAATATGATAAGCTAGATCCTACTTCCCTTGCACAAGATAAATTAGTGAAATTGTTGGATTGGTGGCCCCCAACTTCCTTCACCATCTTTGGGTGGCAATACCACTACCAGATCATTGGATATGGTAGCACTCCACCTAACTGGCTGGAGAATCTCATTGATTCAAATGTGCAAGAAACCCCATGGACTATAAACAATTATTACTCAGTTGGAGACCCATCTTCAAAGAAAAGTTGCAAGGTAATTGGCGGCTTCTAGTATAAACTTCTTCTTGACGCAATGACAAGGACAACTAGTTTTTAATTTTGCAAGTTCACTTTAGTGACAAAGCAGAGGAACCTGAATGACGGGGTGGGGGGACTATTGAGGAGGGAAGAATGTATGGAGGGGGACCTGTTGGAGATCTTTTGATACCTGAAGACCAAGTGAATGCTTAGAAATTTTGTTGTACTGAGCAAGGTCCAACTGAAACTAATGATGACCTTGTGGCTGTGAATCTAGGCTATCCTGCCTACTTGTGAATAGTATATTTTGATTCCTTGTTATGCTGGTTTTGTTGGCTTATCGTGCCTTTGGTAATCACTTTGATAGGACTAGTGTATTACTTATCTGAGATCATTTTTAGTGTTAAGTCTTTCCTCTTATTTTGTGTACCTAGTGTTGGGTCTGCTCGGTTGAACCCTTGGAAATTGTATTTTGGTTTTTCGTTAATGGGGTATGGCTGCATTCTTTCCAACTGAGATACACAAGAAACTATCATTGCAGAACTTCAAGCAATTATTACTCAGGTGGAGACCAATCTGGAAGATAAGTTGCAAGACAATTGGTGGCTGCTAGTATTCACTTTCTTGTTGAAGCTGTTACAGATAAGGACGATGTGGTAGGGTGGTGTATTCCAAGGAAAAGAGAAAATTGACCATCAGTGATGAAGAAGAGGGACCTATTCATGATGAGGTGGGTCTATTGACGAGGGTAAAATACATGAAAATGGTCCTGTTGGAGATCTACCTGAAGACTAAGTGAATACAAAAAAAATTGGTTGCATTGAGAAGGGACCGGCTGAAACTAGTGATGATCCTTGACTGTAAGTTTAGGCTATCCTACAAAGGTTTTACTAGTGTATTTTGATTCTTTCTAGTGCTAGTTTTGTTGGCTTATCTGCCATGGTAATCACTTTGATAGGACTAGTCGGTTGCAGATATCTGAACTCATTATTAGTGGTTAAGTCTTTGCTCTTATTTTGTGTACCCATTGTTGGGTCTGATCGGTTGAACTCTTGTTCATATTTGGATTGTCCTTTTGTGGGGTATGGTGGCACTCTTCCTTAGTGGCTTGAGAATCTCATTAATTACATGTAAGAAACTATCAACGAACTTCAAGAAATTATTGCTCAGTTGCAACACAATCTGCGAAGAAAAGTTGCAAGGAAATTGGTGGCTGTTAATATTTAATCTCTTGTTGAGGCTGTCACAGATCAGGGAAATGAGGTGGAGGTGGTGAATTCCAAGAAAAAGCATAAAAATTTAAATCAGTGACAAAAAGAGGGACATGTTCATGAACCCAACATGAGGTGGGACATATTGATCAGGAGGGAAGAAATATCTTTCCTATCAATGGCTCCTATTTTAGAGGTATTTTGTTACTTGAAGATGAAAGTGAATTACTTGCAGGGTTTTGTTGACATAGCCAGGTAATCATATGGGCAACCTCTACTGAATTCTCTGAACTCATTTAGCAAGATACATCAACATGCTTCTTATTGCATTAGACCCAAGGTGTTGGGTCTACTTGGTTGGCAACCCTATAATTAAGAATTGTTGATTGTATGATTATGGACAATATGATGTTGTAGACCACCTGAAAATGATTGATACCAAGCATGAAGAAGTGTACTGAAATGGTCATTCAAGGGCAACATTATTTGTCTCTAACAAAACTTATTTGTTACATTGAGAACAAGCTGAAACTTGTGAATTTTGGTTGTCACCTTTGTGAGATGATGATGTCTCCTTTTCTGTTTTCTAGAACATAAAAAAGGGAACCGAATTATTCACCTTTGTAAATTGGATGTGCTTTGATTGTGCTTATATACCTATTATGATATCATCAAGAGAAAAAAATGAAAGATAAGGGGGTGTCTTATATTCACATCCATAATTGTAAATACACGTGTCTAAGACATATATCAAAATATATTAATAATACACGTGTCTAAGACATATATCAAAATATAATAATAATGTCTAGAATGAGTATGAATATATATACATGTCTAAAATCTCTAAAAGTATGTCTAAAATGTTTGAAATCTATAAAATATCACTGAAGTCTCCTCCATGCACTAGGGCGAGTGCCAGACCCCTCACTACGCTCTGCTGCACCCTGCATGTTAAAAAAAAGGAATATACACATCATAAACTATATATAGCATGTACCATATATTAAAATATATAAGCAAAAATCTACAACAATTTCTTGATTAATTCAATACATCATATAACTGATATGTACAATTGATTACCTCAGTATCTGTCCCTGCGCGGATGTTGGGAGTATCTACGCTACCCGTAGATCTCTGTCCCGTAGATCCCTGTGAAACAAAATAAATAAAATGTAAGAAGTTGATAAATAAGTTTTTTGAATAAAGTTCATTAATTTCTAACATTTCAATTTAGATTAAATATTAATTATATTAAAACACATGTATTTATACCTCTGCGGAACGCGTCTCCAAATGTATGGGATTGTCATCCACGACCTCAACACCAGCAAATATGTCGCCAACTAAGCCAAGTTGACTCAGACCCAGAACATCGAGATCCATGTTGTGCTCAGTCAAGAGCTGTGTGTATGTGACACGGGTAGATGGTGTGGGCTGTGAAGCTCCACACACTGGAGCAGAAGCCTAAACACAAAAGTACATGTTTAATTTTAATATTAATAAATTGTAAAGTAATGATCAATTAAAATAAATTTTAATTATATTAAAGGTTTAATTTTCACACACCGGAACAGAAATGTGTTGAACATCAGGTGTGACAATCCCAGCAACAGGAAGTCTATCTGTAGCAGTGGCAGTAGTACCCTGACTAGAAGATACACTCCCACTCTGCTCTATAAAATCTAAAACCCCCGATAGTGGAATGCTGCAATGCCGAGCAATCACCTCATACGCACGCAACAAGTCAGCAGCCATGATGCGTCCTAGCCGACGTGCCTGAGCGGGATCTGTAACTAGCTCAAAGTCATCTGGGGAAATCAAAGATGCACGAGCGTATACCTCGCTGCGTGCATCACTGGTGCTACTAGCACCTCCACTGCTAGTATCACGTCTCTGAAGGTACTGAACCACACGGTCAGAAGAGATCAATTGGGTCTCGCGAGCAATGCCAGCAAGACCCTCGATAGCAGCCTCATGTGCAGTCATAACGACAGGTGCTGCGACATCCTGAAAGCCTGATAAGAATGGTTGTGGCCTTGGTACAAGCTGCCGCACGTCAACAACTGCAGGAGCTCCCTCCTTTCTATATGCCTGCCTATGGCTAATACGGCCACGCCCCTGCCCCAAATAACTAGGGATGTCTAAATAGTTCACCTTTAGGTTTAAGTGAACCTCAGCATGTAGCATCATTATGAAGTATAACGGTAATTGGTCATTATTTGGAAATTGGCCTTGAGAGGCCACAAATCTAGGATAAATCAAAGGGGCACATAAAGGACATGAACATTTGTTTACATAATATGCCCTTATTTTCCGTTTGTCTGCATAAAAACTCCAACAAGACCTCTTAACGACTTCCTTATCGGAAAGTCGTGATGTAATCTCATTATAACCTACATCTCCTGAGACACTTGATTTTAGTGAATCCATAAATTTTTTTATTGATTCAGAATCAAATGGATTATATGTTTTCAAACTTGTCTCTATTCTACGAAGATCAACCAGTATTTTTTCGCAATGGGCTTTATACTGCCCAACTGTAGTTGGATTTTCGAGAATAGATTGCAATTTTGCAATCTCTAAATCGGTCCTCTCAAACAAATTAGGAGTTCCAGAAGAAGCCATGACTGTAAAAAAAATGAAAGTAAAATTCTAATTAATAGTACTTTTAATTAAAAAAAATTCCTAAGATATTCTCCTATATTAATGAAAACAGAAATATGAAATTTTCAAGCTTCAATGCAACTAATATAGAAAATAAATTACAAAATCAAATAAATTACATAAATTACAAATCACAATGATAACAAAATATACCAAGTGATGCTGCAGAGTTCAGAAATGAAAAGTTTGGAATACATTTAGATGATCTTAAAGTCAAAGCAATGTTTCTAGAAGAGAATGTAAGTTTACCTGGGCACAAACCATTGTCAAAGCCTCACATTGAGTGGGATTCACCTTTCCCTGGAACACAATTTTTGTGCATATGATACAGAATTAGCACAATCAAATAGAACACCAATCCAATTTTAAACAACAAAACACATCGGTAAAAGACATGTCTAATGCAACTATATCTCCACATGTACAAGTTGACCACTTATGCATGCTTAAAAATCACAAAAACATTGAAATTATTTGTAATCTATTATTGATGTCATCACAGTGTTTGTATACAAAATCAGGGATAAATCAACTTTACATTTCAAGGAAGCTGTTTATTTCTAGTAATTAAGTAAGAAAATTCCTTAATAATAAATGAATGTTCAGGTATTTTTCATTGCCTTTTATTTTCTTTTAATTGTTCTGCAAGTAAGGTTATGGTAATCATTATTATGATTGCACCTCTATTTTTTAATGCTGGTTACTCCTGATTGAATTGTTGTGCCGGTCTTTACACGTTACAGATAAGGACAATCTATGTCTCTATGGATTGCCATCTGAGTAATGGGAAGTAAATCTACCTGCAGAAGAGGTGCCTCCTGAGCTACCTGAACCAGCTTTGGGAATTAACTTTGCTATATGGTTATGGTTATGGTTATGCCAACTAGCTTCTTCTTCTGCAAAATGGTCATCTCTTTGCCCTTGTAGCCATCTCAACATTTTCAGGTCCAGCAATGGAACCATTGTTACAGCGGTCCCTAAATTTCCTCGTCAAGACATGCTACAGTTGTATTCTACTCACTAGACTCATTTGTGCTATGTCTATTTACAAATTAGTTATGTTATACATTTGACAAAACATGAACTTACAAACTAAAACTATGCATGCGATCTCAACTATGCTTGTTTATAGAAACTACGGACACTAATCAAAACTGCAATGCATAAGAGGCTAGGGAATCAAGACTTCCATTATATAAAACAACAAGATATTGCACTAATCTATTACTGCAAAATCAACCTTCTACGGATGGTTTCTTACACTCTTTCATCTTTCTTCTTACTCTAAGAGCATTACATTTTTCTCTCTCTTATACAAAATGACACAAGATATGACATTGCACAAGCTTTATCATTTGACTGGCCTTGGTCCTCAATGACCTTCCAAGGGTAACATTCCTATCCCAATCGTTCAAAAGCTGAAAGACTGTATCTTTTGTTGTATGGTTATGGTGTAGGCCCCAATAGAAACCCTGTTAAGTTATAAATAAAATGTTCCCCTGTGCCCGCAAACAATCTCCTAGGTCCCAACCATCTCGAATCTCTCTTTTTATCTATGCAAAATGATCACTCCTCGTCTCTGCTTGCACTAATTCTAATGTCCTAATTGAACTGACTCTTTAACTTTCTAACCGGACTAACTTCTGGTACAGAAATAATTTTCTATTCTCTAGGTGTAGGTTCCTGATTAAGATTGCATTTTCTCCCGAACTTAATCACGAAGTCAAAAATAAAGGATAAAAAATTTGAACAACATATAAAGTAAATAGAAAGAAATCCCGTTGGGCCAAATTAGCATCCGGCTTAGCCATGAGTCGTGATCTAAAAGCAATATTTACCTTGTGCCTTGTAAGGCTGAACACGAAATTATTGTTAGAAAACTAGTCTAAAATTAGTAAAGAAGCACTTAACCATGGATGCCCTGCATCAGCTTTAAGGCAACAATAATGGAACTTACATTGGATAGATCGAACTTCTAGATCGAACTTTTTTTTCACCCCCTAGAAAAAAACAATTCTAGATACATATAGGGTTCACTTCAATGGTGATAACTGATTTTTTTTTGCAATATATACTACAGTAATGCCAAGCAATTTTCCTGGAGCATAAAATGATGTGCTTTAAGAATAACCTGCCTTCCAGTTGGATTCAGTTTAATGTATTCTGACTTGATCTCGGGTCTTGACATAGTGCAGTGCAAAAGTTCAAATTACTGGCTGAACAGGCAGTTGATTGAATTTGTATTCATTATCATTGAAAAGTGACTCTTATAAATGCTTTTGAAGTGATTTGATTGGTGGGTTATGTTTCTATTTTTCTCACACTTGGCTCACACTCACACTCACTTGAATACCAAGCTTAACCCAACATTTCTGAAAAGAATGGTTTTACCACAATGCTCACGGTTCTTCCTTATTATATAACACTTGTAGTAAGAATGTTTTGGCTTTGCCATAATAAGCACAATTGTACCTTCCAAACGATGAGAAAATGCCATTACCAATAAAGACCTAATGCTGCCATGATGATGACCCAGGTTCATGCCCATAACAATCAACTTACATTGGATACGCAGGCTACTCAAATCAATGTTCTTGATGAATTCGAATCCGGGGTAGCTTGATGTATCATTTTAGGGCAGTTTTTTCTGGTTTCCTGTTTTCAAAGCTGTCGTAAACTGAACCTTAGTCGTACGTGAGGAAGGGTGGGTGCAGGGTTTACGACTTGCAGATCAGAAATCTTGAGAAGCTCCACAAGAGTGAGCAATGTTGATTTCAGTCAAGGAAAACATATTCAGGTCGCTCTTCCATGTCGGCCATTCTCATGGCTTCTAGATCTATTTATAGCTACGAGAAAGATTCAAATATATATACCAATTCACAAGTTTCTGGCGACTGGAAATCTTTCCTCAATTGGGGAATGGCATTTCCTCAACACTTCGTATCTCAACAAGAGCTGTGTGTTACCTGTAGTCCCAGAAGCCTTTTTCTTTATCCTCATTTGGGTGTCATGTAAACAGCCAGGTATGAATGGCTTTGAATATACAGGGTTTAACACTCGAAGGTGTTAAAAAATTACGAAACATATGATGCATTACCAGCGAGTCTTAACAGAATGCACAGGGTGTTCAAGATCTTTATACCTCTTTTCCATACTTCATGCCTCGATTCAACTGAAAAAGTTCAATGCACCTCATGCAAAAACCCATTGGAAGAAAAATAAGTTTAAGGTATTGAAAAACTTGTGGTTTTGGGTTATTGTTGCATTTAACCATCCACCACGGTACAAATCCTTTTAAATATATTTATATTTGAGTCGATTTTGATACAGACTCACACTTTTTAAACTTGTAAATCAATCTTTGATATGTAAATATGGGCAACGATATCAATATTTATATAACATCGATAGACACCCTTAAGACTGATTCTTGGCCAAAGAGCCCTTCGGTATTTTGGCAGTGCACTCTGCAATCTCGGCTCCAATCAACAATTATGCCACTATTGGGATCTTAGTATGGCATAGGTAGCTGTGAGCTACACAATATACTCATTTTTCCAGAAACTAAAAAGATCCTTTATGTTACAATTTGCAGCACATAAAAGAAGCCCTTCAAAAAAATACATTGAACAACTGGGGCAACCAAGAGGACCTTGGAAAAATGTACAGGTAACAACCATATGAATTCTTCCTTAGTCGTGGATCAAAGCTAATAGAAATAAAGCTAGATAAAATTAGCTTGAAACTACAGTATAATCGTCCATTGTAAAAAACAAGTTTCTCTGAACCTGGTAAAAGGATACTTTTATTGTCTGATTGGACGTACATAATGGAAGGGTATAAATATTGCCTATTGCCCTCAGAGTTTCTCAAAGAGACCATTTACAAGTAACAAGGATGTAGCATACAAAATGGCCAACCAGGTATTTTCAGAGTTGACCTTCACATTCAATTCATTTCTAGGAGAAAAAATGGGGTTTTACCAAAAAAAATGAGCCAGGGTTTTGCAAAAAATGGTATTTTAATGGCTACGATTTTGCTAAAAAATGGGTACAATTTTGCTAACATACCTGGGCTCGTCATTGCTGGGCTTCATCGCTAGTGGGCTCGCTGGTGTGGTGGGCTCACTGGTGTGGTGGGCTCTGGTGTGGTGGGCTCTGGTCGGTCGCACAAACTTCACGCGAAGGAGGCGGGGTGGAGGAAAATGATTTCCTCCATAGCGCCTCCACTATATAAACAGGCTGGTTCACGTGAACACCCTTCATGCGAAAGGGGTTCACGCGAACCAGATGTTCACGCGAACCTGATCAACTGCGACACGCAGCAAGATAACGGCTTGCGTGTCTCTTCACACGAAATGGGTTCACGCAAACGGTGTGTTCGCGCGAACCCACCTTGGATACTGCCCATTTACCATCTTTGCTCGCATTTTCGGGACAACAAGTGGGACTTCCAACCCCATCTTAATTTAAACCTTCACTTCTTGAATACCTTGGTTGAGTTTATATTCAATTTTACCTTCCAGCTCATGAAGATCATGGTAGATGTCATCCTTACGATATTATTAATCCTTTCCTAAAATTGGGTGAATAATTCTAACGATATAGAACCTAAAGATTTTAAATCCATATCTTCCTCATTAGGAGTCATTATTAGAGTGTATTGACCCTTCCATTGGCCTCTAGTTGATCTCCCTATCATTTTGTAGGGTTTAAATATTGGGATACACGGTTAGGGTAGGAATTTAAGTTTTGGGTTTTCATATGGTTATTAGATGAATAAAGAGAAACACACATAAAAAACCCTATCTAATTCTTGTCAAGGTTTCCAAAAAATAAATAAAAAACTTAGAAAAATTCTCAAAATTGTAGCCTAGGTAGTGAATTTATGAAAAAACCTGAAACTGATATAACTTTTACAAAAATATGTAAAAAAATATTGAAATTTGGAGAGGATATTACTTTATTTATTTCACAACACCAGGAAAAAAATTGCAGAAAAATTCAATACAATTTTGGAGATATATCCGAATCATCACAATTAGGGTTTTGATGTAGGTCTGGTCGAGATCAAACTCTATTACCACTTGTAATGAAATTACTTATATCAATATGAATATCAATAATAATGTTACTCCAAAAGAACAACAAAATATAGAGAAATGATCACAATGTGCAAGTATAATGACTTCACCACTTCAAGGGGGAAACCTTCAAACCATGCAATAATACTCAAGTGCTCAATATGATGATCATATCCTACTCTCTAACTCCTATATATACACTACTATACTATACATATCTCTAAGAATGACCCACTAAGAATAATTAAATATGATATGACATGATAAGAGATCATGCTAGCCACAAGTTGACTATCCATATCCTACTATGTGACCTAGGGTTAAGGCCGTAACAATATTTAGCTTGTTTTTTCTTGTCCCTACTCTGAGTTCATGCAAGTAACTCAAACCACAATTTATTTTTTATATTTATCTCATCTGTTCCTGGTGCGTGGTTTCTCCTCTTGTATGCTCATGATCGTCTATGTGCCTTTAGGTTTTATTTTTAGGTGTGAGGATTCCTTCTGACTTATCCTGAATCCTTCACATTTCTTTCTAAAACTTGTGCTTTCACCGATCTCTTTAGGATGTTACTTTGTAACTCTTGTGCCTAGTTCTTCTAATATCCTTGCACATGGCCTTTCTGATATTCTTGTGTGTAACTCTTCTGACATTTTTTTGTGTAAATCTTCTAACATTCTTCTTCACAACTCTTCTGACATTCTTACTCACAATCTAAGAATATAAAGACTAAATAATGAAGATTTCTTTCCTAATGTGGAACCTAACCAATGCAATAATGTATAATTTTTGGGCTCAACATCACCCCACACTAATTTGGTTGTCTAAGTCGGGAAAATTCTTTTCTGCTTTCTGATTTTCAAGCACGTTCCATCCATCCAAGGTTGCTAAGAAGAGGGGGCCTAATTGATCAATTCATGAAGCAAGCTCAACTAATGTTTTTCACCTATTATTGAGGCGTGTACCCCAATTTACATTTCTTTCAGGGTATTCTCATCCCAAGAGGTTACTTTTTATAACTTGGATTCCTCTTTAACATTTATCTTCCTCAACTCACCCAGTTGCTGCTTGATCATCTCTTTTTGCGCTGGACTCTTCCCCTAACCTTTCAAACTCTTCTATGATATCATCATGGGAAATCTTATCAACCTCATTGTTGTCCAAGAGTTCTTCGAGGGCGTCTTGTTTCTTTATATCCTCAAGAATGCGTGAGTGTACGATTTTGGTCTGTCTAAAAATTACTTTGACTATATTATCTGCATATGCTACTTTTTCTTTGATCTATTTCTCCAAATTATTGCATGCCCTAAACTTATTTAGACAAGTGACCCTGATTTTATTCCATCACTTTTTCCCTGTTGTGCTCTAATTTGATTCGCTTCCACTTTTTTGAACAAGAGGTTTAGTAGTTTCTCTAGTTCTTCTATATTCTCACTCAGGATGATCGGGTGTTATTTTGTAAGAGTAGGTTCATCGAATCTAATATCTTCCCACACAACTCTTTTTCCTTTTTAATGATGTGCACATAATTTTCTTATAATACTTTGTGTTGTTAGGACATTATTATTCAATAGTGCAAACATTATGCGTGTATGAAGTTGTTTGTAACAACTCACACAATTAGGACGGTTTTTTAAAAGAATGTTTGTAACTCTCCTATTTTATAGGAGAGGAAATTCTATATATTATGTACCTGCTTATTGAATACATATGAATAAAACGAAGATTATTTGTGTTAAGATCTGCACATGCTCTTTCATCTGGTATCAGAGCGATCTATGTTTTATTTTATCTATGTATAATGAAATTCTAATGGATTTTTGGGGAAATCTTATCAACCTCATAGCTGTCCAAGAGTTCTTCGAGGGCATCTTGTTTCTTTATATCCTCATGCATGCGCGAGTGTATGATTTTGGTCTATCTAAAAATTACTTTGACTATATTGTCTGCATATGCTACTTTTTCTTTGATCTATTTCTCCAAATTCGTGCATGCCCTAAACTTATTTAGACAAGTGACCTTGATTTTATCCCATCACTTTTTCCCTGTTGTGCTCTAATTTGATCTGCTTCCACTTTTTTGAACAAGAGGTTTAGTAGTTTCTCTAGTTCTTCTATATTCTCACTCAGGATGATCGGGTGTTATTTTGTAAGAGTAGGTTCATCGAATCTAATATCTTTCCACATAACTCTTTTTTCTTTTTAACGTGTGCACATAATTTTCTTACAATACTTTGTGTTATTTGGACATTATTATTCAATAGTGCAAACATTATGCATGTATGAAGTTGTTTGTAACAACTCACACAATTAGGACGGTTTTTTAAAAGAATGTTTGTAACTCTCCTATTTTATAGGAGAGGAAATTCTATATATTATGTACTTGCTTATTGAATACATATGAATAAAACGAAGATTGTTTGTGTTAAGATCTGCACATGCTCTTTCATCTGGTATCAGAGCGATCTATGTTTTATTTTTTTAGTGTATAATGAAAGTCTAATGGATTTTTGGGGAAATCTTATCAACCTCATAGCTGTCCAAGAGTTCTTCGAGGGCATCTTGTTTCTTTATATCCTCAAGCATGCGTGAGTGTATGATTTTGGTATGTCTAAAAATTACTTTGACTATATTGTCTGCATATGCTACTTTTTCTTTGATCTATTTCTCCAAATTCGTGCATGCCCTAAACTTATTTAGACAAGTGACCTTGATTTTATCCCATCACTTTTTCCCTGTTGTGCTCTAATTTGATCTGCTTCCACTTTTTTGAACAAGAGGTTTAGTAGTTTCTCTAGTTCTTCTATATTCTCACTCAGGATGATCGGGTGTTATTTTGTAAGAGTAGGTTCATCGAATCTAATATCTTTCCACATAACTCTTTTTTCTTTTTAACGGTGTGCACATAATTTTCTTACAATACTTTGTGTTGTTAGGACATTATTATCCAATAGTGCAAACATTATGCGTGTATGAAGTTGTAACAACTCACACAATTAGGATGGTTTTTTAAAAGAATGTTTGTAACTCTCCTATTTTATAGGAGAGGAAATTCTATATATTATGTACCTGCTTATTGAATACATATGAATATGCTTCTATATACTTATGTCTACACTATTGTTCATATTGTTATGCTCTTACTACTCTATTTTATGACATACTTGATTTCTACCCTGATATTTTTATACTAGTACTATTATGTATTATGACATGATTGACACTTGCTCTATAAATTTTATTGCTATACACATGTATTGTTTCTTGTTCTATTTTGCATGTTTCATTCTCTCTAAGTCATGGTTTCCACCATGTGTAACCCATTTATAGGTACAAGTTCCCAATGGTGGCCCCCATTTTAGAATTCTATGTGATCCTACGTGGATTATCAAACATAAAAACATGGGTACATATCTATTGTTTTTAGATACATTCTCAAAGGACTTATCACACATAACTCAAAAGAGGGGGAATTCATTGGGATATTTTCTACATCTATAGACATAATACATAAAACAAGAATTTATATTTACAGGGATTAGATCCTCAAAAAATCATAGATACTAAAATGTGGAAGAATATAAACATGTTCAAAGTCATGTAGTATAGTTAAGATCATAATATAGTCTTGACCACGATGGACATTCTTGTATAGGGTCATACTCTCTAGATTTTTCAATTTCTCCAAATTCTAGCAAATATATACAAGATTTATATATTGTCTCAGATACAAATGATTCAATTCAAAACATGATACAAAGGGCATGATTAATTCATTCCTTATCCAATATACTATTCAAAATCAGTTACAAGAATAGGATTTGGGGGCATGGTCCTCCTTCTCCCATATGACATCTCATAATCTATATATTCAATGTGTAGCACAACATCTTATAGGGGCATGGAAATGTCTTTTCCTTTCATGGTTTGATTTTACTCAGTAGTTATAATGCAATATAAAATTATACCTAAATTTTTCTACAATAGTGTGGTCTATGGGATTAGTTAAAGGTGTCAAAGTAGTGAAGTTCTTCATAGGTTTTCCTTCCTCTTCTCACACTTGATCTTGAAAGTGGAAGGTATAAAATTGGCTAAGTTTTTCCTGGGATTACCTTTCTCTCTAAAAATTTCAACAAAACGGGAACTATGGCTCTTCTTCTCACTCTCTCTGGTGTTGGGGTGTAATCAACACTTTAGTGTCTAATTTGGCATAAATTTGGGACTGATAACCGTCAATCCTACAATTTCTCTGCATCAATTCAGAATCTCCAAATCAATAAAATAATGGGAGATACTCCCTCTGTAAAATGAATACGAGTATTCATTCCATACTTTGCATCTCTTTTGTTTACATTTTACAAGTTCAAATTTACAAGAATTATCTATATTTTGAGTTATAAATTATTTTTTATCATAGACATTGACTACACTCTGTGTTGTAGGTTTCATCATAGAACAGTCATACACCAACACATTAAGTAACCACTATCAAGAAAAGGCAAAGTGTGTGCATAAATTCAGGTATGTTTTTCCTTTAAGAATGTAATTTTCAATTAGACACTTAAAGCGGGAGGAAATATAGAAACTAAAATTTAGTACCTTATCCTTTCAGAATGCCAAGTTTGACTATTCTCACTTGTTAATACAAATGATCACATTCAGAATCTAATTATTTCATCTCTCTAGCTCAATTCTATGACATGTTTATCTTTATGCTCTTCTTTGTCATGAATTCTAGAAATATAATATAATTAAAATTAGTAAAAAAACATATTTTCTTCATGTCACAGCTTCTAGTTTTACTTTTCCTCTTCTATGTCCAAGACTATACGAATGGGTCAAGATGTGAGGTTCATTCTTGGCTTACCTATACATTCCTAGCTCTATAAGTTTTCCAAATTTATTTTCAATTTGAATATATTTTTTAGGTCATTTATTCTTGCTAGGGTCAACCTTATTATTGTTAGGAATTAGTATTTACATTGTGTAGATAATAATTACATTTGGTAATTATTATTATATTAGTAATTTTTTATTTAGTTGTTATATAAAACAACTAATAACAAATGTGTGTTGAGTTGTTTGGTTGTTACAAACAACTCGCGTGATTAGTATTTGTTAGTAGAATAGTTTCCTAATTTATAGGAAACTATGTGCCTATATATTTGTAATTGCATCTTATGTAAATCATCCGGAATGAATTGAAAGATATATCATTATTCCATGCATTTTATTCTGTAAATATAGTCCAACTCTTACATTTGGTACCAGAGCAGGTTATTCCTATGAGAGCCAAGAAGATTAAAGAGGCCAAAGAGAATATTCAAAAATCCGTCCAAAAAAATACAGCAAGTAGTGTTCAGTAAAATGAACATATATTCCTCATAAAACATCGGATTGAATCGATTCTTTTTGGGTTGAAAATATGATAAAAATACACACAACTTTGTAGTTTACATCAGGGTCATATTCCCAGCATGCAGATATGACGAAATTGCTGTCAAACAGACATTTTTGTGGCTGGAAATGCACATCCGGTAATAGAAATGCAACACACAGGTTTTTCTTATTGGTCAATTTTTTTATATAATTTTATTTAGAAAAATATAGTTTAAAATTTATATTTATTTCAAATATGTCTTTTGCTTACCCCTATTTTTAATGATTGTGAGGGAACATATCAATTTTCCATGTATTTTTGGACCACTTTACGGGAAATTGAAACCTTAAAACTTTATGCACGTCCCAACTCAGGACTAATTGATACATATTTTTTTGCAAATCTAATTGTTGATATTTTTTAATTCTCAGTTAAGGGGGGCAATTTTGGGATAGAAATAACCACTTTAAAAAATATCAAGTATTTTTTGGCAATTTTCAGGGATCTTTGCATTATCTTGGAAAATCGTCCTAAAATATAAAAAAGTCTATCCCAAATTGATGGGGGAGAATAACTTCAATGTGGAAACAAATGAGATTAAAAATTTGAGCTCATGAAAATGGCTGAGTTAGCAAGCCACATTGGAGGATGGAGGAACAGGAGGTTGGAGGTCAAATCAACGACCTCTCGTCAGTCACCAATGACGGGAGGTTGCACAAGTAGCTGTAGGTGGCATATTTATGCTACAATGAGTTTTTGATTTTCAGTAACATCTTCCATTTTTTGAGTGTAACATCTTCAATTTGTAGAAGTTCATATTTTTTGGTTTTGATGGATGTTGAAAAAGAGTTGTGTTGGAGCTTAGATGACTGATAAGTGATCCTCTCATGACTTGATCCTCTGCACTTACCGTACTTCTTTGGAAGATGGTCAACCGACTTAGAATGAATACCATTCACTATAAGAAAGACCATGTGCAACAAGATTGCAACTAGCAAGATCCAATCAGTTAGTATGTTAAGCTTCGATGCATTTTGCTTCTCAGTGTCTTGTGAGTGGAAATTTCACATTGTGGGGGGGGGATATGGGTTGACACCAATGTTCCATTTCCATTCTGTACCTAAAATGACTAAAGTCAAAGGAAGCTTCCAGTGGCAGTGGCAGTTTCCTATGAACTTCGAGATTGAGTGGCAGATCAACATCATACAATGGCTACAATTAAGAACATTATGATTATTATAGGAAGTAATGTGAAATGTATTCACTATATATGTTCTATTGGGTAGTTTTGTAATAAATAAGTTGTGATTCCTATATACTTTCCTGATGTACATGCATAGTGGTGAACAAAAGCACTAGAGTAAGTCAATTCATAGATCTTGAAAGGGTTTGTGGGAGGATCCAGAAAACCACATGAGGTGGATCAGTTGATGGGGCTATTCACGTCAAGGTTTGTGGTAAGGCTGTTTAAAACCATGGAAGGAGAGAGCCTTTCTTTTGATCAAGGATCATGAGTCACATATAGGACATGTTTCACAGGGGTGATCATACTGACAGTCCAAGTGTATGTTTTTCTACCATGTTCGCACTAAGGGGGGAATTGCATGACGTGACATTAAAGTAGCAACTGTTTGAGAATGAAGAAGTGATGATGTAATGTAATGTTATAAGTGACCTACATATATCCCTCGAGTGAAAGCACACTATTGGAATCATGGATATCCACTTTGGATGAAATGAAATCATCAAAGGAGTATTATCTAATTGATTAAGAAAATTGTAGATGGTGCAACTATTGAGAAACATAAATATATTAAGATGAAGTATCACACATATATGTGAACCAAATTACTTGGAACTCACAGAGGATATTGAATATTAAATCTTTAGTGATCCACTATTTTTCATTGTATGTGATTGTGTACATGATAATAGCAAGAGACAAATTTGGTAATAGTGGTTTGAACCTTAGTATTTTTAACAATTAGGCACTGAAGACCCGAAATCCAAGAGTAGTAATATTTTTGTAAGAGATAATTGAATGAACTTGAATCTATTTTTGGAGATATGTTATACATGTTAATGCAAGTGGGTAATTTCAATTGGTGTCTGGTTAAATCTTATTACAATAAAGTCAAGTTTTAATTTTTTGAGTGAACCCGTTAATGCAATTTCATGATTGATTGAATTTATGAAGTTCTCACATTAACACGTGTATACAATCTGTAGAAACAAGCTTATGTGTTTTCTTCAACGTATTGAATATAAGAAATTTCAAGGCGATTTGAAGTGTGTAACCTCACTTAATTGAGAGATATTGCTAAAGGAGACTATCTAATAACAAACTTTGAACCTTTGAATGTAGAGGGCTTTCTCATCTAGATTCTTTTCTACATCATGAGACCATGAGTTAAATTTGAATGAATCTTTCCTCATCCCAATGGATTCCTTACCTAATGAGTTACTGATTGTTCAAACCTTAAGAATTCATAAAACCCTGAGCTATGGAGGTAGGGGTGATTTTAGAGAAACTAGGGTGCAAAGTCTATGACTATATCAAACCGGGCTCACTAGTATCAGAACCTTAGGGTAAGGGGTGGTATACCTTAAGAGTTATTTTATTTGATGCCTTAAATCTATCATTAATGGATAGTTATACCATGCACATTGGTATATCTCAAACCAATAGCTTTAACTATGTGTAAGATGATAGTGAAGGCATTGCTTGAAACATGTCAAAGAGGTAAGTAGTTAATGATGCATCAACATTAAAGCAAGACTATGTGAAAAGATCTTCTAAAAGTAGAGGTAATGCTTTGGTGTCATCTGAAGTTGAAACTTCGGATAGGTGAGACCGTACACCTCTTCTTGGAACATGGTCTTACTTGTGCATAGTGGTGTCTCAACTTCATTTCCTTTTAAAGTTCCGTTAGATAAAAGTTTCATTATCTATGACAGGGCTCAACACCTGTGGCAGCATAGTGTAAGACTTAGCTAAATAGGGGACATTAACAAAAAAGTAATTGATAGATATTGAGTTCAAGAGTGACATTGGATACACAGTTATTAAGGAGAAAAGGGTGGTGTAAAATGGATATACCCTTGAAGGATCCAATCCATTCATGATGAGTTATACTTCCCTCTAGGTGTAGACAAGTCTAGTTAGTCCTTGTGTATTTAAGATCGTTCCAGAGTTAAATTGATTTTGCATATTCTACTTCATAAGGAGGGATGATATATAAATCTATGCCCAATATCCTCTGATTCATTTGTGTTATGTTGAAAAAGATAGTGGGCTATTCATCTATATAGTTTTCTCCTGTGTACCAAAATGTTAGTAGTGGCTATGTACTGTTGCATTACCCAAAAATTGTAAGTTTGAATATTATGTGGAAGAGTGAATGTTGGAATTTTGGAATGAAGGAATTGGTTTGCAAGTTTCCAAATTAGGGCCTTTGAAGTGATTGGAAGGTTGTAAGAATTGAGAAGTGCCACATTGGAGGCCAAAATATCATACTTGCTTCATTTGTGGGTTAAGAAGCTCTAGAAGAGAAATAGAGGTAAGGGAGAGTGATGTGATGAAATTTCATTGAAATGAAACCATATTGAGTGTATGACTTAGTATTGATCTAAAATAGGCTAAGGTATTAAGGAATGAGATTTAGTTATGGAAGATCAAAATTAGCATTCCAATTTTCTATTCTAGAACATATTAGCATTAAGCCTTACCCAAAACAAGATGACCTCATAGAAATGTTTTGATATTGATGATTAAAGAGTTTGATAAATGGGAGGAAATTGTTGTATGCTATACCTTAGATCCACCTCTGTACTGACCATTGGAGGATGTGGATGAATGATGACCTTAGGAGGTGGACATGAATGATTTCCTTAAGATAAAGGAATAGGAGACAAGTGAACAATAATAGAAGCTTGTGTATGTGGAATAGGAGAGAAGCGCTATACATGAGAGAGAGTTCAAAGTAATGATAAATCCAAACTTGTCAATTGCTAAAGGACAAGTTGAAATTTCATTATTTAGTGGCCATAAATATTTGTATGGAGAATTGAAAAAAATGTGGTCATGGTGGAGGCTAATAATGAAAGTGGTGAAGAGGATGATGTAATGAAATTACTTGTATAAATATGATTATCAACAGCAATAGAACACCAAATAACACAATATTGTAGATAAATGATCTCAATATGAAAGTAGAATAGCTTAGCCACTTCGAGGGGGCAACCTCCAAACCATACAATAAGACTCAAATGCTCAATATGATGATCAACTACTACCTACTAACCCCTATTTATACTATTCCTATGTTATGGCCAACACCAAGGCCGACCTAACTAATGATGAATAGCATAAATGAAAGAGATACATAATGATAAGAAGTTATGATAGCCACAAGTTGGCTATATCCATCCAATGTAAGATATATAATTAAGGGTGTAACATGCCCCTCCCCTTCAAAGAAACATTGTCCCCAATATTGGGAATCCTGGATGTTGCTACACAAATGCTTCATCCTCCCATGATGCATCCTCAATATTCATATTCTTCCACTTGATCAGGTACTTGGTAATGAATCTTGTCCTCAATATTTTGGTGCGTGTCTGAAGAATGCCTTTAGGTTCCAATACGATCCTTCCTTCCTCATCCTAGTTCCGGAAGCACTTATTGGGTGGAAATGTGCTGCCCAATAACTTTCTTTAAGCAAGAAACATGGAATACTGGATGTATTCTACTTCCTGGAGGGAGCTCTAGCTTATATGCCACACTACCAATTTTTTGCAACACTCGATAAGGACCATAGTATTTAGGAGCAAGCTTAGTATCCTTTTTTTTTGTTTTAAGGATAACTGCTTATATGGCTGTAACCTGTAAAAAACCCAGTCACCCTCTTCAAAGTGTCACTCACTGCTATGTTGATAAGCCTGTTGCTTCATGTGGTTTTGTGCCCTTGCCAAATTTTCTCTAAGACTAGAGAGTACCTCATGTTGGTGCTGAATGTGATCTTCAACTGCTCTCACCTTTGGTTTGACCTTCAAGCTAGATATGAGTGATGGAGGATGGTACCCATAAAGTGCCAAAAATGGAGACATTTTAGAGGAGGTATGAAATGAAGTATTATACCACCATTCTACCAGTGGAAACCATTACACCCAACGTTCTTGTTTATATGAAGTAAAACATCGAAGATATCCCTCTAAACATTTATTTACCACCTCAATTTTCCCATCTGATTGAGGATGATAAGATGAAATTTTGGTTAGTTGGGTACCCAAACAAGAGAATAAATCAGTCCAAAAATTTCTTGTAAATATTGGATCATGATCACTTACTATAATTTTAGGCATGCCATGGAGCTTTTGAACTGTGTCCATAAATGAGATGGCAACTTTACTAGCTATGAAAGGATGAGCCATGACACAAAAATGAGCATACTTGGTAAGTCTATCCACCACGACCATGATGACACTTTTCCCTTCTGATTTAGGAAATCCTGTGATGAAATCCATTGATACCTCTTCCCATCTCTCGCTAGGAATAGACAAGGGTTGGAGGAGACCAGGTGTCTTAATGGTCTCACCCTTATTTTGTTGGCAAACCAAACATTCTGCCACAAATTTTTTTAAACATCTCCTTTCAACCCCTCCCAAAAGAAATCATTTTTAACTCTATGATAAGTTTTCAAGAAGCCAAATGGCCACCTATTGGAGAAGAATGGAGCTCTGAAAGAACATATTGTTTAAGTGTAGAGTTCTTACATAGATATAACCTATCTTTGTACCACAATGTATCCCCCTTCCATATAAATTGAGCTGATATGGTTGGATTTATCTAGAGATTTTGAATGGGAGTATGGGTTACTGCATCTTTCTACCATTCTTCCCTTACTTGATCTACCCGATCTGCCTTTAGTATAGAGATGACAGGTAACAATGCGTCTCTAGACTCATCCCTCCTAGATAGAGCATCAAATACCACATTTTCCTTCCCTTTCTTATAAATAATCTCAAAGTTCGTATCCCAACATCTTATTGACCCATTTTTCTTGCTCTTTTTAAGATATTTTTTACTCAAAGAAGAATTTCAAACTATCATGATCAGTTTTTACCTTAAAGTGTCTACCCATCAAGTATGGTCTCCATTGTTTGATTGCATGTAGTATTGCCATCATTTCCTTTTCATAGGTGGGCTTTAAAAAATTCTTTCCTTTTAACCATTGGCTTTCAAAAGCAATGGGGTTTCCTTCTTGCATTAGTACTGTCTCCGATTCCATTTCCTGAAGCATCGCACTCAACTATGAAAGTTTTGGAGAAATATGGGGTTGCCAATACTGGAGTGGTGCACATAGCCGCCTTCAATTTTTCAAACGTCCTAGATGCTTCCTCATTCCACTTAAAGGAGTCCTTATTTAATAATTTTGTGAGTGGTGCTGCTATACTACCATAGTTTTTGACAAATATGTGATAATACCCTGTGAGACCTAAGAAACCTCATAATTGTTTGAGGGTTCTTGGGGTTTCCCATTCCACCATGGTGTGCATATTATGAGGGTCCACCTGAACACCTTCATGAGAAACAATATGGCCAAAATATTCCACTTCGTGTACCCTAAAATAACACTTTGAAGGCTTCGCAAAAAGTTGATGTTTCTCTAAGACTTCTAAGACAGTATTGATGTGATGTAAGTGTTTCTCCCATGATTTGTTGTAGATGAGTATATCATCGAAAAATACTAAGACAAAATTTCTTAAGAATGGTCTAAATAATGAATTCATCACATTTTTACACCCACCAAGAATAAGGGAACCTCATGCGCACCGGCCTATCACCCAGCGGGTGCTAGATGCTCACCCGAGGTGTGCGAGAGGGAGTCGAGTCTCTCTTTTATGTGAGTTTAGTGGAAGGCATCATTCATGATCTTGAATTAGTGATTTAAAGGACATGAAAAAGCTATAGAGCTCAGAACGGCTTCTATACCCTTTCAGTCATATCAAAAGTAAAAGCGCTTAACAGAATTAACAGAACTAGGAAGTTGTAAATCCACAAATAGACTTAACATTCAAATAAGGTTCATGATTATACAAGAACAAAAGCATAATAGAAATATGCAGATAATACAGAGAGAAGATCTTAATACAATTATCATGGTAACCTTATCATATTCATTCATAGCATTACTATAGAATATCACAGAAGGGGAGACCATAGTCATGTGCCATATCTAGATCCATACATGAAGAATTTCAAAATAAAATTTACATTCCCCATTCCCTTATTACATCCTTCCTATAATCATCTACCCCTTTTATCCCATAGTTCTTGCAGTAATTCTGCAGAGCTCCGCTTCCTTCCTTGTGTTCTCCTTTTCTTTGCTAAGGGCACACATATATATAGGCATCTGATCTCCAACAAACTCCTCTGCAACCTCAGATCTGGCCCCAAGTGTCAAGGTGTGGATCACCTCAGGCGCATGCCTCTCCATGTCATGATTAGCTTTTTGGATCTTCTTATCACAAGGTATATTCCTTCCAGGACACCCTGTTGCCAGGCTGGAACCTTATCCAAATGGAACACGTTCTTCATGTGTTCTGTCCAAAAGGCCAAAAATGGCTAAGTCCCGAATTGTGCTTTGTGGGCACGCATCCTTGGTTCTCCAAGAACCCTTTTTGAATCCTGCCTTGCATGCCTTAACTTGTGCGCTTCCTCTGGCCATGCACGCCTACGCACCTTTAAGATTTGGTAGCTACATTAGGGTCCCAACATTACCCCACACTTCACCTGTTCTCCGCCCTCGGGAACCTTTTCAAAGAATGCAGTACAAAAAGGCAAGGCCTTGCCTTGGAAAAGAATGGAGGGAAAGAATAAAGAATGGGGAAGAGAAAGAATAGAAGGAAAACTACCTAAAGAAGAAGAAGGGGAAAATTCTGCCGCAGGTCAGCCTCCAGTGTATTCCAAGCACTGACTTCATCCTGCGCCCTCTTGCAAAGGTCACCAACCAATGCGCTCACCTCATCGAAGGTTAATCCTTCCCCCTTTGTGTTTATGGTATCTACCACCATTTCCAGTTCCTTAGCTTGATCTTCCAAGGCATCCATCTTCCTCGTAATGACCTTGTAGAGCTCTTTAAGCTGGGTTTTGATTGAGACCCGAAGGATCTCAATAGCTTCAGATTTTCTTTCTACTTCAGCTAGAATATTTTCTCACTCTGCTCTATTGCCTTTATTCTTTTCCCTGAAGTCCTTCAGCTCGGCCTTGTCATTGGCAAACAACATGCTTGTCACCTTGTCCTGATCCACAATGGTCGTATGTGACCCCAACAGTTTGTGCATCTATTTTTACATCAGCAAGCACCTTGTTGTATTCAGCTATGAGCGCGATGACTTTCAACTTGTCCTCCTACTCCAAGCACGCAGCTACATCCTCTGCCGACTCCAAGGCCAAAGGCTGCCTTTCCATGGTGAGGATCTGAGTCAAGTCCTCAAGACACTCCAGGGAGGAACCATATTTTTGTGGGAGGGTTAAGGTCTAGGTGCTTCATGATAATAGCCTGGGAGATGAGCTCCACCTTCTTGGAAACTTCACACACTTTAGCTTTCTCCTCTTGTAATTCTCATTGTAGTTGAGCGTTGATCAGCTTTTCAAGGCTGAGTTCCTTTGTTAGCTTAACTATTTCTTCCTTCCTCTTCTCCATCAGGTCCTCCAAGACTTTAACCCTGTCATTTCTATAGAAGATCCTAGCCTCTACTTCCACGGAGACTTTGTTGAGCGCATTACACACTTGCTCATCCGATAGTTGTTGCATGTTTATAATGGGGTTGTCCCCCTTTCCTTTGGATAGCTCTAGTATCACCCTTGGTTAACCTCAAACTCAGGCTCATCAAGGTGGGAGTCGAATGCCCATGATAGCATTTTTCTTGTGTGCATGGGTATCCACCCTCAGGATCAAAAGACTCCATGGCGGTGAGCTCCTTGGTGGGCACGGTAATCTGGAAACGCTCACGTAAAACTTTATTGGGGTCATCAACATATCCCATCATTATTCTTCCCCCTCCCACGCATTTACTTCCCATGCGCATGCCCTTGGGAATAGTTACTGAAAGAGTTGGGCCTTTTGTGCTACTCACACTCTTCTCCCTTTGCTCTTCCTTGAATTCACCGAGCACGAGCTCCGCGCTGCACTCCAATTCCTCATCGACCAAGGTATTAATCATCTTCTCCACCTCCCTTGTCACTTTCTCATCCACCTCCTCCTGAGTGAGCTTGGGCATATCTAGCTCCTTGGTACTTGCCCCCTCACTCCTTTCTTCATTTTTGTGCCTTCCTCCCCTTGGGTGCCCTTCCTCCTTACAAAGATGAAAGCATCATTTGCATCTTCTACTTCCTCTTCCTCTGAATCATGGACATCAATCAGCTCTTGATTTACCTCCAGCTCTTCCTCTTCATCATCATCCTTTTTTCCTATATAGGCATTCATGTCATCTGTATCCTTAGACTCTAGTTCTTCCATCCCCTCTTCTTCTTCCTTTGCTGAAAACTCTGGAGTCGGGGATGTGGTCTTCTCTTCATCTGAGGGTTCCTCAGGGGATGGTGGCTTCACAGGTTCTGGGGTCTTCTCCTTGACCACCGTCCTCTTCTTCTTCCAGACGTAGGTACTTGTCCCCACGGTACCTACATCCTACTTCTCCACCACCCTCTGTTCCTCTTTCTCTTCCCTCTCCTTATGCTTTGGCGTGGGCTTCTTCCTTCCAATAGGGTCATCTGGGATGGATATCTCATTCTCCACGTATGCACCCTTTTCAAATTTTGGCCTTATGCATAGGTAAATCCTTGCGGCATTGCTCCCAGCAATAGGTAAGGTCAAAGGCCTTACAATATGCACATCATGTGACACGTACCTTTCAACGTACGCGCACTTCTCTGGGTAGACCAGCTTCTTCCTCATTTCCCTGTGCTCTCTGTCAAGGGTGGACAAGTCAAGGTTTAATTTCTTCGACTCCTTGTATCTGTTTACTCCCGCTTGGAAAAATTGGGCAGTAAACGAGAATGGGAGTTTGCACCATGGACTCCAGCTTCCATCGACCAAAATGAACCTGCCAATACAGAAGTGCTGGTAGACTGTGAACTCTGCTTCTCCTTTGGTCGCCACAGGGAGTTGTTCAGGGATCCACCATTCAGCCCCGAATGCGTTCCTAAGGCACTTATACCATTTTTCTAAGCATGCCTTGTGTACCCCTGTCATTGATTCACATGTGTATTTCTGAAACCTCTCCGCAAGGTGAAGGGATCTTCAGCAGGGTACTCCCACACGAACTTGTCGGATGCATCCGGCACCCTGATTTCTGAGAACACAATTGTCAACAGAATGTTTCCAAATAAGATCTTTCCTCCCTTCTCCATGCTACTTATGATTCCATCTGCAATATATTGGGAGATGTTGTATATGGTGCCCTCTGTGACTTTCCTGCAGACATTCAGCCAGGGCTTGCTCACCTGGGTCCACCTTTCTTGTCCATTCAGCTTGGAGACTAGGTGTGCAGCCATCTTCATCACTAGATCGCTGATATCCGAGACGTCATAGTACCTTGATCCCTTCTTCAATTCCTGGGATGCTATGGTTTCTTTGATTGCCTCCTCATCCAGGAGGTCATCTTCGAGCACATCCCCTTCACAGTTTAGGCTTGTGAAGCATGAAATTAGTTGGGGAGTTATGCACATTTTGCACCTTGTGAAGCAGAAGAAGTCTTCATGTACACGTGTCATCAACCATTTGTACAAGCGCTCGGGCTTCTCAAAATATGGTAACTCAAAAAATTAGAGAAGTCTTGCCTTCTCCATTTTCACCTTGACCACGTCATTGTAGATTAGCAACCCATCAGGTGTTCATTTATTTGTGGGGCGCACCAGCTCCAGCACCATTTCCTTCATGATTGTACTTGACCGGTGATTGTAGTCGATCACGGTCATCTTTCTTATGTGGGACTCCCACTCTTGCCCTAGCAAAACCCCATCTGGGTATTGCATCTCCAAGTACCATTCCTCATTTGTATCCAAGGGTATTTCTTCTTGTTTCTTCTTTCCTTTTCCTTTACCCTTTCCCTTCTTGGATTGTTCTGTAGGTTTATCAACTAGTTTCGTGGCCATCATTGCACCCTTTGCTTTCATTCCCAGGTTAACTTGCGAGTTGTTTGAAATTTTCCTCGTGCACCCCGTGCCCTAAAACACAAACCCTAATCTCAGATTTTTCTCCTTTGATCACGGTGCTTCTTCACAACATTCCTCACACCCGTGAATCACTTCTGCTCTAGTTTGTAGATCCAACAGACCGATTGCACTTAAGTTCTTGGGATTTTCCTTCACACGAGTCAGTTCTCAAAACCCTAGCTCTTGAAAGAAAATCACTCTTCTTGTGTTCGCAAAGTGAAATAATGAAATGCCCACTCTTGTATTTATAGCTTTTCCCACTTTTACGCATTTAAGGCTAGGCTACCTACCACCGTACGACAATATTTAATGCGGTGTTTTCAAACAAAACCTGACTTCAGCACTTCTCCTTACGCGCCCAATCCTTGCATGAAAAATCCTTGCGCGAAAATTTTTCCAACCTTCTGGCACAAACAATCCATCTTGACAGAAGACTCTTATGCATGTGTTACCAGTGCCAAAGGCACTTCTTCCATCCTCATGATTCTTTCTTTTGCCTACCTCATGTTTTTGCACTTTTTCTCCTTTGTACGTGGATTTCCAATGTAACCTTATTTTTCCACCGACCCAAATCCTCCTAGCAGAATAACTCCAAGTTTCTCTTCATCATCTCACCCCACACTAAAATGATGCACGGTCCTCTGTGCATTCATAAGTCAAAAAGTAATAAGGTTACCGGTGCCCAAGGCACAAAACAAAACAACAACGCGAAAGGGAAATACAAGAAAGGAAAATCATAAAAGGAAATTCTAAACTAACTGGAAAAACTACCTTATTTACAAACACCAAGAAGCATTATTTATAGTAGGGCTTCAGCCTACTCCCATTGAAGTGTCCAGGTAATTTTGTTCCATCCAGCGCTTGTAACTGGCACGTGCCTGAATCAAGGATGTATGAAATTACATAAGGACCCAACCAATGCACCTTCAACTTTCCAGGATGGCGTAGAAATTTTGAATCATATAGCAATACCATCTGGCCAACCTCAAACTGTTTGTTCTTAATATGGTGGTCATGCCATGCCTTTTGCTTTGCCTTCTCAGTTGTTTGGCTCCATCTTGCTAGTGAGTGCCTTTCATCCAACTTTATCAATTCATCTATTCTTTCTTCCAGCACTTGCTCATCATCCAACCCTCCTGCGCACTATACACAGAGATGGTAGCATGAATTCGACTGACAAAACTTCTTCCACGCCAAACACCAATTGAAATGGTGTGGCCTTGTTCAATATTTTATACATTGTTCTGTATGCCCAAAGAACTGCTGACACCTTGTCATCCCAATCCTTCCTACCCACATCACATATCTTAGTCAATGTGTGAATAAGGATTTTGTTGAATGCCTCTGCAGTCCCATTTACCTGAGGGTTATAAGGGGTAGTCTTGTGATGGGCTACCATGAATTCTGCCAATAGAATCCTGATGGTTTCATTTAAGAAGTGAGTGCCCCTATCACTTGTTAAACTTAATGGGCACCCATACCTGCTGATAATGTTCTCCCACAAAAATCTAGCAGTCGTGGCTGCGGTGCAATCCTTAGTGGGTGCGCCTCTACCCACCTTGTCAGATAATTGGTACAGGTAATGATATACCATGAGTTAGTCCTTCGCAGCTGGTGAGATTGGTCTGACAAAATCTATTGCCCATTTCTCAAAAGGTTCCGCGCTAGCGATGGGGTGCAAGGGCATCTCATCCCTTCTTCCAGGTTTGCCAAGGCACTGGCAGTGGTCACAGGCCTTGCAAAACTCAATGCAATCCTGGTGAATCATCTCCCACCATAGTCCGACGACTAGGATCTTGCACGCAGTTGCATTCCCCGCATAGTGTCCTCCAGCAATCCCACCATGGGCTTCTTCTATTATGGCCACACATTCATGTTCTAATACACACCAGCGCAAAACCTCATCGCAACCCATTTTATACAAATCCCCATTGATCAACATGAAGGGCGTGGCGCGTATGGCTAACCTTTTCCTTTCCAGTGCATTCATCCCTTCGGGTGCCACACCTTCCTTGAGAAAAACAACAATGTCTTCTAACTCCGAGGGCGCACACCGCAACCTAAATAGTTGCGCATCTGGCATGGTTTCCTCGATACTTTACACATCCTCTCCCGAATCAATCCTTGATAAATGATCCAGGCCCACAATTGTTCTTTCCCAGGTTTTACCACCACTTTGAATTCAAATTCCTGAAATAAAAGTACCCAATGACATATGCACCCTTGCAACACTGCTTTGTTTACTAGATACTTCAAGGCCATATGGTCAGTGTAGAATATGAAGGGAGTCACCAGCAGATATTGTCTAAATTTGTGGAGCACGTAGATCATTGACAATGCCTCGCACTCGGTCGTTGTATAATTTTGTTCTGCTGGTGTCAACTTTCTACTTGCAAAACACAAGGGATGATCAACAATCCCCTCTCCTGGTTGAGCAAGAATGGCTCCCATTGTTGTACCAGAGGCATCCACGTGGACATGGAAAGGTTTATCCCATGATGGGAATCGTAGAATAGGTGCGGTGATAAGCCTTTCTTTTAGAGTGTCAAATGCCCTCTGCTGCGCCTCTCCCCACTGAAAGGCACTCTTATGTCTGAGCAATATTTCCAAAGGCATGGTGATCTTGGCATATCCCTTAATGAACTTTCTGTAGTACCCAGTGTGTCCAAGAAATCCATGCACATGGCACTTTGGCTGGTGGGCTCCCCTAATCCCACAATAACTGTAACTTTCACGGGATCCACCAGTAAGCCCTCTTTGCATATGATATGCCCCAATAATGTTCCAAAAGGAGTTGCAAAGACACATTTCTTGATGTTGAGGGAAATCCTCAACTGCCGACATCTTTCAAACATCAATCTCAAGTTATCACAATGGTCCCTGACCA
Organism: Taxus chinensis; assembly: GCA_019776745.2. NCBI lineage: Eukaryota > Viridiplantae > Streptophyta > Pinopsida > Cupressales > Taxaceae > Taxus > Taxus chinensis. The sequence goes on along the minus strand of CM034157.1, from coordinate 260,768,281 downwards.
ATCCATACACTGTCCAATCATCCAAATATACTTGAAGGAACTTGTGGATGAAGTCCTTAAATGCTTGTACCACTATGCACGAAAATACAGTGGGCACATTCCTCAATCCAAAGGGCATGACCGTGTATGCAAAGCTTCCCCACTCGGTGGTGAAAGTTGTCTTTTCTTGGTCTTCCTTGGCAATCCTTACTTGGTGATATCCCAAGAATCCATCCGTAAAGGAATAGACCTCGCGCCCAGCAACTCCTTCCAAAATCTCTTCAGTGAAGGGGGTGGGAAAAGGATCTATGATACAAACAGCGTTCAACTCCCTGTAATCCACACATATCCTAATCCACCCATCCTTCTTTATGTTGATCACCATTGGACTTATCCATTCTGATTCCTCCACAGCCTCAATGATACCAGATGCTATCATTTTGTCTAGCTCTTCTTTAACCCTTACGCGCATGTTGGGATTCATCCTGTAAGGCCTCTTCCTGACCGGGCGCACACCATCTTTCAACTTTATCCTCATTTCCCCCAATGAATGGTGGATGCCTTTCAACTCATGGTATCCATGCAGGAATAAATCCTCAAATTCACGCAAGAGATCGATGATCTTTGATACTTCCTTGTCTGACCAGTAGTCCCCAATGATAGCTTCCTTGGGCTCCTTCTCTGAGCCGATGTTAACTTTCTTGGTTTTGAGTGGTTCATGATACATGCACACACATGCATCCACACTGTCAACTACCTCACATGTCCCAACCGAATGGTTGACATTCAGGCTCTTCATCTCCTCTCCATTAATAACGTATATAATCTTACCTTTCTCCTTTTCAGCACACGCGCTCGAATTGTATGTCTTCTGGTTCCTCCTCTTCGAACCATACTTCCAAGCTAGGTCCACCAAGTAAGTCTACTAATCTATCTTCCACCATGGTGCAATCCCCCATAGTGAGGTGCTTGACAACCTGCAACGCCTCATCAACCAGTTGCTTGGTACTTCGGTACTCGAATGTGTGAACCAGGTTAGCCGCTAATTCCTGCCAATTTCCCATCTGGCGGTGAGTTTCAGAATGGATGTACCAAGCATGCGCACAACCTTGTAGTGTCGAATACAGCTTGTGCACCCAAAGGGAGGGTGGTAAAGCTTCCGCGCCTTCTCCCCAGACCCTCTCACATGCCTGGATGTGGGAAGAGGTGGGTTCATTGCCATTGTAATCCTTGATAGCGGTGGGTATATTGCTCTTCGAGAATCAGACAGTGAGTGCAATTCTAACTTCATGCCATTCCAACAAGTTTTCACTATGCGTGGCCCACCACCTCGCTGTTGTGCCTATCAAAACATAACCCAGCATACCTCATCACTCATCCTCCCTCCATTGAGCTTCCATTTCTCTCAAAAAGACCTCAGGGTATGCATCCCCAGAATACTTGGTTATTGCCTTTCCTCCCAGGTGCCGAACTATACATGTCATGGTTACCCTGGTCACCGATCCTTTCAGATGTCACCCAATCAATTCATAAGTCCCATGCACCCAATTATCACATGCTATACTAGTAGTATCACTGACAGATTGAGCATCATCAAACTGGATGACTCCTTCTGTAGGGTGGATGGTCTCTGGATCTCTTATGGAGCACACATATATTCTGTCCAGGACTTCCTCTCCAAGGGGTTCAGTATAGGGTGTGGACTTTCCATCAGCAAATGTTATAATCACCCTCTCTTCCTTATTTTCAAAACTTATGTACCCCTTGTTAAATCGAAGATCTGCATTATTCTTATAGCACCACGGGTGCCCAAGTAACGCTGGGAAATTATCTACCTCGGCAAGCACCAAGACTTCAAAATCCCCAGTGAACTTAGTCCCCTGAATGGTAATGGTCGCATCCTTCAAGACACCTATGGGCATTGCCTTTGTCTTATTTTCCATATACAACACATTTGAAGATGGTTGTAATGCAGGTCTTCCCATTTGATGCCAGGCATCCAGAGTGAGAACATTAACCTCCACACCTATGTCAATGAGGATGTTGCTAAGTAGCCATCCATCCACTACTGTGTTCAAGGTGATCTCTTTGTCATAATCAAGGCTGTGAGGTGGGAGGTTTGCATGCAGGATCTACCTTTCGTGTTCTTCCCTGGCGCGTGGTACCTTTTCTCTCAACCATGCTCCTAGCAGGGGAATAACATTCTCTTGCCTCAGCAGTTTACACACCTCCTTAACCTCATCCAAGTCATCCTTTGGTGCTTCTACTGGTCTTCTTTGCTCATCTTTTCTAGTTTTCTCTTTTAAGCATTGGATCTCCCCTTGTAAGCTTTGAATTACGTCCATGGTTTCCTGGTAGACTTCTTTCTGGTGAGCCAGGTTTGGATACTTCCCATGTACTACTTCTTCCCTTGAAACCAGAGGTCTCTGCTTAGGCACTTCCCTTGCGCGTGGACTCCTCCCTTGTAGTTATCATAACATGCTCTAGTTATGATTCACGTATTACTCACGGGAGCCATTGCACATCAGCCTTCATAATACTCACCATGACACCACCCTTATCCTTCTGGTGTTGCTGACTCATATGTTCGTATAACTCTGGGCACTCTTCGTACTTATGTTTTTTTCCACACCAGGAGCATTGTAGAAGATCTGGACATTCACGCTTATAATGGTCTGTGGCTCCACAATTAAAGCATGTTCCACATGGGAACTCACTTCTTCCCCCACGGTTACCATGGCCATGAAATCCTCCATGAAATCCCCTCCCACATGCACCTCCATCTCCATGCGTTCTTCATACCGATGCTCATCTCCTTTGGAACTACTGGCAATGCCAGTCTGGCACACACCAAGATCAATTGCCTCATGAATCTGGTCAATCAATCTACAATCCTTGGTGTCATGTGTGGTTGAGGTACATATCTTGCAATAACAAGATACATTTTTATGGATCACACACTGTAAAAGGGGGCACCTACTTGCATCATGATCCCCATGACATATTTCACAATTTACCGCTATGGCATACCACCTTCTGAGTACATATCCCGCCATTATCCTTTGTGTGCCCTTCTACGTTACAATCTGTGCACCACATCCCACCACGAGTCTCTAGAACTGTGTTGGTAGATAATTTCTCCAACTGCTTAGCCATGGCAGTGATCTGAGCCTCCAGAAATGGGCTAACACCAGTGTCAACACTACCAACTACCTCAGCATGCAAAGCAGCTTCCAACGCTTCGCGTGGGTCCGTGAATGTTTTATGAGACAAAGCCCTCCTAAAGGGTGTGATCAACCCTCTGACAAACCACTGAGCATGTTGTGAAGGGTGGATATCATAAGATAGTTTAGACAATAGAGTTTTAAAGCACGCATCATATTCCCACACGCTCTCTGCCATTCCCTGCTAGATTTCCTTGAGAGAGCTGATGCTCTTCTGTTCAAACTCAGGTATGTGGAATTCCACCAAGAACACATTTTTCAGTGTGGTATAATCCACAACAGTCTGATGAGGGTCATACTTTCTATACCAACTATGTGCACGTCCTTGCAAGGTTGTTACAAATTGACTGGCCTTTCGATCCTGGGTCGTGATCCCCTTCGCGCACCATAGCAGCTCACACTTATGCACATGCTCTGCGGCATCTTCTATCCCACTGTAATCTGGTAAGTGTAGAGACATCTCAAAAAAGACTTGAGGAGGTGGCTGAGGCCCTTGTCCTCCTGACCCAGTCCCTCGATTTCCTCCGGTGTTTCCTCCTCCGGACCCACTAGATCCTGAGCCACCAGCTCCACCACTTCCACCTCCAGATCCTCCTGTGTTAGGTACAGGGCCTGTGTTTGTCATGCCGAAACGTTCCCATCATCCCACTGAATTGCACGCTGATAGTTTGTGAACTAGTGCCACTCCCAGTCGTATTTCCTCCACCACTTCCTGACGCGCTCCCAAAACCACCTGTATATATGCCTTGTCCAAACATTCCACCAAATACTGGAATAGTGTGTGAAGCCATAGAAGTCCCAAACGAGAAGTTGTATCTTCTGGGTGCCGATCGGTTGCTTCCACTGATATCAAATGGATCAACTATACTTTTCCCTCATTCGAACAAACCAAGCACCAAGGTTTGGTCACTAGGTGGGGTCAGATGCATGCCAACGACTCTTCTTTCTCCACATGTGACGAGCTCTCATCAGAAGATGAGGGGTTCTCTCTTCCTGCACTTGCCAAGATGGGGTAGCACAGACTGTTCAGGCTCCACATCCTCCATGTGAACCTCTTCTCCCAAAAACATCTACCTCCATGGATCCATCATAAATGCAACCTCACACCATCTCGCAATCTCCCTCTCATGTGCTTCACCATACTTGAGCCATCTCTCCTCCCTTTCCTTTTCAGTCGTTATATCAGCCATCTTTCCCCAACCTGGCTTCCTCGCCAAGCACTCAGAGTGGTTTAGCCGGCCATTGGGAATGCCTCTAAACTCATGGTTACCATCAAGATTTTGATTGCCAGGGGGATAGCCCACAAAAATGATCCTCTGGGCTCCCACAAAAATTCAAACTCAGCAACTTCTGGACAAGAATACGTGGAAATTGCATATTCCAGAGTGTAGCTAGCCAATACTCCCTTCCACCAATGATCTATAGCACGGGTCCACGTTAGATCAACATCTTGTAAGTTCTGGTATGTTTCTTGGGTCCAAGGGTGTGATTTATAATACCACCCCAACCTAGATGCATATGCCGAGAGCCACTCAAATAACTCTACTGGGAAACAACAGAAGAAGGTTTCATACAACTCATGATAGAGAGTGTCTTCCACCCATCTTCACGTATCAAACTCAGGTCCAGTACTGAATCTCTGAGAAAACTCATCCTCCATGCTTTTAAACCAATTTTCAACACCTTCAAGTGTTAAGCACTCCGTCATCACTTTTTGCACAGACCATGATGTATGCCATGTTCCACTACAACTTCAAAAAGAGGTCCCAGCAACGGAACCAAGATGTAGTCATTTTTGCACCCACCAAGAACAAGGGAACCTCATGCGTGCCGGCCTATCACCCAGCGGGCACTGGGTGCTCACCCGAGGCACGAGAGGGAGCCGAGTCTCTCTTTTATGTGAGTTTAGTGGAAGGCATCATTCATGATCTTGAATTAGTGATATAAAGGACATGAAAAAGCTATAGAGCTCAGAATGAATTCTATACCCTTTCAGTCATATCAAAAGTAAAAGCGCTTAACAGAATTAACAGAACTAGGAAGTTGTAAATCCACAAATAGACTTAACATTCAAATAAGGTTCATGATTATACAAGAACAAAAGCATAATAGAAATATGCAGATAATATAGAGAGAAGATCTTAATACAATTATCATGGTAACCTTATCATATTCATTCATAGCATTACTATAGAATATCACAGAAGGGGAGACCATAGTCATGCACCATATCTGGATCCATACATGAAGACTTTCAAAACAAAATTTACATTCCCCATTCCCTTATTACATCCTTCCTATAATCATCTACCCCTTTTATCCCATAGTTCTTGCAGTAATTCTACAGAGCTCCACTTCCTTCCTTGTGTTCTCTCTTTCTTTGCTAAGGGCACACATATATATAGGCATCTGATCTCCAAAAAACTCCTCTGCAACCTCAGATCTGGCCCCAAGTGTCAAGGTGTGGATCACCTCAGGCGCATGCCTCTCCATGTCATGATTAGCTTTTTGGATCTTCTTATCGCAAGGTATATTCCTTCCAGGACACCCTGTTGCCAGGCTGGAACCTTATCCAAATGGAACACGTTCTTCATGTGTTCTGTCCAAAAGGCCAAAAATGGCTAAGTCCCGAATTGTGCTTTGTGGGCACGTCCTTGGTTCTCCAAGAACCCTTTTTGAATCCTGCCTTGCACGCCTTAACTTGCACGCTTCCTCTAGGCCATGCATGCCTATGTGCCTTTAAGATAATTTGGACAGATGCACCATCTTCCATCCTTACGACACACCATCTTCCATCCTTATGACGCACCATCACCATGGGAGTAGAATAGGCACTCTGACTGTGACGAATAATACCCATTTCCAACATTTCCTCCACCATCTTCTCGATCTCACTCTTTTGCACATATGGATATCTATAAGGCTTGATGTTAGGGGGTTGGCTTCCTAGAATCAACTGAATAGCATGATCATGATGTCTTTCAGGTGGCAATCCTCTTGGTTCCTTGAAGACAACTACATGTTGATTAATAACCTTTTGAAGATCAGGATGCAATACCTTCATTTGTGGTTGGACTTTTATAGAGAATAATCTAGCTACAAAACATTCAGACCCCTTTTTAAGAATCTTTTGCATTTGGTGAGAACTTACCACTAGAGGATATTTAGCTTTTAGACCTTGAAGTTCAAATTTTTTACCCTCAGAATGAAAGCGCATGAACAATTCCTGGAAATTTATATCTATGGTGCCAATAGTTATCTTAGATATTTATTCACACAAATTCTTCTTACCTCTTTACAAGAATTGGTTATTTTAGATACAAATTTCTCATTTTATTATTTATGTCATTCACTAACAGAATATTAAGATAATATCCTCATCATGAAAAACCTTAAATATTTCACCAATGCTCCCAACACATCCAACCTAAATTTTTAAGGAAAACCTATGATTGATGAAATTATGAGTACTTCCCGAATCAATCAATACTGTTACCCTCTGTTTTTTTAAGAATCCAACTACTTTGAGAGTTTGGGGAGTGCTAATACCTTGATAGATTGCATTCACATGATATCTCGTTGGTTGGGAATCTCCTAATTACCTGAGTCCAACCTTATATCCTCTTCATCGTCTACTTCATTTTCTTCTTCTTGCAGTAGAAATCCCTCAATAGTAATAACAAATTTTATTCTAATGCACTACTTTTGTCCTGGTCCAAATATATGTATGTCACAATTATAACTTAACCCTGTTAAACTTATTCACGTTATAAAATATATTATTTATGTGTCAGTCTCACTTAATGAGGGAATGCCCATTAAACAAGGGTCTAACGATCTCTGAATGAGTACTGACAAGTTTGAAAAATCTTCCGAATTGACCCAAATTTTTCCTCTGCCCTACGTGCCATGATCATAGAGTCTGAAATCATATGAGCATCATTCTCATCATTTTGCACCTTCAGTCTCCTTTTGAGCATCTATTATATGACCCCCAAGAAATAAGTCATTCAAATTACTCTTCAGGATATGTCACTTTATCAGTTACGTAAGGAATAGGTTTTGGAATTGATGGATGTAATCTTTCTTCAGATACACTATGAATTCACTATTTTGTCTGTTCAGCATTCTATACATAGATTTTTGCTTGATGCTAGTGTCTCTGACACACTAGAACTATAGTGCACTTTTAATTTGTTTGGTTATAATTGTCCAATACTAAAATTGACAGGTCACTCTTTTCATACCTTTGAGCACATAACCATCGATACCAATATGAATTGGTCAGTTGTTCGAGATACAAGACTATGTCATGGTCACTTTTGTCCCAATGGAATTTGCATCTAGATCAAAGGTTGATTCTCCATTTGGTTAATCCAATTGAGTGGATCCTTTCCATCAAACTTACGCATTTCCACTTTTGGAAGCATGTGATGGGCTTGTAGAGTGTTTGTATTTGGATTGGTCATGTTTGCAATTATCCACCATGGTTAGTGTGAGTATGATTGAGTTGTGGATCATTAGGAATGCTATGATGACCCATGATAGATTGTAGCATAAATTGTTGAATGAAATCACTCCAATCGTTGTCTAATCTTTTCTACATCTTTTTTGCTGGCCACTCTACTTTTAAGGTTTCGCAACTCTAACTCAAGATAGCTGACCTTATGGTCAGTTGAAGTACAACCCTAACCCTGAGGATCTCTGTAGCTACCCCTTCTGACTCTAACTCCTCAACTATTATCTCATCCTTATTAGGGGTTTTACCCGGAGTGATGGAATTCTTTTTTTTCCTCTTGTCGAAGGCCCAGCCATGATGCCCCCAAAATAGTAAGATTTAAGGATCAAGGTCGATCCATTTAGGGTTTCAGATTTCAATAGGAATTCGGCCAAATTTTATAAAACTCAAAGAACGAACTCAAACTGATTTTTAATCTTCTTTCTGGAAATGTAAATAACTTTGAAAAATTCCACAATGGGTTGCACTTCCTATGTAGGTGCCGAATTATGAAAACACATAAAACCGCTATAACTTTTGCAAAACAAGTCAAAAAGTATTAAAATTTTGAGGGAAACTTACTTGACTGATTTCGCACAACACCACAAAAAATTTTGCAGAAAAATTCACTACTGATGTTGAGATATGGATGAACCTTCAAAATTAGGGTTTGATGCAGTGTTGGCCGAGTTCAAGCTCTGATACCACTTGTAATGAAATTACTTGTAGAATCTTAGATCATGAGTAGAAATATAACATCCAATAACACCATATGTCTAGAATAATGATCTCAATATGCAAGTAAGAATAGCTTATGCCACTTCGAGGGGGCAACCTCCAAACCATACAATAATACTCAAATGCTCCAATGATGATCATTTCCTACTACCTACTAACCTCTATATATACTATTCCTATGTTATGGCCAACACCGAAGGCCGACCCATTAATGAAAATATAACATATATGAAAGAAATACATAATGATAAGAAGTTATGATAGCCACAAGTCGGCTATATACATCCAATATATGAAATTATATCTCTATGCAAAAGGATATGATTCATACTATGTATAGAGAACTTTCGGGTTCAAAAGCAATTTTTGCATTTATCGATAAAATTATTTTTTGCTATGTGGAGTGGCAAGAAACAAATTTTTGCGACCTTAGGGGTGCTTGTGTGCACTCCTTAAGTGATATGAATATTTGTACCTTTGCACAACTTGAATGAGTCTTATTAAGTGTTTGATGAATTTTTCAAAGTTCTACATCTCCACAAGATATTTGAAGTTTTGCATAAGACATTGTAAAGTTGGCGCAAATGTGGGAAGTGTGGAGCCTAGCATGATTTAACGGATTAGCACAACGGGAAGTATCACACATGGAAAAACATGAACACAATTTCTTGTTGTGGTGAACTATGAACCCCATTTTAACATAACCATACATTGGGGAGTTACCTATGGAATCCAAAACATGATAAACTTTTCAAAGTCACATGCCTTGAGTGAAGTCTAGGAGACCCTAAGGGTCACAAGATCTACTTGTGTGACTATGATATCCCAATGAAACACCTACAATGGGATTTACAATGCTTGTGATCGATGCATACAATTCCTACAAGCTTCCCACCTCCTTTCGTAGTCATGGACATGGTTTACATCTTGCATGACCTTGTTAGAGAAAAAAATGGATAGGAATCACTCCTACAATTACTAGTGATGGCATCAATCATTGTTCACACATGTAATTTTTGAACAATGTTGCACCTTGCAACACTATGTGTTACATGCACAATGGGTAAATAAGAGCATCCCTACCTATGAAGCAAGATAACTGAAGGAAGCTAAGGATCGTGATGAAGATGGTGGTTATCATCTACCAAATAGAAGAAAATTATTCCAATTTTTATAGCCAATTTATTTGTTGACTTCTATATGATCATAGACATGTTTGACATTTTGATATATGTTGTGAACAGTATGTTATGATATTTGACACTTCTTGGACATGTATGGGGATTTAGGTGCATCACTAGTAGAACGATTCAATAAAGATTAGTATGTTGCAAGTTCATAGTGAAGTTGCAGATGAATTTAAAGAGAATATCACATGATGTTGTTTGAAAGACCTAATTGATATATGTTGAGGGAATACTTTGCTGTAGTCGCATGTCTAGGATTAATGGATGTAAAACTCATTTATGGTTTATTCACTAAAGATCTAACTCATGGTAAATTTAAGTGTAATTGAGTGGAATGTTTTCACACTTACAATTTTATGAATTTTAGGAGATCATATATTTCATTGATCGCTTATTTAGTAATGATATTACATTGTATCAGATAGGTACAATTTAAACTGTGTGGTGTTCATGGCATGAATGAGTGTGAAGACTGACACGGTCTAAGGAACGTGGGTTTCAGGGGGCTACACAAATTTTGCACAATGGCCAATATATGCTAAGTCCTAACTGTGTTTATTGTATGAGGCCCCATTGAGTATTAGATTTCAAAGCATTTTGGGCCCATGAGTGACTAGCTATAAGGTTTTAATGAAACATGTGAAATGTCATGTAAAAATAATCTTGGTTAGGATGTTTATTTTGTTGAGTAAATTTGGTTTAGGGACTTCATGGTCCCCATTGCAACTTAAGAAATTGGGTAATTGTGTTCATAAATTAGAGGGGATTAATGGTCACATGTGAACCCTTGGGTGGGCCCCACATAATAAGTACTTGTGCCCAAAGATATTGCCAAACCCGAGTAATTTGGCTATTTTAGTAGCATTTTAAGTGACCCCTTTTAAGATTGGGAGTTCACTTAGCATGAAAATAGTCCCTTGGACACACCTAATAGAGTACAAGGGATTAATTTCAAGGGATAGAGACAGTTTCCCTCCCATTTTGCCTCTCTTTGGATCACCATCCATGAAAGATGGATTGCAGTATGTGTATTTGTCCTAAAGAGTTGCACAAGTTTGTTTTGTTTCTCACCTTTTGGGTAATTTGGGAGAAGAGTGTTAAAAAGATAGTTTATCTTTTCTTATTTTTATTTTAAGAACTTAAGGACTTGGAGGGAATAGAAAGGTGACACATGTAACCCCCTCAAAGATGAGAGGAAATTTTTGTCTTCTCTTCAAATTCTCACTCATGGGGAAAGAAGATAACTCTTGAGATTTGAATATTTTCTTGAAGGCTTGATGATTTTGGAGCTAGAGCTTGCTTGGATAAGGAAGTGGAAAAGCTAGAGTGTTGGAGAGATTTTGGAGGTAGGCTCCTTGAGCTCATTTTATGTTTTATATTACATTTAGATCTTAGTTTGTTTTGTTTATCCTATGTGGGTTTTCTTGATGTGTGGCTTTGATTTGTTGAGTATGCTTGTGTTATTTTATTTTTCTCCATCCATCATATGGTACATGATGGATTTTGGAGTTTATGCGGGAAGAGAGGGATTTTCCCTCTCAAATCTCATGGCTTGATGGGAAAGCCATGAAGGTTATGGTTATTTACTCCCCTCGTATGGTTTGAGGTGGGGAAGGTGGTTCATATGGATTGAATTCCCCATTCTTGAGAGAGGAAACCCAATTGGTTTGAAAATCCACCCAAGAAGGATTTTGGTGAAAGGGTGGAGGAATAAAAGGGTTTGATGAATTTTGTAAGGAATAATGAGGTTGTGAAGAATTATTGTTTGTGTGCATCTAATGTTGGACCACACTTTTGGTACCTTGGATATCTCTTCTTCTCTTCCTATATTTTGGAGGTAGAATATGGTTCCTCCTCCTAAGGACCTTCTTTGCAAAATTTGGTGTTTTTCTTAGTATTTGGACTTGTCTTGATATGTGAAAATATAATTTTGGATAATGTCATCCCTTTGATCTTGTGCAAAGTTTGTGGGAGCTCCATACCTCTCTCCCATGGGCTTGGGGAGGTTATCATGTCTTCCAACCTTGGAAAGGCATGTAATGATGCCTAAAGGTTGGGTGGTTAAACATGAGAAATTTTCTTCCTTGTGTTGGTTCTTTGAAAACATTTGAAAGTTGGAGCTCAAGTGAAAGATAGTTGGAGATTCTTGTCATCTTGGCTTCTCATTGTCTTCTTCATCTTTTCACCTGGATATCAAACTCTCATTGTATCTTTAAGAATATGGATATTGTGGAATCTTTCATTATCTTGTAAAATCTTCTATTGTTGTATTTGGTATTTCTTGTAAACTTGAGTCATTAAACTTGCTTGGAAATCTCCCTTAAATCTTGCAAAGAGGCTTTGTAATGTTTTTCTTGAGTAGTTCATGAATATCTTAGAAATATATTGCATATTGAGCTTACACTCCTTGGAATATTAAATCTACTTGAAGAGTAATAGAAGTTCCCTTTAAATGAACTTGTTAATAACTCCTTTGTGAAGGAAAATTAATTTTGGAAATATTTTATTCAGTTGTTTATCTCCTTCTTCCAATGCTTGTAAAATGTTGTAAGTTAAAATAAAATATACATTTTCTTGAAATATCATCTCTTTACTCTTCAGACAATTTTTGACATTTAGTGAATAAGAATACAACTAAGTTTTCTCTCTCTAATCCTCTCTTAAAAATGAAATGGATATATTGGGTAGGAGTAGTGAGCTTTATACTTCACAACAATGCCCAATCACATTGGTCATTAAAAATTACTACAACTTGGGATAGCCTCCTTTAACTTTGTATGAGAAGTAATTATATATGAAATAATATTAAAATATATATTTATATATGTAAAATGGTGATTGTCTGATTGTACTATATGAATATGTTTAAAAATTCATAAAGTTACGTATTAGATTTAGGTATTAATCTAGTTATGTATCAATCTTGCTATGAATATATTAGTATTCACATTGAGCATAATATATGAATGTTCTATATATTGAAATCACCATATTATATGAAATATTATAATATAAATGTATTATACTCATTCTGTGTGTGTGTGTGTGTGTTTGTGTGTGTTGTGTGTGTGTAAACACGATAATTATAGAATGTTACCAATATATTATGAGCATAAATGTATTATATGTAGTATATAATGTATAATACTATGAGTATATCATTTTTATGAATATATAATTCACAGAGATAAATTAGCCATTCAATGAATTGATAGGTTAACAAGAGAAGAAAAAGAAATTGCAATAAACATTCACAGTAAAATTACATCTTTTATTTTCTTGCAATGGAAAATAAGTGGGGAAGGGGCTGAGCCCTCCCCAACCCGTGCCATTTTTGTGACTCCCCACCCTGCCTCCAACCGCTCCACACCAACCTAGGGGTTTCCCTTTCTCTTCCGCCCACTGTGATCAACCCATCTCTCTCTGGTCGTGTGGCCATCTTGAAACCGATCAAAGGAGAGTTCGGCCTCCTTTTCTCTTCGTTGCACCCATGCCCTTGGCGTCTTTCCCTTTGCCATGGCCGCCCTATTATAGCCAGAAAGGAAGCATTCAACAGAAAAATGAATTCAAAAGGAAATGCATCATAAACCTTGAAAACCAAAAAACCATTCAAGGAAAGCCATATCCTTTGGCAATAAATCTTGATGATCCAGTAACAAAATTAAATGGAAAATATCAAATTGTTCAACTTTGCTAGAAATTCCATGATCATGTACAAAATTTACCTATGAAGAGAAAGACATTAAAAAATATGGGTTAAGGAATCTAATGTCATCTAGGTGGAGAAAGCTCCCATATTGATTATGTTTAACAAATATTAGGGTTTCTTACTTTTACTAAGATGGTCAAAACTCAGAAGAAAAGAGATCCTATCTAAAGTTTGAAATTGTCATTTCTTTCCCTGTGTACTTAGACAAGTGGCTCATGATTTATGTTCTTCAAAATTTAAATGATAGTTTTTCCTTAGGAATAATACAGTAGGAGGCCAAAATCCAAGGTGAAAAGTTTCTTTTCACTCTAAAAGTTCTTCAAAAAAGAGTTTACTATATTGAAAGTTTTTGGGACCTCTTAAAACCAAATATTATTTATTGAGCTTGGGACGTAGCAATTGAGTATACCTTTATGGGATTAGAGACCTATTTTATGGAATTTAAATGAATAAAAGAAAATTAAATAATATGGGTCTAATCCTAGATAAGAACCCAGGATTTCTCCTTAAGGATAAATTTCCTTCTTTAATTGATATGTGATATGGCTTAATATATAGCTCCTAGCTGATATATGTTACTCCCAGCATTTTATCCGCTTACAACCCAAAACCATTTGAAAACATAGAGAAACAAGTTTGTATGACTGGTAAAGGAATGACTTTCAAAATTGAAATTATAAATGAACTGGTATAGTTACCCATGATCCATTAGCTGATAGGTTAGTTCATTACAGAATGATTACGGTATACCATAAGTCCTTGAGTAGAGATTTAATCCTATTGTATTACGTTGAATGCGTAACATGCAATATTATAAAATTGGCAAGCTCCTGGGTCTAACAAGAGATCTATGAATTGCCAGTTTTGAGTTTCCCTAATCATCCCAGGATCATTGACAATCCCATATGACAGGTTTTAGAGATTTCCATTAGTATCTTGAACGCTAATCATTGAATCCTTGTATTACAGATGAATGAGCTATGTCTTGTTGATTGTTTGGAAAACTAGAACTACCTAAAGGACTCCAATGTATCGCACATGATTACTGTTGATTTGACTTGGTTGCAATTATCCGTTCTAAGTGGACTAATGAAATGAGTGTCAATTTTGCTGGTAATGTGGTTACTGTTCGAACATAAATGTGTTTTGTGTTTCCAGTAGTTCCTGTAGACGTTAATGGTCTTGTCTTTGACCACTTGGCATTTGTCAGTAATTCGGGGCACTCTCAACCTAATGGAACTCATGACATACAATTGACTCTTTATGTACAAATGTACCCCTTAAGTGTAGTCACAAAATCACACACTTTAGACATTATTTAGTCCTGTCTCATACTACTATTCATATGGTTTTTGAGTGAAGAAAGTACTAATTAACCCATCTTTTTGGCCATTTTACTTTGATTTTTGTCATCACTGCCGACCTTCACACATACTTGCCCAGTCTATTTTTCATTTCATTCTATGTGTCATTTTACCTTTGACTGGGGTGCCCAGCTAGTACTGGGGCACCATAGGTGCCCTGGTCCCATTCAGGGTGCCCTGATCCCTTTTACACTTTCCCACCACTTTTTGGGAACTTTCTAGCCATTTGAGCTTTCTATCTTTTGTGGTCGGCCTTTTCAGGGTTAATTATGAAATTAGAACAAGAGAACCATATAAATATAAAGTTATGAGACCATAATGAGGGACCAAGCACTAAGCACTACTATCATCACCTAAGGTTGCATCCATCAAAGGATCCATTTGCATCCATCTAGCTCCATCACAAGGCACAAGGTTGGTTCATCTGCATCACACTGCATAGGAGGGAAGTTTATTCTATTCCATCCACCATTCTATTACATTTTCTACACATAGTTATTGCTCGCTACTTTCACAAAGTGCGACTGGCACAAGAGCACCTAGGGCATGATTGCACACACACACACATAGAACTACATTGGGTCTGAGATGTAGTGCAACACTCAGTTAGTAAGTCCACCATTGTGGCAGCTGAGGACAGTCTGACCCCTTCATATGCATATTTATTTTTTTAGGGTTTGATGCTTGTCTTGGGGTTTTGTAGGTCTCCTCTTCTTCATCATTGATTATTGGTGACATCTGACACAGTATCAGTGAAGTACATGTGACAGGAAGCGAAGGCAGATCCATCTTCTGACACCTCCAAAGGAAGGTTTTGATGAGATTTTTCACATAGACCAGGGCACCCATAAACAGACTAGGGCACCCACAGGTGCCCCTTGATACCTATCCAGGTGCCCCAGTCCACTCAGATTGCCTAGATTTGTCACTTTTCTAGACTTTGGCATAGTCATTTTCTCCTCTAGTTTCTCCAGTCATCTCTGCGACACAATCCAATCAAGCCTCGAATCAGCTAAGCTCCTTCCAAACCCTTCTTTGCACATTAGGGTTTCATTTTCATTAGTTAGTTGCTTGGGTCACTTTCTATATTTATTTACTACATTTATTTACTGTTATTTATTGTTAGATTCCTAGTTAGATTAACTAATTATTAATCCACATTTTAGTTAATCATTTTGGTGAACCTAACTGATTTCATGCTTAGGATCCTCATTTTCCCTCTATCATGGCTCCTAAAGTTCCTCAAGTTTCTTTATCTGATTTACTTAAAATGTATCCCAATTGTCAAGGTGTTCTACAAAAATCCCTAGACACCTGTATCTTCATCTAAAATATGCCACCACATGAAATAATCCTATTTTTCACTCATCTATTTGACTGACCCTAGTCCTATGATCCTCCATCTAATCAACCCCTATTGGAATCAATTCAATCTACATTCTTTGTTTCAAGACAAGTTTACAGCTATGGAATCCATGATTACATCTCTCAAAATTGAATTTCAACATCTTAAGGATGCTTCTCAAGCTCATGTTTTCTCTCCCTCTCCATCTCATCCTCATTCTATGTCTACTACATGTGCTCATATTAGTGAGCCTCAAGTCATACCATTACCAGAGCCTCTCATATTTGATCACAATACTAAGCAACATGACCTTCTTATTAAGCTCCTTAGTCATCAATTGATCACTTTACCACCTACTCATTACTATCCTCCTTATCGACTAGCAAAATATCAAGGTCATCCATATTGCAATTATCATCAAATCAATGGACATAATGACAATGATTTCCATGCTTTACAATGAAGAATCAAACATCTTGAGCATCATGGATTTATCTCATTCACTGCACAACATTCTATTGCATGCCCATCTACAAATGTTACATCCACAATGGGTCCTAAATATGTTCCTTCTATGTCTAATGAGCATTCATTCATGACATTCTGTGTGCATAATCAACCATTCTCAAATGCACTTCTTCCTCTTATGCAATCTACTCCAAATCAAGATTTGTAATCACCTCTCAAAATTATCCCTATAATCACCTCCTCCTCTCAAGTCATCTATGACACTACCATTGTTCAATCTAAGCAACCTCCTTTGGTATCAAACTCAGTGCAACATTGGCCTCCTATCAAGCCATTTGACAACCCCTCATCAATACCACAAAAGCTACACCATTCAAGATACCTCCCATCCTACACCACTTCAATAGACCAATTTTTTTGTCAAATTACTCAACTACCCCTTCTACTGTTTGGTCAAGACACATTCTAAGGATAACCACTCATTTCCATATTACACTTTTGACTATTTCATTAGGTGACATCTTGTCATAACATTCACAATGAAACATTGGTGCTTTGGTCTTTAGGTGAGGATCTTATTACACATATAGAACATACCATTTCTCATCATTACCTGATGACATACTCTTATGTTTGGTTCACACACTTGACTATTGAGGGCATACTACACATGAACCCCACACACTACACAATAGGTATTACACACTATGTTTCTTCACACATTTTCACACATTTTTACATCATTTACATCACATATACTCTACATTTACACTTATATCATTTTGACCCCTCATACATTCTACATATCATACATAGGTTCATCATCTATGACTTGTCACTACTCTACATCTATGAACTACACATTACTTGCTCATCATGCTATGGTCATACATGCATCACACTACTACATCACATGCTATTACATATTTATCTACATCTTGGACATTACATACATTATACATATACACTACACATTCTACACATCATATGGTCATCTATTATCATCATGCATACTACATCGTCTTCTATGCACTGCACTCACTACCCTATGACGCACTTTAGTTCCTCGGTCCATACTCGACTGCCAAGGGTTTACAAATCAAATGGACCTTATCATACTTACACATTCATCATTCAACCTTCTATCATGTGACATTACTAGGTTAGTGACATACACTTTAGGCTAAATGGTCACCTATTCCTTCATCTTGTAGTGGTATACACTTTAGGCTACATCACCACTCCCTATATTCATCTTGTAGTGATATATGCTTTAGGCTACATCATCACTCCTTTGTCATCTTGTCATGATATACACTTTGGCTATAGGGTCACGCACACATCATTTCTAGGTCGCATATCATCACAACATACACACTCATCACAATGCTCTAGACACAACACACACTTCGACCATTTCCCAATGACACACTCTCATTTATGGTTCATTCTTGACTGTTGAGGGGGAAAACCAAATGAACCTCATTGCATACATTTCCATTCACTCGGGGGGCACATGGATCCTATCATCCATCTTGCATTCCATTCCATCCATCCACAACATATTGCATATCTTGGTTGCTTTTACTCTTGCTTACATTTTCTTGTATATGGTCACTTTATTACACATGCTAGTTAGATCTCTTATATGTCATTTATCTTTACCATACACACATGCACGTTCACATTTTTTCTAGTTGTGATCACAGATACAGGTCTCTTACACGCAACATGGATGCTCACCTTCTACCACTCCTACAATGGTCATTAGGGGCATCCACATTCATCTCTCATCAAGGTGTTATTGTTTCATTTTGTACTTAGCACTTTACATTACTTGGTTATACACACTTTTGACATATGGGTTATCTTTCTAACATGCTAACAGGTGCTTCATGTGTAACATTTGTTTTGCAGGATTATTTGCTTTCCATGGTTATCTGTTGTTTGTACTTGTTTGTTTTTGTTTTCTATTGTATGCGGGCCTTGCCCTTTGTTTGGTGTGCACACTTGTTTGTTGTATGCGGCCATGATGGCCTTGAGTGTCTTGTGACATCATGAGTGATGTCCCATGTTTACAACCCACTTTGGTGGTCTATGATTGTCTTCTTGTGTGTTTACATTACTACTTTACTTGATAGATTTTACATTGTTTACGTAGATTACACATTTTCTTCTACATGCATGTTTGTTGGTACTAACACTTGTTTTGGCTAGCCTTCTTGTTTGTGTGTGCCTTGGTTTCTACCAAGCGCATTTCCCTTCCCCCTGTAGGGCAGAGTTACAGAGTTCATGCGGTTGGTCCTCTTTTGGGGCCACATTCTCCTATCAATGACGTCGCATGCACCCCCAAAGAGGGGGGCATCATTTGGGGTTTTACATACTACACAACGCTTCTACACTGGTTCAGTTCAGTTCAGTTTCCACCCTTGGCATTGTGGGTTATACAACAAGTGGGTTCAGACCAGTCTACGAACCCCGTACACAACGGATTTTATAGGACATGGTTGTCCTTAGCATTCTGGGGAGTAGTTACAGGTTAGAGGATACAAAGGACTTCCTCTCTACACTACTTCAGCCAGTGGCGTCAGATCACCCAAAAAACTAGGTAGTACAAAGATCTCTTCACACAACTTTAGGGAAGCAGTTACAGGTTGGAGAATAATGCAACTTTCTCCCTACACTTCTTCAGCCTATGGCATCATGAGATCACCCAAAAAACCCAGGACAAGATATCCTCTTTCTACACCCTTTCTCTCATCATGGATCAGGTGCACATGTTCCATTTTACATTTTCATACTTTACATTTACATCTTTTCACATACATATACATCTTTACATTTTTTGACATATATACATGCATATTTGACTACTTGATCATTTTCTCCTTGCAGGTCCATCTGTATGAGAAACAAGTAGTCAACAACAACTACAACAATGGGGGAAACAACAACAACATTTTGTGGTAGCACACACCATACTAACCATGCAGGTACATCACACACATCGGAAACTACACATGTGTTTCTGCCCTAGGTTCACTCTCATCACTTTTTTCACTTTTGCATCTTTAGTTTCCATGCTCCATCATATTTTTGTCACTCCACACTTTGTCTAGTCCTTCAACACATTTCTACATCACTCTACATGGATTATCAAGTACGCATCTCTATCTACTT
This sequence comes from Taxus chinensis, assembly GCA_019776745.2. NCBI lineage: Eukaryota > Viridiplantae > Streptophyta > Pinopsida > Cupressales > Taxaceae > Taxus > Taxus chinensis. The sequence continues at coordinate 260,748,589 of CM034157.1, read as the reverse complement.
TATGTTACCGAGCTTTCCGCTCACCAACATAAAGTGGGGGAAAATGTAGTCACAAAATCATGCACTTTAGACATTATTTAGTCTCAGTCTCATACTACTATTCATATGGTTTTTGAGTGAAGAAAGTACTAATTAACCCATGTCTTTTGGCCATTTTACTTTGATTTTTGTCATCATTCCTGACCTTCAACACATATGCATCCCAGTCTATTTTTGTCATTTTCCATCATTTTACCTTTGACTGGGGTGCACCCAGCTAGTACTGGGGCACCTACAGGTGCCCTGGTCCCATTTAGGGCACCTGATCCTTTTCCCACTTTCCCGCCACTTTTTGGGCACTTTCTAGCCATTTGAGCATTTCATATTTCTTGTGGTCGGCCTTTTCGGGGTTAATTACAAAATTAGAACAAGAGAACCATATAAATATAAAGTTATGAGACCATAATGAGGGACCAAGCACTAAGCACTACTATCATCACCTAAGGTTGCATCCATCAAGGAGCTCCATTTGCATCCATCTAGCTCCATCACAAGGCACAAGGTTGGTTCATCTGCATCACACTACATAGGAGGGAAGTTTATTCTATTCCATCCACCATTCTATTACATTTTCTACACATAGTTATTGCTCACTACTTTCACAAAGTGTGACTGGCACAAGAGCACCTAGGGCATGATTGCACACACACACATAGAACTACATTGGGTCTGAGATGTAGTGCAACACTCAATTAGTAAGTCCACCATTGTGGCAGCTGAGGATAGTCCAACCCCTTCATATGCATATTTCTTTTTTAGGGTTTGATGCTTGTCTTGGGGTTTTGTGGGTCTCATCTTCATCATTGATTATCAGCGACATATACAAGTGAGTTGAATATAAATTAGTGCAAGCAGATATGTAACGAAGGCTTCAATCATCATCTTTTGGAGGAAGTTTTGTTTTAGACCTTTCATAGACCAGGGTGCCCAGAACATAGACTAGGGTGCCCACATGCACCCCTAATCCTCTCCCAGGTCCCCAGTCCACTCAGATATTCCTAGATATTTGTGTTTTTGAGACCTCCTGTAGTTCATTTCCTCCTCTTATTCTCTAGTCAACTCTACGACACAGTCCAATCAACCTTCACGAATCAACTAATCTCTTTCCAACCCTTCTTTTCACATTAGGGTTTCTATTTTCATTAGCCTAGTTGCTTGGGTCACTTTCTATATTTATTTATTGTATTTATTGTCATTGTATTTACTGCTCCTAGTTAGATTAACTACAATATTATCCACATTTTAGTTAATCAATTAGGGTTTCAAAAATTCAATCGTATTGACTTGCCTAGTTCAACTTATGGTCTCATTTATTACATTTTATTGCTCATATATTGACTCTGCATTCTATAACATTGCACATCTTTGAGATATTATTATTTTAGTTTAACACATTTGTCACAGTTGCATTTTCTCAGCACCAAGTTTTCCATCTAATGCATCCATCTTCTATGTTATACACCATGATCCACCTCTCTCCCATCTTGATTAGACATTACAATTACATTTCAAATGGTACTATTTCGAGGTTTAGAGGAATATTTTCCCTTTAGAACTTACATTGAATATATGACCTTTCTTTCTCTCTATACTAACTCTTAATAAATCTTCACCCTACCTTTCATAACCATGCATGGCCATTCACACAATTGATAAAAAATTCCACATTTGTCATTGAATCTAATTCAATACAATTATCAATGGTAGACCATGGTTCATACAAAGTCAATATTCTACATTCAATGTTGTCAATTATTACATGAGGGTATTGAATATATACATGTTCTCATGATTGATTCATACACCTATTCAAATATTGTAACATGATTAAACATCACACCATTCTAGTCCAAAGATCTCATGATTTTTAGGTGAATTGATTGTTTCCTCAAGAGGCCATTGACCCATTGATTTTAAAGCACTTTCACCATCTTGAAATTGGCCATATTTGCATTTAGACATTGTCCTATGAAATTTTATTGACCCCTCATGTATTCAAATGAAATTATTCCTCATGGTAATTTTTTAAGGGAACTGTCCAAATTATTGTATCATCATTATTTTGATCTAATAAATCATCTTCTCATGAGTTACCATCATTAGCACGAATTCCTTTCACATGAACACTATCATGTAATGTAATCTTATTGGGAACACATTAGCATTAATCATAAATGATATCTTGGGGGGAATTTACATACTATATGTATTTGCATGATTTTTTGAATTGGGAATGTGTGTTTCAAGTAGCATGATATTTTCCTCCACATCATGATCCTCATCTTTATCATGGATTCATGCTACATGTATAATCTTGCTTATGGATGATTCAAAATTTCAATCATAGTATTTCTTATCATGATCTCCTCATGCTTCTCCACTTACACTTGGACAATCTTGGCTTGACTAAATTGGGGGCACCTTAGATCCTGATCATATTGAACCATCTCATTTCCTATGCCTTTGAATTGCATGTTTTCATTTGCAATGATTCCTTTCTTGGGTATTCAAAAAATATTACACATGGTATGCACATGGTTTTCCACTACCATCCTTTCACTGATGAAGAATACACAATTTGGGCATGTACAAATTTTTACCGGCAATATTCTTTACTTGATCAACCATATACTATTGCTTATTAAGTCTCTTGAACATAAATTTCTCCATTTGGATTTGACCATGACAATGAATGACCTCTTAGATGATATTACATGATCTTGTCCATAATTTACACTTGATGGAGGACACCATGACTTTGAATATCTTCTAGAACTATCATAATGTCAGGTCTACTATATCACTTCTATATCTCACATCTCATCTCTCACACATGTGACATTTGATACACTATTGTATCATATTTTACCCTTAATGGTCATTTTTTCACTAGATGAAGTAACTCTCGTGCTTTGGTTCATTACTTTACATCAGGACACACTACATGGGCACTACTTACATGCTACACTATGAACACACACACTACACACTACACTACACACTATTTTATGCACACTTTGATCACACTCACTCTTTACTCACAGGTGCATCTTTGAATCACATCACTACACACATTCACACTGCATGCATTCATGTACTTATCATAGATTTCTTGCATCTACTTCTACACATCTTATTTTTACCCTATTTGATGTAATATTTCTTGTGACGCACTCTATTTCCATAGTTCATACTCGACTATTGAGGGTTTCAATATAAAATGAACCTCACTCACACTCACTCATTCACTTTACAACACACTACTTTATGCTTTTTGGATGATCACATCTTTCTAGTGCAAAAATTCAAACCATTTCCTGATGACACTTTGTTCTATGGTTCATTCTTGACTGTTGAGGGGGCATTTATAAATGAAAATATCACATGCATACTCATTCAATTCACTCAAGGGGCATATGGACTCCTATCACACTCACTTTGCATTCCATTCCATCTCATCCACAACATATTGCATATCTTGGTCGTCATTTATTCTTGCTTGATATTTACTTGTTACATGTACAACTTTTTACACATGCTAGTCATAGATACTATTGTATGTCATTATCTTTTATCATACACACATGTACGTTCACTTGCCTTATAGTTGTGATCATAGACCCTACATAAATATTTACACCCAACATGAATGCTTGGCACAATACCTCATACCAGTCCCACAATGGCTCCTATGGGGCATCCACTTTTATACACACTACATGTGTTATTGTTTCATTTTTCATAACACATTACTATATCAGATTATACACATTTGACATAATTTTTATCTTTCTAACATGCTAATGGGTGCTTCATGTGTAACATTTGCTTTGCAAAGGTCTATTTGACTTCCATGGTTGTTTGTTACTTTGTTTTCTTGTCTTACATTGTATGTCATTGTTTGCGGGATTTTCCCTTTGTCTTGTTGCACACTCTTGTCTATATTACTTCTTTATGCCATATCGGCCTTGTTGTCTTGCAACATCATGAGTGATGTCCCATGTTTGAAACCACTTTTGTGGTCTACTTTTCTTCTTGTGTGTTTACATTGTCTTCTTGCATCTTAACTTACAAATTGTTTGCTTAGCTTACATTTGTCTTCTACATGCATGTTTTGTATCTTGGATTTTAGTACTAACATTGTCTCCTAGCCACTTTTATTTACATGTGCCTTGGTTTCTACCAAGCACACTCCCTCCCCTTGCAGGGCATTAGTTTTCACAACAATCGATCCTCCTTTGGGCCACATACTCCTCAACACGTCGCATGCACCCCAAATGAGGGGGGCATCATTTGGGTGAATCAGTCACCCCATATAAAGTTTAAATCATCACAACAACATAGTTCAATACCGGTACAACATAGTCATCAGTCTCAACATGGCTCAAAATCCTGACTTGGGTCCTTAGCACAACACAAACACTAGCGCCCAGACCCAGACAGTAGCACCTGGGTGCCCCTGACCCTTTCCTAGACACCTGTGACTAGGGGGTAGTTACACAACATTTTTTAGTTCAACACATTTCTCAACACTTCACACAACAATGGCTTTTACAGGGTACACAATCCTTAGCACTTGACATGCATGCACTACACAACATTTTCTACTTTCACGTTGGATCAAAATATTCAAAATAGATCATATTTTTACACACCATCTGCAGTGGTGTTCTACATTTTGGGAAGTAATTAAAGGTTGGAGGATGACACCAAAATTTTCTCCCTACACTTCTTCCATTCTTGGCGTGAGATCACCCAAAAAACTCGCAATACAACGCAACTGGTGTGAGATTGCCCAAAAAACTCATTCTTCTACATCATCTTCAGGATCCTTTCTACACTTTTTACTCATCACAGATCATGTGCACATGTTCCTTTTTCAATTTTCACATTTTACATACTTTTTACACATTTTGATCATATACATGTGTATTTGACTACTTGTTCGTTCTTCTCTTTTGTAGGTCCATCCTTATGGGAAGTAGTAGTCACATCATCATCAACATCAATCAACAATCAACAACATCAAAATTGACATCAACAACAGGTACAATCATGACATATACACATATGCTCTCACCCTAGGGTCATCATCATTATCATCACTTATTTTTCACTTCCTCTTCTCTAGTTTCCACGCTTCACATTTTTATCACTCCACGCTTTTCCTTGTCTCTCGTCACACTTTTTTCGCCATTGATCTACATGGTTATCAGGTACAAATCTCTTATCTACTTTATGTTATCAAGAATTCACTCAAAAAAATAAAGTGGAGGCAAATGTATACAATAAATCATACACTTTGGGTATCTATGTAGTCCTTGATCACATACTACTATTCATATGATTCCTAAGTAAGAAAAGTACTAATTAACCCATGTCTTTGGCCATATTTTCTTGCTTTCTTTTTGCCTCTTTTGGTCTTACACTCCTTCTAGCCCAGTCTGTCTTTTTACACTTTGACATTTCTCACTCCTTGACACCAACACCTAACCAGGACACCAACGCCAGGCACCCCCCATCCCCTCTGGGCACCCCTGACCTCTTTGTACTTTTTCACATCTTTTGGGTCCTTTCTAGCCATTTGGGCATCTTATCTTTTTGGTAGTCAATATTTTCGGGGTTAATTACAAAATTCAAGCAAGGGAATCATATAAATATAAAGTTATGTGACAATAATAAAGGACCAAGCACTAAGCATTATCTATCACCACCTAAGGTTGCACCCAAAGGACATAATCAAGAGCATTCAAGCATCCATATAACATCCACACAAGGGAAAGGGACTACATTATTCTACATACACTTCATAGGAGGGGAAGTTCATTCTTTCATGCACACATCTATCTACATTTTCTACATCTAGCTATTTCTCGCTATCAAGTGCGACACACACAAGAGCCACCTAGGGCACAATCTTCACACGCACACATAAAACCTACATTGGGTCTGAAATGTAGTGCATTTCTTCAGTCGTAAGATCACTCATTTGACAGCTGAGGACAGTCTAGACCCCTTATTTGCATTCTTTTCTTTTTGGGATTTGATGCACTTCTGAGGGTTTTATAGGTCAATATTTTATTATAGGTTATTAATGACCTCTTTGATCATTGTGTGACATACTAGTGACGAAAGGTGAAAGAAAAAAACACCTTGTGACCAATCAAAGATTGGTTTTTTGAGGTTTTTGAGTAGTCACAGGTGCCCAGAAATTAGTCTTGTAACACCCGCAGGTGCCCCTGACCCATCTCCAGGCTCCCCAGTCTAGGTAGATATTCCTCCACACATTTTTCTGGGTTTCATTGCAACAGTCTACACTCTTATTTTCATCAGTTCATATCACTTTGGCACACAGTCTAGATTAATTACAAAAAAACAAAGTCATTTATCCTCCTCATTTGCAATTAGAGTTTGAAATATTATTTCCTTATCATCTTGGGTCTATTTTATACTTAATTACTTATTCATTTATTGCTACATTGCAATCAGATTTAGGCATCTATTCATTTCAATATTTTCTTAATCAACTTCCTTTCTTGACAAGTGAATGGATAAGTAGGACACTTCACTCTTCTTTCTAACTACCAACCATATTACCGATTTCTTTCCTATAGACACAAATTTTCATAACCTTCCTACATAATCATTCCATTACTGGATCTTCACTTCATTTTGAATTTGTGGAAAATTCCTACCAAATTCGTTCCTTTCTATCTTGTTATTCGTCTTCATATTTCCTTTCTAACTTCTCTTCTTGAGGGCTAACCTGCCAGTTTAACAATACACACTTGCACCAATTCTGGTTAGATGTTTTCTCTTCTTAACACTCCTACTCTAATTACAACATGATATACGAGGTCCTCATGTTCTTAAACCAGACCAACACATTTAGGAATCAATGACTATCAATATAATCCAAAATATACTTTGTTCAAGAAGGAAAATATTCATTCAATACACCAAATGTATGTATACCTCTACTAACTATTTCAAGGGATGACATCCACCTTACACCTATTTAAAATTACTAATGACATCTAGTTATAACCTTCAAGAAGAGTCACAACTTGTAATATTTATGTAGCAATCACATGTTTGACCTTGTCACTAGTTGTCCAGTACCTTCCAAATTTCATATTTTACTCTTGATGACCAAAACATTCCACAATGGAATTAGATCATTCTTGTCAAAATTTTTTTGATACTCCCATTACTAGGATTTTGAGCTTATTCCAAAGTTTTAGAGCCTAACTCAGTATCTCCAATTCAACTTAATCTCTCTCTATCATTCTTAACTAGGCCTCACTTAGTAGGAGTCCTATTTACCTATAAATCTTGAAAATCATTAGTAATCTTGAAAAAGTAATCATATATTTGGATACCCTTTATCCCTATCCAATTCACATTCACTAAATTTTATGATCCAACTCCCTTGATCTAGTATATCCCTCATACCATATGTTTCACCATTCTCTAATTAGCCCTATTAAGCATATATTAGGTCTTAGATTGAGTTTCTAAAGTTTTAGGTATTCGACTTGGGTCACAAAAATATATTAACTCTCTAATAAACTTGAACCAACTTCTTACAACTCCTTATTAACCCCAAACTCTGTGCTCACCCCCAAATCCAATATTTCACTTTTTTTCATTTAGTTTACCATTCTCTCTTATAGGGTTTTAACCTGGTTTACTAGATTATTGGTACTAAAACATTGAGGATTCCTCATTCAACCTTTTTTTCATCATCCTATAACCTATGTATCCACTTGCCCCATATCCCTTTACTACATACCTCATAGTTCCTTTTAAGAACCTTGTTTCCATGTCTTCTTGTATCATTTCTCAGGAATATCTTAGGCTTATTTTTTTTAGATTATTTCATTAAGAATCATTGTTTCCATATTCTTAGTCTCCTTACTCCAAAATCTTTTTATCCTTACAAAATTTTCTTCATTAGATTCAATCAATTCCTCATGCATAGTTATCCACAAACTTTTCTGCACCGCACACTAACTAAGTAAATCACATTGACTTTAGCAATTTTTTTTCTTTTAGGTGCTCATTTATTTGTTTATTCCAATATGCATTTTCCACAAATTTGTGCACTAATTTTACCAACTTCCCCCAAAAAAATTTTCTTGCATGGATTTTCTCATATACACATTGAATTGTTGACATTAGAAACCATTTTCATTATGTCTACAATATTTTGGAGCGAAAATGCTTAAACAAAAAACAATGCATTAAAAAAATGTGAAATGCTATTGTCTGTTTATTAAACATGTCTGAAATCTTACCACTACTCTAAGAATTGAAATAATAGTAATCTAGTGGCATATCACCTTATTTAATTACAAGGAAGACCAAATCTATTACTATAAATAGGGTTTTAGCCAAGGTTTCTATTAAAAATATCCTAGAAAGAATTCTCTTTTAAGTCTTTCAACTTGTTTGTCCTAGTGGGAAAAATTTCATGTATCTTATATGGTGGAACCAATGTGTTTTCAGTTTTTAACTAGGTGTTGTGCAAACTTTGTTTCATATAACAATACTTTTTGCCCACTGTGAATGTCTTATTTTTATGTTTCTATCATGTCATGCCTTTTGTCTTACCTTTTCTACTCCTAGCTCCACCTTGCATGTACTCTTTGTTCATCCAATTGTAGCAACTTTGTTAATGTGATCAATGATTGAGGCATCATTATCCAAATTTACAATGTGCACTATTCATAGTAATGAAACCATAAATTCAATAGGAATCACTTCTATTCCAAATACAAATTGGAATGGTGTTGTCCTTATTTTATTGTTTGTAAGTTGTTTTGTATGCCCATAATACTGGTTGAAATTTTTTCATCCAAATCTTTGTGTCCTATGTCAAAAAATTAGTTGAGTATAGTGTTGATTATTTTATTGAATGCCTCAATCATTCCATTTTTCTATGAGTGGTAGGACTTGTTTTATGGTGTATGTTCATAAATTCTTGCAAAAGAATGCATATTGTCATTTAGGAAATAGGTCCCTCTATCACTTATAAGGATTAGAGGACACCCATAACAATTTATTATGCTCTCCCATAAAAATTAGGCAGTCATTGTTGATGTGTAATCTTTTGTTGGTGTTGTCTCTACCCATCTTGTTAAGTAGTTAGTTTCTGTAATAATATATAGTGTGTGCTTATTCTTTGTGTACAACTAGATTTATAGGTCCAAACAAAATCAATTTCCCACTTTGCAAATGGTTCTTTGGAAATTACTAGTCTTAAGGGCATTTCATCACACTTGCTTTTCTTTCTTACCCTTTGACAATGGTTGCATGCCTTTGTATACTCTTTAGCATCCTTAAACACATTTTTCCACCATAATCTTGCTGTTAGAATATTTCACAGCTGTAGCCTCTCTGAAGTAATGTTCACATGCACAGTACCCTCATTATTTCTCATGGAGTATATTAGACAACTCATGTTTCATCATTTCTCTTAATATTTCACACACCATTTTGTATAGTTCTCCATTTATTAGTTGATATGGCACAACTTTTACGGCAAGTTGTTTCTTTTGTTGAAATCCAATTTTTTGGCAAGCATATTGTAGTAATCATAATATGTAAAATTTGTACATTTGTGTTGCTCTTTATTGGAAGAATTTGTGTAATCCCATTTCAATTGGTTTTATTTCTTCACCCAAATTTATGTGTGATAGATGATCAGGGATTGCATTATTTTTCCTTAGTTTGATAACAACCAAGAATTGGAACTCATGGAATATAATTATCCATCAACATATCTTCCCATGTAATAATTACACAACTTGACCAATTTTTTAATGTCCATATGATCTGTGTAGAATACAAAATTTGCACAAATATTTCATAATTTTTGTACTATACCATTGACAAAATCATGCTCTATAGTTGTATAATTTTGGTTCTATGCGCCTTTTTTTAGTTGCAAAGTTCATAGGGTGATCCATATGCTATTTCTCAGTTGTTCCAATATTGCTCCAATACTGTTCCCAAACATGTACATGAAAATGGGTACTCCAATTTGGGAACTGCAATATTGGTTATTTGTCAATCCTTTCCTTTAACTCTTGAAATGTTGTTTCTTGCTCTTCTCCCCATTGAAACTCTCCTTGTTTGCACAAATTTTTTTCTTATGGTGTGGAAATCCTTTCATAACCTTTGATGAATTTTATGTAGTACCTGTAATGTCCAAGGAAGGAACATGAACCTCCCTTTATTGTTTGTGGTGCCTCCAATTTCTACTATTACCACGATTTTGGTCGAATCAACCAACAAACCATCTTTACAAATTATGTGTCCTAATAATGTGCCAAAAGTGTTGTGAAAGACACATTTTTTTAGATTTAATGAATTTGCAAATGGTGAAATTGCTCAAACATTAGGTGTAAGTTATCGTAATGGTCCTTCACAAGTGATGTATACCATCCATTCATCAAGTATACACTTAAAGGAATTTAAGAATAAAATCCTCAAAGGTCGTTACAACTATGCGCGAAAAATACTGGTGTGCACGTTTTTAAGCCCAAATGGCATTACAATATAAGCAAATGACCCCCATTCTATCACATGGTTTGTTTAGCTCAATCTTCTACCATGATCTTTACTTGATGGTATTCTAAAAACCCATCAGTAAATGTATATATCTCTCTTCCCACGACCCCCTCCAGAATTTACTGTGAAAGGTGTTGGGAATGGATCCATAATACAAACTGAGTTTAATTGTCTGTAGTCCACACAAATTATTATGTGCCCATATTTTTTATACTAATAACCATGGCACATACCTATTATGACTCTTTCATCGGTATTATGAAACATGCGACCAACATGTTGTCAATTTCTTGCTTTACTTTTGTGTGGATTATGATTCATTATCTATGGCGTTTTATGCACGGGCTTGGCTCCTTAAACCAATTTAATCTACATCTTTCCTAATGACGGGTGTAACCCATTCATTTCTTGATAACCTCTTGGAAATAAGTTCTGCATATTCACAAAGATTTCAACAATTTTGTTACTTCTGCCTCACTCTATTAATCACAATTGTTGCAATTTTCGGTGCCTCTTCAGTTCCAATGTTGACATGTATAGCTTTTAGTGGATTGTGGTTTAGTTCATTCCCTAAATCCTTCTTGTCAATGAATTTTCTCAACCCATAGGATGTTTCTATGTTTAGATGATTTTTGATAACTCCATCTTCTTCTATTTGGTCGCACCACTTTTTCTTTACCCTTGTACCCCTAATTTATTTCTAGGCCAAAACTCATCATCCTCCTTCGCTTGAATCACTATTGTTGATAATTGTTTCCTCAACATTTTTGGGTAGTACAATCCTTTCTCCTTGTTTAGTGTAATAGTCTCTCCTCCATTACTATATTGTCCCCAAAAAATTGCTTACTTTTATACATTGAAGAGGATAATTCAAGTATAGTATTGATGAAGTAAAAGAAAAGGTATCTATGAACCCATTCTTGAGTATCTCTTGTTGAGTAGTCTCTCTGTGCAATTCACACCTGACATACCATGTGCACACCCATATGCACAAAGTATGGTAGAACACATGTGTCCATAATAATTGTTGGTTTCATATGCCCTGGTATCCATAATTCTTTGCACTTTGTAGATGTTCTTCAGGTTTGGTTATTCCACTATAACTTGGAAATTTTTCACATAATATTACTATAATCAAATCTGGAACACAACTTCTTTTACCTCAGTCCCATATTTTTAAGAATGTGCTATGAGTGGCCCACCATCTTGTTGCAGTTCCTCTTATTATATATGTTAGGAATTTTGATGCGTACTTTCTCATATTGCATGTAATTTCCATCTTTCTCCATAAAGTTTTGCACATCTTCACTCCCATTGAACCTTTGACATAGGGTGAATTTTCTTTTCTCATTCTTTTGAACATTTCTTCCTATAGATTTTGACACTCTAGAATTTGTATCTATCTTGTTGTGGACCAAATTATATCACAATCTCTTCCAATCAACTCATATAAATCATGTGCCCAATTATCACAAGCCACATTTGTGGTATATGATAGTGACTATGTGTTGTTCCATTACAATTTTCCTTCTTATGTGGGTTCATAATTCTCTATCCCATCATCCTTAATATTGTAGATGTGTTCTAGGTCTTCATGTTCCTATATACTCTCAAAATATAAAGCACCTTATTTTAAGTCCATAGGAAAGTATTACACGTTGAATCCAATTATCAAAGCTTACATAACATTTTTGAACCATAGATTTGTGTTGTTCATGTAGTAGTTGCATGGTATTCCAAGTAGCACTGGGAAATTTTCTTCTTTTGGTTAGGTAATGAATTTAAAATATCTATGGAACATGACTCCCATTATTCTAGTAATATCTTTTTCAATACGCCAATTGGCATGCCATTTGTTTTGTTTTCCATAAAAAACATGAGGGGGTGGATGGAGTGTAGATCAGCCATTTTATTCCAAAACATCTATTGTAAGAATATTTACTTCAGCCCATGTATCCACCAATATTTCGTTAATATTCCATCTATCTATGCAAACATTGACCAATATTTCTCGATAAAAATATTCTACACTGCTTGTTGCCATTGAAAATATTCTTCTTTTCCCCAATTACTTTCAATGCTAATTTCCTAACATTTTATGTGCACATATGAAGGGATAATGGGTTGTATAAGTTCAGATAGCAAATTATGTCTTAACATATACTTATTTGAATCATCATCTCCTGTTTGTGCGTTATTCTATTGCATAGCACCATGGTATTGGGATCAACCTTATAGCAGTGGTGTGAAGTAAAATTATCTACTTCTCTTTGGTATATGACTTTAAAATTCCCCATGGAATTTGAACCTCTCAATTATACTAATAATATCATGGTCTTCAAGAGGTACCAATTAGCATGACATGTGTCTTCTTTTCCTCCTAAATCAAATATGGGGAGATAAGTGGAGCGCAAGTTAGCCCCATTTTTGGCTTCCAAGCATCTGGTCATAAGATATTTACTTAGCCCCATTTATCTACCAATATGTCATTAATATGACATCTATCTATACAAATATTGACCAATATTTCTTGATCAAATTATGAATCCATTTTTGTGAGTCAATAATCCATTTTCATCTTCCCTTACAGGGATTGTTTTCCGAGCTCCATTTTCTAGAGTTTATGTGACAACCATTAACCTAAGTAATGGGAGGTATACCTTCACCTAGCACAAAATTCATACAGAACCTACTTGGAGGAGGTCAACATGAGCACTCAGTCTATGTCCATCTCTATGAACCAGGAGGTTTCATTCCATATTAGATGACGTCCTTCAGGAGGTAGAAAACTTGTATATTAACCATCCTTGGTATCTCATTCGTATTAATCCTTCAAATATTGGAGTAAGGTGCATATGTTTTTTACCATCAGCATATATCCTTTAAACTAAATAAAGTTTACATCACCTCCTTGTTCATCATGTTTTCATAGCCTAAGGAAGCTAGATCCTTGGAGCATTACTGGTCAGAACAACTTGTCATCTCCTCATTGATCTACAATAAGACCTCATTGTAAATATCTTCCCCCCGGGTAGATATAGACAAACAGAAGAATATGGAAATCAAAGAAACTTAGAGCCCGATATTTATTGCGTCACCAATAGTGCCATGGCGCAGGTAAGAGGCGCACGACAGAAGGTGTTGACATGAAAATAGATGCACCCTTGGTGCAGGTAAGAGGCACATGACAGAAGGTGTCCAGTACATGAAAATGGATGTGCCCTTGGCACAGGTAAGAGGCACACATATTTAAGAAGGTGTTGACATGAAAATGGATGCGCCCCTTGGCACAGGTAAGAGGCGCACGACAGAAGGTGTCGACATAGAAAATGGATGCGCCCATGGCGCAGGTAAGAGGCACACGATCATAAGGTGTTGACATGAAAATGGATGCGCCCTTGGCACAGGTAAGAGGTGCACGACACAGAGTGTCGACATAGAAAAGGTTGTGCCTTGGCGCACAACAAAAGGTGTCGACACGGGAAAATGGATGTGCCCATGGCGCAGGTAAGAGGTGCACGACAGAAGGTGTCGACATGAAAATGGATGCGCCCATGGCGCAGGTAAGAGGCACACGACAGAAGGTGTTGACATGAAAATGGATGCACCCTTGGCACAGGTAAGAGGCACACGACAGAAGGTGTTGACATGAAAATGGATGCGCCCATGGCGCAGGTAAGAGGCGCACGACACAAAGTGTCGACATAGAAAAGGTTGTGCCTTGGCACAGGTAAATGCGCATGACATAGAGTGTCGACATGGTAAAAGTTGTGCCTTGGCACATGTAAGAGGATGTTGACATAGATATGGATGCGCCTATGGCGCACCTTCAGGAGGCGCAACATTTTGAGCGCTGACAGGAAGCAGACCCTGGCGCAGATATTCAGATGGCCATAAATTTTCACTGGGAGCTCAGATTCATGCAAGGTTGGAATTTTTGGAAAGCTTACGAGGTCCTCTATCCAACTACGACTGGATATATTTAATTGGGTGAGAAAAATTCTTAAAAATGCAAAATACAGTTCACCACTTTTTGGGTTTGCTAGGGTTCTCACCTACCATCATAATGAGATGAATTAAATGCAACCGGAGGTGGTTGGGGTAGATTTGGAATTTCCTCTCTCTTTTCTCTCTCATTCTTCCTATAAATTGTAAGGAGGGGCTTCTTTCTAAAGGTTGGACATTCTTGTTTTGCCCCTCCCTTCTTCTCTTTGGTAGGTGAATTTGTGGAGTTCAAACCTCCCATCTAAAACTGTAATGCAACTTTGCCTCTTGGCATTTTGTAGTGTATTGTATCAATCTTTGGAGCAAATAATGCATGTCTGTGGATGATTCTCAACCCTCTCTGTGTTCATTTGCATCCTCTTGATCTTTCACTGCAAATCTGGTTATCTGTGCATGATCTTGCATTACATTTTAATGGTTTGTGTTTATTGGCAAGACAGATGTTCTTCATTCCTCGGTGCATCACCTTTGTTAGTTTAGGTTTTATTTTATGCATCTTCTTACCCTGTCTCCTTGGAAAGTTAGTTTAGGTTTTTGAGTAAACCCTCTGCATTTTTATGTGTGCATCTAAACAGAGGAATAGGAACTGGCCTTCATCCGGAGAGCTTTTCCCGATTTCGCAAGGTCCCACACTTGGGAAAAGATCCATGTTATGCAATCGCACTGAGAGTCTCAACCCATCGAGTTGTAGACATTCAGGGGTGCTGTGATTCACCATCAACAGTTTTGGCATGCCCCGGTGGGACCAAGAGGTCATTCCATAGGATTTGAAGGAATTTTCAAGAAATTTGGACTAAGAAATTGCAGGTTTTACAGTTTCAGATTTTTCACCTTCCAGGCTGAACTTTGAAATCGATTTTCAAGGACCTAACTTGCTCGAAACAAGTCAAAATTTCACCAGTTGATAGATCGGGGGATAATCTTCAAAAGGGTATTCTTAGTTTTTTGAGATTTTGACCTTCAAAATTTCATGTTTTTTGGTATTTCAGATTTCGGGATTTCGGAAGTCTGGCATTTTTTGCCTGTTTTCGAGACTGTCATTCCAAATCAAATTCCAAACCCTAAAATCTCAAAAATATCAGGTCTTTCAAAATTTTGAGTTTAATATTTGTCAGGTTTGGTGTGTAACCTAGCAGAATCTAGCATTTTCAGGCTCGTTCTCTAACACATCTGGCGACTCCGAAGGGATAGAATTCAGTGGTGTAGCAGCAAAAGTTGCCCAAGCATATGAGAAGAATTCGAACCAGGTCTGATACTCGAGAAGAGGGGTTATTTGTCCACTTGCAACTATCACCAGGCAAGAGGAAGGAGAGGAAGAAGACCACAAAGGTCACCATCTCCACCTAACAGGACCTTATCAACCCCTCCACCTGGTAGACCTTTCATCCAATCAACAAGGGTTCTCAAGCCAATCAGAATGGCACAAAAAAACCCTTTTGTCAACTTCACTGGCAAGCAGCCCACTTGCCCTCAATGCACAGAATCCAGTTCCAATTACAGCATTGAAGAACATTCCATTTTTTACTGGAGAAAATCATACCACTCCTGGTGATCATGTCAAAGACATTGCTAAAGTTTGTGCAATCCATGAGATAAATGAAATGGATGTTGTTGTCAAATTGCTAGCATCTTCGTTCAAAGGGAAGGCATTGCAATGGTTTAGGAGCCTTGGAGCTGGTACTATCCAAAATTGGAATCAGTTATGCATAGTTCTCCATGAGCAGTTTGGAGAAAAGGGAGACAATTTGTCTCTACTAGAACAATTGACAACTATCAAGAGAGCTCCCAATGAGCAGCTGACTGACTTCAACTTCAGATTTCAAAGGTCTTGGGATAGAATTCCTGTGGCCGTTAGGCCAACAGCTGAAGGTGCTTTTCTATACTATCTTAAGGCTTTGAATTCTGATATTTCTATGTTAATTCAATCTATGGGAGGCACAACCTTACCTGCTGCTTATAGCATTGCCATTAGGGCTGAAAACTGTCTTATTCAAGCTGGTAAGCTGGCTCCTAGGCCTCCCATGCCCTTGTATCCAAACTTAGAAAATCCAAGCACTAGTCAAGCACCCACTTTGGCTCCTATTCCCACTCCTAGAAATAAAAGTTCAAATGAAACTTCTACTTCATCCTCTAGTGCTTCAAATGAACTCCAAGAGGTTATGAAACAATTGCAGAACCTTGGAAATGAGCTGGTGACTATCAAAAGACAACAAGCTCAAAGTGCTAGACCATATCAGCCTCAAGCGCAGTACCAGGTTAGGCCCCCATACCAACAAAATAGGTCACCAGCTCAGGCTGCAAATCAAAATCAAAGCCAAGTAAGGCCTCCCACTAATAGACCATTTCAGCCCTATAACCCCAATGTTGCATCTGCTTCTAAAGCATTAGTGCCAGTCCAAAACAACATAGCTCAAGAGTATGATTGGTGTTTCCCATGCAATGAACCTCACAACCAATCTATGTGCTTTAATGGTGCTTTAAACCAAGCCTTGATGGTGACAACTACTGGCGTAGAGGGTGAAGTGAGTCAAGAAGAAAATCAGCAACAAGGGACATCTCAACAAAACACAGCTCCAAATGATACCGCACTTGCGAATTGGCAAGCTGAGGATTTTTGTGGCATGAATCAAACAATTTCTCAGAGTGTAGCAGCTAACACAAGATCAAAGAAGAGGAATATTGGTGAAGGGCAGTCATTGGATCCAAGTGATCTACAACCTTCCATCACTCCACAAGGTGTTGGTAAGCAAAATACAGTCCCAAACACGCAAGGACAACCCAAACCACCTTCCAAACCAACTCAAATGCCAGCTATTGCTGCCCATGCGCAAGAAAGGAATGTGCAGGCTAAAGGACAACAAAGAGATGTTTCATCCCCATTTAGCATCATTGATCAAATGAAGAAGACAAATGTGAATATATCAATGTGGGAATCTTTATCCATCCCAGGCCAAAGAGATCTTCTACAAGCTGCCATGAAGAATTGGTCAATTTCAAACCAGCAGGTCCCTATGCAAGGGAATGTCCTCACAAATGCTGCTAAGCCTGAAGGGAATCATGGAGGACAACAAGGTAAATTTTTGAAACCCCCTCCATTCTATGTTTCATTAATCATTGGCAATAAACTAGTACACAATTGCATGATTGATTCTGGGGCAAGTAGTTCTGTCATGCCTAAGCAAATAGCTGATCAGCTGGGTCTCCAATATGAAGTCATATCAAAGGGGGTAGTGCAATTGGATGGGAAAACAGTAGCAACGGTGGGAGTGATTAAAGGTTTGAATCTTATCTTACATGCATGCCCCAATGTTACCATTTTGCAAGATGTGTCAGTGATAGATTTTCCACCACTCTTTGCCCTATGCTTATTAAGGGATTTCACAGCTAAAATTGGAGGCTACTTATATGCTGATTGGTCACACATGTTGTTCAGAACAAGATATGGTACTAAGGTCACAATCAGATCCGAACCAATTGCAAACTTTCATATTGAGCCTCATACTCCAAGCCAAATCAATGCCAACTGTTCAGCATTTGATCAAGAAGATTATCCAAACACAGATGAAGCTGACACCAAAGTTGGAAGCATCCCAGATTTGACTCTTGATGAATGGGCAAGCAAGGTACATGCTTTTGATCCCTACCAAGAAGTAGAAGAATCTGAGCTAGGAGTCTATTGCATACATGAAGAAAACCAACCTATTCCTAGCATCACCAAACAACAGACCATAAGGATGGCAATGAGGTATGGAAATTATTTTTTGATGGATCAAGGAGTAGGCAAGGTGCAGGAGGAGGAGCTATGCTTGTTTCACCTCAAGGCATCAAATATTATTCAGCTTTCTGTTTCCAGTTTTCTTGTTCAAACAACACAGCTGAATATGAGGCCTTGATTCATGGACTTCATTGGGCTAGGAAAAAAGGGCATAAAGAACTTGCAGGTGTTCGGGGATAGTGAGCTAATCATCAATCAAGTCAGGGGACAACATGCTACAAAGAATGAACTGCTGAAGAACTACAAAAATAGGGTGTGGGACCTCGTTGAGGATTTCGAAGCTTTCAATATCGTGTCCATACCTAGGAAGAAAAATGAAGCCGCAGATAGGCTCACAGCAGTTGGAGCAACGTTTGATGTGGTTGACAACATTAGAAGGGAAAAAACACAACCACATATCCATGTGATTGTGAGGCCAGCAGTTCCAGATAATAACACAAGCTGGTAGGTGTTTGAGAACGATCAACAGATCATCAATTTCTTACAAGAAGAGGCTGAATTCTCAGCTAGGAATCAGGACAGACTAGAGCAACAGTATGGGGATCAAGTAGTGCAGCTGCGGACAAACAAGCTTCCCAAGGGTTTAGTAACATTGGAGTCTATCTTCAACCCTAACGACCAGTTTCCGTAAGGAAAAGGCTAACATACAGGTCAAGAGAGAAGATTCAGAGCCAATTCTGGTTGGGGAAAGCAAAACACTTCAAATTGGTAAAGTGGCCACAAAGCAGGAGAAATCAGATTTCATACAACTTTGCCAAGAATTTCCAGATGTCTTCGCTTAGAGCTATGAAGACTTAAGAGGTTTCAATCTGAAGTTGGCACAACATACCATAGAATTAGATCCAGATGCTAAGCCCATCAGGCAGAAGCAGAGACCACTCAACCCTCACATTGAGCCTCTAATGAAGAAAGAGTTGAACAAGCTAATAGAGGCAAGCATTATATTCCTGATCAAGCACTCAAGCTGGGTTGCAAACTTGGTTCCGGTCAGGAAGAAGAGTGGAGAAATCAGGTTGTGTGTAGACTTTCGAGACCTTAACAGGGCATCTCTCAAAGACCATTATCCGCTTCCTTCAATGGAACAAATATTGCAAGTGGTATCCGGTTCGGAGAGATTCTCCCTCCTAGATGGCTACTCAGGGTATAATCAGGTAATGGTGAAAGAAGATGACCAGTTCAAGACGGCTTTCACCACCAAATGGGGCACCTATGCCTACAAGAAAATGCCATTTGGGTTGTCAAATGCTGGAGCCACTTTCCAAAGGGCAATGGATATGGCATTCAAGGGGTTGATCAATAAAATAGTTTTGATATATCTTGACGACATCACGGTATTCTCCAAAAATGCAGCAGATCACCTCTTTCATTTGAGGCAAGTATTTCAGAGATGTAGAAGATTTGGGGTATCATTGAATCCCAAAAAATGCATATTCTTGGCTCACGAGGGAAAACTTCTAGGCCATATTGTTTCAAAGGAAGGGTTGATGATTGACCCAGAAAGAGTTGAAGCAATTCGAGCATTTCCATTGCCAAGTCACAAGAAGGCTCTTCAAAGCTTCTTAGGAAGGATCAATTTTGTCCGTCAGGTTTATTCCAAACTTTGCAGCTCTCGTAAAGCCAATAACGCTGATGTTAAAAATAGAAGCATGACATTTAAGTGGACATCTGAAGGCAAGGAAAGTTTTGAGGAAATAAAAGAGGCTATATCTCAAGCTCCAACTCTCGTCAATCCAGACTTCTCCAAGGATTTCATGCTATATGCCTTTGGTGGTGGAGACACAATTTCTGCAATCCTGGTACAAAAAAACAAAGAAGGATTAGAACAACCAGTTGCTTTCTTCAGTCAAGGCTTGGAGGAATATGAAACTAGGTACTCTTTCATTGAAAAGCATGTCCTTGCAGTGATCAGGAGCTTAAAGAAATTCAAGCACCTAGTCTCAAACAACAAGATCCAATTATTGGTCTCTCATACGGGAGTCAAGGACTTCCTTCTAAACAAGGATCTGAATGAGAAATGTGTAGGATGGATCACTCGTGTCATGGAATATGACATCGAAATTAAGGTCACCAAGCTAGTACGTGGAAAGGGACTATGTGAACAGCTAGCCTTGAGTCAACAAGTTGAAGCAGGTGATGAAAAAGAGACTACCTTGGTATTGCAAGATGGTCAAGAACAAGAAAATGATGATGTAGCCCACTCCTTGTTGGACTCAGAATATGATACACTTCGTATAGACAGGCCTATGCCCTCCAGAAATGAGCAAAGCAAAGAGGGGCGAAGCTGATACTTCAGATTACAAGCCATTCCATATGTGCTTGTTGATGGTGTTTTGTTTAAGAAAGACATCAATGGAGTTCTATTGAGGTGCATTGGGACAGGTCAAATTGAGAGGGTGTTACGAGATTTTCACGATGGAGATTCTGGAGGACATTTCATCCCCATTGAGTAACAGCTCTCAAGATAATGAAGGCAGGGTATTATTGGCCGACAGTCTTCAGTGACTGCTATACATGGATAAGAAAGTGCAAGAAATGTGCACTCTTCACAGGAAAAGAAAGACTAGCAGCACTTCCATTGCACCCAATTTTGGTTTGACCAACCATTTATGCAATGGGGATTGGACTTCGTCGGGGTCATCAACCCAAACTCAAGCCAAGGCCACAAGTGGATTCTCACGGCGACGGACTATTTCACCAAATGGACCGAAGCAGTAGCGCTCAAAGAGGCAAATGAGTCTAACATACTAGACTTTTATGAAGGAATAGTGACCAGGTTCGGTGTGCCGGCCACTATCATATCAGACAATGCATTGGCATTTCATAGGTTCCAAGATTACAGAATGGGCTGTCAAGAATGGAATCTATTTGAGCACCTCTTCAAATTATTACCCACAGGGTAATGGACAAGTAGAGTCCACGAACAAGAATTTGCTAAGGATCATCAGAAGGAATCTGGATGAAAATAAAAGGACATGGCATACCAAGCTAAAATCAGCATTATGGGAAGATCTGACAGAATAACACCAAAGAGTGTCTACAGGTAATTCTCCCTACAAGTTGGTCTATGGGAAAGAGGCAGTATTGCCTATATCATTAGAATTTCCAGCATTGGAGCTCATGAAGCAGTTGGAGTTGTCTGAGTTCGAACCAATAGAGGCTAGGTATGAAGAGTTGATGGAATTGGAAGAAATTAGAGAACATGCAGTTCAAACAATTGAGAAAGATCCGGCCTTAGTAAAAAGATGGTTTGATAAGAAGGCAAGAGCAAGGACCTTCCAGGAAGGGGACCTAGTTCGGAAATGGGATGTAGATCGTGGCAAAACCAGGAAGGCATTCCAAGTTTGATGCCATTTGGAGTGGTCCCTACATGGTCACGGGATGTAAAAGTAGTAATGCCTTCCAATTTTCTACATTGGATGGAGAATAACTCCCGATTCTGGTTAATGGAATCTATCTTAAACATTGTTACTAAAAGGAAAGGTTTACCCTTGTAAATATTACCTAGATTTCAATTCCTCTAAAGTGCGTATGCACATTGTCTTGTTGTAGTTAGGTTTCAGTTTCCCTAAGTGCTTTGGCACATGTTTTGTTGCTCCTAGGTTGGATTTCTACAGTTCAGCGTGCTCTCGGAGAAGGGGTTGTGATATCAGGCTCAGGATCAGAGATCAAGTTGGTTTCAGGTTATTTCTTATGACTCCATGCCCAATGGATTGCTAAAAGGCCACTGATCTTCTACCTAGCAGGCAGGTAGATCCCGTTGAGTCACCAAATTATTGTAAATATCTTCCCCCCCGAGTTTGCAGATACAAAACTAGAAGAACTTTTTTATTTGGTTCAATAAACAAGATACCAATTAAAACTAAAGACATTCCAAAATGGATACAGATCAATGGTCCACGTATAACTGGCACATGACATAGATTGTCGACCACCAACTATTCGTAATATAGTATGCGCCTTGGCACAGGTAATATGGCTTAACGATCTATGTTGACAACAGAAATGGATGCGCCCTTGAGTAAATATAGACCCTACAGAAGTTGTAGAGACGAAAGATGGATGCACCCTTGTAAATTTATCGCATGACACAGAGAGTGTCGACATGGTGAAAATGTTGCGCCCTTGGCGCACAGTAAATGGCACATGACACAGAGTGTCAACATGGTAAAAGTTGCGCCCTTGGCATGTAAATGGTGCATGACACATGAAGTGTCGACATGGTAAAAGTGGCGCACAGAAATGAGTGTCGAAAATTGGCGCATAAATGGGTGCATGACACAGAGTGTCGACACGAAAATGGATGTGCACCTTGGCGCACATGAAATGGCGCATGACACAGAGTGTCGACATAGTAAAAGTTGCACCTTGGCACACGTAAATGGCGCATGACACAGAGTGTCGACATGGTAAAGGTTGTGCCTTGGCGCACAGAATGTAAGACAGGATGTCGACATAGATATGGATGTGCCTATGGCGCACCTTCAGGAGGCACAACATTTTGAGCACTGACAGGAAGCAGACCTTGGCGCAGATATTCAGATGGCCATAACTTTTGACTGGGAGCTCGGATTCATGCAAGGTTGGAATTTCCGGAAATCTTACGAGGTCCTCTATCCAAGTACGACTAGATATCTTTAATTGGGTGAGAAAAAATTCTTAAAAATGCAAAATACAGTTTGCCACTTTTGGGGGTCGTTAGGGTTCTCACCTACCATCATAATGAGATGAATTAAATGCAGCCTAGAGTTGGTTGGGGTAGATTTCAATTTTCTCTCTCTTTTCTCTCTCATTCTTCCTATAAATTGTAAGGAGGGGCTTCTTTCTAAAGGTTGGACATTCTTGTTTTGCCCCTCCCTTCTTCTCTTTGGCAGGTGAATTGTGGAGTTCAAACCTCCCACCTAAAACTGTAATGCAACTTTTCCTCTTGGCATTTTGTGCAGTGTATTGTATCAATCTTTCGGAGCAAATAATGCATGTCTGTGGATGATTCTCAACCCTCTATGTGTTCATTTTGCATCCTCCTGATCTTTCACTATGAATATCGGGTTATCTGTGCATGATCTTGCATTACATTTTTATATGGTTTGTGTTTATTGGCAAGACAAATGTTCTTCATTCCTCGGTGCATCACCTTTGTAGTTTAGGTTTTATTTTATGCATCTTCTACCCTGTCTCCTTGGCAAGTTAGATTAGGTTTTTTGAGTAAACCCTCTGCATTTTTTTTTATGTGTGCATCTGAACAGAGGAATAGGAACTGGCCTTCATCCGGAGAGCTTTTCCAATTTCGCAAGGTCCCACACTTTGGGAAAATCTCCATGTTATGCAATCACACTGAGAGTCTCAACCCATCGAGTTGTAGACATTCAGGGGTGTTGTGATTAAGCATCAACAATTCTATAGTTTACTCCTCCCATATTTTGTTGGTTGTGGCAAAACTAGGACTTGCAATGCTTAAAACATGTTAGGGTCAAATCCCTTCCATACATAATTGGTTGCGGCAATTCCTGGATCATAATGATCTCAATCACTTTGGATCCCTCACACATATTTTTGCTTGGGGCATCATTAATCATATCAAATAAACCATTTCCAATCATCATAATCATTCCCATACCTACATCATTTTTTTTATGCCTTACCCAATTAATTAATCTCACTCCTTTTCATATCTTGCTTCTTGGGACATCCTAAAAATAATTAAATTCAACCTTCATGAATTTGATCAATCACCCGTAATTGGTTATGTCATGTGTATGTGCATCACAAAATTGGTAATAGATTGATACTTTATTTTTCATTGTGTGTTGTAATAGAGGATAATTTTTTGCATCACGACTCCCTTTGCATATTTCACATGCTAGTAACATCACTTTGAAATTTTGACGTAAGCATAGGTACTTTTTGTATATCCTTCCATCTCACAATATTTTCACCACACTTTGCTACATGTCTCCCTAACATTTTTTGCTATCAATTTTTCTAATTGAGTTTCCATTGATGCAATATGTGCCTCCATGAAGGGACTAACCCCGGTATCTATACTTCCAACTACTTAACATGCACAAAGCTACTTCAAGGGATTCACATGGATATGTGAAATTTTATGGGACATGTCTAAATGGCACGAGTAACCCCACAAACAACACCACTGTGCATGCTAATTTAGATGTAATTCATAAGATAATTTAGAGATTAGGGTTTTAAAGTGTGTTTCATATGCACGTACACTCTTAGTTAGTTCCTATCGTATTTCCTTGAGCATTGAGATTCTCTATTTCTCAAACTTCGGGATCTCAAATTCCTTTTAAAATGTTGCCTTCAACTAGTCATAATCCACCACATCTTGTAACAGGTCATGCTTGCTATACCAAGTATGGGCACAGTCCAAAAATGTCATAGCGAATTGACTAGATTTACATTCTGGATAGATCACCCCCTTCACGCACCAAATCAGTTTGCACTTATGAACATGTTCAATAACAGTTTTAGCTCTGCGATATTATGGTAGGTGAAAATACATCTCATAAAATATGTTTGGAACTAATACTTATTGCATGACAACCTCAACTATTCCTTTTATTGGTGCACTTATTGTAGACACCTCAAAAATTCCACTACCTCCACCACTAGTACTTGGCATCGGAGTTCTAGTTTCATGTTGTAATGATGCACTTCCCTACACTCCACATAAACTTTTGTGTTTTTAAGTTGGCACTCATCATTCCAAATTTATATGCCTTTGGGATATTTGGGTTGTATTGTATCCCTTTTGGTGTTGGTATCAATTATTGAATAACATACATGAAATTATTGTCGAATGTCGCCTTTTTCTTAGCCTGATATCCACTTCCTCATCATTAATTGTTTCAGATTGAAACTTGGTCTTATACATACATTTTTCCTTTTGTATGCGCAAATGGGGTAGGTTTGATTAGGATGCCATTTGCATTATATTACACTTCTTCATCCTCTAAAATTCTTGTTGTCTCAGCATGCGATAATTCTTCCTCCACGTACTCTTCATCCTCTCTTTCCCCTTCCTTCCATAATTAATGTTTTTGGTTTTCCCAACAGTTTATAAATTTGAGTTCCCTTGAAGAATTATTTCATTATCCTCTATTACCATGCATTGTTGTTCTTCATATGAACTCATTCTAAATGCACGTTCATCCACATAATCTATGGTGTAGGCTAATTTATCTCCTTCCCTTCATATCCTTATGTGTTACTCGTGTCATGTAGATTGTTTAACTATCCATATATAAATTTTCAATACCCATGTCTATCATCAACTTCTTAATTTCCAAAGGGAATTACTTTCAAATATGATCTTTGCGTGTGGCTCTCAAAAGAAGTTGAATTGGTATTTGTTTGTGCAAGAAAAGAGTAGATACTAAGTATTCAATAATATAAATGCTAAGCATACCTTTCCACCAGTAATCCACTGCTCGCGTCCAAGTTGTGTAATGTTGTGTAAGTATTTTTGTGCACTTTGGGGTCTAAGGATGCTTCTTCCCTAAACTACAATTCTTTCCCAAACAATAAGTTGTTATCTAAGCATGCAAGTTTGTTGGGTTTATTGGAAGTTCACTATAAATCTCATATAGATTCTTCTCCACCCAAGTCCTTGGAGATAAGTTGGGAAAGCAATTATTTTAGCTAGGATATTTATGCATGGAAGGCATCTTCAATAGAGTGTTGTTAGATCTCAATATTTTCCTATGTAAATATGAACATCCTTTTTCCACCTTATCATATTTGCATAATTATGATGGTCCTAGCAATGGAACCAAAATGTTATGTGTCTAGTTACTACCTACCAAAACATATTGATGCATGTGGGACTTGTTATACATTGGCGCACACATTTATTTTAAATCCTCGCACCATCCTATCACTCCAAAGTAGAAACCTTAGCCCACTCACTTGACGTGTGAGAATAATATTGGTCCCATCATATTTAACATTATGATAAGGAAATTAACAAGATAATATAATATAAGCATTAATAAAGAAATCACATTCAATTAATATACTCACGCGCAAAAATACATTTTCTCCATAACATATGTAACTACTTGATTGCTTGGAAAATTACATAATAATAATCATATCATCCCCCTACCCCTTTACAATGAACGCTACAAGGGTATATATAATAGTGGGGACTTGTCCTTCTCTAGTTAAACAAAATATATTCTTAGCCCTTGAATTCCATAACTACCACTTAACTATTACATTGAAGCAGTGATTACACCACATGTTGTTATACTCTAGTTTTATACTTTGCATGGTAATCCTTTCGAATTATTATGGCTATATTTAGCCATATCCTTTCTCTATCTACCTCATGTTACTAACTTTATGGTCACCTATTTTTAACATGTTATGCTTATTCATGCAAGTAACTCAAACCATCTTTAGTTGCTAGTTTTATCCTATTTTATGTTTTTACACTGATTCATCTAAGCATCCCAAACATGGTTTGGCTTTTGCATCTTACCCATCTATTTCTATGCACTTGCATTTATCTCTTGCATGTTCAGTGTTACTTCTACATGTGTGATCTAATGTTCTATTTTTAGGCTTCAAATCTTCCTCTTGCCTTATCCCAAATCCTTTGTGCTTTCCTTCTAAAACTTGTGCATTCTTCAACCTTTTCATGTTGTTCCTTTGTATATTCTCGCGCATGGTCTTCTGAAATTCTTCGCCCGTGGACTCTTTCCGGCATTCTTCATGTGCATCTCTTTCAACATTCTTGCATGTGTGACCCTTAAAGAATATAAATAATAAAGAAGGAAGAATTAGTTCCTAATGTGGAACTTAACCAATGAAAGAATGTAGAATTTTAGGGCTCAACACCCTATGCGACCACAATCAATTGCCAATATGACCATACATCGAATGAGCCCACATATGGGGCCCATACTATCTAATATATCCTCATTATTAAATATATAACTTTGGAACTCACTATAGGAACTTTCTACCATTACCAAACTGGCGATACATATACAAAAATATGTAATGGGGAACCTACTAGGAGGTACGTTGGAAATGTATCATATATCCATCCTACCAATAGCACAATTGACCTTACTACTAAATTTCACCTAATCATTATCTCATATAAATTTTGGTCCATATATACCCATATCTCGACACCTAGCTTAAAAGTGTACCCTATTCCAATGCTATCTAACATGTTATTAATTGTAGTCACTAAATCACACACTTAATGATGTCAATATTTAGTCCTGGTCTCAATACTACTATTCATATGGTTCTTGAGTGAAAAGCAGTAGTTAGTCACCTAATCAACAACACCTCTTTGACTTTGAAAAAGTTTATGTCCTTGAGCTCATAGTCTGAATGGGTAATCATGGGTACTATCCCCAAGTTTTGGGAATTTCTACTTTTAGATAGACAACTCTAGAGAAAGATGGTTCTTCCCCTAAACTACCCGCCACAATATTACTCAACTCTAATTTCACTGAAAAAGCTATCTTGATCACCTAATACAGGAATTTTCAAGGTATCAGGGAGAGGAGCAGTGAAGTGAAAACAAAATCCTACACTTGGTGCAGGTGATACACCAAGAACCTAATGGTATGAGAACAATTTTCGAATGTGTGAAAATTTTCTTGAAAAAAGTAGATCAGAGATGGTAATGACAATTCTCACATAGTCTAATGCAGAATGCATTCAGCAATAGGATATCATACACACACATTGATATATGAATATATACACAGACACTGGAATTGACACAAACATAGTGTATACGTACATGTTATAGAGGTATAAATTGTAAGTGACAGACTACATCACACTGACTTAATCATATGCATATTAATATGCCAGTCTAAACTACTTACATTTAAAGGCCTTGCATGGGTAGTCCATGGTTTGTTTTGAAGTACATATGTAACCATGACACCCTACATTGGCTTTAAAGTGACAAAATGACAGAGTTCTGCTGCTCAAAGACATATCAAACTTTTCATGATGATCCTAGTACTCTAATTTATATAATTCTAATGAGACCAGACTATAGAAGCGATGTATTACCCAAAATCCATCATATTCAACCAATTACAGACATTATTGTCAATGAGTGACCTTTTGATCTCTGACCTTGAAAAAGATAGTCTCAAGGTGTCCTATAGGACCTACATCAAAGATTAATCCAGACCTATTCTCATTACACCATGTCCTCTCCAGACTACTAACACAAATCTAATAGTTTCGAACTAATGACATTCTCATTTCATTTTTACACTTGTTTCGCCATTTACATTAGATCTTGTGAATGTATGATATTATCTATTTGACCTTAGTCGTCTGATAAAGATTGGTCTTTTGATTCAATCAATTACAAATTAGATTAAAATGAAGCAATAATTCCAAGGTTTGAAATGTTGCTATTGGCATTTGCTCGATGCTCTAATTCAGCAAATTGATGATGTCTGAATTTAATCATGTTGGAGTATTGAGATATTTATTTGTTTCAGGGTCACCTACCCTCATTGTTAGGTTTGTAAATAAACCAAAAAGTGTTGATCTGTATAGGATTTCGTATGTCCTTTAAAAACTCCTAATTTTCCTGCACGATTCGGAGCTCGGGATTTAAGAGTTTAACACTATGATGCTAATGGAGGGAAATTTGAAACATGTTCCATAGGGAGTCTCTCATCTAATGGGAACATACATCTGTGATTTTTACTCTCTTATTACTTTCACATGATCGTATAGTAAGTTTAGTGCAGAAGCATAACCATCTTAGTAGCACTATAAGGAAACTAAAAGCCTATGTAGCCTAATGTGAGACCGATTATCATGCTAACCATCCTAATGATACATCGACTCGTTAACTGGGCTAGATGAGTTTGTTAACCTCCACCATACCCGTATAAAATTATCCTATATACTACAGTGATTTTGGGTTTGCGAGGAAGTCATATACTCCATGGAAATTGGACCATGCGGACTCTAAAGTCTGCACGAAGCCTTAAACCCATAACATATAGGATTTTGGCCATTTCAGCCTTATGGCACACAAGCATGTCAACCAACTGACGCTTAGGACGTTGGAGAATTCCAAGTCCACAAGTTCTGTAATACATGTGGGGGTTATGAAGCTACTAGTTTAGGGATGCGTTAGCAATTAGCGGGGACAAGCCTGGCCCGATCGATCCACAGAGAAAATAAGATATATGACTCGGGACATGAGTGAGAAGCAAAGGTTCATTTCCATAATTGGCATGCTTCCTTACCATTTCAGACCCAATTTCAGATGGCATGCGAAGGGTCTTCTAACCCTATGTTAGACAATCCAAAGTGTGTTCCATTTGCAAAGTCTAGACCTGCAATATGGGAGTTTAAATAGGTGCTTTAGGTCATTCATTTTTACCTTTTGTAGATAACTCCCTAAGGAACATTTTCCTGAGCTATGGTAGTAATAGAGAGAATACAATGATTCATGTGCCCCTAAGCATCCTACATGCAAGTTGATTCACACGATTTATATCTATCTAAGGATTCTAGGTGTACATTTTATAATGTCTTGGTAAATCATCCATGTGGTAAATATTTGGATACACGAAGAGTAATAGATTCGATTCAGTAAGGGCATGGAACTTGGGAATTGAAGGATTCCATCCAATCTTACACCTGCATTTTCCAAAGGGCTTGGGTTTTTTTTCATTCTCATTTTTGACTGTGCAGTCACTAAATCACCAGGACTTAGGTTACTGTACATCTAACCTCTAATCCAATGTACGTCATTTATATGCACGATTCCTGAGTAAGAGAATTACACATTACCTCTTGAATTACTTTACTTTGGACATTAATTTTATCCTTTTTGTCTTTACTGCTTGTTGTTTTTGATTGACTAGGCTTAAAGTAATGTGCATAGGTGGCATGTAGGACAATCCTACGAAAGCTCTACATTTCACTTTCTAACCTCAAGGAGCACCATGTACAGGATCACCCATAAGAGGAACTAGGAGCGTCAGGTGCTAATTTCTACTCAGCAATTGAATTATCCTCCTGATTGGGCTGTCCCTTTTTTTTATGATCTTTCGAGATGTGGACACATGAAGGATTCTATCAATATTAGTGTCACCAAACACCATTTGGCATTTCAGTTGTTGTGGGAAAACTATGATGTGTTCTCTTAGAAGTAAGCAAATGAAGGTCATGGAGATGTATGAGGAAATGTATGTGTATATGATACACACAGGTGACACACACACACACACATCTCGACATGTATTGATTTACGCTCGTTACGGGGGAAAGAATGTTTTAAGACGTTGTCACGATTCAATTTTCAATTACAAAGAGCTAATCATTTTATATCTACTACACAAGGACTAAATTTTTGGACTACATACTTCACTACATAGGAGTGGTTTGTAAATTCCATACCACACATTTATATTGGGAGTAGTTGTAAGCCCATTATGGTCTTTATGTGATTGGAATTAGGGCATCTTAGCTCAAGAGACACTATTTCAATGCACACACACACAAGTAAATACATTGAGTCTGAAATGTAGTGCAACACTCAGTGATAATCACATTGGGGTGTCCAACAATTAGGTCAAGTTTGAACTCAAGCACATGCATTATCTTTATTCATCTAATGTGTGTTTAGTACCTAGGACAGGTAAGAACATATTAGGAGTTTATTTTGTAATTACCATGTTCCTAATAACAACATGAATCTGCAAAAAGATGCAATTAACAATGAATAACACTAAATGACAACAGAAATTTACCATTTATTTTTGAGCCATTTACATAGATTCACACATACACCTAAAATAAATACTAGCACCTAGGTAATCCCTAATCCCTATTTTACGTGGATTTTCCTATCCCTGAGATTCACTGGATCATAATTGAAGACATAGCTAATGGATAGTCTAGAATTAGTTATTCCAGATCATTTACCAACCTAAAATCAGTTCAGACCTACATTTAAAAGTTAAGTCATTCTCCAAACCCCTATAAATCACTCTTGTATTGTTATTTCAATTTTCATGATCTTATTTTAATACTGTTATATCTATTTAATTAATACTTTTCTTATCTTAAATTTAATTTTAATAAATCATTTGGTTAACCTGATCCCTTGCATGCTCTTTAACGGATCCATTTTCCTCCAAAATCAAACCCTAGTTGCATTAGAAATTCATATATACATCTTATCTTAAACTTACCTAATTTTAATTTATCGTCTACCATAAATAAGATAGGTATAGAATTTTTCCTAGGGCTTCATGAAAACTTGATAGGGATATCCATTTGGGTCACTTTCATGGCTCTAATATTTTTAAATCACCTTTTGTTCATAAAGAATAATGACTCTATTTTCAAATTCCTTTGAAATTATTTTTCTTTTTTTCCAGATCTAATGAAAAAATCTTATTGTTCACCCTAATTGTTACCAAAATTTTTTTGAAAATTCAAAATTATAGTTTTTAATAATTAAAACATAATTAGTGAAATACACACTTTTGGCCAAATCACTTGGGAGTCCCCTCTGTTTTTCTTTCAATTTATGTTCAAAGGAGTCAAGGGAACTATGTTGGCTTGTGTAGAAGAAATCTATGAATTATAGTGTTAGAGCAAGAATGGCCATTGCAAGATATATGCAAGAAATGTAGACAAGAGTCACTTGGATTGTCTTTTATCATTCTCTTGGGTAGGATCTCCATGGGCAACATAATACTACAATCTAATATACAATCATCTCTACATGAACACTTTGGGATTATTCATAGCTTGGATATTCCATAGTCATGGAAAATGTAGGGACCACTGGTCCTAAGTATCATTTCTTTATTTACTTATGTTATGATGTAATCTTTATTTACATATTTATTGTAACATTATGTAATATGTAAGTTGATTAAATCTATATTTATTAGAATCCTTGAATTCTAACAATAATTGTCCCTTGGTTAAATCTTCCTCCTTATCTTCTAGAGTGGGCTCATGCTTTCTCTTGGGGATATTTACCTTTACCATAGATTCTTGTGGAAGTTTGAGGTCATGTACCTTAATGATATTCCCATCCTTTAGCTTCGGTCATAGGTAAATGTACACCCTAAACGCTTCCTTTCCTACCTCCATGGATACAACGGGGTTAAGGTCCATACTATCCATTTCTATTGTCTCAATATATGATGCCTTAGATTCATAACCATACTTCTTACGCAATATTAGGTAGTCTGAGTGTACCCTATCTACGTTAAATTTAAAAGGTTGTACATCTAGCATCCTGTTCGATAGGATCTTAAAGTACCTCATGATGAATGCAAATAGATGTTTAAACCATGTGTCCATCTCTCCATTACTTAACAAGAATATGCCAAGGAAGAATTTTTGCAACATAACAAACTCTTCCTGGCCATTCAAAACTAATGAAAAATCCCTAGGCACACTCCATTAATTCTCAAAGGCATCATGCATTATTTCATACCATTTTTCTAGGTACACCTTGTAAATATTGGTGATCTCTCCCTCACAAGTATCCCACTTGGAGATAAACCACTTTTTCGAAGACTTCTTTTCAATGGGGTGCTCCCAAATGTCATCCTTAGCACCATTTGGTACATATATCTTCCAAGTCTCAATACTATCAATACCAAATAAGTGGATAATCTCCAAGTAATCTTTTCTCCTCTTTCCACTCGGACCTTCACTTCCTCATATTGTGCCTTCAATAATGTATAAGGAAATGTTCTATTGAGTATTCTGTGCCCATCCTCTAATGTGTGATATGAAATAATTTATTGTTCACTTATGTCCATCTTTTAGAATGCACCCAATTTACAACTTACAAGGTGCAAAACCAATCTGGTTGTTGGGTTAGTTATGTTGCAATCAATGCTAAATGCACGACTTTCCCAACTTTAATACATGGAACCTTCATTGCATATAGATCTCTTATGGCCTCCTCATCATGCAAGTCCAAAGATATACTCTTCACCATTGTCACACAACCTGGTTATCTTATGAATGAGATGTTTAGTCAAACTAACTATCATCCCACCTCCCAATGAAATAGAAATAATATTCATGTAACTTAGACATCCAAGCCATTGGTACAAGTTCACGATATTTAATCAAAGTAAGGTAACTCAAGGAACTGTAATAGTCCCACACTTTCCATAGGCCTAATTGCATGCCTTTTCCCTATAGAAATACCCATCCATTTATAGTAATTTCCAATTCATGCACTACATCATTGGCCATAATTTTTGTATCACGACCTTGCCATGTGGTAGTTGTACTCATTGATCTTGTCATGGTACAGAGTTTTGACATCCCAAGGCTTCCCTACAATCACTTCATATGGGGGTACTCGTGCATTTCAAAGACCTCCATTCTTGTAGATGATTTCTCTGATGGATTTTTTGTTTTATGGTTCTCTCTTTAGTTTACTATTGTATCTTCAATATAACACATGAACCTTTTTAACACCTTGTGCCATAATGTGCTGAGAAAAATAAAATTTATTTTCTTCAAATCATTCATGTGATGCTTTTAATCCTTGGCCCTCATTCAATTCAACTCCTAAATCCTTAAATCATATGAAATATGTGTGAGCTTAATTTACTCTTCACCTTCAAACCCTAGCTCATTTCCTTTCCATCCGAGACCCTCCGTCACCTAGCTTCCACTTACAATAAAAAAATAATATAGCGTCCCATTTTCAAGCTTCTTGAAATAAACACATTGGTTCTCTTCACATCTCAAGTAACCATGGTCATGCATGTTATTCACCTCATGTACCATTTCCTTGGAGCTTCTCTTGAGCCCATATCAGGACTTCAACACTGCACACTTCAATTTCTCCTTACCCTTTGCACTTCATACTTCAAGTTTCTACTGCATATAAATCTTTCATCCAAATCACGCTTCAAGGAAACTTCATGCTTAACATGATTTTGCTCTAAATGCTTCATGCTACTGCAAATATCACAATACAATATCGTATGGAATTCATGCTTCACACAGGAGAAAATATTTCACCAAATTCAATACCTACTTTCTGTGCAAGTCCTTTTACTAAAGCCTTGTAAGAATTTTTTGTCCACCCTCTTCTTCCTTTATATATTTTGTAAACCCACTTTTCTGCAATGTTACTTAACCTACTGGACAACTTAACACAAATCCCAACTTTAATGTTTTGTTCCAAGGAGTCCATCTTTTCCTCATCTCATGCCATGCTCCCACTGCATGTGGGTTCCATCCTTCATTGCTTACTTCAAAACTATTTGGTTCACCATTATTAGTCAATAATAAATAAAATAGAGAAGGTGTAAATACCCTCTAAGTAGTCTACTTTACGCTTTGTGACCTTGTCACACATCTATGGGCCTATTCATTAGAGGCTCAGTTCTTTATGTGAGAAATTTGTATCCAATCTAATAGTGAATGCACATTTGCACCATGTAACCAACAAATCATTCTTAGACCGATTTATTTCGCACACCATTAATAATTTTCCATATTACAATATTATATCAGCCTATCAACACACCGGTTATTTACCATCCTGTCCATGAGTTTTAAATCTCAAGAGTTCATTTTCATTCAAAAACTTCTCCAACCGGTTCATCCTTAGGTACCAAAAAAATCATGTACATAGTCTTTTCATTCATCAATGTCATGAATCCTACAATTTTATTATTCTACTAAACCCAAAAAAAAAAATCACCAGATCCATAAGATAATGAAAAGAGACCATCTCTTATTTTGCATCCAAAAAATCTTTTTCCTTATCAATATGCAAAAAGCTCCCATTGAAGTAACTTTTAAGGCAAAGAAAGATCTACCTCAAAAGCCTTCAAATGTCCAAAGTCCTCTGGTATTCCAATATCTTAGTGAACTACAAGGCCCATAGTTACCAATGCAACCAGCTTATCAATGGTTCTGCCCAAAACTTAAATAAATCCAAGCACCATTCCTCATATAGTCTAGCACTTCCATGATTGTCTTTTCATTCTTTCTGCCTTTTGTCATTTTCTTGTGGTGTTCTTGAACCATCCACCAATACGTATGTCCATTCATCAAACAATAATCATTAAATCCTTGCTACAATATCACCACCATTTCATATACTAGTCATTTTAACTTTGCATTTGATATTCTTATGGAAGGGCACATCCATCTTTTAGGTAAAGTCTCAAAAACATCAGATTTAAAGGGTGTTTAATTCACAATAAACCCATTGCATTTCTTGTAGCATCATAATTGAAAGTAACATAATACTGGGATCCTCTATCACAAGCTACCAAGTGTCAATGTATTCCCCACACATCTGAGTGTATCCTCTAAGCTCCATTTTTCTCCTATGGGTGTAGGAGGTAGTATTATGATGGGATACAATAAAATCTACCAATCATCTTTAACTTCCAAAGACACAATGAGTCACCTTTCAATGGTAAGGCTCAACATGTTACCCTTACCTTTAATATTGCATTCCTTTTTGACTCATATGGCCCAACCTTATGTCATATGCATACATCTGAATATGAAGTAGATCACAGAAATCTGTGTAGGAATCAGTAATCTACACAAGACAAATATTGTTCCTACCAACTTGCCTCTTGCCACAAAAGTGACCCTTTTAACATTTCTCAAAAGTCTTATGAATGTAACCATGCAACCAGATTTCATCCTAGTTTCCTATTAGAAATAGATTCCTCATTGAGGCTTGGCACATGCCTCACATCTTTCAATACCCATGTATATCCATTCTAAAATTTTAGATGAAATTCCCCTTTACCAGTAATACTGCAAGGTTCGTCATCACCCAAATAAACATGCCCAAAATTACCTTGGACATAATTTCTGAAATAACCCTTATAGGGGTTGCATGAAAATAAGCTCTTGAATCTAAAACCCATGATTCTATTCTATTATCCAAATAAATAATAAGAGCATTTTTCATTACCTCTTTTGCAATATTTTCCTCTTTACCTTTTTCTGGGTGTTCATTCTCTTTATCCTTTGACCAACAATATTTCTTTGCATGTCCTTTCTTTCCACAATTCCAACAGGTAATTCCTATTACCTCTAGGATTTAGATGTACATATCCTTAAATTTGATTTCCCATTATTCTTACTTTTGGATCTCTCCTTTGCCTATCCTTTCTTTCTACATTCAAAATATTCCTAGATGATGATTCCTTTGCACTCTTCATGTGAATTTCTTCATTCAAGATTATACTAACCACATCATCAAAATTCAAAATATTATTAGCAGATGTTGTATTACTAATAGCCATTACCAAGTTATCAAAAATATCAGGTAACGAACATAAGAATAAAAGTTCTTTCACTTCATCATGAAACGACATATAAACCATTTTAACTGATTTAGAATAGACCAGAAATCATTCAAATGACTGTTTTAGATGTAGATCCACCTTCATGCATCTTAGAACTAAATAGTTTCTTCATCAAATAAAATTTATTTGAAGCACTAGGTTTTTTATATAAATTAGCAAGAGATTTCATTAACTCTACAGTAGATGTTGCTTTTGTAATATTAGAAGCCACAGATGCTTCTAGGCTCAATCTTATAGATCCAAAAGCCTTTTGAAGTCAAGAATATTCCATTCTTCATCAGTCATCTTTGTAGTTCATTACTTCTCATCCAATGGTAAGTAAAAATATCTTTGATACAGATAATCCTCAATCTGCATCTTCCATAATTGATAATTTCAGCCTTCAAATTCTCTACCTTGTATTTGCCATTCTTCTGCCATTGTTGTAGCTCCCACTCAATCAGAAATCCCTCTATGAGTAAATCTGTCAACACATAAAACCCTCAAACAAAAAATTTGATACCAGTTGTTGGGGTTAGCACAAGGTTGTACATATATATATATGTTCAGATCTAAGCATACATGCAATAGCAAATGGAAATCCTCTACAATACCAAATATACTTGGACAATAAGAGATGAGTAAATCAACAAGATTTAACATGGTTCACCTAGTGTGGGCTACATCCACCAAGAAACAAGCCAATATATTATGATTGGAAAGCTTTCATACTTACCATATATAATGAAAATATACAATCTTCCACAGTCTCACTGGATGTACAATAATTTCTTTCTCTCAAGCTTCTCCTTCTCTCTCCAAGAATTCCTTCTCATAATTATTTTCACAATAATCATTAACTCTCTCTTCTAACCCTATCTTTCTAGCTTACAAATCCCTGTAGACACCAAAATTAGGTCATACTTCCCTTAAAACCCTGTTCATTAAATTAACCATATCCTACCCATTCATATTCCCTAGTGCACATATTAATTTAATTAATTTTCTTAATCAAATTAATTAATATCCTCACTTAACCACCTCACCCAGCCAACTCACCTAGCCACCTCACTCAAATGACCCACTCAAACCTCATTAATGACCTAAGACCAAGTCTAAGCCTATCCTAACCAACTAGGACTTAGTCTAAACCTAGACTTAACTCCTATTAACAAACCTAAAAAGACTCCTACTTATCTTTTTGTGATCCATCACTCAAGACTCGGAAGAAGGTTGAAATCATGCCAAAAATAACAACAATTTGGCTATTTTTGGCCAACCTAGATATTCCCTCCTTGACTGACACCGGTTATATCTCAACCGATGCCAGTCACCTAACCATTACCAGTTAGGTTAAATACATTTCCAAAAGTGTTTTCCTAGGTTGGTCATTTGATTCAGAATCTCATATAAATAGAGACTTGGAGCACTCAAATTTAGTTAAGCACTCAGGAAAAGAAGACACATGGGAGGACTACCAATAACCATTTAAACATTCATCATCTTCTTTATGATCACATATTAACATAGAGAAGTACAAAGTTCAAACTACCATGACACAAATATGACTCTTCTCTCTAGATCTTGTCCCACACCATCTTCATCACCCACGTTCTATAAATCTACTATTCAGTAAGTACTTAACACCTCTTCATTTACCCCCATTTTCTTTCAGTAAGATTTATTATCCATCTCAGTAGTTTATCTTTCTCCACATCTGTATACCTCCTTCCTCCCACCAACCTACCACCTTATCATACCTAGACCTTTCACCTATCTTCACCCTCTTCTAACCATCTCCAAGTATTCAAGACCATTTTATGACATCACCCTCACCATTTCCAACCTCTGTACAATCACAGAGAGTCTGAAAAATAAATTCCAAGAACTTCTTGTTAATTTCCCCTACCGACACCAGTTAGCCAACTGACGTCGGTCATTCTACCTAACTGGAATTGGTCATCCAACTGACATCAGTTACTGTTTCTAGAAATATACCTCAAACCAACAAGCTCATACCCATTTCCCGACATCGCAGAACCATTTTTAATCTTTACTAGACCTTACCCAGAGCTTGTACTAGGCATGCAACACAACACCAACCAATCACCTGACCCGTTTTGACCCCAATCACCTTTTACTTGACCTTTTTTTTTGTATGAGATACCTAAATCATTTCAATTCCAATAGGATCATTATTTCATGTATATTTTAAATAAGATTAATACTGTTATATAAAAAGTGGATTGACAGCCTATTCAAGAAGCATCATGCTTCCCGGATCTAGCTTCTGCTAGGCATTCCACTCATTGTTTTGTTTAACTCTATCTGGTGGTATTGTTTTACATTTACAAGTAGTTCCTCCTAGCCAAAAGGGAGCTCTCGCAGTCAACTTGGATCAGGAAATCAGAATGTGCACACAACCTTCAACTGACATTACAAACATATATTCCTCCTTGGCCTACTACCCTTATCTATTTCATTAATTTATCTAAGAATCTCTTCTAACCCTATCATTCTGGCTTATAAATACCTTATACCATTAGGGAACTTATCCATGTAATTATAATTTAAATTGCTTTAATAGGGAAAATTAGATGGTAATTCTTGTGAGTTAAATAAAACATTCACAAACAAGCAACCAATGTTGGTTAGCCTTAACCGATGCCAATTCTTACTTTCCTGACCAATGCCAGTCATTCAGGTCTAGATGTCAGTCTCCTTAATTTAATGTCTCCCTTTTAACTCGATGTTGGTGATGTGTTTTCTAGCTCTGTTGATATAACATGCTAAATTTAGATTTCAGTTTTATGCTCCACATCTCAACACACATATCCCTAATACTATGAAACCTTCCCAAGTAAATCTAGTTTTGAGTCATATTTCAGATCCTTTTATTAGAAATGATGAGACTTCCCATAAGGCTATCTTAGAATCTATTCAAGTTTTACACTGTTCCTTTTAAGATCAACTTCAAGCCATGAATACTAAAATTACATTGCTCATGACTGAAATCCCCCACCTCAAAGATAATTCCAATACACATATTCATTCTCTTTCTATGCCTATGATCTTCCCAATACCAAGCCTACACAATTTTATCTAGGTGACACATGCGATCATATAAGCGAGGGTAAAGTTATAACTTAAAAAACCTTTTATAGTTAATTCATGAGCATGATAAACAGCTTATGATACAAATCTTTGAGCTCCTAAATCATTGATTAATTACTATGTTTCCAAATCATTATTATCCTCATTATCAACTTACAAAATCATAAGGCCAACCTTTATGTAATTATCATAGAATTAAAGGTTATTGTGATAATGATTTCTATTCTTTACAATGAAAAATACTACAACTTGAGCATAAGACATTTATTTCATTCTCTAAGCAACATTATGCTAAACATTCATCTCAGGTTTCCACATCCTAATGGGTTCCTAAATCTAGTTCATCTACGACTCATGAGAATAATTCCATATCAAATGCCTCCATTTCTGCAATACCAAATGAATAAAACTTATGAGCCAT
Source organism: Taxus chinensis (assembly GCA_019776745.2). NCBI lineage: Eukaryota > Viridiplantae > Streptophyta > Pinopsida > Cupressales > Taxaceae > Taxus > Taxus chinensis. Next base: position 260,708,301 of record CM034157.1, on the reverse strand, counting down.
TGCATACTTGTAACACCAACAATATCAGTTGAGCCACCAAAAGCCCCATCTAAGGCCAACACAATAGCATAATCTACACATCATATTGAGATAGATTATGCAAACAAAATTATCAATGACTTACCGAATGATTTATGGATCTCCATGGGCATGGGCACCTATAAGATAAATCCTAACTATAATTTTCAACAATATTATGAGAAAAACATGGATAACACTAATTCAAACCTACTAATCAAATATTATGATGACAATGTTTTTTTTATCTTACTATTATGAACTATAAGCACCTTGATGAGAATTTTCCAAATCTTGATCCTATTGATGAAAAATATGAAACTATTTCACCAGAAGCATCACAAATTTCTCATCGCTTAGTTGTATAATATAAAGCAATAAAAAGGGAAAATATATCATCCCAGTGCAATCCCATATATCTTATTTTAATTAATCAATCCTCTTATCTTAGTTCTTTTACAAATGGATTTGTGTTACCTTATTATTTTATTTCGAATATATCATTTTGTCAATTCACACTTGAAGTGAATCCTAGTAAGATTACCATACCATTCCTGATTAGAGGTACAATCTTGTTCCTTAGTTCATACTTGACTTATAGAGGGATTCCTATAGGGAAATCAAGGACACACCCAACTTCGGCATGGGCATCCTTAAACTCCGTTGAAGGATATTCTTTCAATATGTATTTGTAAATCAAATGTCAAGTCCAATTAGCTTACATATTGTTTAATATTCTTCTTTGTTATACATTTGGACCATAACTCATTGATGGCAATTTGTGTGAATGGTGAAGTAAAGATTAGTAAAGATCTATAAGGGACACAAAGGTTGATTGGTAGTATCCTCTAAAAAGGTTTATAAGCATTGTATTAGACATGTGCACATGTCTTCAATATGAAAGGTTTTGAAGCTTTGTGTTACATGTTGAAGGTCCTTGCAAGGTTTGTACTCAATCAAAGTTGATAATATTCTGACTCATCATATCTCTGAGTGGTACATTTCCCCATTGAAGAAATTACCTTCTTGGACACTTTACTATGAAAATTAAGATTCAAATATGAAGGATTTATCTTGCAGTGAGAAAATGATGATCTATAGGCCTTTGAATTTTGAAGTGTTTGATGATTATATTCCTGAAGGTTCTAGTGAATTTATTTTGTGTATGCTCCATTAAAGAAATAGTTTGATAAGCATAAAGTTAAGATCAACCTGCATGTGAACATTCAACTCTTGATGTCTATAGGATTGAACATTTAAATCAACTTACACTAAATATTTTAAAAGATTCAGGGTCATTATCGATTATCTACAATCCATTTTTCACGCAACCCTCTATGTGAAGGTATACATCTTGTAGAACTCAGTGACTTCCTTTCGAATGAGCCCATCTTTTGATTGAAATTTGAATATATGTTGAAGGATTATAGTCACTCCTTGAATATTTAAGTTGTGACAACAAAAATAGTCTAAAAAAGGGTAATGGAAATCTAATATGGAAAAACACGTGCACTATAGGATAGGACACACAAGAGAAAAATGGTTATACCAGTGGTAAGGTTAGGATTAGAAGACATTGTACCAAATTAAGGTCAACTCATGAACTACCGACTTTCACGTGTAATGGAAAAATCTAAATTAAATCGAAGCTTTAGTTCTGTCCAAAATTTGACAAAGACCAAATCTATGTGGATTTGTTGTAGATTGGACTTTTCAAAATTTTGCATAAACCTAAAATCTAGTGAAAATGAAATTGCTTCCCCCTGAGTCTCTCTATTAGTCCGTGTGTTGCAAATGAGTAATAGGCTCAATAAGTGTCTGAAATAGTTGAAGGTGTGGAGCCTTCTTATTGGTTTAAGCTTCATAGTGACAAGCCCAAAACTTCAAAAGTTGATTGCTTGAAGCACCTTCTAACCATAGATTTATTGATGAATAATACTAACACCAAAGGCATGTGGAGCCTCTTTATTGGATTGAGCTTTGCATTGAAAAACATGACACCACAGAAAGATATATGGAGCTGTTCTATTGGATGAAGATTCTAACAAATACTATCACCTAAGGAGTATGTCAAGACGGTACCATATGGTTCAAAGCTTCAAATTCAAAAATTCTTGACCCTATGCTTTTTTTAGCTTTATTCATTGGATACAATTTTGCAAAGGTATAACAATTGTTAGGAAATAAGAGATAAAATATGCAGAATAATCCCTCACAGAATCGCAACAGTAGAAACTAATATGCAGAAATTATTACAGATCTCAAATAAAAGTGCAGAATAAAATAACACAACACAAAGAGACAGTATTTAATGTGGTTCACCCAATTTGGGCTACGTCCACCAAGAATCACTTGCTCAGATTTTATTACAAGCCACCACTCTCTCAATACAATACCCAGATCCGTTTGGAGCTATGCTCAAAAAACTCTACAGAATTCACACCCGAATTCAAAACACATCTGCAATACATTTGCTTGTCTATCTATCATATGCATAAGACCATATAAATAGACAACTGCTTAAGCAGTTTTACAAAACCGTGGGTATCAAAACCATGGGAAAACCCGTCCCATAAACCTATGGGTCAAAAAACTGGGTACCATATGAGAAAAGCACGTTTCCCGATATGTCGGGTGCATTTTTCGAGGCCAAAAAAAATTTACCCAAAACGGTTGCTACCCAACCCCTGCTACCGAGGGGCTAATAAACCCCCGCTCATGGCCCGGCCCGGCTTCAAATACCGGCGAGGATACATGAAAAGTGTACAGTACTCTTAGTGTACAGTCTTCAACACTTTCACACATGAAAACAGGCTCCACAACCTAACAATCTCCCACTTGGAGACTAGTTTTCCTCTGAGCAAGCTTCTCAACCCTTCACTAGTTTCTGTGAAGACCAACCAAAGCTGAACACAACTTCAGTTTTTCCCTTGTGACCACCTTGGTCATCATGTCTGCAAGGATTCTGACTGGTATGAATCTTCTCCAACTTCAACTTCTCTTCCTCCAAAGTTGTCCTGATGAAATGGTACCTTAACTGTATATGCTTTGTCCTAGAGTGGAAAGCAGAGTTCTTAGCTAGGTGTATAGCACTCTAACTATCACTATGCAGCTTACATTCCTCCTGCTTATGCCCCAACTCCTCAAGCAATTGTTGTAACCAAATCATCTCTTTGCTTGCCTCTGTGGCAGCAACATACTCAACCTCTGTGGTTGACAAAGCCACCAGCTTCTGTAGTCATGAAATCCAGCTCACTGCTGTCCCACCTACAGTGTAAATATAACCTGTCGTGCTCCTCCTGTTGTCTACATCTCCAGCCATGTCTGAATCTACATAACCATGTAAAGTGGTGTCTGATCCATTGTAGCACAAAACTGTCCCCATGGTCCCTCTCAAATACCGAAGGATCCACTTTACTGCTTGCCAATGCTCTTTACCTGGATCACTCATAAATCTACTCACAGCTCCCACTGCATGGGAAATATCAGGCCTAGTGCACACCATAGGCATACATCAAACTACCAACTACTGATGAGTAAGGTACCTTGGACATCTGGTTTCTTTCCTGCTCTGTCTTGGGACACTGCTCCTTTGATAACTTAAAATGGCCTGCCAAAGGAGTCCCAACCGGTTTAGCATCCTGCATGTTAAACCTATCCAATACCTTCTTAATGTACTCTTCCTGAGATAAAGTCAGCTTCCGTTCCTTCCTATCCCGAGTTATCCTCATACCAAGGATTTTTTGGCTACCCCCAAATCCTTCATATCAAAGGATTCACTTAGCTGTTTCTTGAGTACTTTTATTTCCTGCATGTTTTTACTTGCAACCAACATGTCATCAACATACAAACACAAGATAATATAACTTCCATCCTCAAATTTCTTTGTATACATGCAATGGTCAGAATGACATCTAATATAACCTTGCTCCATCATGAAGCTATCAAACTTCTTATACCATTGACGTGGAGCTTGTTTCAGGCCATACAAGCTCTTCTTCAGTTTGCACACCATCTCCTCTTTACCTTTGACTTCATATCCTTCTGGCTGCTGCATATATAGCTCCTCCTCCAAATCACCATGGAGAAATGTAGTCTTTACATCTAACTATTCTAAGTGCAAGTCTTCTGTTGCCACTATTCCAAGAACAGTTCTGATAGAAGTCATTTTTACTACAGGAGAAAAAATCTCATCAAAATCTATACCTTGTTTCTGTGCAAACCCCTTGACCACCAACCGGGCCTTATATATTTTCTTTCCTCCTTCTTCATCTTTAACTCTATACACCCACTTGTTCTGCAATGCTCTTTTGCCTTCCGGTAGCTTCACCAAATCCCAAGTCTAGTTCTCCATGAGAGACTTATGCTCCTCATCCATGGCTTGCTCCCACTTCTTCCTGGCATCTACCTGCATTGCTTCATCAAAGCTCTCTGGCTCTCCACTATCAGTGAGTAATAAATAATAAAGAGAAGGAGAAAAACATTCAGGTTCTTTTCTTACCCTAGAAGACCTCCTCACTGTAGGAGTTTGGGGTTCCTGTTGAGTAGGTTCCTGAACTGATTCATGGGTCACTTTCCCATCCAGAAGATCCTCTACCACTGCATATTCTTTCTTGGATTCTTCCCTGTTTTCCTACAACTGTTGCTTATACATGACTTTCTCATTAAAGACCACATCCCTAGATCGAATGATTTTCTTGTCCTTAATACTCCAACATTTATATCCGAAGTCATCACCACCATAACCAATGAAAGTACATTTTTCTGATTTAGCCTCTAGCTTGGTCCTATCATCCTTGTCTATATGAACAAACACCTCACATCCAAAGACTCTAAGAAATGAATAATCAACTTTCTTACCATACCAAGCCTCCTCAGGTATGCCTCCATCCAAGGCACTTGAGGGTCCTCTGTTTATCAAGTACACAGCTGTGCTCACCGCTTCTGCCCAAAAAGAAAGAGGCAGTCCTGCATGTAACCTCATGCTCCTAGCACGTTCCATTATTGTTCTGTTCATCCTTTCTGATACCCCATTCTGCTGCGGAGTTCCTGGAACCATATTTTTCCTGTGGATTCCATTCTTAGAACAATAATCATCAAATTCATTGCTGCAATACTCCCCTCCATTATCTGACCTGAGACATTTTAACTTAAGACCTGTTTCATTCTCTACCAAGGCTTTCCATTTAACAAAAGTGTCAAATACATCAGATTTTTTTCTAATACAATAAACCCAAACTTTCCTTGTTGTATCATCAATAAAAGTAACATAATAACTTGAACCCCCAAGAGATGATACCTGAGCTGGCCCCCACACATCAGAATGCACCAGCTCTAACTTACTCTCTTTCTTTGTAGGTCCAACCTTGAGAAACCTTACTCGCTTCTATTTCCCATATATGCAGTTCTCACAGAAATCCAAACCTATTTCTGTATATCCAGAGAAAATTATTCTTTATGATTTCATGCCCTTATGGCTCATATGACCGAGCCTATAGTGCCATAATGTTGTATTTACATTTGAAGCCACAAGATTACAATCATTAGTACTATAAGTGGTTAAATACAAGGTTCCAACCTTCTTACCTCTTTCCACCACAAGAGCACCCTTGGTAACCTTCCAAGAGTCCACTGTAAATATCACAGTATAACCATCACTTCCCAATTGCCCCACCGATATCAAATTTCTCCTTAATGTAGGCACATGTCTGACATCCTTCAATAGCCATGTATTCCCATTTTGCATCTTAACCTGAACAGAACCTTTTCCAACTATGCTGCAAGGCTCATCATCACCAAGAAAAACATGCCCAAAATCTCCTTGAACATAATCAACAAAATAATGCCTATGTGGAGAAGCATGGAAAGAAGCCCCTGAATCTAAAACCCAAGATTCAGTAATATTGTGCAAAGAAAGAATCAAAGCATCCTGACATACATTACCCGTTGCCACATTTGCCTCCTTGTTTTCTTCCTGTTGTTTCTTCTTATCCTGAAGCTCCCAACAGTCCTTCTTTGCATGCCCAGGCTTTCCACAATGCCAACATACTATCTTGCTTTTGGATTTTGACCTTGCCCGATCCTTTGATTTTCCACGGTTTCCTCTATTCTTCTGTCTCCCTCTAGTTTCCACTGTCAAAGCATTCCCTGAAGTAGAAGATTCCCCAGAGCTTTTTCTTCACATTTCCTCACTTAGAATCACCCCTACAACATCCTCAAACTTCAACTTTGAGTTAGCTGGAACCGAGTTACTTACCGCCATTACCAGGCTATTCCAACTCTCAGGTAAAGAGCACAAAATTAATAAAGCCCTAACTTCTTCATCAAATTCTATTGTAACCAAAGCTAGCATATTCACAACCATATTAAAATCATTTAAATGATCTGCTACTGAACCATTCTCAGACATCTTCATATTAAACAACTTTTTCATTAAAAATATCTTATTAGAGGCAGAGGGTTTTTCATACAACTTCCCTAATGCATCCATCAGTTCTTTTGTAGTCTTTTCCTTTGAAACATTAAATAATACCGAAGATGCAAGACACAGCCGGATCGTTCCAAGTGCCTTCCGATCCAACAAATCCCATTCCACATCTGTCATACTCGAGGGTTTGTTCACCTTCTCAGACAACGGAGTATAAAGATCCTTCTGATAAAGGTAATCTTCCATCTGCATCTTCCAAAGACTGAAATTTTTCCCGTTGAATTTATCAACCCTAGATCTTCCATCATCTGCCATAGCTCCCACTCAAGCTAAAAAACTTTCCCTGTGATTCAACACTTCAGCAAACCAAACCAGGCTCTGATACCAATTGTTAGGAAATAAGAGATAAAATATGCGGAATAATCCCTTACAGAAATTGCAACAGTAGAAACTAATATGCAGAAAATATTACAGATCTCAAATAAAAGTGTAAAATAAATAACACAACATAGAGAGATAAGTTGTAATGTGGTTCACCCAATTTGGGCTACATCCACCAAGAATCACTTACTCAAATTTTATTACACACACTCAAGATAGAAGATACATCAACTGAAGATAGAAACATGTGGACCAAGTAGAGGGTGCCACTTGGAAACACATGGAGAAAATGATATGGATATTTGTACAAATGGTTGGCAATCCCCTCAAGCAATCATATAGTGACACAAGGCTAGAACAAGTCAATAATTTTGACATATAGAAAGCTCATCAGTAATTCAAAACTGGCAAATTTGAAAATGGAAAATAGATCAAATATCAAGATTGAACTAAGAAAATTGTCTGAATTTTTGAACATAGCTCTGTTTAAGGATCATAAAAGTGTTGCAAAAGGAATGAGGTTGTTTCATCTCAAAATGGAGGAGAAATTTGTAACATAAATTTTTCTCAGTTGGGAAAGTATGTTCAGAAGAGTCAGTAACAAAAAATCATGGAAGTGTAACTGAAGACAATTTTAGAAGGAAAATATTATAAATATCAATTAGTGTAATTGAAGCCAAATATGGAAGGCATTATTGTAAAATTCAGATAGTAAAATTGAAGATAATTTTAGGAAACAATCCTTCTACATTCACCAGTGCATTAAAAACATAAAAATCATGAGTCAGGAAAATCAGTTATGCTTATCTATTTAAGAATTATTTTTAAACATGATAGGTTGTTAAAAAATACTGCAAGGGTGCAGTTGAGAAAAAATTGTTGCAAAGAGAGAAAGGGAAGAGTGTTATCAAATGCATATCTATTTATTAAAATAAAGGGTGATGGAAAATCTCTAGAGACAAATAGAAAACTAGATCTAATAAATGCTTAAAGATTAAGTGTAAAAGAGGTAAAGAGAGTGATGAAAATCTGAGCTTGAAGAGTGAATGAATAGAACAAAAGAAAAGTAATCATAATATATTATATTAGCAACATAGGAACTATATAATTAGATTCTTTGTAATATCTATTTGAGTAGGTGATTAGATCATAGGGGGTGGGTGCTCCTTGCAAGTTGCATCTTGCTAAACTAGCTGAATGGGTGCTTAGTTTTATTCAAGTAGGTGCTTGAAGATTCTGAAGTGGGTGCTTCATAGGTTGAGTGGGTTCTCAATGACGCACTCAGATCATTATATGCTTTGGAATTGGTGTTCCTGATAAAGCCTTGGTTTCAAAATGTGTTTTCTCCCTTTATGGGTTTCCCACTATAAATTTTGTGTTGTGAGTTATTATCATTTTTCATGTGCTTGATCAATATTCATGTTACAACTCTTTCTCATAATCAAGAAACTTTGAAATTGAAATGCTCTAAAGTTTTGATCTACACTGATTCACCTCCTTCTCAGTGCTTGTGATTTTCAACATATACTACTATATGTTACACCTTTTCTTATCATGTTACTATGGTTCATATTATGATTTATCATTTTCCATACACACATGCAAATTCACATGGTATCTTGAGGTGAATGAATGTAACTTATAAATTTTTACATGATATATGGTGTTTGGCCTTGTCCATTATAAGTCCCACTGAGGCTCTTGGGGCATATACCTTTTTACTACTTCATATCAGGTTCTATTATTTTAATATTCCACATTTTCATTCCTATATATAGGTATTAAATTGCTACATACTATTTATCTTTCTGAACATGCTAACATGTGTTTCCTATTTATCATTTCCCTTGTAGGACTCCTTCTAATCATGGTTATATGATTTTCTTGTACCTTGTTTGTAATTGTTTGTGGGATATGACATATGTTTTCTTGATTGCCTTGTTTTCATAAGCCTTGATGGATTTGATTGTCTTGTGACATCCTGAGTGGTGTTCCATTTATGCAACCACCTACTCATCATGTCCATGTTTGATGTTTTCATATATGCCTTTACTAGTTACTATTTTAGTGTGCATTTATTATTTGTCACTAACACTTATATGCTATCATTTTCCCCTTGTTTTTTTGAACCATGGTAACTACCATGTGTAATCCCTATCCCCCCTGCATGATTCCTATGTTAAATGTGTACATTAGTTTCAATATTCCTTGTTTTGGGTTTATTCACATTTGTTCATTTCACACACCCCAAACAAGTGGGGGAAGACATTAGGTGAACCTTTTCACCCTCGTAACATTCATAGAACATAGTTATAGAAACATATATACTAAGAACATAACAGAAATCAGGTATAGAGTAGGACCATAAACAAACTTGGACACAAAATTCAACATGGACATAAGTTCCTAGATCATATAGGAAATCTTGGGCACTAGTCCTACAAAGGTGCTATATTCTTGGGGGAGTTACATAGTCATAATTTTCTCTAGTTTCAACAGCTACAAAACCAGTTTTAGATTACAATCAGTTACTAACAGGAACTAACTACTAATTTAGGAACCAAAGCAGGAACCAATAACATAAACCAAATAAGGTAATGAAACCAATGACATATGCGGGAAAACAATATGCCTATCACACCTTTGTGTCACCTGAGGCAAGTTACAAATCAGGTTTATGATCATCTGTAGTGGCACTTATCCATAGGGAAGCGTTAACGGCTGGAGGAAAAAATAAACCGCTCTCCCAATACACTTTCCCTTAGCGGCAACAAGATGCCTAAATCCAAAATTTAGTGCCAGGATGCTTAAATACCTAGTTTGGTGACATGATGACCAAATCCTTAATATGATTAAATTAGGTCGAGAATTGATCACTCTTGACTCTCCCAAATAACTCCTAAGCATTGTGTCTACAAACAAGAACAAATTTATATCCCTTTATCTTACAACACCCTAGGTGTACACTAACCCCTTGGTTTAGATTTTCTAATACATATTTTCTAAGTTAAATTTCAATTGAATTTATCTAAAGCATTGAATACACTTGGTTTCTTTTGTAGGTCCTATCCTATCCTAATGAAGGTGAAGCACACAAACAACCATGAATCAAATCTCAAGTAAGCTCCAGAAAATATGACATTCAAAGGAACTACATGCACACATCATTATCAATCCATGCATGCAAAGGTCACCCATAATATCCTTATTCTTACCTCTACTTATAATTTCATGGTACACATATTTCACTATTGCATTTGGCACACTACACTACTCATTCAACACACTATTGGGTACAATCTTCATTCCACTCTTTAAGGTATGATTTTATGTTCTACTTTATGCTACCAAATCCTTATTCTCTAGCATAAAGTGGGGGAAAATGTATTCACTAAATCACACACTTACTATGTACATCTAGCTTCTAAATAATTCATTTATATGCATGATTCCTAAGAAAGAGAACTAGTCATTAACAACACCTCTTTACTTTGATTGGACATTGCTTTTATCGTTTTCATCTTTATTTCTTGTTGTTTCTAATTGAAAACTTATAGTTTTTCATACTAGACGACATCTTACTTAGTTATGATTTCATTGTCTGACCTTTTGAGTACTCCACACATGACCGTCCATTAGGGACAAGAGCGCCTAGGCACTACTTTCCTCTCTGGGTGCATGTGTCCTCTTTACCTATTTTTCTGATATTTTGAATCTTATTTATTTCTTTTTTTCTTTTATCCTGATTGGTCTGCCTTTCACTTGTTAATGGCAAAAATTAAGCAAAGGAATCGTGTATATACATATGATCTAACCACATCGGGGGGAAAATCATTTAAGAGACACATACATCTACAAGGAGCTAATACTTTCTATCTACTAGATCAAGGACTGCATACTTCATTACATAGGAGGTTTTATTCTGAATTTCATACCACACATTTAAATTTTTGGATTAAGTAGTTATATCCCACTATCTCTTTGTGTGACTGGAAATAGGGCATCCTAGCTCAAGGGAGACTATTTCAATCACACACACACACACATTAACTACATAGAGTCTTGAATGTAGTGCAAAAATTAGTAACAATCACATTGGGGTGACTGCCAAGGTTAGTATGAATCAAGAATTTGCATTATTTATTCATTTAATTTGTTTTTGAGTACTATGTAGGTATCTAGGTTTTATTTTACAAGTTACGAGTATAACACAATGAATCTGATGTGATACACAACGAATAAGGAGTGACATTAAGTGACATAGAAGGGACCAGATTCTAATCACTTCACAGACACTAGCACCAAGAACAGACACTAGTACTTCTGTCTCCTTCTAGGATCTCCTATCCCTGAGATCGTCACTTTCCAGAATCATACATAGAGCTAATACATTCCAAAATCTACCTTTCTAGGTAATTCATCAGCCTAGAATTAGTCCAAACCTAAGGTGGCAATCTAAGTCATTCTCCAAACCATAGCTATCACTATTTATTATATTTCATTTGCATGATCTTACTTGAATACTATTATATCTATTTATTAAGCAATATCCTTATCTTAAATTTAATTTTATTAAATCACTAATGTAAAAAGGGAAGTCCTCCATTAGATTTGTGGAAAACATCACCAGTCCAAAAAATACCTTTTAGATATCCCAAATATGCACAATATGTAGTGCACTTAGCCTAACAATTAGAGATTACAATTGATATTAATTTGAGGCCAAGGAACTCTACAATAACACCCTAAAATTAGCATATGTATCTTGCATATCAGAAAAAATTCACACACTTTTACTAATAAACCCATGATAGGATACAAATCCTCTAGAGTAAAATTTATGTCTATAATATCATCATGTACTCTTCACTTGAAGGTATTTGAATGATATTTATAGGCCTCCATAAATATATAAACCAATATGCATACAAGGGAATGTGACATGTCTCCATAATGCCCCCAAATCCAAGGGACTATGGATGTGCTCTATCTTGTGTAGATAATCATCTCTATAAGTCAGGTATCCATGAGGTATCTATGGTCTAACATATTTTGATTCATATTTAAACATGTAGAATACAAGATGAAATTCACCCAATTGGACTCAATCAGAGAAAACAATAACCAAATAAATCAAATCATCAAAATCTAAGTAAAACATAATTTTATATTGCATCAACCGTATTTAAAATTTCCCAGTCTAGCTAACTAAATCAGCTAGCCAAACTATATGGAATAAGACATATAGTAAAATTACTATTAAATTAACCCTTTTCATGCAAAACCAAGCCGTTTATAAAAATTCATCATTCTTGACAACATCAACCATGCTGCCCATAATTACATTGGCCATGTGGAAACTTTGTAATTTCATCGATCCTCTTACGATTTTTTGTCCCAAAATGAATGATTGAATTATAGATAAAGTCTTAAGATTTATGTTAGCATTAAATTCATTTTCCAACACTAATGAAAAAAAATGCAAAAAAATCCCAAAATCACCTAGATCTTGATGAAATTTACTCCATTTTTATTTTATTTTTGAAAATATTTGATTTTTTTAAGCCCTTGGGACCAAATTTGTCACTCGTCTTCACACTTTACGTCCTTATTTTCCTTTTATATTCTTTTTTATAGGTTTTCTAGACATGTTACTTCCCATGATATTCCTTATATCATTCTTTTTTTTTCAACTCTAATTTAGTCTCCACTTATAGACTATTTGGATATGACCTATTCCTATTTATGACCCACTTACTACCTTCCTAAGGGAATCTAGATCTGACCCTATCATACTCCCCAAACATGTCCTAACACCTAGTTATTATCTTCCACATACTATCTCAACTAAACCTAGCCATCTTCCCTATACCAGTGTAATCAACCACTTATTATCTCACATAGGATATCCAAACTGATCAAGCCATCTTCTTTAGACTTTTCCTAACACCCTCCCATGAGCTCTCTTTACATTGATTTTACTTATTTTACTAATTTATCTTCTAGTGTTACTTCTTAAGTCTTGTATTATTTGGGTTCAATTAGTAGTTATGTACCCTCCATGGTCAAGAAATGAAACTTATTACACTCTAATTCATAGGTAGGTAACTGCAATGTAATTTGTAGACACCCCAAAAATACATACGTATTTCTAGCCTATTTCAATATCATTGGAATTAATTAAATTAATTATATCCTACTAGAATACATCTATTTGGAATCAATTAAATCAATTCTATCATTTACATCATAACTATTTATAATTAATTAAATTAATTCCAATTACATACTCCTACACTTTAGAGTTGATTAATTAAATTCTATCATGCCATTAGAGTTAATAAAATTAATTCTTAATGCCCTTTAACTAATTTAATTGAACAATGATTTAATTAAATGGTTAATTATCTTCTCATAATTTATAACTAATTAAGTTAGTTATTTGAATAATCCTATTTATCTACTCACACTCCACTCCACTCCACTTCTATAACCCTATAATGACGGGGGTAGAAAAACTGCATGTGCAACCATCTTTCTACACAAAATCAAAATAATCATTTCCCATGCAAAGCTACAACTAGACAAACCAAATCCTCTTACTATTTTAGGAAATTATAATTATGATTATGGAGTTTAGTCAAGCTACGATCCAATTCTCACGGCCTTACCCTCAGCTATAAAAATAGGACCATTCCTTTGTAAATCATCCTTGGAAGCTTTATGCAATTTTGCAACCAACTTCTGCTAAAATTGTCATCTGCATCATCATATTTATGAGCTTGTAGAATTTTCAATTCCACATTTAGAGAACAATTCAAGAGCACCCAAAATAATTTTGCTTACAAGATTATACAATTCCAAGTACTTCACAATATTACTTGAGGTTTTCAAGGAAAAACTTGGAGAGATATATACTCTTTCATTTTAGTTATCTTTAAAATTTGGATAACATTTTCATTGCTCACATTTTGGAATGCCCAGTGGGAGAACCAAACTTCATTAATCATTTTTAGTTTAAATTTTAGTAATCTAACTATCTCTATGTTTTTCTTGTTTGTTTCTAATCTTTTTGTTCAAGTTTGAGGTTATGAGGTGTACTAGAGAAGTATAAAACTAAAAAAACTAGGTTTTGGTCATGTTTGCTAATTTTTGATCATTTCTAGATTCCTTGCGCTAGCATTTCATGAGCTTTGAGCTAGCATGCATGTGTGTGCCCTAGTGTCTTTGTACATGTGTTCCTGTCTCTGTGTGTACACTAGCATGATTATCCATGCGCTAACATTATGAATAAATTTATATTACATGCACGTCTTTCTTATTGCACTCGCTTACGTTCTATGGTATACACTTGCATCTCTTTACATGTGCTAGTGTTACCTGCTAATGCTAGTGTACTCAAGTACATGCGCTAGTGCGCCCTCACTATTTTTTTTCTATATTTTCCAGTAAGGTCTTTTAATTCAAACCTCTATTTTAAGGTTATTTCCGATTGATTTCTTGCAAGTCTATTGTAGTTAATTAATTTAAGTAATTATTTTATTATTATCTTTTATCTTTGTCTAATCATAACAAATTCACACATATGCTCTTCTCTCACACTTTTTATAAGCTATCTTGAGAATCAGAAACATGATGTTGTTGTTTTTTTATTGTTTTCTCTTTGTTTACCTCAGGGAAAAACTTCTAACTTGTTTGTAGGACCGTTATTACAAGGATTGTTCTTAAACTACCAACTACAGGTTTCCATTAATTGTTGACTCAAAAATACCCTTTTATCACCCTTTTTATTATAATTTTTATAAAAATAATTTAATTAATTTTTTGGAGATGAGATTATTCCCCGATACTGCTGTACTTGTGGTAATTGCATGACTAGGGGCAAAAAAAACATGATTGAGGAGTACCACAAGAATCCTAAATTATTCGATTCCTTGAGTGAACTTGATAACAAAAAAGGTACCCCCAACCAATTGACTAGTACTCCTTTTGTGAGATATAGAGTCAAAGATATCCATAGTGGTGACCCTAGCTTGATCCTTTGATTGGACTTAAACCTAGATTATCATATCAAGCGGTAAAGTAAAGATGACAAATATAAATAGTATTGGGCTCACTTGGATAGTATGTTGATATTTAGGGAGAGAAATTTATTCTAGGAAGCCACTTCTTGACCAAACCAATTTAATTTTAGAGGCCCTCCTTCCATAAACATCATTTTCTTCCATTTTTATTTTTATGTGTAAGTGAGTTTGTGTTCCACACTCATATCATATACTTTAAACCATCATCCCTTCTCGAATATTCCAAATATCCTTCATTTGAATTTTTCATAATCTTATTTTGAATCTTCCAAATATATTTCATTTGGATTTTTCACTATCTTTTTTTCGAATCTTCTAACTATCTTTCATTTGGATGTTTCATCATCTCTTTTCGAATCTTCCAAATATCATTCATTTGGATTTATCATTGCCTCTTTTTGAATCCTCTAGATATCTTTCATTTGGATTTGTCATATTGAATTCATTTGATATTACCTTAGTATTGAATATTTAGATCCCTTTCCAAAATTTTAAGCAACTTATTCCCATCAAAGTTAAGCCTTGAGTTGTGGATAACCAAGTCCTCACTTGAGCACCTTTATTCACATTCTAAGTATTGACATCTTGATATGCACTTTATCATGGTTAAACATCATCATGATCTTATTGATCTTTCATTTTCCTAAGTCTTTTAGTTTAACATTCACATCGTTATACTCTAAGCATTCGACCAATCTATTTCTACCAATTTAACATTCACTTTGTTAAATTTTTGACATCTTCATATTCTACATTTATCTCTCCTAATAATTCAATTTTCTACTCCAGTTGAGATCATTAATCAATCACTCCCCCTTTTCCTCTTATATTTGCATTCAATTTATCAAGATTCGGGCCATTAATCATCATTTCTACACCTCTTATTTCAACATTTGCATTATTGATGTTTGAGTACTCCCATTCCATTGTTTAGTCTCTCATATTTTAATATTCATTTTGTTGATTCGAGCACATAATCCATGTTTCAAGTTTCATCCAGCTTAATATTTAGTTTGTTAAGAGTCAAACAAACTAACCTTTTAACCTCTTCCATATTAACTCTCATTTTTCTAAGGGTCGAGCAATCAAAATGTTTCCCCTCTTCCATCTTAGTATTCAATTTGCTAAGGGTTGAGTTATTCAATCTTTCAAAGTCCCTCTTCCACCTTGGCATTCACTTTGCTAAGGGTTGAGTTTTTTTTGTACCTTTCTTCATTCTCCCCCTCTTTCAAAAATGTTAGGTTCACACAAGACATCAAACGATGAGTTACTAAACAAATTTTGGGATATTTCGAATAAATTCACTCACATATACTCTCAACTTAATGAGAAATCACCCAAAATGCAAATTATACAACCTAGTAAAGACACTACTCTGTAGAAAGTCAAACATCAGTTTACATCCCTAAGAGAAAGTATCTCTAGCATATTTCATCAATTACAAAGGCTAAAATGAAACAATATCCAATTATAAAACCCTTTGTTGAAGGGGAACCCAAGTGATCTTAGTAAAAAGCCAATACATACTGCAACTTTCATCACATTGATGGTCATCAAATAGATAGATGCATGTGAAATAGCCATTGTGTCCAATACTTAATTGATAATGGAGTTATCAAAATAAAAATTGATGACAAAACTATCAAAACCAAAAACAAGTCAACTATTTCAACTTCTAATGAAGTGTTGAGTGTTCTCCAATATTATGTACATATTGAAACCCAAAGATATCAAGATGACATGGGTCAAGTATCTCT
Organism: Taxus chinensis; assembly: GCA_019776745.2. NCBI lineage: Eukaryota > Viridiplantae > Streptophyta > Pinopsida > Cupressales > Taxaceae > Taxus > Taxus chinensis. Next base: position 260,691,634 of record CM034157.1, on the reverse strand, counting down.
AAATCAAAACCAATCAATATCCCATCTAGATGCCCTTCTATTAGTTCAATTAGAGCTTGAATGTGTTTTAGACAACTATCTTCCAATGTTGAACGAGAAATCGAACTTGCTTCAAGAATCTTATACAATCAATGATATTAATGAATACTATAAAGAAGAAGGTCCATTATTAAACACCATTGAGCATGATTCTATCATTTAAATGCTAGCTCTTATTCTTGACATCTATAGTCTCTTTTTAGAAACAAAACAACAAGTTTGGAAACTTACAACAACAAAACCTTCCATGTCCATAGTATATCAACCGATCAATCTTGAATTTAATAATGTTTTACAATAATCATATGATGTAGAGTCTTCTTGTATTTTATGTAACATTATTAAACAATCAATGATGATACCAACATGTAAAGACACATATACATACCATTTTGAGCTATAATATGAAATATCTATATGATATATTGTATTTCACTCCATGGCTTATAAATTCCCAGGGGTATCCTCACACAACCATTTCAAGCTCTAATTGAAAATCTATTGTCAAACACATTAATCCAATGTCTGAAAGGAGTAACATTGCATATTTTCTCTCTACGGCCTGCAAGATGCCTTTGATGCCCATATAAGGATAAATCCTTTGCTCCTCGCATCTTTCCACTCATGGATGAATATGAATTTCAACTTATTCTCAAGATCAAAAAATTTCCTCTAACATCATATAGTTTTTTTGATCTCAACAAAAACTTATCAATTCAATCCTTTGACTTGGACCTTGTCCGCCCAAGTCTCCTACTTCAGGACTTATCAAATATTTTGATTCCCTCCTTTGAGTTGGATCTCATCCACCCAAGTATTTTACTTCAGGACTTGTCACATATTTTGATTCTCTATGTTGAATTGGACCTTGTCCACCCAAGTCTCATAAATTTGGAGTCCTCGAATATTTTAATTTTCTCCATTGACTTGGATCTTGTTTTCCCAAGTCTTGTACATTAGGACTCATCAAATCATATATTCATTGAAAATCAATCTATCTACTTTGTTGACTTGGAACTTTTCTGCCCAAGTATCGTACATCAAGACCAATAAAAATTCATAAACATGGAACTCTCTCCTGATGATTCCATTGTAAACCTTCATCCACCAAAATTTAGAAAAATCATATCAAAATCCTCCTTAAAGAAATATATGAAAATCAAAAGCAAAGAAGAAAAAACATCTTATCCACAAGTACTCTCCACACTAGGGGAGTCCACTTGCACAGTTATTTCATTTAATTTTTTTTTTTAATTGTTTCATTCATTGGTATATATCTCAATCATAACATAATCATATCTCCACATTCTTATCCTATATGACATACAATATTTAGAACATCCCCAGGCATTAATGTGTCTATCACTCTTATGGTTTCTACCATTCCAAATATTTTTACATATGGTTTTGTCTAGAATTTTATTCATGGAAAATCATCTCCTTTCAAAAAAATTAATCCAATTTAAATAGAAACATTAATATATTTATCTTTATTTTTTTTGATCCTCAGATGCAAATAGGGATCTATGGTTCGAACCCTTGCATCATTCTAGTCGCATGTGGTGAATATGAATTTGGGGGCAAAAATTTCTTTCCATCAACAAATTACAATACCAACATCACACAGGGAAAATCAATATAAAATAAAATGAAGTGGCCAAGATCTAGTGGTATTATGTGAGCCTCCCTTCCTATCCCATTTGATGAAGTGGCCAAGCTCATTATCAAATACCTGATGATGGAAGGAAGGATGCACATGATCAACACTTACCATCTAGTTTTTCTTAACCACTTCAAGTCTCGTAATATCTTGGTAAGACTTACCGAATTTTACATTCCATGTCTCTCAAATGTTATGTTGGAGGTCATTGTAGAAAAATAACCTAAATCAAGCCACCATATAAATCATTTATACCATATCAAATATAATCTCCCCAGAAGAAACCCCTCCTCTGCTCTTCCTTCCACCTCTGAACCCAAACTCAAAAAGAGACAAGGGGATGATTCCAAAACCACTCATGTGCTTATAAGTAATTATAATAAGGGAACTAATATTTAAGAACCCAACTCTTGTAACCATTAGGATTCCATCAAATATGGAATGGAGGGAGATTTGGCTGCTAAGTGTCTTCTTATGACCTGGGGAAGAAAAACTTCCCAGAGGGGCATAAATCAGAACAATTCATTTCCTGGGATGGATCTTATAGGATGATAAGTCCATTGCAAATGGGATTAAAAAATACATTAAATATTTGAAAGGGAGAATTAGCAACCTCAAAAATGACAAGGATGATAAGGACATCTGGAATGAGTTGAAGGGAAAAATAGAAAAGGTTGAAAGTAAGTGCAATATCATGGTGGAAGGGTTTATCTTGCAAAATGGTCTGCTAAACTCCATTGTTAATGATATAAAAAAAGACAATTTTAATTGTTTAGGAAGAAGGAAATTGAGAAGAGAGACTAATTATATCAAGGATCATGTAAACTTCTTCTACTCAAATTTTTGTATAATAGTTGATATCTTAGACATTTGTGTCTCATCCCTATTTGGGTTGTTTTCCAGGTACTTTTACCTATGGTTTATGTCTAAAAGTTTAATGGAACATCACTTTCAAACTGAATTTTTACTGGTTTTGGACTGTACACACCAACTATTTTTGATATTTGGTTTAGATTTTATCCTTGAAATTTTATTGAATATATTGCGATTTTACTAGTCACTTTGAGGCTGATATTTGAGGTCAGGGTTCCTTGACAATAAGCACAATTTCAGCAATAAGGTAAAATCAATCTAAAATACAAAAAATTCAAGCATCACACCTTTCGTCCTTCATAGTCTTTGGTCATAAGCCCATACTTCTTACTATCAGTATGAGATTGGAAATGAGGCGGGTATCCTTACTCACATGTTTATCATCGGTGTTGATCCTTTACCTCTTATTGGTGGTATGGGGCAAGTTGTACTAAAAAAAATTGAATAAAATAAATCCTTCAGAAAATATGAATCAAAAGTGCTTACTCATACACATCCCATAAATTTTCTTATGTTAAGAGAGACACTAATTACTTCAACCAGATCTTTTCAATCGGTAGGCCATCAAAAAATATAAGTCTAGTTAAAACCTATAAAGTAAATCATTTTGGAATTGGTCTGATACTCTTGAATGGAGATGAGTCACATTTTCTCGAATGAACCATTATTACACCTTGTGTTTTGGTATCCATCATCTTCATTTTCATATCACTATTCTCCTAGTTCTCATGTCCTTCTTGGCTCTCGATGATGAGCCCTCACATCTTCCTAGTTGTGTGGAGTCATGAGAAGAGTGAGACATCCTATCACTATATCATCTACATTATGCCAATGGAATGAAATTATTACAATTTTTTGAACATGAGTTCAGATAGTGCACCCTTTTACCGAGTCAAAAATAAAAAAATATTCAAATATGATCAAAAATCCAAAAACATTTAAATATGTTCAAAATACATTAAAAACAATGAAATATGTTTGAAAATTCAAAAACATTGAAATATGTTTGAAAATTCAAAAACATTGAAATATGTTCAAGAATAAAAAAACATTCAAATATAAAAAAAATTGAAATACGTTCAAAAATACAAAAACATTGAGTTATGTGAAAAAACCAAAAATAGTATAAAAATGGAAAAAAGAAAAACATTTAGACAATGTTTGACAAAATCTCAGCAACTATATAACACAGTTCAACAAAATCGTCATTTAGGGGCAATCACATTGATCATTCCAGATCATATTCTGATAACTACTTTTCTTTCCCATGGTGTATATCTATGCTCGAGGAAAAATCAATTACCCTTTTGCAATATAAATTTGCTTGGAGTACACTTGGATTAAATCCAACACAAGTAAACTTTAATATGATCCAACAAGAGTGTTTTTTGGAGTATCTAAGATCACTTCACTCTTTTTCCTGATCCAATCGACTCACTTTTTAACCTATCGCTTTAGGAAATTCATATGTCTAATTTTTCAATGTGGAACACATTAGGGGTGTAATTAGACATCATTATTGAGAATTATGTTGTACTATTGTGGTTTGTCAACATTACGATGATGCTTCTATTAGCATATTAATTTGTTATTTTTTTGTACTTTGTTATTATAGACCAATTATAGGAATTAAACATCTTAGTTCACATATAACTTTGGCGTAGTTAATTATTTTTCATTTTGGGTTTGTTTGACATGTTTGTTCTATGTTTTTGAAATTGCATATGTTGTTATCCATTAATACAATGGCTAGTTGTAACAGTTTGCACATTTCTTTGTTCTTTGTTTCCAAACTCTTCATATATTTCAAAAAAATTCAAAAAAATCATAAAATTTTAAAAATCTAAAAAATTCACATATTCGTATATAAAATCCTAAAAATTACAAAATTTTCAAAAATTCAACAACTCAATGCAATATTGATAAAATCAAACTTTTATCTACTACCTTAGTGATTGTTCCAATTTTATGGCTATCACGATACATTGTTCCCTTTGCATGTTAATAAATTTTCTTGGGGTAAGTCAAATCAATTTTTTTCCTTCATGATATAACTTTACTTTGGGTCCCTCTCATTCCCTCCCCTGTAATTCATAAGTTTATTGCTTGGGGAAACAATCCCTTTTTAACTCTCAGATCAATTTTCAATGTGCGGATCCAACAAAACTGTCTTTAGGAGTATCTAAGATTACTCTGCTCTTCAATCTGATCCTATCCCCATGCATTTCATAAGTTTAGTGCTTGGGGGCATTCAGATTTGCTTAATCATCATTGTGGCACATATTAGGGGCATAACTAATTGTCTTCTTTTAAAAGTTATGTTGCATTGTTTATTTTAATTTCTAGACCAATTACATGTATTTAATATTCATCTTGGCTTTCTTATAGTCACTGTGCATAGTTTTATGATGTATATTGGATTTGTTTTCTTTTTATATTTCTTTTCTGTATGTGTAGTTGTTTTATGCACATAACGGGTTAAACATCTTGATTATTTCATAATCATGGTGACAACTCTATTGTGCCACAAAAAAATAAGGTTTCTCTAAATTTTACCCTCCAAATTATGCTCATGATATGAGCACAATCCCTCTTATTCTCTTTTACATCCTTATCTTGTTCCTATCAAGCAGTTGTCCACCGCTTTGTTGTGTCACCCACCCACTTGAGGGGACATTATCTTACCATTCTACTCGCTGGGGTATCCAAAATTTCACTACCTTCCACTCGATAAGTCTGCACGTGTCTACCATATCTTAAAATGTTATTAATTCATAATAATAATTTAAAGAGGGGTAAATGTAGTCACCCTAAAGATACATACCTATTTCTAGCCTATTTCCATCCCATTAGAATTGATTAAATTAATTCTATCATTTAAACCATAAATCTTGAAGATTAATTAAATTAATTCTAATTACACACTCCTACCCTTTAGAATTAATTAATTTAATTTTACCATGCCCTCAAAATTAATTAAATGAATTCCTAACACCATTTAACTAATTTAATTAAACATTGATTTAATTAAATGGTCAATTATCCTCTCACAATTTATAACTAATTAAATTAATTATTTAAATAATCCTATTTATCTACTCACACTCCACTCCACTCCACTTTTAGAACCCTATGATGGCAGGGGTGAAAAAAATATTAGGGTTGATAATGTCAAGTGGGATATCATTTGATAGACCACCACTTATGACCCTTTTATTAAAAGTTTATTTATAAAATTAGTCAGTCTTTTAAACCTTAGAAAAGAGTGAAACGGTATGACCGTTCACCCAACCTATATAAATAGGATGATCTTGTAAGAGATTGAATATTGGTGGAGAACATAAATCTAGACATAGAATATATGTAAATTCCCCTTTCAATTAATCAACACAACACATATACCTAGCCATACTCCCCTTTCACACCTAGATATTAATTTAATCACTTATAATAGAATTAATATTCATCCTCACATTATTAATTAATTTAATTACTTTAATTAAATTAATTTACACCTCACATAGCCACATCACCTAGACACCTCACCATGGACTTATTCCTAGCCTATTGATTAACTAAGACTAAGTCCCTACTTATCCCAACCAACTGGGACTTACTCTAACCCTAAAATTAAAGTCCTATTCCTTCTCCAACAACATTCCTACTTATCTAAGCACCAACCCTCACTTGAGACCCAGATTAGCAATCAAGATCACGCCAAAAATAGTAAAGATCAGGCTATTTTTGGTAACTTGGACTAATTCTCCCTAACCGATGCCAGTTTTCCCTCGGCTAGCACCAGTTCCCTAACCACCATCGGTTACCCTTAAATAAGAGTTTCTAACTCTTTGCATGGGTTCTCCAATTCATTCTTTCACTTACTTTTGCATTCAAGTCTCCAACACTCAAGCTTCCCGAATGAACCAGAAGACCATCACACCTCCACCAGCATTCAGATCATCTCATTCATCCATAGTTTCTTTGACATCCAACACAGAGCACACAAGCATCATGCTACCTTAGCACTGGACACAATCACATTCCATCTTCAAAATCAACCATTCCTACCACATTCAGATCTACAAAGTTTATCATTCATAAAGTAAATCATTCTTACTTGTTAAGCTTGTGTGTTTGATCTTAATCATTTCATTTACTTCTTTCACCTTAATTTCTCTCTGTCTCATTACCACCTTCTACCCATTTATCACCTTTTCTACCAACTTGAGCCATTTCAACCTATCCTATCACCCTTTGTACCTTGTTGAGTCTTAATCAACACCTTTCCATCCTTCCCCAAACCTCCTTCATCACTCTCTGTGCAATCACAGAGAGGCCCAAACTCCCATTTTTAATATTTTAACCAAATTTCCCCTACCGACACTGGTTAGCTAACCGACATGTCGGTCTATCTCCTATATCGACATTGGTTGACCAATTGATACCAATCTCTGAGACTGGAAATTTTTCTATAACAACAAGTTAACAACTTCCCCAAAACAACCCAAAACCTTGCCTAATTTCACCCAGACCTCACCTACAGCCTCTGCTACACCTGCAGACCCAAACCAACCCATTAATCATCCAGATTTAATTCTAACCATTTCCTGTTGAGTTAAATTCACTTGTTGTATGTTAATAGGAGATACCTAAATCTTATCAACTACAATAGGAACTTGTTATTTCTTACATTAAGTTGTATTAAATAGAGGATTGACAACCATTCGAGGAAGCATCACGCTTCCCAGATCTAGCCTTGCTAGGCAGTCCTCTGACTCTTGCTATTTAATACTATTTGGTGGTCTTGTTGTGTTTCTTATACAAGGTCATTCCTCCTAGCCAAAGGGAAGCTCACACAATCAACTTGGATCAAAAGTCTACAACATGTGCAACACCTTCTACCATCTACATAACATAGGTATTCCTCCTACACCCATTACCTACTTATCTATTTTATCTCATTACTTTGAGGTGAAACATTTTGGCACGCCTGGTGGGACCCTATCATTTGGGTTCTTTTGCATTGTTCATTCTTAGGGAATATTTGTGTGTCTATTTCCTTTCGAAAGAGTTCACATTAAAATTTCTCCCTAGGGAACATTCTTCTTCTTCTACTTGTCTAAGTGAAATTCATATTTTGGGTTAAAAATAACTCTTATTTTATTTTGTATTGCATTAGTGAAAGACATACTCTCTACCTATTCATTATTTCTCTCATCGAATTTCACTTTCAATTTGGGCTTAAAAATCTCTGCATTTCATCCTTGTGTATGTTGCATTTAGCTCACTTAAATTTATTTGCAACCTATATGCTGGAGGTCATGACCAGTTGATGGTTGGTGGGAATTAAGCATAGCTCACTTCTTGCACACACATCCCAAACCGAATCACTTGAAAAAATTACACACTTCTTAAACATCTTCCTTCCCAACAATTACCGTTAACGACTAATAATCAGATTAGCGGTGGATCCAGCTGGTGTTCTGGCCAGTCATCATATCAGAGTAGGGCCTCATGTACTATGAAGTATATATTGGGGACACTAAGACAAAATTTACCTGAAACCATCCATAGACCATAGGTTTCTTATAGGGCACCCTCGTTGACCAAAAACTCTATTCTACTCATAGTCAGTTTTAAATGGCATAAGCCACACAACATAAAATCTACAACATAGGATTGCATGTTTTGTTAGCTTTTGACTGATTGTGTTTTGAGGTGTGAGGCCATTTCATCTTTTTTTTCTTATCCTTCACACCCCACCATCACAACTGGTGTATTCTGGTTTATTCTGGGCGTGTTAGGACTCATCACTGCCATACTCAGTTGTTGGGTTGGTATTTTCATTTGACTTAATTACCAAAAATTCAAATTTTCATCTCCTCTCAGATTTCACAGTAACCGGTATCGGTCCAGTGACCGACATCAGTTACCTCTTCATACCGGCATCAGTTTACTGACCGACATCAGTTCCCTGTTGTTTTGGTTATTTCTCCCAAAACAATGTTCAATTCACAAACAAACATTTTCTGTGACTTATTTTGTCACTTCATCATATTTCTGAGTCTCTGGTATCATTGTCAGAGTCCAGGTTCACTTGATTTTCACCTCTTCATCTCCATATTTTCAAGCTACCATTTATTCACATTAACCGACATCGGTCCAGTGACTGACATCGGTTACCCCTCTCTACTGACATTGGTTAGCCAACCGCGTCGTCTCTCTGTGTTTTGATTTTTCTATCAAAACAACGACCAAATTCCACTTTCCAGATTTCTTCTTATCCTTTTCTATGTGTTTTGTACCATCTACAGAACTCAGATTACCTATTCTACCACCATTCACATGGTTTTGACTCACAGACAAGCCAACGCTCTAGTTTTTTATGCTAGCCACCAACCACTACCACCTAGTCCTTCACCACCTTCTATTTCTTCACCCATGGACCCCACCTCACCTATTTCTATACATGCAGGTGATGAGGAGTTCACAAAACTCCTTGATCACAATCCTGTAGCCTTACAACATTATCTTGCTCATTCATCTACCCATGACTCATCAGGACAACTTATCTATGGTATGCCTGTATCCATTCCTCCTGCTTTGGCCCCCACTTCCGTATCGGCCACCACTAGTGTAGCCGTACCTACTTCCACCTTACCACCTGTCATTTCTCATATCACTCCCACATCTTCTATATCTTCCACACCTACAACACCTATCACATCTTCAACATCCACCTCACCATCATCTATGGTCCCTAGTGTAGGGATTTCCACCTCATCAGTTCCTATTACCTCGCAACCTCCAGTTGCGTCGACCCCTTTTCAGAGTTTGGTCATGTCTATACCTGCTACTCTGCCACCTATTTCCATGAGAGATTCTACACACATTCCTCCCACCTATACCTTGTCTCAGCCACCACCCATCACCTACACTTCCCATTCAGGGTATATGTCATCATCATCTGCCACAACTTATATCCCCCCTTCTCAATTTTCTTACTCGGCACCTCCATATACAGGTGTCCCTTCTATGTCCTACTCATCATATCCACCTCCTTATACCACTGGAGGTCCACCTCAATCCAATCTGACTAATGATTTGATCAAGATGATGATGGACAAGATGCAGACCCTAGAAGCATCTGTTTCGGGCTCCCACAATTCTCTGACTTACGATGAGATTTGTAATGAGCCTATTCACCCTTCTATTCCAATTCATCCATACCCCACACATTGGGAAATGCCAAAATTTAACCAATTTAATAGCAAGGAAGATCCACAACAACATTTGTGATCTTTTAAACATGTATGTTATCTGATTTCCCATGATGATGCCTTGCTTCTCCAAACTTTCCCAATGTCCTTGACAGGACCAACCTTAGACTGGTATAGTGCTTTACCTAGGCACTCTATCTTCTCATTCAATCAATTATCCTAGGAATTTCTTGATCATTTCTCCATTAACATTGTCAAGAAGGTTACCATGACTGACTTGTATTCATTATGCCAATATGAGGATGAGTCTATCACATATTTTGTCACGCGTTGGTGGAACCTTATTAATCAACTCACTTTCCAATTGCCTCAAACTGAATTAATAGAGTTGTTTACTAGAGCTTGTGCCAGACATATCTCTCCAACTCTCCAAGTTCAAACCTTCCAAACATTCGATGAGGCATTCACCATGGCCCAAAAACTTGAAATCCATGCTATCGAAGAGAAGAAGTTACAATTGCGCAACAAAAGTGCTTCGTTTAAATCCAATGACACCTCTTCTTCTTCCAAACCACAAAATAATTATTCTAAAGCAAAAGGATCTGCCAACACAGTGGTTTTAAAATCTGGCCCTTCTCATCCATCCAACCAATCAAAACCTTCTTCTAATATTTCTCCTATTCAGACTTTCCAGTTCAAGCAGGGAACAACAAAAATATACTCCCATTGGAGAACCTTACTCCTCAGTTTTGGAAAAGCTTCTAAAATATGGAGCAATCACTCTTCCACCCATCAAAACACATACTAATTTTGACCCTTCCCATCCTGTGCCTGCATGGTACAAGGAGAATGATTACTGTAATTATCATCATGTTAGAGGTCATAGTGATGGTAATTGTATAACTTTCAAAAACATCATCCAAGAAATGTTAGATAATGGAGATCTCATCTTGGATAACCCCAATGCACTGGCTAACCAAAACCTCCACATCTTCAAGAAGTCATTTCCAAATCACACCCCATCATCCAACCAAGCCGATAAAACCTCAACTAATGATACCAACATTCGAGAGGTTCATGTCATTTTTGATATCATACCAGATCCTTCTGCTCAATTTCCTCCCATCCCATCTATTGAGGAAATTCTTGCACGAGCTCCTCCACCCATGGAGGAACCTATTTCATCCACTCCTCTACCCATGGAGGAGTCCACCTACTATTTGGATGCATCTACCCCACTCATCTCTCCACCTATCGAGTAACCCACATTACCCATTCTTCTACCCATGGAAGAGCCCAACTTACCTTCTTCTTTACCAAAGGAAGAGCCTATAAAATCAACCTTTCCTCCTCCTCTTCCCACAGAGGACCCACTAGTGGCATCTCTTCCTGTTGGTGACAATTCCCCACTGGATTTTAAAGACCCTGTCAATTTTCTATCATCTCTTCTACCCACAGAGTCTGAAGCCAACCATTTCCCTATCTCACAGACATTCATTACAGGGATTACTACCAAATCAACATCATCCCCCTCCACTTCTGCACCATTCTCACATTTGGCCAACCACTTGGATTATGTCGACTATTCCATGCTTTGGGGATTTCTGCGACTTCCTATCTCGACTCAAATGCAAATGTCACCCATGGACACTTCAACAATTTATCCTAAAGTGTTCAAGACCATTAAATCCATCACACCTGAGCCAGTTATAGTAGCCTCTTCTACATCATCTTCACCTACACCCAAACCTTTACCATTACCCTGAAAACCACCTACACCCAAACCTCTACCTACACCTATACCTGCATCTACACCCAAACCTACCACTACATTAGGGGTCATGCCAACACCAAGTCTAGTCCATCCTCCCATTAAGATTGATTTAGCCACATCATCCCAAACTATCACCAGGCCTATCCCCCCACCTAAGAGGAAGACCCAACCTCTTAGACCTCATACCCCAGTTTCTCCCACTCCTCCTCTCTCACCTTCACCACTTCCATCCATCTTAGGTCCTCATCCATCAACCTTGGTCAAGCAACCTCCTTCCCCAGGTAAACTTAAAATGAAACATATTACATCCTTGCCACAATCTTCTATCCCACCCAAACCTTCTACATTACCTATGCCTTTTCCATCTCCCATACTTTCTCCACTTCCCATGCCCTCATCATTACCCATGCCTTTACCCTCTCTTCAACCTCCACTTCCCATATTGCCTCCTACCACTACCTTCACCACACCTCCACTCTCACCATGGTTGACCCATCCCCTTCCATCTTCTGCATTCCCTTCTACCTCACACACTCCCCCAACACCTTTACCCAAGAAGGAGCAACCCAAGCCCACAACCACACTACCTACCAAAAAGGTAGTTAAACCTACTCAACCTCCAACTCCACCTCCAGTAGTACCTCTTCCATAGAAGTCACCCAAACCTACATCCAAATAAACTTTGCCTCTAGTAGTACCCCTTCCATAGAAGTCACCTGAACCTCCATCCAAACCCACTCTCACTTCTCATTGTGATCCCTTGGCAGGGTCTTACGCTACCATCCTTGCTAACCTTTTAGAAACCTCTATCATCACATTGCCACCTCTCAAGCCTTATGACCCACTCAAACCTAAACCAGAAGGGTTTGATGATACCAAGATTTGTGCCTATCATCATGTGCCAGGACATGATGTTGAAAATTGTAAGGCCCTTAAGAATATTCTTCTTCAATTGTGTTCTCCCAAAGAGCTCTTGGAAGAAGATGACCTTTTGGATGAAGCTCCCATTCCACCCTCACCTATCACCATGCAACCTCACCCCATTTCTATTCAGTGACCTTCACCTCCACCTCCACAACCCTCTTTTCCTCCTCCAACCTTTGAGATCAATATGGTCCAGATTAGAGAACTCACCAAACCTCCTCCAAAATGCCAGTGCGCCATACTTATTTCACAAGGTTCTTATCCCACACTAGGTTTTTGTCCCTCTTGTCATTATACCTTTCATGATTCATCTTGCTCTCTTCCTCAGATAACATGGTTCAAGTTTCCACTCATGCACAAAAGGACAAAGGAAAAGAGAAGATAGAAAAACCATCCACTACACCTTTACCCAACATTCCATCTACACCTGCACCCAAAATCACCATCCTATGGGCTGACATATCCCATTTCTGATGGAGTTTACATCGTACCATGATCAAACAACTGCACCAGTCCCCTCTCAAAATGTCTTTGTATGACCTCATCCAAACCTCTGAGTCTCATCGTCAGGCCCTCATCAAGGTGCTGCAATCTATTGAGGTTCTACCTAATGACCCCACACCTGTTGCTGCCATTATCACTCCTCATCATGTGGCTGCTCTCACCACTTCACCTCCATCTTCTACCCCCACTACCATTCATCAAGTCTCTGTTCTTAGTTTTTCTGACAAAGAGATTGTCCCTCTCCAATCAGATGATCTTGACCCCACCTTATTCATTTCCATCTACATTGATAATACACACATCCGACATGTTATGATTGATGGAGGTGTCAGTTTAAACATCATTTCCTCCCATGCATATAAAAAATGTGCATCCCTACCAATTGCATGCATAATAACCCATTTATGTTGCATTTATTTAACGACACAATGACTTCCACCCTCGGTACCATCCTTCTCCACATTCACGTGGGCCCCCGTACTATTCCTGAATTATTCTATGTCTTAGAGGGGGAATTCCAATACAATATGCTACTTGGCCGAACCCTAGATTCACACCATGGGTTGTGTTCCTTCAACCTTACATCATTGTTTAAAATTTGAACATGAAGGGCACAACTACACCATTCAGGGATCCCTCACCGTTCAAAACCTACAACATGCTCTATCAACCTAATGATGTCCTTATACCAGTTAAGACATCTACCACCACTATCACTTCTTCTTCAGCCGATACCCCATCTACCACTACTACCTCTTCTTCTTCAACCACTTCTCATCCACCACTTCTGCCACTACATCTTCCACAACCAACTCCTCTATTCCCACTACCACCACAGCTTCTGTAGCTGGCCCATCAGCTAACCCATCTACTTCTCAAACACCATATTCTTCTTCTTCTCAGGATCCTAGTGATTCTTCCATTCCCACTAACCAAATACCAACTTCTGATCCCTTGGTAGGTGTTTTTCAATGCCTTACCTTGGGGGAGTATCACCTCTATAACATCAATACCTTCCTTACTCCTAAAGAGTACGGGGGCCTCCATCAATACCCACATTACAACCAACATATAGATGAGGTATTTACATATGGTCTACCCCATCTTCAAACCAACTTGACGTATGGGGGACTTGATGCTTCTTCATATACTCCAGAACCACCTACTCAAACCCATCCATTCTCATCTGATTTCCAATACCTCACCAATCACCACTTCACCCACACATTCCTTCATCGATGTGCTTGGAAAGGATTTGGCTTTGGTCTTTACGAACAGGGTCATCACACAGTCATACCTTGCACCACTCAGAAACACAAGGACCACCACGGTCTTGGATTTTCTGAGGAACCTTCTTCTAAGAAATCTCGTATCGACCTCGTAGAGGAAGATACACCTTCTCCACCTCATTCACCTACCTCACCACCTTCACCTATGGAGTCTATGGATCCAGAATCCATTCCTCCTAACTTTTTTTTTGTGAACACCATTTCCTTGGGACCTCTGACCTATCAGCATGATGGCAAGGCTCCCTCTTCTCTTCCCTTCCTGTATCCTAACATGATCGATGATGACACTCCTTCTATCAATGTTGTTCAATGTCAGGATGATGAATCCATTCTCACCTATCTAGGTGTGGAGGATTCCTATATCCACCAGTCGTTACCTTCTGAGACATAAACCATGTTGAATGAATCAACCATAGAGATCAACATTCACACTCAGGACGACCCCCACATTCTAAAGATAGGCCAATATTTAGACTCTGTTGAACAGGAAGCCTTCACCTCATTCCTCTGAGATCATAACAACACTTTTTCTTGGTCTTATGCCAATATGCCTGGTATTGACCCAAATATCATGGTCCATAATATCATAACTATTCCTGATGCCAAACCTATGAAACAGAAGCTACAAAAAATGCATCCTCACATTTCCCTTCTTGTGAAAGAAGAACTCCAATGCCTCCTTTATGTTTCTTTTATTTTACCCATTGACTATCTCTAATGGATTTCTAACATATTTCCTGTCACCAAAGTGATAGGGGGACTCCACATTTGCATGAATTTTTATGACCTTAACCTAGCTTACCCCAAGGATGACTTTCCTCTACCTAGTATCGACCAACTTGTTGATCTCACCACCGGCCATGAGATGCTATCACTCATGGATGGTTTCTCGGGTTATAACCAAATATTACTCACACCAGAAGATCAACACAAAACTACCTTCATCACCCCTTGGGGGACCTTCTGTTATCATGTCATGCCCTTTGGCCTTAAAAATGTTGGTGCTACATATCAACGTGCCATGACCTATATCTTTCATGACATCATGCATGACATTTTGGAAGATTATGTTGATGACCTTCTTGCTAAGTCTAAGCGTCAGGCTGAACACCTCACGGTTCTTAAAGTCATCTTTGACCGTCTCATCAAATACTACGTTCACCTTCAACCAAAGAAGTGCATCTTCACCATCCTCTCTGGAAAACTCCTTGGTTTCATCATCTCTCTGTAAGGTATCAAATTCAATCCCACCAAAATCAAGGCTATTCTTGAGATGCCTCCACCTACTAACCTTCGACAACTTCATAGTTTGCAAGGCAAGTTGCAATCTATTAGACACTTTATTTCTCAACTCTCTGACCGATGTCACCCTTTTCATCATCTTCTTAAAAAGGATGTTTCCTTCAACTGGGATGATGAGTGCCATAAATATTTTGAGGCATTAAAAGAATACCTCCTCCAACCACCTGTGCTCATCCCACCAAAGGATGACAAGCCCTTTTACCTCTACATTTCTACCACCGATCATTCCTTGGGAGCCATGCTTTTTCATCACGATGAGCATCATAGGGAGCAGTTGGTTTATTATATAAGCCATACTCTTTTAGATTATGAGACTAGATATACTCACGCTAAAAAATTATGCTTATCCCTAGTCTTCATCACCACCAAACTTTTCCATTACTTACTCAACCACAAAACCTTCATTGTCACCAACACTGACCCCTTACATTACATGTATGCTAAGCCTTACCAACACCAATGTGCTGCACATTGGCTCATGCTTCTTGTAGACCTAGATCTCAAATTCATCCATCAAAAGTTTGTTAAAGGAAAAACCATCACCGACCAACTTGCAGATGCACCTCTTTCTAGAAATCAATCTTCTAACTTTGATTTCCTTGATGAATCCATTGCTACCCTCTCCCTTGATGACACCATTTATCAGATGACCTTATTTTTTTATGGTTCTAAATGTCAACGTGGGGGTGGTGCAGGGGTCATCCTTATTCCTCTTGAAACTGAGCCTATGCCTTTATCTTTCAAACTAGATTTTTACTGCACTAATAACATTTCTCAAATACGAAGCACTCGTGTTAGGTCTTCAAACTATTGTATTCTTAGATATTAATTCCATTAATATATTATTTAATCCCCTTATAATAGCCTAAATCGTACTAATATTCCTCTAATTAGCTTCTATAAGCTTACATCTACCTATTAGTTAATCACCTTTGATTAATTAAAACACCCCCCAACTCCCATGACTTGCTAAGCATAAATTAAACCCTTCTAAAGTAAGGTTACCTTTAATAAAGAAACCTTATCCATTCCTAATCATGTTTTACCTTTATCCCACATTCATGAGAATGTGTTGAATCATTTATCCTTTGGGCTATATAAAGAGCCCTCCACCTACCTTTTTACTTACACCTAAACTCCTTAGAGAGCAAATGCAAAGCATATAGCAAAGAGACTAAGAGCTTGCACCTTGTTTTCTTGAGATTTCATCATCTTGAAGAGTTAAGCCTCTTTCTTAAAGTGCTTGGGTCATATGGGAGGTGTCAAAGGGGTCTTGTAGCCTAACTTTGATTAGCCCCAATTCCTAGGTTCTTGGAACATTAAGGACAACTAGTTTTGATTGCCATGGAAGCTACCTAGGTCCATTCATTTATTGTTGTTAATCTAGAAAGTAGAGGATGTTTAAATATTTATGCATATGTTAATTTCATAGTTTTGTATTGATAATGTTAGCATCTAATCCTTGATTAATTCTTATCATGATGGTGTTTATGCTTTTAATTTTAGCTAAATTGTAGAACTATTTTAGGTGGTAGTTCTTGCTTACATTTGAATTATCATTAAGCAAAAGTATACATGCACACATTTGGCATGCCCAGTGGGACATACTCCATTGTCCTTTGCACTTAATTTCAAGTTTTTGTAGTTAAGTTTCATTTTTGGTTACTAACCCTCTTTTACACATGTTGATCTAACTTATTTTTCTAACTTGTTTTGTTGAATTTGCATGTGTTGAGTCTTCCTTGTAGGTATAAGGAGGTGAAGTGCTGTCAAAATTAGAATTGATGGGAAAATTTCAAGATTTCTCCATGTTTTCATTTTTAGAGCTTACTTTTTAAACATTCTACATGCTAGTTTTGTCAATTTCTTGAAAATTTTAAATTCTTGAGCATGTAGGTTAGTGTTTGATAATGCTGAGTCTTCTATTTACATATTAATGAGTCTTCTATTTACACTTTTTCATTAATGTGGTGGGTTGCTGTGTTTGAAAATTCAATATTAATTGGTGAGAAAATTTCAATCTTGGTTGGAAAAAAATTCATCCATGTTTTCATTTTTAGAGCTTACTTTTTCATCATTCTACATGCTAGTTTTGTCAATTTCTTGAAAAGATCTTAAACCCATCTTGAAGCATGTATGTTAATGTTTGATAGTGTTGAGTCTTCTATTCATATATTAATGTGATGGGTTAATTTGTCAAAATTGAATCTTGGTTGGAAAAATTTGACCATTTTGTTAGATTAAGAGACGTTTTTTTAACATTTTTTGAGTGCATGTCAAGTGTATACCCGTGAGCATAAGTGTATATGCATAACCCATCTTCCAAAGGCCATAATTTTTTCTCCTGAACTCAAAATGAATCCATTTTTTTTACGTTGGAAAGGTATTAAAGTTAACTATGTAATGAAAACATAAATTCAGGATTTATACTTACAAAAATTGTAGGTTTTTCTGTTAGTTTAAAACTGGTCATTTTTTAACATGTCTAATGTTTTGATGAATGTTGTATTTCCATACTTACTCAATTTAGGACCAAAGCGTGTGTATGCTCTTCTCTTGCACCTTTTGGTGATCTTGAGAATCAAAAACAACTTTGATATCTATCTTTTTAACATTTGGATTAAACTTGGAAATTTGATTATTCATTTTGGTTAAGGGAATGAACCTTTTACAAAGCATTTTTCAATGGTCCTTTGATTTGAAGTTTTCCATTTCTATATAGTTGGGATAAAGTTTGTGTATGCTCTTCTCTTGCACCTTAGGGTGATCTTGAGAATCAAAAGCAACTTTAGTCTTCATTTTATAACATTTGGTAAATTGGAAACTTCATCTTTCACTTTTGGTTTAAAGGGAATGAACATTTATCAAGAATTTTGTATGGTTCATTGATTGAAAAGGATTTTCTTTACTTTTTAGTTGGATTATTTGTTGTGTATGTATCTTCTCTTGCATCCTTGGATGATCTTGAGAATCAAAAGCAACTCTTAATCCTCTTTTAAATAATGTGATTTTTTCTTGGAGAACTACTAATGCTTGAGTGTAGGACCTAAAAATGCTTGTCAAAGAAAGGAGGAATCAAAACAAAATAAAAAACTACTAATACAGTTGTTATATAGGTTGCCAAAAGGTGTTCAAGCAAACCACACCTAATTAAACAAGATAAAAAGAACAACATATTCAAAACACTGTATTGCAGGTTTCGGAAAAGGGTACATCCCTCTCCGCTCAACTGGAACATAACCCCTTTGGCATAACGCCTTAAGCTACAACAATGGGGGTGGTTCCAGGAACCCCAAAGTAGTCCACGCAAGAGGGAACCTTGTGGATGAAACGGGAAGTGCTCCGCACTACCTACTTGACTAGTGATTCCTTTGTGAGATAGCGTTACAAGTTGTCCATTGTGGCGACCCCAGTGATAGTACACGTAGATGCACTAGTTGCCTACTGTTCTTGAAGGGGGTAAAGTAAAGCCGAGATACTCCCAAACTAGACAGTGTAAATTTTTGGGTAAATCACGCTCGCTCGTGGAAAATTTGTAACACCTAGGGCGAGAGAACCACCTAGGAGAATATACTTTGGCTAGGAGCCCACTTTGACCATTTTAAAACAGTGTTGAGTTGTGAACCTTCTTTTTGAGAAACGTGTGACGTATTACTTTCGCCTAGTTTTTACTTGCCTTAGGGTGAGGTGAAACTCTGCCGAAGTGAGGCTAGCATTTTTTGTCATTTTTTCTTGATTTATTTCCTTCATATTCTTTTGACACTTTGTTGATCAAAAGAGGTGTGATTACCTTTGTGTTGCCATTCGATTGTTTCTCTCACTTTTATGTCTGTTTACGCCCATCCATGTTTGCGGCTGGGTTAGTTAAACGTCTAAAGTGAGTGGAGGCATTTTCACGTCATTTGGTAGCCATTGTGATCTTGATACCCACGTCAAGATCGTCATTGTAGTTAGGCGTGGTTCATCACTGCGGACTTCCATAGAGGAGTTAGCTTGTTTGTCTCGTATCATTACAATTTCGATATTTACGTCTTGTTTCTTGTAAACTCGACATAAATACCTATATTGTACGGTTACGCTGCACACATTCTTAACTATTCCTAGCTATACTTTGAGATTTTTAGTTTGGTTTTATTATTACCTCGATTTCAAAAGGTGCTAGGCACTACCATTTGTGCATGTTATATCAATAACACCTCGATATCAATACTTCACTTTCTTGCAAAGTGGGTTAACATATCTTGGTGATATTGTTGTGTCATTCACAAATTGTAATTGGCACTTTTTGAGATATAGGTCTTAATCAGAGTTGAGCTTGCTCATCATATATCTTGATTGGGAGATCGCATTTAACTTCATGTATTTACTTACGTCTTGTTCATTCCTTTGAACTTGGCATAAGTGGAGACATCTTGTTAATCATCTGGCGTTGTAAATTACTTTTTGAAACGTAGTCTAGGAAGTACTTCATTTGATTAAGTTTTAATACCAAACGCTTGTATCATGGGTGATTTATCACTCTATCATATTGGTATTCTCACATTGTTGACATTTATACTCTTAGACAATTTCATCTTGTGTTTCACTTAGGGGTAGTCATTAAATTTTGAACAAATCTACAACTTACCTTAGTGAAACTTATCACGAAAACATGGCTCCCAAAACACGTCTAGGGTTGAAGAAACAGACATATGAGGAACAACAAGCACAAGCTTGGGAAACCTCTAATAGACAAGGGTAAAACCCATTTATTGGACATGATCTAGGACCACTATTTTCTGCAGAAAAGGAAACAGAAGAAATGGTCGATCATAGTGGAAATGAATTAGAATCACCACACGCAGACTTTGATTTTGACCCCACTCTACTAGATGAGTTTCTCCTTAGAAACAAAGATAGAGTTTTGGCACGGGTCGTGGAATTAGGGGCCAAATTACCCACCGAGAATGAACCAATATTACCTACAAATGACACTACTAAGGAAGAACGCCCCCTTATCAATATGGAAGATATTTTAATAGGTGGGCATGCTTCCACTTCTTATGTAGAAAATGATAAAGTGGTAGGGCATAGAATACCCCTCATCAAAGTGCCACGAAGAAACAAGATAGAACATGAGACAGGGGAAGAACCTCCATAATACGAAGAGGAAGAACCTTTAGAAGAAGAAGACACAAACCAAGTCACAATCCAACAACAACTCAGTAACCTAAGTCGACAACTAGCTTTGCTTACTTTCCAGGTACAGAAAGACACAAACAAGAACGTTCAAAAGTCAAGGCCTAAGTTTAGGATCCACGAACTCCATCGAGAAAACCAAGGAGAAGAAGACACAGGGTATCATCGTGTACACATCCCCGCTTCTCCCACTAAAGAACAATTGCTCACACAAGAAGTGCAATCTATGAAAGCAACACTTGCGAGCATACAAGAAAGCAATATAGGGAGTATTAGGAAATACCAATACGAAGAACTATGCCCCTATCCTTTTGACAAGACAATGACCCTTTAACCCTTTCCAAAGAAATTTGATATGCCAAAGTTCGACAAATACAAAGGAAAGGGAGACCCAAGGGATCATGTTAAATATTTCTACATGGCATGTCAAGAGGTGTCTTATAGTGATAATTACCTCATCAGACTTTTTCCTAAGAGTCTCGGAGGTCAAGCATTGGAATGGTTTACGCGCTTACCACGAGGATCAATTTTCACCTGGCCAAAATTGGCGGAAAGATTCATGTGTCATTTCTCGTATAACATAGAGAGTGACATCACCATGGCAGACTTGTGTAGCACAAAAAAACGCCCAAATGAGACCTTCGCCAGCTTCCTCCAACGATGGAGAGGGATAGCTAGTCACTTCCCTTGCACTTTCCCTGAGAAGTAGCTGGTCAGTATTTTCGTCCCTAATCTCAACCCAGATATAGCTTTCCACCTCCAAATGCATTGTGTCCGCACCTTTGAGGAGGTTATCGAGAAAGGGATTCAAATAGAAAAGGCTCTCATTGCCAAAGGCACCCTCAAAACCCAATCTAAAGACAACCAAAGTGTCAAACCCACTGAAAAGTTGAAGATCTTTAACAAAAACAAAAACGTGGTGGGAGACGGAATCACTGATTCCAAACGTGTTCAAACAGTCCAAACCAGTCAACCTTTTAAACTGACCAAGGGCCCAATTCAACCACCACCAAAGCGACGAACATTCACCTCCCTCAATGAGCCATTGTCCGTCATACTAAAACAGTTGGATGCGGCCCACATGATGACCTATCCTACAATGCAACCATTTGATGACAACGCTCCTAAACCTTCATGGTATAAGGAGCATGAATACTGTGAAATGCATCACGTTAAAGGTCATAAAATAGACAAATGTTTGTGACTTCGCCACTATATTCAAGACCTCATTGACAACGGGGAGATAGAGGTGGATAACCCTAGCCACATGCAAACACCTAACGAGAAAATGGGGATTTATAAGGAACCATTCCCCAAGCATGATAAGTCGGAAAAGGCAAAACCGGATCGGGGAGAGTCATCCCAAACCTATAAAGCCGCAAATTACTTGTATACCAAGAGAGATAACAATCATTACGATTCACTTATCGGATGTATTCACTCCCTTGCTGACCATGTCAATACCATCCGGATCAAGGGAAAGGACTGCATTGCGGTAATAAGGTGTGCCCACCTCATGATTCCGGAACCCTCTCTGTTGACCCCGCAACTGGTAAATATAACCTTTTAGAACAACTTGAGAGGACACCTGCTAAGATCTCGATCTTAGATCTTCTCAAGATATCCAATGTGCATAAGGACATTTTGTATGAAACTCTTCAGGGGTCGGGAGTGCCTTTAGAAGTCGATCCTGCGTACCTTCAAGCCATGGTGGCAAATATTACACCAAGTGAGCATCTCACTTTCAACCATAGGGAGGTCCCTACTAAGAATCCTACACATAATCTTCCCTTATACATTGAGGTAGTTGTTACCCGCAGGAAAATCAAACGGGTGCTTGTGGATAACGGATCTAGATTGAACATCTGCACGCTTAAATTAGTCAAACAATTGGGACATACAGAAGAAGATCTTGAGTCCCATATCATCACTATCACCGCATACGACAACGCGGAAAGAGAGTCAGCAGGCACCATTACGCTGCCAATGGAGGTGGGCCCCACTTGCCATCAGACAAAGTTTCACGTCTTAGACTTGGAACTTCCATATAATATGCTTCTAGGCCAACCATGGATCCATGCCATGCAAGCAGTGCCATCAACATTTCATCAATGCATCAAGCTGAAGCATGAGGGACATACAGTAACAATACCAGGAGACTCAGAGCCCTTTGCTCATTGTAGAGCTCTTAATAGCTTTGCATGAAAGGGTACATACGCATGTCCCTCCACAGATATAGCTGTCCCTCTTCATTCTGAGGCCATGGAATCTCGAGTAGATTCAAATTCTCTTAGTTCTTGCACTCATGGGGCATCTACTTCAACATCTCCATTTAATTCATGGGAGATGAAAATTCTGGAATATGGCTGTGGGGAGTATAATGTACAACAAGCGCTCTTGGTTTCTGACCTCTCCTTGTCGCCCAAGACTAGAGGTCGACCCAACTACCACTTCAGGAGACCTAGAGAGGAACACACTATTGGGTCGTTCCTACCTGGAGGCTTGTTAGCTGAGGAAAAATTACTTGATCCACCTACTACTTGGGTCCCTGAGGACACTCAGCCATCTTGTTATCAAACCCCAGAATATGAAAAATCTAGCAGAATGATGTACTCCATGGGCTACAAAGGCCTAGGATGTGGGAGGAATGAACAAGGACAAAGAGAACCAGTCCCTCTTCCACATTTCAAAATAGAAAGATATGGCATTGGGATTCGCCCTTATGGAGCACACCCCAACGATCAAGATGTGACTTGTTCTGAGCATGAGGATAGCTCTGATTATCTAGACAGCGATACGGATTCCTGTTGTAGCCAATATGAGGATCTGGCCTCCACGAACCTTTTCATGAATAACGCTGTCCTAACCATCACCCCCACTGAACCAACCCTTGACCTTGTATACCCCTCCCTTGTTGAATGGGACCAACAACATCACGTGCCACTAGATTTATTCGAGAACGATGAGGCTATTGCAGAGTTCATGGGCATAAGGGATACAATTCCCATTGGAGATCACAAGAAGGGTTTCTTTATCGACTTAGACACCTGTGCCTACTTCGGCAAGGAGGCTGAACTTCGTGGTCAGCAAAATTTAAAGAAAAGTGAGGGCAAGAGTTCTAAAGAAAAGCCTCGGCAAAAATCGAAGTCCAAGTCACACAGTGAAAACCTCTTTGAGGCATTGGCTGACAAACAAATAAGAAAATCAAAGGACAAACAAAGTGACCATGCCAAGGATGAAAATCTCGTAGAGACATCCTTGGATGAAGATCTCAACCTACCTCCCGATCCTACGCGTATGGAGGATTTATCAAAATTGTTAGTTGAAGAAACCATTGATGTCAATATTGGTACCGAAGAAGATCCCAAGATAGTAAAATTGGGAGCATCACTCTCAGCCAGAGAACAAAAGACATTCACTATGCTACTGCGAGAGTTTATTGATGTGTTCGCATGGTCTTACAAAGACATGCCCAGCTTAGATCCAACTTTGGTCATGCATAACCTGGTTGTGCACGCAGACGCTAAGCCTATCAAACAGAAGCTTTGAAAGATGCACCCAAGAGTGGCCTTGTTAGTTAAAGAAGAGTTGGAAAGGTTGCTTGCAGCAGGATTCATCAGGCCAATTGATTATTCTGAATGGATATCAAACATTGTTCCTGTCCAGAAGAAACCTATTGGTATCTGAATTTGCACAGATTTTAGGGACATCAATAAAGCTTTCCCTAAAGATGACTTTCCGTTGCCCAACATTGACATGATTGTTGACTCAACCGCAGGGTACGAAATGCTATCACTTATGGATGGCTTTTCGGGTTATAATCAAATTAAGATCGCTGAGGAAGACCAACACAAAACAACTTTCACAACTCCTTGGGGCACCTTCTGTTATCAGGTGATGCCATTTGGCCTTAAGAATGTGGGAGCAACTTATCAGCGGGCCATGACAGTAATATTTCACGATATTATTCATAACATCATGGAAGACTACGTAGACGACATCCTGGGAAAGTCCAAAACAAGAGAGGATCATCCTATCATTTTGCGGCGTATCTTTGAATGCCTGCGTGAATACAAAGTCAGGCTAAATCCAAAGAAGTGTGTCTTCAGTGTGCTATCTGGGAAACTATTAGGCTTCATCGTGTCAAGATGAGGTATTGAGGTAGACCCTGCTAAAGTGTTTGCCATCACAGAAATGCCTCCACCTAAGAATATCAAGCAACTACGTAGCTTGCAAGGGAAAATTCAAGCCATTTTCCGCTTTATCTCCCAGCTTGCAGATAAATGTCACTCATTCACTCATTTGCTTAAGAAGGACATCGCTTTCATCTGGGGACCTGAGCAACAACAAGCCTTTGCTTTGCTTAAACAGTACCTGGCTAATCCACCTGTCCTCATGCCTCCCACTCCGGGAGAACCACTTTTGCTCTATATTTCCGCTACGCAATACGCTATTGGTGCACTGCTCGCCCAATATGACCTTAGCCATAAAGAGAAAGCAGTGTACTATCTGAGTCGCACCCTCATCGCCTATGAACGTAATTATCCTCAGATTGAAAAGGCTTGCTTGGCCATTGTTTTTACCTTTCAGAAACTTCACCATTACCTGCTAAATACTAAGACCAAGCTCATATCCAAGGTCGACCCACTCAAGTATTTATTGTCCAAACCCGCCCTCACAGGTAGAATGGCTAATTGGATCATTCTACTCAGTGAGTTTGATATAGAATTTGTCCATCAAAAATCAATTAAAGGACAAGTACTTGCTGACCAGCTAGCGGAAGCACCTTTGCAAAGCACAGAACCTTTGAGTCTGGATCTGCCAGATGCATCTTTGCTCTACATTGAAGAATCTGTCGTATGGCAGATACATTTTGATGGATCTTTTACGTTTCATGGTTCAGGTGCAGGAGTGGTCCTTATTACTCCTTTCGGGTGATCCTATACCACAGGCTTTCCACCTGGCCTTCCCTTGCACGAACAACATTGCGGAATATGAAGCACTCATTGCAGGGATGAAGCTAGCCATCAAGTGGAATATTCAACATGTTAAGGTTGTAGGTGATTCACAGCTAATCATCAAACAGGTTAATGATGAGTATAAAGTTAAGGATGACAAGCTCATACCTTACAAGAAGTTGGTGGAAACTCTGAAGGAGTATTTTGTGTGCATTACCTTTGAGCAGATCCCAAGAGCGCAGAATAGATCGGCAGATGCTATGGCAATGGTGGGATCTATGCTTCGTATTCCGCCAGGGAACAATGATATGCCATTTTTCGTAGAAAATCTACACCAGCCCGCGTATGACATACCGGAATCTTGCCTGGCTTGTGAGGTTGTTGGTCCCTATTCCCCGTGGTACGAACCCATTTTCACCTATCTTAAGGACAGTACTTTCCCTCCCAATATCTCCCGTTCTGAAAAGCAAAGCCTGATTCGCCAGATAGCCCGTTACACCCTTTTAGGAGGTACACTTTATCGTCGTGGCTACGATGGGAATCTGTTACGTTGTCTGGATGTGACGGAGTCAATCCAGGCAATTAAAGAAGTACACGAAGGAGTATGCGGAGCACATACAAATGGAATGGTCTTGGCTAAGAAATTGTTAAGAGTAGGTTACTATTGGCCCACCATGGAAACTGATTGTTGTAATTATGTTAGAAAATGTGTGCTTTGCCAAAAGTATGGAAATTTCATCCATGCTCCATCGCAACCATTGCAACCAATCACTACCCCGTGGCCATTCTCCAAGTGGGGACTTGATCTAATAGGGAAGCTTACTCCTACCTCATCTGATGGTCATACACATATCATCACAGCTACAGAATACTTTACAAAATGGGTGGAGGCTGTCCCTTTAACCTATGTCACAGGAGCACAGATTTCTAAATTCATCATGAATCACATTATTTGCCGATATGGTATCCCTGCAGCCATTGTCACAGATAATGGGAAGTCATTTAAGAACAAAACTGTGAAAGGTCTTTGCCAACGGTTCCAAATCAGATTGAAATGGTCCACGCCATATTACCCTCAGGGTAATGGACAAGCTGAGGCAACAAACAAGACTTTGGTAAGGATAATGGAGAAGATGGTTAGCAAAACCGGTCGAAACTGGCACCTACAAATCCACCCAGCCCTCTGGGCCTACCGAACATCAATTCGCACTCCTACGGGTGCGACGCCATATTCCCTAGTGTTCGGGACAGAATCTATCATCCCTTTAGAGATTGAACTCCCATCCCTGCGAATTTCTCTTCGGGACTATTTGGATAAGGATGAAGATTACCGAGTGGCAAGATTGGCTGAGTTAGAGCTCCTGGATGAGAGGCGCATTCGTGCTCTTAATCACCTGAAGGTATATCAACACAGAATCTCCCGCAACTACAACAAGAGAATCATCCCTCACCAGTTTGAGGTGGGTGATTTAGTTATGAAGGAGAACCAGTTCAACACCAGAGCAGAGCGAGAAAAGAAAGGGAAGTTTGAACCACACTGGTTAGGACCCTATGTCATAGTTGCCAAGTATGGCACAGGGGCATACAAGTTGGCTCACCCCAATGGTGATGAGCTCCGGGAGCCCATGAATTCCATGCATCTTAAGAGGTTTTATGCCTAAACATGGCACAAGAAAGTCATAAAAATCACAAAAAAATATAAAAACATAAAAAAAAAAAATCAGAAAAAGAAAAAGAGAAAACAGGTCGTCCACTAGTGAAAACCACGCAATTGTGGTACTTTGGACAAGTCCTTGGGTGAAAACCGGTTTCCGGCGCCTCGGGAGGATTTGTTGTTCACAAGCATTCTATATTAGAAGGGTAGTTGTCTTTGTCCTGGACCTGGTTCTACCTTCGAGTTTCCTTGTGCACACCATCTAGTCCAGCCTTGATCCGGCTTTGCCTTCTTCTATTCGTCTGTAAGGTACGTGGTCTTTCGTTATTTCCCATCTTACGCTGGGGGCAACTCAACGACTTCACCTTCTTGTTCATAAGCGCGTGGCTTCTGCCCTTGTATATTCCCCACCTAACGCTGGGGGCATCCATGCTTTCTTGGTTACCTGCACATAGCTTTGGAAAACTGTTAAAAACACAAAAACAATAGATTGTTTCGAGAAAACACAAAAACAATTGTTTCGAGAAACACAAAAACAATAGAAAATTGTTTCAGAAAACACAAAAACAATAAACAATATTTTGACACAAAAACAATAGAAAATTGTTTCACCTAGTTTTTAAACACAAAAACAATATAGTAAGAGAGTGACAAGAAAATAAACATTGTTTCGAGAAAACAACAAAAACTTGATATATATATATATATAATCAAAAAAATCTAAAAACAAGGCAAAATTTTTCAAAAAATTCCTAAAAAGTAAAACACCCTACAAAATGGTAACTTGCTTCTTACGGCTGAAACTTGTGTCTTGCGCATGGTATTTTCTCCATATCCTGTTGGTTTGTCTCACATCTTCCCCGATTAATACGACTCGCGGATCACTGGATTCACAACCATTCACAAAAGCTAGCTGCTTGCTTCGTCTATACTCTGGGGCACTTTTGGTTGCCTGGTGCTGTTTCGTTGCGCACAAATGCTTTTCATGGACCCCGTGTCCATTTTCATTTCCCCTTGCATGTATCCTTGCTTGGGGCATCATTTTTAACCCTTGTCGTCAATCACGAACTTGTGGATCTCTTCAGCACTGATAACAAAACATTTGTACAACTGTCTTGACCGTTGTTGGGTTAGATATGTGCGTTCGTACTTGTTTTCCCTATTATATGAGCTTGTTTCCTTCTCGTATTGCATTGCATTATTGTATGTTGCGTGGAGTTGGTACTTTCAGCAATGGACAATTGTTCGTAGTATGGCTTTTCATGTCATTCTACCTTTGTCGTATGCTTATATTTTTCATAAGGACCGATGATGTAGTTCCTATGGCAATATGATGACATCAAATTTGTTCCAAACAAATAAGCGGCTAGAGGTTAAGCTCTTCTCTCCCCTCATCCATATTTCTTCTACACGACTTCCCTTTCACCCCTAATTCTCCCTCTCCTCGGGGCATCCTGCCTCGTCCCCATTCTTCTGCCTACTTCTCATATTTTTCGATCGTCGATCGGCTTCCTTCATCACCCCATCGACACTCGAGGGGGCATCTCTCCCTCCTACTAATTTTTCTTCTATCCCTTCAAAATCTCTTCTGTCTACTATCTTTGAAGTGGCATCACTTACGCCACCCCAAAGAGGGGCAAATGTAGACACCTATAATTACGCCCAAGCAATTTAAATACTTAAATTGTGCTAATTATCCCCTTTCTCGCAAATCAACGACATATCGTCAAAAGCACTCATTTTCTCTCATATCATCATTAATTAATTACACTAAGCTAATTAATTAAGTTTCCTATCCAACAAATACCCTAATTAACGACCTTCCATTAATAAATCACCCCTTCTACCTAGACTAATTAATTATTATTAATTAATTAGCTTTCCCTTCCATTTAACCAATAAATCAATATTTAATTGATTTAATCCCCTTATAATAGCCTAAATCGCACTAATATTCTTCTAATTGGCTTCTATAAGCTTACACCTACCTATTAATTAATCACCTTTGATTAATTAAAATACCCCCAACTCCCATGACTTGCTAAACATGTATTAAACCCTTCTAAAGTAAGGTTACCTTTAATAAAGCAACCTTATCCATTCCTAATCATGTTTTACCTTTATCCCACATTCATGAGAATGTGTTGAATCCTTTATCCTTTGGGCTATATAAAGAGCCCTCCACCTACCTTTTTACTTACACCTAAACTCCTTAAGAGAGCAAATGCAAAGCATATAGCAAAGAGACTAAGAGCTTGCACCTTGCCCTTTTGAGAGTTCATCATCTTGAAGAGTTAAGCCTCTTTCTTAAAGTGCTTGGGTCATATGGGAGGTGTCAAAAGGGTCTTGTAGCCCAACTTTGATTAGCCCCCATTCCTAGGTTCTTGGAACATTAAGGACAACTATTTTGATAGCCATGGAGCTTACTTAGGTCCATTCATTTATTTGTTGTTAGAGAATAGAGGAGTTTAGATATTTAGCATTGTTAGTTTCAAAGTTTGTATTGATGAATGCTAGCATCTGAGATTAACCCTCATTCTTCTCAACGTCATCAATGGATCATAACCACGACTAAATATTACACTAAATGGGTGGAAGTTGTACCTCTTATTTCTACAAAAGCCGAGAAATTTTTTGAATTTATCAACCATCACATCATTTATCACTTTGGTGTTCCTCACCGCCTCATCACTGATAACAAAAAACAATTCAAAAACAAAACCCTACACAAACTATGTGACACCTTTGGCATTCAACTCAGTTTTTCTTCACCTTATTATCCTCAAAAATATGGCCAAGCTGAATCAACTAACAAAACTCTTAACAAAATTCTTATGAAAGTGGTTGACGATACTAGTAAGGATTGGCACACGCACATTCCTTTTGCCTTATGGGCTTATCACACTAGTATTCACACCTCAACCACTGCTACACCTTTCTCTTTGGTCTACAGTACAGAGGTTGTCTTTCCTCTCAAAGTCCAAATTCCATCTCTTCATATCTCACTCAAAGACATGCTCAATGATGATGACTTTCGCCAAGACCGTTTGGCCCAACTTGAGCTTCTAGATGAACGTTTAAATGCTCTCGATCACCTTCAAATCTACCAAAAATGTATCAAACGTGCCTATGAAAAATGTGTCCATGAATGAACCTTCAAGGTCGGTGACCTTGTCCTGAAGGAAAATCAACATGTAACCAAAGCAGAGAAAAGTAAACGGGGAAAGTTTTCTCCTAATTGGCTTGGACCCTATATCGTCACTCATACCTATGGATCAGGTGTTTATCATTTATCTTCTCTCAAAGGTAAACCCAAGCTTGAGCCCCTCAATGCCTTACATCTTTGACCATTCTATTTTGAATCAAGTACTATATCACCTTTTTTTATTACACACTCATCCCTTGAGTAACCATTCCTTTCATCTACCTCTTTTAAGGACCAATGACTACACCAGAATTGTGTGATTATCTGTCACCTTTTAGCCTTATCTTAAATATGAGTACCATGGCTCTACTCATGGAATGATTCTCATGGATACTTTTTTCATCCTTTTCAAGATGGAATCCCATGGTCGTTCATCACTTAAAACCTCTCTTTCATAGCTAACCTCTGCATGCTATGGTTTTTCCTTCATAAAAGAAGCCTATACTCCTTTATAGTCTTGTCCATGACCTAAAAGTCCAAAAAAATTCAAAAGTAATATATGGGATTTTCAAATTCAACTCCTTGAGTAAAAATTCTTGTAAATAGATGACTCCCTCAAAAAGGACATCTATCTTTCCATCAATATTTTATAAATAGACTTCTCCCTCAAAGGACAACTATAAAAAGCTAGCCCTATTGTACATAGTCTATCCAAAAAGAAGACTATTTCTGCAAAAATAAAATAAAAATATTCTGAAGCTTCCCACATCGATCAGCTTCACGAAGACCTCAAGGAGATATTCTATTCATCCCACATAGACTTCCCACATCGATCAGTCTATAAAACAAAAGCAAAAAATAAAATACAAAAAACAATAAAGAAAAGTACAACTTTTTTGTCATGGACTTGCCTATTCTGGTTTTGGGTATCTTGCAGAAGGGGCATGTTGTCTCACAACAAGGTTACGCTAAATACACCACTCCACCTCACCTTCTTCCTTTTCTCTTCTTCTACCCACTCAAGGGACATGGTGCACATGTGACACTTCATGATCATGTAACTTCTTTCACCCTTAGAAAGTTCAATCATGCAATGCCTTTAGGGGGCTTAAGTTCATAACCCTATCTTTGGTATGCTCATAATGGTTCTTGCCACTTATGGAGTATTTTTCCTCTTTTACCATTCACCTCTTTTCTTACTTATTGATTCTTCTACACAGGACAAGACCTTTGACATTTAGTTTCTGGGATTTCTTCTTCTTTCACCTCCACATTTTATTTACATTCATCATCTCAATCAACTCTAACTTCCTAATCAACTCAACCATGCACTAACCTAATCCACCTAGACTCAACCATGCCTAATCAACCTAGACTCAACCATGCCTAATCAACCTAGACTCCACCATGCCTAAATCACCTTGCCCATTTACCCATACCTAAACTCACCAACCTACTCACCTACCTCATCTTATTCTTCCCTATCCTATGGGAGAACTACATCGGCCTAAGGCCCCTTTTTTCCAGGGCTATGTAGGCAACACTCTTAGGGCATGGGGCCCTTGGAGGTTAGCTCAACCACTCTTTCCCCTAACCATTCCCCCCCCTTTTACACACACATCATAACCTAGTTGGTTTTCACCTACACAATAACTTGGAAATTAACAATCACAAAACATAAATCATTTCAACTTACTTACCATGCTACAAAATCAATCACATCATACCTGAATCATCTATATTTCCATAATATCAATTATGTGGACATTAAACCAAACCATACCTATCTAATTTCCATATCAACAATAACTTGGAAATTTTTTATTCAACCATGCCTAAATCAGAATCAACCATGCCTAACACAACCTAATTTCCATACCAATAATATTAGAAAATTTTTGACTCATCATGCCTACACATCATGCCAATTTATACTAAATCAACCATGCCTACATCTAACTCAACCATGCCTATATCTAACTCAACCATGCCTACATCTAACTCCACCATGCCTAACTCTGACTCAACCATGCCTAACACAACCTAATTTTCATTAAAACAATAACTTGGACATTTTCTGACTCAATCATGCATACATCTAACTCAACCATGCCTAACTCACCTAGTTTCCATAATAACAATACAATGGAAATGAAACCAAGTACATCATCAGTCCAATATCATCATCAACTATATAAAGGGAGTGTCTGTGTATCAATACATATATACACAGATATAAATAATAAAGTATCTCAAAAAATCTCATGTACAATCTCACATCTTCAGCACACAGGCTAGTACATATAACAAAAATCAAAATACAATGCCAGATAACATCCATGTCTTACCCATGTGAGGGCCCATAACCTCTGTTACTCTCTTCGGTACCCTAATCTGGTACCAGTCTCCACTCGCTCATCATATCCCCACCCTCGTCTGGTCCTCGGCCTCCATGAACTCATCACCTCCCTCTCTTGCCATGACCATGAGATCGGTGACTACCTGTGGTACTGGTACTATGGGTCCATGTACTAGTCCTCTGGCTGGCAGCCTACTTGGGCCCTATGTACTCGGTATGATATAACCTCAATATACCAGTCTAATAGCTTGTCCTTGATAATATCTCACCTCATTCAGGGCATCTCTGTAAGTGGCCATAGATATCATCTGGGGTGGTGCCATCACCTTAACTCTAACCTGTAGCCCTATGCTAATAAAAGTGGCCCCTGTCCCTATACCTGTGGCCCCTGGCCTCCTACATATCCTAGAGCTGGTGCCTATGGAGGGACCTTGTCCTAACCTATGTAGTGCCTTGTGTAACTATCTGCACCTGTAATGTTGTAACCTATGCATGGGCTGTTGCCAACTAACCCTGTAAACCTGTAACCTGAGCCTGCAAGTGCTACCTATCCTCCATCCCTGACGGGTGCCTATGCAGGAGCTGGAGCCTATGAGCCTGTGCACTAGCTGCCCCTGTAAAGTATCACCTATCCTGTCAAGGTGGCTACCTGTGCCTGTAGACTGTGTCAACTGTACACCCCTAAAGTAGTCACCTACCCCTATAATGCATCTCTCTAAACTATCACAGTAGCCAAGTCTGGCTGACCTGGCCATGGTGGTAATGCCTATAGCTGGGCTGCCCACCAGCGTCTGTAACCATTTTTCACACCTACATCATCTATCTTCCTATCCACCACCTATCCTCCTACCCTATGGCCCTTGTCAGATGTGGTGGAGATAACAGTCTCTCCACATCATCTCTGTGATACTGAGGTAATGGTGGTGGCACATCTTACTACAGTCTGAACTGGCATCAGACCCTATCCACTAGAATCATCTCATGCTCACTAGCATGCCTCCCCAATATCCATCTAACTAACTGTAAACCCTGTAGCTCCTCTGCCATACCTCAATATGATAAAAAATCCACATATGGCCACCATACTATGTCCATAACATATAACCCCTCTAACTCCCACCTATAGAAGGTCACATCCTGTACTGCCTCCTCAACCCGTGGATGAGCTCCTATTGCCACCCATCTACTGTATCTAGCTTTAGTAACACCATGATGTCAATCCACTAGCAAAGTCCCTATGGGTGCACAATCAACTATGTGCTCATACACCCCAAAATGTAATAAATATGTACAACATATGTCATACCGCCACATGCTCTGATAGGCCCAAAGCTCCCTCTATAGCTGCACCAGATATGTAGGTGCCCATGCAAAACAAACCTGCTCCTCAATCATATCCTGTAATACCCCCATCAATGCTCGGGGAAATATTATCACCCTCTGAATCTGGGAGTGCATAGCATCCCACCACCACCATCATCAACACTACCAACCTGGTCTCCTGAGGATGTGTAGTGTACATCAGCCCATAAATGATGTTGGCACTATGCTCAGTCAAGTCACCCACTACCTCTCCAAAGATGACAACCATAGGATCAAATGCCTCATCTGATGATATATGATATACTGGCTCCCCCACAATTGGTAGCCAAAAAATCCTGTACACATCCTCTAGCATGATAGTCATCTCGCCAGTAGGTAAAAGGAAGGTATTGATTATTACATCTCATCTATCGATGAGTGCAACCATCAGAATATGATCTCAAATGATACGCATGTATCACCACACACCCACAAGCCCCACATCTCTCATGTGGTCCCACTCCTCCTCAGTGATGCTCACTCACATCTACCAATAAAGGTGGCACTCTATCACGCATCGTCAGCTGGTGTCACGTGCCTGCATCCATACTAATCAACAGTGTCAAGTACTTACCTTTTACTCATCTCTTCACTTCTACCTAGTCCCATCCAACACACATTGTTTCCTACCTACCTATCCATTTCCTACCTATTTCACTGACCTATTATACATTTTATCTAGCCTAAACACTCCCCCATATTCTATTTCTTCCCTTTCTTTCCTTCACTATTTGACACCTCCTTCACCTACCACACACCTATTCTTCCCTACATTCACCCTACACCCACCTAATTCTATATTTCTATACCCCTCATCTATCTACTTTTACCCCATTACCTAACTATTTCTTCTACCATTTCATTTTATCCCATTTTTTCCCTCTACACCTAAGCCTTTTAGGGCCTGGTCACTTTTTACAGTGACCGACACCGGTCACCCTGACTGGTACCGGTCACCCATTTTACCCACCGATGTTGGTAAGCCTACCGAATGTCGGCCGATGCCTGACCAACATCAGTCAGTGGTTCAGCCCCAAAGCCAAACCCCCATGCCCCCCAACTTTAAAAAATTGAAAAAACAACCTAAAACCTACCCAAATCCCTCTAATTCCCACCCTCATTCATTTTCCCACCTATTTAGCCTACATTCCACCCTCCCCATACCCAAATTCATTCATTTTTAACCAAATTTCACATTTAAATTTTCAAACCCCATTTCTTCATTTTTACCTCAAATTTTAATCACAAACAAACACTGAGATTGAATCTTACCTCTAATCGATGCCATCTCCTCAGTGGGATGTCTAGTCTCTGCACGGGAGGTCCTCCTACTCCTTCTCCTACCTCTTCCATGGCTCAATTACTCTCTCCACCTCTAGCCAATGAAATCACTCCAATCAATCTCGTGGGTCCACAAACTCCACTCTTCCACCCAATCAACTCATCCAACTCAACCACAATATCTCATTGTTTTTCTCTCACTCAAAATAAATCCATCCTCTTTCATTTTCCAAAATAGAAAGTGAAAAATGAACTTTTCAAAACATGGATTTTTTTTTACCCCAAATACGACTTGACCGATGTCGGTCTTGTGCCCTAATTGACTGGCGTCGGTTTTTCTTGACTAGTATTGGTTTACCCTTGACTGGTGTCGGTCACCATACTTAAACCCATTGCCTAACTTCATCACATTTGGATTTCCTGTAAAGCAGTTTTATTGCTACCCCACCCTTACTCAAGCCTAGTGGCTCACCCTATCACCTTATTACCTAAATTCATGACCTTTGTTTCATTTGGGCTAAATTTTTTCCTATACCAAGACCTTACCCATGGCCTTACCTATCAACCCACACCCCTGAAACCCACCCCTTGACACTCAAATTCACTTACTCACTATACCTTGTGATGACACTACTTGTGTTGTTTATCCTAATGACCTTACCTTGCCTAATGTCATGTGTGTTTATCCCAACCAAACCTTTTGGTGCTATGGAACACAACTAAAGTTTTTTCCTGAACCTAGCCTAGTTGTGTTTCAGGACCATATCCTATACCTTGGATACCTGGATCACATCAACCTTGTTTGGATAAGCCTATTGACCTTTGACGAAGTAGAGTTTGTGAGCTCTTCAGCCTAGTACCTTATCACATTCTATACATGTGCATGCATTTGAATGCCCCCACCTATTACCCACACCAATATCATCACTACCTGCACACCAACCACCCTCATTTTTCATCACTTATCATTTTATCAAACCACTCACCGACTCAGCCTAACCTTTCATCAGTTCCTAGTTTGAGGGGGATCACCTCCACCCATACTTGGGGCAACCTAACCTTCACTCA
The DNA here is from genome assembly GCA_019776745.2 of Taxus chinensis. Classification (NCBI taxonomy): domain Eukaryota; kingdom Viridiplantae; phylum Streptophyta; class Pinopsida; order Cupressales; family Taxaceae; genus Taxus; species Taxus chinensis. The sequence goes on along the minus strand of CM034157.1, from coordinate 260,655,044 downwards.
TACCTGGGACAATGACTTCCTATTTTTGTCAGCGTCACTTATCAATACAAGCTACGTGACAAAAAGGGGCAAATGTAGACACCAAATTTGGGTCACACTCCCTTGGTCCCCTTTAATTAATCAACACAACACATATACCTAGCCATGATTCCCCTTTCACACTTGGATATTAATTTAATCACTTATAATTGAATTAATATTCATCCTCACATTATTAATTAATTTAATTATTTTAATTAAGTTAATTTACACCTCACCTAGCCACATCACCTAGACACCTCACCATGGACTTATTCCTAGCCTATTGATTAACTAAGACTGAGTCTCTACTTATCTTAACCAACTGGGACTCTTTCAAACCCTAAAATTAAAGTCTTATTCCTTCTCCAACAACACTCCCACTTATCTAAGCACCAACCCTCACTTGAGACCCAGATTAGCAATCAAGATCATGCCAAAAATAGTAAAGATCAGGCTATTTTTGGTAACTTGGACTAATTCTCCCTAACTGACGTCGGTTTTCCCTCAGCTGGTGTTGGTTCCCTAACTGCCATCGGTTACCCTTAAATATGAGTTTCTAACTCTTTGCATGGGTTCTCCAATTCATTCATTCACACAACTTTGGCATTCGAACTCTCTAGCACTTAGGCTTCCCGACGACGAACCAGAGCACATCACACCTCCACCAGCATCCGATCATCTCATCCACAGTTTCAAGTTGACATGGCATAGCACAAAAGCACTACTACCTTAGCACTGGACACAATCACACTTCATCTCCAAATGATCAACCATTCCTACCACATTCAGATCTGTAAAGTTTATCAGATAAGTAAATCATTCTTACTTGTTAAGCTTGTGTGTTTGATCTTAATCATTTCATTTACTACTTTCATTTAATTTCTCTCTATCTCATTACCACCTTCTACCCATTTATCACCTTTTCTACCAACCAGAGCCATTTCACCTATCCTATCACCCTTTGTACCTTGTTGAGTCTTAATCAACACCTTTCCATCCTTCCCCAAACCTCCTTAGCTCTCTGTGTAATCACAGAGAGGCCCAAACTCTCATTTTTAATATTTTAACCAAATTTCCCCTACCGACACCAGTTAGCTAACTGACATTGGTCTATCTCCTATACCAGCATCATCGACCAACCGATACTAGTCTTTGAGAATGGTAATTTTACCTATAACAACGAGTTAACAACTTCCCCAAAACAACCCAAAACCTTGCCTAATTTCACCCAAACCTCACCTACAGCCTCTGCTACACCTGCAGACCCAAACCAACCCATTAATCATCCAGATTTAATTCTAACCATTTCCTGTTGAGTTAAATTCACTTGTTGTATGTTAATAGGAGATACCTAAATCTTATCAACTACAATAGGAACTATTATTTCTTACATTAAGTTGTATTAAACAGAGGATTGACAACCATTCGAGGAAGCGTCACACTTCCCAGATCTAGCCTTGCTAGGAAGTCCTATGACTCTTGTTATTTAATACTATTTGGTGGTCTTGTTAGGTTAATTATGCATAATATAATATAAATTGATTATTTAATTAATTTTATTAATTAAATAATAATGTTATATGGTTATATTATAAACCATATTATTGTTGTATGTTGTTATATGGTTTTTAAACCATATTTGTCTTTTATTCTCATAGGCATAATTGTTATAATTGTTATAACAATTTATGTGCTTCCCGGATGTATTTTGGAAGCTGTTATGAGTTTAGTTTTACCTGTGCAACCTATTTCTTTGTCTGCACATGGCTGTTCAATTCCTATAAGAATTGCAGCACTCCATTGTATTTTTGGTTGATTGAGATTAATAATATTTATCAGGCTTCCACCCCTGTTTCTCAATTTACATTTGGTTTCAGAGCAGGTTGAAGGATATTGGAGGATTGCAGCAGAGTTTGAGGAGCATTGGAGAAGCTTGTGCAAGCAAAAGAGAGCCAGAGTTGCCTCTGTAACTTCCCAGCCCCATCCCCTACAATACCACCATCAAATTCCTCAAAACCACCTTTATTCATTGCAATTAAGGTTGAGGAGGATAGAATTCACCAAGGAAGAGATTACAAGCTCAAAGGAAGGAAGAAAAATGATCTAAGGTGCCATACACACTCAAAACCGCCTTCATTCTCACCAAAACCACCTGTCATTTTTTCTCTTTGCTGGAATTTTTGCTCAAAACCACCTTTCCAAAACCGTGGTTTTTTGAAGAGGTATGGTTTTACAGTTTGGAAGTGTTTAATTACATTTTTCTCTTTACATATACTTGTTTAGCTTAGCCGCCCAAGTGGCTAGCATAACTTTTGTAAGACACTTCCCATCAAGAGAGGTCAAGGGGTCAAATCCCCCTCCCTCACCCACTACAAATTTGGCAGAAAATTTAGTGGAACCACTAACTTTAGGTTCAAATTTAGTTACCAAAAACCTTTTTTTTCTCCACTTACATGCATTCTGCACATATACCTAAAAATGTCACTAATTTAGCAAGCCGTATTGGGCTCCACAGGCCACCAGGGCAACTGCAAACTTTGTAACTGAATCACTAAATTTAGTTAATTGTAATAAAAAACATTTAGCAAAAAAATTTTAGGTTCTGTAACACTCACTTTTTGAGATCCTAGATCTCATTCTAGTTTTTACAGCGTTCGGTATATACAGTGCCTCTGGGAAGCACTTACGGGTAAATCCCTCATGAACTACTACTGCACTTAATGCCTAATATAGCTCATTCAACAATACGTCATCTTACGGGCATCTACTCCCTATAAATCGATCGGGGAGTAATAAGGTCACAGTGCACACACTTTGAGCCATCGCATCTGTCTGTGAATGATTGCACGACATAAATCCAGACTGAGAAATTATCCAAGTATATAGCGAAGTTACACGTGCATGTATGAGGATATTTCTTTGAGCTGGTGTCAATAATCACACAGACCCCTTTCAGTACTGTCTTGGTACCACATATTGAATTCTTTCACGTACGTTAACGCCTCTTTCACATACCACCGGGTATATAGAAAGGGTGAGCTTCTTCCACGTACCGCTGGGTATATCAGAAGGGCACGTATATAGAAAGGTTCGGTATATCAGACTGACGGTATATAGATTGGGAGACCTTATACCTGGAGTGATAAGAGCCAAACCCTGTCAGTGATCTCTGTAAAATGGGCACCAATGCCCCCAATTTTTTTCTTCCAGATTCACAACTACTCAGAGGAAACAACTATGCTGCATGGAAGACAAAAATCAAGACATAGCTTGAGTTTGAAGAGATCTGGCCTGTTGTGAATGGTACTCTGACCAGATCAACTACTGATACAACACAACAATGACAGTTTGATAAAGCAGATCAGAAGGCCAAACTCATCATCTTGTTTGGAGTTTTCGACGATGTGTAACCCCACATTCGAGATGCCAAAATAGCCAAAGAAGTGTGGGATAAGTTGAGCACAGTATACGAGGCCAAGAACAAGAATGTTATACTGAATTTGCAGAGTCAGTTACACACATTGAAGTTCAAGCAGAATGAAAAAATAGAAGCTTTCTTAAGAAGAGTTGCAGAGTTGAGGGCTTCACTTCTAGCCCTAGGAGAAGTGGTCACAGATGATGCTCTCATTCCCATTGTTCTGAGAGCACTCCCCTCTTCTTACCACATTTTTGTCACAACACTAAACTTGTCAGATACGACAGTTAGTTTTGACAAGCTGGTAAACCTACTGCAACAAGAGGAAGCCATGCACAATAAGGATGATGAAGAAGAGCAAGCACTTTCTTCACATCAAAAATGGAAAGGAAAAGGTAAAGGAAAACCTAATTCCTATCAAAAGTCCCAAAATCAAAATCAGTATCAAGGGGACAGACAACAGAAGAAGCAATGTCCAATCTGCAAAAGAGGACATGACCTACAAGATTGTTGGTATAATACTTACAAGAAAGGTTCATCTAGCAACTCTGGACCTCAACAACAACAATCTTACAAGGGACATTCTAACCAAAATCACGGGCAGAAAAAGGGGAACTGGAAAAGAAGACCCCATCAGCAAGGAAATATTGTTGAGCAACAAGAACAGTCAGACAATGAAGACTACTTGTTCACTGCTCGATCAAGTGAACCATCCACGTCATCTAGTGATGTTTGGTATGTTGATTCAGGGGCCACTCGACACATGACCAGCCACAGAGACTGGTTTATTTCAATGAGGGACACACCATCGAAAAATCATGTTTCGTTGGGAGATGATTCTTCATATACAGTTCAGGGGATTGGGAACATTTCTCTACCCCTTGGTTCATGCAACTGCAGACTATCAGATGTCTTATATGTCCCTGGGTTGACAAAGAATCTTCTTTCAGTCAGTCAACTCCTTGATCACAATCTAAAAATTGACTTTGATAGTCATTCTGGCAAGAAAACATGTTTGATTCGAGATAAATCACGAGGCTCGAAAATAGTTGCAAAAGCCTCTAATGTGGGACGCATGTTCCAGCTTGATTTTGTTCACAGAGATGATCAGGCACTTGTGGCTAAGAACTCTACCTCAACACAATTGTGCCATCAGAGACTTGGTCATGTAAGTTTCAAGTATCTCGAGACACTTCACCGGTGTAATATGGTACATGGGCTACCATCTCTTCAGAAGGATACAGACAAGTGTCCTCACTGCCTAGCAGGAAAACAACACAGAGCTTCATTCCAGAAGAGTACATTTCGAGCTCATGGAAAACTTGACCTGGTTCATACCGATCTTTGTGGTCTGATGCAACCAAGTCATTCTGGGTTCCAGTACTTCATGCTTTGTGTTGACGACTATTCAAGAAAAATGTGGATTTTTTGTCTTCGCAAGAAAAGTGAAGCTTTTGAAACTTTCAAGAAGTTCAAAGTAGCAGTTGAGAATGAAACTGGTCATCACATCAGAACTCTCTGCTCAGATCAAGGGGGGGAATTCACCAGTAATGAGTTCAAAGACTACCTACAAACTCATGGGATTCGTCGACAAATGCCTCCTCCACACACACCACAGCAAAATGGTGTTGTTGAGAGAAGAAATCGTACTATCATGGAAATGGTGTGATGCATGATCGATGACTCTGGACTTGCAAAGACATTCTGGGTAGAAGCAGTAAAGACAACAGTGTATTTGTTGAACAGAGTGCCCACAGTTGCTCTTGAAGGAGTAACACCACAAGAAGCATGGTCAAAGTGGAAACCATCTATTGCACACCTTAGAGTATTCAGGTGCAAAGCAAGCATGCACATACCCAAGCAGAACAGAAAGAAATTGGACATGAAGTCACAAAAACTCATCTTCATTGGGTACAGTGAAGAGACTCTTGGGTACAGATTGATGGATCCTAAGACCAGAAAAGTCTACACCAGCAGAGATGTTGAGTTTTTTGAGAAGAAGGAAGCAGAGACTCCTCCTCCAGACTCACCAGATGTAGATTTTTCTCCAGTTGTAAAAATTGAAGCTGATGTTCCCTTAGAAGATGAAAGTGATGATGGGGATGATGGTGTTGATCAGATAGAACCACGACCCATGGGAACAGTTCAGCGTATGCCCAAGTGGTGTACTAGCACATTACGAGATGCAAGAATGGATGCTCCACTAGATACATCCACCCCTGGACCACGGACTTGCAGTAAAGAAAGAGAAGAAGTTAAATTTGCTTTGATGAGTAGAGTTATTGAATCTGATGAGCCCTCTACAGTCCAGGAAGCCCTACAGTCAAAATCTTGGAAAGATGCCATGGATTCTGAATATCAATCAGTGATGAAGAATAACACTTGGCAGCTTGTCGATCTTCCACCAGGAAAGAAACCCATTGGATGCAGATGGATATTTAAAACAAAGTACAAAGCAGATGGGACAGTGGACAAGTATAAAGTGAGACTAGTAGCAAAGGGGTATGCACAAAAAGAAGGCATAGACTACGAGGAGACATTTTCTCCCACAGCTAAGATCAAAACAATTAGAATGATCTTTGCTCTAGCTGCACAGTTTGGTTGGAAAGTCCACCAGATGGACGTAAAAAGTGCCTTCCTAAATGGAGATTTACAAGAAGAAGTCTACATGACTCAACCTGAGGGATATGTAGTACCTGGTCAAGAAGAAAAGGTATGCAGACTCAGGAAATCTCTGTATGGCCTCAAACAGGCACCCCGGGCATGGTACATCAAGATTGATGAGCATCTCGTACAACATGGATTTGTTAGAAATCCATACGATCCCAATCTTTACCTCAAAAAGCAAGGGGGGAGATTGTGATTGTTGTTGTCTATGTCGACGATCTAGTCATCACTGGCAGTTCAGTGAAGATGATCGATGCAACAAAGAAAGATCTTAATCGATCATTTGACATGACAGATCTTGGGCTAATGCATTATTATCTTGGATTGGAAGTATGGTAGAAAGAGAATCACATCTTTGTTTCTTAGATGAAATATACCAAGACAACGCTCAAGAAATTCAGGATGATGGATTGCACACCAATTGCTACACCTATGGAGAACAAATTGTAGTTATCTCGTTCAGATCCATCTCCTGAGGTAAGTGCCACTCTCTATCGGCAGTTGATTGGGAGTCTCATTTACCTGACCTACACTAGACCAGATATCAACTTTGCAGTGAGCTATCTATCCAGGTTCATGCAGGAACCCAAAGTTTGTCATTGGAAAGCAGCAAGGTGCATTTTGAGATATCTCAAAGGATCAGTGGATCTTGGTCTAGAATACAAGAAGAATGACAACTTCTTCTTGACTGGATATTCAGATTCAGATCATGCAGGAAATATTGATGACAGAAAATCCACTTCTGGATTTGTATTCTTTATGGGATCTGGACCAATATCATGGGGAAGCAAGAAACAACACTTTGTTTCTCACTCTTCCACAGAAGCCGAGTATCGTTCTGCAGGAGAAGCTGTCTGTGAAGCGATATGGCTACGTCGCATACTAGAAGGACTTGGAATACCACAGGACAAACCAACCACCATGTATGTTGACAATGAAGGTGTTCTCAAACTTGTTCGCAATCCAGTTTTTCATGAGAGAACAAAGCACATTGAAGTACAGGTTCATTTCATACGTGAACATGTGTTGAAGCACAACATCCAGCTTCAATTTTGTCCAACAGCTGAACAACGAGCAGATATTTTCACAAAGTCACTTGCATGTGACAAGTTCGAGTTGTTCAGAGAATTCCTCTCCTCATCCCTTGAGACAATGCACAATTAAGGGGGGGAATGTTAGGTTAATTATGCATAATATAATATAAATTGATTATTTAATTAATTTTATTAATTAAATAATAATGTTATATGGTTATATTATAAACCATATTATTGTTGTATGTTGTTATATGGTTTTTAAACCATATTTGTCTTTTATTCTCACAGCATAATTGTTATAATTGTTATAACAATTTATGTGCTTCCCGGATGTATTTTGGAAGCTGTTATGAGTTTAGTTTTACCTGTGCAACCTATTTCTTTGTCTGCACATGGCTGTTCAATTCCTATAAGAATTGCAACACTCCATTGTATTTTTGGTTGATTGAGATTAATAATATTTATCAGGCTTCTGTACCTTGTTTCTCAATTTAATACTTGTATGATTGTTTCTATCGACTGGTTGATTTATTAGTGGTGTTGAAGAATCACTCTAATCACGATTGGTGGAAGAAGTATCTTATAGTGCATTAATGCCTGGACATTGGTTAGAGAGAATTTCATGTCATTTCTCCTGTAAAGACATGAGATGCTTTAAATGCAATTGCTTGGATACAAAAGGTCAAAATGGAGCACATTCACTAGAAGTAGGTATAACCACATGTATACTTCCTAAGATTATACTTTCAAATGGTCTATCACATGTAGAGCGAGTTTGAAAGCAATAAGGTTTGTACTATGTAAGTGCATGGACTACTAAATAATGTCTTATAATGCCTTGAAAATGTTTTTGTTGTATTTGTAAGTTGAGTTAAATTCAATTTCAATAACAATTAGAGATATTGTGCTCCAGGATTTTTATCCGAAAGGGTTTTTCCCAAGAATTTCATAGTTTGAAGATATGCTTACTATAACCTATGAGATTACAATCCGGATGTTCTTTAAGTAGTCCTTGTGCAATCCAGATGAAAATTGTCTTTTCCTGCCAACATAGATGGGGTAGTATCAAAGCTTTGGCTTAGATCGGTGAGTTTAAAATATGTTTGAGACTTGCAACAAGTGTTTGCCATCTTGAGTAGGAGCTCTTATACTATTGAAACCCTTGTTGTAGATACATCAAGAAACACAAGAATTTAGATTCAATTAGTTCAGATGTTTAAATATTTGAATTATGGAAGCTCAAAATGGAATATCTTTTAACTAAAAGAGATTTGTGGATCGTTGTGTCCAAATCAAAACATGCACGGTTAGCATGTGAAGAGTGCGTTAAGATCCATTGAAATAAAAGCTAGAAACTATTGTGAAGCTTTGTCAATCAAATTCAGTTTCTACTCAAATGTATCTAGTGAATAGATCAAGGGTTTGCATTTTTGTGATAAGCTGAGACAATGTTGTACCGGGCTAAATCTATGATCAACGAAGCTTTTCCTATGAAGGAAGCTATTTTCATTGTGAATGAATGAGTGACTCAGTACATGGAAGTCACTGTAAATTTCTTTAACACTATGATTAGCTTTCCTATCGCAGTTGTCCATGGATACAGGCAAGTCCACTAAAAAAGTAAAGGTGAATACATTGCTTATGTTATCTGTTTACCTTGCAATGGAGCAAAAGGGAAACGATTTTATAAGCAGAGATCGGGAGAGAATCATTTATGCAAAGTCTAGAGGCAGATCCGTAGACTCCGAAGAGAACTTCACATTTGAAATGGGATCAATCTCTTTGGAAAATAAGGGCATTTCATTTTAGGATTCAATAGTGAAGGTAAACATTTGTAGAGTCTTCCACCAGATCATTTCATCTCATTGAGAAAGGATTCATTCATGAAAATTGCTTTAGATATTTACTTGGCATTGGTGAGTGTGTACGATGCATTGCAATTGGCATGGTTGGTCAACTCTTCAGAGGATCCTGTCAGCCTTTCCATTGCAAACGGTCTTCATCTAAGAGAACTCAGTCTCATAATTGTGTCTTTCAAGGTTCAGTTTGAAGCTGAAGGTTTTGATCAATGAAAGGATTGGAACTCTCCCAGGTATTTTGCATTTCTAGGATGCGAGAAACTTTTTTAAAGTTTGAGATTTCAATGCTAGAGTTTAAGTATCCATAAGCAAAGGATCATTGAAAATGATGCATATGCAATTTGGTACCGTTAAGAAGTGCACAAGTGGAACCTTGTTCACACTAGATTTGAGTATTTACTAGTGCTTACAACAACACTTTGTACCTAAGGCCATTGAAGTATTAAGAAAACTAAGCTTACCATTTTAACGATAGACAGTGATTTGGCATGAAAATTTTAAGCCATTCATTGGCAAGAAAGGATTGCTCTCATTGCAATGACAACGAGATCAGATTGTCAAGACTGTTGATTCTACAACCTTTGCTAATGGACTGTAGAAATTTAAGTCACCATTTTCAAAAATTTTTGTGACACCAAACAGTTAAGGGATTTATTATGCATTGAATTTTCATTTCAGTATCCACTAAAGTATGGAATGGAATTTGAAAAACTATCAATTTATACCATGTGTCTTTCAATAATTCCCAATTTGAGTGTCCATGATTTTAAAATTCAACCTGGACATACTTCCTTTAAAGAAGTTTGTTTTCAAGAGTGTGTTTGTCATTTAGCAAAGAACCTATGGATTATCACTTCTATAAGAGCTTAAGGATATTTGAAAGTTACCAATGGCCTGTACATTTTCAATTTGTTTGCTATGGCTTTAAGTCATGAGTAAACGTCAAGCAAATATTGCAATATCTACCACCGAAACTTTTCTATGGCAGTACTCATGCAAAAGGAAGTCTGGCTTCAACGATTTGTCTTTATACAGCTTTTGAGAAATGGCTGATCATGATGGAAAACCTAACAAAAGTCTAATACCAGATCCAAATTTAAATCAATCCTTGTCTGTCAAATAAATGTGTTAAAAACCACACTAAACTTTTTGCTATATCAAATTTAATGAAACATGTAAAGAGTGTGGATTATGATTGTCTTAAAAAGTCTAATTGTCATGTAATACTAACGTGCAACAAGTTGGTGGAAAAATAAGTGGAAATAAAAACCCAAAATTCACATACCACGATCATGGTTTTAAAAACCATGATCACAAACTATTTTCTACAGGATTGGAGATTTCTGAACCTAAAACCATGATCATGGTCCTCTGAGACAAAAAAACATACCTGTGACCCCTCATTTTCCCCCATTTTCCCCTATAAACCATGATTTCTCCTCGATTGTTGGCACTCGAGCTTTGAAAACCCCCTGTAAATTGCTCTTCGGACTTCTGGATCACGAAATTTTCAACGATGCCGCCAAGACAAAGAGGTAAGCCCTCGATTTTGATCAAATTTCTTGCATTTTAGGTTAATTTTTTTTGATTTTCATGGGTTTTTCAATTTTTTGTTTATGTATACAATTTTTTTGTTTTTTTCAGTTGTTCAGCAAGCTCGTAATCCTGCAAACCATCCAAATATTCCTCAAAACCCTCCAAACATTCCTCAAAACCCTCCTCCAAATGTAGATCCACCTCATGTGGCTCCTTCTGTCCCCACGGAACCAACAGGAACACAAGCTGATATCATTGGAAGAATCCGACAAAATAAAATTGCCATTGAGAACCTTATTCAGACAATAAGACAAAATCATGCCACAAATCCATCCTGCATGACTTTAGCCAACACATTGCAAACATTGATTGGTGAAGTTGACTCCATAACCAACCAAATAGATAGATGGAATACCTTTAGAGGTGATTGTAGGTGGTGGTATGTAGATAAATTATCCCATGCGGCCGTAAAAGACAAAAAAAAATTCAAAAGACCGCATTTGTGCATTATTTACTGACCCGAGAACCAATGCCCCCCCTGCAACTACTTGCAAATGGTTCCCAATCCATTGGTGCCATGATGACCGAATCAAGAAAAATTTTTGGGACCGATGGTGGATGGTTTTTTATTATCCACCATGCAAAAACAATGAGGTTCCTCTCTATTTTTTGAAGAAATTATATTGTGAGTTCATGCTTAATGAGGTCCCAAATTATTTTGAATTTTCTAAGTTTTATGGGTGAGGAGGTGGCTCTACACAGAGTAGACCTGGTGCACGCATTGGTCAACCAAGGATCCCCCATGCCCCAAAACCCCACATTGCCTTCAGTTATCCCTCCTACAGTGAAGGAGGTTGTGGAGATTGACACACTACATGCATTAAGGGAGCTCACTGACACTCTGACCCAACATAGTGACCAGATTACATCTGGTGATGTTGGTGGAGGTGCCAGTTCTAGCGCACCACACCACTGTGGATCATGTGGTGCCGTATGCACTATGGGTGAGACATCATTTGCTGGATCACATGATTTCTTTTCTCTAGATGAGATGATGGCGGATGTTTTTGGAACTGGTGCAAATGATCTTGGTCTTTCACAGGTAAATGTCAAATAAAAATTTAATATATATATACAATAGTTTAATTCATTTGAGATTTTAATATATATGTATTTGATTATGTCATGTACATACATGTAAAAACTAATATTTTTTGATTTTAAACAACAAGAGATGGTGAAGGACACATCTAGCTTCGACATGCTAGCTAAGATAACTGGGCGTGTTATAGACGTAAGTTTCAAGTTACTTACATTTCAAATTTCATTTGATTGCACTTTTATTATTAAATACACATTTTTAATGTTCATGTATAATGTTTCACGTGTACATGTACATATTAATATGTTTGTCTTTTATATGCAGGAGCTTGATGGGTCATCATCTTCTCTAGGCACTGAGGCTACTGGCACGCCTCACATGAATTTTACGCAGGTTAGTTTCTCTTTACACTTTGTTTCTAATTGTGGAAGTTCAGTTGTGTATCTACTCTTGTAGGAATTTTGGAGACTCGAGTAACATCGAAGCTTCCCTAGGATCATTAAACCTAGATTCCTACTCTTCCAGGAGGTCATATGACAATAGGAAGTATTATTAACCTAAAATGGAGGATTATTGGGAAGATTGTGTCAACAAGATTAATGTTTATTACTGATACTTCTATAGAATGACATTACAACAAATAACAAACTTTCGTATCTAATGGGTCATAGAGGACATAGAATATGATGCTAATGAGTTGTTCAAAATGGGATACCTAGAGTCGATTCACTTCACACCTATCCCTCCTGTAGACAGGTCATTTGTGAAGCCTATTAATACACTAACTCGTACTGTAAAAGTCCTCCAAAGATCAAAAAAGCGGTTCATTCAGAATATGCATGAACTCAACTATACTACTTTTCCTACTTATAGACAATCGCCCCACCCCCCCCCAAAAAAAATAGCTTCCTAAACAATATATTTCAAGTACCCAACTTCTTAGTGATACAAGTTCAATCATTTCCATTATTGAAATAAAATGATGTTTTAGTACCATGGCTTTGAACCATGTTCCACATTGTAAACTAACTTCTTGTAGATTAAAGAATTATAAAATAGACATGTTGAAATTGATATCTTTCAAGACAAGTTGACTATACTAGACACATTCAAAATTTTCAAATACTTGGCCAAAAATAGTCTCAATAAGGTGATTGACTTCCATATCTCACTAAATGTGTAGACTTATTATTTTCATGCATAAATAATTATGAGCCAAATTCTTGGGAAGTGAGAAAGGATTCACGTACTCCATTAGCACAACTAAGCAAAGACTCTATTGATACTTACTTCAAAATCCATGTTTGTGAGGTTTACAATGACTTGAGCATTAATGGTGTGTTAACTTACTAGGAAAATCATCAAGAATAGTCTCTAAAGGAAATTAATTTGTCATGGCTCCAATTTTACAAATAGGGTAGATCCTAAGTCTATGAGAGACTCCAAAAGTATGATTTCAATGATGTTATTTTTAATGTCATCACATTTGTAATTTAAGTAAAAGGAGATAAGGTGATATGGTGTTTTGAGCCTTAAATATCTAGGTCATTTCCACCATCAGTAATGAGACAAAATTCATAGATTGGGGAAAGATAAGATCAATGATAAAGCTCGTAAGCAACTAGTGGACCTCCCTCGAGCTCAAACATTATTTATGCCTTCTAACCTTATCTATTGCATTGTCAATCTTAGACATTGTTGGTATGTAAAATTTCTCCACATTTCACTAGACAACCCAGTCAAAGTTGTGAAATTGTCTCTTTTCAAAGATCAACTTGTATGGAAGGTTTTGCAAGCCTCGGGTGGTTTCAAAATACTAGGTTATATTAATTGGGAAGGTATATAATTCTACTTCATGATAATATGCAATAAGAAAGGCATTAAGAGCACTGCACTAGTCTTGGGAACACATTCACTTCTGACACTTTTTGTAGACAAATTGTACTCTCAATCGTAAAAGGAAAATAAACTTGGGAAGAAGATATTAAGAGCCTTGGTTGGTTTCTATTAGCAAATTAATACATTGGTCTGTTATGTGTCGATTATGCTTTGGGTCTGTTATGTGGCAACTTCATGTAGATTAATATTGATATGTACATGTTTTTTGTATAGCTTATGACTGCCAGAGAGACTCCTCCCTATATGCAGACTGTGGAGGTTATTGTAGATGTTGTCATAAAGTCTGTAGATCCACTAACTCAGGTACAATTTTTTAAATTTGTTAAATTTTGGAGGAATTTTTTCTTATTACTTATCTATAATATCAAATTTTGTACATGAAATATTTAATTTGAACTATTTATTTGTATGTAGCCTACCCCTCGTGAGTCTACCATTGACCCTGCAACGTGCGTCGATGAAAAATTGATAGGGATCATGAGATTGCGGTAAGATTTCACATGCATTATAAATTCTAAGTTTCTAAATTTTGAATGTATTTTAAAAATTTGGGTGTTAAAAACTTGTTGTTTATGAATGTGTAGGCTAGGTTGCAGGCCTTCTTAGAGACACCTAGGACCACACAGATGAAATCCATAGTGGCATCTCCCTCCACTACATCCACAGGTTGTGGACATGCTTCTTCTAGCAGGGCGAAGAGAGGGAAGATGTTTCATGATTAGATTCATAGGACCTGGATGTATAGATATATATGCCATCTGGTCCTAGTTCATGATTCTTCATATAGTCCATGTATATAGCGTTATGCGACTGCATGTGGTCCTATATGTATGACACACTTAGTTCGATACATTATGAACTTATATTTTCAGAGACACGTGGCACACTTAGTTTGATACATTATATCCATGTTGGTTTTCATAACGATATTACTTCTATGTTTGATTTGATTTCATTGCACATGATATCCTTCTATGTATGTTTTCATAACCATATTAGTTCTATGTTTGATTTGATTTGATGGCCTCGATTATGTGACCATTATCCATATGATATATATGATATATGATGTTATGTTATTGTTAAATGATATATGATGTTATGTTATATAATGGTTTTGAAGGTTCTTGGGTGCAAGATCATTTTTTTCAAGAGATTCAAGTGTGGAATTATATCAATTTTCTTATTTTAAGCACGTGGTTAACACACTCCAAAGTGGGAAAAAATGTACACAATTAAAAATGGTCTTGAGGGATTTATTACAAGTCATTTTATATGTTTTTAGTGTACTTATAATTTATTTGTTAAGTATTAGTCCAAATTAAGTGTTATTGATGTGTGTAACAATAAGGTCCTAATTTGAATTCACTTGTTTAAAAAAATATAGAAACATTGTAGTTTAGTTGGCACAAGATATGTAAAAAATATTCTTAACACTCTATTGTGTATTAACATGCTTTAAAAAGAGATCAAACAATCATTAGAGTATTTACATGGTAATGTGTTAACCTTGTTGCAATCTCATTGATGCGAGATGAATAGTGAGAAGTCATGCCCTAGGACGTTGTGGGAGAAAAACATCACCACAAATGTGTATGATTGGGGGAGTATATGACTTCGGGTGCTATAGCGGGCTCTAGGGAGGCTTGGTTTGGAGTCATACCACTCGATCCGGAGCCAAGAACCCCTTCCCTATTAATCCCAATTCATGTTTTTTAGTGAAAACTTATGATGATCACAACTTGGTACTCAGTCATCCAAACCAAAAACCATGTAAGCCAAAAATTGAGTGAAGGAGTTCTCTAGTCACACCGAAGAATTCAGGGTCGTGGCATTCCTTGAGCCTTCATGGCATAATTGTTTACAAACTACCTTTTCTAGGCAGTCTTGGAAATGAACGGAGGCAAGTAGTGAAAATTCATGCCTCAGGACATCATGGCACCAAACAAATTGTGCCAACATGTTTGGGTGGCCAAGTTAATTTTAGAGGAGGCATTGTTTTAGTGTGGGACAATTTCGTTGCTTCCGGGCTACTTCGTTTGGGCGTAGTCCCTTAAGAGCCCTGAGACCAAAAAACCGTTCAACTTTGACGGGTGATTACTCAGTCTCTGTGGTACCTAGAGATGTCTCGTTAGATCCTACACCTTGGCATAGGGACCCTCTACAATAGAATGTCTCAGTTTTTTCCATCTCCAATCGGTGCTCTCGCTGCCCTATTGTTTGTAAACGCATGAAATAGTGCAGTTTGAGCTAGTATAAGGCTGTCAAACGCTATATTTTGCAAATGGTGGGTCTTGGCACCAAACCGACTACGGAAAAATGTCTAGTGGCCAGGTAAACACTAGAGGAGGCATCGTTTTGGTGCATGATAATGTCATTTGCTTCCATGCTACTTCGTTCGGGCGTAGTCCCTTAAGAGCCCTGAGACCAAAAAATCATTCAACTTTGACGGGTGATTACTCAGTCTCTGTGGCACCTAGAGACATCTCGTTGGATCCTACACCTTGACATAGGGACCCTCTACAATATCTTGTCTCAGTTTTTTTCCGTCTCCAATCGGTGCTCTTACTGCCCTATTGTTTGCAAATGCGTGAAATAGTGTAGTTTGAGCCAGTGTAAGGCTGTCAAACGCTATATTTTGTAAACAACGGGTCATGGAGCCAAAATGACTATGCCAACACATCTAAGTGGCCAAGTAAATGCTAGAGGATATTTTGTTTTAGTGCATGACAACGATGTTGCTTCTAGGCTACTTCGTTCAGGCGTAGTCCCTTAAGAGCCCTAAGACCAAAAAAGCGTTCAACTTTGACAGGTGATTACTTGGACTCCATGGAACCTAGAGACATCTTGTTAGATCCTAAACCTTAGGGTAGGGATCATATACAATATCCTGTCTTAGGTTTTTTTGTATCCAATCGGTGCTCTCACTACCCTATTGTTTGCAAACATGGAAAATAGTACATTTTGAGCCAGTGTAAGGCTATCAAACACTATATTTTGAAAACGATAGGTCATGGAACAAAACCAATTGTGCCAACATGTCTGAGTGGCTAGGTAAACACTAGAGGAGGCATCATTTTAGTGCATGACAATGTCATTGCTTCCGGGCTACTTCGTTCGGGCATAGTCCCTTAAGAGCCTTGAGACCAAAAAACCGTACAACTTCAACATGTGATTACTTGAACTCCGTGGCACCTAGAGATGTATTGTAACATCCTACACCTCGATGTAGGGACCCTCTATAATATCCTTTCTTGGTTTATTCCATCTTCAATCGGTACTCTTTTTTCCTTATTGTTTACAAACACATGAAATAGTGTAGTTTGAGCCAGTGTAAGGCTGTCAAATGCTATATTTTGCAAATGGTGGGTCGTGGCACCAAACCGACTGTGCACACACGTAAGTATGGCCTTATAAAAACTTGGGGAGGCATCGTTTTGGTTCCCTACACTCCTAGTGCTTATGGTATACCTCCTCTAGAGCCAAGAACCCCCTCCACAGGTACATAAACCATTGTTAGTTGCTTCTCTTTTCTTGTAAAACAATGAAATATTCTCTTAGCTTCGAGAATATAAAATTATCTACTAACAGTGCCAACCACATGAAGGTGGAAGCTTTTTTGGCACCACTAACCTACATAAAAGTGTTAGTCAAAGAAATTTAAGTTGAATCAAAACCATACTAGATATATACAAAATACACAAATTTAATAAAATATATGAACTTGAATCTAGAACTGAAAAATTTAAACAATTCAAAGAAATTATATATACCAGATGAGCTCATGTAAATTCATTCCAATGTTCACCATCAAGATGTGAAAGTGGAAGCTTTTCTGGCACCACTAACCTGCATAAAAGTGTTAGTCAAAGAAATTTAAGTTGAATCAAAACCATATACTAGATATATACAAAATACACAAATTTAATAAAATATATGAACTTGAATGATCTGGTTGACATATTTAAACAATTTAAAGAAATTATATATACTAGAAGTGAGCATGTAAATTCATTTCAATGAACAATCATGATCAAATCTACTCTGAATAGAGAACATGATTGCTTCATGATCGGACTCTCAAACCTTCAAAAGAATCTTGTTATTAGGCCTTCCTCAATATCTATATAGTTGAATATTTGTTGCTACAACTAGATGTGAATATAAGAGTATTTTCTTGTGTGTATCAAAGTCTTCAAACACCCAAATAGAGGAATTTTTTAATGGATACCACCAAAGCCAAGTTCTAGTAACTACTATTGACCCTGTAGGGTAATCAATATCTTCACCATCTATAAAAGGAGAAGTCAACTTATTTCTTTCCTCGATGCAATGCCATAATAAATAGTCTTTTCCTTATTCATTGTCTTCTGTTGTAATAACTCCAAACACATGTCCTAAAAAAATAAAGGTTTCAACTCAAATTTAAATTACATATTAATTTCAATGGACATAACTCAATACAAAAATTGTAAATAACCATTTACCTTGTCGCACCAAAATTGAAATTTCATCAAAGTCCTTGGATGTTGAAACTTCATATGGAGAAACAAGTCATAATGCCTATGAAGGTTGATAACTAGGAAGTAGAGTTAGAGGCCTACAAATCCATCCTTCCAACTATTCTTGTGAATCACACTCAACAGTGAAACATTCAATACAAATCATCAAGCATCCTTTCTCCGTACTCAAACTCCCGAGGTCGTGCTGAGATAGCCAGTGGAAATGAAATATATGCATATGTGGATAGATTAGTTGGGCAATCCTATATCCTCGATACACAATAACGGGATCTGTGAATCTAAAGAAAGGAAGGATCTTCTAACCTAAACTGGTGTTATGGATCGGTTTAACACTATAACTGTTCGGAGGCTCCAATCAATGTCGAGCTCTACCGAGATCCTATCTGTTGGTTGTTGGATTCATGGAAAGTGACCTGTGGGTGCTTCGTATATATTTCCAAATAGGGTCATGAAGGTGGTAGTGAGAGATGTAGTGGATTTATAGGAAACTATGGATGGTTTTCTAGTCTGACCCAAAAAATATTGGCTTGATCAGTTTCTACATTCAACACAGAAAGTTGTGTGATGATATCCGGTGGGAGAGGTGAGGATCTAAATACTAGTGTACGTAAACCAGTGTCATTTAATTGATTTGAAGTCCCGTTGGGTTGTGGGACCTGGGGATCATAACCGTGAACTCGTGGTTATTGTGGATCTTTTATGGTCATGTAAATAATCAAACCCGTCTTCTGACTATCCAGTAGTCGTAAGATTTCTCAGATTCTATGTTTCGTATCAGGAGTTGTGCAATCTTCTCGGAATACCTTACGGGTGTCCTGGAAACTTGTATGTGTAGGCCTGTATCTATGTCAATGAGAAGGTCTCCTACATCTGGCTGCAGAACTAATGGATCACAACCAAATTTTTGCTCTTGTTTGGGTTCTTGTATGGTCATATGGACATCCTATCAAGGCAATCTATAGCTGGGTTGATTTGACCAGAATCTGTATGCTTTGTCATCTTTGATGTTTAACACTCTTAACTTCTCACTAATTGCTTATGGGTTTGTTGTTGTTTGGAAGATGTGGATCCTAAGACCTTGATCTATATCCACTAATGTCATGCAGAGATTTGGTTGGGGTATCATTGGTTCAAATATGTAATCCCTGGGCTCTCTTGGTCCCATAATAGTCATGCAAGAAATAAACAAACTTAACTGAATGAAGTAAACTAACTATGAAAATGAATCTACGCTATGCTTGTTTTTTTATTTTCAGAGATATAAACTTGAATGATTTTAAAGAGAAACTAATCTAATAAATTCATATAACAAGTAACTAATCTAAGAATAAAGCTAAAACAAGCAAGGTAGCCAGATGTAGCTATTTACTTGTGCACTTGTGAGTTGATACAAATATAAATATCTAACTAATTTGATTGAAAGACCTCCAATCTTACCTCAGAAGTGAGAAACAAATCATAGCTTCTCAGAAGCTATCATTCCCCATAGCTTCCCTGACAATATTGAAAGTAAGCTTTAACTGAAATGAAATGATTCACTACTCTATTTGATATATTGTAAACTACAACTTTGACAAATCAAACCTGGAGTCTGCAGAACAGAGGAAAATCTAGTTGTATCGTAGCTTGTCCCCTCAGTGTGATTTCTTCATTCCTTTGTGTTCTCGTGAATCCAGAAAGGTGAGAATGTGACAGCAGCAACAGGAGAAGATATTTGAATAGTGGCAGCTTGGAGGTAAACCAAATGGAATGCAAGTAGGAGAGAGATAGCGCAAGAGAATAGAGCTTGGCTATGTGATTCCTAGTAGGATTGTTGTAGGGATACGACAAGACACACCTAAAATTCTAGGACCTATTCTTCCTGTGACAAAACAAAACCTATAACTCTAAGAAGAACCAAGATTCAAATGAACTTAATCTAGAAATGATGTGATATTATGCTAAGCCAGTTATTTGGAGAACAACAATGGAAGAAAATTAAACTAGAGAGATCAAGTGATCTCTAAACAAAAAATGAAGAGCCTTGAACTGAGAGGCTGAGAACTTATGCTAAGCCGAAACCTATTGAGACTTATTGAGGAACTTCCAAACACACTGAATAATAAAACATAGAGAGAGAGGGGCCATTTTCTTGTAAACAAGCTCAGTATTTATAGCATTCTTACTCACCAGAAGGCAAGTCCAAATTTCCATGCTTTATCATTAAAAATGGAGCACTACTATTACAAAGTGGCTGGAAACTCTAAACAAAGCAGAAGTGGCTGAGAGTTGCAAGTGAAACTTGATTTTTTGTGTTGTTGAGTGCACCAGAAGGTTCTGGAAAATGTGGATAGGACCGCCGCCTTGTACAGGGTGGGTTACAGGACCGCCGCCCTGTCCTGGGTGGTGGTCACGGGACCGCCGCCCAGGCAGGGCAGCGGTCCTGTAACTTAAAGACCAAAATGCAAGGAAAAAGGGGGCAGAGGTTAGAATGAAGTATGCAAAGGTTGGATAAGGAATTTTAGGATGCAAATGTATACTTGGCAATATTTTTAGATTCCGAACACCTTGCGAAGAGATCTGAATCATCATTGGGGTTTCTGTAACCTCTTTCCAATAGTACAGTACATACAATTTTGGGTACGTACATATTGCCCCCTTGGAGAAGCGTTTTAGCCATGAAGAGGTGTAAAATGGTGGGTCTGAGTATGGTGGTCCTGAAATGGGGAGTTAGAAGCTATACCTGACACGCCCATGTGTTGCAATGTCACCATCCAAATTCCCACTATCTGTAAAATGAAAAGGGGACTCAAGTGTAGATAGATAAAATAAATAAAAAATAAATACTAAATTAAAATGAAATGAGGACTCACCATTTGTGCGGGGGATAAGAACTTACCTCCATCGGTGCTCCAACTCTACATAATAACACTCAAAACAAGATTAGAATAGTATATATATATATATAATGAGCTCATTTTACTATTCATTTACGCATATTGATTTGGTAATTTTTGAGCTCTGGGACCCACGGTAACCGTTTTCAATGAGAGTATAGTCAAAAACATTCATTGTGAGATCGTGATCATGCCTCCGAGAGCAGGAGATCGACCCGCGAAGTCTCAGGTTAGTTTTTCTCAATTTATTGTTTTTGAACCTAAAATATAGAAATGTTGAAATCTTTGTCTTGGGGGGATCATTTTCAAAAATGTTAGTGTTAAATGAGTCTCTAGGGGGGCACCCATAGGGTAGGTTTTTATTTTATCAAAAATGGTGTATGTTTTCCTTTTTTAAGTGTTTTTAGGGCTTTAGGGGCAATCGTCAATTCAGGACAGGACCACCACCCTGCAAAAAGTGGTGGTCATGGGACCGCCGCCCTATGATGGCGGTAGTCATGGGACTACCGTTGTGACAGTGGTCAAAATGCCATCCTTTGATGGTGGTGGTCACAGGACTGCCACCTCATAAGGCGGTGGTCACGGAACCACCACTCTGCACAGGGTGGCGGTTCTGAATAGAAAGTAAAAAAAGATGTATAATTTGATTGTTTTTTTGCATTTTTGACATTTTTCTATGTTTTTGATGAGCTTGCCAGTTGGATTATGTTACTAACTTGCTCTTTTTCTCTGTTTTGGGTGGATGTAGAAGGAGGAGTATATATAGTGGAGTAGAGAGAGGGAGTGTGATTGGCTCCCAGTAGTGTTAGACTCACTGACCCAGACAGAGCGAGACACTCTATAGAGGGCCGGTATATTGAGGATTTCACAGGTTCCTCATGTTGCTCCTACCAGTCACATATTGTGTGACTTATTCTTCATACTGGGATGTAGACTAGAATACCTTCTGGTTACCAGGTGTTAGGGGTGAGTGGACTATCACCCTGGAGGATGTTTATCACATACTTGGGGTTCCAATTCTTGGGAGGTAGTTGTCTCTTAAGACAATAGGATCTAGGTCCCAGATGGTTAAGTGGGCTACATATATGGGAGATGTTGTTGCCTCCTTTGGTTTGAAGAAGGGGTTGAAGGTCCGTTCTATTGTTGTTGCTTCTATCCCCACCGTTCATAAGGCCATTATGGGTATCATGACGTCACGGTTGATAGGGGATAAGGGAGGAGATACTTTACTATACTGTTGGTCTCCTATGATTGCACAGATTGAAGCTCATGGCCATATTTACACTTGGGGAGTAGACATTCTTGGGACCACCTACCATGACTTATACAAGGCAGTCAGGATATAGGGGTAGTCATTGAGTCACCCTACTCTAGTTATGAGTTGGGTGTATGAGCGTATCATTCCCTATGGGAGGGGTATACTAGAGGAGGAACTTGGGGCTATCAAGTCAGCGAGGTGGAAAGGGATGACAGTGCTCAGGATGCCACACCAATTAGTGGCTTCACTGACTACCACAGACATGGAGGCCACTCCTTATCAGGCCATGACAGGACTATGGGGAGAGGAGACACATACATTGATTACATGTTCTACTACAGGTCAGCTGGTAGACAGGATAGGGAGGTTGGAGACCCACCCATTTGATAGAGTACCTCAGCAGTTTGGCCTCCCCTACGTTGATATGCTTCCTCCAGCGGGGCCAGTATACAGGTTTGTTAGTGAGGCCAGGGGAGGTCCTAGAGGAGGCCGAGGTTGGACCATGGTTACTCCTGGAGTTCCCATTGTAGTTAGGTGGGTGGTTCATGCTCGAGGGGAAGCTGGTGCTCCTCGAGCACCCTTACTTCTAATCGGGGCTGCTCCTACTCATAGTGGAGAGGGAGATGAGCCCATTGATGTGGACTCAGACTCTGAGGAGTTCACCAGAGAGGAGACTGAGGAGGAGATGATGGGAGAGGGGGTTGGAGGTGAGGCCGGTGGGATGGATGAGGAGGATGATAGTGATTCTGAGTGGCATGACACTTAGGATATTTTGAGGGTGGAGAGGGAGGAGGTGAGTGCAGAGCAGGAGACCTTGGTCTCAGAGAGATTTCCTCACCAGGGCACTGAGGGAGATGATGAGTCTATGGTGGGACATCATTTCTTTCCAGATTTTGGGGAGGCTCCACAGTTGGTAGCAACGTTAGTAGCAGGTGCAGATCCTAGAGACCCCACTTGGATGCCTAGGAGATCCGAGTGAGCTACTACTCTTCTCTCGACTCTGTTAGTTAGAGATGTTAGTTAATATTTCTTTTTTTGTTTTTTTTTCTTTTTTTGATTTCATTTTTGGTAATTTTCTAACTTGTTATTTCTCTTTTTATTTGCAGTGACTATTTATGGATGGCAAGATTTGATTCATCGAGTGTGTGCAGACACCCTGTTACTCCCCTCAGAGAGTACTTGGGCTTAGCTTACTGAGGACATCAGAGAGCCTTCAACAGCTGGTAGACATACTGATGTGTTTGCCCCTATCTAGAAGGTGACAAAGTTAGTTTCCTCCCTTCATATTGAGATGGCTTGATACAGGACTGCTGAGTTCCTGATGAGGTGGAGCCATTCTCATAGTGAGACCATAGCCAATGGCCGTGATCATGAGCACTCCCATCATTCAATACATTCAGAGTGCATAAGTAGGAGTCCTAGATGTGGTCATGCACTCTCTGAGGGACCCCACAGGGATTGAGAGGCCATTTGGTCTTTTTTTCAGATGTTTATATGAGTTTTTTTGGGTGTTTATATGAGTTGTTTTTGTACCTTTTCAGGCTCATTGAGCATTTTGACCATGCCTAGTGCATGATGGCATTTTATATAAAACATGATTTATATAGCTCTTTTTGGATTCAGATCTTCCTTGTATCTAGATTTTTTTGTGGTTTATTTCTCATGTGTATACTAGATTCTTTAGAATCTCTATTTTTATATGCTTTTTAGAATGTATGCAATGGATGACAAGTGATAACAAATGTTGAACAAAATGTTTCTCTTTTTGTTTGTTTTTAAATGCTGATATGTGATGATGCAAACATATTGTAGTACTGAACTTTTGGCTTCTTTGGGAAATGTTCGTTGCTTCTTCTTGTTTTGGAAAAACGTGATGAATATGTAGTGATAATGAGATGAACTTGCCCCATTCCTAACTCCACGCAACTAGTAAGATGCGAGGGCTCAACACCAAGAGCTAGGAAGGGCAAATTGTATGATTTTGACTGAATGGAAATGATGAGAGAAAGACAAAGTATTGACAGAAACCAAATTTAGACCTACGCACTTACCTTACTCAAACCTGCTACATAGTTTAGAATGCAACTTACTTTCTGGTTTATCTAGGATTAAATTCATAAATGGCAACTTGGTTGAAAAATTCTAGTTTTAAGGATTTTATCTCATTGGAACTTGGATGCTTAATTTCACTTTTCACAATACACTTTGTTTTAAATTTTTAAAATACTAAGATTCATTGATTTGCGTGAATGGACCCCCTATGCCCTGCCCCATGCTACTAGTAAGAAGTATGGGCTTATCACCAAAGGTAGGACATAGGCAAGTAAGGGCACTTTCTTCCTTTCCCAACCTCACACCACTAGTAAGAGATGTGGGCTCATCACCAAATTGGTAGGGAAAAGAAGTGTGTAAAATAAAATATTCTGTTTGTTTAGTATTTTGAATTCAATTTGACTTTGACACTTGTGATCTATAATTTTGAAGTATCCTTATTTCAAAGAGATGTAAGAGGGATAGATGTGACACCAAGAAGCTTCTAGAATAGACCGTAGGTAAGAACATCTTAACCTAGTAGAAGAAAATGAGTATGACCAAGTATGCAGGCCTTGGTATGGTAAGATTGTCTATCGAATTGATGAGATGATTTCAAAATCATTTGATGATATCATGAAAATTGAAGAGATATGATTTGAATACTTTTGCCAATATTTTCAGAAGCTTGTAATAAATTGCTTAAGAATAAGTTCCTTGACTACAACATTTACGAAATGAATGAACAAAATGAACTAACTAAATGACTAATGTAGTACAGGTTAACATAGTATACAAATGGTGATGTTGATCAATTATGCGTAAAACCATTTAAGATGTAAGTAATTGACAGTTTCATTAAATTCCTCACCTTCTAGTGTACACAAGAGATACACACCATTTCTGTAGTCCTTCATGACCTTGTAACATCCCCATTTTAAGATACTAGAACAAGGGAAAATTTTTTTTTATACAACGTTCCCTGTTATGAATTATATAATTCAAACACACGTTCAAGTTTTAATAATTGTTCTCTGTCCAACTAATGCAGTTTGGATCACACAATTTTCTTTTAAAACCAATGTTCTCTGTTCATATACTTATAATATGGAACACACATTCAATGCCATTCAATCATATAACAGTTACCATATGCTGTTGTAAATGACTCGAAGAACTACCGATCTCCCATTTTATGGCTTGGAGTTTCAGCGATCTCTCATTTCATGACTCGGCAACTTACTGATCCTTCATGTTAATCCGTGCATTGTATAATGAATATACAAGGTTCTCTTACCGTTTCTGATTATCGAAGTGATCCATTTAAGAATCCTATCTGATATCTGTTACTGATATTCATTTGACTTCCTGCATCTTAAACTAGGTGATTAGGACAATGCAACCAGCACTTGTGATACTTTGGCCAAAGATTTTCACATGCTTTACATGATCATATTCCTAGATGTGGTACACATCATTGGAATACGTCCTTCACCTCACTTCATCTATTATCTAGAATGGTCTTTCCTGGTCTCTTCCAGTCCTTCCGTTTAAGGTCAAGCTCTAATCCCCAACTAGCAATATGAACAAGTATAGGAAGTTACTCATGGTAACTAAAGATACGCAGACATACGACGTCATCCCTAGACGACTCCATGTGTCTAGTTACCTTTATTCCTCCGGAGTCACTCCATATACGTGATCACATTCCTATCCCCAGCCAAGAACTTAGTATTCAACTTATGTAAACTTGATGAATTAATTCGGGAGGGCATTGTAATATGTCAGCTATAACATTGTGACGTCATGAAGGTCCCACCTTCATGAAGACACCATATTGTAGCTGGCGTATGTAAATGTTCTACGAAATCCTCTCATCGAGAGTACACATCTAGCTCAAGTTTTATTTGGTTGTAATCTTAATATTTAAGATCTACCTTCAGTAGCCATGCTGATCCTTAAACCTTGTTCTCGTTACAGTTGTATGTAGCTAAGAGAGACTTAATCTATCTTCTAGCTTAATACGCATCTCCTCCTTCATACCGAAGGGTTGCATATTCTATTCTTGGTTCTTTTCTTAATCTTCGGACTAATCAGTCCATTATCGATAAACCTAATAAGTTTAACCTATTAAACTTAACCAAGTTTTTCCACAACTGTAAACAAATTTAGAATTCCATCTTATTAGATGCCATTTAAATGAGGTCTAATTCTAAATGAATTTATTCATTTATCCTCCTTAACCTTACTTAGTTAAGGTCTGTTAACAATAGATATGATTTCCCATATCTTTATTTTCTGAATTTAAACATTCGACGCTATTAACGGAGTCCGAATACAAGGTTTGGCTGCCCCTAAGTTATTTGATATCCCTTAGCTTTCGAACTAATCTCAAATACCTTCCAATTAGGATTTTGTGTTTATCTAAATCTTTTTAATGTCAATTCAAAATTCCTCTTAACCCAAGTATGAACTAATTGCACATTTCAATGTAAAAGTTGCATTCAGGTAAAGAATAGATGTTATTTCCTTTTAAATTCATCCATTAACATTTGAATAATTCCAAGTCAAGGAATAATGTTATATTCTCAAACTTATTCAACAATATCAAACTCATACAGTTATTGAAAATATCACACTTTTACTTGTATTCATCCATCAAATTTACAATCTATACATTTGTCAGTCCAAATGACTGGACTTGTTTATATCAAACAACATTACAACTCATAAAGATAGAAGAATGTAATTTCTTCCTTTCTCATTTTCTCGTAGAGGAGTAATAGCTATCAATACAATCCATCTTCAGTTAATCAAAAGAAGTATCAGAAAACAACCATGTCTTTGTTTGTAATCAAGTTTCATCTGCAAAATTACATGCATGGGTCAGTTCATTGAACTGAGCATATTAAGCACTTGTCTTTAAAATGAGGTGCTTTTAATTAACTGTCTCAATAAAAGAACCCTTCTTTTATGAAATGTTAATATGAACATCATACCAGAATTAAATACCAAAAAGGATGAACAACATATCAACTTAATCATCCAATTACCATCCCAAATCGGTCAAAGGATTACTATCCTCTTTCCGAATACTTATAACAAGAAGTAATTTCCTTCAAACATTTCTAGATTACAAACATCTGTAAGAACTAAAAATACAATTATGCAACTACTGTTCTAAACATAATGCTATCAATTCCTTTCCCCTACATTAGTTAGAGGAAGATTCACAATTAGATTTTTAAATAAAACTTCCAACAGAACCATTTTCCTTTCCTTTCATACAACTTGTCTAATCTCAAACAATCAAACGCTGAAGAGAAAAGTAAACAACAATTTTAAATACAAATGCTTAACCCAAGCAGTATGAAATTCATTCCATAAAAAATTATAGATTTCTAGCTGTATGAGAGAAAATGATCATTAATTCAATTATTCATTCACATTCTCTTTCCTTTCCTCATAACTATACTAGAAATTTTAATTCAAACGTGATAACAATCAATGATAACAGTCCAAGGAGAAATGAACAAAAATCAATAATCGAATAAAAGGGAGAAAGATCATATCACCTCTTCTTACTGTCTATCCAAATACCTCTTATTTAGAGCAGACATAACTCCAATAGTATAATTCGTTTAGAGTAGCATATTAAGTAATTGAAAACTACTATTACCTTTCCAAAAAGTTGACCAGAGTTCATTGCAACTGGTCTATAAACATTAGTACCAAAAGAACCTATAACCGCAATCATTTCTCTTTAAACATTTTACTCTACAAACATTCACGTCTAGATATAGACAAGCAAGAATGCACATCAGCTATCGTTTCATCAAAACTAGCATTTCAGCTAGACCTGAACAACATGAATGTATAACCAACTACAAAATTATGAGCTTCCTCATAATAAAGAAAAAGAATCGCTTTCCAAACATTCAAAGTAAGAATTCCACTTCAATTCAGCCTTGATGAAACAACAAGAAATCTAAAGGGCAGTTCGTATAGGTAAACATTCACATATTTATGCAAATAATTCATCATCCAATCCAAAGAAGACTAAAATAGTGAACTCTAATCTATCTGGTAAATATCCAGATACTCAGTTCCAGATCAAGAATTAATCTTTAAAACAAAGTCTTTCATGGAATTCAAAATCACAAATCAATCATTCAAATCACACAATTCACAATTTTCACACAAAACTTCACACTAATCAATCAAACCCAAATCAA
The DNA here is from genome assembly GCA_019776745.2 of Taxus chinensis. Taxonomy (NCBI): domain Eukaryota; kingdom Viridiplantae; phylum Streptophyta; class Pinopsida; order Cupressales; family Taxaceae; genus Taxus; species Taxus chinensis. Next base: position 260,626,585 of record CM034157.1, on the reverse strand, counting down.
TCACAAAACAAAAAAAATTCACCTTCACGCCCAAAAACCATTCAAAAATCATTCAAGTCCCCACTCCCAACACACGAATTGCCACACCACTTTCCCCTCCACTTCCCACCCCCCCACCTTCCACCACACCCACCAAAAATCCCCCCCCCCTCCTCCCCCCCTCCCCTTCCCCCCGCAATTCCATCAAATTCAAAACATCCATTCAAAAATCAATTCACAATTCAAAAGCAATTCATTCAAACATTTCATTCAACAATTCACTCACATTCAATCAATCAAACATTCACAAAAACATTTCATTCAATTCACATCCATTCACTAATCAATTCAACACAACAAAACAAATCCAATCAAAATCAACATTCAAAACATCAACAAATCACAAAAATTACAAAAAACACACAAACAAATCAATCATTCCAACAAACAAGCATTCAAATTCACCAAATTCAAATCTCACAACAAAAATCAAAACAATTCACAAAATTCATCAAACCATCATTCACAACAAATTCAAAACATTCATCAAAAAACAACACCTCACAAAAATCAATTCATCAACAAACAACAACACATCACCAACAACACAATCAACCAACAATCCCTCCAACACAATTTCAACAATTTCCTTCACACACTTGCCATCAAATCACCACCCACCCCCCCCCCCTCAACCCCCCTTCATCCCCCCACCTCCCCCCCCCTCCGTTTCCATTCCTCCCCCCCCGTCCCTTCCCCCCCTACCTTCCCTCCCCCCCCCGTCCTTCCCCCCCCACCCGCCATTCCCCCGCCATGCCCCTCCCCTCCCCCCCTTCCCTTCCCCCGCCACCCTTCTCCCAACAACATCAAACATTCATTCAAATTCAAAAAAGTCAAACCATCAAAGCAAAACCACAATTACCATTCAAATCAACCAAATATTCAACCCCAAACAATTCCTTCCCCCCCCTTCCCCCTCGTTCCCCACCACCCTTCCCCTCACCCCATTCCCCCCCCGTCCATCCTTCCCCCGCCCGCCCCCCCCCTTCCCGCCTCCCCACAATTCATTCAAATTCAACATTTGCACAATCTCCCCAATTCAAACTCCCATCCCAAGTCCCACCTTCCCACACACTATCACCACAAACCGCCCAAACTCCCCCCTCCAAACCCCACCACACAACCCACCAACCACCTTCCCCCCCTCCATACCCTCCTCCACCCCCCCCACCTCCTCCCTCCGCCCCCCCAGCCTATCCCCCACCTTCCCCCCTCCATTCCCCCGGCTACCACTTCCCCAACGCCCGCCGCACCGCCCCCCCCCTTCCACCCGCCTACTCCACCTCTTCCCCACCGCCCCGCTTCCCCTATCCCAATTCCCAGATCCCGCATCCACTCCCCCTATCCCCCCGTTCCCGCCCGTATCTTCACCCCCGCCCCCCTCCCAACATTCAATTCAAAATTCATTCAACAACAAAACAGAATCATTCATCAACAAAAAAAAAACACCAACATCATCAAAACCAACAATTCAATCACAATTCAAAAACATCAAAAACATTCATTCACCACAAACAACAAACAACAAAAGCAAAAAACAAAAATGCACACATTCATTTCAATCAACAATTCAAAACCAATTCAAGCAAAAAAATCAACAAACAATCAAACAAATTCAAATTCAAAACAATCAATCACAACATCAACCAATCACCAACCACCACACAATTCAAACCTCACACCAACAAACTTCACTTCACCCATCACATCCTTCACACCACTCACCCATCCCATTCACTCACCCCCCACCCTTCAATCCTCCCACCCCCCACCAAAATCAAATTCAAAAACCAACACTGATGCTTTTTAATCATTTTTAAAAAGGAGTGAGAAAGTAAAACGATGAAACAAGCCCACTGTTTCCAAGTATTTATAGCTAGCCATTGTATACTCTCAAGAAAATCACTCACCAATATTTTCCATCATTATCTCACGGTTCTACAAAACCTTCACAACAACATTCAAAAAAAAAACAATCTGCTTATCAGATTGTTTACATACGACCCAAACCATATACACAAGAAAATCCACTTACCATTAGCTCATATTTCCAACAACAAAAGAGAAACTAGTTCTTAATAGTTGTAGTAATAAAAAAACACGCATTTTTCTTCAAAACGGTACAAGGATAACTCAAGCAATGTCGTATTCACCCATATAATGACTGTTCAAACTAGACATACAAAAAAAAAACATCTCATCCTCTTATTTCATTATTTCACAAGGATGCAAAGAACTCAGAATTCTACCTTCACAACTAAAGTATTCATATGCACAGACCATAAAATTAAAGAATGAAGTCCCCATGCCTGTCGAAACGAATCCACTCAGCATGGGCAGATATTCGACTCAAATCATTTCAAAGAATGCTCAAAAAACCCATACAACAAAAGAAAACGACTCAATCTCAAATCTTCTCAACACTCAGTCTAACAGCCAAATTCAAATAACCAAAACCCCCATCATAAGAGAAGGGTTGTTTATGAGACGATTAAACAAAGCAAGTGTTTCAGGAGAAGGGCTTAACTGCCTATTAATTTTTCTTGTGCTTGAAGAAACCGCGCCCACAGGAAGCTATGCTTCTCTCCGGCCGACAACAGTAAAGGCTTTCCAAACAGTCCCCGTAACTTCCACAAGCTCTAAAATAGCCTAGCTTCTCCAAGAATAGAGATATAACCAAAAATAACTAGGTTCGACAGAACATGGAAGGAACAAAATGCAGAGGGCACTAAAATTTGATTGCACACATAATGAAAAATTTCCTTTTTTTTTCCTCTATCCTCTTTCCAATGAGCTGGTCAATAGATCAAGCCATTGAATGCATTGAATGCATTATTTTTTTTTTCCTTTTTCCTCACGCCAAGCCCCGCCGACTCAATTGGCAAGTTTCTAATTTCAAAAGTTTTGTTTTTTGCAATGCAATCATTGGTTTTTAGTTTCACAACTAGTTGGACCTCCAACTTTTCCCATGTTACCACCACTTGGCGCTACAACCTGTAAGGACAAAACCATTCCTTGTCCAATAAATTTTCAACCTCCTTCCCTTCCTCCTTATCTTGGTCCTTCACATGGTTCCATCTTCCCTTTCTTAGGTTAGGATTAGTTTTAGGATTTTTAATAGTCCATATCCTTAGGTCATTCACCTATTCATAGTTATGGAATTTATAATCTATTTTCCTCCTTTTTAAATGATCTAAAATCCATATAGGATTAGTTGGGTATCAGATAACACTTTAGGGGAGGTTAGGGGGTCATCCCCTAATATTTAATTAACTATTTCCATATCAAGTCTTTCCGCCTGACAGTCATATGTCAACATTAAGTAGGACATTTTAGTCATAAGTTCCTACATATCCATGTGCCACTTTGCATCCAGGCACTTAATCACCTTAAGCGTCTAAGCGTTACAATGGTGTGTTGTGCGAGAATCAAACATTGTTTCGTTGGCATCTACGTACCAGATATTCATACTATAATCAGGTTGCTACAATTTATATCAACCTTCATATGGTTATAAAGTAATCAACAGTTATCATAAGCAGGCCACAAACTACCTTGGATCCATGGAATTGATCAGGTGTGCCTGTCATCAGTCGATAGATTCATCAAGCATACGACAAGTTTGTTGTCTATTAGCAATCACACAATGAAATAATAACTTCTGTCCCAAGTATCAATTTACAAGCAAACAGGGTCCAGATCAGCAACACCATTTCCTCTAAGATCAAAAATGTGTCTTAACATATTTATCTTCATATTCAGCAGTTACAACATTATGAAAATTACATTACCATGATAACTTACAAAAATCAAGACGGCGTTCATTCCTCCTTCTTAAAGATCATCGTCCCGATGATCAAATTACCAATTCAAGTAGTTTCTAGACCAAAATTTAGTTATTGTCCTTCCATGCATAAGGCATACCAAACATATATTCACTCCTTAAACAGTGTTTTAAGATAACTGTAAAATACCCATAATTTGCTAACTTTATAGTAATTATCAGTTTTTCAAATTTCAAATTTTTTTTTATGTTTTTCAATTTCGATCAACAAGTATGGAAGGCGATCTCATTCTTCGCGAGATGTTTCCCAAGTTGCATTTTTTTTTCTCCCCTCGCGCTAAACTTTCCCACTAGACCTTTACATTTGATTCACTTCGCGATTTATTAGCACCAACTGGCGATTTCCCCAACTCGAATGGCTTATCACATTATCCTGGGTCTTGGACCTGTAAGGATTCCAATTCAGGCACATGTGATAACTCTGTTTAACGTATTTCTTAAGCAATAAATAATGAAAAAACAACATGCATATTTGTGATAAAGCAGGAGGTAATGCTAGACGATACTCGGTGTTTGATTATTTCAAACATTTTTCAAAAGTCCCACGTAACGTGTGACAACTTTGCAGCTTGCAAAGTGTATTGAGTCCCTCTTTTTCAGCTTAAAACCCGAAGAAGACCTTCGCACCAGTTTATATTCCTATCAACCCCGATTTAGGTCTGCATAACTCTTCTGCCTATTGGCACCTCCTTTATATGTTCCCCGAATCATTTTTGATTTGTTGTTCTATTTTCCTTAGGATTTCTCTCCCAATCCCAATTACCTTTCTGTCCTCTACGCGTCCCAGCTAAGCAGGGGTTCTGCATTTTTCTTCCATACATGCTTCAAAGGTGCCATTTTTATAGGCTGAGAGCCCATTTATTCCCTATCATTTAATTTTTAGTCATTTAATCCAACCTTTGTGGTACTACATTTCATGCCCAGTCTTGGGGAATCTTAAATTAAAACACATATAAAAAATACAAACTTATACAACCGTACACAACCCTTGTGTTTATTTATCCATCCATTCATTCAAACTAGTGACCATCACAACTGGCTTGCGAGATCCCCTATTTTGAGGGGGGATCACCTATCTAGTTTAAATCAAAATATGTAACTTTTTTGTCTAGTATCTTGTCCATACAAAAACCACTAGAGAAAAAAGGGGAAAATATAGACACTAGAATTAGATAACACTAATTCCCATAGGTTTGTATGCACTGTCCATGTCTTATCCATTCATTTCACCCTTTCCTTTTTAATTTCATTACAAGTTTAGTAGAAATAAAGCATTCTAGTAGCTCACAGTATCAAAAAGTATGACTACAGGTGTACCGAATAACTTACCCATAACTTCTATAACGGTGTAACTTGAGCTTTTCAGCTTAAACTGTTAGCCACCCCGCAGCGGTGTATCCTATGCTGCTGATTGCGATCATCCTTTTTCAGAGGACAGTGACTCACGTAATGGTCCTTTCCAAAGTTGAAGCATCCTCCAACTGGTCCCTTTCCTAGGCTCAAATTTGTTACCAGCCTTGAAGTTATCATTCTGGCTCCCATAGGACTTTTGTCCATTGCCACTAACTTTTGCGAAGCTGCTCCTCACACTATTTGCAGGTTTGTTCATTACAGATTTCTTGTTGTTATCTACAAAAATTTGTTTTTTGATTCACACCAAACCTTTTCCAAGGCCCCTTTTGGGTGCAAGAGATGAAGAAGAATTGGGAATCTTCTTCCTTATCTCTCCCTATGAGCAGAAATTGCTCTCAATTTCTGTTCCTGTCTTATTGCCTTTTCGACAACTCCTTCCATGGTGGTTGGACCGTGGACATCCACTTCGCCACCAATGATGGGATTTAGTCCCATTATGAACTTTCGTATTCTAAACTTCTTATCAGCTTGGTAGCTTCTACGGCACATAATTAAGGAGTTTAGTAAACCCTTCCCAGTATTCTGTCACCGTTAGCCTTCCTTGCAACCAGTTCTAAAATTCAGTCATTTTCCTATCAAAATAGAGTTGAGGCAGCCACCATTGCCTAAAGTAACCCTTAAATTGATCCCAAGTTATGTCTGATTCGACAATATTCAACTCAACCTTACAGTTGTCCCACCATGATGATGCTTTATGAGAAAGCTGATATGCTCCCCATATCACTTTGGTCTCCTCGGAGAAGTTTCTTATTGTTAAAGTACTTCTCTATTTCACTGAGCCAATTCTCAGCTCCGTCCCTAAGGGTTGTTCCATCAAACTTTGGAGGACTTATTCTCTTTATGTCATTTGTAAGTTCAGCTACTAATCTTGCCCTTTTAGTTTCAGGATGATTAGGAGCATTCACATTACTATTATCAACACCCAGATTCCCTCCATTGGTGTTGTCCACAGGAGGTGGCTGATCATTTATATCAGCTTCTTCTTCCTCCTCTTCATTTCCCATTGACTGGTTGTTCCAAAACAGTCAAACGATCTCTCGTATCTAGTAGGGCAGCAAGGATTTCATCTAGCTTTTGAGCAGTAGCTGCTTCTCCACCCGGTAATGGGTTGTTCGCAGCATTTCCTCTTGTTCTGACCATTTTCTGTTCAATAAGAAAATGTAAACCTTATTAAATTGTGGACTCATTAGGTCCAAGAGCTGCAACCTTCAGCTCTGATACCAAGATGTAACATCCCCATTTTAAGATATTGGAACAAGGGAATTTTTTTTTTTTTTATACAACATTCCCTGTTATGAATTATATAATTCAAACACACGTTCAAGTTTTAATAATTGTTCTCTGTCCAATTAATGCAGTTTGGATCACACAATTTCCTTTTAAAACCAATGTTCTCTGTTCACATATTTACAATATGGAACACACATTCAATGCCATTCAATCATATAACAGATACCATATGCTGCTGTAAATGACTCGAAGAACTACCGATCTCCCATTTTATGGCTCGGAGTTTCAGCGATCTCTCATTTCATGACTCGGCGACTTACCGATCCTTCATGTTAATTCATGCATTGTATAATGAATATACAGGGTTCTCTTACCGTTTCTAGTTATTGAAGTGATCCATTTAAGAAGCCTATCTGAATATCTATTACTGATATTCATCTGACATCCTGCATCTTAAACTAGGTGATTAGGACAACGCAACCAGCACTTGCGATACTTTGGCCAAATATTTTCACATGCTTTGCATGATCATATTCCTAGATGTGGTACACATCATTGGAATACGTCCTTCACCTCACTTCATCTATTATCTAGAATGGTCTTTCCTGGTCTCTTCCAGTCCTTCCGTTTAAGGTCAAGCTCTAATCCCCAACTAGCAATATGAACGAGTATAGGAAGTTACTCATGGTAACTAAAGATACACAAACATACGACGTCGTCCCTAGATGACTCCATGTGTCTAGTTACCTTTAGTCCTCCGGAGTCACTCCGTATACGTGATCACATTCCTATCCCCAGCCAAGAACTTAGTATTCAGCTTATGTAAACTTGATGAATTAATTCGGGAGGGCATTGTAATATGTCAGCTATAACATTGTGTCATCATGAAGGTCCCACCTTCATGAAGACACCATATTGTAGCTGGCGTATGTCAATGTTCTACGGAATCCTCTCATCGAGAGTACACATCCAGCTCAAGTGTGATTTGGTTGTAATCTTAATATTTAAGATCTACCTTCAGCAGCCATGCTGATCCTTAAACCTCGTTCTCGTTACAGTTGTATGCAGCTAAGAGAGACTTAATCTGTCTTCTAGCTTAATACGCATCTCCTCCTTCATACCGAAGGGTTGCATATTCTATTCTTGGTTCTTTTCTTAATCTTCGGACTAATCAGTCCATTATCGATAAACCTAATAAGTTTAACCTATTAAACTTAACCAAGTTTTTCCACAACTGTAAACAAATTCAGAATTCCATCTTATTAGACACCATTTAAATGAGGTCTAATTCTAAATGAATTTATTCATTTATCCTCCTTAACCTTACTTAGTTAAGGTCTGTTAACAATAGATATGATTTCTCATATCTTTATTTTCTGAATTTAAACATTCGAGGCTATTAACGGAGTCCGAATACAAGGTTTGGCTGCCCCTAAGTTATTTGATATCCCTTAGCTTTTGAACTAATCCCGAATACCTTTCAATTAAGAGATCATGTTTATCTAAATCCTTTTTAATGTCAATTTAAAATTCATCTTAACCCAAGTATGAACTAATTGCACATTTCAACGTAAAAGTTGCATTCAGGTAAAGAATAGATGTTATTTCCTTTTAAATTCATCCATTAACATTTGAATAATTCCAAATCAAGGAATAATGTTATATTCTCAAACTTATTCAACAATATCAAACTGATACAGTCATTAAAAATATCACACTTTTACTTGTATTCATCCATCAGATTTACAATCTATACATTTGCCAGTCCAAATGACTGGACTTTGTTTATATCAAACAACATTACAACTCATAAAGATAGAAGAATGTAATTTCTTCCTTTCTCATTTCCTCGTAGAGGAGTAATAGCTATCAATACAATCCATCTTCAGTTAATCAAAAGAAGTATCAGAAAACAACCATGTCTTCGTTTGTACTCAAGTTCCATCTGCAAAATTACTTGCACGGGTCAGTTCATTGAACTGAGCATATTAAGCACTTGTCATTAAAATGAGGTGCTTTTAATTAACTGTCTCAATAAAAGAACCCTACTTTTATGAAACGTTAATATGAACATCATTCAAGAATTAAGTACCAAAAAGGATGAACAGCATAACAACTCAATCATCTAATTACCATCCCAATCAGACAAAGGATTACTGTCCTCTTTTCCCAATAATTATAACAAGAAGTAATTTCCTTCAAACATTTCCAGATTACAAACATCTGTAAGAACTAAAAACACAATTATGCAACTGCTGTTCTAACATAATGCTATCAATTCCATTCCCTTACATTAGTTAGAAAGATTCACAAGATAGAATTTTAAATAAAACTTCCAAACAAAACCATACTTTCCTTTCCTTTCATACAACTTGTCTAATCTCAAACAATCAAACGCTGAAGAGAAAAGTAAACAACAATTTAAATGCAGATGCTTAAACCAAAGCAGTACAAAATTCGTTCCATAATAATTATAGATTTCCAACTGTATGAGAGAAGAAATGATCATTAATTCAATTATCCATCCACACTCTCTTTCCTTTCCTCATAACTGTACTAGAGAATTTTAATTCAAGACGTGATATCAATCAATGATAACAGTCCAAGAGAGAAATAAACGAAAATCAATAATCGAATAAAAGGGAGAAGAATCATATTACCTCTTCTCACTGTCTAACCAAATATCCTCTATTTAGAGGCAGACATAATCCAATAGTATGATTCATTCAGATTAGTATATTTCAGTAATTGAAAAAACTACTATTACCTTTCCAAAAAGTGCTGCACCAGAATAAAATTCATTTTTAGCTAACTGATAAAACAATAAGAGTGTACAGGTAGTACCAAAATGAACCTATCGTAATAGTAATCATTTCCCTTTAAACATTTCACTCTAAGACATTCACGTCTAGATTCATATAACAAGCAAGAATGCACAATCTAGTTTTATCAGCTAATCGTTTCATCAAAACCAGCATTTCAGCTAGACCTATAACAACATGAATGTACAAACTAGCTACAAAATTCATGAGCTTCCTCATGAAATGGGTAAAAAGCAAACATATTAATCATTTCACAAACATTCAAAGTAAGAATCCACTTCAGTTCAGTTGATAAACAACAAGAAATCTAAAGGGCAGTTCGAAGGTAAACATTCACATATTTATGCAAATAATTCATCATCCAATCCAAAAAAGACTAAAATAGTGAACTCTAATTCTATCTGGTAAATATCCAGATACTCAGTTCCAGAATCAAGAAATTAATTCTTTTAAAACAAAGTCTTTCATGGAATTCAACCAAACACGGATGCTTTTTAATCGTTTTAAAAATAGGAAGTCAGAGTAAAACGATGAAACAAGCCCACTGTCTCCAAGTATTTATATTCTATGCGCTGTATACTCTCAAGAAAATAACTCATCCAACAGTTCCATCTATTATTCTCACGGTTCTACAAAAACCATTCACGTACAATCATTCAGAAAAACAATCTCCTTATCAGTATTGTTTACATAAACCAAATCCATAATGCACAATAAAATCCACTTACCATTAGCTTCAGATTTCAAACAGCAAAAGAGAAAACTAGTTCCTTAATAATTGTCAGTAAGAAAAACACTCATTTTCTTCAAAACACACAAGAATACCCAAGTCGTATTCACCCATATAATGACAGTTCAACCAGACATACAAAAAAAAATCATCTCATCCTTTATTTTCACAAGGATGCACAGAACTAAGAATTGCTACACGCACAGCTAATTATTCATTAGCACAAACTCATAATGGTAATAAAGAATGAATCCCCAATACTGTCGAAATGAACCACTCAGCAAGGGACAGTATATTCGTCTCAATCATTATGCAAAGAAAAATGCTCAAACCGCATACAGCAAAAAAAATGACTCAATCTCAAAATCATCTCAGCATAACAGCCAAATCAAATAACCAAAACCCCCATCATAAGAGTAGGGTTGTTTTAATGAGATGATTAAACAAAAGCAAGCGGTTTAAGGAGAAGGGCTTAACATGCCTGTTAATTTTTCTTGTGGCTTGAAGAAAACCGTGCCCACATGAGCTATTCTTCTCTACGGCGACAGTAGTAAAGCTTTCCAAACAGTCCCCTAACTTCCACAGGCTCCAAAAATAGCCTAGCTTCTCCAAGAACAGAGATAATAACCAAAAATAACAGCAGGTTTGACAGAACCATGGAAGAACAAAATGCAGAGCAACTAAAATCTGATTGCACACAATAACGAACAAATTTCCTTTTTTTTCCTCTATCCTCTTTCCAAGGCGAGCTGGTCGCTAAGACCAATGCCATTGAATGCATTGAATGCATTCCTTTTTCCTTTTTCCTCACGCCACCACCGACTCAAGTTGGCGAGTTTCTAATTTCAAATTTTTGCATGCAATCATGGTTTAGTTTCACAACTAGTTGGACGCCTCCAACTTTCCCCATGTTACCACCAAACTTGGCGCTGCAACCTGTAAGGACACCATTCATTGTCCTAATAAATTTCCAACCTTCCCTCCTTATCCTTTCCTTCCACATGGGTCCATGCTTCCCCTTTCTTAGGTTAGGATTAGTTTAGGATTTTAATAGTCCATATCTAGGTCATTCGCCTGGTTCATAGGTTAATGGAATTTATATCTATTTTCTCCCTTATGAAATCTAAAATCCATATAGGATAGTAGTTAGGGTATAAGATAAAACTTAGGGGTAGGTTAGGGTTTAATCCCCTAATATTTAATTAACTAGTTTCCATATCAAGTCTTTCCGCCTGACAGTCATATTCAACATTAAGCAGGACATTTCAGTCCTAAGTTCCACATACCTGTGCCACTTGCATCTAGGCCCTTATCGCCTTAAGCGGTCTAGCGTTACAACGGTGTGTGGTTCGAGAATCGAACCTTTTTTGTTGGCATCTACGTACCAGATATTCATACCAGAAATCAGGTGCTGCAACATTTATATCAACCTTCAATCTGGTTTAAAAGTAAATTGACAAGTGATCATAAGAAGGCCACAGCATACCTTGGATCAATGGAATTGATTCAGGGTGTGCTGTCAATCAGCGAATAGAGTTCATCAAGCATACGACAAGTCTGTTGTCTCATTATCAATCACACAAGCAATAATAACTTCTATCCCAAGTATCAAGTTACAGCAAACAAGGGTCCAGATCAGCAACACATTCCTCTAAGATCAAAAGATGTGTCTTAACATATTTATCTTCATTTCAGCAGTTACAACATTATGAAAAGTAATTACCATAATAACTTACAAAAATCAAGGCGTTACAGACTCGGTATGGGCCTAGCCACTTAGGCCGAAATTTCCTTCATTCACCAATTTTCTTATCAATCTGGCTATCTAGTCTTAGAACGAGATCACCTTCGTATATTTCTCATTTGTAGACTTTCTTGTTATATTTCTGGCACATTCAGTCAGCGTAGGCTTTGTGCCTTTGCTCAGCATTTAATCTAGCCTCATCAAGGCTTTCTAATTGAGAGAGTCATGCCTCTCTATAGGATTCTTCTCCTAAGATCCCTTGTAATGAGATGCGGAGGCTAGGTATTTCAACTTCTATTGGTAGAACTGCTTCAGCTCCGAATACCAACAAGAAAGGGGTTGCCCCTGTTGGTGTTCTTATTGATGTTCGATAGGCCCACAAGGCTGGGTATAGCTTTAAATGCCAATCCCATTTGTTCTCCTTAACTGTTTTGAGGAGAATGGTTTTTAATGTTTTATTTGTGGCCTCAGCCTGTCCATTGGCTTGGGGGTAATAAAGAGAAGCCATGTGATGGTTTATCTTGAATTTACTACATAGTTCACAGACTTCATCATTCTTGAAGGATGTTCCATTATCTGAGATAATGACTTGTGGGACACCGTACCTACAAATGATTTGATTTAGAATAAACTTAGCAATTACAGAACCTGGTACGGTGGTGAGAGGCATGGCCTCTACCCATTTTGTAAAGTATTATGTGGCCATGATTATGAAGTTATGGCCATCTATTGATGAGGGAGAGAATTTCCCTATCAAGTCCAGGCCCCACGTGGAAAAGGGCCAAGGGGTTGCGATTGGTTGCAGAGCCTGTGCCGGCATGTGAATCTCGTGGGAGAATTCTTGGCATTTGTGGCATTTGCACACAAACTCTACTGCATCATGTTCTAGGGTGGGCCAGAAATAGCCCATCTGATGTATCTTACGAGTAGTGGCATGGCCACCAAAGTGGCCTCCACATACCCCACTATGGGATTCGTAAAGAATCCTTACAGATTCTTCCGTGTCAACACATCTTAACAACATACTGTCGAAGGCTCTACGATATAGCACATATTCTAAGATGACGTATTTAGCAATGATGATGTAACCGCCTTCTTTGTTGGGATGTGGCCCCTTCTGGGTATGTGTGGTCCATGATGAAATTGATTATGTCGGTGTACCAAGGACATGCAGAGATAGGAGGCCTGGTTTTGATAAAATATACACACTCATCGGGGAAGTCTAGATCTACCAAATCACCTCCATTCAATGGGTTGTCAGCCAACCAGTCTGCAATGATTTTTCCCTTAACAGATTTTTGGTTTACAAATGTTAGCTCAAATTCACCCATTAAGGTTATGAAATGTCCAACCTTTTTAGACAAAGACCCTTGCGTGAGGAATGTCCGCAAGTGATCTGTCTTGACAATCACCCTTGTTTCTTGATTTAGCATGTAATGTCTTAAGCATTTTGTTGCAAAGACTATGGCAAGGCATTCTCTTTCTACCTATGTGTAACATGTCTCATAGTCGAGCAACGTCTGACTAATGAAGTAAACTACACGTTCTCATTTATCATCATCTTCTTGAGCCAACATGCAGGCTAGTGAGACATCAGTAGCCCGTGAATACAAGATCAAAGGATGATCTGGTCTAGGGGGCATTAGCATGGGAGGAGACAACAAGAAGCGTTTAACTACTTCGAAGGCCTCGTTGCATTCATCGGTCCAATCAATGCTATAATCCTTTTTTAATAAATTGTTGATTGGATGAACAACAAAACTTAAGTCTGGGATGAACCTTCAAATTGCACCGAGTTTCCCAAGAAATGATCTGATACCAGACTCATCTGATGGTGGAATCATTTCAAGAACAACCCAGATTTTGGTTGGGTCGACATCAATCCCTCGTGACGATATAATGTAACCTAGAAGCTTACCTCCTGTTACACCAAATACACATTTTTCTGGATTCAATGTGACGCCATATTCGATCAATCATGAGAGAATGATACAGAGCACTTCTGGGTGATCACAACACTTTTTGGCCTTGGCCAGCAAGTCATCTACGTAGGATTCCACAATCTTATGAATAAGATCATGGAATATATATGTCATTTCCCGTTGGTATGTAGCGCCAACATTCTTAAGACCGAACGACATGACAACATAACAGTAGGTTCCCCAGGGAGTTATAAACATGGTCTTGGCTTGATCTTCCTCAGATATTTTAATCTGATTATACCCTGAGAACCCATCCATGAGGGACAACAACTCAAATCTAGTTGTTGCATCAACAATAACGTCGATGGATGGTAAAGGGAAGTCATCTTTGGGACAGGCTTTGTTAATGTCCCGAAAGTCTATGCAAATGTGTATCTTCCCATTCTTTTTGAGAATGGGGATGATATTGGATACCCATTGTGAATAGTCAACTGGTTTGATGAACCCCACTTGGAGGAGTTTCATCACTTCCTCTTTCACCATGAGAGCCACTTTTGGCTTCATTGGTCTTGACTTTTTCTTGATTGGCTTTGCATCTGGTTTGGTGACAAGATTGTGTACCATGATATGTGGTGCAATTCCCGTCATTTCTTTGTAACTAAATGCAAAATCCTTTTGATGTTCTTTGAGGATCTGAGTATGTATTTCTATCTCCTCTAGAGTTAAAGAGGATCCCAACTTCAAAATCTTTGGTTCTTCCTCTGTTCTGATATTTATGTCTATGGTTCCTTCGATTAAGGAGGCATTTCCTTCCTCAAACTCGGGAGGGGCTGGGGGTAATTCCAAACTCCCTTCATTCTCCACCTCGTAGATTTTGAGATTCTCTTGCGGGGGAGATTCTATCATGGGATTTCCAAAATAGGAAGAGGAGCATGGGATTAGAGAGAAATCAACTATGGAATGAGTGAGATGCAGCTCTGCAAAGGCATTTAGATATTCAAGGGTCACCTTATCACTATCAGAGTGATCTAAAGTGGTAGACTCATTCTCAACTTCCACATGTGTTGATATCGGGATTATTGGTACTTTATGAACCAAAGGTTCAGTACGTATTGATACCATGAAATCAGTATTTTCCAATTCATTGCTTGGAGTGAATCGGGAAGCTGAGGTTGCTACAGAATCAGTGAGAAGGTTTTGTTCTCATGGGATTGCTTCAATTGATATGAAGTCAAATCCCTTCGTTAGTTTTAGTACTGCCATTTTATAGAGTTATAGGTGTTCAGCCCTAGTCTCATATACCTCTGATAGTTGGTTTGCAACTAATTGCGAGTCTCTGAGTACTCTGATATTACTAATGTCCATCCTTTTGGCAATGATAAGGCCAAGAAGGAGGGCTTCGTATTCAGCCCCATTGTTTGTGCACTCAAAGTTTAATTTGAAAGCGAAAGGTAGAACCTTTCCCTCGGGTGAAGTAAGGATCACACCTGCCCCAACACCGAAATGACATTTTGCCCCATCAAAGTGGAGAGTCCAATAATAATTTGGAAAAATGGAAGTTGGGACACCCTTAGTCTCTACTTCCCTTGTCTCAGTTACTTCCACCATACAAACTTCATCCGCAGGTATGGAACCAATTCCTAGGGTATGTCCTATACCCATAGAATCAAATGGCAGGAGAATAGGTAGATCTTTCTCCAGTAATTCAATAATTTTTGTAGTGGTTCCTAGCGAAACTGTTTCTATAGTGATGGACTCATCTTTGATTGTTGGGATGCCTTTGATTAAGTTTGTGACTTCTAGTCCTGTCGTAGGCACCAGCTTCACTTCTGGGTTTGTATTGACTGGTTTGTTGAGCTGATTTGTCAGGAGCTCAAACCCAGAATGGATGCCTGGTCTTTTCTTCAAATCTGCTAGGTGTATGTCAAAAGGTTTTGGGTCACCTTGTGCTACAAAGACCTTTCCTAGGTGTAGAAATCTTACTTCTTGGAATAACGTGGAAGGGATTGCCTTCATGCGATGTATCCAAGGGTGACCGAGAATCATATTATAGTTGGTTTCCTGATCTATAATATAAAATTCAGTGAGGATTGTTTTGGGTCCTAAAGTGACTGGTAGCACTATAGTCCCGATTGAAGTTGCCTTGAGGCTATCATAGCCCCTTAGCGTGTTTCGTGTCGAAGAACAGTTCATTTCTCCATATCCTAGCTTTTGAAGAAAAGTGAAGGGGACTATGTTAACTGCTGCCCCATCATCGATCATTGCACGCTTAACGTAGTTGTTATAAACCCAAACCTGCAAATGCAAGGGTGGATCACCTCTACGTGAAATTTCAGCATCTGTTGGCATTTTACTTATGTCAAATATAAACTCAGTATCCCTATCTGGCTGCCCTGGAGGGTAGACGTCAAAGTCTACATGGTTTACTTGTGTTTCAGGGGGAGGGGTGATGTTGACGAGATGACCGAGACCTAATGCTTCTAAGAGAGCAGCTCTATGAGTGGGAGAGTTCTTCAACAAATCCAAAAAGGAAATGTGAGAGAAGGTCTTTGTTAAGTCATTAATCAAATCATAGGTGCCTACTGGTTTTACTGGTGTTTGCTGAGTGTTGTCTGGTATTAGTGAATACATTAGGGCTGGTTGAGAGGAGTAGTCCCGTGTTCTTGTTATAGTTTCTACTTGTAACTCGGTGTCTAATTCTACTAATCCAACTATCTTGGCTTGTGGTCGAGTTCCTAATTGGGGTGCGACCATTGGATTTGATGAAGTCGAAGCTTCATGATTGTTATTCCCCATTATGACACCTTTGTTTGTTCACTTGGATCTAACCCATTGTTGTTAGAATGATTCGGGAGAGGATCATTGAAAATATTGAGAGGTGCATTTTGAGGAGAAACTGATCCCTGGTAGGTATTTGATGTGGTTGGTATGGAATTTTCCATAAACATATTTACAAAGAGTTGTCTTTGATCTTCTGGTAAACGCTCCAAGAATTTATTGTAATCATGGCAAGTTCTAGTATCATGACCTCAGATTTTATGGAAGCCACAATATAAATTGGGATTATAGTTCCATGTGGTCGTTGGTTTAAATCTTGTTGTGGCCCAAAGTTTCGATTGGGCTGCTGATTGTTATAATTGTAATTTTGAGGCTGTTGCCTTTGGTTTTGGTTTTGATATCCATCTGGGCCTCGGGGCAGGGCCTTGTGACTGGATTTTTGTTGTTGTTGTTGTTGTTGTTGTTGTGGTTGTGGCGGATGATTAAAATCCACCGTATTGATCACTGGACTAAAGTTGTTATTGCATTGATTGTTAGCAGGTGCCGGGGTGTTCACAACATTTGGTCTTTTGGCTTGATCAGTGACTCCATCTGTTGTAACCCCATGGTTTTTGTTAAGGATCTTGGGTCCTTGATTGGTATTTCCCATGTTGGGATAAGTCGTAGTGTTTTGATTGGGAGTGATTAATCTCCCGTTTGTTCCATAAGTCTTACGACCACTGTCTATTGCCGCTTGATCTATTCGGAGAGCACTCTCAAGTACTTCATCATAAGTCCTTAGTGGGAACTTCTGGACTTCTTCCTTTATCTCTCTACTGAGAGAATGAAGGAATAAATCACATAGTTCCATCTGATCCATGTTTGGAGCACTTGCTGAAGAGTAGAGGACTGTACGCCATCTTTGAATGAAATGGGCAGCAGATTCATTGTGCTCTTGTTTAATGTGTAAGAATTCCCTGATCCCCATTCTTAATAGTTTGTTCATGTCAAAAGCTTTGATGAATTCTGACACAAGTTGTTTGAATGAATGTATCGAGGCTTCAGGTATTCTATAATACCAATCAAGGGCAATACCTTCTAAGGTTTTAGGGAATATTTTAGCAACAACCGCATCCCAAGGGAGTAGTTCTCGAATGGCCGTGGCATAGGCCTTGATATGAGCATTTGGATCTCCCTCCCCCTTGAATTTAGGAAAATTGGGAAGAGGTCTTGGAAGCATGATGCTTCGTACGGTGAAATCTAAAGGCTCTTTTAAATATTCTGAGTAAGTCCCTACCGCATAGGTTTCAACCATAGATGGTGCCTGTTGAGGGAGTGGAGGTGGAACGGGTTGTTGATATGGCATAGCATATGTATTTGCAGGGGCATAAGGAAACCCCTGTGGTTGAGTGAACATCCCGGGAGAAGAGAACATATCTCCCTGTGGTGATTTTGAATAAATGTTTAAGTAGGGAGGAGCATTGCTCTGATATGGATTGTTTGGTACTAAACCGGGAGGTATCATATTTTCAACTGGAGCAACATTTGAAAACATGGTTCTAGTTGGTGTTTGTTGTGGATAGCTATACGATTTTTGAGGAGGCATGCCTAACATGCTTGTTCCCGTAAGGAGGTCAACCTGGCTAGGATGATGCAGAGGGTTGGGAGTTCCTGCTTGCCCCGAGTGTGAAGCTTGATTTGCTTGAGCAAGTTCTAGTCCTCTAACCCTTTCAACTAGAGCCAAGATGACTTCAATTGGTGATGATACAGTGTTCTGTCATGGTGGCTATTGTGGCACCCCTTGAGGTTGCCGAGGGGTATGGTACCCTGCTATGAATTGATCATTACTCTGCCAAGCTTCACCAAGAGTATTTTCCATAGGTGGAGGAATGGGGGTGTTTTCTTGGAGCAGGGTGTCGGGTTGTGTTTGCAAACTTCCTATAGGTGGGTACATGTTTTGGAAGCATTGTTCACTTCTAGCATAGCATGCTAAGTACTCCTCATCCAAAAATGGGAGTGGATCTGACTGCCTACTGATTTGTGGTCTAGATAAAAACCTGAGGAGATGAAATGGATTCTCCAGTAAACATCATATTGTTAGAGCCTGAGGGCTCCGGTTGTTGTGTTTCTGTGAGTTGGTCCAACTGCTCAATTCAGAATGAAGAACTAGAGCTAGTTCTTTGGGGAGGAGTTAGTGATGACAAGTAGTTTTTTGAGTAGTTGTCATCCCATGCAGAAAGCAATGGTGACTGTTATCTACTCGTTTGACCATAATATGCTTCGAGACCTGAGAGAGTGGAAATGAGAAAAGGAGTCATATGCATCGTATCCTGACATATTCAGGGGGTATATAAATACCCTCAGAATAATGGGAAGGAGCGAAGGTGGATGAAAGAAATGGAAATGAAAAAGGAGTTGTTATTCCTTTCACGTCAGGTTCACCAATTTTGTACGATAGAAAAGTGACAGGTGAGCATGAGAATCATCAAGCAACCTTTCTCCATACCCGACCTCCCGAGGTCATGCCGAGACAGCCGGTGGAAATGAAATATATGCAGATGTGGAAAAATTAGTTGGGAAATCCTATATCCTCGATACGCAATAATGGGATCTGTGAATCTAAAGCAAAGAAGGCTCTTCTAACCTTGAACTGGTGTTATGGATCGGTTTAACACTATAACTATTCAGAGGCTCCAATCAATGTCGAGCTCTACTAAGATCATATTTGTTGGTTGTTGGATTCATGGAAAGTGATCTGTGGGTGCTTCGTATATATTTCCAAACAGGGTCATGAAAGTGGTAGCGAGAGGTGTAGTGGATTTATAGGAAACTATGGATGGTTTTCTGGTCTGACCCAGAAAATATTGGCTTGATCAGTTTCTACGTTCAACACAGAAAGTTGTGTGATGATATCCGATGGGAGTGGTGAGGATCTAAATACTAGTGTACATAAACTGGTGTCAATGCTTAATTGATTAGCAGGCCCATTGGGTTGTGGGACCTGAGGATCACAACCATGAATTCATGGTTGTTGAGGACCTTTTATGGTCATGTGAAGAATCAATCTCTTCTTCCAACTATCCAGTAGTCATAAGCTTTTTCAGCCTCTATGTTTAATATCAGGAGTTGTGTGATCTTCTCAGAATACCTCACGGGTGTCCTAGCAACTTGTATGCGTAAGCCTATGTCTATGTCAATGAGAAGGTCTCCTGTGTCTGGCTGTGGAACTAATGGATCACAACCAAATGTTTTTTCTCTTTCAGGTTCTTGTATGGTCATATGGACATCCTATCAAGGCAATCTATAGTTGGGTTGATTTGACCAGAATTCGTATGCTTTTTCATCTTCGATGTTTAATTTTCTCAATTGCTCACTAATTGCTTGTGGGTTTGTTGTTGTTTGGAAGATGTGGATCCTAAGACCTTGATCTATATCCACTAATGCCATGCAGAGATTCAGCTGGGGTATCACTGGTTCGAATATTTAACCCCTGGGCTCTCTTGGTCATGTAATAGTCATGCAAGAAATAACCAAACTTAACTGAATGAAGTAAACTAATTATGAAAATGAATCTACGCTATGCTTGTTCTTTTTTTATTTTCAGAGATATAAACTTGAATGATTTTAAAGAGAAACTAATCTAATAAATTCAGATAACAAGTAACTAATCTAAGAATAAAGCTAAAACAAGCAAGGTAGCCAGATGTAGCTATTTTCCTATGCACTTGTGAGTTGATACAAATATAAATATCTAACTAATTTGATTGAAAGACCTCCAATCTTACCTCATAAGTGAGAAACAAATCATAGCTTCTCAGAAGCTATCATTCCCCACAGCTTCCCCGGCAATATTGAAAGCAAGCTTTAACTGAAATGAAATGATTCACTACTCTATTTGATATATTGTAACTACAACTTTGACAATTCAAACCTGGAGTCTGCAGAACAGAGGAAAATCCAGTTGTATCGTAGCTTGTCCCCTCAGTGTGATTTCTTCATTCCTTCATGTTCTCGTGAATCCAGAAAGGTGAGAATGTGACAACAGCAGCAGGAGAAGATATTTGAACAGTGGCAGCTTGGAGGTAAACCGAACGGAATGCAAGTAGGAGAGAGATAGCGCAAGAGAACAGAGCTTGGCTATGTGATTCCTAGCAGGATTGTTGCAGGGATACGACAAGACACACCTAAAATTCTAGGACCTATTCTTCCTGTGACGAAACAAAAACCTATAACTCTAAGCAGAACCAAGATTCAAATGAACTTAATCTAGAACTGATGTTGTATTATGCTAAGCCAGTTGTTTGGAGAACAACAATGGAACAAAATTAAACTAGAGAGATCAAGTGATCTCTAAACCGAAAAAATGAGGAGCCTTGAACTGAGAGGCTGAGAACTTATTCTAAGTCTAAACGTGTTAAGACTTATTGAGGAACTTCCAAATACACTGAATAATAAAACATAGAGAGAGAGGGGCCATTTTCTTGTAAACAAGCTTAGTATTTATAGCATTTCTACTCACCAGAAGGTAAGTCCAAATTGACATGCTTTATCATTAAAAATGGAACACTATTATTACAAAGTGGTTGGAAACTCTTAACAAAGTAGAAGTGGCTAAGAGTTGCAAGTGCAACTTGATTTTTCACGTTGTTGAGTGCATCGGAAGGTTCTGGAAAATGTGGGTAGGACCGCCACCCTGTGCAGGGTGGCGGTTACAGGACCACCGCCCTGTCCTGGGCGGCGGTCATGGGACCGCCGCCCAGGTAGGGCGGCGGTCCTGTAACTTAAAGACCAAAATGCAAGGAAAAAGGGGGAAGAGGTTAGAATGAAGTATGCAAAGGTTGGATAAGGCATTTTTGGATGCAAATGTATACTTGGTGAGCTTTCTAGATTCACATTTTCATTGTCTCCTTCAATTTCAACATCAACTACATCACGGATATTTAATTCTTCTTCAAAATTGAAAGTAAAAATATATTCATCATGAGTATTTAATTCATCTTCAACATTGACAGTAGAAAAATTACGTGGTTCCTCATTGCTTGCAATAGTAGGGGTTGAAGATGAACCTCTTCTTGATTCACGAAGATTCTGCATTCGCTCAACATTTTGAAATATTTTTACCTCTAACTTGTTTGGTTTTTTTTTACTTATTGACATCCTTTTTTGACTTTGTTTCTTGTATTCCATGATGTTTTACTTCCAGTGATAAGAAAAATGTGTAGAAAATGATATAATTTTGCAGTAATTCGTATAGTAAGCCAAACAATAAAAATCACATGGTAATTCAGATGTTGGGATGCATGTAAATAAAATTTAATAACCATGATCATGCTTTATAAACCATGATCATGGTTTATAAAGTGTGATCAAGATTCTAATATTAAACACCACGATCATGTTTTATAAAGTGCACTCACGGTTCTATCAGTATCATCAAATCCAAGCCTCAAGGCTCAGGAAATATTTTTTTTCCAACCAGAGCTACCGGAGGTCATTATGGCATGTAAATGGTCAAAAACTTCAAATTTTCTCTTTCACGGGCTTGAACCATGCTGAAAAATTGAAAACATCTCATAAAAATGCTACCATCACGTAGGGGAGATTGTTAGCTTCGTAGAAATATTGATTTTAAAGTGCATAGAATAAGATAAATATCATTTTATAATTTTTTACTAATAGTAGGTCTTTAAGACATTTTTTCGCACGAATGTTCATGTCTACGTTTAAGATTGAAAATTTTGTTTTGATTATCAAAATGTGATAAAACCTATACCATCCCAAGCATGGAAAAATTCTATACACGTTATAAAAAATATTTGAATTAGATATTTTTTGATATAGTTATGGCGGGAAAACGGAAAGTGCTCCATTTTCTAAATTTTTCATACCACTTTCATGGAAAAAATCATAAAAAAAAAATATTGCTAAAAAAATATAAAATAAAATCCATCCCAAGAAAGACAACGACATCTAACTTTTCACCAAAGGAAAAACAACAACAAGATTTGGTCATCCAAATCACAAGCAAATAGATTACAATCTTATAGTTAAAAAAAGAGAGAACCAAGTCATATAATTTTGAGTGTGTAATATAGCTAAACTTGTCCATTTAAAAAAAAAGTAGTTTAGAAACTAGATTCCAGATGCTATGATTCATATTTATATATTTTTTTCTAATTTTGAGTGCGCGTATCACTAATAATTCCTACAAGTTGAGATTTTGCTATTTTTTGCAATATGACTTCCACTTATGACCCGTTTTTGGTCCACCAACTTGGTGCACTTACCTTACTAGAAATAGTAAATCCAATAATCAGAATCAAAGTCATGCAAATAATGTTGAGTATTCTATTGCCATGAATATTGCTCTATCAGCCTCAAATGAAAAGGAATGGATCCTACACTGTAGTGTTTGTAGGCACATGGCCTATATTTCTGGTCTCCTCTCAGTTGTTGTTAAATGTGTGGAAAATATCTATCTAGGAGATGATTCCATCAGTAGATCTGAAGGTTGTGGGAATATTAAACTAGAAAATGGGGTAATTAGAAAACTGTAAAATTAGTTTTCTGCAAGATAAATGGCATGTACAAGATAAAATCATTAATGTTATTTCTTCTGGTATTAAAAAATGACTTATATATTTTGGATTTGAGTCTAAATAATTATTTTCTTCCTCTTCTATGAATGATATTCAATGTTGGCATGAAAAGTTAGGTCATTAAAATTCCAAAAGTTTATATTTGGAACTATTCTTCATGTTTTTTGTTTCAGTATCCTTCTGTTATAATGGATGTAGACATTGAGGGGGAGATCTCTCAATCCTTGCCTTAGACTAGGATTCCTGAATAGGCCAGAAATATGAAAACTTTGAAGAACTTGAAATTTGTTTGTGTGTAAACTTAAGAAGTCTTTGTATGGTCTTAAAAAAGCTCCTAGAGCTTGATATGCTAAAATTAATAGTTTTTTTTCAAGATCTTGGCTTCTCTAACTCCTGTCCTAATAAATATCTATTTTTAAAGTTTGAAAACAATCATATTATCATTATTCTATTATATGTAGATGATCTTTTGATTACTATCATTATTAAAAATTTAATTGTTAGAATCAAATAAAGACTAAAACAACGTTTTGAAATGACTGACTTAAGTTTCCTAAATCATTTTCTTGGCAAGGTTATATTTCAAGGTCATAAGTCTATTGTTGCATCTCAATATTAGTATGCTGTGAATTTTCTTAGAAGATTTAACATGATTAACTATAAGCCTATTTCCATTCCTATTGAAGTTGGTGTCAAGTTAGATCCTAAACCAACTTGTGATAAATTTGATCCTACTCTGTATAGGAAAATA
Source organism: Taxus chinensis (assembly GCA_019776745.2). Classification (NCBI taxonomy): domain Eukaryota; kingdom Viridiplantae; phylum Streptophyta; class Pinopsida; order Cupressales; family Taxaceae; genus Taxus; species Taxus chinensis. Next base: position 260,602,734 of record CM034157.1, on the reverse strand, counting down.
GTTGGTAGTCTAATTTATATGACTATTACTAGGCCTGATATTTCTTATGTAGTAGGAGTAGTTTCAATATTTATGCAAGATTCTTATGAGGATCATTGGAAAATGGAAAAAAGAATTTTGAAATATATTAAAAGAACAATTAATTATGGTCAATTTTATTCTTCTTCTAATGATGCACACTTATTTAGATATTGTGATTTTGATCATGCTGGTGATGTTGTAGATAGAAATTATAATTTTGGATATGTTTTCAAGTTAGGTGATGCTTCCATAACTTGGAGTAGCAAGAAGCAACCAATAATGTCTATCTCTTCTATTGAAGTAGAGTATATAAGTGCTATGGAAGCTGCAAAGGAAGCTATGTGGCTGAAAAGACTGTTGGATGAACTGCACATGGGCATAAAAAAGGATCACTACTCTTCTATGTGATATCCAAAGTTGAATTGCTATTGTAAAGAATATAGTTCAACATCAAAGGAAAAAGCATATTGAAGTTCATATGCTTTTTATTCAAGAAAAAGTCCTGAATGGTGATATTGATCTCAAGTTCTATTCTATTGAAGATAAAGTTACAAATATCTTCACCAAGCCATTATGTGCTATGAATTTTTGCAAGTTTAATGCCATGTTGGGCCTATCAGAGTTTCCATTGAGGGGGAGTATGCATGACAATGCCACCTATTAATGGCTGTTGTAAACTTGTTGTAAACATCCAATACTTCTTCTCTTTTGTAATAAGTAAATGTGTCACACCATGTGAAGTTACTTAGTAATACCAGTGAAGCATTAGTCATGGGTATGTCTTGGTTTATAAAAGGATTCATAATCTGATATAATTATTCATATATAAAGCACTTGTTCTAAGAATTTATGTATGGGAAGATCTGTAGAATTTCCCTTATTTACATGCTAGCTTGAATAATCATTGATGATTTATGGATCTGAAAATCCTTTTGTAGAAAAAGGTAATTTGCCATGTTTTCTTTTTGTATATGTTCCTTTGTATTGTGATTTTTTTGAAAACCTTAGAACACTACTTTGAACTACGGGAAAATAATGTCTCGGGGTCTCACTAAAATCTTTAATGCATTTACAATTGTTCATGGCTTGCATAAGTCTGTAGGACACTGCGGTAATGTGCTGCGGGGTTGAAAAACCCACATGACTATGCTTTAGTGCACCGTAGATATGAAAATCCAGGAAAAAAGTATTTTTTGGTTCCTTGAATCGTGAGTTGATTTATGGGTTAAGGAATAAATCTTAACACATTTTTGCATGTTTCCCCACTTAGCATTAAGGGGGTGTTTTGGGATTGATAATGTCAAGTGGGATATCATTTAATTGAATTGAATTCATAAATGGGGTGGGGAGAGGGTGCCTTGAAATATCCATATGGGTTGAACCTCTCGACCTGTGAACCTCTCATTATATCATACTCATATAGAATAGAGACCCCTATCCAGAAATTACCCCGACCAATCACTACCCCAACTAATCACTATGGCTAACCCCTCTCCCATATCTATATAGAGGGGGGGGGGGGGGGGCTATCTAAATAAATTGAGGGGGATGAATCAATTGACATATAAAATAGAGATAGGGGAACTCGCCCAATGGCCTATTAGATATAGATCTCGACTGTATAGAGTGATATATGGTCTCATCTATTTAGATCTCCTATAGATCTACAAGGGAGGATGAGCTATACATATAGATCCATATCTTAGCTACACTTTCCCCCTCTATTTAGATATGGATCTACAAGGCCCTCCCTAAAATAGCTCTTGACTTTATAGAGAGATAGATGGCCCCATCTAGTTAGATTTCCTATAGATCTATAGTGGAGGCCAAGCCATCTAGATAGAGTCATAGCTTAGATGCACTTTCCCCCCTCTATTTAGACAGGGATCTATATGGCCCTCCCTTTTATTAAAAGTTTATTTATAAACTTAGTTAGTCTTTCACAACTTAGAAAAAGTGAAACAATAGACCATTCACCCATCCCATATAAAAAGGATGATCCCGCAGGATATTGACTACTAGTGGAATGCATCAATCTAGACAAAATATATAGGAATTCACAATATTTTTATGTAAGAAATTTGCATAAATATGAGACACATGTCTATAAGTTATCTCCATGAGACTGAGGAGTGAAGTGGAAGTGATGGGTTAAAATATGTTGAATTTCTTAATACAAGAAAATATTTATTCAGTGGGGATTTTTCCTTCGGGTTTCCCCACTTTAAATATGTTGTTCTTTTCCTCATTTTATTTACTCTTATGCACTTTCAGCTATGGTTATTAATCTATGTAATCTGCTATCTATAATAAGCTAAGTCTGTGTTTAATTTAACTGCACATCATAATCTATAATCTATGGCAATTTATTTTTGGATCTATAATTTGTTAACTATAATTCCCATCGGTTCCCTAACAAACACTTCACGTACAACCATATTCCCACACAAAATAAAAATAATAATTTCCCATGCAAATATGTAACTGCACAAACCAAATCCTATTACTATTTTAGGAAATTATAATTATGATCATGGAGCTTATTCAAACTATGATCCACTTCTCATGACATAACCTCCAACTATAAAAAGAATGCCATTATTTTGTAAATCATCATTGGAAGATTTTTATAATTTGTATCCAACTTCGGCCAAAATTTCCACCTGCATCCTCGTGTTTATGAGTTCACAACATTCATAATTCCACCTTTGGAGAACAATTCAAAATTACCCACAATCCTTTTTCGTACAAGATTCTACAAGTCTAAGTGCTTCACAATCTTACTTGAGGTTTGCAAGGAAAAAATTGGAGAGAGGTATACTATTTATTTGTTATCTTTCAAACTCTACTAAGATTTTCACTGCTCACATAGGTATACTTCATTTGGTTAGTATATATGTTTAACATTTAGTAGTAAATTTACAATAATTTACTTTTGATTTTTGGGTATCATGTTTCTTTCCCAAAGACCATCTCATAGTATAATTTTGTGACATACTTCATTTAAGGAATATATACACACCTTTTTTTTCACTCTTACAATGATTTATATTTACAATCTATTGGAACATTAATCTCCTTGAGTGTGTGCCTTAAGGGGCATCACTAGGAGTGGATTTGATCTAGTTAGTAGTACCCTATAAGATTTGTTATACATAGAATCAACCTAAATTTCCCTATCATGCCCCCTTACTACGTCCTTATTATCTTCCTACTACCTTTCTTACTATATTCTTATGACCACTCGATATCCTCACTATTACCACCTTTATACCCATTTTAAATCACCTTCATACCTACTCCACATGTTTGATATACCTCCATTATATCTCCTCTCCTTACTTTATGGTGGACTATTTATGGCCAAAAAAATTAACCATTACTGATGCTATCTATTATAAATTATTTCTAATAGAATAAGTCAAGCTCGTCAGCTAAGAGAGTTTATGAATTTACATTATGTTATCCTATAAATTTCTGTCATTTATCCATATCACTATCACATATGTGCTATGAGGTTTTTCATTAATACACCCTTAAAAGTTTAGGGATTAATAGAGAATATAATTTAAATTCTAATTTGGAGATTGAGCTATTAGGAACCACAAGAATAATAGCTACACCAATTATATCTATCAAATCCTATGCCTTCCCATTTTTTCTATTTAGGTCTTTTACCTATTCCTCTTGTGATCCACCCTAGAAAAATATCTCACAAAGAGCTACTAACCAAGGGGTGAGGGGGAGGGTTAATACACCAATAATTTTTTCACAAAGATAAGTATCGTTAATGCTTATCTTCTCTTTATGTTGGTATGATTTATTATGTTTGATTTTTAATGTATTAGAATAGGATAGGGTAACATATACTCATATATAATTACATTACCTCTTATAGTCTCTTTTTTATTATCCACCAAATGGTATTACAACCCTTATTTTATACATATTCTAATAATTTACTAGTACCATTACTATTACAACCTTAGGATTCTAGTAAGAATCCACACCCTTTCTTAGAAATAGGATTTGAAACCATATGCCTTTGATACAAGCGTATACTAATATCTCTTAAATCGATGAATATTACATCCCTTTCTTATCCTTGGCCCATTTTTTGGATCTAATACGGTCTTACACTTATATACTAATTTATATTATTGAGAAGAGAAAGAAAATAATCATATTGACCATCTTACTTAACATACAATTTTCATGCAAAAATTTGACTTCGAGAGGTTCCTTTTACTAAATTATTGGTATTATTTCCAACATATAATGAAAAACATGAAGATATTTTCTCCTTTGAATATTAAAATATTCCATCACACCTATTCTATCCAAGGTTTCCCCTTTTAACATCATCAAAATGGAATTTTATTTTCCCCAGAGGTGACTATAATACTTGTAGCTTCTCTTGGCCCAAATTACTTAATTCATTAGGATGGTCTTGAGCATATTTTTTATTAAAGAAAATTGTTGAGGTTTAAGGATGTTTCTAAGGATGCTTTATCTCAATGCATAGAGCTAATGTAAGTATCAGTTCCAATTGAGAAAATTCAAACATTGTTCAATTTTTTTAACTTTACAATTCATATTTTTGCTACACCCATTGTTAATAAAAATGTTTGAAACCTAAAAACATCGTATGACATTGAAAAAATAAAAAATGTGTATTATAGATGTGTAGTTTGTTTTTTATGTCTAAAAATACATTAGGAAATGCACTCACATTGGATATCGTACTGTTATAGTGCACTAAGTTTATAAGATGAATATTTTAGAGCCAATGCATTTACAAAATCCCCTAGTTGCAAAAATATTTGTGATGCAGCCTAGATCTACTGTGGAAAACCCAGGCATGCTGGCACATCACTTATCCTAAGCTGAGCACTCACCCAAAGTGTGCAAAGGTACCAGGCCCCTCTTTAGAGTTGCTTGTGTAGGATGTTAGTGTGATGATGATAATACATATTCAGATCCATAACTAATCATAAACATTTCATAGTGCATAAACCAGATCTAGATCTTAGAGAATCATGAACTAAACAATAACTATAATAAGGATAACCATACAAGAACCAGATTCAGTTATGTCTAACACCATTATCCAGCCAATATACTCCATTGCATTAAACACTGTAAAACACAAGAAGCTTCTTACACTATAAAGTATCTCCATGAGTCATGCATGTATTAAGATCCAACAACATAACTCTACAATAATTCAATCTCTAAACTACACAGTTCAATACATATTTATAGAGGTGGGGACTTGCCCTTCACCACCCATGCACTTCTCAAAATAGGTCACATGCTGATAATAGCCATGCACCTTTACAATGACATGCACAACATGCAAGTGTTCTAATAATAGATGTCCTATAGTTAACTCTAAGAAGAAATCCTATTATTAGCTTAAACCATGCATGGCACTTAACAACCACTTGTTCCCAAAATACCATTGCATGTAGCGCAAGTCTTCATCTCTATGTGTCCTCCGCACGTTATCTCCAAAAATAGCCCCTTATCCATAAAAATGGCTAAGTCTCGAGCCAAAGTATTTTGGAACACGTTTTCTTCCCTATCTTCCCATGACTTCAAATGCACCTTGTTCCCACGTGAAAATTCTTTGCGTGTCTTCTTCTTAGAGAAACATTCTGTCTACTCAACATTACCCCACACTAAAGTACATTACCATCCCGAAAATGGGAATTCTTTATGATGTTCTCAATAATAAAGAATAGGAATGGAAGAATTAATGAAATACTATACAAAAGAATGAATTTTCACTCTGCCACACCCTCTTCTTCAACTTGGAGGATTAGCTCTAGATATTCATTTTTGATTTCAGCCTCCAATGTCTTCCAGTCACTTAGCATGGTCCTTGTCTTCTCTAGAATATCTGTGGTTATGGCATCCAGTTCATCCTGAGTAATCTTCTCTTTCTCATTTTGTAGTACCCAGACAACATTGGCCATACCTGACATCATTCCTTCTAGTAGGTCCATCTTTTGCGCTATGAGCTTCCCAATCTCATCAATCCTCTCTTTGTGTGGATCCTGGGCTGCTGCAAGGGCCTCACGCTTTTGTTTCACTAGTGCCAATCTTTCTACACACCCTAGTGTCTCATCTTTCATCACCGCCAGAACTTCATTATCTTCAACTAGAGTTTTGGTCCTTATTACTACTTCTGGTGCCACACATAAATTAAGAGCTTGGTCGGCTTTCTTCAGCTCATCCTTCAAAGTTTGGAGCAATGCCTCGTAAGTTGAAATTTTCCTAACCATAGAGGCCCTTGCTCTCTCTACCTCTTGTTTAGAATATTTTGGTGTAGGCATCCGAATTGGTCTGTCATCTAACACCAAATCAACCAAAGTGCACACATAATGCATAGCAGAAGGAAACTATTCTAGTACCTGAGATTCTAGATGAGGCCTTGTTTTAAGGATGTGATCACCAATTTCCTCTACCAATCTAATGAAGGCCTCATTATTTTCCCATTCTCATTCTTTCTCTTCTTTTAAACACACTATCTTTGTAGTTTTAGCCTTGTTATCTTCAAGCAGCACTCAAATGGTGGTGGCCTTATCAATGTTTCTCCATGCCACCTCATTAGATACCTTGACCATTGCATTACTGACCTACTCATCAGACATTAGAGTAGGTTTTATTGTCATGTGCCTACTTTGGGGTGCCTTCTTCACTCTTCATGAGACACAGGACTCCTCGCACATGTCAAAATTTGGTTCATTCCATATGAGTTTACATGGACTAGGATAATTGCTTCCTTGTGTGCGTAGTGGCCATATCTAGATCCATCAAATCTCATCCATATAAATCCTTAAGGCCTACAGTGCTCTAAAACCAAGCATGGATGATTTTTCTTGTGTCCTCAGTATAGCCCATACTAGGGACAAACATACTCTTCACTTGATTTCTTTCTTTTTTTCCTTGGCCCCTTAGGAACCTGGGCCTCAAGGTCTAGAGTTGACCCTTCTCCTATCTGAGTCGTAATGGGAGCGCTGGGTTGTTCTTGCATAATTTCTTCTGCTTCTTTCACCCCTTCCTCTTCATCTCTCATTTCTTCATCTCGGGGTTCCTCCACATCTTCAGGATGGACCGGGGTTCTTGGAATTCTCTCTTCAGACTCCTCTTCCTCCTCGTTAAGCTTCATTTTTCTTTTCTTTCTCTCGAGTGCTTATTTTTTAGGGGAGATTGAAGGTGACCTTCATAAAGGTTGAGATGTTCCTGTGCCTTAGGTCTGGTTCTTCTGAACACCTTCTTAAAATTGAATTCCTCATGAACTATACCCAAGTCCAGGTCTTCCTCTCCTCCTTGTGTCTGTGGGGGAGTATCTACACACCCACTCTCCACTTTGTTTGTGGGATTCCTTCAGCCTCTATGGTACAAGCCTCCACTATCCTTGTTAAGCTCTTCTTCCTCGTTTCCTTCTATGGTCAAGGTAGGATTTGGAGCTTCCACATTATCAACTGTGTTTTCCCTTAGGTGGCCCTGGGAGCATAAACTCATTCTCCACATACTTTCCCTTTCCATCCTAGGATTGAGCTGAAGATAGATAAGTGTGGCCCCACTATCCCCAATAGCCAAACTTACCGGCTTCATGCTTATAACATCATAAATAAGCCTCTCGATATAGGTAGATTGACCTTGGATAAACATATGTTTTCCTTAGAGTATGGTAGTCACAGTCTACCTTGTCCACGTTGTAGCTCAACTGATGCACATCATTAAACCTATGTGTACTACTTCCTAGAAGTAACATGCTATGAAGGTGTATGGAAGTTTGCACCAGGGACTCCATGTCCCATCCTTCATTGTGAAAACTGTGCATGATGTAAAATGTTGATACACCAAACTGCACTTCCTTGCCCACTACTGAGGGTAACTCCTTTAGAATGTGTCATTCCTCCTCAAAGGCCATGCGAAGTCGATCATACCATAGTTATGCCCTTTTTTTGAATGGGCCACTCATTGTTCCTTCACACAAATACTTCTCAAACCTCTCTATGAGGGACTTCTTTTCTATGGTGTATTCCCAAATTTTGTTATTTGGCCCATCGGGCACTCCAATTTCTACAAACACAAGAGATAATAGGATAGTGCCAAAACTTATCTTTTCACCTACGCACGTTTCCTCAATAATTGTTTCTGTTATGTAGCCAACTAAGTTGTACATTTCTCCTTGTGACATTTTCTTTGCAATATGTAGCCACATGGTATTTACTTGTGACCATCTCTCCTGATCATTCAGCTTAGTGAGTAGATGCACAACTACCTGCACCACAGGGTACTTCCTTAATTTGTAGATGTCCATTCTACGTGGACCCTTGGCATATCCCAACTCCTTGCTTATGGCTATAACAACTTCCTTATCAGTTAGATCACTACTAACCTCTGTCCCTGTGCCCTTCAGTCTTGTCAACGTAGCAATCAAAGGCGCGATGATCCTTATCCCGTCCATCCAACCAAATAGAAGAAGTCCTCATGGACTCTGCTCATAAGTCATTGGTATAAAATTTCTATTTTTCCAAAATATGGGAGTTCATACAGTTGATACACCCCTACCTTCTTGAGAAACTTCTCCCCAGCATCGTCATATATTGGCATGTCATCCACCATGTGCTTGTTGGTCTTCTTATTCAACAATGCGTCCAAATCTCCCTTGTTATCAGTGGTGCAGTGGTTGTAGTCACTTACTTTGCATCTGTGGATATGGGAATCCCAATCCCATCTAATGATCACTCCTTCTGGATACTGCATTTCTGAAAAATTTCTCTTGGGAGCATCTTCGACCTCGATTTCCACCTTTTTCTTCCCCTTTGTTCCTGCTCCAGGTGCTTTCCTTGGTGCCATGGTAAAAATCTCACCTTTTTCCTCTATCGAGTAAGCTCTCGTGCCCTAGCTCCAAATCGCATTCCCTAGCTCAAAACAACATGCCCTAGCTCCTTCTTAATGCTTCTACTTTTCTCAAACCCTTCTCCAATGGGGACACAAGCCACTTCTGTGCACAAATCTACTCTCCATGCCTGGTTTCACAACTCTCCGCACCTCAACATGTTTTGCTTGGTTTGGTCGCAACTAGCTCACTTGAATACTTGTGATTGCAAAGGTAGAAATAAACCCACATCACGTCTTTATATAGAGTTGCTAAAATATATTGCATTTATTGCTCCTTTACCTACCACTAATCCTCTCATTAATTGACTATTTTCCCAATTTCTACGCGATACACCTACGTTCCATAGTTATAACCTTCTAGTGTGCCTTCCTACCTTTTGGCTACATACCTCCTTCTGTGCACGTTCATGTGCCAAAGTACCTCACCATTTTGCCTTCCCCTAGTAGTTTTTAAGACCGCTACTTACCTCATGTTATACTGTTCATTATTTTATTTCCATCTATGGTCTTCTTTAGGAGCAATCTTCTTTCTAGTAGCTCCCTTCCATTTTTGAATAACACCTGTAACAATATGTTCTCATGTGTACCCATTTTTGAATAACAACCACCCCACACCAATGGTATGTGCAGTCCTCTGCACATAAAAATACTTCAGATTGTAATTAGCTTCCAGCACGTAAATGCGCTTATTACACAAAACACCGAACTAAATTGACAAAGCATAGCGACGAAGAAGGAAATACATGAAAAGAAATACAAAAAGGGAAATCTATACTAAATGGGAATACTAATCCTTATTACAAACACCAAGAAGACTTATTTATAGTAGGGCTTCTAACCTACTCCCATTGAATTAATAGGGTAACCATGTTCCATCAAGTGATTCTAACTAACAAGCACCTGATTCAAGGATGTGAGTGATAACATATGGTCCCAACCAATGCACCTTAAGTTTTCCTGGATGGTGTAGAAACTTGGAATCATAAAGAAGTACCATATGCGTAGGGGAACCTCAAGCTTCTTAGAAATCCTGATGTTTAAAGTGATGTACAAGCTTTCTACCTAGCATTTTCTAACTTCTAATTCCAATAGTGGTCTATAAGACACCTCTCATCCTGTGAATGTTTATTAACTTGACTGCAAATTTGTTTCACTTCTAATGAATTCTCATAAGTTATACCTCCTGTGGTGCAATACATTTTCAAAAAAGGGTAACATTTGAATTCCATATTTTTTGATGAACTGCTTCTGTGCCAAACAACAACTGAAAGGGTGTGTTTTCTTTATTTATCAACCTTTTGTACGGTTGTTCATAAAAAATGCCCAATAGTAAACAAAAAAAACAAAATATCATCCCAATATTTCCTTCCAACATCACAAATTTATATTCAAGGTTTGGCTCATCCATCTTGTTGAAATGGCCTCAATCTTAGTCGGCATTTTCTTAAAAAAATACCAAGTGTAGTCTTGTGGTGCACGACCATAAATTCTAATATTATCCTGATTTTCATTCAAAAAGTAGTGCCCCTATAACTTGTCAAACTCAGATTCAGACATCCATACATAGTAAGAATAATTTTCCCATAAGAACCTTTTGAGTGTATGTATTGCTAATAATCCCTACAAGTTGATATTATGTTGTTCCCATTTGATAATATGATGTCCACGTGATGACCCTATATTTGTCCATCAACTTCCTGCACTTACCCTTCCATCAAGTGCCTCTAACTAACAAGCGCTCGATTCAAGTATGTGAGTGATAACATACAATCCTAACCAATGCACCATAAGTTTTCCTAGATGGTGTAGAAACTTGGAATCATAAAGAAGTACCATTTGTCTAACCTCAAGCTTGTCCTTGATGTTTCTGTCATGCCATGCCTTATGTCTATCCTTTTCCTACTTCTGACTGCAACGTGTTATGGTGAGCCTCTCATCCAGTTGTATTAACTTGTCAATTCTTTCTTCTAATGCTTATTCATCAGCTATACCTCCCACATGTGCAATACATAAAGAAGGTAATGTGAATTCCATGGGAAGAACTATTTCTATGCCAAAGACCAACTAAACAGGTGTGTCCTTATTAAACCTTCTGTAGGTTTTTATATATGCCCAAAGTACAAAAGAAACTTTATCATCCCAATCTTTCCCTCCTAGATCACAAATTTTTGTTAAGGGTTGGCTCAATATCTTGTTAAAGGCCTCAACAGTCCTATTTTCTTGAGGGTGATAAGGTGTAGTCTTGTGGTGCACAACCTTAAATTCATCCAACAATATCCTGATTATCTCATTATAGAAGTGTGCTCCCCTATCACATGTAAAACTTAGTAGACATCCAAACCTAGTAAAAATATTTTCCCATAAGAACCTTATTGTTATAGTTGTTATACAATACTTTGTAGGTGTTGCTTCTTCCCATTGTGTAAGATAATTTGTACAAGTGATGATGTAGTGTGATATGATTCTACATGTGGCTAGGGGAAATAGGACCCAAAAAGTCTATTTCCCATTTTTCAAATGGTTCCACACTGGTAATAGGCCTCAAAGGCATTTCATCTCTTTGTCTAGGTTTTCCAAGGTGCTGACAATGATCACACACCTTACAATACTCTTTACAATCCTTGTACAAGGTCTGCCACCATAATCCAATGAGTATAATCTTACATATGGTGGCATCACCTACATAATTCCCACCTGCAATATTTCCATGAGCCTCTTCCATGATATCCGTGTGCTCATGTTCTAATACACACCAACACAATACTTCATCTCGGCCTAGTTTTTATAAGTCATCACTGATCAACATGAAGGGTGCAACACAAATTACTAGTTGTTTCTTCTCTAAGGATTTCATTCCTTCTGGCCCCATACCTGTGCATAAAAAGACAACAATATCATCCAATTATGAAGTGCATCTGACATTGTATCTTCAATTTTCTCTGTGTCCTCTCTTGATTAAATTCTTGATAAGTTTCCTGCACCAAAACTACTTTTACCTAGTTTTAGCATGATTTTAAAGTCAAATTCTTGGAATAAGAGAACCCATCGACATATGCGCCCCTATAAAATGGGCTTATTTACCAAGTATTTTAATGCCATGTGATCTATATAAAATACAAAGGATGTTGCTAACAAGTATTTTCTAAACTTATGTAGTGCATAGATCATCGAAAAGGCATCACATTCTGTAGTTATATAATTCTGTTCTGCAAGAGTCAACTTTCTACTAGAAAATTGGATATGATGATCTATAATACCTTCTCCAACTTGATCTAACATTGTGCCAATGGCCATGCTAAAGGAATACACATGTACATGAAATGGTTGTTTCCATGAGGGAAAACATTGAATAGGAACTATAGTAAGTCTCTCCTTTAATGCCTCAAATGCATGTTGTTGTGGTTCTCCCCAATACAATGTCCCTTTTCCCTTTAATAACTCCTATAAGGGTGCGAAAATCTTTGCATATCCTTTGATAAATTTTCTATAATACCCTGTATGGCCTAATAATTCACACACCTCACTCTAAGTAGTAGGATCCTCTAGGCCTACAATAACGTCAACCTTTGCTGGATCTACTAACAAACCTTCCTTGCAGATGATATGCCCTAGAAAATTTCTAAAAGGTGTAGAAAATACACACTTCTTGATGTTTAAAGAGATGCTTAAATGTCTACATATTTTAAACATTAGACACAAGTCTGTCACAATGATCCTTAACAATCCCATATACTGTCCAATCATCTAAGTAAACCTATAAGAATTTAGGAATTAAATCCTGGAATGCTTGAACAAATATACGCAAAAAAATAGCAGAAACATTCTTCAAACCAAAGGGCATCACCGTATATGCGAAGCTTCCCCATTCAATGGTGAAATTTGTCTTCTCTTGATCCTCCTATACAATTCTTACCTGATAATACCTAGAGAATCCCCTCTATAAAAGAGTAAATTTCACACCTTGCAATGCCTTCTAATATTTCCTAGTGAAAGCTATAGGAAAAGGATGAATCACACATGTAGCATTCAACTCCCTATAATCCTCACAAATCCTAATTTGACCATCTTTCTTTATAATGATTACCATGGGGATAACCCACTTGGATTCTTCTAGGGGCTTAATGATGCGATATTTTAGAATTTTTTCAATTTCTTTAGGTTACGGTTCATCTAGTAAGGTCTCTTCCTAACCAAATGCACAACTTCCTTTAACTCATAGTAGCCTCTATGACATAAGTCCTAGAAATCACATAGTAACTCAATTATCTTTACCACTTCATAATCAAACCAATAATCTCTAATTATGTCCTCTTAAGGTTCAACAATTGTGCCAATGTTCACTTTCTTCATATTCATAGGTTCATGATAGTGCGCACACGTGTTTATCTGCACTGTCTAAAACCTCCCACATACCTTCAAAATGATAAATGTTAAAGTTTTATACTTCTTCATCATCCACTATGTAGACAATAGTTCCTTTTTCCTTCTCAAGGCAAGTATGTTTAAATAGTTCAGCATTTGTCTCATCTATTTGATCAAAACACACTCCTAGTTCTTCGTCACCAAATAACTCTTGAATTGAGTTCTTCATCCTTTACACTATTTTCCATAGTCAAGTGTTCCATAACTCATAATGCCTCTTTCACTGGAGGTTTAGTAGAGAAGTAGTAAAAAGTATGGACCATTCCTGTAATCAAGTCTTGCCAATTTCTAGTCTCCCTATGCAGTTCCGCATAAACATACCAAGAACGTGCACAAAATTGCAAAGTGGAAATAAATTTTTTGCATCAAAAGTGAAGGTGGTAAAATCCTCTTACCCCTCTATCTATAGTATCTCACACTATTGAACATGGTTCTGAATAGGTTTAGTACCATGATATATGTATATCTGAGTAGGTGCATCACTCCTAAGAAACCATGTTGTTAAATAAATTATTACTTCATTCCATTATGTGAGATTATCCTTGTGAACCATCCACTAGCGTGTTTCCATCTTACACAGGGTATACACTAACATATTTCTGCTCTCCACTTGATCTGTCCACTGCTCCTCCATGGTGTCTTAGAATACTATAGGACTCCTTCTCTTGTGTATCGGGGTATAGAGTTGTTACCTATCCGCCTAATACAACGAGGTTTTCTCCTCCATACAAAGGTGCTTCTTACTTCATGCCCAACCATATCATAGGTTCCATGCACCTAATTGTCACAAGAAATACTTGTAGCGTCACTAATATACTATGCATACTCCCACAAGAGGATTCCTTCCTTAGATGGCTTAAGTACTTCCAGGTCTTGAATGACACTGGGAAGTTGTCTACTTCTACAAGTGCTAGAACCTCAAAGTCCCCAGTGAACTTGTCCCCTTGTATAGTAATGGATGCATCCTTTAAAACTCCGATTGGAGTGGAATTAGTCTAATTAGCCATAAACAGTACATTAGAAGATGGTTGTAGTGGAGGTCTACCCATCCACACCCATGCATATAAAGAAAGCACATTCAATTTCACACCTGTGTTAATCAATATATTGCTTAAAAGCCACCCATCCACAATAGCATTTAGAGTGATTTCCTTGTCATAATCCAAGCTATGAGGGAGAAGATTAACTTGAAAAATCTTCCGTCCATTCTCAATACATGTATGCAAAGTATTTCCCTTTAATCAATTCCCTACTAATGGAATAACATTCTCCTGGTGCATCATCTTACATACCTCTTTCAAATCATCAACATCTGATTAGACCGTCTCTGCTGCCTTATTTTGTTCCAACTTTCATTACTGCTCCTTTAAACCCTATATTTCACCCTGAAGATTTTTAATTACCTCCATGGTTTCCTAATAAACCTCCTTCTGGTGCGTAGGATCTGGGTATCTTGCATGTAAAACCTCCTCCTTAGTAATAGTAGGCTTATGTTGTAATGCCTCTCTTTTTCATGTAACTTCAACGTGTGTAGTAATCTTCACAGGTACTACCTCAAGTTCCAGTGAAAACTTTGGCATCCACTAATTTTCCATGGCGTGCTGTATTCTAACCATCCCTACGCCCTTGTTCTCATGTTTATGCTACTTGCTAAGATGATCATCTAAGTCTGAGCATTCCTCATAGTTATGATTCTTCCCAAAAAAAAAAACAAGTAATATTCTGAGGGTATTCACACCTGTAGTGGTTAGGATATCCGCATGTATAACACATTCCATGAGGAAAATCACCTCATCCACCACCACGGCCTCAGCCCCCAAATCCACCATGGTATACTCGACCTCTGCCACGACTTGATTTAAAGCATCCCTCATTCTAATTGTAGCACCCTTGGGTGTGATCAAAATCATGGTGCTCACTTTTAATTTTAGATTTATCTAATACTCTTGTCTGTCGCACACCAATATCGATGGCATCATGGATATGACCAATCAACATGCAATCTCTGTATTATGAGTAGTGGATGGGAAAATCTTACAATTAAAAGATACGTTCCTTCTTATTGCGTGTTGTAATAATGGGCAACGCTTATATCATGTTATAAATGACATATATTACAGTCTATAAATAATGAACGTATTAATTTGTGTGGGATAATTATCCTTAGTGTGCTCTTCCACTTCACAATGTTTACACCAAATCCTAGTGGTGTCTCTCATGTGTTGAATTGGCTGATAGTTCCTCCAACTAATTTGCCATAGCTACAATTTTTTCTTCCAAGAATGGGCTCAATCCAATGTCTATACTTTCATACCGCCTCAAGCACACAATGCTGCTTCAATTGCTTCGTGTGGGTCCGTATATTTATTATGTAACAGTTTTGTTCTACATGGTGTGATAAAGCCCCTAATGAACTACTTGTGCATGTTGGACTTGCATGAATATCATACGAAAGATTAGACAAAATTATTTTGAAACTGGGCATCATATTCCTGAGATGCTTTTTAGTAGTGCCCTACTTAATATCCTTGAGCCCGCTTATACTCTTCTGCTTAAACTCAGGGATATGAAAATCTTTAAGAAAAGCTTCTTGTATTGCTACATAATTTATGCATGTCTAACTCTGATCATGGGTCAAACTTCATATACCAACTATGAGCGCATCCTTGCAATGTAGTTTCAAATTAACTTACCCTTACACTCAGAATCTCGTGATTCCTTTTACACTTGCCATGATATCTCACACATGTGTCACGTGCTTAGCAGCATATTCTAATTCCCATATACTCTGGAATATGAAGTGACATCTCTATGTAAATATTATAGGGTAGGTGAGGACCATGCCCACCTAATCAAGAACCTCCTGTGTTACCTCTACCTCTAGACCAACTAGAACCACCAGAAATTAGATCCGCCTTTTGTCCCACTGATCATCCTCCTGTAGCCAGAAGTGGAATAGTTGATGTATTGCCCTTGTGTCCCAACAATGGTACTAAACTGAAGTCCTACAGTGTGTGAGGTGGTACTACTCCCAGAAGTGAGTCCAAAATTATGCGCGCTTGATTTTTGGGCTGATGATGTGC
Source organism: Taxus chinensis (assembly GCA_019776745.2). Lineage (NCBI taxonomy): Eukaryota > Viridiplantae > Streptophyta > Pinopsida > Cupressales > Taxaceae > Taxus > Taxus chinensis. The sequence continues at coordinate 260,586,286 of CM034157.1, read as the reverse complement.
CTGAAAAAGGTACCTCTGAATAATAAGGAATACATTTTCCTGTCCATAGCTGCACTTTATACTTTAATCTAATCTTTTTCTTCACTACTTTCAAAACTAGCTCGTTGACTCATTGGTTGTACTAGATATTGGAAAACTAAGAGCAAGAGCTAGGTTTCCAGGTAGATTCAAATGTGCAACTCGCATGGCCCATGTCGTCTTCTACTAGTGCGTGCTCCCATATGAGGCACAAAGGAGGATTTCATATCATGCTTGCCCAAATGGGGGATTCCTAGATGCTTTGGCTCCATGTTGTTCTGTCATGAGCTCTAAATCCTTCATGAGTAATCTCTCTCCTCAATGTCATTTGTTCTACAATATCATGTTACTTCTCTGATCTCCCTATCATGTGACACCTCATTGTACTGAATCCGTCTTTCTTCTCTTTGCCTCTCTATCACTAAAGGTCCGTTGTCCTTCACTAAACCTAATCCTTCCCCCCTGTGCATGGTAGGGTTTAGCTAGCCATCAAAATTTTATTCCAAGTTTTAGGGTTACCATCAAGATTTTGATCGCTAGTAGAATGCCTTACAGATAGGTTCCCCTGGGATAACGTGAAAAAACTGGAACTCAGCTACCTCCGGGAAAGAATAAGTATAAATTGAGTCCTCGAAAATATAGCTATTTAGAACACCATGGAGACCAAGTTTCCACAACACACATCCAAATCAGATTAGTATCATAGAGGGCCTGACAATTCTTCTTATGTCTAGACAAGTGTGTGATACATCTAATTCCTTTTAGAATGCATAAGCAACCAGCCACTTCGTATAACTCTATCAGAAATATAACAAAGAAACTCTCGTATAGATATTTATATAAATTATGCTCTACCCATGCGTGTGTTTCAAACTCAAATCCAGTGTTGAACCTCCGAGCGTATTCTTTTTCTAGATCTTTTATCCACTCCTCAACACTTGCTAGGGTCAATTGGTCCGTCTTCATCACAAAAAATCCTAAAAATAAGCTGAAAAATAGGTCTCTGGTAGCGGGACGAATGATGCAACCTAGAATCTACTGTGAAAAACCCAAGTGCACTGAGCATATCACCCATCCATGAGTTGAGTGCTCACCCAAAGTGCATACAAAGGTACTATGGACCCTCTTTAGAGTTAAGGGTTGTATAATAAGTTAGTGTGATGATGATATAACATATTCAGATCCATAACCAAACACAAACATTTCACAGTGCTTAAACTAGATCTAGATCTTAGAGAATCATTAACTAAGACCAATAACTATAATAAGGTTAACCATACATGAATCAGGATTTCAGTTATGTTAACACCATTATCCAACAAGATATAGTCCATTGCATTAAACACTGTATAACATCAAAAGCTTATTACTCTATAAAGTATATCCATAATTCATGTGTGTGATCAAGGATCCAACAACATAACTGGCTAAGTAATAATTCATTCTCAGACTAAAACTACATAGTTCAATACATATTTATAGGGGTAAGAGACTTTCCCTTGGCACCACCTAGTTGGACACAAATTCTCAATTTAATTTGCATGCTAATAATAACCAAGCACCTAATTAAAATAGCATGCATAAGATTCAAGTACTTTTAGAGGTAAAAGATGTCTATACTATATTTGATTATATTTTTGGTCTAAGCAATCCTATTATTCATCTCTAACCATGCATGGCGCTTGATCAGCCACTTTTTTCCCAAAATACCTTTATGTGTCTAGCATGCAAGTCTTGACATCTCTATGTGTGCTAGGTAGCATGCCTATCTCCTACAAATAGCCCTTATCCAACAAAATGGCTAAGTCTTGAGCCAAACTATTCACCTGCTGCGTTTCCTTTCCTATCTTCCACCAAATGCCTTACCAAAACCCTGTGTCGTGTTCCTGCATGCACATATTTACTGTGAAACCACTTGCCTTAGAGAAACATTCTGTATACTAAACAATATGACTTACACTTATGGAAAAATTAAACCCACTCACATTCATTTTATCAATCTCGAGAATAGAGATCTGTTTCTGAACTTATGCAGATAATTTCGGGTCATGAGAGCAGTTCATACCTGAAAATGAGCCATGTTTGTCTTCAATATCATTCATAGTAAAATGGAAAGCAGACTCTTCCCTGTGTCTACTGTATATTCAATAGGGTTGATTTCAGAGCATCCTTAAAAGTTGAACTAGGACCACAATTCTTGAATTAAAAGAGCCCCAACCGCTAATAGGGTTTTCGATCCATTACCTTCCTCATTAGTAATTTAGTGGTTTTTTTTTTAAGTCAACCAATAGGCTTGTAGATCTACCCGTCATTTCTACATAGCTTCTATACTGGAATGTTGTATGTTTCATATTCTAAGATCTACCAGCTCTAAACATACCCAATTTGATTGACCTTATCAATCCCTTGGTACATGCATAGTTGCATGCAAATTCAGTTACAACTTGGACCATCAAATCCAATTTATCACATAACCTCAGACGGAAATGTGATTCTATCACAAGTATTCTTTGATAAACTCTCAGTCATTACCACTATCCTATTCAAGAAATATACAAGGGGAGATTAGGAAGCTTATGACCTGCCCATTAAAACAACCCACTTGAGACCCAAGAAACAACCTAGGGTTAGTTAGGAAAATTATGGAATAATTTTTTTTATTAGAAGTGTCTACAACCAGGTTGCAAGACAACAGTTGACACTAACAGGTTCCAGAACAAGTTAAAATTACTAGAACATACTTTTCATTTATTAACAATTATCAGAGGTCACAAGGTCCAAATTTTAGGGTTAGAAGTTTCAGTTAGGTTCAGGGGGTAAATTATCACCATACCCACTCTCTAACAGGCTCAGAGTTTCAACTTGATTTTTCTCACACTTAACACATTCAAAATTTCCCTAAATCATTCCCATTGGATAGGAAATTTTCTCACCTTTCCAATGATATAAAGAAGTCCTCCTAACTCCTTGTAAAACTCTAGTTATGGACCGACGGACCTTAGGGGTCAAATTTTCCCCCAAGGGGACACGTGTCGAGCGGGGAAGAAAAGCCCATTTTCTCGGGGTTGGCGGGTCACGGGGGTGGCATTTGGAAAATTTTCCCCATGCACATGGGTGAAAAATTCCAAATTTGCACCATGCCTCTGCTGTGGGTCCTCCAAGGACACGTGTCGGGCTCTAAGCCAAGGGGGGAAAGGAGAGGGAAGGGCAAAGGTGGCGAGAGAAGTTTGGGAAAATTCACCAGGGAAAGGGAGGAAAAAGGGAAAGGTTTGACCCACGTGCCCGCGGGTCCGCCAGGGACACATGGCACTCAAAAACCAACATGGGGCAGGGAGGGAGGGCGGGGGCCACAGGGTTTTGGAAAATTTTTCCAAAGGGAGGGAAAATTTAAAATGGTTTTGTGAGGGTCCACCAACACCCATGCTGCCACGTGGCAGCCTAGGGCAGGGTGGGAGTGCGGGGCTGCGGGGAAAAACACAAAAATTTTCCAAAACAAAAGTTTCAAAAGGCCCAAGGGAGAAAATTTCCCCACCCCACCATCACCCCCATGAGGACACGTGGCAGCCTCTGATTGGCTGCGGCCGGCTGGGGAAAATTTCAAAAAAATTCCCCAAAAAATTTTCAAAAAAAAAATTTCTAAGGATTTTTCAACGGGAAATTTTTGGGCCGCGGGCCCGCCAGGGAAAATTTTCCCAAATTTTCCCGCCAAGGCAGGAAAACTTCAAAGGGCCATAAATTTTTCTAGAAAGCTCAGTTTTGGGAAAATGAGGACTTTCTGGAAATCTCTCGATGCCCTCTTTGCACAGAAATCATAAATTTTACATTTTGATAAAGTTTAAGGGGTCAATTTTATGAAAACGATCTGCAGGATTTTAAAAAGCCAACTGGTAAATTTTAACTTATAAATTTGATTCAATTTGATCTCCTCCTTCACTCAACATGCCAAACAGACATGGAGGATTATTCTAAGAAGGATTTAGAGTGTTTTTGGAAGGTAAATTTTCTTGTTTGATTTCCAATTTGCAATTTTCCAACAATTAACAGAAAAATGACTGTGAAAGGGATTGGGCTCGATTTTGCAAAGTTTTAAATTGTTTTCTTAAGTGTTCTTTGTCAATTTGAGTTCCTTGATAATACAACATGCTAAATTTTAACATTTCCAAGTTGATTATTATGTGCAGGCCCGAACTGTACATTTTAATTAAATTTATTTGCCAGTTTTAAATTTACAACAGAGATCCATTTCTAGAAAATCTGTTTATCAATTTCATCATTCAAGTGTGGAAATTAATTTCTATTCTAGTCTAATACATTTAGTTTTTTATAAACAAACCATTTAAAAGCTAAATTGTAAAGTCTGATTTCCAATTTAATATATTTCCAAAAGAGACAAAGTAATATAATTATATAATTTCTTCATTTCAAACAGAGATCTATTTCTTTTGCCATTTTCATTGAATTCAATCCATTTTTTTCCTTCTTCAAGTAAATTAAAAAAATCCAGTTTCTATTTTCCCAAAAATCATATATTTGAAAGGCAAAATAATACAATTACATCTCATGTTTCTTCCTTTTTCCATTTTCCAAAATAGGGATTCCAAATCACAATTTGAATTCCAATTCAACAAACAATGCAAATGAGGGAAGATCTTGCAATTCTTTATTAATTCAAAAATAAATACAACTTTACATCTTTCCATGTTTGAATGCAAATAACAGATTTCTATTTCTTTCTTTCCAATAAACAGAACAAAATATAAATATCTTTCACATTCGAATATACAACTTTCATAATCAATTACAACATCTTTTCTTCACAAATATATATTACAATTTCATCCACTTCAAGTGGGAAAGGTTACAAATGAATTTGTTTCACAAGGGGCTGGAAAAACTGTCTTCTTCTGCTCCAGAACAACAACATGCAAGTTTTCTTTTTCTTCCAATTTGATCACAACAAAAGTGGGGGAAAGGCAACGCTCTCCACCCAACCAAGACATCCAATGAAAGGAGAAGCCATCCTTCATCATTGGCCCCCGAGCCCCAACCACAATACAATAACAGGTGTGATTCAACCCATGGCAACAACTGGCTTCCACAACACAACATTCTTTCAACATGCATAATACAATATAAAACACAGTCCAACACAAGACAACAGTTTACAACTGCATTTGAAAACATTCAAACAAAACTCAGGCTTGATCATGCAAGCCAAAGGAGCAAGGACTATGGGGGAAGCTACTTATGCCTCCCAATGGGAATTGGGCATCCACCAGTAACAAACCACCAATAAATTTCACCACACATATCCTTATGCCCCCCACAATCCCTCCTTATGCCCCCCACAGATTTCCTTATGCCCCCCACAAAGTAAGAAATGCAAGCTATTTCTTTTCCATGGTGGATCCCAAACCCAAACTCCCTCCACAAAATATGATGCCACTGGCATTCCCTTATGCCCCCCACATGGATTCCCCAGCCTTCTCCTACACCATTCCTATGGCAGTCTACCCAACCAGCCAACCAACAAATAAATCAAAACATGCACCATTCACACAACACACAAAAGAAATAACAATCATAAAAGAAGAGCTAAGCTCCTACCTCTCCATGGTAGCTTTTGTTTCCAAACAACAAGCTTCAATGCCAAAACACAGTCCCAAAACAAGCAATGCCAAGTATGAAATTATTTCCAATCTCCTCCATAAACCACAAGAGCTCCAAACACAAAAAATGCACCCCCAAAGAAGTTTGCAAAATGATTCAACAACCCAAAACAAGCAAAGAGTTTGAATTTTATAGAAGAGGGAAGAGAAGAGGATGATGTGGATCCATGTAGGATGCCACATCACACATCCTCAACTCCAACACAAAAGACAAAATTTCATTCTCCCAAGCACAATAAAGAGGTGGGTGAAAATATGACAATTTACTTGCACACTCCAAAAAGCCCACACCCCAAAGGACTGCAAATTAAATAAAATGTAAGAGAGTGCAATCAAAACAATGCAACATGATTAATAAAATGCATTTAAAAAGTCTAAAATCACCCCTCCAACCATAAGTATGGTTGGTAAATTACATTGAGAGGCATGTGACAAGTTTTACTTGTCCCACAAGCCTCCAAAAATAGCCCCCAAGGACAAATTCGAATTTCCAAGGAGGTGGAGTGTTTCATACTCCAAAATCTGACTTACACAACTCTTACACAAACTTACACATCCCTTACATATTTAATACAAAGAGCCAACAACTTCCATTATTACTTTCCCATATCCCAATTTGATTTATTTAAATTTTAACCATATGATTTCTCACATTAATCTACCATGATTTTAATTAAATAAAAGAAAGGGACACATTACTAATAAAATACATACAACAATAATGAAAAGGAAACCACATTAATAAAATACACAAAACCCATGGTCACATATAAAGGTGATCCCCCCCATGGGAATCCCTAACAACAACAAACACAACACAATAAAACAAGTTGCCATGGTGACCTTGTCGAATTCACCTAGAATTCCATTGTGGTTGGTCTCCAATCCCCCGATGTTTGTTGTGATATTTTAACCTGCAAAACACAAATACCTCCTTCGGCCTCGTGGCCATATCAGAACATCCAAAATGAATATAAATATAATCACAAAATCATCTAAATATGTGAATCACAACAACATCAAGGCAATTTAACATTATCACATACAATTTATATCAACAACTATATCATCATCATATAATATATAATATCCATTTTCTAGATCTACTCATAATATCCAAAATCACATGTCTGAACAACATCCATAAAACATCCATGTCAAATAGTATATCATCATCCACATATGAGTGTCTCTAATAATCATCATGCATCATAACCAAATCAAGATCAACAATAATCCATGATCAAATGTCTAACATCATACTAAATCAAAACATAATAATGTCCATAATGTAAACAACAGTATCAAAATAAGCATCAAAAGGTGTCAAAGGGAAGTGGGCACTACATCCCCCTCCCCTTAGACTCGACTTCCTCCTGGAAGTCACTGGAACAAATGTGGAAACTGAACTCGTAATGAAGTAGCATCCTCCCATATAGCTACAGTCTCATCATATCTGTCCCACTGCACCCAACCTGATCAACCTCTCTACCTCAAAGGCCCAGGGTCCTGCGATCTAGGATGTGAATGGGCTCCACCATCACCTGCCCCTGATCCTGCACCTGCAATGATGTCCAATCTAACACATGAGAAGGATCTGCAATATATCTCCTGAGAACTGAAACATGAAAAACATCATGTATGCGAGACAAGCTGGGTGGCAATGCTAGACGGTAGGCCAAAGGGCCGATACGCTCCAAGATCTCAAAAGGACCAATGAATCTAGGAGCTAACTTAGAACCTTTTCCATAATGGATAGGGCTCTTGTGTGGCCTGACACGAAGGAACACCTTCATGCCCACATCAAAACTACGGTCGATCCTATGTTGATCTGCATACTTCTTCTACCTGTCATGTGCCTCCTGCAATCTCTACCTGATCAACACCACCTGCTGCTCCATGTCCTATAAAAGAGCTGGTCCAAGAGATACTCTATCCTCTAACCTGTCCCAGCTAAGAGGTGTCCTGCACTCTCTACCATACAAATCCTGAAAAGGAGCCATGCCTATAGAACTCTGAAAACTATTATTGTAGGAAAACTCCACTAAGTACAGGTACTCCTCCCATTTAGACTGCTGATCCATCACATACATCCTGAGCATGTCCTCTAAAATTTGATTCACCCTCTCAGTCTGTCCATCTGTCTCAGGGTGATATGTTGTGCTGAAGTTGATTCTCATCCCGAGGACATACTGCATGGTAGTCCAGAAATGTGAAGTGTACAAAGGATCACGGTCACAAATGATCTTCCACAGAATCCCATGTAACCTGACAATCTCATCCAAATATACTCATGCCACTACTCTAGCTGTATAAGTGGTCTTCACCAGAGAAAAGTGAGCCACTTTTGTCAATTTATCAACCGTGACCATAATGGCATCATGGTGATATCTCGACATCGGTAGCCCAACAATGAAATCCATGGAAATGGTGTCCCACTTCCATTCTGGTATAGCATGAGGATAAAGAAGGCCTGCTGGATGTTGATGCTCAGCCTTAACTCTCTGGCACTCTAAACATCATGACACAAATTGGGCCATCTCTACGAAGTCCTCTCCAATGATACAACTGTCTCAAGGTGGCATGCATCTTCTTCACCCCAGGATGGGCTGAATAGGGTGCACGATGTGCCTCTACCAAGATGTCCTACCTCAAGCCTCCATCTCTAGGAACATATATCCTACCTCTGTGCCTGAGAAGACCATCTGTCTCTAAGGAAAAACCATCAAACTTCCCCTCAAGGGGTCTCTGTGACTCGATCTCTACTCATACTGCAATGTAGAAGCTGTCAAGAGGAAGCTGCTGAAGAATCCTACTCCACAAATTTGTGCTCACTGAAGTGGCCATAGCCACATGTCTCTGCCTACTGAGAGCATCTGCTACCACATTCTCCTTCCCCTTCACATGCTCTATCTCCATGTCATACTCACAAAGAAACTCCATCCAACACCACTGACGAGCATTGAGATTGGGCTGCGTGAAGAGGTGACGAAGACTCAAATGATCTGTCCTGAGTGTGAATCTCCTGCCAAGAAGAAAGTGCCTCCATCTAACCAAAGCATGCACAACTACTGCAAGCTCAAGATCATGAGTCAGATAATTAAGCTCATGATCCTTGAGTTTGTGAGACTCAAAAGCCACTACTCTACCCTCCTGCATCAACACACCTCCAAGCCCTGCTAAAGAAGCATCTGTGCAAACAAAGAACTCACCCTGTGGATCCGGCACTGCAAGAATAGGTGTTGTAGTGAGGCACTCCTTCACTGTCCTGAAGGCCTACTCACATCTGTCTGACCAAACAAACTTCTTCCCTTTCCTCTGAAGGGAAGTGATAGGGTGCACAATCTGAGAGAAGTCCTGAACAAATCTCCTATAGTAACCTACTAATCCCATGAAGCTGCACACCTCAGTCACTGTAGTGGGTGCTGGCCAATCCATAATGGCTCTAATCTTGGAAGGATCGATGGTGATACCTTCCCCAGAAATGATATGACCCAAATACTGCACCTCTGTCTGAAATAAAGCACACTTCTCCAAGTTCCCGTAAAGTTGTTACTCCCGAAGACACTGAAGAACCTGGCGAAGGTGCCCCTCATGCTCCTCACACATACATGAGTATATCAAAATGTCATCTAGGAAGATGAGCATGAAGTGATCTAAGAAGGTCCTGAATACCCCATTCATCAAACTCATGAACACTGCGGGGGCATTAGTCAAACCAAAAGGCACCACTGTGAACTCATAGTGCCCATATCTCATGCGGAAGGTGGTCTTATGAATGTCCACCTCTAAAATCCTCAGCTGATGGTACCCTGACTTAAGATCAATCTTAGAGAAAACTGTGGCTCCCTTCATCTGATCAAACAAGTCATCAATACGTGGAAGGGGATAACGATTCTTAATAGTTACCTTATTCAGCTGGCGGTAATCAATACACAACCACAAGGATCCATCCTTCTTCTTCACAAAGATCACCAGTGCACCCCAAGGGGATACACTAGGATGGATAAGGCCTTTCTCCAAAAGGCCCTCAAGCTGTAACTTGAGCTCACAGAGCTCTGGGGTGGTCATCCGATAAGGTGCTCGTGAGATAGGCTCTGCTCCAGGAACTAGATCTATATGAAAATCAATCTCACGTGGGGGTGGTAACCCCGGTAGCTCCCCTAGAAAGACATCAACAAACTCTCTCAAAATGGGATGATCATCTAGTGATGGTCCACTAGACCCATCCTCTGATCTGTCACTGAACTATAACAACATACATCTGACAACCCCGTCACACACACCGCTTAAGCTGCATAGTGGAGATGGTGTGAATAGAAATAGGTCTCCTGACCCCTGAAATCACCGACTCAACTCCCAAATCATCTACACAAGATATAGTCTTGTGGTAACAATCCATCCTGGCCCTGTGTGTAGATAACCAATCCATACCCAAAATGACTCCATACGAGCCCAAAGGAAGGATACAGAGATCCAAGGTAGTGGTGAAAGGTCCCAAATCCACTACACACTCCTTAACTAAGGAGTCTACATAGAGATCTTGGCTCCAGAAGCCATCTCGACATCCCAACTAAGACCCTGCCTAACTGCCACCAGCCTGCATCACTCTACTAAAGATGGTGCAATGAAAGAATCAGAAGAACCAGAATCAAACAATACAGAGGTAGGAATACCACCAATGCTACCTGTGGTCTCAATGACTGTGCTCTGATGCTCTACCTGGTGGTTCTCAACCACTACATAAATCCTGTGGCTACATCCCATGTCACCAACCGTAGGCTCAGAGATCTGTGTCTTACCCTTGTTGTTAGGGTTCTGTGGGAAATCTCTCCAAAAGTGTCCAGTAACTCCACAACCAAAACATCCTCCTGATCCTCCCCAATGAGTAGCACCTCCAGTAGGTGCCCTGGAAGTCTGTGGCATGGATCCTGATGATCTGGCTGTGGTCTGCTGAGGTCTCTGCTGGCGAGCTCCCACTGACTGAGCTCTAGGTCCACCCTGTGTCCTGATGGGACCCCTAGGAGGAGGCCCCATACTCTGACCTCTCTGTGCATCAGCTCTCTATGGAGGTCTATGAGGTGGATGGGACTGCTGCTACTTCTGCTGCTATTACTGTGGCCTAAAGGATGACTGTGCTGAACCCTAGCCACCACGAGGAAGAGGTACTGACCCCCTCGATCTACTATCCTGCATCTGTTGTATGCAGCTCCTGACTCGGTCTCTAGCCTGCTGGGTCTTCCCCCGAGTCTCCTCTGCTATATAGGCCTTCTCGATGGCCTCAGCTAATGTCTGTGGGTAGTGGATCCACACTGCACCTCCAATATCTAAATTCAGGCCCCAGATGAACCTGTGAATCCACACCTGCTCATCCTGCATATACTCAACATACTGGAGTAGATCCAAAAATCTACTCTCATACTCTGCTACTGAAAGAGATGCCTGTCGGAGGTCATGGAACTCATCGATCCTCTGCTGTATGAACCTCCATGACAAATACCTACTCCTGAATCTCTCCTCAAATAGCTCCCAGGTCACTATCTCAGAATCTACATGGAGCTTCTGCTCCTCTGTCCTCCACCATACTCCTGCTCCATCCCTCAGTAGATGGATCGCAACATGAGCTTTCGTGTTGCTAGAACAAGGACAAAATCTTGAAGCAACCACTCAAGCTCACTAGCCAGGCCTCTACCTGAAATCCACCCATGTCACCTGAGTAATGTGATGGCCAAAGCTTCAGGATCTCCCTGATGTGATCTGCAGCTGTGGTCTGATGGCCTCTAGGTCTCTCTGCATGCTCATCCCTAAGCCTAGGGCTCCGAGACCTCTCTCTATGCTCTGAAACTCGGTCACCCTGTCCCCTCTATGGTGACTCTGCTCTGGCTGACTCCACATGGGAGTTCTCTCCTCTATGCTCCTCGCTGGGTCGAGGAGATACCTGACCCTCAATGGAAGGGGCTCTGTCATGACTAGCTGCATGTCCTCCTCCTAATCCTCCACATAGAGTGGCATTGACATCCTGAAGAGTCTGCAAAATCTGGGGTAGGATAGCTGCTACACCCTGATCTGGTGGTGGTGGTGGTGGTGGTAAGTCTAAGTCTATGTGAAAATTCCCCCTCACCCCATCTGCGCCTCCTGCACAGACCAAAGCAAGAGTTAGTTCATTTTTCTAAGTTTTATTCAATTTCCATGTTTACTAAAATATGCAATTTCTAAACTAAGTTATTTTGTTTTAGATTAAAAAATGTGCTAGGTTTAAGTTTCATGTCCCAAGTTTTCTAGTGTGCCCAATGGTCCAAGATTTTGAACCACTTATCTGATACCAAGTGTGATGCCCATTAAAACAACCCACTTGAGACCCAAGAAACAACCTAGGGTTAGTTAGGAAAATTATGGAATAATTTTTTTTATTAGAAGTGTCCACAACCAGGTTGCAAGACAACAGTTGACACTAACAGGTTCCAGAACAAGTTTAAAATTACTAGAACATACTTTTCATTTATTAACAATTATCAGAGGTCACAATGTCCAAATTTTAGGGTTAGAAGTTTCAGTTAGGTTCAGGGGGTAAATTGACACCATACCCGCTCTCTAACAAGCTCAGAGTTTCAACTTGATTTTTCTCACACTTAACACATTCAAAATTTCCCTAAATCATTCCCATTGGATAGGAAATTTTCTCACCTTTCCAATGATATAAAGAAGTCCTCCTAACTCCTTGTAAAACTCTAGTTATGGACCGACGGAGCTTAGGGGTCAAATTTTCCCCCAAGGGGACACGTGTCGAGTGGGGAAGAAGCCCATTTTTCAGGTTGGCGGGTCGCGGGGCGGTTTGGAATTTTTCTTGCATGGGGAGAAAATTCCAATTTTCTTGCACCACGCCTCCATGGGTCCTCCAGGGACACGTGTCAGGCTCTAAGCCAAGCGGGGAAGAAAGAGAGGGAAGGGGGGGCAGGTGGCAGTTTGGGAAAATTTTCAAAGGGGAGGAAAAAGGGAAGAAGGCACACACATGCGGGTCCACAGGGACATGGTGCTCAACATAAAACACCAGAGGAAAGGAGAGGGAGGGCGGGGGCATGGGGAAAGTTGGGAAAATTTTCCAAAGGGAGGGACAAAAATCCAAAAGGTCATGAAGGGTTTGCAATTTTATGGGTCCATCCACCAAAGGGTCTCATGCTGCCAGGGCAGGGCTGGATAGGCCGCGGGCCGGCGGGGAAAAAGGTAAAAATTTCCCAAAACAAAATTTTAAAAAAAATAAGGGAAAAATTTGTCCACCCCGCCATGTCACCCATGAGGACATGTGGCAGCCTCTGATTGGCTGCGGGCTGGGGGGAAATTTCAAAAAAATTCCCCAAAATTTTTTAAAAATTTCTAAGGATTTTTCAACGGGAAATTTTTCGGGCCGCGGGCCCGCCAAGGAAAATTTTCCCAAATTTTCCCGCCAAGGAAGGAAAACTTCAAAGGGCCATAAATTTTTCTAGAAAGCTCAGTTTTGGGAAAACAAGGACTTTCTGGAAAGCTCTCGATGCCCTCTTTGCACAGGAATCATAAATTTTACATTTTGATAAAGTTTAAGGGGTCAATTTTATGAAAACGATCTGCAGGATTTTAAACAACCAACTGGTAAATTTTAACTTATAAATTTGATTCAATTTGGTCTCCTCCTTCACTCAACATGCCAAACAGACATGGAGGATTATTCTAGGAAGGATTTAGAGTGTTTTTGGAAGGTAAATTTTCTTGTTGATTTCCAATTTAATTTTTCCAACAATTGACAGAAAATGACTGTGAAAGGGATTGGGCTCGATTTTGCAATGTTTTAAATTGTTTTCTTAAGTGTTCTTTGTCAATTTGAGTTCCTTGATAATACAACATGCTAAATTTTAACATTTCCAAGTTGATTATAATGTGCAGGCCCGAACTGTACATTTTAATTAAATTTATTTGCCAGTTTTAAATTTACAACAGAGATCCATTTCTAGAAAATTTGTTTATCAATTTCATCATTCAAGTGTGGAATTTCATTTCTATTCTAGTCCAAGGCATTTAGTTGTTTATAATCAAATCATTTAAAAGCTAAATTGTAAAGTCTAATTTCCAATTTAATATATTTCCAAAAGAGACAAAATATAATTCCTACATACATTTCTTCTTTTCAAACAGAGATCAACTATCTCTTTTTCCATAAATGAAACATTGAAATACAATTTTTCCTTCTTCAAGCAATCATTAAAACAAGAATATTTCCCCAAAATCATATATTTGAAAACATTTCTTCTTTTTTCCATTTTTCATTTTCCAAATCAGGGATTTCAATCACAATTTGATATTCCAATTCAACACAACAATGCAAATGAGGGAAGATCTTGCAATTCTTTATTAATTCAAAAGGATACAACTTTACATCTTCCATGTTTGAATGCAATAACAGATTTCTATTTCTTTCTTTCCAATAAACAGAACAAGAATATAAATATCTTTCACATTCGAATATACAACTTCCATAATCAGTTACATACATCTTTTCTTCACCACTATACATTACAATTTCATCCACATCAAGTGGGAAAGGATTACAAATGTATTTGTTTCACAAGGGGTTGGCAAAACTGTCTTCTTCTGCTCCAGAACAACAACATGCAAGTTTTCTTTTTCTCCAATTTGATCACAACAAAAGTGGGGGAAAGGCAACGCTCTCCACCCAACCAAGACATCCAATGAAAGGAGAAGCCATCCTTCATCATTGGCCCCCGAGCCCCAACCATAATACAATAAGAGGTGTGATTCAACCCATGGCAACAACTGGCTTCCACAACACACAACATTCTTTCAACATGCATAATTCAATATAAAACATAGTCCAAACAAAAACAACAGTTTACAACTGCATTTGAAAACATTCAAACATGAACTCAGGCTTGATCATGCAAGCCAAAGGAGCAAGGACTATGGGGGAAGCTACTTATGCCTCCCAATGGGAATTGGGCATCCACCTGTAACAAACCACCAATAAATTTCACCACACATATCCTTATGCCCCCCACAATCCCTCCTTATGCCCCCCACAAATTTCCTTATGCCCCCCACAAAGTAAGAAATGCAAGCTATTTCTTTTCCATGGTGGATCCCAAACCCAAACTCCCTCCACAAAATATGATGCCACTGGCATTCCCTTATGCCCCCCACATGGATTCCCCATAGCCTTCTCCTACACCATTCCTATGGCAGTCTACCCAACCAGCCAACAAATAAATAAAAAACATGCACCATTCATTCATACACAAAAGAAATAACAACCATAAAAGAAGAGCTAAGCTCCTACCTCTCCATGGTAGCTTTTGTTTCCAAACAACAAGCTTCAATGCCAAAACACAGTCCCAAAACAACAATGCCAAGTATGAAATTATCTCCAATCTCCTCCAAAATCCACAAGAGCTCCAAACAGCAAAAAAATGTGCCCCCAAAGAAGTTTGCAAAATGATTCAACAACCCAAAACAAGCAAAGAGTTTGAATTTTATAGAAGAGGGAAGAGAAGAGGATGATGTGGATCCATGTAGGATGCCACATCACACATCCTCAACTCCAAACACAAAAGACAAAATTTCATTCTCCCAAGCACAATAAAGAGGTGGGTGAAAATATGACAATTTACTTGCACACTCCAAAAAGCCCACACCCCAAAGGACTGCAAATTAAATAAAATGTAAGAGAGTGCAATCAAAACTTGCAACATGATTAATAAAATGCATTATAAAAGTCTAAAATCACCCCTCCAACCATAAGTATGGTTGGTAAATTAAATTGAGAGGTATGGGACAAGTTTTACTTGTCCCACAAGCCTCCAAAAACAGCCCCCAAGGACAAATTCGAATTTCCAAGGAGGTGGAGTGTTTCATACTCCAAAATCTGACTTACACAACTCTTACACAAACTTACACATCCCTTACATATTTAATACAAAGAGCCAACAACTTCCATTATTACTTTCCCATATCCCAATTTGATTTATTTAAATTTTAACCATATGATTTCTCACATTAATCTACCACAATTTTAATTAAATAAAAGAAGGGACACATTACTAATAAAATACATACAACAATAATAAAAATTAACCACATTAATAAAATACACAAAACCCATGGTCACATATAAAGGTGATCCCCCCATGGGAATCCCTAACAACAACAAACACAACACAATAAAACAAGTTGCCATGGTGACCTTGTCGAATTCACCTAGAATTCCATTGTGGTTGGTCTCCAATCCCCTGATGTTTGTTGTGATATTTTAACCTGCAAAACACAAATACCTCCTTCGGCCTCATGGCCATATCAGAACATCCAAAATGAATATAAATATAATCACAAAATCATCTAAATATGTGAATCACAACAACATCAAGGTAATTTAACATTATCACATACAATTTATATCAACAACTATATCATCATCATATAATATCCATTTTCTAGATCTACTCATAATATCCAAAATCACATGTCCGAACAACATCCATAAAACATCCATGTCAAATAGTATATCATCATCCACATATGAGTGTCTCTAATAATCATCATGCATCATAACCAAATCAAGATCAACAATAATCCATGATCAAATGTCTAACATCATACTAACATAATAATGTCCATAATGTAAACAACAGTATCAAAATAAGCATCCAAAGGGGTCAGAGTGTGTTCTATCCTCCAAGTCTTCTGTAATGATAAAGGTGCCCATGTCTTCCATGGCATACCAACTATGCAAGGGGAGAGGACCTTGACCCAAACTGGAATTTTGGAAATGCTCTAATAAGTGTTTAGACATCCAAATATGTACAACCATGGATTATATAAAGCATCTTGCCTGATAGCAACCATGGTCTCATGTGTCATTTAACAGGTCTCATAGTTTTCCCACAGTCATCATCAGAAGATAAAATGTCTAAATAGAATAGCCTACCAAGTGTGTACATCTCCAACTCATGTATCTACAATCTGGGGCATCTAGAGGCCCACGTCTCCTGATTAAGATCATCCACTATATACCATGTCCTTTGACCCTTACTAGTTCTTTGAATGGAATATGCCGTCTTCCATCAATTGCATTCTGGGATTCCAATGTGTTAAAGAGGTCTCCTGATGAACCGCGATTACCATATCAGCCTAGAATATTTGTACAACCATGCCAATTTCCATAACGTGATCATGTGAAACTAAGTGACTCATTCCTTAATAAAGTCTAATGTATGGAACCTCCTCTTTAGAGTTTTCCCCTGTGTATTCATCAATGGGACATCTGCGATGATGCATACATACATAGTTTGATCCAACGTCCCTTCCAAACATCAGGTACATTAAACCAAATTGATCTTTCAGGGAATAGTCATGTTCTATTAGTAAATGTGGGCTGAAAAAGAATAATTCGATTATGTCTAACACCATTGATTAGTCCATGTTAATATATTCATTAGAACCCAATGAAACACAAAGGATATTTTTTTCCATAAAGGGGATCTTGACGTGTTGAGGGCAAATTCAATGCTAACCTGAACAAACATCTACTCACAAATAACTCTCAACACACTAGAAAATTTCGAAAATTAGTGGTTTATTATTTATGATCTTGCATTAAAGTGACCTACTAAATATCTCATGTTTGCACCAATGTTATGGTACACCCTACAAAATAATTCTACATGCTGATAATTATGCAAACATGGTATCTTTATCAAAGTGCACCATAGAAATCACATGCACATATTCATCATAATCCTACGTAATCACTAGTTAAGCATAAATCAAACCCATCATTACAATGGGTGATCAAATCCTAATGTATGTTAATGTAGAGATGAAATAACTCAAAATTTTTACCTCATCAAAATCTATACACATCCATTAAACCTCACATTTCAACAGTATGTGCTTCCTAGACTATTGAACATCAATAAATAAAGACTATCCAGTCAAACTGGCCACCATCAAGCATCCATAACTGCATACGGATATAAGTCTCCAGAATCATTTTCCTTCTGCCCTTTGAATGGATATATGTCTATAGTTCCTCAATGCTTCCCTATCAACTTTTTTTGGTTGATTTCCCACCTTTTTGAGCAAATATTTACCTTGGTCAAGTCAACACATCTTGACAAGACCACGATATTCCCTTAGAAGACTCCTGGGAACCTTCATTTTTTCTACGGGCACTGAATCCTCTATGAGGCTTAGAAGGATACCTATTGATAGACTTGTCCCCTCTGTTAACCTAAATGTAGGTCATTTTCCACCTCTGAATATATATAATGCCCAGTTTGTCTCATGTCAACTTGGTAATAACACTAGTTGTCCACTGAGTTACACAGATCACCTTTTCAGGGTCAATCCATTGAAACCATGTCATATGTGTTTGTGTTGTAACCAAGCCCCCACTATTAGGGGGGACACCTATCTAGGAATCAAGTAGTTCAATTGTCTTGCGTGTCATTTGAAGACTAATTTTCTATTGAAGGGATAAGAAGCTTGTCAAACCCATATTTCTACTTCTCATGTGCTACACCGAAATGCAGTATTCACACAAGTCTAGGATCTAGATATCATGAACCACCAAATTTTCATGATCTCAATCAGGTAAACCTTTTCTCAAATGGCTTTACATGAATATATGACATCATAAGGAACAAAGACTATTCGAGGTGTTCTATCCAGTCTACTTTGATAAAATTTATACCAAGCCATTTCCATTGAAACTTCCTGATGGGGACCACACCTCCATGCCATGGGAGGATAGGAAGCCTAACCTCAAACTGGCATTTCTGGAAATTGCCTGCTAATAAGTTTCGTGGGGATCAAATTTCTCTAAAGAAACCATGGAGTTATAAATAAATAACATGCATCCCAAATATCCATGGACCAGCTCTATCAAACATCTCCATGATAGTAACTTCAGATATTGTACAAACTCTAAGTGCGAATAGATCAAAAAAACCATTGGAACCCATAGGGATATTGTCACACTTCCAAACTCCCTTTATTCTTTCCTCTCTTGTGCCTCAGCCATAATTTTTTATCTTTTAGGCACTCAAGACCTTTTGGAACTAGCACCATTGGATAGAGCTCTTTCTCATCTTTCCAGAAAGGTAAAGTTTTCTTCCTAACTCCATGTATTTTTGAAGTTATGGCTCGGTGGAGTTTTTGTGGGAAATTTTCCCTAGAAAAGCCGGCCAATAAGATGAGGCCACGTGTCCTCGGAAGGGCGGAGGGAGGAGGTAAACTTGGAATTTTTACCAAGTGTTTGGCAAGGTTTCAGAAGGAATTTTTCAGCCCGATGGCCCACCGACGAATAGGATCGTGCCACGTGTCCAAGGGGAAGAAGTTGGGAAAATTTCCCAAGGGTTGGCGCAAAAATTTTCAAAAAAATTTTGGCCCCAAGGCCCGCAATGGAATAACATTTTGCCACGTGTCCTTAGGCCAAAGGAATGTTGGGAGGAGAAAGGAAAATTTGGCAAAGTGTTTGGCGGGGGTGCAAAGTTAATTTTTTGGCACCCAAGGCCCGCAGACCAATGAGGAAAGCCACATGTCCCAGGGGCGTCGGCATCAGAGTGGTTTGGGAGAAGTGGGAAAATTTCCCAAAGGTTAGCGCAAAGATAAATGTTTTCCCCCAAGGCCAGCATCCAATTGGAGCTTGACACATGTCCCAAGACCGGCGGAACATGAGGAAAAGTTGGGAATTTTTCCCAAAGCAAAATCAAAGAAAATTTGAAAGGGAAAGCCCGCCCCCCAAAGCCTGAGCCAGTCAAATCATGCCACGTGTCCATGTAGCGGCAAAAAACAACAAGCGAGCCTGCAGAGAAAAATGAAAGGAAAGGCCCGCATCTAATGGGGTTGTGCCACATGTCTAGGTTAGGGAAAATGGTCAAAAGTGATGGAAAATTTGGGAGGAGAGGCTCGCGACGAATCACATCATGCCACGTGTCCTCGGGTCATCTAGCCGGTGAAGAATTTTTGGAAAATTTTCCAAAGGCCGAAACGGTGGAAAAAGAAGCAGGAAAGGCCCACAACCAATCAAAACGTGCCACATGGCACCAAAGTGGTGGGGCATGGAGATTTTTGGGGAAATTTTCCCAAATGCAAAAAAGTGGGAAAATTTCAAATTTTTGGCCCGCCAACCCATTTTGGCCCTGTTTTGCCCTAAATTTTCAAATGAGCATAACTTTCGATCCAGAGCTCAGTTTTTCATGTTCTTTATATCAATGGAAATCTGGTGAAATTATCTACATGATTCTAGGGTCAATTTTGTGTTTTGGTGGAGTTTGGAGAGAGAAAATTGGAAAACACCTCTGGCACGTGGAAATGAACAGAAATGACATTTCAACCACCATTTTTAATGAAGAATGGCTCGCATTCTCTCCCAGCATGGTTAAAAATGTCAGGGAATGGGATTTTAAGGATGCCCATGTTGTTTTATTGTATTTTGGTTGGTGGTTGAAGCTTCTCTCACATTTTCCCACTTTTCTCTCTCCTGAGCTCGAATGGGCATTGTAAAAAAGCTAGATTTGGCTCATTTTGAAGTGGTTGGACATTTTTATGTTTTGCAGGCTCCCTCTTTCACCTAGAAAGTGATTTTGTGGAATACCAGACCTCTTTCAAGACTGCAACATATTTTCTACCTTTCTGTTGATGTAATGCATGTATTTTGATATTGGAAATGACAATGCAAGCTCTGTGAATGAGTTTCAGTCCTCTTCTTGTGTTGTTTGATTCATCCATGATCTTTCATTACATTTTATCAGTTTGTGCATGATGTTTTGCTACATTTCTTGTAATCTGTGTCAATTTGCAGAAGTAAAAAATGCTCACCACTCCTTTGGTGCATCACCTTATTAGCATTAGTTTTAATTCTTTTGCATTCTCTATCTCTGTCCCCTTGGAATTTATAGTAGGATTTTGAGTTTAAACCTCTGCAATTTTCAAGTAATACACCTGATCAGAGGAGTTGAGGAACCAACCTCTAACCTGGAGATTCTTTTCCCATTTTTACAAGTCCCACACTTGGGGAAAAGATTCAATGTTGTGCAATCACACTGGATGTCCAAATGTCAAACTAGAAATCTGATAGAACATCCAGAGGGTGCTGCTGATTTGCACTAACAGTTTTGGCACACCCGGTGGGACCTATGAGGTCTTCATCTTCATTGCAACAAAATTGATGTGCATTTGTTGCAAGTTTCTTGCTTAAAAGAGCCCTGAATTGCACATCTGGCGACTCCAAGGAAGAAGAATCAGCTGGTTTTAGCAGTACAGGCCTGAAAACTCATGAGAAGAATCACCACAAGGTCAAGAGTTGGAGAAGAAGAAGTATTGTTTGAGTATCTACAATTATCTCCAAGAAGAAGGCAAAGAGGGAGAATAATCCAAAGGTCTCCATCTCCACCAAACAGAAACTCTATCAACTCCTCCACCTGGTAGACCTTTCATCCAATCAACAAGGGTTCTAAGGCCAATCAGAATGGCACAACACAACCCATATGTCAATTTCACTGGCAGCAGCCCACTTGCTCTCAATGCACAAAATCCAATCCCAGTTGCAGCACTGAAGAACATTCCATACTTTACTGGAGAGAATCAGACCACTCCTGGTGATCATGTCAAGGATATTGCTAATATTTGTGCAATCCATGAGATTGATGAGATGCAAGTTGCTGTCAAACTTGCTGGCATCTTCATTCAAAGGGAAGGCTTTGCAATGGTTCAGGAGCCTTGCTTCAGGCTCTATCCAAAATTGGAACCAGCTATGTATAGCCCTCCATGAGCAGTTTGGAGAAAAGGGAGATAACTTGTCCCTTTTGGAACAATTGACAACTATCAAGAGAGCTCCCAATGAGCAGCTGACTGACTTCAACTTCAGATTTCAAAGGACTTGGGAGAGAATTCCAATGGCAGTAAGGCCAACAGCAGAAGGTGCTTTTCTATATTACCTTAAAGCTTTAAATTCTGATATTTCTATGTTAATTCAATCCATGGGAGGCACAACTATCCCTGCTGCTTATAGCATTGCCATTAGAGCTGAAAATTGTCTGATTCAAGCTGGTAAGCTAGCTCCTAGGCCTCCAATGCCATTGTATCCAAATTTAGAGAGTCCAAGCACTAGTCAAGCACCTATTTTAGCTCCTATTCCCACTCCTAGAAATCAGAATTCAAGTGAAGCTTCTACTTCATCTTCTAGTGCCTCAAATGAACTTCAAGAAGTCATGAAGCAATTGCAAAATTTAGGTAATGAGCTGGTTACACTCAAGAGGTAGCAAGCCCAAGGTTTTAGACCTTCTTACCAGCCTCAAGCTCAGCCTAACAGGTAGCCATATCAGCCTCAAAGACCACCCAATCCAGCTGTAAATCAAAATCAAGCAAGGCCTCCTGCCAACAGACCATTTCAGCCCTATAATCCCAATGCTACATCTGCCTCTAAAGCACTAGTGCCAGTACAAAACAACATAGCTCAGGAGTATGATTGGTGTTTCCCATGCAATGAACCTCACAACCAGTCTATGTGCTTCAATGGTGCTCTAAATCAAGCATTAATGGTAACAACAACTGGTGTGGAGGGTGAAGGGAGTCAAGGAAATAATCAACAACAAGAAACATCCCATCAACAATTAGCTCCAAATGATACCACACTTGTAAACTGGCAGGCAGAAGATTTTTGTGGTATGAATCAAACAATCTCTCAAAGTGTTGCAGCCAACACAAGGTCAAAAAGGAGAAATTTGGGTGAAGGACAGCCATTGGCTCCAAGTAATCCACAACCTTCTACCACTCCACAAACTGTTGGCAAACAAAATGCAGTTCCAAACATGCAAGGACCACCCAAACCAGCTCCTAAGCCAACTCAGATGCCAGTTGTTGCTGCCCATGTGCAAGGAATGAATGTGCAGGCCAAGGGACAGCAGAGAGATGCTTCATCTCCATTCAACATCATTGATCAGATGAAGAAGACAAATGTAAACATATCAATGTGGGAATCACTATCCATCCCAGGCCAAAGAGATTTGCTACAAGCTGCCATGAAGGATTGGTCAACTTCAAATCAACAGGTCCAAATGCAAGAGAAGGTACTCACAAATGCTTCCCAGCCTGAGGGGAATCATGGAGGACAACAAGGTAAAATGTTGAAGCCCCCTCCATTCTATGTTTCATTGATCATTGGAAACCAATTAGTACACAACTGCATGATTGATTCCAGAGCAAGTAGTTCAGTAATGCCCAAGCAAATAGCTGATCAGTTGGGGCTTCAATATGAAGTCATATCCAAAGGGGTAGTGCAATTGGATGGGACAACAGTAACAACAGTAGGAGTGATTAAAAACTTGAGTCTTACTTTGCATGCATGCCCCAACGTTGTTGTTTTGCAAGATGTCTCAGTGATAGATCTTCCACCACTCTTTGCCCTATGTTTGTCAAGGGATTTCACAGCTAAGATTGGAGGTTACTTATCTGCTGATTGGTCACACATGTTGTTCAGAACAAGATATGGAACTAAAGCCACAATCAGATCTGAGCCTATTGCAAACTTTCACATTGAGCCTCACACTCCAAGCCAAATCAATACCAATTGTTCAGCGTTTGATCAAGAGGATTATCCAAGCACTGATGAAGCTGACACCAAGGTTGGAAGCATCCCAGATTTGACTCTTGATTAATGGGCAAGCAAGGTGCATGCTTTTGATCCTTATCAAGAAATAGAAGAATCTGAGCTAGGATTCTATTGCATACATGAAGAAAATCAGCCTATTCCTAGCATCACCAAGCCAGACCACAAGGATGACAATGAGGTATGGCAGTTGTTCTTTGATGGATCAAGAAGTAGACAAGGTGTAGGAGGGGGAGCTATGCTTGTTTCACCTCAAGGAGTTAAGTATTATTCAGCTTTTAGATTTCAGTTTGCATGTTCTAATAACACTGCTGAATATGAAGCTTTGATACAAGGATTGCATTGGTCAATCAGGAGAGGAATGAAGAACTTACAATTTTTTGGTGACAGTGAGCTGATTGTCAACCAAGTTAAGGGGCAGCATGCTGCCAAGAATGATCTACTCAAGTGCTACAAAAATAGGGTGTGGGACCTCATTGAATATTTTGAGGGCTTTAGCATCAAGTCCATCCCTAGGAAAGAGAACCAAGCTGCTGACAGGCTTGCAGCAGTTGGAGCAGCCTTTGATGTTGTTGAAAGCATCAAGAAAGACAAAGTACAGCCAAGCATTCATGTGATTGTAAGGCCTTCAGTGCCAGACAACAATGTAAGTTGGCAAGTGTTTGAAAATGATCAACAAATCATCCATTTCTTGCAAGAAGAGGCTGAGTTCTCAGCTAAAAATCAGGAAAAGTTAGAACAACAGTATGGTGATCAAGTGGTACAACTGAGAACCAACAAACTACCAAAGGGACTTGTCACTTTGGAGTCCATTTTCAATCCTAATGATCAGTTTAGGAAGGAGAAAGCAAACATCCAAGTCAAGGGAGAAGATTCAGTGCCCATCTTGGTGGAAGAAGGCAAATCACTCCAAATTGGTAAAATGACAACTGAGCAAGAAAGGTATGAGTTCATACAGCTTTGTCAAGAATTCCTTGATGTGTTTTCCTGGATCTATGAAGATTTGAAAGGTTTCAATCCCAAGTTAGCTCAACACACTATTGAATTGGACCCAAGTGCTAAACCCATCAGGCAAAAACAAAGGCCAGTCAATCCACACCTGGAGCCTCTCATGAGAAAAGAATTGAATAAGTTGATAGAGTCAAGTATCATATTCCCTATCAAGCATTCTAGTTGGGTAGCCAACTTGGTTCCAGTTAGAAAGAAGAGTGGAGAAATCAGATTGTGTGTTGACTTCAGAGATTTGAATAGAGCATCTCTCAAGGATCATTACCCACTTCCTTCTATGGAGTAGATTTTACAAGTTGTTGCTGGCTCTGAAAGGTTTTCATTGCTTGATGGCTATTCAGGGTACAATCAGATTATGGTGAAGGAAGAGGATCAGTTCAAGACAACCTTCACAACCAAATGGGGGACTTATGCATATAGAAAAATGTCATTTGGGTTGTCCAACGCTGGAGCTACATTCCAAAGGGCAATGGACATGGCATTCAAGGATTTGATTAACAACATGGTGCTGATATATCTTGATGATATCACTATTTTTTCAAAAAATGTAGCAGACCATCTCTTTCATTTAAGACAAGTATTCCAAAGGTGCAGAAGGTTTGGTGTATCCTTGAATCCTAAGAAGTGTATTTTTCTAGCTCATGAAGGAAAGCTCCTTGGCCACATTGTCTCCAAAGAAGGATTAGCAATTGATCCAGAAAGAGTTGAAGCCATAAGAGCACTACCATTGCCAAGTCATAAGAAGGCCCTTCAAAGTTTCTTGGGAAGGATAAATTTTGTTCGGACGTTTGTCCTAAATTTTGCAGCCCTAGTCAAGTCTATCACCAAGATGTTAAAGAAAAGCATAGTTTTCAAATGCACAGCAGAAGGCAAGGAAAGTTTTAAAGCAATCAAAGAGGCCATCTCACAAGCTCCAACTCTCATTAACCCAGATTTCTCCAAGGATTTCATCCTCTATGCATTTGGAGGTGATGATACTATTTCTGCAATTTTGGTACAGTAGAACAAAGACAATGATGAGCAGCCAATTGCTTTCTTCAGCCAAATCCTGGAGGACTATGAGGTGAGATATTCTTTCATTGAGAAGCATGTTCTTGTAGTAATTAGGAGCTTGAAGAAATTTAAGCATCTAGTTTCAAACAACAAGGTTCAACTGTTGGTTTCTCATGTGGGAGTTAAAGACTTCCTCCTCAATAAAGACCTGAATGAAAAGAGAGCAGGGTGGATTACTCATGTCATGGAGTATGACATTGAGATCAAAGTCACCAAGTTGGTCAGAGGAAAAGGATTGTGTGAGCAGCTGGTCTTGAGCAAGTAAACGGAAGCATATAATGAGAAAGAGGTTGTTTTGGCGTTGCAAGACAACCATGAGCAAGGAAGCACTCAAGAAGAAAATGATGGTGTCCTCACTCCTTGCTGGACCCAAGACATAATGCAATTCCTACACACAGGCCTATGCCCTCCAGAGATGAACAAAACCAAAAGGAGACACTTCAGATTGCAGGCTGTCCCATATGCCCTTGTTGATGGTGTTTTATTCAAAAGGGATGTGAATGGAGTGCTGCTGAGATGCATTGGTACAAATCAGATTCACAGAGTGTTGGAAGAGTTCCATGGTGGATCAGCTGGTGGTCATTTTGCACCAAGAGTGACAGCTCTCAAGATCATGAGGGCTGGCTATTATTGGCCCAAGATTTTCAGTGATTGTTATGCATGGATCAAGAGGTGCAAGAATTGTGCATTCTTCACAGGTAAGGAGAGACTAGCTGCCCTTCCATTGCATCCAATTTCAGTTGACCAGCCATTCATGCAATGGGGTTTGGACTTCATTGGAGTCATTAATCCAAATTCAAGCCAAGGACACAAGTGGATTCTAACAGCAACGGATTACTTCACCAAGTGGACTGAAGCAGTAGCACTCAAGGAAGCAAATGAATCTATCATTCTAGACTTATATGAAGGGATAGCAACCAGATTTGGCATACCTGCTACAATAATATCAGATAACGCATTGGCATTCATTGGATCCAAGGTAACTGAATTGGCTGTCAAGAATGGGATCTACCTAAGCACTTCATCAAATTATTATCCTCAGGGTAATGGCCAAGCTGAGTCTACAAACAAGAACTTGTTAAGGATCATCAAGAGGACTCTTGATGAAAATCAGAGGTCTTGGCATACTAAATTGAAATCAGCCTTGTGGGCTGATAGGATAACCCCCAAGAGATCTATAGGTAATTCTCCATTCAAGCTTGTTTATGGAAGAGAGGCAATTTTTCCCATGTCACTTGAGTTGCCAACATTGGAACTCATGAAGCAGTTGGAGTTGTTGGAGTTTGGACCCATGGAGGTTAGGTATGCAGAATTGATGGAGCTCCAAGAAATCAGAAATCAGGCATCCCAAGCAATGGAGAAGGATCAAGCTTTGATCAAGAAGACCTTTGATAGAAAGGCCAAGGATAGATCTTTCCAAGTTGGGGATCTAGTGTTAAAATGGGATGCAGACAGAGCAAAACCAGGGAGGCATTCAAAATTTGATGCCATTTGGAGTGGCCCCTACATGGTCACAAAGTGTAAGGACAACAATGCCTTCCAATTGTCTACATTGGATGGTGAAGAATTGCAGATTCCAGTCAATGGAATCCATCTGAAGCATTGCTACTGAAGGAAATTCTCCACCTTGTACATATTAGCTTAGGTTTTCATTCCTCCAAGTGCTTATGCACATTGTTTTGTTGTAGATTAGCTTTGCTTTCCCTAAGTGCTTTGGCACAAGCTTGTTGTTCTAGGAAATGTGTTTTGCAGGCCTTGCTCCAATCAAATGGTGTTCCACCCTCCATCTTCCTCCTTGCATTGTTCTAATCAGTTGGGGTACCAAGTAGAGAATTTGATGACTCCATGCCCAATGGATTGCTTCAGGAAACTGGTAACTTCATCCAGCAGGCAGATGACCCCTCTGAGTCACCAAAATTGTTATCCAAAATGAGCCCCTTGCTCATTTTTTGGCTAACTCCCTTCATTCCTTCCTCCCTTGTGCCTTAGTCAGAATTTTTTACTTTTAGGCACTCAAAACCCTTCTGGAAATGGCACCATTGGATAGAGCTCTTTCTCAGCTTTCCAGAAAGGTAAAGTTTTCTTCCTAACTCCATGTATTTTTGAAGTTATGGCTCGGCGGAGTTTTTGTGGGAAATTTTCCCTAGAAAAGCCCGAGCCAATAAGATGAGGCCACGTGTCCTCAGAAGGGCGGAGGCGGAGGTAAACTTGGAATTTTTACCAAGTGTTTGGCAAGGTTTCAGAAGGAATTTTTTGGCCCGATGGCCCGCCAGCGAATAGGATCGTGCCGCGTGTCCAAGGGGAAGAAGTTAGGAAAATTTCTTAAAGCCAAAAAAATTTTTCAGCCCTAAGGCCCGCAGGTGCCACATGTCCTTAGGCCAAAGGAATGTCAGGAGGTGGAGAAGATTAGAAAATTTCCCAAGTGTTTGGCAGGGGGATGCAAAATTTTTTGCCCCAAGGCCCGCAGCCAATAGGACATTGTGCCACGTGTCCTTAGGCCGAAATAGGGCAGAGGGCGGAGGAAAGATGGGAAAATTTCCAAAGTGTTTGGCGCAAAGGAGAAATTTTGGCCCAAGGCCCGCAACCAATAGAGATCGCCACATGTCTTAAGACCAGTGGAGCACATGGGAAATTGGGAATTTTTCCCAAAACAAAATCAAAGGAAAAATTTCAAAAGGAGAACCCACCCCCCAAAACCTGAGCCAATCAAATCATGCCACGTGTCCATGTGGCAGCAAAAAACACAAGGCAAGCCCGCAGGAAAAATGAAAGGGAAAAGGCCCACATCCAATGGGGTTGTGCCACGTGTCCCAGTTAGAAAATGGTCAAAAGTGATGGAAAATTTTTAAGGAGAGGCCCGCGACGAATCACATCATGCCACGTGTCCTCGGGTCATCCAACCGGTGGGGAATTTTTGGAAAATTTTCGAAAGGCTGAAATGATGGGAAATGAAGAGGGAAGGGCCCGAAACCAATCAGATCATGCCACATGGCACCAGGATGGTGGGGTGGAGATTTTTGGGGAAATTTTCCCAAATGCAAAAAGTGGGAAAATTTCAAATTTTCGGCCCGCCAACCCATTTTGGCCCTGTTTTGCCCTAAATTTTCAAATGAGCATAACTTTCGATCCAGAGCTCAGTTTTTCATGTTCTTTATATCAATGGAAATCTGGTGAAATTCTCTACATGATTCTAGGGTCAATTTTGTGTTTTGGTGGATTTTAGAGAGAGAAAATTGGAAAACACCTCTGGCACGTGGAAATGAACAGAAATGACGTTTCAACCACCATTTTTAATGAAGAATGGCTCGCATTCTCTCCCAGCATGGTTAAAAATGTCAGGGAATGGACTTTTAAGGATGCCCATGCTGTTTTATTACATTTTGGTTGGTGGTTGAAGCTTTCTCACTTTTTCCCACATTTCTCTCTCCTGAGCTCGAATGAGCATTGTAAAAAAGCCATATTTGGCTCATTTTGAAGTGGTTGGACATTTTTTTATGTTTTTTAGGCTCCGTCTTTCACCTTAGAAAGTGATTTTGTTGAATACTAGTCCTCTTTCAAGACTACAACATATTTTTTGCCTTTCTGTTGATGTAATGCATGTATTTTGATATTGGAAATGATAATGCAAGCTCTGTGAATGAGTTTCAGTCCTCTTCTTGTGTTGTTTGATTCATCCATGATCTTTCATTACATTTTATCAATTTGTGCATGTTGTTTTCTAAATTTCTGTAATCTGTGTCAATTTTGCAGAAGTAAAAAATGTCACCACTCCTTTGGTGCATCACCTTATTAGCATTAGTTTAATTTTTTGCATTCTCTATCTCTGTCCCCTTGGAATTTATAGTAGGATTTTGAGTTTAAACCTCTATAAATTTCAAATAATACATATGATCAGAGGAGTTAAGGAACCAACCTCTAATATGGAGATTATTTTCCCATTTTTACAAGTCCCACACTTGGGGAAAAGATTCAATGTTGTGCAATCACACTGGATGTCCAAATGTCAAACTAGAAATCTGATCAACATCCAGGGGTGCTGCTGATTTCTGATGCTGAGTTGCACCTTGATGACCCTTATCATTACCCCCGCAACACCTGTTATTGTCCTTTCTTTTCCCACCAGTCCCGCATGGAGTCCTGACGGATTTGAAACCTTAGGACTAGGGAATCACTACTCCTCAATCTTCTCACATCCCCCATTTATGTGATTTCCTCCACCAACCTAGAATCCCCCTGGAGCTAAACTGAATTCCTTCTTTTCCCCTTTTGTGGCCTGCGAGCCCTCACGGCTTCTACCAGCGACCATTCCATTGCTCTTCACCTTCTCATTTTTTTACTCCATTCTCCTTCGCACCACTGACAGCTCTCCACTAGATGGCATATGAGAAATCATATATGTCATATAGTTAATTTTAAGAAGAAATACTATTATTATCTTGAACTATGCATGGCGCTTATCAGCCACTTGTTCCCAAAATACCATTGTGTGTAGTGCAAGTCTTCATCTCTATGTGTACTCCTCACGCTATCTCCAAAATAGCCCCTTATCCATAAAAATGGCTAAGTCCTAAGCCAAAGTGTTCCGGCACACATTTCCTTCCCTATCTTCCCACACCTTCAAATGTGCCTTGTTCTCACATGTGCATCCTTTGTGTGTCTTCTCCTTAGAGAACATTATGTCTACTCAACAATTTTTATCCGCAATTAATTATAACAATTTCTTTCCCCTACTATTTTATTATTTTGTATCATCTCTATTATTCATAGTGTGATATATTTATTATTGACTAAAAGGTATAGATTAATGTATACTATTTTTCAAAATTTTATTTGGTTTACAAGAGTAGAACTAAAAATCACATGTAATGATGAAATGGGTATGGGAAAATAAGATTTTAAGGGTGGTACATGAAAGGCCATGGAGGGAGAAAATTTTTAGGAGTTAGAATGTTTGCTAGAAGTAGTGTGTCAAGTGATAGGTAAAATTATAAGGGAGGGGAAGGGTTCATGTGATAAATTCTCTCATTTTCTTTCTTTCTGATATGAACATATGAACCAAAAGTCATTCTAGCTCATCACTAGAAACTAAATGGAGGAGATATGAAAATTTTGTATGGTTGTTACCTTGTTGTTGGAAGATAGTTTGTAAGGTGATGGGAATGGTGTATATAAGGTGATAGATGTGGTGAATCTTCTCCAAAACGTAAGTGGATTCAAAGGGGATATAACAAGTGAAGTCATGGGAGATGGTAAGCGTATTTGAAATCCCCCAACATATCAAATTCATCCTCCACAATCTATTAAAGACCATGTAAACACATAATCCGGAGGAGAATGCATTAACATGTCAAAATATAAACATGAGTTGCAAGGCTATCTAAACATATGCAGACTCAATAATTAAAAAACAATCTCTAAAATTTGGAAAATAAACAATTTAATTTTTTTATTTAATTTAAAATATTTGAAACTTTACTAAAAAGATACAAAATTTAAAAAGACAAAAGATGAAGACACAAATACATAAAATCAAAAGAGTTATATTCATAATATTTATTAATTTATGTGTTAACAAACCTGTATACAAGAAAAACTGAAAGTAAACAAAGAAGTAAGCAAATCCAAAAGACAAACCTTCCTTTGAGTCTTCTTGCAACCTCAAGATGAGATAGCTGAAGTGTTACTACAGTTTTTGGATATGCAGACACCAATTTTTGGCACCTTGCGTGACCTATCCACACCCATCACATTTACATTCAAAATACTAAACCCATCATATCATTCTATAAACCATGTTCTCATCTCTGTAAAATCACATTCTCCCCCCGTAAATACCTATTTAACTCATCTTAAATAACCTAAACCTCCCAAACCACCTAAAAAACTATTTCAACCCATTTAAGCCTTACCTTTTAACCTCCCAACCTCCCCAAAACATTTATACTCACTTCCAGACTTTACATAAACCATTTGGAAGTAGTTAAAATCACTTCCAATCGGGTTTCCCCACTTTTTTAGGATGGTTAACAATTATAAATAATTGCCAAAGATTCTATATCAACCCATCAAATTTCTTGAATCCATATCCCTAGACATTGCAACAAAGTCCTGACTCTCTGGACACTGAAATGACATCATCTTCGACATCCCAATAATTTATCAAGCTCTTTCAAGCCCTTAGAGACCCCGTATCGTCACAAGGTTCTTCTGCCTTACTATCATATTTTTTTATATCATAAAAAAGGTACAAATTTAATTTTTTATTGTCTTTCCATATATACATTTGATATCAAAAAAATTTAATCATTCAATCTCATTTTTGAAGTCTAAACTTTTAATTTTAATTGAATCTACCTTTACGCAGTAATCACACGTGATTCCTTTGGATCGCTAATGATCATTTTCAAAGTCTAAACTTTTAATTTCAATTGAATATGCCTTTACACAATAATCACATGTGATTCCTTTAGATTACTAATGATTTATTTGAACAACCCATGATTCCTTTGAATCACCAATGATCTATCCCAAACCCCTTTTATCACATTTTGGCATATTTATAATCTTTATTAGAATTTTTTTTCTTCTAATTTGTCTATTTCTAAGTGGTCTCTACTTGTAAATGACTGTTCTAAGTGAAACATACCCCATCAACAATATTTACGATCATTCAATTATCTCCCAAAATGTTTTTTGGGACTAGTACAAAATCATACAAGAGATAAGCCTCTGCATCATCATCCTGACACTGAATCCAGATGACATTTGAGGATTAGATGGAAGTCATATGAGAAATACAAGAAGCTGCCGAGTAGGAGTGAATCTAGTATTTTGAATAACTCTATCTTGCCATAAATTTATCTCGGGCCATCTACTACAGAAAACAAGGTCTTCTTATCCCCATGGAAAATTAATTTTATCTCATCACTGCATTGTCTAAATATAAAAATATTTATCATATTATGTATTTTATCTTTCACCACTTGATTTTTAAAATGAGTTGTCACCCTTCAAAGAAATCCCATTATTTCTTGGGATTGGCCTTTGCTGAATAACTCGTCATCTTTTTATCTAAAATCTATATTTTCCAGTTACCCCTTTGGGTGTAGGTTTCTCTCATTCGTTGGAAGGAGGTCCTTTTTAACCTTACATCTTGACATTTTATTTTCAGTGCATGTATCATTAAAACATGTTGTCCTTCGAGTTTTTGGTGTTTTTTTATACATGATAAAGTAAATTGAAATCCACCACAAACATTTAGGCATGCCCGGTGGGACACTTAGTCACTTTTTGATCAGCTTATAGATTTTCTTGTTTTATTTTTTGTCAAATCATCTAAAATTTTAGCTTGGATTGCTTTGGTGTTTCTTTCTAATTTTTTTTTGAGATAATTAAAAATGAGTTCTTAGAAAAAATAGGTACGCCTTTCCATTTCATTTCATTTTTATTTTAGTATTGCATTTCAAGTGCTTTGTCTTCATAGAAATCAATATTTATTTTGGTCTTAAAAAGAATATTCATTATTTCTTGTTCATCTATCTTAATTAGGGGTTTAAATGAATATATTCACAATTTCCCCTCAAACACAACCAAACCACATGTTGTCTCCCGAAAATGCTTTTCGTTTTCCAAGTTAAATTTAAAATTTCGAGCTCTCACCCTTCTAAAGTATTTAAGACAAGTTAAAAGTTCTGAAGAGATAGATAAATTCATGCCCTAGAGTTGTTTCAAATCCCCAGTCTGCTCGTTTTGATAAATTTTCCATTTTCCTATCTAGACGCGTGAAAATTTTATTGTTGTCCTCATTTGAATGAAATTGTCAATATTTCTATGCCCCTTGATTGTCAAACCTTATATTGTTTTCAATTCCTTGGCTCACGAAAGAAATTTGAAAATCAGGCACAAAATGGTGGAGTTTTCTTCTTCTCTACATTTTTTCCACAGTCGGGAACGATGGGCATTTTCTTCCCCATCAAATTTTGGCCCCATCATCCATGGGTACGTGGACATACCTAATTGGAAGTGGGTTGGCGGAGAAATTTGTGTTTTTGAGCCTCTTTGTAAAAAAGGTTAAGTGACCTTCAGCATGAGAAAAATTCAAATCTTGAGCCCACCATTGGAAAGTCAAAGTTCAAGGAGATTTGATTTTGAGCCTCTTTGTAAAAAAATGTGAAAAGTTTAAAAGTGACCCGCAGCCCCGATCAGGCTTAAAGGAAAAAGTCAAATCTTGAGCCCGCATTGGAAAGTCAAAGAGCCTAGGGAGGACCCGGGATCAGGCGTCAAATCTTGAGCCTAGATCAAATTGGGATTTGAGGAAGCGATTTGAGAGCCTCTTTGTAAAAAGGTGAAAATTTAAAAAGTGACCCATAGCCTCGATCATGTTATAAGGGAGAAAGTCAAATATTAAGCCCGCATCGAAGGTCAAAGTATGGAGGAGGGTCAGTGAAGTAATTTGTGTTTTTAAGCCCGCATTAAAAAAGGTAAAGTTAAAAGGTGACCCACGACTCCTTCGCTAATCAAGTGAAGCCACGTGTCATGACCATATCAAAAGCGGGTGAGCGGGCCAAAATGTTCCAAAATGCCATTTCTCCAAAAGGCACAAAATGCAAAAGGCATCCTCTGCTCCCATTCCAATAAATTTCTCCCATGTGTACAACTCTGATTTAAGGTTTCAAAGGCAAGATGAACAGTTCAAATTCAAAGTTACAAAACAAGTGTAACAGCTGCATTATGAAAAGTCTATGGTTTTTCCACCATTGGCGTTTCTTCGCAAATCAAGAATCTGAACGGACGCAGATAATTGAAAAGAAATTGTAAACCGTTTCTTTCTAACAAATAAGAAGTTGTAACCATTTCTTGGAGGAGATTTAATGGATTCTTCACGCCATTGTAGAGCATTGGTAATTGATCTTGGAAACTCAAGAGTATATTGTACTTTGAGAGAACAAAGGAGATAGCCATTTTTCTTCCATTTCCCCCCCTTCTTCTCAATTTCCTCCATTTCTCCACTATGTACAACTTCTGATTAAGCATCAATACAAGAAGAAGGATTTTGTAGCCTCTTTGATGAGGAGATTTTAGAAACTTTGAGTTCACAATCTTATCTCATCTTGTTGCCATTTGCAGGTTGTTTCTTCCCATGAATGCATGTGATGAATTTTCTAACTAGTGTGTGCAGGAATCTGATTTCCTACCTGCAACATTAGTTCTCCTACCTCTTTTCTCACTCCCTTTCCCACTTTTAGACAAAGTTCTCTCTTGCAAGTATCTGTAAGCTTTGCCGCAGGGTCAGTGGAGTGCCCCTGTTGGATCCCCAGCCGAAAGGCCACCACAGAAATCCACATTTTCTCACGCATGCATATACGGTAGTTGCACCGGTTAAGTAGAGGGACTTAGATTCCCAGAGCATTGGCAAGGAATCCACAAGTTTTTCCACCCAAAAAATTTCCTCGCCAATAGTTTTTGGCACCCACCGTGGGGTAGATTTAGTAGTTTCTACACCTGAATACGACCGCAAGGTCAAAAATTCAAAATTCAAAAAAGAGAAAAATTTCTAGAATTTGAATGGCTATATGAGCCACATGGATTCAAATCATGGCTATTTTGGGAAACCCTCCTGTTGAAAGACCCAAATTTCTCTTCCACATCCAAGAAGATGTTGCTTCATATTTGAGGGAAGCTATCTGGCATAATAGACAAAGTGCCAATCACTACTTCATTGCCACGAGAATTTTGGACCTTGAAGAAGAACGCGCTGCTGAATTGGAGAGGCAAAGACAAATTCCAGCACCGCAAAGAAGAGCATAGATTTTCAAGCTGGCGGATAGAAGATACACCCAGAAACAGAGACAAGGAGGACAAACTGATCCCATTTTTGAGGAACTTTAAAGGAGATAAGAGCTACTCATAATCCAGAGGCTTCCTTTTCAAGCAACTAGTCACGTTGGGAACGTGAGTGTTGCCAATCCTTTGGATGGTGAATTTCCATACATCAACGAGAACCTTGAAGATTTCACTGACGTAGAGACCGAAAGAAGAAGCTAGAGAAAGAGAAGCAAGAGCCGACAAAGAAATAAGAGCTCAACTCGAAGAAATCGAGAGACTTCAAGCCGAGGCAGACGAAAGAGAAGCAAAAGAAGCCACTACCTTAGCAAGGTTGGAAGATAGAAACAAAAATATAATGGGGGATCAGGATCATGAGCGTGAATGTGATCATGAAGCCCGTAGGCCTAATGTACCATGGGGAGGAAACACTGGTCCACTGGCTCTTGCTCAACCACTCCATGAGCTACCGAGAGGCTCAAGAAAAAACTTCCCAAAATTTAGAGGGGATGGTTCTCAACTCCCTGAAGAGCATGTAGCAACATTTATCACTACTTGCAGTGTGTTGGGTGTTGAGGATGAAGATGTGTCAGTCTGACTCTTTGTGGAGTCACTTCAAGAAAAGGCTTCTGAATGGTTCTACATGCTACCCCCGAGGTCTGTCACCTATTGGGAAGATATAAGAAGTGCATTCGAACACAGGTTCAAGACCACGGAAGATTGTCAGGATCTTTTGGTCCAATTGGTACAAATGAAGAAAGAAACCTCCGAGTCAATGAGGGACTTTGTAGCAAGATATGATAGAGTGATAAGAAGGATCCCTGAAGATGTGGTGCCTCCCAAAAATAATTTGAAGAGGTTTTTCATCAGTGCTCTGCCATCAGAAGTAGGTTTCTTCCTCAGAAGAGCCCAACCAAGAACATTGAGGCAAGCCCAGGACTTTGCAATAGAAACTGATGATGATCTAATCCTTTCTGGAAAGGTGAAAGGCCCCAATGGGAAACAAAAGGGTCAGAATTCAAACTCTGTCACCACAGATCCGATGTTCCAAAAAATGGCAAATGACTTGGTTGCCTTGAAGAAGCAGCTATCTCAGATCACAATGCGGAATGCTTCAAGGAGACCAAACCCTCCAGATAGGCCAAGGATTGCTCCACCTCCTCGTCGGCTTGCTCTTGAAGCACCACCAGTCAATGCCATCTGTGACACCAAAGAGCCAGAGGAGGAAGCAAAAATTGATGAAACTGAAGAAGAAAATATGGAAGATTATGAAAACTATCTTGAGATTGAGGAAGTTGATATGCACAATGGCCTGATTGAGTATGTTGATGATGAAGATGAAGGTGATGAAGAAGTTCCAAGTTTCTCATGTGTTGTTTTCACTCGTGCTCAATCTAAGAAAGGGATTTCAGCCCCAACAGTTGCAGCAAAGGATAAGAAGAAGAATAAAGAAGATTGTCCTCCAGAGGTTACACAGAATAAAATCATCAATAGAGGATCACCATTACCACCTTCCATGGAATCAGCCAAAGAAAAACCAGACTCACTGGTTGCCAAAGAGCATGCTACTATACCAAGTAAGTCATTTGATTCTTCTTCCAGCTCAAAAGTTGCTAAGAATAATTCTCTTCTAAATGCTGGTCCTGCAAAAACATCTAAAGTTCAGTCAAAGGCTACACCCTCACCCCCTTCCAAGCCAATTGTTACATCTGAAAAAGAGAACCCAACACCAAAAGTAGAAAAGTCTCTACCATGTAGATCTTCCTCCATTTCAGGAGCCTCTTCCTCACCCACCATTGCCCCATTTGACTTTGTAGAACATGCAAGAAAAACCAAAGTCCAGCTCTCTGAAATAGAATACCTACAAACACATCCTGCCCAATTTGACAGATTCATCAATGCAGTTCGTGGTGGTAACCCTATCTCTTCAAGTCCAAATTCTAAAGGCTTAATCACCACACCATCCACACCACCTTCCCAAAACATGCTAGCCCTCAGTGCCTCCAACATCAACATAGAGTTGAACCTTTCTACCTATCACTCCTCATCAAAGGCTTCCAGCTAAATAATTACGCCATAGATTCTAGAGCCTCAGACAATGTGATGCCAGCCAAAGTTGCAAATGCTCTAGGCCTCACTTTGACCCAGGTAAATGGCACATGCTACTCAATGGAATCCAAACAAGTTCCATTGGTAGGAAGAATCAAGGATGCACAGGTGGCACTAGCTGATTTTCCAGACAAGAAGGTGCTCTTGACCATACTGGTAGCAGACATCCCAACATCTTTTGGTATGCTTTTGAGTAGAAGTTTTTACAGAGACCTAGGTGGAGAAATAAAAATGGATTGGTCATCTATAACTATCCTAGTAAAAGGTGAGATGAAGAAGTTGCTACCAGTAAGAAAGATGAAGTTCACAGTACGAAAGTCTGATGATCCGAAAGCAAACATTCTCTTTCAAGATTGTGGGCTAGGAAACTACTTCCTCACATCAGAAAAAGAGGAGAACTTTCCACTTCTCATGGAGGAAGAGGAAGATCAAATTTGGACAATGGAATTTGATGGTAGTCATTCCAGAGTAGGTTCAGGAGCTGGTGTAGTATTGTACTCTCCTTCCAATGAGGTGTACCCTTTTGCCTACAAGCTGCAATTTGATAATACAAACAACACTGCAGAGTATGAAGCATTGCTCTTAGGCATGAATGCAATAGAGGACATGGGAATCAAGAAGCTGAGATGCAAAGGTGATGTAGAGATTGTGGTAAAGTAGGTCCACCAACAATATCAGGTGAAAAATCCAAGGCTTAGGCATTACAGAAACAGAGTGTGGGATTGCATTGAATCTTTTGATGCATTTTCCATTGAAGCTATTCCAAGGGAACAGAATGAAAAGGTTGATTCTCTTGCAGTGTCAGCTTCCCTAGTGACACCTCATCCTTCTTTTGGTAAAGACAAAGTGACCATTGAAATGGTATTCCGGCCTAGTGTACCAGACAATGCAAATCATTGGCAAGTCTTCAATGATGATAACCAAATTCTATCCTTTTTGGAGCAAAGGGATAATTTCAATAATCTCTTCTTCGAAGGAGGTGAAAATCCACACCGAGAAGCAGTCCCCAAAGAAGAGAAAGAAGGAATTGAAGGGATTGATGATGAGGGAGTAATCAAATTGAAAGGGAACAAAATTCCCAAAGGCCTAGTCTCTTTCGAAGACCTCTTTGACAAACATGACAGAATTCATTCAAGAGAAAGAAAAGCAATCTTCTCGGTGCCCAACTAATTTTGATAAAGAAAACATTGGTACCCTAGAGGAGCCAAGGATGGTTAATATTGGAAAATTTTGCTCACCTGAAGAAAAAAGAGGTTTGTTTGCATTACTCAAGAAATACTCAGATGTCTTGCCCTACTCTTATGATGAACTCAAATCCTTCCAGCCAAAAGAAATGCATCACTCAATTCCTTTGAAGCAGGGTGTTAAGCCCTTCAGGTAGAAACAAAGGCCATACAACCCAAAGATTGCTGATACCATCAAGGAGGAGGTAATGAAGATGCTTAATGCAAGGATCATCTTTCCCATCCACCATTCAACATGGGTGGCTAACATTGTGCCAGTGCGGAAGAAGAATGGTGAAATAAGGATATGTGTAGATTTTCAACCTGAACCAGGCATCACTCAAGGACAATTATCCTCTTCCTATCATGGACCATATCCTGCAAGCAGTCACTGGATCTGAAATGCTTTCATTACTTGATGGATTCTCAGGATACAATCAAATCAAAGTGGCAGAGGAAGACCGCACCAAGACAACCTTTACAACACCTTGGGGCACTTTTGCCTACAACAGAATTCCTTTTGGCCTAATCAATGCATGAGCTACATTCCAAATGGCGATGGATTTTTCCTTTAAAGATCTGAAGCATTGGATTGTCATATATCTTGATGATCTCACATTATTTTCGAAGAAGAGCGGAGATCATATCTATCACTTGGAATAGGTACTTGCAAGGTGTAGGAAACATGGCATATCACTAAATCCAAAAAAGTGCATTTTTGGAGTCACAGAAGGCAAGTTATTGGGGCACATTGTGAACAAACATGGAGCACACATTGATCCTGAGAGGATTAGATCCATTCAAGCATTATCCCTACCCACAAGCAAGAAGGGAGTTCATTCATTCTTTGGAAAGGTAAACTTTCTTTGTCGTTTTGTGCCTGAGTTTGCTGAATTGACAAAGCACATCACTTCCATGATGAAACCTCAAGCAAGTTTCAAATGGAACAATGAAGGGAAGGAAACATTTGAAGAGATCAAGAAAGCCATTGCCAAGGCTCCAACCCTTGTGTCTCCAGATTTTAACAAAGAGTTCATCATGTATTGTTATGCATCAGAGCATACACTCTCTGTTGTTCTTGTTCAGAAAAATGATGAAGATGTTGAAGCACCTATTGCTTTCATGAGTTGTCCTTTGAAGAAGCATGAGCTAAAGTACAACCAATTGGAGAAGCATGCCTATGCAGTGGTCAAGGCTGTAAAAAACTTCAGGTTTTACATCCTCAATTCTCATACAGTGGTGATGGTCCCTGGCAGTGCAATCAAGTCCATCTTGACACAGCAGGATCCCAGAGCTAAAAGAGGAAATTGGATTGCAAAGACTCAAGAATATGACTTGGAGATTCGACCCTCCAATCTGGTAAGGGGAAATGGCTTGTGCAAGTTGATTGCTGAAGATGAAACTCTCAAAGTTCAACA
Organism: Taxus chinensis; assembly: GCA_019776745.2. NCBI lineage: Eukaryota > Viridiplantae > Streptophyta > Pinopsida > Cupressales > Taxaceae > Taxus > Taxus chinensis. Next base: position 260,546,316 of record CM034157.1, on the reverse strand, counting down.
TGGTGAAGAAACATGTACTTGCTCAATTTGTTTAGAAGACAACCCACAAGTTCTCTTTGTCACCACTACCGATGAGTGCTACGCTGATATTGCCTACTACTTGACTTATGGATAATTCCCTCCCCATCTTGATTACAAACAAAGGAGAACACTCAAGCTGAAGGTAGCTAAATTTGTGATCTGGAATCATGCACTTTACAAAAGAGGCCTGGATGGTTGTTTCCTCAGGTGCGTAGATAAAGAGCAACAAGAAAAGTTGCTTAAAGCATACCATGACCAAGCATGTGGTGGACATTTTTCAGCAATGGTCACTGCACACAAGATCCTCCGAGGAAGGTATTATTGGCCCACCATCTTTGCAGATACTCGAGATTGGGTTTCTAAATGCAAAGCATGCCAACAGTTTGTTGGAAGACCACGAACTCGCTACATTACCACTCAGGCCTGTGGTTATTGAAGAACCATTTCAACAGTGGGGGCTGGACTTCATTGGTGTTCTGAACCCTCACTCAAGTGCGGGGCACACCTATGTACTCACAACAATAGACTACTTCACCAAATGGGTGGAAGCCATTCCGGCCAAACAAGCCAACACTGAAACAGTATGCAACTTCATCAAGGAGAATATCATAGTCCATTTCAAGAGTGCCACAGAAGATTGTAGCAGATAATGCTACCTATTTCTCTTCAAGAGAGCTGACCAAGTTTTTTCTATAGCTACATGGAATATCCCTAGCTCATTCTTCTGACTACTATCCACAAGGAAACAGACAGGCCGAATCAAGCAACAAGAACATTGTGACCATTGTCCGCAAGCTTGTAGATGAGAATCAAAGGAATTGGCACAAAAGGTTGTATGACGCATTGTGGGTAGATAGGATCACTCCCAAGAAGGTGATAGGTATGTCTCCATTCCAACTATTGTATGGAGTTGAAGCAGAGATTCCCCTCACAATTGAGATGCCAGCTCTCAAGTTGCTACAGGAAATAGAAGATGGTCAATACAAAGATTCCATAGACAAAAGGATCCTATTTCTGGAGAAGCTGGAAGAAAATAGATTCCAGGTGGTGTATCAAATCAAAGACAACTAATTGAAAGTGAAGAAGATCTTTGACAAGAGGGCAAAGGCAAGAGAATTCAAGTTTGGAGACTTTTTCCTGCTATGGGACAAGAGAAGAGAACCAAAGGGCAGCCATGGAAAGTTTAATTCATTATGGCTCGGCCCATTCCAAATTCATGGAGCTTGTGGTGAGAATGTTTTTCTCCTCTCATACTTGGATGGAACACCATTGGAATTTCCTCAAAGCGGGAAATACTTGAAACTGTATCATCAGTGAAAGTGGGTTGTCCCCTGCCTTGTACCATAGGTGATTTCTTGGTGTGTTTCCCTTTCCGTTGTGTGGTTTTGTTTCCCCTTCTGTTGCGTGTCGTGTGTTTCCTTCCTTTTGTGTGCTTGTGTGTTTCCTTCTTCTGATATTTCTTTCTTAGAATTGTACATGAATCTGCAAGGCCCAATGGATAAGGCACTGGTCAACATTATACGGTTTAAAAATTGAGATTCTGGATCCTCATACCACGTCTTTGCCATGCTCAGTCCATGCCATGTCCCCAAGCTAGAGCCAGTTGTTGTCTCCCGAAAACCACTTTTTCATTTTCCAAGTTAAATTCAAAATTTCAAGCTCTCGCCCTCCTAAAGTATTTAAGCCAAGTTGAAAGTTTGAAGAGATAGAGAAATCCATGCCCTAGAGTTGTTTCAAATCCCCAGTCTGCTTGTTTTGATAAATTTTCCATTTTCCTGTCTAGACACGTGAAAATTTTATTGTTGTCCTCATTTGAATGAAATTGTCAATCTTTCTATGCCCCTGGATCGTCGAACCTTGTATTGTTTTCAATTCCTCGGCTCACGAAAGAAATTTGAAAATCGGGCGCGAAATGGTGGAGTTTTCTTCTTCTCTGCATTTTTTTCCACAGTCGGGAACGATGGGCATTTTCTTCCCCATCAAATTTTGGCCCCATCATCCATGGGTACATGGACATACCTAATTGGAAGTGGGTCAGGTGGAGAAATTTGGGAGTTTTGAGCCTCTTTGTAAAAAAGGTGAAAAGTTAAAAAGTGACCCGCAAATCAGGCTTAAAGGAAAAAAGTCAAATCTTGAGCCCGTGTCATTGGAAAGTCAAAGCAGGGAGGCAAGTGTGGAAGTCAGGGAGATTTGAGATTTTGAGCCTCTTTGTAAAAAAGGTGAAAAGTTAAAAAGTGACCCCAATCAAGCTTAAAGCCCTGATCAAAGGATCGACTTAAAGGAAAAGTAAAAAAGGGTCAGAAATCTTGAGCCCACCCATGTGATTGGAAAGTCAAAGGTGCAGAAAATTCAACCCCAGTGGAAGGAGGGACATCAGGAGATTTGGGATTTTGAGCCTCTTTGTAAAAAGGAAAAAAGTTAAAAAAGTGACCCGTAGCCCTGATCGTGCTATAAGGGAGAAAGTCAAATATTAAGCCCGCATCAAAGGTCAAAGTAGGGAGGCGGGCTAGCAGAGAAATTTTTATTTTAAGCCCACATTATAAAAAAGGTAAAGTTAAAAAGTGACCCGTGCCCCTTCGCTAATCAAGTGAAGCCACGTGTCATGACCATATCAAAAGAGGTCAGAGGGGGCCAAAATGTTCCAAAATTCCATTTCTCCAAAAGGCACAAAATGCAAAAGGCATCCTCTGCACCCATTCCAGTAAATTTCTCCCATGTGTACAACTCTGATTTAAGGTTTCAAAGGCAAGATGAAACGGTTCAAATTCAAAGTTACAAAACAAGTGTAACGGTTGCATTATGAAAAGTCTGGTTTTTCCGCCATTGGTGTTTCTTTGCGAATCAAGAATCCGAACTAACGCGAATGATTGAAAAGAAATTGTAAACCATTTCTTGCTAACAAAGAAGAAGTTGTAACCATTTCTTGGAGGAGATTTAATGGATTCTTCACGCCATTGTAGAGGGTTGGCAATTGATCTTGGAAACTCAAGAGTATATTGTACTTTGAGAAAACAAAGGAGATAGCCATTTTTCTTCCATTTCCCCCCTTTTCTCAATTTCCTCCATTTCTCCACTATGTACAACTTCTGATTAAGCATCAATACAAGAAGAAGGATTTTGTAGCCTCTTTGATGAGGAGATTTTAGAAACTTTGAGTTCACAATCTTATCTCATCTTGTTGCCATTTGCAGGGTTGTTTCTTCCCATGAATGCATGTGATGAATTTTCTAACTAGTGTGTGCAGGAATCTGATTTCCTACCTGCAACATTAGTTCTCCCTACCTCTTTTCTCACTCCCTTTCCCACTTTCAGAACAAATTTCTCTCTTGCAAGTATCTGCAAGCTTTTCCACAGGGTCAGTGGAGTGCCCCTGTTGGATCCCCAGTAGAAAGGCCACCACAAAAATCCACATTTTCTCACGCACGCATATATGGTAGTTGCATCGGTTAAGTATAGGGACTTAGTTTCCTTGGGCCTCTCTTTCCTTCAAGTATATCGAGAACTCCAACCTTAACACACCTCAAACCAGCCTTAGTGAACCTTATTACTATTTCCTTTTCAACCATATTTTCATTTCAAACTTTTCTTAAGTTAATTAAGATAATCTAAATTTTTTTTGTGATTGTGTGACCTTCATTTCGTTAACAATCATCTTCCTTTTTTTATTTCTTGTTTTTTTAGTTCATGGTTTTGACTATGAAACAATCCCATCTTCAAAACATATCAAACATGTCAGAACCACTTCAATAATCCATATAAACAACTCAAGAACCTCCATGTTCTCCAGTTTCTTGTCTGATGCTTCAGAAATTCTTGAAACCCTATAACTTTCTCCATAATATTTCAATAGTGGCGACCCAATATTTACATAATTCTTATACTCCAACCTAATCTCCCTTAGTCGATAGCTTTCTTCATGAGGCATTCCTCTCCACCATCCCAATCTAGAATATCACCCACCTATCATTACCATTACTTGCAAATATTCCATACTTATCAACCCTGACTACTAATTATTTATAGATCATATCACTCCTTAGATATAAGAACATCAACTCCTACTTGATCTTCTCCCATTTCTAGCTTCAAACTCAATACCATATGATATCAAAATAAAAATACTCAATAATGTCCCGTATCATCTTCAAATTTGGCTAGCCCTCAAGGTTCTCAAAACCCTATTGTTACTACACCATACTTGGTTAGTCAACAAGGGCTTGTAGCTTCTGCATCACTAGTTAATCTACATGGTTTCCAAAACTTCGTTATTACTTCATCCCCTAGAGTTAGTTTTACATATTCCACTCCTCTTCCTTCCCTAACATTATCTATCAATATACCCATTTCCACAAGCCTCTTGGCCATAACACACCCTATCATCTCACAAAAATCTACATCAACAATTAAAAATTTAGTAATGTCTATCCCTACATCCTTACCACACATCCACATGAATGTCATCACCAATGCTCAGCCTCTTTCACAACCTATCTCCTCAATGGGTATAACACATTATTGATACATCCCAGTTCATCACTATCCACTATAGTCACATCCCCTTGTCTACACTTCTATTCCTCACCTAGAATAGTATATTCAATCCTCCTCGCATCCATTAGTCTCTCAAAAAACCTATAACATACCATGGAGTATCCCTCCTTTTTAGAATCCACTTCCACTACATAACCCTATAAAAAATAAAATCTGTTCACTTATGGACATACTAAATTGTCCTCTTAAAACACCTAACCACCTTAGAATGATCCTATGCAAGATTTAATTAGTAGAATTTCTAGTCTTGAGTCTGTCACCATAGGACCCAAAAATAGCCTTTCCTACGAAAAAATCTGTAATGAAACTATTGATCCATCCATGCCTTTCAAGGCCTATCATCCATAATGGGAAATTTTGAAGTTCATCAAGTTGTCCAATAAGGAAGACCCACAAGAACATATCAAGGCCTTTCATCATGATTATTATTATATCAATCACGAGAATGACCTCATGTTGTGGACATATCACAAGGATCCACCCCTGATTAGTATAAAAATATTCCACAACACTACCTCTAATAATTTGGATAATTAACAAAGTTTTTCATAGATAAATTTTCTATCAACATCTCCCATAAAATATATATCACCGAATTTTATGCCATCAAAAAATTCAAGGATGAGTCTGTTACTGATTTTGTCGCTAAATGGTGAGAAACTGATTGAGTTGTTTTCTCAATCCTGCACTAAACAAATATCATCAACCCTTAAAATTCAATCATTTAAAACATTCAACAATGCATTTACCATGTCTTAGAAAGTAGAACTCCAAGATCTTGAAGACACTAAGTTTAAATTATGATCTAAGAAACCAAATCCCGATTCCTCTTTCAAAACCTCTTCTAGCAATGATAAATCCAAAGGTTCATAAAACACAGTTGTTTTGAAAACTGTATCCAAAGGTTGTTGGGATTCTAAATGGTGCTGACCTTAACATAAATATATAGCTTTAGGGGAGTCCTATAGTGTTGTATTTGTAAAAAAAATTGGTCTCTTGTATGATTAAGCTCCCTTCCATATGACCCATCAAGGAATCTACATCTAAAACATCATGATATAGAGACAAAAATTATTGTAAATATCACCAAGTATGAAGAAATAAAATTGAAAGATTTCGTTCATTCATAAACATCCTCCAAAACATTATCAACCGAGGTGACCTACAACTTGATAACCAAACGTACCTCCCAATCAAATATTGGAAGTGTCAAAAAAACCTTTCCAAATCACCCCCAACTAGTAATCAACCTCAGTCCAATGTTGTAGGGTCTCATCATACCATCAACATTGTCAACAATATCTCACCTGCATTTGCAGTACCATATGTTTCCACAACTAAAATTCTAACTGAAAACAAAAATCTTTAAATATCCTCACTACCGATATCTTGAGTCCATCCACATCACAACATCCAAAATCTACATCTACTTGCATACAAACTCAACATATCATCTCTCCGTAATCACAAGAAGAGAAGCTCATCATTGAAATTTTAAACAACTCTTTTCAAGATCACATTGCTCAACACCGAGTTCAAAATATTGGTAATCAGATACAAAAGCGTACAAATCATCCATCTAAAAATATTTAATTTCCGCAAGACCTTCACCAGAAAATACACCACAGGATACAATTCCCTTACCTTTAATCCTGGGACCACATCCCTCATCCAAACTTACAATCACTATCATATAATTAAACTTATCCATCGAAAAACACCTGAATGTGCCCCACAAATATGACTCAAGTATCTCATCCCTCTAAACCATAAAACAATATCCAACATTCATAATCTCAATCAGCCACGTTAGGATATTATACTAAAATCATTAAGAAACTCACACGATCATCAATCATAACATTTCTAGCCATTAAACCCTTTGATCCTTAGGGGTAGAAATATTCTTGGTATAATTATGAGGTGTTCTATGCTTATCATCAAGTACCAAGACACTACACATAGGACTACAAATCCCTCCATACAATAATTCGAAGTATTGCTCGTAAGGGGCTTCACTGAACAAACAAAAATTGTCCTAATCCACCTACTAATCTTGACATAATCAAATCCAAACATGAAATCAAACCTTCTTTTCAAACCTCTAAACATGGTAACTCTAAAATTTCATTTGACATCATATCTAGTAAATAAGGCCTCTTCCAATAAATCCTCTCTCTTCTAAATATATTTCGTCCCCATAACCACATGAACACGTACTCAGGATTTAAAATCCTTGAATCAAAATGTACCTAAATTATTTATTTCCATCTCTCATTTTGAATTTTCCAAACCATCATACTCTAAAGCCAAGGTTTCCATACTTGTGGCACCCCAAAATTAACCCAAAACATCCATACAAAACAATGTCCTAAAATAGTTACGTCAAGCTCCTGTTAAAATGTATCGGTATGAGATCGTTCAAAACTCTCTACAACATCGACAAGCCATGATTGAAGCCCTTTAGGACATTTTAGTACTATCAAATGACTACCAACCATTTTCTAACCTCGTTAGTGTCCTAAAAAAGTCTTTTCCATCACATTTGAGGACTATGAGATTCCATGCTTATAACCTAAGGATCGTGATCTTCCTCTTTTTGTCACTTCCTAGATCAACAACACTCTGGTCAAGAGAGTAATGATCGATAACTGTGATAACATCAATATCATATCATATCACACCTTTAAACAACTTCAGTTACCCGATACCATAGTTTTTCAACCACTCGTTGTGCTCCGCTTCAATGAAACTATTGACCACACATTGGGCACAATCATCTTACTTATTAAAATAGGTGTTAAAAGCCTTCACCAACTCTTCTATCTTGTAGAAGAATATTTCCAATATAAATACTCTAGATCAACCCATCTGACCCATAGCACTCCTCTAGGTTGAGCCACTTTAATGTGATCGTAAGCCCAATAATCCAAAAAAAAAGACACATCAACACCAAACCTCCGCCCCGTTATCCAAGCCCATAACTCTCTATATACCTATGTTAGTAAGGAAAGGGCCTAAGAAAACTCTATCCTATAATCCATCATGTGCGCCACCACTCCAGTCTACATCTAAGAAAAGATTCCACTTGTTGAATTAGGTAGGGCATAAGAACTAATCCCTATCATCACCATCATAACTAGGGCTTGAACCTCCTCATCATAACTATATAATGACCCATATACAAAACCTCCATATGAATAAACAACATCCAAAGAATCATCTCCATATAACTACTGTATAACATCACCCCTCCTTGACTCATCAATGACATATACCTGTTCACCCTACACTGAAAGTCGCAAGATCCCATGAATATCTTCCAAGGTGATGGTCATATCAGTTGTAGGTAACCAAAATGTCCTTATCACATGGTCCCATCTTTCGAATAAAGCCAACAATAACCCCATATCTCTATGGATACCTATGTAATGACACATCCCTCCCAATACAACCTCCTCTAAATGGCTCCAATCATCATCTGATAGCCAATTGTGAATGCTATCAAATATTTCTAGGATCCTATCCTATGTAGTCAATTGGTCCCTAGCCTGCATCCATCAAAATCAACAACATACTATCAAATTAAATTCATCAAAAATTAACCAAAAAATATTTAAATGCCTCTTTAAAATCAAAACACTTAAATTACCAGTGATTCCATTAAATTGTTGGTGTCTCCATAAAATCACCCATGATTTCCCAAATCGCTAGTGATTTCAAAATAAATCGCAGGTTATTTCTACGTGAATCCTCACTTTTTAGAAAAAAAACCAAAAAGCAATTCAAAAATTTAAAATATCCACTTAGCTTTGCATGGGTGGGTCTCTATCCTCTCTAGATACCTTCGAATACCTCCATCATGCTAAAAATATCAAAAATAGAAAATCAAGGGTTGTTTTTCATTTTGATCTCACAATCACAATAAAAACAAATGAACCCCTATGCACCTTTTGTATAAATTTTAATTCCTGCCGCTTTGAATGTCAGTGATTGGGCTAATCACCAAAAATTTTGTAAATCACCCGCGACCCATGGTAATCACTAGTGATTACACCCCTTCATCCAAAACATAATTATTTGGTCTCCAAACCTCATAAAACCCTCATTTTAATCATCATATCCTCTTTTTTACCCATTCAACGGTCCTAAAAATTTACACATACATCATCAAAATGACACATTTTCAAAGTATGTGCTTCCTTTTTTTTGGCTCCAAGACCCTTGCAAAACCCAAACTCATTATATCTATATAGAGCCTATCTTTATCAATACACATTCGATTTCACATCCTCTTAAGAAAATTTTCTTTTTGCTTCCTATAAATTATACGTTTATAAATTAAGAACACATTGGTTCCCCTATCACTCGACTTTCTAATTGTGTAAGCTCACCTTTAAGGTAAACTACTTTATATCGAACCTGCATTTCCTGATACACCATGGATATTATAAGCTATCACAGAATATTTCCCTATTGCTTCTTATAATTAATACATCTATTGGTTAAGAACCCCTTGGTTCCCCTATAACTTGAATTCCTAGTTGTGTAATCCCACCTTTGTGGTAATCTATTTTTATGCCGAGTCTTAACACACCTTAAATTGAAACAAAAACATCACACAAAAATTTCCATCCAAGAACCTCTTCAAACTAGTGACCATTACACCACCTTTGAGGGGGAACCACGTGGTTTTTTTCAAGCGGTTTTCATTGATATTTAGTCTCAAGATGATAGCACTGAGACTCAATTCATGTGTGACATCCAATTTCTCCCAAATAAATGGTTATGAGATGGTAGGAAGGTCATAAATACTTGTGATCATATTTGTTTGGCCTGATATATTCATCTACAAGCAGATAAAACTTAGAAAAAACATATTAGAAGAAAATAGAATCTAATAATGATTGAAATTATGTGAAATGTCACAGAATGACCAAGAAAAATAGGGATCACGGGTTGGCGATTTGAGTGAATCACTGGAACAAGTGAATAGTGAGATTACTGTGTAAAATGATGATTTCTAATTGTAAATTAGACACTAAATGACTTTAATGATTGATTTGTATTTTAAGAGGATGAATAAACGGACAATAAATGGATGAAAATGACTTACCTTTGATGTATAATATTGATGATCAATGTTTTAGATTCCTTAAAATATTTTTGGAGGTCTATTGTGGATACAGGGGATTCAAATGTTGAGAATGATGTCATCTAAGTTTCCATTACTAAAATATTTCTAACACGGAAGATTCAAGAAAGTTAATGGGATTATATAGAATTGGTGGTGATTAATTAGTGATCTTAAAAAGGTGGGGAAACATAGTTTTAACCACTTCACTCATTAAATGTTGTGTTGGGAGGTTAGGCTAAAAATGGGTTAGAATGGTTTTTAGGTGATTTAGGTTGAGGTAAATAGGTATTTACTGAGGTTATGATCCATGGTTTTTACAAACCACTTGACAAAAATGGGAAAAATGTGTAGACACCCTTTTTTTGGCACTTACGTGGCCTATCCACATCCATCACATTAACATTCAAAATACTAAAACCATCCTATCATTATAAAAACCATGTTCTCATATTTGTAAAATCATATCTTACCTCAGTAAATACCTATTTACCTCAACCTAAATCACCTAAAAACCATTCTAACCCATTTTTAGCCTAACCTCCCAACATCCCTAACACATTTATACTCACTTATAAAATGGAAATAAATCATTTGGAAGTGGTTAAAACTACTTCCAAGCGGGTTTCCCCACCTTTTTAAGATCACTAATTAATCACCACCAATTCTATATAAGCCCATTAACTTTCTTGAATCTAGATCCCTGCTAACTATAGAAATATTTTAGTAATTTGGAAACTTAGATGACATCATTCTCAACATTTGAATCACCTGTATCCACATTAGACCTCTGGAAGGATCAAAAATATTTTAAGGAATCTAAAACATTGATCATCAATATTATACATCAAAGGTAAGTCATTTTCATCCATTTATGTGTTTGGTCCGTCTATTCCTCCTCTTAAAATACAAATCAATCATTAAAGTCATTTATTTTGTGTCTAATTTACATCTTATTAGAAATCATCATTTTACACAGTAATCTCCAGCTATTCACTTGAATATCCAGTGATTCACTCAAATCGCCAGTGACCGCATTAAATCACCCGTGATCCCTATTTTTCTTGGTCATTCTGTGACATTTCACATAATTTCAATCATTATTAGATTCTATTTTCTTCTAATATGTTTGTTTCTAAGTTTTATCTGCTTGTAGATGAATATATCAGGCCAAACAAATATGATCACAAGTATTTATGACCTTCCTACCATCTCATAACCATTTATTTGGGAGAAATTGGATGTCACACATGAATTGAGTCTCAGTGCTATCATCTTGAGACTAAATATCAATGATATCGAAGATAAAATTGAAGTCATACGAGAATAAAAAGATGCTGCCAAACAAATATGTATCAAATATTTTGAAGAGTTTGAAATTTCCTTATCCCTTTCCTGGGAAACTTGTCATGTGGAGAAGGATCTCTCTATCCCTCTAGACGCTTAATTTAGCTTTCAATTGTTTAGCTATCATATTATATGTTTATCATTTATCACTTTATTGTCAAAATGGGTTGACACCCCTCAAAGGAATCCCATTAGTTCCTGAGATCGACCTTTATCGAGAAAATCGTCATATTTTTATCTAACATATATCTTTTCTAGTTATCCCTTTATTCTTAGGTTTCTCTTATTTTTTGGAAGGAGGAGTCCACATCTTTTATATCCTTACATCTTGACATTTTATTGTCAGCACAAGTATCGTTAAACCCTTTTGTCTTCCAAGTTTTTGGTGATCTTCTATCTATGATAAAGTAAACCAAAATACACTACAAACATACTAGAACACATGGTGGGAACCCATTAGTTCCCCGATAATTTATATCAAGCCTACATTTCTTGATACACCATGGATGCTATAAGATCTCAAAAAACCTTTTCCCATTGCATTGTATAATTCATACATCTATAGGTTTAGAACCCATTGGTTCCCCTATCACTTGAATTATTGGTCACGCAAGCCCACCTTTGTGGTAATCTATTTCATGTCTAGTCTTGGGGAAAATTAAATTGAAACACAAATATCACACAAAAATTTCCATCCATAAACTTATTCAAACTAGTGACCATTGCATTTTGTCGCATGGCCCCTAATTTGAGGGGGGACCACCTATCCAACAAATATCTAATCATCTCACTCATTTTTTCCCCAAAATTTGTCCATTACAAATAACTTGACAAAAAAGACTCATTATTTGGCAACTTATGTGACCTATACATAACCATCACATTTACATTCAAAATACTAAAACCATCTTATCAATATATAAATCATGTTCTCATTTTTGTAAAATCACATTCTCCCCCTATAAATACCTATTTAACTCATCATAAATAAAGTAAACCTCCTAAACCACCTAAAAACCATTTCAACCCATTTTAGTGTTACCTCTTAACATCCTAACCTCCCTAACACATTTATACTCTCTTTCATACCTGAAATAACTCATTTAGAAGTAGTTGAAACCACTTCTAAGAGGGTTTTCCCACTTTTTCTGTATTACCAGTGACTCTAACTAATCACCGATGTTTCTATATAAGCCCATCAAATTTCCTAAATCTAGATCCTTGGATGTTACAACGAAGCCATGACCCTTTGGAGATTGATACAACATCATATTTGACATACTGAAACTTTATTAATATCTGTTAAGCCCTTGGAGATCCCGTACCATCACAAATTTCTTTTTCCTCTCTATCATCTCTATTTCACATCATAAACAAGGTACATAGTTGATTTTGTATTACCTTTCCATCTATGCATCTGATATCAAAATGATTAAATCATTCAATATCATTTTCAAAGTCTAAAATTTGAATTTCGATTGAATCTACTTTTACACAGTAATTGCCTATAATTCCTTTGGATCACCAACAATTTATCTTAATCACCCACGATTTGTTTGAATCACTAATTGGTCCATATCCCAAACACCTTTTTACATTTATTTAACATACTAATAATATTAGGAATTCCATTTTGCTTCTATATGTCTGTTTTCAAGAGGTCTTTACTTGTAGATGATTATTCCAGGTTAAGGACACCCCACCAATAGTGTCTACGACCTTATGATATTCTTCCAAACCATTTTTTTGGGATCAATGAACATCATACAAGATTTGATCCTTTGTGCCATTATTCTTGACACTGAATCTAGAAGACATAGAGGATCAGTTGAAATTCATATGAGGGATAAACAATGCCACCGAGAAGGAGTGGATTGAGTATTTCAAAGAACTCCATCTTGCTGCGGATTTATCCTAGGCTATATACTACATAGAAAAAGGTCTTTGTATCCCTATGGAAGATTAGTTTTATCTCATCAATTTATTGTCTAAATATCAAAATTTGTATCATATTGTCTATTTCATCATTTATCACTAGATTTTAAAAACATAGTTGACATTCGTCAAAGGAAGTCCATCTGATTCTTGGGATTAGCATTTTCTGAGAAGTATTCTTCATCTTATTATCTAATATCTATCTTATCTCAGTTATTTGTGTATGTGACAGTTTCTATCATTATTTGGAAGAAGGATGACTCTCTCATCCAGTACTACAAGGATACAACATTACATCTTGACATTGTATTTTCAGCATAGGTATCATTAAATCCTGATTTCCTATGAGTTTTTGGTGATTTATTATACATGATAAATTAAATAGAAATCCACCACAAATATGATCTCTTGGGATTGTTTGATTGTGGATGCTCCAACCTTGTCTCTAAATGAAGAAGAAATGTTATGAGAAAGAGTGAACACGAGGACAACCTTTCAATATGAAAATTTGAATGGAAAATGAGCATAGGTTTGTTGTAAATTCTCAAATGTTATCAGGATGAATTAAAATTGAAAGAGCCTCATATTTATAGTTAAAGGAGAGGACATGGATTATGGATCAAGATTTGAATGAGTTACAAGATCATGAGTGCGTTTTCTGGAAATATCCATTTCATTTAATCTGTGCAGTTGGATGGTTTGAATATCCATTAAGGGGCAGTGAATATTTGGTTGGTAATAAGATTTTATTTGAGAAGTTGGTTGTATGATAATTATTGCTGCTTCCCCCTTTGTAGGGTTTTAGAACTCGAGTGGAGTGGGTTAGTTCAACTTGAGTGACTCGGATAGTGAAGTGGAGCTAAGTGGAGGGTGAGTAGATAATTAGTTATTTATTTAATTAAATAGATAAGTAAATTAGACAAGGGATATAAGTTTATGGTTTAATCATGATTATAATTAATTAAATTAATTATAAAGGGATGCAAATTGTAATATTATGTAAAGGATAGAAATAACTAAGAATAGGTATGTATTTTTAGGATGTCTACTTTTTCCCTTCTTTAAATTTTTTTTATGAATTAGTAACATGTTAAATCTAGTAGACACATGTAGATCAATAAGTGGATGACAGGGAAGCATCGTTTAATTTCCCCCAATGAAGCATTTGGATTCCCTAGCAAGTATGGATGCTAAGGGAATGCCCCCTTAAGCAGATGGGTGATGCAACAAAGTGGTAGACATCTACTTGATAAGAAGAAGGAAAAGGTGAATGATGTAAGGAGTAAAAGGAGAATGGGAAGGATTTTTCTCATAGCACAAGCTTCCATTTAAATAGTGAAAGTTAGAGAAACCTTATTTTTCTATTGCACAATAGATTTACTACCATAATTATTAAAGAATCATGATGTTTAACCCATTATGTGCGTAAACAAACGCACATAAAAATAAAATAAAAAAGTAAAACAAACCCAATATACATAGTAGATGTATACACCATGTCTATAAATGAACCAAGACATTAACATAATATTTGTAGTTAGTATAAAGCAGAACACAAGAGAAATTAAAACAAACCCAATATCCACAATAGATGTATGCACCATGGCTATAAATGAACCAATATTTTAACATAATACTTGTAATTAGTCCAAAGAAAAATAAAAGAGAGAGTAAAAAAACCGAATATACACAATAAAAATAAACTCCATAGCTATAAATGAGCCAATATGATAACAAAATACTTGTAATTTGTCAAGAAATAAGAGCAATAATGCAACACAACTTGAAATAAAGATAATTAACTATGCTCCTTATGCATTCCATAGTGCTAATTAAATATATTTAGATGATCGCAAAAAAGGATAATGACATGCAAAGGGATTGGAGTAAACAGAAAGAGAGGAGTTAAAAAAATATTTCTGATAATATTTGTTGGATCTGTATTAGAGATTGATATGAGATTAAAAAGGGTCATTTCCCCCAAGCAAGGATACTAGCATGCAAGGGAGAAAATGAGACCTGAGATTTCCCCAAACGAGGATGCATGTGAGGGATAGGATTGATTTGAATTTACCCAAGAAACGATACATGCAAGGGTTAAGAGAAGTTGTTGTGATAGCCTTAAGATGGTTGGAACACTCACTAAGATAGGATTTAAAAGTTTGATTTGGTTGAGATGTGTTGATGTGTTGGGATTTTTGATACTTTTTTAGGATTTTGTGATTATTTGAATGATTTTGATTTTTGATTATTTGATATTTTTGATGTTTTTAATTTTTTGTTTGGATTTTCAGGTTTTGTAAGTGTTTTTTTGGATTTTTGATGTTTTTGAACAATCTAATTTTTTTTTGGTTTTTTTGACTCGGTAAAGAGTGCATTGTCCAAATTCATGCTCAAACAATTTTAAAGATGTCATTCTATTGGAAGAATTGATTGCAGTGATGAGATATCCAACTCCAATCTTGACTCCATGTAACTAGTAAGATGCAAGGGCTCAACACTAAGAACCAAGAAGGATGTGAGATAAAGAAGATAGTGATATGAAAGTGAATATGATGGATGCAAATACATAAGGTGTAAAATGGCCCATTTGGAAAAATGTGACTCATCTCTGACAAGATTATCTGAGGCATTGTTTTGTTTGATTTTTTTGAAAGGACCCCTACATTTTTCCCCATGCCACCAATAAGAGGAAAGGGATCAAAACCAAATAAAAAAATTATGTGAGTAAGGATGCCTTCCTCCTTTCTTAGTATCACACTACTAGTAAGAAGCGTGGGCTCATCACCAAAGACTTTGAATGACAAAAATGTATAATAAGTGGTTTATTTTTTATTGATTTTTCCTTGTTTATTCATATTGTACTTGTTAGGAAGGAACATTTGCCCCCATATCTTATCCTCATGTGACTAGTAGGACGCAAGGGTTCAACACCTTAGACTGAGATGGGTGACCAAAAAAATATAGGTAAAGAAGTTTAGTGATTTCTGCTAAAGAGAGATATTGTTTGAAAGGAGGATTTTCTTTCAGTAAGATTCTAGACAAAAATACAAGTAAAAATATCAGAGATGGTAGAAACCATAAGAGGGATAAGGTACACAATGCCTCATAGGAACAATATTAACTTGTGTCGTATATGTGAAGAGTGAAGATATGATGATGTTATAATTGAGTTATTTGCCAATCCATGAAATAATCAAAACTATTTATTTAGATGAGTTGATAGTACATTCGACCTACCATACTGTGAAGATTAATTATGGATAAGTATATTTTGGATTCTACATTTTTTATTTTCATATTAAATTTTGATGAAGTGCTGGTTAGGGAAGATATTTGTTTCCTTTTTACGCTTGTTGATATTTTTGATTTTTGGCGGATTAGGATTAGTAATGGACACTATTTTGGAAAAGGTCCATGGTTATATTAGTTGAATAGTTATGATTTATGATACATGGGAAGATAAGGTCTAAGTCACCAAAGTAGATAGAAATATTTTTTAATAAATTGAGGATTTGATTGGTCCTGACGTAGGAGACTTGGCCAGACAAGGTCTACGTCAATGGTGTAGCGAGAAAACTTTATGATAAATATATGATTTGACGTGTCCTGTTTTATGAGAATTGGGTGGATGAGGTCAAAGTCAATAGATTATATAGAAATATTTTCAATAGATCTATGACTTGATGGGTCATGTTTTACAAGACTTGGGTAGATGATGTCCAAGTCAACGAAGTAGATAGAAATATTTTCAAAGTATAAGGATTGATTATTCATGATGTTTGGTTTCAAAAGGTCATGAAGACCAAATGCCAGGATTGGATTATTTGATGATAGATTAATGAATAAATATTGAAATGGATGTGTGTAGATGCCTTTAGGATAATTCACATTTTGGAATGCATGAGTAAAAATATATTACATGTAGGTGATATTATGGTCAAATCCATGAGAGGGATTTGTGTAGATGTCTGCTCTAATGGTTTGATAATGTCATAGGAATTAAATGAAGATTTTACGTTTGATGAATGTTGTGGAACAACCATAGACGTAGGAGTGGACACTCAAGGTATTGTGTACGTGGAATTTTTCTTAGTTTTAGGTGTCTAAACTAGTGTTTATAGAATTGTTATGACATGGTTAGGAATGTTAATTTTGATGGTGGTCACATTGTGAGGCATAGGATATAGTGATGAAATCAAGGTAAATTTTAAGACCCCCCCCCAAAAAAATAATATATATTACTTGGTGAATCTATGAAAATGACTTTCTAAATGATGGTGAATTTGAAAGAAACAAGTTTCGAATGGTTTGGAGAATCATTTGATAATGGTGTAGGTAATTAACAATTGTCGATTGACAGTATATGTTATCGATTCATAGGTATATGTTTTCAACCAACAACATATATAATTTTTAAAAAATCGTTTTAACGATATCATTTAAAACAACTATTTCGATGTGAAATACATCCTCACAAAATATGACGTAAACACAAAAATTCAAAAAAACATTTTTTTGTGAAAAATGCAAATTTCACTAGTTTTGTTTGGGAAAAAATATTTTTTTGAATTTTTTTGATGTTATCAATTAGATTGATCATCTCAATGAGAAATATTTCCTTACAAAATATGGCTTGAGCAAAAAAATTCCCATACTCTTTTTTTCTCCTCTAACAACATCACTGGAAAAATGTCATTTTTCATGCTTCTGGCCAGTAACAGTTTTTTCATGCTACCCGATGGTAGACTTTTTACATGTTATAGTCTAGTTGCATACATTTATGCTACTGAATGGTAGAAATTTTTCATACTACAGGCTGATAGTATACATTTATGCTACCGACCGATAACATTTATCATGCTACCGATCGATACCATTTTTTTACATTACCAATCGATAGAATTTTCCATACTATCGTCTAGTAGTAGTTTTTCATGCTACTGACTAGTAGTATTTTATCATTATACTGATCGGTATAATTTTTTTTATGCTATTGGTCGGTTGCATTTTTTTCTGCTACCGCCTTGTAGCATATTCTATGCTACCAACTTGGTACCATTTTTTTATTATCATCCAATATCATATTGTATGCTATCAATCGGTAGCATTTTTTCCATACTACTAGCTAGTAACATGTTTTTATGTTGTTGGCTAGTAGTAGAAAAATTCTACCAGCCAATAACATAAATGTATGTTACCGACCGGTCCTTAAGTATATACAACTTCAATAGAATAAAATATAAACTATTAAAATACCTTTAATGTTGAAGGGTTGTGATATGCATTTGAACTATATCGTCGATTCCCACATGACCATGAGCATGGGTAAAGGAATTGTGAATTAAAATTTTAATCACTATATATATGAAGGTAAATTTTACAAATTTTAATTTTTCGCTAATGACGATTTGAATTAAAAAATTCGGTTATTGGTGTAAACACTAAGAAAAATGACCCCTAAAATTGTCTTATACATAGAAAATATAGGCCAAATAACAAGCTTTCGATGCCTAAAAATTTGCCTAAACCAAAATTTGAAATATGGAATATTCATGAATTAACAAAGATTCACCACTAATAGTTTCCCTGCATGAAATGATAAGATCACGCTCAACAATATTCAATGATTGGTCTTTATCATTAGATTTTGCATTTATACCATGAGTTGAAAAGGAATATTAAATGGAATGGTTGTAGTAGAAGTGTCTTCGACTTCAATATATCCATTTTTAATTAGATCTTGGATGTAATGACAAAGTTTTGAAAATAATTATGTAGGATGGCCGTTGAGGTGGTGGAATTCACAATATTCCAATTCGTTATACCATGTAGGTTTTGGTTGTCCTTTTGTGAAGGGTATTGTTAGCAGATACATGACCATGTTAGATTCTTCTAATTGATGAAGGACACTTGAAAGGATTTTTCCAAGAGGCCTAAAGTGTCGTCATTTGATTTCACGTGGATTAACTTCTTGACTAGGGATTATGATTATTTGTTTACTTAATTTTCTTGATTGATAATTTGAGGGATTCATGATGAGACCTTTTGAAATAAGGGCTTTCTTAACTTGTGTTCCTATTTTTATTACATCTTTGAAATTATTTAGACAATACCTTTTCATTTGGAATATGCTTATCAACCATTTTTTTGGGTGTGAAGTAATGAAACCGATTTGCAATCTCTCACCATTGTTGAAGGAAAGAGGTGAAAGTTTCATTGTTCATGTTACCCATTTTTGTGCCCCATGTAAAATGGACTAACCCACAAACCTATGTGTTGGAAATCAAATGGAGTACAATATATTTCAAAGACCAGGGTAGCTCGTGGATGGCTCGGCTAAGTTGTGACCAAGTTGAGTTGATTATGGTGAGCTAAGTGAGTCACAACGACTTGAGTCGTGGTTGATCTTTGAGGTCAAGCAAATGGCTAGGTAGTAAAAAATGCTACTAGCCGATAAAATTTTACATGCTACCGGATAACAGAATTATAGTCTATTACCGGATGGTAGTAGAAGCAAGTGGGTGATGAAGGATCAGGAAAGTCGCTTGAGAAATGAAGCAGGGCCACCGGTAGCATGTTTGATGCTATTGGATTGGTAGCATGTATGGTGGGGTGGCTGATAGATCGGGTGACACTGCTACTGGCTAGGTAGCATGATGTAAGGATGCTACTGTGGTAGCATGTTCATGGCTAGCTAGAAAAATTATGTGTACTGTTGACTAGTAGCAATATGAATATTATGCAACTGGTCGATTAGAGATAATGCTACCGTCTGGGGGTAAAATGCACGCAACCGGCTGAATACAGGAACATCAACGATGGGCCAGGGAATTAATGAACATGGTACAAGAGTAGCTCAACAACCAGTTTAATGAGGTATGGCATCCATGTCTCCTCCTGTAAGCAAAGTACCCTTGGGAAGTGAATTTGTATGGCTGCCCATACCTCTTTTCAGAGATTTTAATGCAGGTTGTCAGTTGGTGAAGAAAATTCAAGGGTTTATCTCTATATAATGTAATATCCCCCTCATTTGGAGGGAGGGACATTATGAAACGTAAACGAACTCTTTCAAAATTGTTCTAGAGATTTTGTGAGTTACAGGCCTCAAATTTGAGCATTTTGCAAAGGATTCTTTCCTTGTGTCTACTTTGTAATGGATTGTGCATCCTTTTGAGCAATAAAATTCATGTTTTGTGGATTTTTCTACCCTAGCTTGTGTTATATTGTGTTTCTTTCCTTCCTTTGCATTTGTAGGTATATTGTGCATACTTTGTTCTTCTTGCAGGACTCAAATCTGTTGTGCTCCATGAAAATGGAGATTTGAATGTTGTTTTGGACTGTGGCACTTCTGTCTTCCCTCTCCTACTTTGTTTTCTTCCTATTTTCACTCACTAGGAATATCTCCACCCTTGTTCTTGGTGCTATCACCTCCCTTAGTTTAGGATTTTAATTTCATGCATCTCTCTCTCCCTGGTCCCTTGGATTTTAGGTTAGTGTTAGGTAGTTGCATTTCCCTTTCTAGGAGTAGTTTTAGCATTAGGAATAGGTAGAGGAACCAACCTTCTCTAGAGGTTCATCTCATTTAGCAAGGGTCCCACACTTGAGAGATCCCATGTTAGCAAAAAGTATCCATATTTGCAATGACATATCCTAGGGTGCTGTTTTTTTGATAACAGTTTTGGCATGCCCGGTGGGACAAAAGTCAATATTTCAAGTTTTATCAAGTTTGGGTGTGTATCTTGGTAAATATTCAGCCTTTGGAGGCTCTGTAGCAACACATATGACAACTCTAAGAATTCAAAATCTATTGGTTCCAGTAGTTAAAGTGCCTCAAGTTCATGAGAAGGATTCAAACAAGGTATAGAACAACAAAAGGAGTGTTTGAGTACCTATAAGTTATCACCTAGGAGGGGAAGAAGAGGAAGGATAGTTCACAGATCACCATTCACCTCCAAATAGGAACTCTATCCATGCACCACATCTTGGTAGGACCTTCTTGTAGTCTACTAGAGTTCTCAGACCTATCATAATGGCAACACAACAGAATCAACCATTTGTTAATTTTACTGGTAGCAGTCCTCTTGCTCTTAATGCCCGAAATCTCATTCCAGCATCTGCACTTATGAGTATCCCTTTCTTCACTGGGGAGAATCATACCACTCCAGTTGACCATATTTAAGACATTGCCAATGTTTGTGTTATCCATCAAATTATTGAACAAGATGTGGCTATTAGGTTTTAGCCTCTTCATTCAAGGGAAGAGCTTTATAATGGTTCATAAGTTTGACAACAGGGTCAATAACTAATTGGAATTACCTGGGAACAACCCTTTACAATTAGATTGGAGAGAAGGAATATAACCTCTCTTTATTAGAGCAGTTGACAACCATAAAGAGGGCTCCCAATGAGCTCATGGAAGACTTCAACTTCTTGTTTCAAAAGACCTGGGAGAGGATTCCAACCCTTGTTAGACCAACTGCAGAAGGTGTTTTTATTTACTTTTTAAGAGCTTTAAATTATGATATTGTTGTAATGATTCAATCTATGGGGGTGTAACATTTCCTGATGCTTATGCCATGGCCATTAGGGTTGAAAATTATTTGATTCAAGTTGGGAAACTTTATCCCAAGCCTCCCATGCCTATTTACCTAGAAATTGAAGACCCTAATCGAACCCCTGAATTAGCACCTATCCCAACACCAAGAAACTATAGCTCTAGTGAAGCATCCACCTCCTCAAGTACTTCAACTGAATTGTAGGAAGTAATGAAACAATTGCAAAGTTTTGGGAATGAGTTGGTATCCCTTAAGAGGCAACAAGCCCAAAATTTTAGGCCTTATCAACCTCCATACCAACCAAATAAAACCCCTTACCAGCCAAACAAGCCTCCAGCCCAAGCTGAAAACCAAAACCAAAACCAATTTCCTTCTGCTAGGCCATTTCAACCATACAATCCCAATGCAGTTAGCTCATCCCAAGCTTTGGTTCCTATTCAAAACAATCTTGTGTAAGATTATGAGTGGTGTTTCCCTTGTCATCTTCCACACAACCAAGAAACATGCCCTAATGGAATTTTGAACCAAGATTTGATGGTGCAAAGTGCATTTGTTTCTCAAGAGACACCTGCAGAAGAAAATCAATAACAATTGGTCACTCAAGAGGCACCTCAAAGTGAAACTTGACTTGTGATGTGAAAAGTAGAGGAATTTTGTGGAAAGAATAATACCCTCCCTCAAGGTGTGGCTTCCAATACCAGATCAAAGATGAGAGATATCGAGGAATGAAAATAAAAATGTAGGCCCTTCTCAATCCTCTTTGACATCTCAAGGAGGTGGCAGTTCAAACATGGTTCCAAAGGCACAAAATCAGCCTAAGGTGCCTTCCAATCCAGCCCAAGTGCAGAAAAAGGTTGTTGTTCCAAGTAAGGTGAAACAAAAGGATAATCCAACTCCATTCAATATCCTTGAGAAGATGAAGAAAAAAAATGTGAGCATATCTATGTGGGAGTCATTGGAAATTCCAGGCCAAAGGGACCTCTTGCAAGTAGCCATGGCTAATTTTCCTATCCCAAATGAGCCATCTAAAGATCAAGAGAAAGTTCTCACCAATGCAATGCAATAAAAGGATGCTCAACCAAGTAGAAACATGAAGCCTCCACCTTTCTATGTGTCCTTGATCATTGGAGACAATCTAGTGCATAATTGCATGATTGACTCTGGGGCAAGCAACTCAGTGATGCCAAAGTAAATTGTAGACCAACTAGGCCTCAAATATGAGCCTCTTTCAAAAGGTGTAGTGCAGTTGGATGGAATAGTAGTAGGAACTATTGGAGTTATCAAGAGGCCTAAGCCTCACACTACATTCATGTCCTAATGTTTCAGTTTCTCAGGATGTGTCCATAATTGATCTACCTCCACTTTTTTCCCTATGTCTATCTAGGGATTTCACTGCCAAAATTGGAGGCTATTTATCAATAGATTGGTCTCAAATACTCTTCAGGACCAGGTATGGCACTAAGGTTACTATTAAATTTGAACCCATTGCTTCATATCATGTAGAACCTTACACCCCTAGTCCTATCAATGCAAATTGCATAATTTTTTGTGAAGAGGATTGTCCTAGTAGTCAAGAAGTTGAAACTCAAATTGAGGGAATTCCCGACATGATACTTGATGAATGGGCACATAAGAAACATAGCTAAGATCCTTACAAGGAGATGGAAGAAGTTGAAATATCTTTAAGGAACCATAAGATTGAAGAAGCTGGTCTTGGGATCTATTTCCTACATGAAGAGAATGCACCCCTGCCTAGTGTGACCAAGCCAAATGATGAAGAAGATAAGGCATTTGGCAGATGTTTTTTGATGGATCAAGAAGTAGGAAAGGTGTAGAAGGAGGTGTAGTGATTGTGTCCCCTAAAGGTATAAATTTTTACTCTTCTTTCAAGGTTTCAGTTCATTTTCTGTAATAATACAACAAAGTATGAGTCCCTTATCCATGGTCTCCAATGGGTAAAGAAGACAAATATTAGAAAATTGCAGACATTTGGGGATAGTGAATTGATAGTGAACCAGGTCAGAGGTTCCAATGCAGCCAAAAATGATTTACTTAAGGCCTACAAGCATAGAGTGTGGGATCTTTTGGAGGATTTTGAAGCCTTCAATATTCAGGCCATTCCAAGAAAGGAGAATGAGGCTGCTGACAGACTTGCTGCAATTGGAGCAAGGTTTGATGTTGTTGAAGATGTTAGGAGAGACAGAATTCAGCCTCATATCAGGATGATAGTGAGACTTGTTGTACCAGAAAATAACACAAATTGGAAAGTGTTTGAGAATGACCAACAAATTATCAAATTCATTCAAGAAGAAGCTAAGTTTTTTTCAAAAATTAGGACAAATTGGAAGAGCGGTATGGAGACCAAGTTGTATAGCTTATAAAAAAACAAGTTTGCTGAGGGCCTAGTGACCTTAGTGTCCATATTCAACCCCAACGAATAGTTAAGAAAAGAAAAGGAAAGCATGCAGGTCAAGGGTGATGATGTAGAATCTATCTCAGTGTATCAAGGAAAATCTCTTCAGATTGACAAGGTAAGAGCTTCTCTAGAGAAACATGATTTTGTGAAACTTTATTAAGAGTTTTCTGATGTTTTTGCATGGAGCTATAAAGACATTAAAGATTTTGATCCTAGCTTAGCTCATCACACCATTGAGTTGGACCCTACATCTAAGCCTATCAGACAAAAATAGAGGCCCATCAACCCACATATTGAGCCCTTGATGAAGAAAGAGTTGAACAAGTTGATCAATGCAAGCATAATTTTTCCTATCAAACATTCATCTTGGGTTGCCAATCTTGTTCCAGTTCAGAAGAAGAATGGAGAGATCAGGTTGTGTGTGGACTTTAGAGACTTGAACAAGGCTTCCTTGAAGGATCACTACCCACTTCCTTCAATGGAACAAATTCTGCAAGTGGTAGCAGGTTCAGGAAGGTTTTCCCTCCTTGATGGGTACTCAGGGTATAATCAAATCATGGTAAAAGGGGAGGATCAGTTCAAGATAACCTTCACTACAAAATGGGGAACCTATGCTTATAGGAAAATTCCATTTGGTCTTTCTAACACGGGAGAAACATTCCAAAGGGCCATGGACATGTAATTTCAAGTAATGATTAACAAGATTGTTCTTGTCTATCTTGATGACATCATAGTGTTCTCCAAGGATGCAACTGATCACCTCCTTCATCTCAGATAAGTTTTTGAAAGGTGCAGGAAGTTTAGAGTCTCTCTTAATCCCAAGAAGTGCATCTTCTTAGCTCATGAAGGTAAACTCCTAGGCCACATTGTTTCTAAGGAAGGATTAAGCATTGATCCAGAGAGAGTTACCGTCATTCTTGCACTACCATTACCTAGTCGTAAAAAGGCACTTCAAATATTCTTAGGGAGGATCAAAATTTTAAGGAGATTTTTCCCTAATTTTTCCAACCTTGTCAAGCCACTGACATTAATGCTGAAGAAGAACATGGCTTTCAAGTGGACTGCTGAAGGAAAAGAGGGTTTTGAAGCCATAAAGTAGGCTATTGTGCAGGCCCCAACTCTTGTTAATCCATATTTCTCAAAGGATTTCATTTTGTATGCCTTTGGAGGTGCTGAGACAATCTCAGTTGTGCTAGTGCAACTGAATCAAGAAGGACTGGAGAAACCTATTGCATTCTTCAGCCAAGGCCTTGAAGATTATGAGGTAAGATATTCATTCATTGAGAAACATGTCCTTTCCATGATAAGAAGTTTAAATAAATTCAGACATCTAGTGTCAAATAACAAAATTCATCTACTAGTTTCACATGTTGGTGTAAAATATTTTCTTTTAAACAAGGATCTTAATGAGAAAAGAGTTGGCTGGATAACCAAGGTCATGGAATATGACATTGATATCAAGGTGACCAAGCTGGTTAGAGGTAAAGGTTTGTGTGAGCATTTGGCTTCAGACCAACAAATTGAGTAGGAAGCTGCTTTAGTATTTCAAGATGACTAGGTACAATCAACCAATGCCTTACCCAACTCTTGTTGGACTCAGGATATAGTACACTTCCTCCAAATAGGTCAATGCCCTCAAGGATTGAGTAAGGCCAAGAGAAGGTACTTCAGGCTCAAATCCATTCCATATGTGCTTGTGGATGGTATTCTATCTAAGAAATATGTAAATGGTGTCCTCCTTAAGGTGCATCAAAATAGGTCAAATAGAGAGAGTATTACATTAATTCCATGATGGAGAAATAGGTGGTCACTTTTCCCCAAGAGTCACAACTCTCAAAATCATGAAGGTTGGGTATTACTGGCCTAATATTTTCAATGATTGCTATACATGGATTAAAAATGTAAAAAGTGTGCCTTCTTCACAGGAAAAGAGAGACTAACAACTCTCCCACTCCACCCCATCTCTGTAGATCAACCATTCATGCAATGGGGGTTGGATTTCATTGGAGTAATCAATCCAAATTCAAGCCTGGGACATAAATGGATCCTCATAGCCACATATTACCTCACCAAGTGGATGAAGGTAGTTTCACTAAAGGAAGCAAATGAGGCCAAAATTCTTGGATTTTATGAAGGTATTGTGACAAGATTTGGTGTCCCTTCCAAAATTATTTCTGATAATGCTCTAGGATTTTCTTGGATTGAAGATATCTGATTGGGTTGTGAAGAATGGTGTATATTTGAGCACATCTTCAAACTATTACCCTAAGGGTAATGGGAAAGTTGAATCCACCAACAAGAATCTGTTAAGGATCATAAGGAGGACTCTAGATGAGAACCAGAGAACATGGCAGACAAAACTGAAATCAACCTTGTGGGCTGATAGAATTACTCCCAAGAGGTCAACTGGTAGCTCTCCTTACAAATTGGTTTATGGAAGAGAAGCAAAGTTGTCAATATCCCTTGAATTACCAACATTGGAACTTATTAAACAACTGGAGTTGTTTGAATTTGAATCCATGGAGGTCAGATATGTAGAGCTCATGGAGCTAGAGGAGCTCAGAAACCAAGTTATGCAAACAATGGAGAAATACTAGGCTCAAATCAAGATGAGATTTGATAGGTAGGCCAAAAGTAGAAGATTCCAAGAAGGAGACTTACTCCTGAAATGGGATGCAGAGAGAGCCAAACCAGGAAGACATTCTAAGTTTGATGCAATGTGGAGTGACCCTTACATGATTTCAGGTTGCAAGGTAAACAATGCTTTCTAGTTGTCAAAATTGGATGGAGAAGAATTACATATTCTAGTCAATGGAATCTATCTCAAGCATTGTTATTGAATCATAAATATCCTTTGTACATAGTAGATTAGTTCAATTCCTCCAAGTGCTTGCAAGCACATTGTTTTATTGGTAGTTTAGGTTTTTTTGTATAAGTGTTGTGCACACTCTGCATATTCCATTTGGGACATGTATGATCTTTCATGTTTGTACATAGTTGTGCCTTTTGTTGTTGTTGCACTTTCTAGTTTCAGGAAGGGTCTTGTGATGAGAACAATCATTACCAACTCAAGAAGTTTCAATGAAATCAATTCCATGCAGTGCTTCAGATGAATCAGGGGTGAATTTTTCAAGTATCATATTAGTTTCAGTTTTCAGGATGACTCCATGCCCAATGGATGCTTCAAGGCTACTGATCTTTGTAATCTAGCAGGAATATCACCATGTGAGTCACCAAATTGTTATCCATTTTTGCACCCCATGAAAAATGGACTAACCTACAAACCTGGGCATTGGAAATCAAATGGAGTGCAATATATTTCAAAGACCAGGGTAGCTCATGGATGGCTCATCCTGAGTTGTGACCAAGTTGATTTGATGCAGGCGAGCTGGGTGAGTTGATGCTTTGTCAATGGTCAAACAAGATGGGTAGGTAGAAAAATGACTACCGGTGGTAGCATTTTGTATGCTACCGACCGACAACATTATAGCCTACTACCGTAGCAGGTAGCAGGAGCAAGTGGTAATGGATTTGGGGAGCATGTGGGCATGTAAGAGTAATAGTACGAAGGCATGATAACATAGGTACCAAGTAGCATCTATGGATGCTACCAGCAGGTAGCATGTAGATGCTACCATAGCATAAAATGTGTACCAGATCAATAGCATGTTTGGTGCTACCAGTCGGTAGCACAATTGGATGGTTGGTTGCGGTCGGCGATATGAAGAAGGATGCTGTAGGTATGCTACCACCAATAGCAAATTCATGCTACCAGTAGACAACAAAAGTATGCTACCAAGTGGTTGCAAATCAGGGAATGAAGAAGGTGATGGTACGGCTACATGCACTAAGCACTGGTTGTAGGTAATGGTGCTACCAGTCGGTTGCATGGATTTGCAACCGGTTGACAGCAAGAAAAGTAAGGTAAAGAATAACAACTGCCGATAGGAGAAAACATGCTCCCATAGACCATGAAGATTATGCAACTGGTCGATTAGAGATAATGCTACCGTCTGGGGGTAAAATGCACGCAACCGGCTGAATACAGGAACATCAACGACGAGCCGAGCATTAATGAAAGTGGTACAAAGTAGCTCAACAACCAGTTTAATGAGGTATGGTGCCCATGTCTCCTCCTATGCAAGCAAAAGTACCCTTGGGAAGTGAATTTGTATGGCTACCCATACCTATTTTTAGAGTTTTAATGTAGGCTGTCAGTTGGTGAAGAAAATTCGAGGATTTCTCTCTATATAATGTAAAAGACCCCTCATTTTGAAGGGGGGGCATTTTTAAATGTAAAGGAACTCTGTCAAAATTGTTCCAGAGCTTTTGTGAGTTGCAGGCCTCAAATTTGAGCATTCTTGCAAAGGATTCTTGCCTTATGTCTACTTTGTAATGGATTGTGCATCCTTTTGAGAAATAAAATTCATGTTTTGTGGATTTTTCTGCCCTAATTTGTGTCATATTACAGTTCCTTTTATTTTTTTATATTTGCAGATATATTGTGCATATCTTTTTCTTCTTGTAGGAATCGAATCTATTGTGCTCCACAAAAATTGAGATTTAAATGTTGTTTTGGACTTTGGCACTTCTGTTTGCCCTCTCTTACTTTGTTTTCTTCCTATTTTCACTCACTAGGAATATCTCCACCACTTGTTCTTGGTGTTATCACCTCTTTTAGCTTAGGATTTTACATTTTATGCATCTCTCTCTTTCCCTGGTCCCTTGGAATCATAGGTTAGTGTTAGGATAGTTACATTTCATTTCCTAGGAGTAGTTTAGCATTAGGAATAGGTAGAGGAACCAACCTTCTCTGGAGGTCCATCTCAAGTAGCAAGTCCCACAACTTGAGAGATGGTCCCATGTTAGAAAAAAGTTTTGGGATTGGACTCTTGACTTGATTACATATGATTTCCTATAATTGAATAAGGTGAATATTTAATATATAGAATTATTGATCAAATTTTATTGGAATTGATTTTATTTATATTTGATGATGTGAATATCAAAATATAAGACTTAAAGGTTGAGAATGATTTCCCTTAAATTTTGACAAAGTGAATGTAAAAATAGAAGATGTAAATGTTTGAGAATGATTGTGTTTAAACTTGATAAAGTGAATATCAAAGTATAAACTTAGAGATGGGATTGAGAGCTCAAATTTGGATATGGGTACCCCGAATTTAATATTTTGACACTTGACTTGTGGATGTGCTTAGCGTGGTTAAAATGAATACCCAAAGAAAAGACTTACAATTAAATTTTGATTGATAAATATGGCTTGATTAGGTGAATATCAGAGTGTTATACTTAGACTTGATTTGGATTGAAAAAAAGTGCTTAAACTTGGAAAGTGAATCCGAAGAGTAAGGATTCAACTTGATACATGAGAATGATCAAAGTGATATGCTTAAACTTAGAAAGTGAATGAAAATAATAAGGCTTAGAATCGATATGAGACTGATCAAAGTGATATGATTAAACTTAGAAAGTGAATTCAAAGAATAAGTCTTGGAATTGATAGAGATTGGATGATGCGCTTAAACTTTGGAAACTGAATCCAGAGTAAGGATTAGACTTGATATGGATGGAATTATGTTTTTAAACTTGGAAAGGGAATCCAAAGAGAAATTCTTAGACTAGATATGGATAGAATGAAGATGGAATAAGATGTAGCTTAAGAGAAGAAAGTGAAATACAAATTAATCTGACTTGAGAAATTTGGACGAGAATAACGGTGGTAGGGAGGATTTTCAAGTAACTTGTCTTGCTTGCTCAAGCTTCTTAGATATGGATCTCTCTAAATACCAAGTGTTTATTCAAACGAGCATGGTACACTAGAAAATTTCTAGTTTCTAGCTTTACTTTACCCATACTTATTAACAAATATGGATTTTATTCCGCGTAATAAATCAAACCGGGGCCATCACTATGGATAAGATTGGCTCTAATTATCACAAGGTGTACTAGTCAAGTAGGTGGAGGTCCTGTTTCATTGGCCAGCTCTCTCAAGGTACCAACTACTTTGGGGTTCCTATGGTTCTCCTCATAATGAGTTTTTGGCCCCTAGCCATGCACTTCCCACAGTTACAACGGATGGGGAATAAACCCTTCTTCAAAAAATTTAATTAAAGAGTGTTTTATAAAGTTTAAAGAAAAGATGATAAAGTTTGGTTGTCACGATTAAGGCAACTTGTAGTTAGTGGTTTGGCTCAATTTTCAAGGTAACCTTCATAAGATATGGTCATGCAATCAAAATTTTTGTAGTTTTTCCTATAATGAAATCACTAAAGGAAACTCACCATTTTTTATTTTCAAGATCACCCAAAAGGGTGTGGATAAAGAGCATACGTGTTGGGTTTGTCTAGATTAAATTAAATGAAAAATACTAGAAAAATAAACAATTAAATTGATTAGTTATGAAAACCTAAGAGAAATGGATTAAAAACATAGCTAAAACAAAGATTAGAACATACTTAACATGCTAGAAAATATAGAAAATAATAAAACAAAGTGATAGAACAATAGCGTGTGCACTAAGGTACAATAGTGTGACATGCTACACTAGCACGCACAAGTGAGTGCATTTGTGTGATAAATGAATCTTCAAATAGAGAACAAAAAATAGTTTAACACTAGTGTGTATAATAACACGTGCAAGAGAGAAGTAAAAAGCTAGTGCATGGAAGGAGAAAAGAAAATAGAGGTGAAACGCTAGTTTGTGTAATACTATGCTACCACGTGAAGTGCTACACTAATGTGTGTAGTTCTATGCTAGTTCAATTCACGAGTGATGCTAGTGCATGTAGTGATACACTAGTGCGTGTTTCTTATAGGTGCTCAAAATTATATGGAAAGTACAAAAAAATTGACTATTTTTTTAAGAATTTCTCCCAGTTCTCTTCATCAAACACTCTCAAATTTGGATATTAGGTCTAAAACAAAAAAAAATACAAAAATGAAGTTATTTTATCAAGAAATGAGATAAAAATGATAAATAATTACATGGGTGTCCCATCGGGTGTGTCAGAATGTATACAAGGAAAACTGAAATTAAACAAAGAAGTAAGAAAATAAAAAATGCAAACCTTCCTTTAAGTCTTCTTGCAACCTCAAGATGAGACAGCTGAAGTGTTACTACACTTTTTGGATCTCTTAGGATTGTTTGATTGTGGATGTTGTAACCTTGTCTCTGAATGAAGAAGAAATGCTATGAGCAAGAGTGAACATGTGGAAAACCTTTCAGTATATAAATTTAAATGGAAAATGAGTAGAAGTTTGCTACAAATTCTCAAAGCTTATAAGGATCATTTTTAATGGAAAGAGCCTCATATTTATAGCTTAAGGAGAGGCCATGGATTATGGATCAAGGTTTGAAGGAGTTATAGGATTATGAACGCATTTTCCTGAAATAGCCCTTTGATTTGGTTTATGAAGTTGGATTACTTGAACATCCATTGGGGGTGATGAATATTTGGTTGGAAATAATATTTTCTTTGAGAAGTTAGGTATATGTGAATTATTGTTGCTTCTACCTTTGTAGGGTCCTAAAACTTGAGTGATTAAGATAGTGAAGTGGGTCTAAGTGGAGGGTGAATAGATGATTAGTTATTTATTTAATTAAATATCTAATTAACTTAGCCAAGGATATAAGAGTATGGTTTAAGCATGATTATAATTAATCAAATTAACTCTAAAGGGATGGGGATTGGCATATTATGCAAATGATAGGAATAACTAAGAATAGGTATGCATTTTTAGGCTATCTATAAAACCAATAATAAAAATCATCAAATCATAAGATAGAAAAAATATTGACCTAATTGTTACCATCGCCATTATCTTAATCATCTTATAATAAACCCAAATATAAATTTTATTTTAATATCCACTCAACTATATGCATGTTGTTTAACATTTAAAAACACCCAATATTGTCAAAAAGTATATAAACGCCATTTAAAATTATATATTACTAATAAATACAAATGATTGTCTTATGTAATGCAATTTTGGTTAAGTATTAAATATGTCTTAATTGCTGCCAACATAAAAATCCGTACTTTTTTCATGATTTTATAACTTTTTGGGATTACTGAAATTACATTATTATGTGTTTTAATAACATAAACATTTAACTAATACGACAAAAAATGTATATGCATAATGAAAACACTTTAAAACAAAAAACATGGTTCTTAAGAATAAATTGTGACACGTATTGTAAGGGTATAAACAAATTTGATTACTTTAAATAGTATTAATAAAATATCAGTCACATACATCAAAAGGTAGGGGATACTAACTTATATGGATTTTTTAGTTTTCTTAAGGTCATTAGAATGGTGTAGAGAGAAATGTTGTTTTTTCATCCATTCCTAACCTAATGGTCATTATAATGATCAATGTCCCAATGTTTTAATAAGCCTTAAATAGATACCTATTACTAACAAAAATGTAAAATAAAAAATACCATTGAGGTGGATCAACATGAAGTGGAAATGTCATCTCACATGATGGCTAGAAAGCCTCAAATAAATTCTAAATATGTTGTAGATGGGGAAGACAATGGAAATGATTCAATAATTTGTCCACCAAAAGGTGAATTTTGGAGACACCAAGAGCATCCCTAAGGAAAACCCAATGAATCATGTGGAAGGGGGAAATCCTCAATTCATTTCCCTTGACATCCATATTCTCCTCACCCTTAGATGCAAGGAACCTCTTCTCAAAACTATTTAAATGAGTACCAAATTTGGTGGTGATATCTACTGGAAAACAAAACATTCCATTAATGACATTGGTGTTATGGGTGAATAATCATGCCCACATTATGAGGGGACCAAATAGATGCATTCAAATTCTTCATCATCACATGTAGATGGAGAAGCTTTCATATGTTTGAATTCATCGTCTAGGTGCTCCTATCCCAGAGATCATCATATTCCATTTTTAGAAATAAATCTTACATAGTCCATAATTAGTTGTTCTAGACCATCCATTAACCCAAAATCAGTCCAGATCTATAGTTACAAGATGAGTTTTTCTACAAACCCTACATATCACTGTTGCTTGAATTTATTTTGCTTCATCTTGCTTATTTATCATTTTATCTGTCTAATCATCAGTTTCCTTACATAGCTTTTAATTTTATTAAATCAAATAGAAAAGGACAAACTAAGTAGGCAATATAGTATGGTACCCACTAATGTACCACCATTGTAAACTTAGGTGCCAACCCAATCAGCATTAGAAAGACCATAAGATATACTGGTGATTTGAAAAAAATTAAATATTAATCAAAGGATTGAAATTAATTAGATAAATACTATATACATCCAAGATATAGAATGTAATAGAAAACAAG
Source organism: Taxus chinensis (assembly GCA_019776745.2). Lineage (NCBI taxonomy): Eukaryota > Viridiplantae > Streptophyta > Pinopsida > Cupressales > Taxaceae > Taxus > Taxus chinensis. The sequence continues at coordinate 260,512,987 of CM034157.1, read as the reverse complement.
TACAATTAATGATAGGATGAGGGCGACTTAGTTGATTCATGAGTATCTGGATTGATTCTAGGTTGGAGTGATAGTGGAAAAGGCTAGATCTCGGTTGTGCATGCTTCATATAGAAAACAATGATCTACATATCAGAAGCACCCATAAAGGGATAAAACCATCTTGGGTGTTAGTATTTGAATTGGGCACTAGTGTCCTGGTAGTGAGTACAAATTTGATTCTTTCATGGTCTAATAAGATCACTTTCATTTCACTCTTTATCACACAAATTTGTTATAGGGTTTCATTGTTAGACTTCTACCTGTAAAACAAACCCTAATTACCTGCACAAGGCTCTAACACACATTGTATGGAATAAAACATGTATATTCTTGATTTTGAATGACCTTGTAGGTCACCCCAATGTGATTATCACCTAGCATTGCACTATTCGTCAGACTCAATGTAATTTTGGTGTGTGTTTCTGAGATATAATTGTCCCTTGAAACTAGATTTCCTTTGTGCTAGTCACACCAATATAATGGGTTATAACTACTTTTCCCCTAAGATAATGTATGCGATGGAATTTAGAACTTTCCCTTCCTATGTAATAAATGATGTAACTCAAATTTAGTCCTTAAGTATTGCTCTTTTCCCAAGTAGTAGATAGAAACTAATAGCCCCATTTCACAGTCCCTTAGAATAGTAAGTAAGTCATATATATTTATGATTCCTTTACTTGAATTTCTTCATTAACAACCCTAAAATCCAACCCAAAGTTATAATACAAGTTTTAGACAAGATAATGGTTGATGTGGTGTTTTAAAACATAAAAGAAGAGGGGAAACTTCAGAAGCACCCAAAGCAGACAGTAACACCTAGGTGTTCTTGTCCCTATTGGGTGCTAGTGTTTGAAAGGATCCAAGGATAAAACAAGAAATATTGATTTGGGTAACATATTGTGCAATGTCCAAAATTAAAGGGATAGTTCCAAAAAATAAAGGAAAAAAATATAAAAAGTTAAAACAATGTAAATGTAAAACAAAACAAGTGTTTTTAATGTCTATTTTTCTTGCTCAAGAATCATGCATATATTGACATACTGGAGGCATGATGTACTAATACTAAGCACATAATTTCATGTCTACATTTTCCCCCAATTTTTATTGGTGATTGAATATTTGATATATAAAGTAGATAGGAAGCACATACCTTGTGGAGAGAGGAAGGATGTTGTAACCAATAACGTACTAAACGAATATTGAAACTGATAACATGCCTGATGGATATTGTAGGATGTGTATTTTTGGATCTAATAAGGGATGATAACAATGCTTTTATTTTTAACTTGGATATTTACTTTTCCTGAGCCTTTTGTGCTTGACATTACTCTTTTTCCATTTGTGTTACCTTTTGTTGGGATAGGGATAGAGTTGTAAAATAAGATAAGTGTATTCAATGCTCATGATAAATGAAACTGAAATTTAACTTAGTGAATATAAGAATAGAAATACGTATAAAAAAGTGAATCAATGATATAATAAACTTGAATAAAAGATACAATTGTTCTTGTGTGTTTGTTGCCTTGGAGATGGTTAGAAGATTCGAGAGCAATCAATTCCCACTAGTTTGAATATACTAAGGATTCAGGCATCATGTCACCAAAGGAAGAGCGTTGGGAGAGTTTTTCAGGTTTTCCCTCCACCCATTGATGCTTACCCATGGATAAGTTCCACTATAGATGGTCACGAACCTGATAGAAATTACTCATGGATGACACATTCTTTTAGGCATATCACTATCCTATATATACCCTAGGTGTCACTCCTTATTTGATACTGATAGAAATAATTAAGCTGAGAAAGAAGAGTAATTAGTTGAATTTCTTAAAGTTCGAAACTTAGCACTGATTTTGTTCTTGTGTATTGGATAGTAACCTATATTTGAGTATCTATTACTAGATTATGAGAAAACCTATTACTGAGAACCTGTTCAACGTGTAAAGTACCTATTTTTCCCTAGGAAAAAACCATCTAGGTGAGACATTAGTGCTCACTATTCTTGTTAGCTCTAGGAAATTCTATTATCCTTGTCAATTCTAGGTGCTTTTGTCGTTGTGATGTTTTTGGCCAAAGTTTGATTACGAACCATTTTGTTATCTCCTATATGGCTAAATTTTTCTATGTACCATTATGTGTCTAGTTTCCAAACTCTTAAGAGGGTGAAATAGTTACCCAATGATTGAACCTACCCATTTGGGTTGCGTGATATGAATAAATGTGAGTGTGGCCCACATGAGGGAATTTGAAGCTGATGTGCATATCTAAAGAAGGAATCATGCAAGGGGAATAGGGAATGTGCATGGTAACAACCATGACACAATATATACAATGTCAGGTATGAGTAATTTTCATAGCCAAAATATATTCTTCATTGATTAATTATTTCGGATGAATACATAACACATATGTAGGATTTAGAAATCCTATTTTAAAGATCCCAGAAACTCTCCAAAACTCCTATATGTTAGGAAAAATAATGTTGACATGGGTAATTATTATTATTATTTACATGTGTTTGTATTTACCATATGGCTGAAACAGTAAATATATAGTTAGTGAGTGGTTCGTATATAAAACAAACATTATTGCTTTATTATATATTCGAGAGAATATTGTTATATCAAAATTTTGGTTAAGATTTGATTAATAAAATCTAAACACAAGTATTACAGAAGAATATAAACACAATAGTGTTCTTCTATATTATCATTGTAAACTTCTCTTCTAATTAATTCAGTGTAATACGCTTTAAATATATATAGGAGAGAAATTTCTATTAGTAAGGAATCTCCTAAAACCTACAATATCTCCTATATTTGTGAGTTAGTTCAACAACTATACTCGTGTAGAATATAATAGAAAACTTCTATATATGAACTATTGTTATATTGTTGTTAAACACAATGATATTGCAACAAAAATATATAACTGAGTTATATTATACCCTATGGTAAATAACCCCCAATATTCATGTGAACATTAACATTCCTAACATTCCCCCCTTAATGTTTACATGGTAGAAATTTTTTTTTGCACTTCCTCTCTAGCTTGCCACTCGTGCTTGCTCATGATCTTGGCACACACTCAGAACTGAAGGTAGAAGAAGGAACACATCAACTTCTTATCAACCATGCACTGTCGGGAACACATCTGACCGACGAGGATGGGAACACACTGAAGAATCATTTTCTTATCAACCAGTCACTCTAGGGAACACATCTGACCTAGCAGTGTGGGAACTCAAGCAGGAACACATCTAAACAACCTTCAATGGTTTTCAAGAGGCTAACCACAAACCTAGGTATGAACAGGAACACATCTGACTGTTCTACCTCATCAAGACTCATGATGTTGCTTTTCACTGTGCTATATGTTCTTCACTATGTTTTTGCATTGGGGAATTTATGTAGGAATAATCACATACACAACTGAAAAAAATGGAAATGGAAATTGAATCATGTTTGATCATGTTCCCCCCTCAATGTGAAATTTCCACTTATTGAAAACTACAAACTGTAAAAACTGAATTGCACAAAACCACACTGAAAAAGCATATACTCACACTATATATATGTATGTATGTATTCCACCACAACTTTGTGTGGCCCTATCGTTGGTGACTGACGAGAGGTCGTTGTCTGACCTCCAGCCTTTGATTGCCTCCATTCCTCCAGTAACATGCTGCTAGCTCAATTGATATTGACTTTGAGGCTCAACAATTTCCACATTGGGGTTACTTGTATAACTCCCCCCCTCTCTCCCCCAACAATGTGAAATCATGTATTTTTTGGACATCAAATGTAACACCGAAAATGCGTCCGTAAGGCAATTTTTTTTATTTTTCGAACTTTTGACTATTGACGTATGAATATTGACGACAACTAAAAATCTTGACTATTTTTTTTATTTGAATATGACAATGACTCAATTACAACTTTACAACAAGGTCAATTTGATTTATTTTAAATTTTGACTATATAAACTTTATGACTGACAAAAGAATAATATGACTACTTGGAAAAATAATATACTTTTTACATTTTTAGGGAATGACTAACTACTTGATTCAAAACTTACAAATTGTAACTGCAATATTGTTAGTCTAATTTAGAACTTAATAAAGAATTAAATAGACTAAAAGTAATAAAACTATATAAAAATGAAATTTTACAACGACTATACAAAAGCTACTTAAGTATGATGGTACAAAGTAGATTTCTAAATACGTGAACATATAATTATCCTAATTGACAAAAAATAAAGTACGATAGATCAAAGGATTCAGCACTAAACCTAAACGAATGACACCTCAATATAACAGCTATTAAACATAGACTCTTAGACTAAATGACACACTTTAACATAATAACATCTGGGCTTAGGATTTTAATTTGGCAAGGGACTCAATTTATTCAATTCACATAAAAGAAATGGGGCATTTTAACAGATTTCACGTAGATCATGTATCATGACAAATATAAGCTGCCAGATGTCGATTGCATGGAAAAGCGACGTGATGGTAAGATTGAAATGGCACTGAAAGAGATCTTGCAGGAATAATTAATGTCACCACTAGAGTGTGTCAAAGAAAATGTGGAAGGTTTGGAAACATTTCGTACTGATATACAATCTGAAGACGCTCTCGAGATTTGATAAAAGATCATAAATTAGGCATGAGCAAAAACTCTAGTGCCATGAATCATGTAATTCTTATCCTCCACTATTGTAAAAAAATCTGAATGATCACTTCTTGTAGGACATAAAATCTATTGAATGCAGCGGAGTTACAGATTTCAAATATTTACTTTGGGTTAAGATCACATGGGTGAAAATTCCTTCAAAGACAAACAATAGGTGCATGAATCTATGAGTTTACCAACTGAGGCTGAAAAAATAGATTCATAGACTTCTCAAATATCACTACACCTCTCAATCAAAATGTAAATATGTGTGAGCATCAATTATCGTAGAATGGAGTTTTTGAATTGGAGCACAATTCTTGAAACTGATAGGCCGAGAATTTCAACCAATGTCAAAGTGAATTCTGAATGCTATGTTGCAAATCATCCCAGATTCTTTTGTCATTACTCGTGGAACATAGATCTGCTTCCTCAAACTCTGTAATTTTTTGGCACACAAGTAATAGACTTATTTATCTCTTAGATCCCTTGGCTTAGATATGAGTGAATAATAATCAGTGATAACCTGACAACGTTACGTAGGCACTTAATGTTAATCAACAATCTTGAAAACTATAACCGGTTGTCACATATGTTCATCTTTAATAACAACGATAAATAGATAGATAAGAACAACTTTTACAAAATAGTTATGTTGCCTACAACTAATAATACAAACGTATAACTTAAATCTTTCAAGATTATAGGCACAAAATTCATAGTTGAGGTCTTCCCCATAGCAATTCATAATACTCAATCTATTGAATTCTTGGTTCAGATTTGATACCTAATATGAATGGTATACAATAGATTTACACTAGATGAATATAATTATAATCCCTTCAATATAATTCTTCTCTGTAAATTTCTCTTCATTCATTCAAATACACTTTACATATATATAGGAGATGAATTCCTATTATTAAGGAATCTTCAAAATCTACAATATGTCCTATATTTGTGAGTTAGTTCAACAATTATACTCACGTACAATATAATAGCAAATTCTTATATTCGAACTATTGTTATATTGTTGTTAAACACAACAATATTATAACAAACATATATAACTGAGTTATATTTTACCCTACAGTAAATAACCCACAATATTCATGTGAACATTAATATTCCTAACATTATACCCGTAAATCTATTAACAGGTTATCTGTTTGTATAGGTTCCTATTTTGTACGGTAATGGTTTTCTATTACGATGGCTATATAATAGCCTAATGTATTGCACATGACATCCGAAATGAATTAATAAGAAGATCATTATTCCCTGAATTTTATTCTGCAAATCTGGTCCAACTCTTTCATCTGGTATCAAGCGACACAGTTGATCCCACATAATGGAACTCTAGATAATTATACAAGGGGTGGTCATATCGTAATCTGCTCCTGTAGATGATCATATAGACCAAATTATAGTTTTTGATGGATCCATGGCTCTTTCTTGCAGGCGTGTGTATATTTTAGCAAATGATTGTGCTTCAGCCATGTGAATATTAAAAAAATAAATTGAGTATCGGAAAACATTAGATGATCGGATCATTTCTTCCATCTACCATTCATCTTCTTCATTTCTGATCTACTTGTATACATTTGAAGTTCTAGTGACATTCACGAGTTGAAGTTTGCTAGGCTTTGTGCGATTGGTAGTTTCCAGTTACCATTTATATTGATTGCGACATCAACTATTTAGAAGAAACATTGCATAAGGATTTTCAATCTCATACTCATATTGGTTCCATTTGGATTTGGTGTTTCATTTTTCACAATTTATTCAAAAATTATCAATCTTGTAGCTGAACGTGTTCAACCTATAAAGGCCTACATCAACGTTTGACTGACATAACTTGGATTTTGGGGTATTCTCTTGATTTGTGAAGAATTCCCTGATCTGATAGGAAGCTTGTGGTTCTTGTTTCTCATTGCTTCGAACCGCACCATGTTGTATGTGTATTGATGTCTTTCACGAGTTATATTTCATCGATCATTTCTATGTGGAGCTTTCTAGAGGTAGAGTTGTTAAACAATGTGTAAGAGCTTGCCATTTTATAGCTTGCGTATGTGTTAAAAAAGAAAAAAAGGGAGGATGTCGAGTATCTATTTTATAAGTCTAATGTTTAATGTTGTTTTTTGTTACTTAGTGTGGCTTATAAGTCGTGTTAATTGGCCAAAACATATTGAATATCCCATGTGAATTATTAATAGTCTTACTCTTTGTATTTTATCAAAGTATATTAGTATAGGGTGAGTATTGTTACTTTGTCATTTGTTTCGTATTTTCAAATACTTAATATTTGAATATGTTATGTATGTAAGTGTCATTAGTGTTTATTTTGTGTCAACATAATTGTCTAATTTGTCATTTTTAAGTTTGTGTTAACAAGTCACATTTTCAAATTTTCTATGTCTATGTAATTGTCAATGTAAAGAGTTACAAGAGAGTCAATTCTTGCCAAATAGTGGTAATATGTATTGTTAGACTCTAAAGTCAAAGTTTGGTCAAATGTCATAAAAGTATGTCATTTTGTTAAAATTATTTGTCTTGTTGAATATTATCTGTGTCAGATTCATTTTTAGAAAAGTCAAAAGTTGTGTCATTGTAAAAAAAAGTCCTAATAATAAAAAAAATTACCTTACGGACGCATTTTCAGTGTTACCTGACATCTGGTAAAATACAGTGTTTCACATTGTGGGAGAGAAGAATAAGCTCAATGTGAAAACAAATGTGTCTCATGATCAAATCTAGTTGAGCTAGCAACATGATATTGGAGGATGGAGGCATCAAGATATTGAAGGTCGATCAACGACCTCTCATTAGTCACCAACGATGGGGCCGCACAGAGATGTGGTGACATTTTGTGGTGTGAGTTTACTTTTAGTTGTGTGCTTCAGTTTCATTGTACATGTTTTGTATTACGTTCATGTTTCTAGTTTCTAGTGTGTAATTTTTAGCTTGTCAGTGTGGATTTAAAAATAAGAACAAAAGTTCATTCCTGTTCACACATATATGCTGGTATTCCTACATAATTCCCTAATGCAATAACATAGTGAAGAATAAATAACACAAAGAAATGCAACATCATGAGTCTTGAAGAGGTTGAACAGTAAGATGTGTTCCTGTTCATACCTAGGTTTGTGGTTAGCCTATGGAAAACCATTGAAGGCTATTTAGATGTGTTCATGCTTGAGTTCCCACACTGTTGGGTCAGATGTGTTCCCTAGAGTGTTTAGTTGATAAGCAGATGATTCCTGAGCGTGTTCCCATCCTCATCAGTCAGATATGTTCCCAACAACGCATGGTTGGTAAGAAGTTGATGTGTTCCTTCTTCGACCTTTAGTTTGAGTGTTGTACCAAGATCATGCGCAAGCACGGGCGGCAGGCTGCAAAGGAAGTGTGAAAGTTCTTTTTCTACCATGTAAACATTAAGGGGGGGAATGTTAGGAAAAATAATGTTGACGTGGGTAATTATTATTTACATGAGTTTGTATTTTCCCTATGGTTGAAACGGTAAATATATAGTTACTGAGTGGTTCATATATTGTTTTATTTTATATTCGAGAGAATATTGTTGTACCCATAAATCTATTAACAAGTTATTTATTTACATGGGTTCCTATTTTGTAGGGTCTTGGTTTTCTATTATGATGGCTATATAATAGCCTAATGTATTGCACGTGACATTCATAATGAATTAATAAGAAGATCATTATTCCGTGAATTTTATTTAGCAAATTTGGTCTAGTTGTTTCACTATATATGTGAGTTTTTAAAACAAATCACAACTCTAACAATTGTATAATACATGAGATTATATCTCATAAAAAAAATCTAAATACAAACGTTATAATAATTCATGTGAGAAGTATTAATAATTCCTAACATTCCCCCTTAGTGTGAACATGGGAGAAAAATAACCACACTGTCATCTGTAGCTTTCCACCCTTGCATGCTCATGATCTGGATGGTTTTTTAGGACAACCAACAACCTTCAAGGATGGTTTTTCAGGACAACCGTCAACCTTAACAAGGATGGTTTTCCAAGTGGCTTACCAAAAACCACAATAAAGGATGGTTTTATAGGACAATGAACAACCCAAAATGATGTTACTTTTCCTTGTGCTTTCATTTTTCCACTATGTTTTTCCTTCAGGGAATTATGTAGGAAACATTGCTCACTATTTACAAATTTGAATAGGAATGTTCTTCACACACATCACAAAAATAAACTAGAAACTAGAAAAAAGAACACTGTAATTGAGACACACTACAAAACATGTACTCAAAAAATGAAGCTTGCAAATGAAAACAAAATCACACCACAAAATGCCACCACAGCTACATGCGACCCCGTCGTTGGCAACAGACAAGAGGTCACTGATTGACCTCCAACCTCTTATGCCTTCATACTCCAGTAACATGTTGCTTACTAAAAAATATGGCAATGAAGCTCAACTGTTTCCGCATTGGATTTATTTGTATCATTTCCTTCCTGTAGTGTAAAACAACACATATTACATACCTTAATCGAATGTCAGATTCTATCGAAAATGCACTCGTAAGGAAAATTATTTTTATTTTGACTCTATATGATGTAGGAATTAACACAAATAACTCTTGACTCATTTTTAATTTTAAAAATATTACTAATGACTCAATGAGTCTTAAAGGGGCTGCAAAAAAACTCCAAAAGTATACACAAGCCCAGAATAAGGAGATGCCCACAGGATGGCCAAAAAAGATGGTATTTTTCAAACATAGTATTTTTAAACAAAATTTGAATTAATACAACATGGATGAAAACATAAGTAATTTTGTAAAAAATGTTACTTGATTTCGAGTTACTGAGTAAAAATTAGTAAGGTTTCAATTTCCAGTAAAAAAGGCTCAACGATTAAAAACTTACCCAAGATGGAGAGGAAATTTAATGTGTGACCACTCGTTGGAACCAGGAGGAAATAAAGATTCTATAAATTTCAATGGCCTGAAGAAATGACACCCAAAAAATATTAATTTGGCCAAAAAACTGCATTAATTGCCTTCAAAATGTAATTATTTAAGCAAAAACTATAGAAAAATTAAAATTTTAAAACCTATAGTATTGCGAAATAAAGAAAATAAATAGCCATTCAAAAATGGGTGTGCAGAAAGATTTTTTTGTTTAATGTAAATAAATCACATGGAACTAAGAGGTGGAAAAAAGTGTGGAGATGTTAGAAACCAATGCAACAGTTTGGTGGAGAGATGAATGCAATGTCAGAGTAATTTGAAGATTGTTAAATGCTCTACAACTGGTATTTGGCTAGTGAAATGGTGTGGAATCTGTTTGTGTGGTGATGCTGACCTTCGAGAATAGTTTAGGTAGGAGATTGAATGACTCATGTAAGTAACAATAAAACAAGAACGACACTCAACATGTCTGCGTAGTGAGTTCCACCAATTTGATAAGACCACGGATAAAATTGAACCAAGAGAGAATCAAACCAATTAAATTGTATCTCACATAGTCAATGCAAAAAATCACTCCACAAAAATATAAATACAAATGGGGTCCAAAGCATACAAGTGTGTCCCCACTTTGTGGCCATAAATATTTTAAAATCTGACTAGTAAATAAATAATTAGAAAATACTATAAAAATTTAAAAAATCAAGTAAATTCTGGATGCCCTGCACCTTGGTATTTATAACCTCTTTAAAAATGCATGTTTGGTCATTTTTATATGTGTTTGTTCATGTTTTGGTTATCAGACATAGTTTGCTGAAAGTACAAAAAACTACAAAAAAGTGGGGACACAGTTATATGCTTTGACCCAATGATGATTACCCAACCGCCACTCTTACATGTCTGAATCTGTGTAAGAGCTTGCAAAAATTGATACACCAAAGATGTTTCTCCTTTAATTATTGGAACATCCCTCTATAATGCTAAGATGAAATCTGATATGTGGCTTACTCCCATGTAGGATGCTCAACACATGAGAAAAAAATTCCTGTCTATTATCCTCAAATAAACTATCACACCCTCTCTATGGAACACCCTGATGTCAACTGGAAATCTCCTCTGATGTGATTTCCATTGGCAATCTTTGGGGAAATACTTAGCACTTTGATTTTTAGATTAGAATGCATCAAAGAATATAAATAAAACTATACTAAATTAATATGCACTCACATAAACTATCTTAAAATCTCACGCATCATGGCACCAATGACATAGCTATCCCTACACAAAAACTATTCATCCACCATACTAATATTTCTATGATACCATATGTCAGGTACGAGCAATTTACACAGGAAAATATAATCTTCATTGATTAATTATTCTAGATGAATACATAACACATATATATGATTTATAAATCCTATTTTGAAGATCCTACAAATTCCCCACAACTCCGATATACATGTGTTGTTAAAAAAACTCACAAAAACTCTAACAATTACATAATACGTAGGATTATATCTCACAAAAAACAATATAAATATAAACATTACAATAAATCATGTGAGAAATATTAATGATTCCTAACATACAAAATAATGGGAAGAAATCTAGCATAAAGTGTTAGTGAAAAAGTATCATGACATAATGTAACCAAAATTAGTCAAACACTCATCAATATAGAAAAATGACATGAAGGAGCTGGTGGAATACACATGACACCTTAGGATGTCAAAAGATAATCAAATCCTTCAAGTCTATACAAGCAAACAAGAAATCAAGAAATCAAGCAATTAAACATATGGAATATACCACAAATAAGGGCAATCAAGACACAAGCATAGACAAGATACAAATGAATCGGATAACCATAGTTGGGAGTAGGCATGCAAGAAAAATGCTACACATGAAGCACCCGTTAACATGTTATAAAAATGATAGTATGTCACAATGTATACATCTGAAAATAAGAATGTAAGTGTTAAATATTGCAATGATAACACCTGAATATAGAGAAATAGGGAAGGTAAATTCCCCCAAGATCCTTAGTGGGACTAGTAGAGAAAAAAATAAAGCATAATAAATCATGTGATAACCTATAGATAGCCAACATTCACCTCAAAGTACCATGTGAACATGCATGTGTATATGTAAAAGGATAGAACATACTATGAATCAAAGTAACATGATAGGAAAAATGTAACATAGAATAGTATAAGCAAGCAAAGGATACATGTATCTAAGATCTAAGCTATTTTTTTTGTACTTTTACTAATATTTAAATGTTTATGTATTATTATAATATGAAATACTATGACTAGGGTAAATAAGTAAGGTTGCCTCCAATTTATGTGTAAAAAGTGAGGTTCATGTCGGTAAGTGTTCCCTTAACATTTGTGTTTGAACCTACAACACTTGAATGCTTCATCAAGTAGCAAGGGGGAAATGGTATGCACCCCAAGTGTGAATGCCATAGTGATTTATCTAATGATGAAATAGGGTGAGGGCCCACTATCTACTAATATGAGAGAGGAACGCATGTTAACATGATCCAAGGACCTAGTGCCATGTAAAATTTCATGTGTCAAGATGTGTGAAGTAATATTATGTCGTGCATGTGGGGAATGAGACCATAGAGTGGGCCTAGATATACCATGTTTAGTATGTATTTTGTGTGTAGACATATTCCTATGAGATGGGCTATAGGACTGATATATACATCGTGGGTGATAAATCACACATGGAGAAGATCTAGGGGGGTGTAGAAGTAGCACACAAAGTGATAGGATCTCTAAATTCATTAGTAGTATATGTCAAAGATATGGGCTACATCAGTAGGTGTAGAAGTATGTGTAAAAAAGGTGGTGACAAATGAAGATGTGATGGTGAGTGGTGCCAAAGATAAAGAGGCCCATGGTGGGATGCCTCAAATAGTGATAGTGTAGTGTTTGTGTATGAAATTAAGGCATAAATGAATTATGGATGTGATACATTTAGAAGCCATAAGCTAAGGATTTTGTAAGACCATGTCACAATGTGTAACATTGGATCCAATAGAGAAAGACATAAATATATTAAAAGACCTAATAGTGATTCAGAGAACCACAAGCCCATGAGAAGTAGGTGATCTAAGTGTCATATGGGATAATTGAAATCTAATAAATTGAAAGAAAGATAATTAACATGCATTATGTTTGAAATTAGGATGCACTATAACATTGTTAACAACATGAGTACTAATAGAAACATCAATGTGTAATATATGTGATGAAAAATAAGCATGAAAATATGCATCAGTAAAGGTAATAAAAAATGGAGGAATATTGATAGTAATAATAAGAAACTCAAGAGGATAATCAAAATATGATGTAGGTGGAACCACATGATAAACATGATTAGAAGAGGAATCAAGAGTTACTTTTTCATATTAGGGTAATGGATCATTGAAAATATTAAGATTTCCATTTTTATTAGTAGATTTATAAATAGAAATGGTAGGCTCAGGAATCTCAATTTCATTGTTGTGGATTAAATCTAGGATCAAATGTCTAATCTTAAAACATCTATCAGTGGAATGGGAATTACATCTATGATAATCAGAATGTGTATTTTCAACGAAACTCTTTCCATGAGAATCATCCAGATCTATCTCAAGAGGAGATGGAAGAGATATCAGATTGCTTTTAATAAGATGAGGCAATAACATATGAGGTGGATATGACAATCTAGAAAAAGTGAGCCATATATGTTGTATTTGGATTTGTGTAGGTTGAGATACAACATTAACAGTATGCTTAGGCTTACTAGGCTTGCCTTTTAAGGCATATTTAGCTTGAAATGTTTTAAGTAGATTGATTGGAAATATTATCACCATACTTAAGCTTTCCCATAGAAAGTAACTTATTTTCACATGCTTTAAGAGTATGACATAAATGATCAAAAGAATGAAAATAATAAAAGAGAACACATTCTTGTAAAGGAGGCAATAGACTTTGGAAAAATAGATCTTGTAATTTAGATTCAACCAAGACATTATTCATTTTAGAAATATTATTCTTATAGAATAAAGCATACTCACTAAGATGTTCATTAGATCCCTTGCTCCATTTTATCCATTTATGCATATGATAGTTTAGTTCTAATGTTCATAGAAAAGTGAGTAAAAAATAAATTCGTTAGAGGAGTGAAATATCTAATAAAATGCAAAGGAAAATCATAAAACCATCGCAAAGTATATTCCTGTAAGATCCTTGGGATCGATTTGGTCGATAATTTATCATCACAAGAATAATCCAACCATGCAACATGTAATGATTAAATATAGTCTTGTGGATCTCCATGGCCGTCAAAAAGAGGAAACTTGGGTTAAGGAAAATTGGGTGGAAGTGGGTAAGGTGAAACTTTGGGTGCAAGAGGACTATGTAGTAGAAGTGAAGAATAAGGAGATGGAGGAGAAAATGAAGATGCATGTTGTAATTAATGAATTTGAGATTATGAATCATGGTAAAAGGACTTTGAAGCATTGATACCTGAAGAAGAACTAGGTTGGATATGAGAAATGAGGGGGAAGAAAAGTGAGTAGTGAGTGTGGAAATAGGCATATGGATGGTGGATATCGTCACATTTGTGGGGGAAAGAGGAAATTGGAATATGGGGTGGTAATAGTAGAGATATATAAGGTACAAAGCACATTGACATGAGCAACATTGTCATGGGCGCATCAAGGACATGTGGTACATGAGAGGGATTTTCATGTAATGAAGAATGAAAATTGGTGAGAGAATCAAGTTGTGTATGATCCAAATTAGTTTCTTCATCATAATAATGTTCACTATCAAAGGATTCTATGTTATTGAGGGAGATCTTATGGGAATTGAAGAGAGGATTATCATGCGTGGTTTTAGCCATACTATTGGAACAATTAAAATTCTATGGAAGAAGATTAGTATGTTTTTGAAGACCAAAGTGACCACTACGAGTAATGGGCATGAAAGAGGAAACACACAAAACCTATAGCCATTAGGGATATGAAAAATAGATCTAATAATGGGCATGTAAGGATTAGGTTTACCAGAATTTAAATATTAATCAAAGGAATGAGATCAATAAGATAAATATAAGAGACATCCAAGATATAACACGCAATAACAAGAAAGTGCAAATAATGAGAGGATGATAATGACTTAGCTTATTCTTCAGTATCTAAATTGATTATTGGCTTAAGTGATAGTGAATCAGTCTAGATATGGACTGTGCAAGCTCTGTCTATAAAATAATGATATGTAGATATGATGGATAGAAGCTCCTAGAAGGGGACATTACTGCCCTAGGCACTAGTGTCTAGGTAGTGAGTGTGGATATGATTATTTTAGATTCTGATAGCTCACCTTCACTTTGATCATTGTCACTTTTACTTCATTATAGGGTTTTAATGGTTAGACATATACCTTCAAAACATACCCTAACTACCTGCACAAGGCTTAAGCACACATTAGATGGAATAAAGTATGTATATTATTGGGTCAGAATGACCTTGTCAGTCACTCCAATGTGTTTATCACCAAACATTTTACTACATTTCAGAATCAATGTAGTTCTAATGTGTGTGTATGTGTGATAGAATTGTGTCCTTAAATCTAGGTTGGTCTTATGTCAATCACACCCAGATAGTGGACTACAACTTCCCCCAAGATAATGTGTGTGATGGAATTCAGAATTTACCCTTCCTATGCAGTGAATGATGTAGATAAAATGTAGTCTTTAAGTGTTGTTCTTTTCCAAAGTAGTAGATAGAAATTAATAGCCCAATTACCCAACCCCTTAAAATAATAAGTAATTCATGTATATATATGATTCCTTTACTTTAATTTCGTCATTAACAACCCTAAAAGTAGAATTTATGTGATAATAGAAGTCTTGTAAAATATAATGGTCGATGTGGAATTTTAAAACATAAGAGAAGAGGGGAACATGATAGATGTGCCCAAAGGGGATAATAGCGCCTAGGTTCTCCTATCCCTATTGTGTGCTAGTGTCCAAAAGGATTTGAGAATAAAACATGAAATACTGAGTTAGGTGACATATTATGCAATGTCCAAAAATACAGGGATATTTCTAGAAAATCATATGACAAAAGTATACAAAGATAAAAAATGTAAATGTAAAGAAAAATAAGTGTTGTTAATGTCTAGTTTTCTTGCTTAGGAATAATGCATATAATGACATGCCAGAGGAATCATGTAATAGTACTAAGTGTATAATTTCATGTCTCAACTAACTACATAAGCAAGATATATAAAGCAATAAGCACCCCACAAAGTCACCCTAGTCAAAAAGATAAAAGGGCAAAATAAGGCTATGAAAAAGGGAATTACACAAGAAGAACAAGAAGAGATAAAGGTCAAAACTGAACCTAGGATTCAAAGTCGGTTTGTGAAGATAAAAATTTATAAACTGCAAGTAACTATAAATACATTTCATACTATTACACTCAAATACATAGGTAAAAAATGTATCTTCTTGAAAAAAGGGAATGGTATGCCTAGAAATCCATCAAGTGGGTGCAAGAATGACACTCAAGATAAAGGGTGAAGAATGGATCCAAGTACCATGCCTCCCTCACTCTCTTACGATCACATTACATAGAGAAAATATAATGCAAGAGTATCTATTTGTGCAATGTTTTGTAGGGTATGAAATATGCCATAGTTCACATAAAATCATAACCACACTTGTAATATATGGAACTCTCTAGAGAAGAGGAGGAAATACTTATGAATACAATCAAGAAAATAAATTCCAACATGGGAGAAAGCATAGAGAGGGAAGATATTCCCTACAAGATAGTGTGTAGATCATGCCTTGAAGAGGAATTAAAGGTCATAGGTTGGGAATTTACTATGAGGAGAAGGGAATCCTTGACTATAAAATACATAATTCATAAGTTGTAAAAACAATTGGCAGATAAAAGGGTAGCACATGAAAGAGTGGAACATGCACACAAAAGGAAAAACTTAAAAGTATATAGAAAAGTTAAGACAAAAGTTACCAAGACCATAGTGCAAGAAAATTCCAACACTCTCTCTTCCTCCATTACCACTAGTACAAACCACTCCTCCATATCAACAAGAAATGATAGATAAAATTTCACAATTGGATTATCCCAAAACATAAGGTATAAATATGAGTGCACAAGAACCTCTAGCATGACCAATTCCAATTGTGCAACAAATGGATGAAGTATATTAGAACAAAAAGGAGGAAGAGAAAAGAAAAGAATATACTACAAAAAAGGATGAATAAGAAAAATTAAAACAAGAAGAAGCCACCAAGGAAGTCCTAAGGAAGGTAGAAAAAGATTCTCAAATTACGCAAGAATAAAAAGTAGAAAGAAAGAGAAAGGAAGTGGTATAAGAATTTGATAAGAAGGGTGAGGTAGAAAAGAAAACGACACAATAGGAATACGATAAAAATTGCAAGGAATAACAAAATGATCTACAAAGAAAATCGATTGCACAAATATAATTACAAAAGAAGGAAGTAGAAAGGAAAAAGAGGGAACAAGATAAGAAATAAGAAGAGAATGAATAGAAGTAAGAATTAGAAAAAATAAGAAGAATGTAAGAAAAAGGAGGAAGAAAGAGAAACGAAAAAAATCAAGAAGTAAGAGAAGAGAAATAAAAGAAGGTGGAAGAGGAACAAAAGATCAAATAATTTTTGGAAAAGGAATAAGAGTAGGATTACATTGTGAAAGAGAAGTATTGTTCGAAGAAAAAGGTTGAGGAAAAATAGAAACAAAAGAACATGGAGTCATCCAAGCTAGAAAACATTTTGGAAAAAACAAAAAAACCCTTCAAGTACAAATAAAGAGTGCATAAGTATAAGAAAAGGAAAAGGATAGTGCAATGGAGGTAGTAAGGTCTATCTCTAAACCACTCTTAGATGAATGAGGTGAAGGAGGGGGTGCATATAAATTTTGGTGATGAATGTAGACAATTGCATAGGCTAGGTAGCACAAGCTTAATCTCCCCTTATCACATCTATGTACAACTAATCATCATCTTTCTCAGATAAGTATAAAAGTGAGTACATACCAATCCATTTTCAACATAGTTGAATTGGACATTGAGTAAATGAAATTGCAAATAAAAACTAAAGGAGTAAACACTATACGAGAGAATATTGGCTAGGAAGAAATGCAATTGGAACAAAAAAAGGCCACACTAGAAAATATTGTTTAATCTTAGGAAATATATAGATGATAATTGTCCAAAACCTATCACTAAGCCATAGGTGATCAAGTTAAGAGTGAGAAAGGATAGCTAATGACTCTAGTTATTAGACTAGTGGATAATTAATAAGGGGAAGACATTTCACAAATATTCAAGAGTCAAGTACACTAAAAAATAAAGGCCAAGGGAATAATATTAATTTTATAAGAATATATAAAGATCATATAGATAGTTGCAAGACAAGTAAAATAAATTACATTTGAATTATTGGGTTAGAATGTGTAATTCCAAGAAAACTATAGGATAATAAGTTAGACACCACTCTTTCTTAGATGTGTAGGAATAGATGGTAACCTATGATAGATGATAAAGAATAAGATAAAGCATTACAAAAATCCTCGCAAATTCTAGACAATAATAGTGATAGATTGCATGAATGGGAGAGGAGAACACTGCGAAATAATTTATAGGGGTGCAAATGCATAAAATGATATATTTTTTCATGGCATTAATGTAAGAAGTTCAATATGACATAACTCTTTAGAGCTCAGTTTTGGATTCTGCAAAGGACAATGCGTTGTTTGAAGTTATACAAGCACTATAACAACTTTAGGTGTACTTTGGTACAATGGATGTGGCCATCATAGTTTGGAATGTCTACAAGAAATATTTAGCATTAGTTCTACCAAATATGAATAGTATTAAGATCACCCCCAAGTAAATAATACCTCACCTCATGCTCCCAAAAATTTAAGCAACATAAACACCACCATTAATAGTTCCTTTACAGGTACAAAAGTACAAAAATCCCCACTTTCACAATCTATAAACAAAAGTAGATTCCACAACATCAAAATTTTACAAATAAGTAAAATTTTGGAGGAAATTATTAAATTCTCTTAGATATTTTTATGAAGTTATCAATAGTTTGAGAACTCGAAAGGGCAATCAATGAGGCAATTTCCATAGATTGAAAACTTGAAAGGGTGATTTGTTAAAAAGTCTACTTAATTAAAGACCCATGAGGGAAATTAAATATTGTATATGTGGATGAAAACATGTAAAATGAATTTTAAATTTTCCTTACTTGATTGTGAAAAAATAATCTAAGTGTTCCATATAAAAAATAGAATAAGGACGTTTTAAAGTGAATAGAAAATGCTTTAGGACTTTGCAAGCTTTGTCTTAGGACAAGACAAATATTTAAGTCTGGGAAAGTGTTAGAAGGGCATTAAGGCTTTGAAGATAACTTTATATATTTTGTATAATTTTTTATACTATGTCATATCTAATGTATGTGTAAAGGATAAATAATAAAAAATAGTAGATACGTAATGCTCCTCTATATATGAACAAAATGCAAAGAACTCCTCTAGCCATAAAAGAGAATATGAAGGGACTATACTTAGATGCCAATCACCTTGGTTATTATAAACCTATGCAAGCACATTGTGCATAAGGTTAGATTGTTGGCAAAAAGTTCTAAATCTTAGTATATATTATCAATATTTTATATCCTAAAGTAATCTACTTCTAGTTATGTGAGGTCTCTCTCTCTCTCTCTCTAGCTAGCATGTTTCCCCTTTTTATGTAGTTGTGAAATTGTAATGGTGTTTCTCATATTTTATTGTGCACTATTAAAGGATTTTAAAGGGAATGAATATGTGTAGTAATTTTTACACCCATCACAAAGGAAAGAAATCCCATGCGAATCGTCCTATCACCCAGCAGGCGTTGGGCGCTCACCCGAGTCACACACGGGCATTGATTCTTTATTTTATGTGATTTAAGTGGGAAACCATCACATATGTCATTACCGTAATGAATAAAGGTGGAAATGATACATACAATCATCATAGGGCTCAGAACGGCCTCTAGAAAAATGTATTCATTCCAAATAGAGGATACTTATAGATAATAGATAGAACTACAACAGAAAGGAAAATACATAAGGATTTACATCTATTCCATAACATCCATGAACAAAAATGAACAAATATAGATATGAACCAAATCAATTACACTCCTTGTCATTCATGTTTGTAGCCTCATTACATTCAATGGATCCATTAGACTACCATAGCTTGATCAGACCGAAGTCTTGCATCACGACAGGGATCATGTCCTTCATCCATACAAAGAAAAATTTATATCCTAGCCCCTTAATACATTACTCCTTTATATATCCTCTACCCAATCCCATAGATTTCTCCCAGTATTTCTACAGAGCTCCTCTCTCTATACTCTCCTCCCATCTATCTCTACTATCTTCCTTTTTCTCCTGCGAGCACTCGCATATATAGGCATCCCAAAGTTCCAACTCATCCTTTTGCAGCCTCAGATCCAATTCCAAGTGTCTGAAAGTGGTCCTCCATGGGAGCATGCTTCTCCAGGCCTGGGCTCTCCACTTTTTGCCATGATGTCTTCTAGAACCTTCTATCACAGGGCATATTCCTTTCATGGGCATCACATTGCTAGGATGAAACCTTATCCACTCTGCATGCATAGTTGGGTCACAATTTTCTCGTGTCCTACCCAATATGGCTAAGTCTTGAAACCTTAGCTTTGTCCACATGTGGGCCACAGGTTTTCCTAAACCATTCCTTAAACCTTGTCATGGGCACCTTTTTCTTGCGCACCCTGCTTCAACTAGGCCTTGCGCCCCTACGCGCCTTTTTGTACTTGGCCAATATTTTGGGGTGCCAAAAATATGTGAAATATCCTAGACTATAACAATAACATGTATTGATCAATGATTCCAAGCACCACTACTAAAAATGTTGTTGAGTTCATATGGTCTAGATGCAATTGATATAGGTGTGTATGGTCTTGGATTCTTGTTCATGGGATTAACAATGCAATAAGGAATACAAGACTTGATGTAGTGATCCACACCTATGTGCATGTACAACTAGTATAAGTGTGAATCAAATGTGGCTAGAGTATTTGTAATGATAAAGTATCTCAATGTATTGGCATATTGTGCCTCCCAAATGAGTATCTTTCAAGGTGTGCCAATATGTACACAAATATAAACAATATTGTAGATAATCTTGTTATATAGATAGAAATTTCATTCCTATTCACCTTACAAAAGGGAGGTATAGGAATTATGAAGTATTTTTTAGTTGAGAAGAAGGGTACCTAAACTGAGTATTTGTGTTAATGCATTTCTAGTAGTATGATGAGCACTTGTATTTTTAGGAAGATAAGATAAATTTCTATAATGCTTTCATTTCCCTTATTGTGCCTTAAAATTACAAATATAAATTGTAAAGGTAAGTCATCTAATTCATATATCATGCATTCTATATCTTATTTTGCATTATTAGTAACTATAGTAAATTATAATAAAAATGCAAAACTATCTTCTTACCCTATATTTAGTGACACCATTTCTTAATTTATTGACTAATAACATATATGTATTTTCAATATGTGGAGTACCTTTGCACCATGTTTATTGATGTATAAAAGGTGTATGTGACCAAATGCCCATGCTACATGAGTACTACACCAAGTGCATAATCAAATAAATCAATGTGAATTTTGAAGGAGTGTGTGATTTTGGACATTATGTGGATAGGTGTTACATAGAATAATTTCTTTAGAAACTAAAAAATAAACTATTACACATGATTTGAATCAAAATTTTTTGAGTGTGAATTATCTGGCTAATTGGACAATATATTTTTGAGAAGCCAATGATGAATTTTTGATATAAATTTGCAAGTCCAAGGAAAATTTTCAACAATTAGGACAATCTTGGACCCCTTTATTGTCTAGATATATATGTATTCATGTGCAATTAATAAGAAAACCCAGATATTGGATTTTTTTTTAAATGTGCATTTCACAATTTTCCCCTATAGATTGTGTGTTAAAAAAGTATTTTAAGATACATGAGATGTGTCCCACATTCTCATTCCAATTCTCGTTAAATATGAAAATGTCATCCAAATAGATGATGAATAAAGAGTTGAAGAAGGGATAAAGAAGATCATCCATCAAGTGCATGTATATGGTTAGAACACTGGCCAATCCAAAAGGAATAACCAAGCATTCTTACGATCCCTCCCATGTCTTGAAATATGTCTTCTAAACATATTCAGGATGGACTTAGACTTCATGGCTACCTCACTTCAGGTCAATCTTGGTGAAATATTGTGGAACTCAGAGATGGTTAAAGAGGTTTCCATTGCATGAAATTGGATACCAGTTATTTGTTGTTATTTTTTGAGTACATGATAGTGCATGTATATTCATCATCTCCCATATATTTCTTGGGTGCAAAAACTATTGAGAAAATTTAAATAGAAGAGTTAGGTATGATCTTTCTCTAACTGAGGATGTTGGAAAATCACTGAGAGGAGGTTGAATCAGTGGATTTAAAAAATTTTACTTCAATTATATTAATTTAGATTTAACATATATGAGCCATAGTGAGATTTTAATTATGTGAACCATTCAATGATCCATCATGATATAAAAATGCAAAATAATAAAACCATCCATATAATCATGAAACAAGAGAGAGAGAGAGAGAGAGAGAGAGAGAGAACGTGAACATAACATATAGGTGGGAAACCCTCAAGGGGAATAAAATCCACTAATCATTGCATTATTAGAAAAAATCAAAATTTAGTGAAGCACCAACTCCACAAAGAGCACCAACTGCTACTCTATCTAGCACTAATTAGACTTTAACAAACAACAACTTGCAAGGAGGTACCAACACCCTAATTTATCAGGAACTAACCTAAATTTAGAAAGAAACAACTTATAAGGAGAAACCAATCCCCCAGGGTTTTAGTGAAGCACCAACTCCACAAGGAAGACCAAGTACCAACTTAACCACCTAAGAAACGTTTCCACCTTTTCTTGTTGCTATCTCAAAAAATGATTGACTTCTTTGCACTTCTTCTCTCTTCTTATTGGTATACTCTCAAAATATGATATATAAATCACATCAACATGAACTCAGGCCTCTTGGAAACTTTATGATCATAAAACATTATTTTTTCTTCATACACAAGCTCATCTCTCATGAAAGCACCCAAAACCATATCCTTATCTCACTTGCTCTTCTTCTTCACCTTATCATAAACATGGAAAAAATACCTTATACAAGAGAGGTAAATTCATATTTTCATTTTACATACATTATTCATGGTCTTTAAGACCCCATACAACCCTCACAAACCTCTATAGGTTGCATTTTTACTCCATCCACTCCACTATCCCAAATAGGCCTAAACTGTCTTTCTTATATACTTGTCTCAATCTCAAAACACCGTATAGGTCAAACATATGCACTTAGGTTAGCCATCATAGAGTAAAAGGAAAATGGTAAAAATTAAAAACTCAAAACATCAACTCCATTAGGTCATAAACAACTCCATTGGAACAATTTCTTCTTTAGGACTTAAGTAGACCTACTTTATTAGGTATATTAGTACAATGATGCCACTTTAAATTATTAGAGAAATAAGAACATCATAAAAGAAAAAAAAATCAATAACATTGTTAATGACCTATAAACACTTCCACCATGCTTGAAAATCTCTGCAACATCCATTCATTTCATGAAATCACTCAAAAACCAAGACTGACCTATTAGGATTGCTAAAGACACTAAATCACACATTTGGGTACATTCCTAGGTCCTAATCACATACTTGTATTCATATGATTCGTAAGCAATAAAAGTAATAATTGACCACTATTTTTATCCTCTTTGCTTTATTTTGGGTTTACTTCTCAGTCTTACACACCCCACTTCCTAGTATGACCTTATTCACTTGAGTTTATCTAAGTCTGGACACCAACGCTCACATGCCCTTGTCCTCCTAGGTGCCCCCAACCTCTTTATATCTTACTTGCCTCTTCTAGCTATTGGGCATCTTGATTTATTATGAGTAACATTTTAGTGATTAGTTATGAAATTCAAACAAGGGAATCATATAAATACAATTCTATGTGATCAAATTAAAGGATTAATGTCTAAGCATCTATTATCATCACCTAAGGTTACATCCAAAGGCATTCTAAGTGCATCAAAGCATCCATCTAGATTCATTCAAGGGAAAATGGAATGCATACACTTTATAGAAGGGAAAGTTCATTTTGACATCCACACATCTGCTTACATTTCTACATCTAGCTATTTCTCGCTATCAAGTGCATATTTCACAAGAGCCACCTAGGGCACAATTCTTGCACACACACATGAGAACTACATGGAGTCTGAAATGTAGTGCAGTTCCCAAATCATAAGTTTACTCAATCAAGTGACTTTTAGGGTCAGTACGACTTTCCATTTACATATTTTTCTTTTTAATATTTGATTTTTTGGGGGTTTTATAGGTGGTCATTTATTTTTCAGGTTACATACAACTTCAGTGATCTTCCAGTGACCTCCAGGTGATCAATAATGAGGGTTAGTAAACAAATTGTGACACTGTGTTAAGAATTATAAGCACTAAGAGGGGGGTGAATCAGTATCTTATCAAAATTTTACAATCAAAATACACTTCTTCAATTTGTTACAGTTAAAATATCGCAATTGTGATGAAGTATAAAATTCAACCATGAGAGAGAGAAGTAAATACACATGAACACATGAGGAGACAAGATTTAATGTGGGAAACCCATCTAAAAAAAAACCACTGAAACCAAAGAAATATCTTGGAAAATTGTCCTATAAAGTTACAATGATTTCACGTTGAGCATCAAATCAACTTGAAGCTATAACTCCAAAATTTAGTCAAGATGTTACTTGACATTTATCAAGCTTCAACTAGCAAGAAGCTTCAACTCCCAATAATTTAACTAGCAATAACTGATCTTATGTAAGCTACTAATTACAAGGAAGCTTTAACTCCATGATTTGGTACAACAAAAAATGACCTTTAGTAAGATTCAACTTATAGGGAAGAAAAAAATACATACATGCTTAGCTGCAAATTAGAATTTTTTAGAAAAATTTGATCACTTTACTTTTTTTATCTCATACAGTTGATAGTGACAACT
The DNA here is from genome assembly GCA_019776745.2 of Taxus chinensis. Classification (NCBI taxonomy): domain Eukaryota; kingdom Viridiplantae; phylum Streptophyta; class Pinopsida; order Cupressales; family Taxaceae; genus Taxus; species Taxus chinensis. The sequence goes on along the minus strand of CM034157.1, from coordinate 260,488,048 downwards.
ATATTAACTCACTTTTCTTTTTTCTTTCCTCTTCTTAATTTTTCATAGCTTTAATACACTTACACCCTTCTTATTTTCTCAAAAGTATGTCCTCATTTGTGCACTCTTTCAATAAATTTTTCATGCTAAAAAATTGATCTTAACTTCTTAATACAAAACAATGTTCATCATTTATCAAGTGACTATCTCTTCAACATACCTCTGTATTCATAACTCACTGTAACAACATTCTTCAGGGCTTTAACTACAAAACTATTCAAAAGAGAATCATTTTGTATACTGTATCAACCACTTTACATGACCTTTCACATTCAAAAATTGAATACATTTCACATTTTTCCTCTAGACCACTCGTGCATGAAAGGTGAAAAAATAACTTCAAGAGAAACTGTCTGTTGTAGTCATAATTGAAACTAAAAAAAATTGTCATGCTCTCTAAACCTCTAGGTATAATCAAGATACTTTTAATGATCATGAAATGGAACATGGAGTCTTGTTGAACTTTGTTTGTAATTCCTCTTTGAAGACCAACCATTCATTTGAATTTAATAAGTCATCTATTGGTAACTGTCCTGAGATGTACATTAATGAGTTCAGTTACTAAGGTGGTGAAAATTTTGACATGCGTTACAAAGGAATCTTTAGCTCCTTCACTTTGAATAAAGATTTTTCATGTTTTTCTCCACTTGAACCATACCTTACAGCTTCACATGAAGATCAAACATAGGTTGGAAGTTCAACAAACATTACAACTTGCTTTCAAAAAGAACTAGACTGTGTGAACATTGTTATGTACTTCATTAGGTATATTCCAAGTCAATAAGATTCATCATATGACCACATCTCCTTTCAATGAAAATTTTTAGTTATAATGTCCTTTGAATTCTTCCTCACATACTTGTACAACTACGAAAAAATTATGTCATGAATTTATCCTTTGTTTCAAGATGAATCAACCTAATTTCTTTTGCAACACCTTTCCAACTTCCTTACAAAAGTTATCTATAATTTTTGGAAATTTTCATTGGTTAAAATTTAAGTTTCAATGAAATTCCATTCAAACAAAACTTACACAGGCACCACTATGTCCACAAATGAGCTTGCCACACTTCAAACCTTATTATTCCTTTGGTCTCATTCACCAAACACATGTCACCATTATGGAAATCTTAAGATTAATGGACTTAATTGGAATCCAGCCTGTGGAATAAACCATACTTGATAGAGTTTCAGTTCCACCAGCCCCTCTTGTATTCAACGGGACGATCCTCACAACCAATCGAATTTTGACATGGATTTGATCTTCTTATTATGTGCGTACCATTTGCAAAGTTATAACCAATAAGAAATATCCACGTACTTCACACTTGTTAGACTATTCTTGACCTCCACTTACCACCACGAGAAGCAATGCCTAATAATGAAGCTCCACATGCCCTTTGAAATGTCAGGCTTTGATAACCTATATCTGACCAATGTGAAACATGATATAATAGGGAAGCTCCACATTCCTATCAAATTTAACAGTGTTAGTATTCTCATTTTCCAGCTCTATGTCAGAGCGCGAAAGGTGAGAGAATTAAAAGGATCCACATGTTATTTTAAGATTTTGTAGTTTCATTCTTCACATTTTATATCTTTATGTCAGATCATGAAAGGAAATCCAATTAGAAGGCTCCACACATCTACACATTTCACAATGTCAGCATAAGCTTTATTTTGTCACAACTTACTTATTTTCTTTGTAACTGTTGGGCAAACCCAAAATTTTACCTAACCCTATTTAATTTGTCACACGACATTAGTCTGTCAGGTTTTAGAAGTGGGGATGCATGAAGCATGTTGACTTATGATGACCACACAAACCCAAAATTGATAATTAAATCCTACTCATCCTGACCTGTAAAACTTTGAATGACCATAACTTCCTCCAGAGAGCTCCAGATTGCACAAATCTAGTATCATTGGAAAGTTCTCCTTGAGTTATCTAATACCCATCATACCTCCATGTTCTCCAAAATATCTTGCACACGCTGAAATGAGAATTTCAAACCTATAGAGAATCTTAGCCAAGCATACCAACCTTTTCCATACCATCAGTGGATGTCAACCTCACAAGACTTCAAATGAACCGCACACTTCACTGAAAAACACCTACCTACATGAAATTTCACTCGTTGGAAACATCTCAACTGAGTCTCTAAAAATATAAATACCTCTAGAACATTGTATCCATTCTATGTTGTTATTATCTTGTGGGAATAATAATTATGCAAACCTGTATTTAGCTTCATTAATCTCATTTCTTCACATTGTCTAGGATATTCAACAACATTCTCTACACAACTTGCTTCAAAACACTTCACTGAGCATGTAAGAACATGACATCAAGAATTATGCTTCATACTAAGAACATCCAAATATCCTTCTATGAGAAGGACACGTTCTCAACTCAATTAATTTACTCTATCAATTCTCCAATGCTTTTCTCGAGCTTGGACCTATCTCATACCTGCAGAGAACCATGACACCATATCCTGCTAGCTTTGACTTAGAGAGCACTAAAAAACACTCTTCACACATATGAAACACCTTTATGGATAATTTAGACATATTTTTCATTCATACCAAGCATTACAAGCCCATTTTGCATTACAAGCTCATACCAAACATTGCAGCATCCTGTAACCTCTTTGTGAGATCAAACTATAAATGATAAGGAACTACCAATGACCTTCATTCCTATAATCGAGCTTCACTTTACCATTCGCACCTTTACCATCAATGCCACTTGACATTAATGAAAACACCAATGACCAGGATTCAACACACTACAAAAATTTCTAAGGTTCTACAAAGACACAAGAACCTACAGAAATTCTCTAGAATCTAGGTGCCCTTGACCCATTCTAGGCACCCTAGTCCTGACATTTCTGACAAGCTTGTATTTTTCTGGGCTTGGTTCCAATAGTCTGTCTTCCTTTTCAATCATTTTTCTAGCTCGGCACATCTTCGGGAATATAGAAAAATCAACTAAGTATCTTATTCCATATATTGTATTTAGATTTTTAATTTCCAATTTCTTATTTCTTAGTTCAGAGTTGTACTTTATTTTTTATCATTATGTTACGGATCTGCAATTAAGGTTTCACAAATACCTATATTTTTTAAATCAACTGCATACCCAGAAAATCTACTTGGAAATATAAAATTTGTAAAACCTTCAAACACTCAACCATGAAAAAAAACATGTATGGGTACCACATGATCTCTAAAACATCTCAATGTTCATTAGACTCCACAATTCAAGGTATCAGGGATTAAGAACATCACTTCTCCAAGACTACTCAAAATTGCCAAAACTGTCCCAAAACCAGTAATGAGAGATTGACATGGTATGACCACTTAGGGACTTAAAAAATTTCTATAAATCATCATAGGAATGTATAACATGTCCTTGTAATCAATAAACATCCATTTATTCACTTTTTCCTTTGCAAAACTTGAGAGATACAAAAAAATATTCAGAAAACAATATTTTTCAGTGGGGTCCACTAACTCATCTAATCACACAAAACCACCTTGATATACATGGTATAATCCTCTACATGATACAATATCCAAAAAATTTAAACCAATAAATTACAGTTCATTTTGAGAAATATCTCTCCAATCAACTTCAAACTAGGGTTTTAGAAGGGTTTTTGACAAGTTTTGGTGTTAAAAATTGTTCATAAAGATGTGGACCTTAAAAAATATAATAATGACCCAAATTATTATCTAGGAAACATATCAACATATCCTGAAGATATTAGGCTCCCATGAATAATATTAACTTACCAACGAGCATCACAAAGTCAACCTATAACTGGGAAATACCACTTTTAAGAACCCGGTTTTATCAAAAATGTCATATCTTGCAAAATACTCCAAAAAAGAGCTGAAATTTTTCCACGTATCTATATCAACATTCCCAAAAACTTCCCATATTCATATTTTCATAATAAAAATGATAAATTATCAAGTTACCTCATTAGGATAGGGAATTCTCAAAGATTCCTCTAGGTTCTGTCCACAAAACCAATTTTCATGCTTTCTCCTTCAAGACCTGACCTCAAAACTTCATATGCATGCCTAAGAAAACATGTTACACCTTTTATATCACCATCATGGTCATAATTACCTTGGAAATTGATACACACACTAATTAGGACATGGTTTCGTCACTTTTCCTTCAAATTCTCTCCCTATACATAAAATGACCTAAAAATTTTGAATTCAACCATGAAAACATTCACATAATCAATATGAATCATTTGAAATCAATTTTAATCATTTAAAATCAATGAAAACTCACCATAGAATTTCCACGTAACTCTTTAGCACCAAAAAGGAACAATATCCATTTTTACATCAATGACTACAACTTGCCAACAAGCTCTCTGTGACACCAATCATGCATAAATCCATTTTTACATCAATGAAAATATTCCAACAATATCCCACTATCATTTATGGAAAAAACATTGATGGAAAAAAACTATAGAGTGAAATCACACTTTAAAATGATGCTTACCCTACATTTTCTCATTCTCCCTTTATGGTACTTACATGTGCCATCAAATCATTCTCCCCCCTTTGACATTAATGACAAAGGATCTTCCACAAAATTCCATCAAACTGAAAACCAATCAACTAATACCAATAGAAACATAAAATCACCTTAATCTCTTCACATCATGAAGCAATAAGATACCAATTTGTTGAAAATAGAACATGCTCCCCTTGAGATGAACACACTCATCCTTTGGTACCAAAATTGCTACTTACTTGTGCCATCTAATCATTTCCATCTTTCAATAAGGTCTCCAATATCATGATACCAACATTTTAGGAACATTCCCCCCTTACTCAATGCATATTCTCCTCAATTGAACTCAAGAACACAAATCTACTTACTTTAACTAGGTTACCATATGAATCAAACCATTGATACCAATGCATCTTCTCGACTCAAGCTCAACTATCACTACTACCAATCAGAGCCAATGGAAAAATTTCTTACCTTTCAAGCATCAAACATACTTCTCAGCTTAGACAACATGCTTCAATCTATTTTCATGGTCTTCATACCTTTTTGAATCTACTATTCTGCTTATGGAACTAGAAACCTAACTGATTTTATCTTCCTTATATCATGTCTCCATTTACATGATTGCTAGATACCAATTGAGCCTATGTAAACCTAAAAAATTGTTTGATGAAACAACAGATACAAACCTTCTTCAAGAATAACTAGGACTCCAAATTTTAGTTCATAGTGTGTATTCATCAACTTGATCTATCTATGCATAAAATAAATATGAATAAACAAAACAAGAACCTACATACCTTGATTCAATCTCATAATGCTAAACAGCTCCCCTATGTCCATATAATCCACTTTGAGCCACATAAATAAAATCAAGCACCTCTCAGTCTTTAACAGGACTCCGAATACAACTCAGTATAATTAATAAACAAGATATCATCTCAAGGACCATACTATACAACCATGCAAAAATGAGAGCATCTGAGTTGAGCATACCAACCTTATCCCCCTTTCAGTGGACGTTAACCTGACAGACCAAGTTTGTCACTCAAAGAACCAGCCTGAGACTACTTCACACCATTGATAGACACCTATCTACATGAAATTTCACTCCTTCATGTATCCAACTATCTCCAAAAATATAGTTATGAGAACATTGTATCCATTCTATGTTGTTATTATCTTTGCATTCTCTGCACTTTATTTAACTCTTTTCTTTATACGACACATTGTTTTCATGTCTTCATAAACGTCTCTAACAAATTTCTTCCTTCTCTTCACACACATCTAACAACATGACTTCAAGAATTATGTTTCATACTAAGATATCCAAAATCCTTTATGATAATGACACTTTCCCAACCCAATTAATCACTATATCAATTTTTAAATGCTTTTCTCAAGCTTAACTTTGTTCTTCAAAAACTATGAACACAGGTATATGACTTAGAGAGCACTAAAAAACACTCTTCACACATATGAAACACCTTTATGGATAATTTAGACATATTTTTCATTCATACCAAGCATTACAAGCCCATTTTGCATTACAAGCTCATACCAACATTGCAGCATCCTGTAACCTCTTTGTGAGATCAAACTCTAAATGATAAGGAACTACCAATGACCTTCATTCCTATAATCGAGCTTCACTTTACCATTCGCACCTTTACCATCAATGCCACTTGACATTACTGAAACCACCAATGACCAGGATTCAACACACTACAAAAATTCTAAGGTTCTACAAAGACACAAGAACCTACAGAAATTTCTCTAGAATTCTAGGTGCCCTGTGACCCATTCTAGGCACCCTAGGTCCTGACATTTCTGACAAGCTTGTATTTTTCTGGGCTTGGTCTCCACTACGTCTGTCTTCCTTTTCAATCATTTTTCTAGCTCGGCACATCTTCGGGAATATAGAAAAATCAACTAAGTATCTTATTCCTATATTGTATTTAGATTTTTAATTTCCAATTTCTTATTTCTTAGTTCAGAGTTGTACTTTATTTTTTATCATTATGTTACGGATCTGCAATTAAGGTTTCACAAATACCCTATATTTTTTAAATCAACTGCATACCCAGAAAATCTACTTGGAAATATAAAATTTGTAAAACCTTAAAACACTCAACCATGCAAAAAAACATGTATGGGTACCACATGATCTCTAAAACATCTCCATGTTCATTAGACTCCACAATTCAAGGTATCAGGGATTAAGAACATCACTTCTCCAAGACTACTCAAAATTGCCAAAACTGTCCCAAAACCAGTAATGAGAGATTGACATGGTATGACCACTTAGGGACTTAAAAAATTTCTATAAATCATCATAGGAATGTATAACATGTCCTTGTAATCAATAAACATCCATTTATTCACTTTTTCCTTTGCAAAACTTGACTACTACAACAAAATCTTCAGAAAAAAGCCTTATCTGTGGGGTCCATTCATCCTTATGGATAAAAAAACAACCTAGGGAAATATGGAAGAGTCCTATAAATTATCTAGTTATCACACAAGAAAAAAAATTAACTTCTTAGCCTATTTAAGGAATATCTTCCATATTGACTTTAAACTAGGGTTTTATGCATATTTTGGTGTTAACGATTATTCATAAATATATTGACCTTAAACCCCAAAAATAATGCTACAAAATCTTATATAGGACACATACAAACATCTCATAAAGATATTATGTTCCCATGCATAATATTCACATACCAACGAATATCACAAAGTTGACCTACAGTTGGGAAACATAATTTTTAAGAACTTGATTTCACAAAAAATTCAATATATTGCTTGTTATTGAAAACTATGACTTGGAAAATTGGTCCAAACATCTAAAGGAACATTTTGACACTCCTCCTATGCTCACACTTATATAATAGCATTAAAAAATGATCAACCTACCTCATTAGGCCATGCTTTATTCACCTTATTTAGTCTTTATGCTAGGAAATGACCAATTTTTCATACCTTTGTTTCATGACATTATCTAAACTTCATTATCCATGCCTAAAACAACATATACATACCTTTTATATCACCATACGATAGCCCATGATTAACCTTGGAAGCTGATACCATACTTCATGACTAGGACATGGTTTCGTCACTTTTCCTTCAAGCACTTGATATACTCTTCATAATATGACCTTAACAAATTTTCTTCAACCATGTATCTTTTTGTCACTCAAAATGAATCATCTGAACATCAATGACTAATCATGAATTGACCATCAATGAAAGACTCACCGTACAATCTCCACATCATCCTTTGGAATCAACAGGGCACAGTCTCCATTTTGACATCAATAACAACAACGTGCAAATAACCTCTTCATGAAACCAATCATGCAAAACATCATCTTGATGTCAATGAAAACATTTCAACAATATCCCCCTTTTTCATTAATGGAAAACACATTGATCGCATACTAAAAAATGTAATCACTTCAAAATGATACTTAATTTACATTTTCTCATTCTTCCTTTATGGTACTTACATGTGCCATAAACTCATTCTCCCCCTTTTGACATGAATGACAAAGGATCTTCACCACAAAGGGTCCAGTCTAAACAATTTGACTGAAAACCAATCAAGTTATACCAATAGACCACATAAACTCACCTTAATCATCTTCACAACAAGAAGCAATCAAAATACCAATTTGTATGAACCATAGAATATGCTCCTCCTTGAGATGAACATCAGCTTTCATCCTTTGGTAACAAAACTTGCTACTAACTTGTGCCATCTACTCATTCTGTATTTCCTTGACTCTCCCCCTCTGAAATCATACCAAGAACTCACAATGAAATCATTGGAAACATCAACCATTTTGAAAGAATAAACAATATTTACCTCCCCCTTACTCAATGCATACCTTCTCCTCAATTGAACTTAAGAACACAAATGCAACTTCTTTCAACTAGGTCACCATATGAATCAAACCATTGCAACTTATCAACTGCATGACAAACTCGACTCAACTTCAACTATCAACTACCACCAATTTCTAGAAACAAAGAAAAATCTTCTTACCTTTCAAGCACCAATGATACTTCACATTTCTTAGGATGAACCCACCTACTCCAGAACTACTTTCATGGTACCTGCATACCTTTTTGAACTACTATTCTTGCTTATGGAGCTAGAAACTGTACACCTGATTTTCTCCCCCTTTTTTCTTCATTTCTCAATTTAATGAACTTTCTAGATACCAATTGATATTATGTAAACCTTCACTAAATTGTTCCCTTGATGAAACAATAGATACATAACCTTCTTCAAAATAGTACTAAGGAATCCTTCTTTGACTTCATAAAATGTGCAAAACCAATTTATAGTCAGACCTGTGTATAATGAACATACCAATAAAACTTAAACTCATGAGATGCCTAACATCTCAAAGCCCCCTAAGAACCATACATAGTTCTTCTTTCAATCTCATAACACAAACAGCTCCTCTTATGTCCATATAATCCTCTTTCAGCCACATAATAAAATCAATCAACTCTCAGTCTATATTAGGACTCCATGAATACAACTTAGAAATAATTACAATCAATACCTAGATATTCATCATCAACGAATGCAATACTATAACATACCTCTGCAAGAGAATGGATTGTTTACTCAGTTCTGGATCATGATCTTCACACAAATGTAAAACTTAAACTTCCATCTTCATAATAACAGTCCAAACTCATCTTGTCAATCAACAACTCAAGACTATTCATTGTAAATATAACAATCTAAGTCCACTAATACATTAAGGACCTCCATTCACTCTCAATAATGGTATCTCAAACTAATCTACCTGTCTTCATGCTCCATATGAATCTCATGCACAATCCATTTAGACACAATACTCAAAAAAATGAAATCTTACTTCATTTATGACATCTCTTCACTATGACATATATTCTCCGACTAATACACAGATATCTTGGTCAACTCTTCATGGGACTCATTTACAAGCCTCAATGAACGATCAATCATTCCTTCATTGTTCTTACCTCATTAAACAAATATGAAAACTCACACCTACTATTTTTCAAACTTACTATCATACCCTTAACCTCCTGATCATAATCCTAGAAAAAACTCATTTAGGTCCATTTATGTCTTCTAGTCCTTCATACCATGTCATGTTTTTCTATCACATAACCTCTATTGGTCTTTGGTCAGACTCATATCACTTTCTTCTTCATCTAAAATCAATACATCAATAGGGACCTTTCGAAACACAACCATGTAACTTATTACCTATTTCAATTCCTGATACATCACTCTGTTGATTGATTCACATCACCTTTTATGACTCCATATTGGAACACTTCATGAAGTTCATGTTAATGACATTATCAAGATTCTTATAAACAAAACTTGTATTGCCTCTTACAGACGTTAATACTTGACTTCAAGATTAATAATGTCTATGATTATTGTCTCTATGATATCACTGTAATGTCTACCCATAATTTTGACCTTTATTTCACACAGTTGTATTCTAGGTTTTCAACCATGCACATATAACTATTTATTTGAGTAATTATTGAGCACATCTAACCACTCTAGAACTTCATTACAATACATATCAATGAAAAATACATACCTAAGTATTTCCTTATGTCTTAATGATTTTACATGTGCATAACAAACTTCTAAATTCTCTACCCATATTACCTCCTGCCTTTCATGCTCTTTAAACTCAACATTTGACACTTATGATCAACTACAATATTCATGATTGTGACATTATCTCACCATAGTCCATCAAATTGAGCCTAAATGATATATACATTCATTAAATACCAACACATCTACCCTCAGAGTCTCCATATTATGCCTTCAATTGATCAACTTCTCAACTCACAACCCTAAGCTTTGAAGCATGCAAACCTTTCTTGATCATATCTAAAAACACTATCTATCATATTTATTTAGGTTGAAAAACCTTCTTGAAACTCAATGTACATTTTTAATATAAATCATACCTTGTGATTATAGACCAATCTCTTTTTCCTTCTCACATATGACACAGATAATATCTTCTCTCAAGGTCAAAGACCTATTTTCCTTGGTCACTTTTCACAACTCCAAGATCAAATAGTTACACTAAATATGCTCACAACTCACATTTTACATCTTCAAATCTACTACATGGGCCTAGGATCATTGCTGTAGCATATAAAACTCCATGATTCAATTCTCAAACACAAACCCTTGATTCTCAAGGTCAACATAGTCTATAGGTCTCAAAACAAAGTGTACTTCCCAGTCATGCATAACTTTACTCTTCAAATATATGTACAACCTTGATTCTATTGAAACCTCATTTTGAAAAGTCATCACCAAAATTCTACACATCTTCATTGTCTCACTACCTCATCTTTCTCAAACCTTATTATGCAACCAAGACCATTGTGGTCAATCACTAACATCTTCACAAAACACTACACTTCCTTGTAATTAGACAAGTTAAGACACTGAACCTTGAAGCATAAAACATGCTTCAAATTGTCTACTCATCTTAAGGTATCCACAAGGAACATTTTTTAATAAACTATGCATATCAAAGCCTTTACCTACCTTCAGAATCCTCATACCTTGTCAAAGACAACTAACAATATAGACTCTAATAGTGACTGAACATGATTCAAGGCCCAATGCAACATACCTTCATTACTTATGAATGGACTGAATGAATGCCTATTTATAAAGCCTAATAGAAGAAACCCCATCCTTCTTCATGGAAGTCTAAAACATCATAAATTTATGAAGATTCCCAAATTTACATCACTTTACTAATATGGAGTATTATTTTTCCTTCTTTAGAATTAACTTGGTCTTCTTGACTAACACTTGTTTCTTGATATTGACATTATATCTTTTTCTTGATTGGAACTTCTATCTTGATGATCGTGTCATCATTCTTTCTCCACTTACTTGAGTTACAGTAACAAATATTATTGGACACTCATTGGAACTACTTCATCCTTTGATTCATGTATCTATCTTGGCAACCAACCCTTCATTCGCTTGTAGACTCAGATCTAGGATTATGTATTGACTATCTTAGGTATCCTCCTTCTTCCTCATTCACATAGGGTCTAGACTTCTTGACAAGATTGATTGTACATTCTTATCTCTTTGACTGTCTCCATAGGATCAGACTTGAAATGCTATAGAAATATTTGGTTCCAATGTTCACTGAAAATCTAAATAATCAGACTAACTTGTTTTTATTCATTCTATTACCTCTCCAAACATTGCTTTGTCATCCCTTCTTGAACTATAATTCCTACAAACTTCTTTCTTGGTCTAGCTGAATCTTGATGACAAAATATTTACAATGTGACTAGTATTTCATGAAAACTATAACAAACAACACCATACATATCTCTTGACTGATATGAGCTGGATTGTCCTTCTACGATACATATCCTTATGTCCATATTCATTGTATGAAAAAGATTATCCATTGAAATATATTTCATATTCCCATGAATACTCATTTATTGAGGACCTTTATCTACAATATATTTCTCTATGACCAAATAGACTACATGAGTAACAATAACCATTGAAAGAGTTAGCATGCCTTATAATATTTGGATTTCTAATTGGTTTTTTCCTTCTATTGCTCTTGAAATCCTTCTTCTTTCTCATGTCATCATTCTTCATGTTCTTCTTTTGATCTTCATAGAAACTAGGACCAACATTATCATCTCCATAGCTTTATTTTTATATCTAATGAATCCAAGACCTTCCCTATCACACAAAAACTTTTGACTGCTCAACATATCATTTAAAGCCTCGATGCTCTTCTCAAAATTCTCAAATGAATTCAACTTGTAGGATTCCTAATCAAATTTTACCTTCAAATTTATTCCATTTTAGTCTTGAACTTGATGCACTCATCTTCTTTGGCCTTAAGATTTGATGACATGCCTTCAATATAAGATTCCATTTCCTTGATGATTTCATCATGCTGACTATCCATACAACTCATTTACTCTTCATACTCCTTGATCAAGGACTTCAACTTGTGTTTATTCTTCATTTTCTTCTTCAATTCATCTAGGGCACTATCTAACTCTGCTTCTTGGTCTTCCTCAACTTCTTCATCTTCTTCATCTTGTATAAGATTGTTCAAACAATCATTACCCATTTATTTTTCCATTCATGCTTGAATTTCTTCAGAACCATTGAGTTCCATATTTCATACCCTAATGAAACCAAGTACAACTTCATATTGTGATTCAAGGGTATATTTCAATATTATTAAGCTACTATAAAGGACCTGACTCAGATACCAATTTTTGGAAGTCAAATCACTAAGAGGGGGTGAATCAATGTATTTAAAACTTTTGACTTTAGATATCTTAACTTACATAAAACATATATGAGCCATAGTGATATTTTACTTAAATTGTGTGAACCATTGAATGAGCCATCATGATATAAAAATGCAAAAAATAACAATCATCCATATTACCATGAAACGAGAGAGAGAGAGAGAGAGAGAGAGAGAGAGAGAGAGAACACAAGATATATAGGTGGGAAAACCTGAAGGGGAAGAAAACCCACTAATCATTTCATTAATAGACAATAATGAAAATTTATCTAGCACCAACTAGACTTTTACAAGCACCAACTTATAAAGAGGCACCAAACCCCTAATTTATCAAGCACCAACTTGTAAGGAGGCACCAATTTCTAAGGGTTTTAGTGAAGCACTAATTCCACAAGTAAGACCAAGCACCAACTCAGTCACCTACTAATTTTTTTCACCTTTTCTTGTTGTTATCTCAAAAAATGATGGAATTATTTGCACTTATTCTCTCTTCTTCTTGGTATTCTCTCAAACTATGATATATCAATCACCTCAACATGAACTCAAGCCTCTTGGATAAAATCTGATAATCAAACATCATCTATTACTCCTACAAAATCCCATGTGTCATGAAAACACCCAAAAATGCCTCCTTAGCTGACTCTCACTTCTTCTTCACCTTCTCATGGACATGAAAAAATTAGATTCTTCAAGCTAGTTCACTTCATATTTTTATTTTACATGTATTCTTTATGGTATTTAAGACCCCATAAAACCATCACAGGCCTCTATAGGTCACACTTTTTCTCCATCCACTTCACTATCCCAAATAGGTCTAAAATGTATTACTTATATACCTGTCTCAAGGTCAAAACATCATATAGGTTAGAAATATGCACTTAGGTCAGAAATTATAGAGTAAAAGGAATATGGTAAAAAGTAAAAACTCAAAACATCAACTCAATTAGGTCAACAACAACTCCATTGGATCAATTTATTCTTTAAGACTCAAGAATACATACTTTAGTAGGTCTATTAGTACAATGATGCAGCTTGAACTCATTGGACAACTAAAAAACATAATAAAAAATTAAAAACTCATAACATCAACTCCATTAGGTCAGCAACAACTCCATTGGATCAATTTATTCTTTAGGACTCGAGAAGACATACTTTAGTAGGTCTATTAGTACAATGATGCGACTTGAACTTATTGGACAACTAAAAAACATAATAGAACCAAAAAAACCTTTAAATATAATTTTAAATGACCTATAAAAACTTCCAAAATGCTTGGAAAGATATGCAACATCCATTCATATCATGAAATCACTCAAAAATGAAGATTGTCCTATTAGGATTGCATACCCAGAAAATATGCCTTAAAAGATGACGTTTGTACAACCTTTAAACACTCAACCATGACAAATAAAATACATGTAAATGTATCATATGATATCTAAAACATAACCATGTGCATTATGATCCACAATTCAATGTACAAGGGCTCAAGAAAATCACTTCTCCAAGACTACTCAGAACTGCCAAAACTGTCCCAAAAATAGTCATGAGAAAGTGAATTGGTATGACCACTTAGGGACTAAAAATTGTCTACAAATCATCATAAGAATGTATAACACGTCCATGGAATCATTAAACATCATTTTATTCACTTTTTCCTTTGAAAAACTTGATATATACAACAAAATATTTAGAATAAATTCTTTTTTAGTGGGGTCCACTAACTCATATGATCACACAAAATCACCTAGAGATATCTAGGAGAGTATTATGCATGATAAAAGCATCAAAATTTTCAAACCAATAAATTATGGGTATTTTCGAGTAATATATTTCTAATCAACTTCAAACTAGGGTTTTAGAAGGGGTTTTGATAAGTTTTGGTGTTAACAATTGTTCATAAAGATGTGGACCTTAAAACCAAAACTAATGCCACAAATTCTTATCTAGGACACATATAACCATTTATTGAATATATTAGGTTCCCATGTATAAGATTAACATACCACACAACATCACAAAGTTTATGTTATCCCAAATTCACCCCCCCCCCCCCCCGCGAGCCGATTTGGATAACTCATTATAAATGGACTTAACCATTCAAATTTTGGGATGTGTGGGAGGCCATGAAATTCAGCCCTAGGATATCAAAGAGAAAGACAACTCAAGATAGATTACAAGTAAGAATTGATAATATATGAGTTTTCTATCAAGTCAAGTCTCGTGGTGAGTTGGTAAGACACAAAAAAGGTTTAGATCCACCTTATGTCATGTTTCAAACATTCATCAAACCTCCCTCCTTGTCGCACGTCAGCACCTCTTACTGACGCACACTAGCCATCCCTCCATGTCACCGATAAATTCCTCTTGCTAACATGCGTCAGCCATCCCTCCCTGTCGCACATCAATGCCTCTTGTCGATGCTTGTCAACCATCCCTCCCTATCGCGCATTAACACCTCTTGTTGATGCACATCATCCATCCCTCCCTATCATGTATCAACACCTCTTGCTGACATGCGTCAACCATCCCTTTATGTCATGTGTCTTCCACCTTACTTGTGCCTTCCTATCATGCATTTTCCATCTTCTTGGCATGCGTCAGTCATCCCTTCCTATCACACGTTAACCACTATATTCTTGACATGCGTTAGCCACCTTCATCCTATCACGCATCAACATTCCGTCTTGACACACGTCAACCTTCAGTCATTGTTGTGTGACTTCATTTCTTCTTGTCATGTGATAACCCCTCCCTATTGGCGGAAAACTTCTTCCATTTTTGTCGGGTGTCAGCAAGGAATGTTAAGTACGGACTAGGAATTCATGGCATCATACAAAGTAGTTCAACAATTGGTTTAATGAAGCATGGAACCCATGTCTTTTCTGATAGAAATTGCCATTGGAAAGCAGACCGATATTCCTACCCATACCTACTTACATGAAATTAATGAAGGTTGTCAGTAGGTGAGACAAAATTTCTATATAATGTAGTCGACCCCCTCATTTTTTAAGGGGAGACATTTTGGGAGCTAGGGAAACTATTGAAATTTTTTCCCTCAACTCCATTTGAGTTGTGAGCCTTCTCTTGGGCCTAGCAAAGTAATTATGCCTTTGTGCATCAAATGTAATGGTCTGTGCATACTTTGAATTAATAAAAATTGTGTTTTTTGGTGTCTCTTCAACCCTAGCTCATTTTTATTGTATGTTCTTTCCTCCCCATTATTATTGTTGTATTTTGTGCATGTTCTTTCACTTGTAAGTTTATGATGTTGTGTTCTATGGATTTTTTATGGTGGATTAGGATCTGGGTCTGTGTCACATTTGTTTAACCTCCCGCAACCCCCTTTTCCCTGTTTCATCCTCCATCAACAGAGTATCTTGCCCCTTTTCTTTGTGTTATTGCCCCCCTTAGTTTAGGAATTTCATTTTATGCATCTCTTCTTATCTAGTCCCTTGGAAAATCTAGGTTAGTGTTAAGATAGTTGTATTTCCCTTTCTAGGAGTAGTTTAGCATTAGGATTAGGTAGAGGAAGATGGCCTTCTCTGGAGTTCCATCTCAGGTTTGCAAGTCCCACAACTTGAGAGATGGACCCATGATAGAAAAATTACACTGATTTCCCCACACATAGAGAGATAAAATCATGGGGTGCTATAATTTTGACATAACAATTGACGTATAGCTAGGAAACACCACTTTCAAGAACCTACTTTTACCAAAAAATCCATATATTGAAAAATAAACCAAACTAAGACCTAGAATTTTGTCCACATACCTATATCAACATGCCAAAAAAATTCCCATACTCACCATTTCATACTGACACCAAAAATTGATCAATATACCCCACTAGGATAGACAACTCTCAAAGGTTCCTCTAGGTTCAGTCCACAAAACCAATTTTCATGCTTTAGGTATACACCTAAATTTTCACTCTTTATATTTTCATATCTGTTATTAACAATTTATCTTCTAGGTTAGAGGTCGTTAATGCAGATATTCCTAGGAATGGAATCCTTAAGGGGATTGCTCTGGGATAGGGGTATGATTATTCACGTAACCATTAGGTTAGGGATAATACAGGGAGAGAGAATTACTTTTGGTCCTATTTATGCACCTCTTTTACACTTATCTTATTACTTTGTTGTGCAACCTTCCTACACCTTACTTACGCATAACCATATTATTATTTCCTTGCATTACTTTTTTCCTTCATGACACACACCACTTGTCCTTTCCGTTCCCTAGCCAATACCATCACCCGCGGGTGATTACATCATCACAATTTCAAATTCCTGGCCAATGAACTCACCCATGGATGATTTCATGTGTATGAATACCAAAAACTATCACAAAGGATAAAAAAGGAAAATCACATAAAAAACACAACACAGAGACATACATGAACTCTCCATTTTCTCTGCTTGTTTGTGTCCACTTGCATCTTCTCACTTACCTCTTATATTTCTTGCACCTTGACTCTTGGATTAGATATTATTATTGTTGGACTAGTTTTCTTGCACTCTTGGCTCACCTATAGTGAATTAGGATAAGATTTTTTCCCCTTCTCTACCTAAAATATATGCTCTCTTGGTGTATTGTATTTTGGGAAATAAATGCATCACCGAATTCCCCCAACAAGTAAGTGTTCTACTTTGACTTGTTTTTTTCATATAGTAGTCTCCTATCTCTTTTCTTATCACTTTATATTAACCTAACATCTTATGCACATGTTAGGTTAGCATACTATTATTCATCTCCTTATCGTATGTTGCATAATTTACTTTGGTTAACATAGATCCTGCATGTTTATTTGGTCCCTAATCACCCCAATAGTATCGATACCCTAATAAATAGGGTTCCTTCCTCTTTCTTGATCTCAGGCCTTAGAAACCCTAGGTTGACCTAGTGTAAGGGTTACTTCCGTTTAGGTATGTGATCTTAGCGGTCTTTATAACCTCTTTGAGTTATATCCATTGTGTGTCTCTTACTCATTGCATCGACACCCTAGTTGAATAGATGATAGGAGTGCATGTTGTTTAGACACATTTTTGTATGTCATACATCCTTGGTGAACCCTACATAAACCTCATTTTGTACTTTCTGATCGAGTACAACTTGTTAAAAGTATCTATTTTTAGTTATATCTCATTTTAACCCTTAAAATGCAGAAAAACAATAAAAAACAATTTTCCCAGATATTATCAATCCATGTGTCAGTTTTTTTATGTGTTGATCCTATCTGTTTTATCCAGATTTCATCCCAGATGCCTTAGACCCCTATGTAACCCTTTTTACGGGGATGATTGTGTTGGTAGCCTATATTTATTGAGATTTTTCAGGTCCATATCATCACTCCATCATGGAGTATATGTGCCTGGGGCTCTCCAATTTTGATGTGCAGACATTTCCAAAAACTAATAATCCAGAATTTAATTTTACTTTTTACACAGATTGTTATGTGGTAGGATCAAATAGAAGGAATTATAACACCCACAATAATAAAAACTTAGAGTATGAAGTGGAAGAGGTTTATATTGATGATACATCTTATCTTCCACCTACGGTCCAAAAGTTCATTGAAAAGTTTCCTCAATATGAGGGGGAACCTGAATCAGTGATCCAAAAACATCCTCTTGACTTCACATCTAAGAAGCTTGACAGTAGGGTAGAAAGTGGGTAGGCTCATGTGGAAGGATCATCTGAGAATGCCTCTAGTTCTGACCCTACTAATCTCATCCTTCAAATCATAGAAAAAATGAGCCAACGAAAAACCGTTAGTATAGCTCAACTTCTCCAAATGCAAACTAACATGGTTCAAATGGTAAACCTTCCTAACTCAGGATCTAAGGATGATTTTACCACTCCCTTACCTATTGGACCAAATGGAGCACCTATTTCCCAACCTCCTATTCAAAATAAAGTTTTACAAGAAGTCCAACAAGATTCTCTATCACTCTATATTTCTAGCATGTTTATTGGAGGCATTAAACCACAAGCACTACTTGTCAGGGATATGATCATCATCATATTCCTCCCATGGGTTGCATTTGGCTTCCCATCACTATTCCTCCTAGGACTGTATGTGTAAAATTCATGGTCTTTAATTTCCCCTTATCTTATAGTATGTGTGTGGTCAATTCTTCTGCATATCAATGTGTCAAAGTTTCTCATTAAGGGGCTATCTATAAGATTCAAGGAAACCAAAATCCTTGGAACTACGACACTCTTCAAACAAAGGGACATATAAATTCCCAAACCTTGAATAATTATCTCTTATCCCATTTCATGAATATCAACACTTTAACTATCCTATTGAGTTTCTTTGTGGGAATGTGGGTCATATAGAATTGGTTAGGTGCATGCCTCCCAATATATTGGATTATGATGATGATGACCCCGATGAGATCACGGTTAGGATCAACACCTCTTATTTACCAGATCACATCATATCCTGACTTCCTCCTAACTTGCGGCCTTATAATAAGGAGTTATACATTCCCATTACCATCTCATGTAAACCTCTACCTCCATCAGAGAAATGGTTCAATTAGAAACCATAAGTGAATCTTGTGTGATGGTTATGATTTAGATGATCCCCATTTAGCCAGTTATGCCCAAGTTTAGGATAGAGAAGTATGACATTACCAAAACACCCATTAAATGATGCATGCTCATGATGTGAACGTAATTATTATACAAGAAGACTCCTCACACTCAGTCGATCCTTATCCTAGCAGACTGACACCTGAGCTTCAAACAGCTCCACTAGCCTCACCCTCTCCTCATGATTCCACTACTAGATCACATGAAGTACCTCCTCATATAGATGAAGGGGTGCATATATATAATTTTTACTATGAAGCTGCCGATGTTATGGATAAAAAACTACAATATGTGTAGACATCATCTATGATAACCTATATCAGCCATTCACATCCTCCCCTACCTCTCGCCCTTATAACTCCTTGACCCTCTGAGGTAGTACCATATTGTACATAGTGTGAGGCTCTAAGGTATGATGTATCTAATTATAAAGCCTACAAAAGACACATGAAGAAGCTTAAATCTGAGGTTAAAATAGATCAATCTCGAAAAGCTACATGACCTTCCACATTGGCCCCGCTTTATTTCTCACACCATGGCCACTGCTCACATATCAGTGTAGATTGTAAAGTCATGCGTATGAGACACCTAGTTCTCAAGACTTCTTCACACAAAATAAATCATGGAGCCAACTCCTCTCGGAGCTCCCATCTATCTCCCAAACCAACTCAGCCTTAACCAACTTATGAGCCACCACCTTTTCTTAATCCCTGTTCCACCATGGAAAATTTTTGGGTGACATTCTCACCTAACTAGAGGATTAGATAGATGACACCTTATTCACCATGAGATTTGAGGTGCATCGACGGGTTATTATCACACAACATGCCATAGAGGACCCCATGACTCATGCCCAAATTCATATCTTAAATCAAGTTGATGATATTATTATTGATATTATACTATCATTCACCTCCCATGGATAGATATCTCATTTATAAAAACATTGGCAGTGTTTTACTTTGCATTGGGATCTCACCTTCACTTGGGATCTCGGATACCCTTGTAGACACCTCTTTTTCACCCCTACGTGACCCGACACACATCTATCGAATTATCATTACCTATATTATTAACAATATCCTAAGTATCATGAAATCAAGCTGCGTAAAACCCATTTTGCCCGTGTAAAATCCATTTACTCTCCCCTACCCAATCAAAAAAACCTAAAATCAATTTAACTTGTTGGTGCTTAATCCAGTACCTTGGATTGAGCTCATATTTTCATGGACTCCCCATAAATTTAATTGATTATATGTGTTTCATATTGTTCCCCGTGCTTCAAAGATAGGTTTGAGTCAAGGAGAAGTGTCAATTTGTAATATATTTTGTGCCTTAGTAAGATAAATGAAAGGACACAACAAAAATTTAATGAGACTAGTTCAACTTACCATGAAGTGCAAGAAATTAGTGTTTTACAGGTTCACCTAACTCATAGAACAAAGAAGTGTCAGTCAGACTTAGGTAGGATTTAATTAAACCCACGAAAAAGTAAGTAAAATCTGCACAACAAAGAATAACCGTAGGGCTTTGAAAGACCGCAGCCAATTAGGGACCAACACGTGGTGGAATTCTAGGGGTCCTTATTACTTTTGGGCTCCAGTGGATGTCAAGCCCAGGGATGAGCTGCAATTCATAAAGCTTTCAGATCTGGGTTTACGTCAATGAAGGTGAAGGAAACATGGTGGAATCAAAGGATGATACATGGCATGATCTTACACATCAAAGATAGGGAACATGTCAACATTCTAGCAATATTCAAGAAGATGGGCTCTAGGGGAATTCAATTACGTGGAATGGACCAAGTTTTATAACGCTTTGAGTTTGGAAAGTCAAGGGTAGTCAAAATAGGGACATGTGGCAACATTTTTATGAAGCCAATATTTTCTAATTCTGAATAAGTAAAAATTTGTGATGTGAAGGAGAAACCCAAAACCAATGAAAAAAAACATGCATGTAAGAAATACTGACAAACACAAGGAATTTGGACTTTTCTATTGGATTTTGTTTCGTGGTTGTCAGTTAGGGGATATAAAAAGGGTAAATTTGGAAAAAGCATGGAGCTTTCCTATTGGATCTTGCTTTACCACTATCAGTAAAATAAAAGGATAGTCTGACAAGGTGGTAGAACATGGGATTGATTTATTGGATAATTTTTTATTAAGGAATAGACATGCCCGCATAAAAAAAATAAAGGAAAGGAAAGGAAAGGAAAGAAAGGAAGCAAAGGTCAACCCAACGAGACAATCAAAGACTAACACATGAAAAAAAAAAAAAAGTAGTGCACATATTGGCAGAGGCAGTCCCTGAGCTAATCAAGGCTTGCACGTGTCACATTTATATGCATCCCGACATGTAACACTTGAGAGGGCCATATCGTTCGACCCAGAGCTCTAATTCTTGCAAATTTTCTATTGTTGGAAATGTCCCTTCAATCCCTTAACTTTGGCATCATTAGATTCAAAAATTGATGATAGTTATTGGGATAAAAATAAGAAAATGTTTTTAACATTCAATTTGTAGTCCCAGTATTGGTCAACCACTTGAATTGATGAAGTACGACATCTGTTTCTTCTCTGATCATGCAAGACAAAAGGAATGAATGACTTTGACAGGTCACATGCTCCTTTCCAAGATTTTAATACTTATTTTTGGTGGTTATAGAAGGAAATAATATTTTTATTCTTTCTTTCTCCTTCTCATCTTCTATATAATGTTATAATATTTCATTTTCATAAGAAGGCGGATTGGGGGTAGTTATAGAATTTTTGGATTGAAGTTTTTAGCTCCAGTTTCTAGCTTTTGGCAAGCAGTTGTTTATATCCAGTCTATAAAGAAGAGATAATGTGATTGTGTTTTATAGCTATTAGTAGAATTTGTGGGAATTTATTTGTGTCCCCTAGCAAAAACTTACATAAATAGATCTCTTTGTGATTTATCAAGATATGTTTTCACTTTCTTATGTTTTAAACGAATGAAAGATGAAATATTATTTCTGTTACTATCTTGCATTGGCTTTAATTTGGTAAGTACACAAGGGTCTTTCTTAGTCATTATATTCTTCTGGTCACTGTAAGACTATTGTAGAATAGTGTATATTAGGCAAATTCTCAACTCAGTTGTAAAATCCTATAGATAACATCACTTTTGAAGAGTTATTATTATTCCTTAAGGGTATTTTAGGTGTATAAGACAAATCTAGCAAGTGCTTTATCTCATATCTAACTCCATGATTTTTTGTTAGGATTGGGAACATTGTAGACAATGTTTTTGCTAATTGAGTATTAATGAATGCAAATTTTATTTCATAGACCATGTTAAATTCATTATTCTTTTCAAGCATCATAGCTAAGGATGGATTCACTCAATGGGAACACTACTCTATCAAGGTCATAAAATCAACTTACCTCCCCCCTCCAAATCCTAATGAACAAACAACCATTTATCTTTATACCAACTAAGCAAAGCATACCTACAAACCAAACATATGCTTATTCTCCAAAGATGAGCTCTAAATTTGTTCATTACCAGTAAGCTTTGCCAAAAATTCCACTAATTATGTGATCCAATATCATTTAAAGAAGCGTTGGTCAATAATGTTATGTAAATTAAATATGTGAATATTTTTTATTATCTTCCTTTTTTATTTTTATTTGACTGTCAAGTGCTTACAATAAATCGAGTGATAACTCTTTTGAGAGAAGTATTGTATCTATGGCTACACTTACTTCAAATTAAGTTTCACCAACCATATATGAAACCAAACTATGAAATCTTTTCCTTTATTCAAATCCCCAACTAAGTCCTCTCACCTTAGTTTAGGTGATCCATAAGTAGTGGGTAAAAGCATTCCCTTTGTGAAGGTGCCTCCTAATCACCTATTTGACTTGAGTCATTGAGTTGATTGTTAAACAAACCCACAACTATAATTGAAAAATAATTTTCCATTGTTCATCATTATCTCAAAGCCAACCCACGTAGGTTGGCTGATCATTCTCCCCGGGGTGCTATTTTGGGAGCCAACACCTAAGTGGAGCCACTGCCGAGGAAATAATTTGAAGGTTCCATCTATTTATAGAATTTGATATTCTAGTGGTGACTCCTAAAGAAAAAGCTACCATAGACTAGTTTCATTACATAGTGTGTTGACGAGCCTCTATTGGATTTCTTGTCCATAATATTCCAAATTATAAATATTATTTCCATAAAACCTAAATTTATTGGGGAAAATGTCATAAAATTCATAAAGATCTTTAAATATCAACCTTCCAATTTATAAAGCTATCATTTCAAGAGCTTTTTGAGTAAATATCTACATCTAAGGTACAAGGACTTAGTGGCGGCTCCATCTTTCAAAGAAGATCTGGTATGTACCATTGCATTTGTTTTTACAACTTGCTGATTAACTCTTCCCTTTGCAAAGCTGGAAGGAAGGTGGTCCTTTTTCAAGTCAGAAGGTTCAACTCTAATTCAAGTTGTTCTCAAGCTGATTTACATTCATATTTCAAGAAGGTTCAACATGTTGGACCCCAGTCATTTTCAGTGGTGTTTTCATTGATAGAAAAAAGGGTTGATTGGTGAAGTGATGAAATTAGGGACATGAAGGTTGATTGGTAGTGCCCTTTCAGGATAGTTTTAGGTGTCTGATGATATGTGACAGGTTATGATAGGTCAAAGAAAGGTTATGTAATCATGGTAAAAGCCTAGGAATATTTTCTATAGCATTTGTGAGCTAAAAATGGGTCGGTTTACCTCATGGAGTAAAAATTCCAGAATGCACAGAAAGTGGTTTTGAGAACTGACAATGTTGTTACATGCAAATGAGATTGGTTATTTCTCCACATGAAAACCTATGGCTAAAAAACACATGAAATGTGTAGAGGAATGTATTGTAGTGCTCCATGCCAAATTTCATCAGTTTCTAAAATGGAGATTTTGAGTTATTCAAGTTTTTCTAAGACCCCCTTCTTGAGAAATGCATTTCAAGCTTCTTGGATTCTTAGAAATCAAGAAAAATTATGAGGGATCCTTCAAATAAACCATAGAAGAAATTTTTTAATAGAACTCTAAGCCTGAGATAGTGCAAAAATTTTCAATTCAATCGGACATGTTTTAAGAAAGTTATGAGCATTATTTTGTTGGTGTTTGGTCTCTCTTCAAGGTAGCTTTTTGAGCTAAGTGGGACAATTTGAGTGTTTCAACTCTAAACGTCTAGTGCAAGCTGGAAATGATTCTCAAAATAATAATGGATCTCATCCAAGATAAAGTAATGATACTATTACCTTCAAGATGTTTTTTGCCATGCTTGTGTTGTGAAGACTAAGTCTGAACGGTCATGCTCTTTAGACTCCTAATTTGTAATCCTTCAGGAAGATGTATTTCAAAGGCTCTACTAGATTAAATAGGGTGTTCTTTTCCTCTTCATGAGCTCAAGAGATTTTTTGAGGTCCTTTAGTATTTTTTTCAAGTATCAAGACTTAGTTGTTCAAAATCACTCCATTAAAGTTTCAAGGCAGTATATGGGTGTTTCAGTCAAGTCTTGGTGGTTAATTTCATGCTCCATGGAGTCAAATGAAGAGACGTTCCTTGAGGGTCATACTTGTGTTGTAGAAAAGGCTCTTTCAAAGTGAGGCGAAAACTCATGTAAAGTCCATTACCTCTATCAAGGTGTAAACATGAACTCAAAATGGTGATGCTCCCCCAAATGAAGTTGTTAGAGTTCAAATATTTTATTTCACGTCTTTATTGCTTTTGGATAACAAGTCTAGGGTTCTATTTTAAGTTTTCTTGTTCAAACAAGTAACTGTACAATCACTTCCTCAACTATGCACTGTAACAGTGAATCATAAGAGAAAAATTAGAGGATTTCATGCATAAAAAATGTTATAGAAAGATGGTGAATCCATCCAAAAGGTCATAGTAGGTGATTATTTAAATTTCATTGGTAAATTTGTAAGATATGAGTTTATTTTAGCTCTCAGGCCTGTACAAAGATAGAAACCTGGGATCTAGGGTTTGGGCAAAATATAAACTTATAGCTAACAAAAATTCATGAAAACTTAGAGAAATCTCTATGGATGGATTATAAAGAAAATGCAAAAAGAATTTATTTGTTTCATTGTGTATGGAGGGAGAACTGGTTAGGAGAGATTTATAAAACTGTGTACAGTCACAATTTTAACAATATGTAGACTGTGTTTGATATTCTGAAAGGATTTCATGGAATAAAGCATGTCTTCCTTGGTGATTCAATTGTGAAAAGGGTTGAACAAGGTTCAAGATTCATTTGTTTGGCTTTATAGGATCTCATCTGATGAAAAAATAACTTCAAGTCATTGGTGTCATGTAAAAACATCTTTTCAAGTACTGAAATAAGCCTAAAAAGTCTAGAAGGTATTGATATAGTAGGATAAGTTTTGAATGCTCTCTCAGCATAGTGTTTTGAATGGTCTAGTAAAATTTACAAAATTTTAATGGTACATTTTCAATGTGATGCTCTTGGATGCATGCTCAAATGGTTTCAATCATCCAAAGTTGTCTCAACCTAGAATTGCAATGGTTGGTTTTAAACTCAAAAATACATTTCTTGTCTCTTTCAATTTTGCTCAGTGTGAAGAGGAAATTAAAAATTTCCTTCAGTTACAAAATCATTTCTTCTCTTTCACCTTGAAGTGAAATATGAATAGTCATTTTTTTTCCAAACTGTTACAGTGAACCAAAAATGTAAAAAAACCATTATGGATACATAGAAGTTAAAATGTCACCTCAAGTGTGAAGAACTTCAATAGAGGGAAGTAATAAAGGTCATATTGCCAAGCATTTCCTAGAAGAACCTATAAGTCAAGTTAGCAATGACAGTCATTACTCAAGAAAAAGAATAAATCATGTCATATGTTATACATGTCATGAAGTTGGAAATTTCTCAAAGCATTGCTATAACTATGGAAAACCTAAGCACAACAACAAGTTCTATACCTTCATATGGAAAGAAAATAAAGCCTCTAACATGAAGATAAATTCTAGAAAGGAGACAAAATTAGTCAAGCCTCAAGTAGCTCCTAGAAAGAAGGAAATGAAGTGGGTATACAAGATCAAGAAAGAAAAGTCAGAAGTTGAAATAGAAAAGACTGAAAAGAAGGAGACATGGGAAGATATGGAAGAGGCACAATAAGCTAATACTATGTCAGGAGAAACTACCTTACATGAGATATCAACAAAGGATGACAAAGGAAAGAAACAGGAAAACAACCCAAGTGCCAAGGATGAGAAATTTCTTCCTCAAGAAGTGGTAGAGTAGGTGTATGAATTGCAACATGAATGCTTATCGGGTACTCTTATAGAAGATGAGAGCTCAGGTAATGAGGTTATCTTACCCAGAAAAGTAGCTAAGAAGGTCAACAAGGTTCTGAGGACAAGAAAAGGGAAAATGGAGTCATCATGTTGTTTTGATGACTTCATGTTGTTTTGATATGATTCAAGACTCACATTGTTCCTTCTCTAAGCTTCTAGGAGGCATATTCACTTAAATGAAGCATTTGAGTTAGAATGAGTATTTTTCTTGATACACAAGCTATGTAATCTTGTGTTGTAGTTGGAAAGGCTAAAGTCTTATAATATTTCAAAGTGTAAAGGTCTATCTATGCCATGTTTTTTTGTCAAATCTTAAGTCTATCTAAGATCATGTTTGAGTCATCAAGAGTCTCATGGTCATATAATGTGAAGTATGGTTCTTTAAGGTGTAATGAACTACTGTCAAGGTCTTGAGAGTTTCTCATAAAGTCTCAAGAATATCATTAAAATCTATGTCATCTTATGAGACAATATTATGTCTCAAGGGTATGAGATGATCCTTAAAGGTGTTGATCTTTGAGCCTAGAGAATGAAGTATGACTATGCATAAGTCTATAAAGTTAAATCTATCATAGTTAAAAAGAGTATGGAGAACATTAAGTAGTCCCTTAAGGTCTCTGTCAAAGTTGGTATACTGATTCTAAGATGTGTTTTATCACAAGTTATTCTCATCATTTTTCCATAAAGAATAAATTCTTATGAGTTTTCCTTTTTAAAATATTTGTGTCTTAAGGGTATGAGAAAAATGTCTTGTGAAAATCTGAGTTGTTATCTCAAATGTCAGGTATATCTTGTATGTGTCTTCTGAGTTATAGTAGTCCAATAATTCTGAGTTTTCCCATTTGTTGAAAATGTCTTATGTCTTTTAAATGTTCAAGAGTCTATAAAGAACTATGAGTGTGAGGTTGTTCATTACAAGATGAATATGAGGTCTGAAGCTTAAACTGTCACAATTTGAGAAAAGTAAGTCTTGGACATGTAATTCTAAATATTGTGAGTATCTTCTAACATGAGTGTGTGAAATCATAAAGAGTGATGTACATTTATAATGGTCTAAATATAATTTCATGAGTCTATGTATCTTGAAAAAATGTGTTGCTTAAGTCAAATATATCTTATGAAGTCATTGTATGTCTTCACTATATTTTTTTATATGGAAAAGAGTCTATGTATCTAAATCTTGAGTACTCCAAAATGTCAAAGTGTATTCTTGCATCAAGAAAAATGTGGATAGTCAACTGCCATGGTCTATGTCAACAATGATATATGTCTAGATGAAGTCATGATGAACTGTGAATTCCTATCAATACATCTCTATGGTTGAACCTTCTTGGATTAAATGCATAAAGGATTGACAAAGTAAGAATTGTGGCATTTAGATTGGATTTAATGGGTTGAAGAGTCTGAGTTTAATGAAGATCATGTATGTAATTTTGTGTGTCTAACCCATTGTTCAAGATTATCCATCAAAATTGGATGTGTTAGTAAGGTTTTAGGGTCAGGGGTCCATTATAATTTGTGTAAGTATGAAGTTTATATTGAAATGAGACCTATAATTAGTCCATGTGTGAGGTGTCTTAGGGCTAATTAGTCCTAAGAAGAAGTGAATATACTGTAAATCTGAAGAAAGATTATCTTGATTCTTTGTTTGGTTTATTTAAGACTGATAAGTAAGTGTATTTATGCTCAGGAGAATTAAGCTATGTAGGTAAAAATCAAAATGTCAAAGAAAGGGTGAATTGGGTAATGAAGATATTAAAATCATCAACTACATGATTGAGTACATTACTCTAGACAAAGGACAAGATTTTCATCTCATCAATTATTTTAAAGGCATTGTTCTCAAGTCAGTAATAAGGAAGAAAGTGATTTTCATAAGGTGAAAGAGAAGAATTACTCAGAGGCTTTATAGTAGATGCTTCACAAACTGTGATTGAGACTGCATAACATAGAAGAAATCAAGTAAGAGATGATTTTGACAAGCTTTCAATATATTTCTGGTAAGAATTTTTCATGCATGTAATTGAAATAGATCTCAATGTGAAATTTTGGAGAGTTTAATTAAGGGTTAGAAGAAATTATACCACTTTGTGCTTCTTTGGTTGTTACAGTCTCAAAACTAGATTTTGGGTTTTGGGGCATTGGATCATCATTTTTTCAAGGTAAAATTTGAAAGATGATAATATAATAAGGTATATTGTGGAATTTTTTAAAGTTAAAGGCATGTTCTAGTTCACTCAAGGTTTTCAGTGCTACAGTTATCAAGAAATGTTGATCTCAGCTAGGATAAATGGGTGTTACCTTGGAGTATTCAAAAAAATTGATTAGTCAATCATATCAGTCAACAATCAATGTACGTATTAGTGCATTTCAGTCATCAAATTGCATCAATGCATATCAGTCAATCCCACCAAGCAATGGACATGAGGTAAGCTATAAGCTTGTGAAAGTAAGAGAAGTTTAATGAGGTTGGAGAATGGTAAGAAATAAGAGGCTATATGGCCTTGATATAATTGTTTTCCTAAGAGAAGTTACTAATTAGACACAATGAATATTGAAGATCCAGTATTGCAACCTACAGAGTTATATGAAGTTTGAAACAAAGGATCAAAACATCTGAAGGAGTGTCATGGTAAGTTTTAAGGTGTTCAAGGCCTTCAAGTGCAAAGTATGTTTTGAAGTTGTATTTTCTTCATGGAGGTATGATATGTTCACTATAGTCTAATTTATATGATAGACTATCACAAAATGTTTCAAAATACTGAGAATCACGTGTTTATCAACATGAAGAGTTATTCCTAAGAGGGTTATACAGTGTGCTGAGTTTGGTTATTCATCATAGAGGTAGATTTAGTTATGAATTCAAGCCAAGACTAGTTGTATAATCTAAGATAATGCTTCAGGGTAGGGTAAGCATGAAGACATTTATTCTATGAATAATTAATTCAAGGTGATAACACAAATTTTTACATCCTCTACTAGAGAAAGATGGTTTATAGTCTCAGGGGGAGACCTATTGCAAAAGGAAAATCTAGTTGTCGCTCAAGACAAATGGTGTAAAGAATATCATACATCATCCAAGGGGGATTTTCTCAGGTAAAGGCATGCTTAATCAATCCTATCTACATATTTCTCATTGGTTCTATAGTTGGCCCTTTTTTAATGATGTCAAAGGGGGAGAGATACACAGTTTGTAGTCAGAAACTAGGTATGTCAAATTTTTTTCCATCAATTTTTGTAGGTTTCTAAGGTGTTTCCATCAATGAAAAATGGGGAGTTTGTTTGACCCCAGTTACTATCAGTGGTGTTGTCATTGATGTCAAGTGGCATTGATGGCAAAAAGGGTTAATTGGTGAAGTGAAGAAGTCAAGGACATAAAGGTTGATTGGTAGTTCCCTTTCAAGATAGTTTCAGGTACCTGATGAGATGTGACAGGTTGGTACAGGTCATAGAAATGTCATGTAATCATGGGAGAAGCCTATTAAATAATGTCTATAGCATGTGTGAGCTAAAACAAGGCTCATTTTAGCTCCTGGAGTCAAAATTCAAGAATGCACAGAAAGTGGCTTTGAGAACTAGAAATGTTCTTGCATGAAAATGAGATTGGTTAGAGCTTCAAAGGAAAACCTATGGCTAAAAAACACATGGAATGTGTAGAGGGATGTCTTTTAGTGCTCCATGTCAAATTTCATCAGATTCTGAAATGGGGATTTTGAGTTATTCAAGTTTTTCTAAGACTACCTTCTTGAAAAATGCATTTCGAGCTGCATGGATTCTTAACACTCAAGAAAAAATATTATGGATCCTTCAAATAAATCATAGAATAAATTTTTGAAGATAAATTTGAGCCTGAGATAGTGCAAAAATTTTCAAGTCAATTGGACATGTTTTAAGAAAGTTATGAGAATTATTTTTTTGGTGTTTGGTCTCTCTTCAAGGTGGCTTCTTGAGCTAAGGGGGGGAATTTGAAATGTTTCTAACTCCTAAACCTCTAGTGGATTTGGAAAACTTCTCATAAATCATAATTGATCGCTCATCTAATTTAAAATCTAATGATACTATTTCCTTCAATATTTTCTATGTACATGCTTATGTTTTGAAGACTAAGTCTGAATTGTCATGCTCTTTAGCCTGCTAACATGCAATCCTTCAGGAATATGTCTTTCAAAGGATCTACTGGATTAAATAGGGTGTCATTTTCCTCTTCACGAGCTCAAGATATTTTCTGAGGTCATTTAGCATTTTTTTTTAAGTATCAAGACTTAGTTGTTCAAAATCACTCCATCACAGTTTCAAGGCAGTTTTTGGGTGTTTCAGTCAAGTCTTGGTGGTATATTTCATCCTCCATGGATTCAAATGAAGAGACATTCCTTGAAATTCCTACATGTATTGTAGAAAAGGCTCTTTCATAGTGAGGTTAAAAATCATGAAAACTTTGTTACCTCTATCAAGGTTTAAACATGAACTTAAACTGGTGATGCTACCCCCAAATGAAGTTGTTAGAGTTCAAATATTTTTTATTTTGGAGAACAAGTATAGGGTTCTATTTTAATTTTTCTTGTTCAAATCAAGTAACTGTATACTCACTTTCTCAAATATGCACTATAACAATGAATCATAAGAGCAAAATTAGAGGATTTCATGCATATAAAATGTTGCAGGAAGATGGAGAATCTATCTAAAAGGTCACAGCAAGTGATTGTTTAAAAATTTATTGGGAAATTTGTAATATATGAGTTTATTTTGGTTCTCAGACCTATGCAGAGGTAGAAACCCTGGATCTAGAGATTGGTCAAAATATAAACTTCTAGCTAATGAAAATTCATGAAAACTTAGAGAAATATTTGTGGATGGATTACAAAGAAAATTCAAAAATAATTTCTTTGTTTCATCATGCATGGAGAAAGAACTAGTTAGCAGAGATTTATAAAACCATGTACACTCATAGTTTTAATAGGATATAGACTGTGTTTGATAGTCTCAAAGGATTTCATGGAATAAATCACGTCTTAACAAAGGGATTCAATTGTAACAATTGTCAAGGTACAATTCAAGATTCATTTTATTTTTTGATAGATAATCATTTGATGAAAATAAAAAGTCATTGGTGCAATGTCAAAACATATTTTCAAGTAAAGTGTCAAGGTGTTGTTAAACTTTTTAGAAGGTATTGACACGGTAGGATAATTTTTGAATGCTCTCTCAGCATAGTGTTTTGAATTTTCTAGAAAAATTTACACATGTCTAATGGTACATTGTCACTGTGATTCTCTTGGATGCATCCTCAAATGGTTTCAATCATCGAAAGTTGTCTCAAGCTAGAATTGCAATGGTTGGTTTTGAACTCAAAATACATTTCTTCTCTCTTTGAATTTTTCTCAGTGTGAAGAGGAAATTGAAAATTTCCTTCAATTACAAACTCCTTTATTCTCTTTCACCTCGAAGTGAAATATGAAAAGTTAATTTTTGTCCAAACTATTATATTGAACCAAAAAGGTAGAAAATCCATTATGGCTTCATAGAAGTTAAAAGGTCACCTCAAGTGTGAAGAACTTTAATAGAGGGAAGTTGAAATGTGATTGAGGTATGCATATATAATGTGATGTGAAAAGACTACAAGTGGTGTGGATTGAAGGTAAATGAGGAGCTTTCTTAAAACAGTGTAGAATAAAGTCATGGATGTAGAGGATTGAAGATTGTATGTTTGAGAAGTAAAAATAATCCAATACATTTGACTGTATAATAAATTAATACAATAACTGAGATGATGACATACATCATATTGAGAATATAGTGAGTAAAAACAATGCAAGATTACTAGAGTTGAGAAAGTATATAGAGATAAAAGTTTTAGGGAATACACATAGAGGGTGTGATCTTGATGAAAATGTATTGACAATGAGGATATAAGAAGAATAGAAGGTATTTTTTGAACGTGTAAGATGATTCAAGGATTTTGAACTAAAAGTGTGAAAGTCCTAAGATCTAGAGAAAATTCTACAAGGAGAAGTGAGTTGAAAAATCATTCAAACATGGCATTCAAGAGGGAAATAAGGTTTTGAATGTGTAAGAAGATGAGAAGTTAGACAAAATGTGTAATAGATGGGTTGAAACTAATAGATGAAGATGAAATGATTAAGCATGACATTTTGAAGTGAAAAAGGTAGGTGAACAGAATAGTTAAAATGAAGTGTGAAATGAATGATAAGTGATGAACTGAAAATATATATATAAAAAGAGAAATGAGAGGTTTAGAGTGATAGTGTGTTAGGTGAATTGGGATGAATAAGTGACTTTCATAAAGGAGAAAAAATAAGAGAGTAGAGTACATGTATGCAAGTTTTGATTTTGTAAAAAGATGCAAAAATAGAGAATCATCTTAATTATAAATTGAGGAATGTGCCAGTAAGGGACCATGACCTATTGATGAAGCAACAAGGAACTAAAAGATCAAATTGTATATTGTTATTGTATTTTTCCTTAGTGGTTTCTTGGGTTATAGGATTAGGACTCCTTTCAAGTTGCAAGTTGCTAAACTAGCCTAGTGGGTGCTTGGCAACCTTCTAGTGGGTGCCAGAAGGACTATGAAGTAGGTGCTTCTCAGGTTGAGTGGGTGCTCAACCAAACTGGAAATCATTGTATGTTAAGAATGGGTGTTCTTAATAAAAGGCCTTGATTTCAAGTGGGTTTTATCCCTTTAAGGGTTTCCCACTATAAATTTTGTGTCCTATATACTTATCTACTTGCATGCACCTTAATTAGTGATTGTTAATTCTATTCAAAAAGTTTTAGAAATTTCTAACCCCCCTCTCAGTCCTTGTGATATCCAACACAACATCTAAAAGTATCAAGGTAATATTCATCTCCTTTTTTTATTGAATCATGAAAATCAAGTATTTTGTGAAGATGCATCCTTAAAGGATTTCCATGTTGAATATTATACTAATCTACGTCTAATTTCTCCAGTTCCCCACCTTTTTAATCATTCTTTTAAAAATCCTCCATAAAGTAATATGGAACATTCTCCACCAAGAGCTCCTTTTTTGGGTACTACTTATAGACCAATAAGGTTCCATGGAATGGTGGGCTATCCGAATGAAGTACCACATGATATTAAAGAGATGTTCCCTAGATATCAAGGGAATAATGTCATAAGAGGATATCAACATCTCATATTTTTCAGGAAGATATGGATAGATATGGAATAAATCATGAAGATTTTTATATTAAGTTATTCATATATACATTTGAAAAATATGTTGGGGAATGATATGAAGTGTTTCTCATGAAATCAATTGATTTCTAGGTAGAAATTAAGAATGTTTTCAGTTTGCAATATGGAAATAAGACAACTCCTAATCTATTAACAACAAGAGTGTCAACAGTAGAAGAAAAAAATATCATTGAGTAGTGTGATAAATGGTTGCTACCACACCCCCTTGTGAGAAGATTGTTAAAAATGATGATATTAATGAGGAACCCAACTTTAATGAGGCATGTATGAATGATTTTCTAAATGATTCACCACATGGAGCTACTTCTATTGATCTTATCAATGCCAAAATTATAGAATATTTTTTTCATGCATCAATAAGATATTATCTCTTTCTCATGTAGCTTATGCTGATATGGTTGTAGTTAAATCGTTTGAACTTCCTAGTGCACATCTAGAAGACATTGATTCTCCCTAGACCCTAAGTTTTGATGAAGGATTCCCCAAAGTTGAAAATGGAGTTGGAGTAGTTCTGATTTCTCCATATCATGTTTTTAAAGATGATGATCAAAATTATTAGTTTATAAAGTGTGAATATGAATTCACAAATAAATTCATTGATCTTGAGCCTATGATTGTCTTATGTAATGAAAAAGAAACCATCTTTGGGGAGGATGAAATAAATTTAAGAACAAATGTTATCCCTGAAGGATTGGTCGGCCTTGAGTTAAATTTTAAGAATATTGATGGAGTCATGAGAATGCTCATCTATGTGCCCATAGTTCTTGAAGAAGATAACTTGGATACTCCTCAAGATCCCATGAAGGTTTGGATGGAATGTAGCATGAAAAAAAAGAGAAAAATAACTTATGCCAATTCCTAAAAAATTGACCAATATTTCCCAACATGGTCTTATCCAGATGATCAGGTATGATCATTGTACAGTCTTGTTGTGTTTTTTGTCCTATTTATGTTTGGTTTGTGTTGTTTTTTCCCTTTTGTGCTCTAGTATATGGTGATTAGGTTTATGTAGTTGTCTATATTTCTCCCAGCCCATTTTACATCTACTCAGATATCCTTATGCATTTTTTTACTTGACTCCTTGCCCAATGGACTAGGCAATTGGAATTTGTTCTTATGGCACCCATAGGGGTACCCATCCTCAAGAAAGAGCCATTTTTGGTGCTCAATATATTACCTTGGATTGAGCTGGTATTTTTCATTCACTCTCTGTAAATTTAACTAATCATGTGTGTTTCATATTGTTCCCCATGCTTCAAAGATCAGTCTCAGTCAAGGAGAAGTGTAAATTTGTAATAGATCATGTCCCTTACCAATATAAATGAAAGGATTCAACAAAAATGTTAGGGGACTGGTTCATATTACCATGGAGTGTAAGAATTTAGTGTTTTGTGGGTTCTCCTAACCCATGGAACAAAGGAGAGCCAGTTGGACTAAGGTGAGTTTTAATTAAACCCACAGAAAGAAAGTAAAAGTCACACAACAAAGAATAGCCGCGCAACATTTAAATGTCGTAGCTAATGAGGGACCAACATGTTGTCAGATTGTGGGGGTCCTTACTACTTTTGGGTTATGACGGATATTAAGCCCCGGGATGAGTTGAAATTCATAAAGCTTTCGGGTCCGGGTTTGGGTTAGCAAAGGTCAAGGAAACATGGCATAATCAAAGGTTAAAACACAGAATGATCTAAAACATCAAAGATAGGGAAGGTGTCAACATTCCAACAATATTCAACCATATGGGCTCCGGTGAACTTCAAGTCCACGAAATGGACCAAGTTTATAAGGCTTCAAGTTTGGAAAGTCAAGGGCGGTCAAAGCAGGGACATGTGGAAACATTTTAATGAAGCCAAAATTTTGTAAGTTTTAAAAAGTAAAAATTTACGATGTGAAGGAGCAACCCCAAACCAATGAAAAGAAAACATGAATGCAAGAAAGAATGACAAACCCAAGGAATGTGGAGCTTTTCTATTGGATTGTGTTTTGCAATTGTCAGTCAAGGGCTATACAAAATGGTAAAATGTGACGAAGCATGGAGCTTTCCTATTGGATCTTGTTTTTCCACTGTCAGTCACAGAAAAGGATAGTCTAACAAGTCAAGAGAACATGGCATTGATTTATTGGCTCACTTTTTATTAAGGAACAATCTTGCCCATATAAAGAAAAGAAAGGAAAGGAAAGGAAAGAAAGGAAGAAAAATCCAACCCAATGAGCTAATAAAAAACTGACACATGGAAAAAAGAAAATTAGTGCACACATTGGTAGAGGCAGTCCTTGAGCTAATCAAAGGCTGCCATGTGTCATATTTCTGTGCATCTCGACATGCTAAACATCAGAGGGCCATATACTTCGATCTAGAGCTTTAATTCTTGCAAAATATATATCGTTGGAAAGGTCTCTTCAATCCCTTCACTTTAGAATCAACATATTTAGAAATTGATGGTATTTGGAAGGGTAAAAATAATAAAATGTCTTTTGTATTCAAGTTGCAGTCCCAGTATTGGTCAACCACCCAAATTGATGAAGTATGGTGTATATTGCTTCTCTAAGCACACGAGACAGAAGGAATTAATAACTTTAGTAGGTAGCCCATGCTCCTTTAGAGGATTTTAATACTTCTTGTTGGTGGTTGTAGAAAGAAATTAGATTTTTCTTCTTTCTTTATCCTTCTCATCTTCTATATAATGCAACAATATTTCATTTGGTCGAGGAGGAGGATTGGGGGTAGTTATATAATTGTTTGATTAAAGTGTTTAGTTCCAGTTTCGAGCTTCTAGAAGGTAGTTGTTTGTATCTAGTCTATAAGGAAGAGCTAAGGTGGTTGCGGTGTACAACCATTAGCAGGTTTTTAGGGAATTTATTTGTGTCCCTTAGCCAGAACTTACATGAATAGATCTCTCTGTGATTGATCAATATATACTTTCCCTTTCTTATATTTTAAAGGAGTGAAATGTTAGCATAATTTAGCATAGGCATATTTATTGCATTTTATTGCATTGTCTTTTATTTAATAATGTGCAACATGTGCACTCTAGTCTAGTG
Source organism: Taxus chinensis (assembly GCA_019776745.2). NCBI lineage: Eukaryota > Viridiplantae > Streptophyta > Pinopsida > Cupressales > Taxaceae > Taxus > Taxus chinensis. Next base: position 260,450,850 of record CM034157.1, on the reverse strand, counting down.
ACTTGCATTCAATATTGTTATGTTGGATAACATTCAATATTGGTATTAGTAGTAATTACATGTGCATGTGAGATGGGTCTTATCATCTCGTAGTTGGTGTCTGCTAGGGTGTCATGTCTATCCATATGAGGCTGTCTAATATCTATAAATATTACAGCTCTTGCATTGTAATGTAATCTGATTTCATGATCAATAATATTTGTGAGGCTTCCGTCCCTCTTTGGTCATTGCAATCTTATTCTATTCTATCATTTGGTATCTAAGCTATACCATTATTATCATTTGGTATCAGAGCAGGTTCTATCCAAGCAAGGTTGAAGAGGAGCACTATTGGAGAGGATCCATTGGAGAAGAATATCTGCATCAAAGGAGAGCCATTGAAGCATCCCGCAGCCTCCATTCCTCCCAAGCATCCATCAACTAAAATTTGACCTATCCACTTATTTGGAAGGTAAAAATTTTTTTAGTCATTGGCATAGCCAATTGATCTAACATATTGGCGGAATATTTCAGATTTGGAGATCTTTAAAAAAAAAAGGAGAAAGATCTTGGAAAAAATTGCAGATCTAAAAAAAAAAAAAAGATTTGTGAAAAAAAAAAAAGATCTTAAAAAAAAAAAAAAGATCTTGAAAAAAAATTGAGATCAAAAGAAAAAAAAAATCAAATCTGAAAGTGGAGGTGTGAAGAATTCGGGAGCAAAGGTTGAAGCAGTCCCGTCAACAAAATTCCAGCAGATAGCTCTTAGAAAAAAGGACGTAACTTTTTCATACAATGTCGGATTGATGTGCCATTTTTTTCTGGAAAGATAAGAAGGAGGTGCACAACTTTGCAGTTTACATCATCTTCAGATTCGGCCTCTACATGTGACGAAAAGTCTGTACAAGTCGGATCAATTTTTCTAAAAAAAAATCAGATCTAGCTGGTAAATTGGTAAGATCTCAAAAACTAAGATTCCGATTCTTCTAAAATTTTTTGGGTTTCAAGAAAAATATTGTATGATGCTGCTGTAAAAATTTTAGAAAAACCCAGATCACGGTTTGTGAGAAAAGGTGAAAACAATATTTAGATTGTTTGTTTGGATCTTGGGAACAAACAGGTCAGCGGTTCAATTCCCACTCTCTCCATATTTTTTCTTAAATTATTTTTTTGGAAAATTTGGAGAAATTAATAAATTTTTGGGAGATTTCCAAATTTAGAAGCTCACCAAACACATTTAGAGCCACCGCTAAATTTAGCGGAAAAACACCTATTGGGGGTAAAAAAAATATTTTTGGCCTAAATTGTGTATTTTGTGATTCTAGACCCTTTTTTGTAAAGAGGGGGACACAAAAACTTCATTTTGATGTACTTTGAGAGGATGTTGTACTAATTTTGGTGCATAAAGTGAAAAAAAAAAGTACACATTTTTTATTTTATGTTTGGTTCTATCACACGAGATCTTTGATCTCATAGCAGCGTTCGGTATATACGGTGCCTCTGGGAAGCACTTACGGGTGATGCCGTCGCGACTACTACTGCACTTAATGCCTAACACAGCTGCCTAAATGTCGTCTGGGCATCGACCCTATAAAATCGACGGGGAGTAATAAGGACACAATACACACACATTTGAGCCCTCCCATCCATTTGTGCTTGCACAAACCCCTCTCCGTACTGTCTAAGTACCACATACTAAATTCTTTCACATGCATTAACACCTCTTTCCGTACTGACGGGTATATTGAAAGGGTGATCTTCTTCCATGTACCGATGGGTATATCGGAAGGGAGCGTATATAGAAAGGTTTGGTATATCGGCCTGATGGTATATTGAGAGGGAGACCATAAACCTGGAGTGATAAGAGCCTTACCCTTTGTCAGAAATTCAGAGTTTCAGAAATTCAGATTGCAGAAATGGGTGCACAAGCACCAAAGTTCTTCTTGCCAGATTCACAACTGCTTAGAGGAGACAACTATGCTGCATGGAAACCAAAGATCAAGATGTTACTTGAGTTTGAAGACCTATGGACAGTTGTAGATGGAAAAACAACAAGATCACTTGATGATGGAAGACAACAAGTTCAATTTGACAGGGCCAATCAAAAGGCCAAGTTGATCATCTTGTTTAGCGTAACAGATGATGTGCAACCCCACATTAGAGATGCCACATCGGCCAAGGATGCATGGGATAAGTTGAGCACAGTCTATGAGGCAAAGAACAAGAATGCCATCCTCAACCTACTATCACAACTGCATACTCTCAAGTTCAAGCACAATGAGAAGGTTGAAGTTTTTTTGAGACGAGTTGCTACTTTGAGGGCATCTCTATTGGCATTGGGAAAAGAGATAAGTGATGAAGACCTCGTACCAATTGTGTTGCGAGCACTTCCTCCTTCCTATAGAATCTTTGTGACAACTATCAATATGAGTGAACACACAGTCACCTTTGAGAAGTTGGTCAATCTACTCCAACAAGAAGAGGCAATGAACAACAAAGATCATGAAGATGAGCAAGCACTATCTTCCAATCATAAAGGAAAGGGAAAATTTCAATCCAATCACAAGAAGTCCCAACAAAATCAAAGTCAACGAGACAACACCAAGAAGTGTCCCATTTGCAATAGAGGGGGACATGACATCAAAGATTGTTGGTACAATTCCTACAAAAAGGGTTCATCAAGCAATTCAAAACCCAATAACCAACAGGGTAACAATAATTCAAATAAAGGGAAGTCCAACAACAACAACAATCAAAGGCAGAAAAATGGTAATTGGCAAAGAAAACCCAAACAACAAGGGTACATTGCCGAACATGAGGATGATTCAGATGAAGGACACCACATGTATTCTGCTCAATTTGATGAAGAAACCAAGTCCACAAGATATCTGGTATGTTGACTTGGGTGCAACTTGACACATGACTGGACGCAAGGATTGGTTCTACACACTGCGTGAATCACCTAACAAGAACCATGTGTCATTAGGTGATGACTCATTATACAGTGTCAAGGGTATTGGAAACATTTCACTACCTCTTGGAAAGAATGACTGCAAAATCACAAATGTATTGTATGTACCTGGGTTGACCAAGAATTTGTTATCAGTTAGTCAACTCCTTGATCACAACTTGAAGTTGAATTTTGACAGTAATAATGGAGAAAAAGTGTGCTTGATAAGAGATAAGTCAAGAGGTTCCAAGATTGTAGCAAGAGCCTCCAATGTGGGACGCATGTTCCAACTTGATTTTGTCCACAAGGATGATCAAGCTCTAGTGGCCAAAGACACACAATCTGCAGAACTATGGCATCACAGATATGGTCACATCAGTTTTGGCTATCTCCAAACACTTCAAAAGGGCAACATGGTGAAAGGATTGCCTACACTCAAGCACAACACTGACAAGTGTCACAATTGCCTAGCTGGAAAGCAACACAGAGTACCCTTCCAGAAGAACACATATAGAGCTAAGGGAAAGCTTGATTTGGTGCACACCAATCTTTGCGGGCCCATGCAACCAAGTCATTCTGGATGTTAATACTTCATGCTTTGTGTTGATGACTACTCAAGAAAGATGTGGATATATTGTCTAAGAAACAAGAGTCAAGCCTTTGAGACATTTCAAAGTTCAAAGCACTTGTTGAGAATGAAGTTGGTCGCAAGATCAAAACTCTCCACTCAGATCGAGGGGGGGAATTCACAAGCAATGAGTTCAAGACTTACCTGGAAGCTCATGGGATTCATCGACAAATGCCTCCTACTCACACACCACAACAGAATGGTATAGTTGAGAGAAGGAATCGTACTATCATGGAAATGGTGTGATGTATGATTGACGACTCAGGTTTAACAAAGACATTTTGGGCAGAAGCTGCAAGAACTGCAGTCTATTTGTTGAACAGAGTGCCCACAGTAGCTCTTGAAGGAGTGACACCTCAAGAAGCATGGTCAAATCGGAAACCATCAATTGCACACCTAAGAGTATTTGGGTGTAAAGCTAGCATGCACATACCCAAGAAGAACAGGAACAAGTTGGATATGAAAGCTGAGAAACTGATATTCATTGGATACAGTGAAGAAGCACTTGGGTACAGATTATGGGATCCAAAAGCAAAGAAAGTATACACAAGTAGGGATGTTGAGTTCTTTGAGAAGAAACAAGCAGATGCTCCACTCAACGACTCAACAAACATGCAGAATACACCTCTTGTGAAGACAAAATTTGATGTTCCCACTGAAGATGACAGTGATGAATTGGATGATGGTGAAAACTTGGATCCACCACAATCCAATGGAACAGCTAATAAGTTACCTAAATGGTATACTCAATTAATAAGAGATGCAAATTTGGATGAAGCACCTAGCACATCGTCCAATCCTGGACCTAGAACTCGTAGTCAAGCTCGTGAAGAGGTCAATTATGCCCTAATGAGCAGAGTTGTTGAAACAGTTGAGCCATCTACAGTTTAGGAAGCCCTACAATCAAAATCTTGGAAAGATGCCATGGATTCAGAGTATCAGTCAGTGATGAAGAACAACACATGGCAACTTGTCGACCTTCCACCAGGGAAGAAACCCATTGGATGCAGATGGATATTCAAGACTAAGTACAAATCAGATGGGACTATTGACAAGTATAAAGCAAGGCTTGTAGCAAAGGGGTATGCACAAAAAGAAGGCATTGATTATGAGGAGACATTTGCTCCCACAGCCAAGATCAAGACAATCAGGATGATCTTTGCTCTAGCTGCACAATTTGGTTGGAAAGTCCACCAAATGGATGTGAAAAGTGCCTTTCTTAATGGAGATTTGCAAGAAGAAGTCTATATGACTCAGCCAGAGGGTTATGTAATACCAGGAAAAGAGATAATGGTATGCAGACTCATAAAATCTCTATATGGCCTAAAACAGGCACCCTGGGCATGGTACATCAAAATTGATGAGCATCTCATAAGTCATGGATTCGAAAGGAATCCTTATGACCCCAATCTCTACCTCAAAAAGCAAGGGGGGGAGATTGTCATTGTGGTTGTTTATGTCGACGATCTAGTCATTACAGGTAGTTTTGTGAAGATGATCGATGCAACAAAGAAGGATTTTAATCGATCGTTTGACATGACAGATCTCGGGCTCATGCACTATTGTCTTGGGTTAGAAGTATGGCAAAAAGAGAATCATATATTTGTGTCACAGTTGAAATACACCAAGACAACACTCGAGAAATTCAGGATGATGGACTGCACTCCTATTGCTACACCTATGGAAGTGAGACTTCAGTTATCTCGTTCCGATCCATCACCACTGGTGAATGCAACTCTCTATCGGCAGTTGATCGGGAGTCTCATTTACCTGACATATACTAGACCAGATATCAGCTTTGCAGTCAGCTATTTATCACGCTTCATGCAAGAACCAAAAATATGTCATTGGAAAGTAGGAAAGAGAATACTGAGATATCTAAAGGGTACAGTTGACCTTGGTCTAGAGTACAAGAAGAACGAAAAATTCTTCTTGATAGGATATTCAGATTCAGATCATGCAGGAAACATGGATGATAGGAAGTCAACATCAGGCTTCGTCTTCTCTATGGGATCTGGAATGATATCATGGGGAAGCAAGAAACAGAACTTTGTTTCTCGCTCTTCTACAGAAGCAGTGTATCGAGCTGCAGGTGAAGCTGTTTGTGAAGCAATATGGCTACGCTGGATACTGGAAGGAATTGGTCTACCACAACAGAAATCTACTCCAGTATATGTTGATAATGAAGGAGTTCTAAAGCTTGTTCGCAATCCAGTATTTCATGAGAGAACAAGCATATTGAAGTACAAGTTCATTTCATATGCGAGCATGTCTTGAAGCACAACATACAGCTCCATTTCTGTCCTACAGCTGAACAGAAGGCAGATGTTTTCACTAAGTCACTTGCACGTGACAAATTCACACTGTTCAGAGAGTTCCTCTCCACTTCATTGGAAACTATGCAAAATTAAGGGGGGGAATGTTAGCATAATTAAGCATAGGCATATTTATTGCATTTTATTGCATTGTCTTTTATTTAATAATGTGCAACATGTGCACTCTAGTCTAGTGACTTGCATTCAATATTGTTATGTTGGATAACATTCAATATTGGTATTAGTAGTAATTACATGTGCATGTGAGATGGGTCTTATCATCTCGTAGTTGGTGTCTGCTAGGGTGTCATGTCTATCCATATGAGGCTATCTAATATCTATAAATATTACAGCTCTTACATTTTTATGTAATCTTATTTCATGATCAATAATATTTGTGAGGCTTCCGTCCCTCTTTGGTCATTGCAATCTTATTCTATTCTATCATTTGGTATCTAAGCTATACCATTATTATCAGTATCATTCTTCATAGTTTGTTTATAATACCTCTTCTTAAATTTTGTTTCTCCTTAGCTTTTACAAGTACTCTTGATGTATTCACTAGTTCTTATTTTAAACTGATTATCATCAATAATAATACACTCTATGGTACATGCCCTATTATCATCTTATTTATCATGACAACTACCTAATCTTGCACGATTTATTTCTTTGTCAATTTTTTAAGAAATTTTCCTTGTCTCATCAAATTGTACCAGGTTTGTATAAGCTCTCTAAGCCTCCAAAAATGATCACACCATCCTTCAAACACATGATTTCTCAACATCAACTCTACTTCTTGAGTTACTATGTCAATCTCTAAACCTGATTTTAGATACTTGTCTTGCATGCCTTTTCTTCTTTCATGGACAATAGTCCCAAGCCATCTAGGCTTAATAAAAAGATATACCTCTCTTTCTTACATACCTTTTTTATTCCATAGTTCTAATTTCATTCTCACTATCATATCATTCTCAAATCTTACCCTAGGTTTCATTAAGTCTTGCTCTTAGGATGGTCTCATTTTACTTGTTTTGATTTTCATCTTCCATGTGCTTTTCTTATTCTTATGGACACCATCTTGAAAAAACATGCTACTCTAAGGAACTATTGGTCACATCTTGATGCTTTGCAATATATGGAACCATACTCAAATTACTTATATGCAGATTTGTTTGCAACTTAGGATCTTAGACTTTAATTTGGTCTTCTTAGACTCGTGTTGACTAGTCACATGCTTGAATTGATTCTCATATAACCTCATATTGTCTTTACACAAGTACTTATGCTCCTTAAATAGTATCTTAGTGTTCCTCTTGACTTTAATTTGTTGGTCTATCTCATTCCCATACATGCTTAAAATGTAATCTTGATTTCTAGTTCTCATTATCCACTGGTCCAACCTGATTTCTTCTTAAAACTTGAAAGCATTTTCATAAGAAACATCACCCATACCTATTTGTTTGTTTAGATGCCTAATTTTTCTCTCTTTTGCTTGTGCTAAACTTTTTTTTCACTCCATGATCCTATGTTAAACTTCATATTTCTTAAAAGCTTTCTTTGGTTTTCCATCATCCATGTAAACTTCAAAATCACTCCAAATCTTCTCATTTATGCTTGGTTTTGTGCCATACTCCATGAGATTGTCTGGTTTGAGTCTTCTCTTTCTATTGACTCCATCATGTCTTGACTGCAATTTCTATTCATTGTGTATGGTGCATCCTCTTGGATATTGTTGGCGAGAAAATTTGTCTTGTGTAAAAATTGGTGGGTTTCAAGCCAACGTTATGGGAATCTAAGTCCCTCTACTTGAATGGTACACCTTCCATAGGTGCATGCATAAAAGGTGGATTCCAATGGTGGAATTTCGACCAGAGATCCAACAGGGGCACTCCACTGACCTTGTGGCAAATCTATAAATGTCTCACTAGAGAAGAAAATTTGTCTTGGAAAGGGGAAGGGGAGTGGAATTGGAGGTAGGAGAAAACTAATGTTGTGAGTAGAATATCAGATGCCCACACACATTAATTAGAAATTCCATTTACATGCATTTATAGTTAGAAGAAAAAAAAATCTGCAAGAGAAGCTACAAGACTGAATGAAATTCATTGGTCACAAGGTACCAATCAATCCCTCAATCAAAGAGGAGAAAATTCCTTGTTTTATTATTGAAGCTAAGGAAGAATTTGTACAGAGCTTTGAGAATAGAGGAAAATATAAGGAGAAGGGAAAATAGAAGAAGTGTGGAGATTTATGTCTTTTCTAGGTATAGAGCACTCTGGTATTTTTTGAAATCAATCGCCAGCCCCTGAAATGACTCTGAGGAGCCATTATATCTCATGCCAAAAATATTACAACTTTACAAATCATTTACGCCTCTTCAAATTCCTTCATTGTGAAGAAAACACTCATGGTGGGTAAAAAACTAGATCTTACAATGTGAATGTTACATTTGATTTGCCAGTTTGAATACAAATCATTTGATTTTCTCTTATAACAATGAAATCGGGTTGTCCACGTGGTAGGAAGAGATTGGAGCGGGTACGGGGGAAAACCCTTTGCATTTTGCATTTTTTTAGAGATTTGGAAATTTGGAAAAAATTGGCCCGCACCCCCTCTTCAAATTTTTAACTTATGCACATGGCACATTTTTATAGGAAATGGGGTCGCGGCCCTTTTCTCAACATTTTACCCTTTTTTGGAAAAAGGCTCAAAAACTCAAATTCCTCCGCTGACCCACTACTTTGATTGAACTCTTGACATGTGGCATCCTCTGATTGGAAATGGGGTCACAACCCTTTTCTCAACATTTTAACCTTTTTTGGAAAAAGGCTCAAAAACTCAATTTCCTCCGTCGTTCTGCTCCTCTGCTTTGACTTTTCAACGGCGGGCCCGAGACCTTGGCGGAGACATGGAGCATTCTATAACTTTTACTTCACTTTTGGGAATTTGGTTAAATTTTTAAAAGTGCCCCAATGGCTCCACTTATTTTCTTTGACTTTTCAATAGTGGGCTTCACCTTTGACTTTTTCCCTTCGGGCTTCAAGTTTGACTTTTTCCCTGTGGGCTTTAACTTTTTAATTTTCTCTGTTTACAAAAAGGCTCAAAATTTGAGTTTTACCTTTATAGTCTGATCAATGAGCCATGTGTCACTTTTTAACTTTTCACCTTTTTTAAAAAGAGGCTCAAAAAATATTTTGTAATTTCTCTGCCAACATTGTGAAACCGCTTCCAATTAGGTATGTCCACATACCCATGGATGATGGGGCTAAAATTTGACGGGGAAGAAAATGTCCATTATTCCCGACTGTGGGGAAAATACACAAAGGAAGAGAAATTCATCATTTTGAGTCCAATTTTTGAATTTCCTTCGAAAGTCAGAGGCATGGAGGCAAAAAAATGATTTGACAACCCAGGCCATAGAATAATTGAATAATTTTGATTTACAAAAAAGATATTGTTAAGAGGATATTACGTGCATAGACTGGGAGATGGAGAATTTCTAAAAATGAGAAAAACAAAGGTTTAAACAACACTAGGGCACAGATTTTGCTAATTTCTTCGAATCTCTCAACTTGTCTTAAATACTTTTGGAAGGGCGATGAGCTCAAAATTTTGAATTTAACTATGGAAAATGAAAATTGGTTTTCAGGAGACAACAACTGGCTCTAGCTTGGGGACATTGCATGGACTGAGCATGACTAAGACAAGGTATGAGGATCCAAAATCTCAAAAAATTTAAAACTGTATAACGTTAACCAGTGCCTTATCCATTGGGCCTTGCAGAGTCATGTACAATTCTGAGAAAGAATGGAAGAAGGAGGAAACACACAAGTCAAACCACACACAACAAAACCAAACAAAACTAAACCAAAACCACACAACAGAAAAGGGAAAAACACACCTACGAAATCACCTATGGTATAAGGCAGGGGACAACCAACTTTCACTGATGATATAGTTTCAAGTATTTCCTACTTCGAGGGAATTCCAATGGAATCCCATCCAAGTATGAGAGGATAAAAAAATTCTCACCATAAGCTCCATGAATTTGGAATGGGCCGAGCCATAATGAATCAAACTTTCCATGGCTTCTCTTTGGTTCTCTTCTCTTGTCCCAAAGTAGGAAAAATCTCCAACCTTGAATTCTCTTTCCTTTTCCCTCTTGTGAAAGATCTTCTTCACTTTCAATTGGTGTTCTTTAATTATATCCACCACTTGGCATCTGCTTTCCTCCAGCTTCTCTAGGAAGAGGATCCTCTTGTCAATGGAGTCTTTGTATTGACCATCTTCTATTTCTTGCAGCAACTTGAGAGATGGCATCTCAATTGTGAGGGGAATCTCTACCTCAACTCCATACAACATTTAGAAAGGTGACATACCTATTGCCTTCTTAGGAGTGATCCTATCGGCCCACAATGCATCATATAACTTCTTGTGCCAGTTCCTTTGATTCTCATCTACCAACTTACAAACAATGGTCACAATGTTCTTGTTGCTTGACTCAGCTTTCCCATTTCCCTATGGGTAGTAGTCATAAGAGTGAGATAGGGAGATTCCAAAGCCATAACAAAACTCTGTGAGCTATCCTTGGAAGAGAAATAGGTGGCATTGTCTACAATAATTTTCTATGGTATTCCAAAATGAACAATGATATTCTCCTTGATGAAGTTGGACTGATGGCTTCTTGGTTAGGATGGCTTCCATTTAGTGAATTAATCAGTTGTAGTGAGTACATAATTATGCCTTGCATGAGAATGAGGATTCAGAACACCAATAAAATCCAGCCCCCATTGTTGAAATGGTTCTTCAATCACCATAGGCCTGAGTGGCAATACAACTAGTTGTGGCTTTCCAACAAATTTTTGACATGCTTTGCATTTTGAAACCCAATCCTTATTGTCTATAAAGATGGATGGCCAATAATATCTCCCTCTGAGGATCTTATGTGCAGTGACCATTGCTAAGAAATGTCCACCACAAGCTTGATCATGATATGCCCTGAGCAACTTTTCTTATTGCTCCTTATCTACACACCTGAGGAAACAACCATCTAGGCCTCTCTTGTAAAGTGCATGATTCCAGATCACAAACTTGGTTGCCTTTAGCTTGAGTTTCCTTCTTTGTTTGTAATCAAGATGAGGAGGGAATTCTCCATAAGTGAGGTAGTAAGAAATGTTAGCATACCACTCATCAGTAGTGGTGACAAAGAGTGCCTGTGGACTATCTCCTGAACAAGTTGAGAAAACACCATCTTTTTCTCCCTACTGAGCCCTGAGAGCTTCATCTTCAGCAATCAGCTTGCACAAACCATTTCCTCTTACCAAATTAGAGGGTCTAATCTCCAAGTCATACTCTTGGGTCTTTACAATCCAACTTCCTCTCTTAGCCCCAGGATCTTGTTGAGTCAAAATGGACTTGATTGCACTTCCAGGGACCATCACCACTGTATGGGAATTGAGAATGTAGAATCTAAAACTTTTAACAACTTTGACCACTGTGTAGGCATGTTTCTCCAATTGGATGTACTTTAGCTCATGATTTTTCAAAGGACAGCTCATGAAAGCAATGGGTGCTTCCAAACCTTCATCATTTTTTTGAACAAGGACACTAGAGAGTGTATGTTCTGATGCATAGCAATACATGATGAACTCCTTGTTGAAATCTGGAGATACAAGAGTTGGAGCTTTGGCAATGGCTTTCTTGATCTCCTCAAATGTTGTTTTTCATTCCTTATTCCACTTGAAACTTTCTTGAGGATTCATCATGGAAGTTATATGCTTATTCAGTTCAGAAAACTCAGGCACAAAATGATGAAGGAAGTTTACCTTTCCAAAGAATGAATGAACTCCCTTCTTGTTGGTTGGTAAGGCTAGTGCTTGGATAGCTCTAATCCTATCAGGATCAATGTGTGATCCATGTTTGTTCACAATGTGTCCCAAAAACTTACCTTCTGTGACTCCAAAAATGCACTTCTTTGGATTTAGAGAAATGCCATGTTTCCTACACCTTGCAAGGACTTGCTCCAAATGAAAAATATGATCTCCCCTCCTCTTTGAAAAAATCGTGAGGTCATCAAGGTAAATGACAATGCAATGTTTCAAATCTTTGAAGGCCAAGTCCATTGCTCTCTGGAAAGTGGCTCCAACATTGATCAAGCCAAAAGGCATTCTGTTGTAGGAAAAAGTGCCCCAAGGTGTTGTGAAGGTTGTTTTGTTGCAATCCTCTTCTGCCACCTTGATTTGGTTGTACCCTGAGAATCCATCAAGTAAAGAGAGCATTTCAGATCCAGTGACTGCTTACAAAATATGATCCATGATTGGAAGAGGGTAGTTGTCCTTGAGAGATGCCTGATTCAGATTTTGGAAGTCTACACAAATCCTTATTTCCCCATTCTTCTTCCTTACTAGCACAATGTAATGTTAGCCACCCATGTTGAATGGTGGATGGGGAAGATGATTCTAGCATTGAGCATCTTTGTCACCTCTTCTTTGATAACATCGGCAATCTTTGGATTGTAGGGCCTTTGTTTTTTTTCCTAAAGGGCTTAGCTCCTTGCTTCAAAGGAATGGAGTGATGCATTTCCTTTAGCTGAAAATATTTGAGTTCATCATAGGAGTAGGCCAGGACATCTGAGTACTTTTTTAGCAGAGTGACAAGATTTCTCTTCTCTTCTGGTGAGTAGCATTTACCAATGTTAACCATCCTTGGATTCTCTGAAGTGCCAATGTTTTCTTGATCAAAATCAGATGGACACCGAGAAGACCTATTTTTCTTTCTCTTGGATGAACCTGTCATGCTTGTCAAAGAGGTCTTCCAAAGAAACTAGGCCTTTGGGGATTTTGTTTCCTTTCAATTTGATTACTCCCTCTTCATCAATTCCCTCAATTCCTTCCTTCTCTTCTTTGGGGACTGATTCATGGTGTGGGTTTTCACTTCCTTCAAAGAAAATATTATTGAATTTATCCCTTTGTTCTAAGAAGGCTAGGATCTAATTGTCATCATTGAAGACCTACCAGTGATTTTCATTGTCTGGTATGCTAGGTCTAAACACCATCTCAATGGTCACTTTATCCTTGCCAAAAGAAGGATGAGGTGTCACTAAGGAAGCTGACACTGCTAGAGAATCAACCTTTTCATTCTAATCCCTAGGGATAGCTTCAATGGAGAATGCATCAAAGGATTCAATGCAGTCCCACACTCTATTTCTATAGTGCATGAGTCTGGGGTTTTCACCTGATATTGCTAGAAACTCTGCATCACCTTTACATCTCAACTTCTTGATTCCCATGTCCTCTACTATATTCATGCCTAAGAGTAATGCTTCATACTTTGCAGTGTTATTTTATTGTCAAATTGCAGCTTGTAGGAAAAGGATATACCTCATTAGAGGGATAGTATAATACTACACCAGCTCATAAACCTTCTCTGGAATGACTACCATCAAATTCCATTGTCCAAATTTGATCTTCTTCTTCCTCCATGAGAAGTGGAAAGTTCTCCTCTTTTTCTAATGTGAGGAGGTAGTTTCCTAGCCCACAATCTTGAAAAAGGATATCATCTCTTGGATCATCATTCTTCCTTACTATGAAATTCATTTTTCTAACTGGAAGCAGCTTCTTCATTTCTCCTTTCACTGGGATAGTTGCAGATGACCAATCCATTTTTATTTCTCCACCTAGATCTCTACAAAAAATTCTACTCAACAGCATACCAAAAGATGTTGGGATGTCTGCCACCAAAATGGTCAAGAGTATCTTCTTGTCAGGGTAATCAACTAGTGCAACCTGAGCATCCTTAATCCTTCCTACCAATGGAACTTGTTTGGATTCCATTGAGTAGCATGTGCCATTTACCCAGGTCAAAGTGAGGCCAAGAGAATTTGCAAATTTTGTTGGCATCACATTATCTGAGGCTCCAGAATCTATAATACAATTGTTCAGCTGGAAATATTTGATGAGAAGTGACAAGTAAAAAGGCTCAACTCTATTGGTGGTGGAGGCACTGAGGGCTAGCATGTTTTGAGAATATGGTGTGGATGGTGTGGGAAGTAAGCCTTTAGAATTTTGAGATTGAGGATGTAGAGTTACCACCCCGGACTGCCTTGATGAATCTGTCAAATTGGGCAGGATGTGTTTGTAGGTATTCAATTTTAGAGAGCTAGACTTTGGTTTTGCTAGCATGCTCTACAAATTCAAATGAAGTTATGGTAGATGAGGAAGAGGTTCCAATGGGATGAGGATGCATGGTAGATGTTTGTTACTTTTGGTGTTGGGTTCTCCTTTTCAAATGTAGCAATTGGCTTGGAAGGAGATGGGGGTGTAGCCTTTGATTGAAATTTAGATGTTCTTGCAAAACCAACATTTAGAAGAGAATTTCTCTTAACATCTTTTGAGTTGGGAGAAGAATCAGATAACTTACTTGGCACAACAGTGTGATCCTTGACAACTGGTGAATCTGATTTCTCTCTAGCTGATTCCATGGAAGGTGGTAATGGTGATCCCTTGTTGATGATCTTGTTTAGTGGAGGATTTGAAGAGCTATCTTCTTTGTTCTTCCTACTCTCAGTTGCAACTGCTGAGGCTGAAACACCATTCTTGGATTGTGCATGAGTGAAAACAACACATGAAAAACTTGGAGCTTCTTCATCACCTTCCTCCTCATCATCAACGTATTCAATCAGGCCATTGTGCATGCCAACCTCTTCAATTTCAAGATAGTTTTCATAGTCATCCATGCTTTCTTCTTCAGTTTCCTCAATGTTTGTTCCTTCTTTTGATTCCCTAGTGTCACAGATGGCATTGACTGGTGGTGCTTCAAGAGCAAGCCTATGAGGAGGTGGAGCAATTCTTGGTCTATCAGGAGGATTTGGTCTCCTTGGAGCATTCCTCATTGTGATTTGTGACAGCTGCTTCTTCAAAGCAACTAGGTCATTTGCCATTTTTTGGAACATTGGATCAGTGGTGACTGAATTTGAACTCTGACCTTTTTTCTTCCCATTTGGTCCTTTCACTTTTCCAGAAATAATTAGATCATCATCAGTCTCAACTGCAAAGTCTTGAACTTCCCTCAATGTTCTTGGTTGGGCTCTTCTGAGGAAGAAACCAACTTCTGATGGCAAAGCACTGATGAAGAACCTTTTCAAGTTGTTTTCAGGGGGTACCACATCTTCTGGGATCCTTCTTGTCAACCTATCATACCTTGCTACAAAATATCTCATTGATTCAGAGGTCTCCTTCTTCATCTGAACCAATTGGACCAGCAGATCCTAACAATCTTCTGTGCTCTTGAACCTATGTTCAAATGCACTTCTTATATCTTCCCAGCATGTGACAGATCTTGGGGGCAACATGTAGAACCATTCAACGGCTTTTCTTGGAGTGACTCCACAAAGATCCTAACTGAAACATCTTCATCTTCAACTCCCAACACTCCACAAGCAGTGATGAATGCTGCTACATGTTCTTCGGGGAGCTGAGAACCATCCCCTTTGAATTTTGGGAAGTTCTTTCTTGAGCCTCTTGGGAGCTCATGAAGTGGTTGTGGAAGAGCAAGTGGACTAGTATTTCTTCCCCATGGTACATTAGGCCTACGTACCTCATACTCATGATCACCGATCCTATTCTTGTTTCTATCCTCCAGTCTTGCTAAGGCTGCTTCTGTTGCTGCTCTTTCTTCTTGCTTCAATTTGGAGTCTTTCTATTTCTTCAAGTTGAGCCCTTATCTCCTCTTCAGCTCTTGCCTCTCTTTCAAGCTCTTCAAATGTGGGATCAATTTGTCCTCCTTGCCTCAGTTGCTAGGTGTATCTTCTATCAACCAGCTTGAAAGTTTATGCTCTTCTCTGGGGTGCTGGAATTTGTCTCTGCCTTTCCAATTTGACAGCACGTTCCTCTTCCAGGTCCAGAATCCTTATGGAAATGAAGTATTGATTGACACTTTGTCTATTATGCCAAATAGCTTCTCTCATATCAGAAGCAATGTCTTCTTGGATGTGAAAGAGTAAATCAAGTCTCTCAATAGGAGGATTTCCTAGAATAGCCATGATTTACATCCATGTAGTTTGTGTGATTATTCAATCTCCAGAAACTTTTCTTCTAGAATTTTTTTTTGTATTTTATGACCCTGAGGTCATTTTTAGGTGCAAATGCTACAAAATCTGCCCCATGGTGGGCACCAAAAAATGTTGGTGAGAAAATTTTTCTTATGAACAAATTGGTGGGTTTCAAGCCAACGCTATGGGAATCTAAGTCCCTCTTCTTGAACGGTGTAGCTTCCATATGTGCATGCATGAAAAATGGATTTCAATGGTGGCCTTTCGACCAGAGATCCAACAGGGGCACTCCACTAGCCCTATGGCAAAGCTAGCAATGTCTCACTAGAGAAGAAACTTTGTCTTGGAAAAGGGGAAGGGAGTGGAAATGGAGGTAGGAGAAAACTAATGTTGTGAGTAGAATATCAGATGCCAACACACATTAATTAGAAATTTCATTTACATGCATTTATAGTTAGAAGAAAAAAATCCACAGGAGAAGCTACAAGAGCGAATGAAACTCATTGGTCATAAAGTACCAATTAATTCCTCAATCAAAGAGGTGAAAATTCCTTCTTTTATTATTGAAGCTAAAGAGAAAAGTTTGTACATAGCTTGAGAATGGAAAAATTCTAAGGAAGAAGAGAAAATAGAAGAAGTAATGGTGTTTTCTGTCTTTTCCAGGTACAGAGCACTCTGGTCTTTTTGAAATCAATCGCCAGCCCCTTAGAATGGCTCTGAGAAGCCATTATATCTCTTGCCAAGAAACCGTTACAACTTTACAAATCATTTACACCTCTTACAAATTCCTCTGTTGTGAAGAAAACGCTCATGGTAGGGTTAAAAACTAGATCTTGCAAAGCAACCGTTACATTTGATTTACCAGTTTAAATATAGACCATTTGATTTGCTCCTATAGCTTTGAAATCGAGTCGTCCACATGGTAAGAAGGGATTGGAGTGGGTACAGGGGAAAGCCTTTGCATTTTGTGATTTTTTAGAGATTTGGCAATTTGGAACAAATTGGCCCGCAGCCCCACTTTGACTTTTCAACTTAGACATGTGGCACGTTCTTCATTGGAAATGGGGTCACGGCCCTTTTCTCAACATTTTAACCTTTTTGGAAAAAGGCTCAAAAACTCAAATTCCTCCACTGGCCCACTCTCCGATTTGAACTTTGACATGTGGCATCCTCTGATTGTGGGCGTGGCCCTTTTCTCAACATTTTAACCTTTTTTTGGAAAAAGGCTCAAAAACTCAAATTTCCTCCGCCGTTGGCCCACTCTTCTGCTTTGACTTTTCAATGGTGGGCTTTGACCTTGGTGGAGGCCATTTTTCTAGCCTAATCTTTTACTTTTTAACTTTTTGAAATTTTTACAAAGAGGCTCAAAAACAAAAATTCCTAAAATCCCTCGATGGCCCACTCGTCTGCTTTGAATTTTCAATGGTCTTTTCAAACTTTTTCCCTGTGGGCTCAACTTTGAAAATTTTTCCCTACGACTTCTTTCCTTGGGCTCACACTGGCATCAATGGTGCGGGTTTGGGAATTTTTAAACATTTTAACCTTTTTTACAAAGAGGCTCAAAATCTCAAATTTCCCTATGGCCCAGCTCTCATGCTTTTGAATTTTCAAATTAGCTGATTTTACCTCAATGATTCCCACGTGGCAATCTTTGCTGATTTGGTAATTGGCCCTTTTTCCCCAAATTGAATTGCGTCATTGTGACATGTGGAGCCTCCGCTGAAGCCTTCCATACTTAGCTGATTTTACCTTCATTTTGTACCTGCACATGTGGAAAATTGCAACTTAATTCGAAGACTTTCCCTTGGACCCTACCTCTAGGAATTTACCATTTTTTGACAAAAGTGACTTCCAAATTGTTGAAGTTCACCAAAAATCCCATGTTCCTCCCCATCCAATAGAGATCTGACCACGTATCACTGGGATTCATGAGGGTTCAAAATTTGACAGGGAAAAGAAATGCCCGTCATTCCTGACTGTGGAAAAATACACAGAGGAAGAGAACTTCATCATTTTGAGTCCAATTTTTGAATTTCCTTCACGAACCAAAGGCATGGAGGAAAAACAATGATTTGACGACCCAGGACATAGAACAAGTGAACAATTTTGATCAAAAATGGAGGTTGCAAAGAGGATATTATGTGCATAGACCGGGAAATGGAGGATTTCTAAAAATGAGCAAAACAAAGGTTTAAACAGCTCTAGGGCACGGACTTTTGCTAATTTCTTGAATCTCTAACTTGGCTTAAACACCAACGAAGGGCATGAGCTCAAAAAAAATTGAATTTGGCTATGAAAACATAGAGTAGTTTTTGGGAGACTTCAAGCCCTTCACTTTAGCATCTTTAGATTTAGAAATTGATGATAGTTTGTGGGAGAGAAGTATAAAATGTATTTTGTATTCAATTTATAGTCCCAGTATTGGTCAACCACTCAAATTGATGAAGTACGATGTCTATTTATTCTATTAGCATGCAAGATAGAAGGAATGAATGACTTTGGGTGGAAACTCATGCTCCTTTGTAGGATTTCAATTCTTCTTGTTGGTGGTTATAGAAGAAAATTATATTTTTCTTATTTCTTTATCCTTCTCATCTTCTATATAATTTAACATTATTTCATTTTCCCGTGGAAGCAGATTGGGGGTAGTTGTACATTTTTTGATTAATTTTTTTAGTTTCTAACAAGAATTTATTTATATCCAGTCTGTAAGGAAGAGCTAAGGTGGTTCCATTGTATAGCCATTAGTAGGTTTTGAGGGCATTTATTTGTGTCCCCTAGCTAGAACTTACATGAATAGATCTCTTTGTGATTGATCAAGCTATACTTTCCCTTTCTTATGTTTTAAAGGAATGAAAGATGCAATATTGTTTTTTTTACTATCTTGCATTGACTTTACTTTGTTAAGTACACAATGGTCTTTCTTATTCATTGTATTCTTCTGGTCATTGTAAGACTTGCAGAATAGTGTATATTAGGAAATAACCCATCTTAGTTGTAAAATCCTATAGGAAACATCACTTTTGAAGAATTTTTTTTATCCCTTAAGGGTATTTTGGGTGTATAAGACAAATATAGCAAGTTCTTTATCTCAACTCTAGCTCCATGGTTTTTTAGTTAGGATTGGGAATATTGTAGAAAAAAATTGTGCTAATTGAGTATCAATGAATGGAAATGTTATTCCATAAATCATGTTAAATTTATTGTTCTTTTCAATCATGAAAACTAAGGATGGATCCATTCCCTGGGAACACTACTCTACAAGGTCATAAAAGTAGTTGGCCTCCCCCCTCCAAATCCTAATTAACAAATAACCATTTATGTTTATACCAACTAAGCATATCATAACTACAAACCAAACATATTCTTATTCTATAAAGATGAGCTTTAAATTTTTTATTAATAGTAATATTTGCCAAAAATCCCATAAATCTTTTGATCCAATGTCATTTAAAGAAGCCTTTATCAACAATGTTATGCAAATCCAATGTCTGAAGATTGTTCATCATATAAATTTTTGATCTGTATTTGATTGTCAAGTTCTTATAATAAATGGAGTGAAAAGTATTTTGAGAGAATTATTGTATATGTGGCTACACTTGATTAAAATTAAGTTACACCAACCATAGAGGAAACCAAGCCATGAAAGAATTTACTTTATTCAGATCCCTAACTAGGTCCTCTCACCCTGGTCTAGGAAGATCCATAAGTAGAGGGGTAAATTAATCCCCTTTGTGAAGCTTCATGTACGGATGAAAATCGACAGGTGACCTTTAACCACACTTTACTCCTAGAGGTCGTGTCAAGGTAGCCAGTGTAGAAACATGAATGGCTAAATGGTAGTAAATGTGGTAATGGGTGAAAGTGTATAGAAATGGTATGTAAAGGTTGTCAAGGCAATGCGATGTCTTCGACTTGAAATAATGGAATCTTCTCATCAAACATAACAAAAACATGTCTAACTTGGATGGGTCAAATGGATGGATAAGGGAGAATAGCAACACGGATACTCCACTTGATATCAATATTTTCTGAGATTATATCTAATGGTTTCAGAATACGTGTAATACCAACAGGAGCCTCGTAATGATTTCCAAACAAGGTCATGGAACAGACAAGAGAGGCATGGATCCGTTAGCTCTAAAGAGGGTTGGTGGGTTCGGTCCAAAATGACAAGGCTCAATGACCTTCTTTGTTTAGAACATTCAATTACCTCATGATGTCAGGTGGTAATGGAGAGGTTTGAAAGACCAATGCTCTCATTATAGTGTCTATGTCCAATTGGTTTTTGGTCTCGTTTGGTTAGGGAACAATTGGATCACAACTGTAAATTCTCTTTGGTTTTGGTCCCTCTATGGTCATGCGGTATGATCTAGAATCTAAGCCCAAGGGTGTTTAGGTAACCTATGCACAGGGGAATTTCAGTAATTGTAATCTTTTTCAACTTCTCTGTTCAAAACTAGGAGTTGTTCAATCTTCTGTTAATACCATATTTGGGATCTAGCAAATTGTATGTGTAGTCTTGTGTCTATGTCATTGAATAAATATCTTGAGTTTGGTTTTTCAACTATTTGATCGATAACATAATTTTTCTCTTGATTTTTTTCATTGATGGTGATGTGAATGTTTTAATGCTTTCAAGGTAATCTATAATTCGGTTTTTTTGACCAAAACTTATATGCTTTGTCGTCCTCAATGTTTAATACGTCTAATTGTTCAATGATTGCTTGTAGATCTCTGGTTGTTCTAAATATGCTAAATCTAAGACCTTGATCAATATATGTTAATGGTGCCACTAGATTTGGTTGAGACACTACCGGTTCAAATACAAAATATTTGGGTTCTCTAGGCCCCGTAGTTGTCATGCATGAAATGATTGAATTGATCTAGTGAAACAAATTAACTAAGAAAAGTAAATCTATAATATGTTTTTGGTATTTTTCAATATATATAAACTGAATTAAGTAATGAATGCAACTAATCTACTGAAATTAAATGTTTTTTATTCTCATTTGATATTTTAAGAAAAAATATTATAATCTAAATAAATAAATCTAATACAGACAACTAACTAGATGTAGCTAATTGTCCATGCAATTGTGTATTAAATCTAAATTAACCTAAAATAAGAAATTTTCCAATTAATCAATGATGTATAGACAAATTCCTACATATATTCTCTCCTTCAGATCCACAAGGATGGGAAGAAGAGGTTTTGTCACTGGGAGCTGATATTAATTGAAACTGTGGAACAAGTTTTAGACAGTAATAAATAATAAAGTTCAATGATCTATCAACATCATGGTCTCATACAATATATAAGCACATAGAGTTTCTTAATATAAGGAGATAAGTGCAACTAATTATTGTTATGTGAGTTGTTCACATAAAAATATTACAACGTATAAAACAAACTCACCCATGTGAGTAGTAACAAGATAGGAATATCCTAACATTCCCCCCCTTAGTGTGACCATGGGGAGAAACACCATCTTCAACCAAGCAGCATGCCACTCCGTAGCCTGCACATGGTCTCAATCTTGAATCTGACTGTGGGAACTACATCATCCAGGGACCGTTCAACCAATTAGATGAATACATGAAATGGGTCTATTCAACCAATTCACATCAACCATCAAATTAGTTTGATCAAGAACACTTCCTATAATAGTATCAATGGTACAAATCATTATCATCACGGGGGACACACAAGCACTACACTACACATAGGAACAGGGATGCTCATCTATTCTTATTCATCACACAAGACACAAAGATGTCACTAAAGCAGTTACAGCCTCTGAGGTAGTGATGAAATAGAGGATGTTGATTGTCCTCCTACCTCCATAGCCTCCATCCTCCAATAGGAAGATAGATGCTCAAAACAAATAATCTTCATCACTTGAATAATTAATAGGTTCATTATCACTTGTAGGATTAGAATAATCATTCCAATCTTCTTCAGTAGCTAAAGCCTTTTGATCCAACTTATCACCTAACATATCTTGAGCTCTTTTCTTACAATTCACAAAACTATGTCCTGGTTGTTTACAGTAATGACACAAAATACGTTTCTTTGACGGTACAAACATTTTTTTACCTTTATGGAATGATGATTTATTGTTTGCAACCATGACAATTTCTTCTTCTGGCTCAAATCTTTTGATTTTTCTTCTTCATCCAGTAAAGAAGAGATTAAGTTTTCCAAACTAGGATTAATCTTACTAAGAGTGAAAACAATGTTTGAATACTTATTTGGTAAACTATTTAGTAAGACTGCTTTAGCATCTTCATCCACCTCAGCTTTTATGGCTGCTAATTGATTTAAAATGGATTGAAACTTACTGATATGTTGAACCATATTGTTGTTTTCTCCCCAAAGAGTTTTTACTTCAGCGTCATTGTTGCACTACCTGCTTGAGATCCAAATAGCTTTTTCAATGTCACCCAAATGACCTTAGATGACTTGGATAGATCAATATGATGCAATTATGCATCAGATAGTCCAAGGCCGATAATTGCTATTTCTTTCTGATCCTTACTTTCCCATTTTGCTGCTTCATCTACATCACTCAGCTTTTTAATTTTTCCATGAGTAATGTCCCATAAGTCTTTATCAATCAATTTTAATTGAGTTTGGACTTGCCATGTATGAAATTATTTACCTTCAAACCTTTCAATTAAATTCAATTTATCCATTTGACTCTATGGATGTTGGATCCTCCGATAATACACCCTTACAAAAAAATATTGAATTTTACTTTTGACATGAACACAATATTAACAATGATGGAGACTCAAAACCTATTATCTGATTACAAACAACCAAACACAATTTTGGCAGATTATGCGTGAAATGGATTCACCTAATCAACAATATCTAGCTACCTTAACAGAATAGAGAGGAAAAAAATTGGTCAACTTACAAATCCTATCTACATGGGCCGATCTGCATGATTTTGAGATCTAATGCAACACAGATAGGATTTGATCAACACAAAATCCAAAATGACTTCCCGTATTGATGTTTGAAGCATGTCTTCTCATGCAAGTTCTTCCTATATGGTCCCATCCATTACATACTTGGTAGGATTCGATGCACACAAAAAAATGTGATGCCTTTCTAGAGTGCAGACAGAGATCATGAAGAATACATTAATCATTGTTTACTAAATATTTCTTCTCCTTATTCACTTCTTGTCCAAAGTCCTCCCCGCCAACTACACAAGAACATTGAAATATAGATGATACCTTGATTTCTACCACTAAAAATTTTGCATGCATGTTGGAATGATGAATCCAAGGAGGGTGAATGCTTATTTGGAGACTTCTAGCGAGGTCTAGGTTGGAAGGTCTTCTCTGAGTTTTGAAATGTCAATTAAATATCTATTGCAGAGAAGAAAACAAAAAATCTGAATCCATTTGCTGAGAGTGCAATGTACGGGAAATAACTCAATTAATTTGTCCCACTTTAAATCAAGATTCCATAACTTCACAAACCTGTTCTGATGCCAACTGAAACTGTGGAACAAGTTTTAGACAGTAATAAATAATAAAGTTCAATGATCTATCAACATCATGGTCTCATACAACATATAAGCACATAGATTTCCTTAATATAAGGAGATAAGTGCAACTAATTATTATTATGTGAGTTGTTCACATAACAATATTACAACGTATAAAACAAACTCACCCATGTGAGTAGTAACAAGATAGGAATATCCTAACATTAATGATTCAAAACCTCTTAGAAATCAAATAATTACTTTTAAATGAAATCATATTAGTTTTCTACTCTATTTAATATGATAGAACAATAATAAATTGCATAAATGAAGGAAATCAAACAAAAAATCCAACTTGGAATTTACATAATAGAGATAAATCTATCTTTGTGATGTATTGTCCCCTTAGTTTTATCTTTTCATTCTCTGTGTTTCCATGTGAGTCCAGGGATTTGGGAATGAAGAGGCAGCAGTAGGAGAAGGTGCTTGATAAATGGCATCTTGAAGGAAATCTGGTTGCAATGTAAGTAGAAGAGAGATAACACAAGTGAATAGAGCTTGGCTATATAATTTCTAGTAGGATTGTGGTAGCAATACAATGCAAGATACACAAAATTCCCAAGCCATTTTCTTAAATATAAGCAATAAATTTATAGGAAATTAGTTGTAGAGTGCACAAGCACACTTGGCACCAATGGGATGCCAAATTATCACATGAAGTGGTAGTTAACTATACAATCAACAATTATAAGTGAAGGAGGAATTTTGCATGAACAAATTGAGCCTAATTTTAATAAAATTGACTGAGAAACGCGTCTAAAAATGGAAGTGAAGTTGAGTTACACATGTAAAAGGCACGAGTGAACATTCTAGAAAATTTACACAGGACTATCACCTAGTGTAGAGCGGTGATTACCAGACTTCCATCCTTCTTCGGTGACGGTTTTGACACTACATGACAAAAATAGAGGAAAAAGTAGCATGAAGCTGGAATAAAGCATACAAGGGCTAAGTAAGAAATACTAGGCTACAATATAAACTGAAAGTAGGCTTAGGATCTCATACACCTTCCCAAAATATATGAATCATCATTGGGAACCTTTTTGTAATCTTTTCTTATAATGTAGTAAGTGTAAAATTAGGTGCATATAGTTCCTCCTTATCACCTCCTCGACTTGAGTCATTGAGTTGAGTGTTGAAAAAATCCCCAACTATCAATGACAAATAATTTTCCATTGTTCATCATTCTCTCAAAGCCAACCCACTCAGATTAGCTTCTCATTCTCATTAGGGTGTTATTCTGGGAGCCAACATAACCCACTTATCATAACCTGTAACCTCTTACAACTCGAATCACCAACCTTCCACTATTTCCTAACAACATAGTATCCCGAATGGCTAGTGATTTTAACCATTTTCCATTCCTCTTCTTATTTTTTTTAATCTCTTCGGTGATATCAAAGGTGATCTATGATCGACGATGATCATTGCGGATGTCGTAAATTATATTTAATCAATCTTTGTCTCCCTTCTAAAGTTAGTTAGAATTGACATGTACAGGATGGATTGTTGCATTTGTAAACAATATCACCTTATCCATACTTCCATCAATAATAATCTTAACCCATTATCCATACTTATAACCCATCTCAATATATAGACCAACAATCACAACCCTTTATTAACATTTTAATGTATATTTAGTATCAATACATTCATCCCTTGCAACCTCTAGTCTCACATTAAACATATCACATTCCCACGAGTGTCCATATCCAACATAATATCACTTTACCATATCAATTGTATAAACAAGAAAAAACACATAAATATAATCAACCCATTCTGTCATCATTCAACCCTTAACAAAAAAAATGATCCTTTACAAGCGTTGATGAACAAGATCTCGAGTCTAGAAGCTAGTTCTATGGGTCCCAAAAAAACCCTATCATACGAGAAGATTTGTAAAAAAATCATCCATCTATCTGTATCATACAAAGGTTACCCTCGGGAATGGGAAATCCTTAAGTTCCTTAAATTCTATAGTAAAGAGGAACCTTAATAGCACATTTGAGCTTTTTGTCATGCTTGTTATCTTATCACACATGACCGAGACCTCATGCTGATGAAATTTCTTATGTTTATAGCTAAACCTGTTGAAGCCTTTACTATGGCTTTCAAATAAGAAATCCACGTCCTTGAGTACACTAGTGTAAAAATCATATTAAAGAAGCCTAACCATAAGTCCTCATTCAAACCATATTCTATTCATGATAAATCTAAAACCTCAGAAAATATGATCGTCATAAAAGAATATTCTAAGGAACATTCATCTCCCAAATGCACCCTTCATCAACGTAATTATACACCCATCAGAGAATCCTATAGTGTGGTTTTTGATAAACTCTTGGCTGTATGTATTATCATGTTTCCTCCTATTCATCCCATCAACACATCTATTTCCAATTCCTATTGGTATTGATAAAATTATTATTGTAAATACCATTGGGTTAAGGTTCATGACATCGAAAGGTGTCATTAATTTAGAAATTTCCATCAGGAACTTATCAAAAAAGGTGAGTTACAACTGGGTAACCCTAATGCACCTTTGAATTAGAACTTAGATGTTTTCAAAGATACCTTTCCAAACCATACCCCATCCACTACTTAAGCTCAATCCAATCACACAAAATCTCATCACACTATCAATGATCAATCATATACACCTTCAGTATCTAATGCTCCTATAAAAGAAGCACCATATGAACCATCTATGTCGTCAACATCTAGTTTTTTTTCATAGAAATTCCATCTGAATTATCCACATCATCAACACCTAATATTTCTACCATAGAAGCACCTACTGAATCACAAAATTCCCCCAACATTACCTCTTAAAAGACTATGAATCCCTCCACATCTATTGTTTCTACTTCAAACTCATTCATGACCTCTTCAAAATCCTCAGAAAAGGAACCTATCATAAAAATCATGAAAATATCTTACAAAAATCATATCACCCAAAACTACATCCAAAATATCAAAAAATCTACTACACGACCTCCCATCCATCCTGCCAAAAATGTAAATTGTTCAAAAATATTAGTGCAGGATCCAAAGTCATTTCCTTATATTCTAGGGCAACACCCCTCGTCCAAATTTACAATCACCGATATAGAAACCAATATTGTTCCCTAACTAGCACCTAAACATGTCACGTAAAAAAATCCCTTTAACACCAACTTCTATATCATCAAACGAAGAACTAATCCACTCATCCTCAACCTCAACAATATATTATGCTAAAATCCTGTAAATACTTATCCAAAATTCTATCATAACATTTCCCACTCTCAAGTCATTTCGCTCTCAGGGGTGGAACCCCTCCTGGTATAACTTTGAAGTAATTTTTTATTGTCATCAGACACTAGGAAATTCCACCAAGGTCTATAAATCCCTCCATGATGCCATTAAAATCCTTGCTAATAAAGGACTTATCCTTGCTATATATTTTGAAAATTATGAAACCCCATATTTATAACCCGAAGATCATGATCTTCAGTTATTCATGATTTCCCAAAGCGATGATACTCTCATTAAGAGATTTATGATCGATAATGGCACCAATATTAATATTATATTATAACATGATTTTTATTAGCTTTAATTACCTAACACTATCATCACCCAATTGCATGTAATATTATATGCCTTTAATGACACCATTATCCCCACACTAAGCATGGTTATCTTACCCATAGAAGTCGGCGCTAAGACCCTCCATGAAATATTTTATCCAATAGAAGGAGAGTTTCAATACAACATGTTATTAGGCCAACCCTTGGTACATGTTATGCATTGTATCCTATCCACCCGCTATCGATGTCTAAAATACCAACATAAAGGTAAGACCTTCATTATTCCACCTAACCCAAACCCTTTCAAGGAATTTCACATGACACATCCACCTAACAATGTGCTCATTCCAAATACAAACTTGAGCTCTTCTAATTCTCTACCATTTATTTCATCACTGCATCAATATTACCCAATGACACCTCCTTCAAAGATGTCATGTAACACCTCTCATTAAGGGAGTATCGACTCCTTACCCTTAATTCCCTTCCTACGCCTAAAAAATATGGAATTATTGACAAACAACTGATGTATGAACCTAACATTTGATATTTTATCTTCTTCGACATTCGACATCTTAAAAATAATCTTGTCAATGGAAGGATTGATCATCCTTCCCCGCATCTTAACAATCAACATCACCCAAATCCATTCATATCAGACTTTGTTTTCTTATATAACCAATCCTTTGTACAGTTGTACCTCCATCACTTGGGATGCTACGAACAAGGTATTCATGACATAATCCTTGATCTTTCCTACAAGCCTCCCAAAAAATATGGATTAGGTTTTAACAAACCTTCTTTGGACACCTCTGTCAACATTTCATCTGGATCTATAACAGAACATGAACCATCTTCTCCACATTCACATGTTAACCCCCTTGACACAAATGACATATTTTCCATCCCATATGACTTTTTTATTCAATACATTTACCTTAGGACAACTTAATTATCAAATTAACAACACAACGAAGACCCTTCCACTCATGTTACCTAAAATGGTAGAGGAAGACTCCCCTACATAGAAATTCTTTAGTGCCATGAAAAATAATCTATCCTCTCCTATATGAGGGAACAAGATCATTACCTTCAAAATACTCTACCACCTAACACATAGACACTTCTTAACGAATCCACTATAGACATTAACATAGGGACTTTGTAGGATCATCACATGGTCAAAGTTGATCAATCCTTAGTTTTAGAAGAATTGAAATATTTTACATCTTTCCTCTCTGAACATAGTCAGGCCTTTGCATGGTCGTATAGTGACATGTTAGGTATTGACCCTAACATCATCATCCATAATAATGTCACCTATCCAACACAAAACATGTCAAACAAAAGCTACCTAGGATGTACCCTTGTGTAGCTCTCCTCATCAAAGAAGAGTTGCAATGCATTCTCTTTGTTAACTTCATCTTGCCCATTGATTATCTGTAGTAGGTTTCTAATATCTTTCCCATAACAAAAGCCTCTAGAAAGTTACCCATCTGCACATATTTTTGAGACCTCAATCTCAATTTTCCCAAAGAATACTTTCCTCTTCCTAACATCGATCAACTCATTGACCTTACCGCTGGCCATGAAATTTTGTCTCTCATCGATGGAATCTCTTGTGATTATGCTAAAATGTAATATCCTAGCCTAATATGATGCTACAAGAGTAATAAATAAGTGAAATAATGTAATACAAAAATTACTCAAGGAGCTAAGTAAGTGAAAGATGAAACCCTAGTGTGCAAAAGATGGTTAAGAATTCCTTAGCTGATTCACAGATGTGGTGATATTTTTTCACAGTGTAGACTAGCTGAACAAGAGGAAGAAACAATTACACAAAATCATGAGAAAGGACAGATCCAAAGCTATATGACTGGACTGGGGTGCCTAGAAAGGGATAGGGGTGCCCATGGGCACCCTAGTTTGAGATATGGGCATCCTGGTCTATAGAAATGGCTTAAAAACCTCCTCTAAGGTGTCACTAGATGTTCGCTTGTATTTACTTCCTATGGAACTAATGTCACTGAAATGCATTGAATGTCACTATAAGAGCTACAATAAAGAATCAACTATAAAATTCCATACAAAGCATCAAAACCCAAAAAAATAAATATGCATATGAAGTGTTTGCATTTTCCTTAACTTCCAAATAGATGGAATTATCACTAAGCATTACACTGCATCTCAGACCCAATGTAGTTATAGGTTTGTGTGTGTAAATTGTGCCCTAGGTTGCTCTTATGCTAGTCGCACTTTGTGAACTAGTGAGAAAATAACTTAATGTATAATGTAGTAAATATGTGCATGGAAACAATAGACTCCCCTCTTATGAAGTGTGATATAGATGAACCAACCTTGTGTTCCCTTTGATGGAGCTAGATGGATGAAAATGTAACTTTAGGGGCCTTTGATGGATCCAACTCTAGATGGTGAGAGTAGATGCTTAGTGTTTGGTCCCTCATTATGGTCATATAAATTTATATCTATATGGTTTTCTTGTTTTAATTTCATAATTAACCCCAAAAAAGTTGACCACCAAAAATATAGAAAACTTAAATGGCTAGAAGGTTCCCAAAAGTTGAGAGTAAAGTGCAAAGAGGATTAATGCGTCCCAGATGGGACCAGGGCACATGTGGCACCCTAGCCTTGGCTAGATGCCCCAGTCAGAAATAGGAAAAACATAGAATGACAATACGAACTGGGAAAGTGCAGGTGTAAGTTTGAAAATATGATAATAAGTAACGTAAAACTGGCCAAAGACATGGGTTAATTATTACTCTCTTCACTCAAGAACCATATGAATATTAATATGATACTGAGAATAAATAATGACTCCAAGTGTGTAATTTAGTGAAAACATTTTCCCCCACTTTATGTTGGTGAGTGGAAGGCTCAATAACATAAAGTAGATAGAGATATGCACCTAATAATCCATGTAGAGTGATGTAGAAAATGTGCCGAAGAACTAGAAAAAGTGTGGAGTGATAAAAAGATGGAGCGTGGAGACTAAATATGCAAAAGTGTAAAAAAAGTGATGAGATTGAACCTAGGGTAGAAGTGGGTGTGTATATGCCAATGTCTGTAGTGTACCTGCATAGTTAGTATTGTGTGTGTGGTGTACATGTCATGTGTGTGTTGTGTTGACTATTTTTTCCCATACGGATGGACCTGTAAAAGAGAAGATGATCAAGTAGTCAAATGCACATATATGTGTGTGTGTGTGTGTGTGTGTGTGTGTGTGTGTGTGTTCATGTTTGTGTTCCTATTGTCCCGATTGTTCCGTATTAGTTTCGAGTTGTAATGTGAACATAATATAGAAGATCAACTGTTGCTGGAGAACTCTTCCCATAGTGTAAAAAAATACCTTTGAAGACTTATGTGAATTGTGTGTGATCTAAAAATTGATTGTAGTGTGCCCCCATGAAATTAGCACCTATGACAAGAAACCCTCCTGTCTAAGAACATGTAAGTTTGATTATGAGCCAATGTTGTAACTATAATTTGTGTTAATTTTATGATAACTTGTAATGTTATAGGTCTGAGTTGTTGTATGGGGTGATTTGTTCATCCAATGTATGCCACCCTCATTTGTGCATGTGATGATAGGAGTGCGCAGCCCAAACAAGAGGACCTGATGCTGATACCTACAGGGGGTAGGGGATATCCTATAACTTTAAGTGGAGTGTGAGTTTTTTGGGCGACCTCATGCCACTGTGGCTGAAGAAGTGAAGGGAGAAAGTTATGTTATTCTCCAACCTGTAAATGCAAATTCCCTACATATTGGTGAAGCACCCATTAGCATGTTAGAAATATGAAAAGTATGTCTTATGTATCACTGTAAATTAGTGTACTGTTAAGAATAAGAATAAGTAGTATATGATGAAATGATAACACCTGTAATGTGTGAGAAAGTAGATGCCCCCATGATCCTTGGTGGGACCGGTAAGAGGTATAGTGCTTTGCAGCATTTTTTTATCTGAGAGATCCAACGCCACTAGCAGAAGAAGTGCAGGGAGGAAAGTTTGAAGTTCCTCCAACTTGTAACTACTCCCTAGAATGTTAAGGATAATCTTCCCTCTAAATTTTTTTGTGTATGGGGTATGAAGCATAGAGTGTGAAGAATGAATGTGGCGAGGTTCGTAGACTCAGTCTAAAGCCAAGATGAATAGAAAGGATGTGGTGATTTAGCCTAAATCATATACCAATAAAAAATGCAAGGGAATGTGATGATGTAGCTGATCACGAGATCATTGTAGAATAAGTGAACCTATAGCCTAAAGCATATATCACTAATCCTAGGAATGTCACATGATAAAAATAATATTGAATGATGAACATGGGATCGTGATGTGGTCCATTTTTTTTGCATACCCTCAATAGTCTAGTATATCTCGTGAGACTAGAGTGCATCATCAGGTAGTGAGTGTAGCGCATAGAAGTGAATATGCCAAATGTGTACTATGTGTGGTAACATGTAATGGAGCATGTGTAGATGACCTAAGATGCATAGAATATTATATATAAGACACAATATTAGAGGACATGTATGAGGTATAACAACACACAATATACAATAGCTATGGAGTGATGTGTGTAGGACAAGATGTAAAATGTAGGATGTATGAAAATGCATAATGCATATAGCTTGGAATGTAGTGTATAATGTGTAGATGATATGTGGTGCCTAATGTGTAGTGACTACTGTGCATTGTGTGGGGTCCATGTGTATAGAATGCCCTCAATATTCAAGTGTGAACCGAAGCACAAGAGTGTGTCATCAGGTAATAAGGTGAAAAGAGACCTACCAAAGGCCAAGTTTGCAGGAAGCATTTGAAGCATGTGTGGAAAAATCAATAGAAAGACTATGCGATGGTGGTGGAATTTGAGATGTGTTCAGGCCACCAATAAAGTGAGTAGTTATTGTTATCACAAAATCATTGCACCCTCTGAATGGCTAGGATGTGAATAGGACGTTGGTGTGATTGAGACACATGAGATCACCTCTCAAGCTGTGGGACTTGGACTCGAGGTGAACCTCCGGAGAAGGCCGGATTCCTCTTCCTAAACTAAGTGTTGTACTACTCCTAGTGTAATAAAATGATTATCTAGACCTATGCTAACATTTTCATGGGTTTTAGGGAAAGAGGGTTGTAAGAAATGAAACTATACTAGGGATGGTGATGCACCAAATAAAGGGTGTTTTCCAGACTCAGGAAGGGTTAATTTGAAGAGGGTGTGTGCACCACAAGTCAACTTCACCTACTACAACTCAGAGAGGGTATGAGATACCACAAACTAGGAAGCATGTGTTCCCTTTGTTAAACTCGGCCATCGGGAAAAATAATCTATTAGTATTCCAGTGAAGAAGGATGAACTTGGGAAGGGTGAATGAGCACCACAACTCAAATGCATGTAATACTTCACCACTCGATAAGCACAGAACTCCAAGAACCTACAATAGAAACTTAAACTTGCACAATGTACCTGCAAGTATGAGAAAGGCACAAAGAAGCATAGAAGGATGAAAGGACCAAGATTAGTCACAAAACACACACTTTTATTACTTCAATAACATGCACAATGCATCATACATTTAGAAGAGGCAATGGTTAACATCACAGTCTTGAAAGGAGGCTTGAAAGTTCCTTCAGTATATAGGAACAACTTACAAAAGAGAGAGGACTCTTGAAAAACATACACTTGCCTAAGATGTCTAACTGTCCAACTTGTCTGACCTGTTGGAACCCTTTGAAATGAGCTTCCAACTTACATTTATAGAAGAATATGTGAGAAAGAAGAGGAAAGGTCATAATTACATTCCTAAATTGAAGGCACATGATGTATTTATTACAGTTAGTTGAACCACCTGAGAAGGTTCCATCATGGGTCATTAATTGCCTGATGACCTAGTCTTCTCAATTAATTAAAATAATATTAAAATAAAAATATTTAAATAAATAATTTATTATTAAAATATTTAAATAAAAATATTAAATTAATTAACATAATGTCGGGATCCCCCGCTGACTTGTTTGACTTGAAGAGGATGGGGGTCCATGTGAATATGTCAAAAAATATCCCAACTCGATGGTTGGCTTGTCGAGCCAACTCACCAAGTTGGACATGAGCTCCACCATCCTTACTCTTCACCACCGCACCAAGCTGAGAACCAAGGTCCATCCACCAAAATCCTTTTCCAACTTGTTACTCGAATTGAGATCGACCCATGACTCCTTCTATAAACGTTGACTGAGCTCTTATAGCTTAGAATTTTACATTCTTGGGTCTGGCTCCTTGAGCTCCTAACCTAGCTCGATGGACATGTTAATCTATCAACTCATTGAGCTTTCTTCAGAGCTCAACTGGACTATATTTTCTTTATGCTCACAACAACTCAGCTATTCTGAATTAATTATCGCTAGCCCACCAAAATGAGTTCAATGCCAATCCCCTTGCTTAATCTACTGAGCTCCAATGTGCGAGTTCACTGCCGAGCTCCCTATCTTTTTACCTTAGAAACGACTGTATATCTCATTGAGCGATTTGATATTTTCCATACCAAGTCAAGCTCTTTTCACTATATTGAGCCATCATCAACGAGTTTTCTAGTATTTGAGGAATTCCCCTACTCATATGCATTGACTTTCATGAGTCGAATTATCGAGTTACTCCATGAGTCCCTTCATCGCCATGAGCCAAAGGTGAACGCCGAGCTAGAGGTGAAGGCTGAGCCATTAACGAGCCCATAATTCTCTTGCTCATTCATCGAGTTCACTACCGAGATTCCATATTGAGCAATTCTATTTCATACTAAATCTTCAAACTCACTTGCAAAACTCTATTTCTCAATCGGCTCTACAATGATTCTCTATTAAACAAATTATACACCAATGTCGAGTTCACTGCTGAGCTTTGACATAGCTCCATGGTGACATCCCACCTGAATTGAATATTTTTTATTCTGGCTTGGATTTTGAAGATGTGAATATTTCACCATAAATAACCTCACATCCATGAACTCGCACGTTCTTTGTTGAGTCATTTTCTTGTCAATCCCTGAACGAGCTCTCTCTCGCACTCATCTCATAATGTGCATCGTGTCTCAGCTTATGCAAAGTTCACCATCATCAAGCATGTACTTCATTTGAGACTCCTTCAAATGTTCACTTGGTACCAATCATACCATGTTGATCCATACTCACCTTTGAATCGACTGTACTCAGCCTACCTTATAGCTCGTTGAGTCTAGAAAAAGTCTAGTCACTTGTGCACCGAATGCTCGAACGAGGAAGGCCAACAAAAAGATATATACTGTATTCACTAACTCTTTGAGCTCCATTCTTTGAAAACCCTAGCCTGATATTCTTGCTACCTCCGTGAGCTTACCATTGTAGAATTATTTTGAGCAAGCCTCCCAGTTTTGCATTAATCAATGAGCCTTGGAATTGTATCAACTTCTAGGCACGTGGGTACATAGATTTTGAGATTCTCGGCCTTAATCCTACACTTAGCTGACATGTTCTTGATCACTCTACCTTTTAATTCAAATGAGCCCCTCACCTATCTCCGTGTCATACTCACTTTTGGCTAGGTCACGACCACCACATCAAATCATATTAAACACTTTAATGCTCTCTGCCAAATTATAGAGTTTTCCTGACAGGTTAACTCGTTCCCACATTGTCTGACTTACCTTCCGAGTGACTTGGGACCATCACATAGCCGAGTTGACAAGTTCTGTGTGGAAAAATTAGTTTGAATTGCCTTGGTTCAAATGACTTGAATATCCCCCATTCCATGTTAAATCCTCCTTTTTCCAAGTCAAATTAGCATGGTGTTTGTATCAAGAAAGTCCGCAGGATATGAGTGGGAATCTCAAACTTATGAATCCATTTTTCCATACATTTCCTTGGTAAGTCAGTTCCCAATTCCTGCTTCTTGACTTGGTCATACAGCCCCAAATCTCCCACACGTGGAATTCCTTCTTTGGCTTGCCATCCACGAAAACCCATTTGGCATTAGGCTTCCCGGATTCCCATTTTAAGCAAATAACTCATGAATACTTTAGTGCAGGGTTGAGGCATCATTTTTCCCACCCGACTAGGGAAAGAGCTGAAAATATCCCACGAGTGGAACTTTCATGTTAGCACTCCATCATAGCACTTCCACCTGGCCATAGACCCCTGAAATTCCCATAGCTT
The DNA here is from genome assembly GCA_019776745.2 of Taxus chinensis. Classification (NCBI taxonomy): domain Eukaryota; kingdom Viridiplantae; phylum Streptophyta; class Pinopsida; order Cupressales; family Taxaceae; genus Taxus; species Taxus chinensis. The sequence continues at coordinate 260,415,580 of CM034157.1, read as the reverse complement.
GATGAGCTATGTTTTTCTCACCACAGACCTTAGACACCAAGTGAATCGTTAATATTTTATGTCGAGCCATTGATCCGAGTCCCACATGTTTAGGTAAGTTACTCACTCCATACATTAATTGACAGAGCTTCAAGTGAGCCAACCTTGTCCATTCAATTGTGACCACTGAGCTTGTTTTTATCTGAGTCATTCCATTCATTCACACTAGCGAGATAGTTCTTCGTGCTCGCATTCACAAGGAATCTCCGTATTGTATTACCTTTAAATCTCAAGGTATTTTATAGCTCGATCTAATCATAATTGACTTCGCCCATTCTGAGTACTACTTTCCTTGCATCCACTCACGAGCATCATGCCTATGAGCCACTCTTGCAAACCCAATTCGCTTGGTAATCTACTCATGCCTGAGCTATGCCAATGCCTCATCCGAATTCTCCCATGACTGAATGTCAAGTCAGTATCTTAAATGTTGATATTCTTGTTTATAGTTTGTCCTTCCAAGTCATATCAAGAGATCTCAACGATTCAAATGTCGAGCTCCTAATTCTACACATTATGTTTAGAGCACCTCCCTAGATAGATAAACGAGCTCAAATGATTTTATCTAAATTTTGAATTTTATGGGAATCTTCTGTACTCATGGAAATTTTTGAGCCTCTGAGACACAGAAGAAGGAAAAATAATTAAAAATGATTAAAAATGATCTCGAATCTTCTGGAACACTGTAATTATTCTTCAAAGCACAAATATTTTTTATGTAAGCCCCAAGTTCTTTCATGAAGTTTTCCCTGGTCCTAAGGTCCTATGTACCCACATTGTCTAAGTTTATTCCAAGGGAAAAATTAGATAACATTTTTGGTGACCTCTCGGGGATGATTTCCTGCTAAGCATGATTCTAGTAGCCTTAAGTAATCCATTGGGCATGGAGTCTATGTTGGAATCCTGAAAGTAATATGATTTTCTTTGACACATCCCAGAATCCCCTTGTGCATAGCTAATATCCTAGACCTCCCTAGAATGCTAAGCATGAGGTATACTGAATCTGTTGAATGCTTGACATCTATGGAACACTGCAAAAAAAATTTATGAAGCAGATGTTGGAATCTTATGGAAACCTTGAACCTTCCTTCTCCCTGACACCTTCCAATGATGAAACAATGTGCAAAACAACACAAAACATAGAAACAAGGAAAGTAAAAAACAACACACAACAATTTACATAAGCACTTGGAGGAAAACACCTAATCTAACTGTACATGGGATGGAATGCGTCTCAAAAAATAAGCTTTGAGATGTATCCCATTCACATGAATGGGTAGTTCTTCTCCATTGAGCCTAGATAGACAAAATGAATTTGCCTCTTTGCAACTTGTGATGATGTATGGCCCACTCCAAAGAGCATCAAACTTGGCATGCCTGCCTGGTTTAGCCCTGTCTTCATCCCATTTGAGAACTAAATCTCCCTCTTGAAAATTCCTGTCAGATGAATTCTTGTCAAAATATTTCTTAACTTGAGCCTGATGTTGCTCCAAAGTTTTCATAGCCTTGTCTCATACTTCCTCTAACTCCATGAGTTTAGCAAACCTTACTGTCAGAGGATCACTCTCTATAACTTCAAGTTGATGAGCTAACTCCAAAGAAGGTAACTCCAATGAGAGTGGGAGTTTTTCCTCTCTTCCATATACAAGAATGAAAGGAGAATTTTTGATGGCCCTTTTAGGTGTGATTTGATCTTCCCATAAGGTGGTCTTAAGCTGTGTATGCCAAGTCCTCTTATTAGTCTCCATTGTGCACTTAATAATCCTTATGAGGTTTTTGTTACTAGACTCAACTAGTCCATTTCCTTGTAGATATTAATTGGATGAAGTTTTGACGTATACCCCATTTTTAACAGCCCATTCACTCAACTTCATACCAAGAAAACCCAGTGCATTGTCTAAAATGACTGTAAATGTAACACCGAACCTCGTCATTATACCCTCCAAAAAATCAAGAACTGTCTTCTCATTGCTCTCTTTTAATGCTACTGCCTCTGTCCATCGAGTAAAATAGTTTGTTGCAGTAAGGACCCATTTATGTCCATCACTAGATGGAGGATTAATCATTCCGATGAAATCCAACCCCCATTGAAAAAAGGGTTGATCCACTTGAATTAGATGTAGTGGAAGAGCTGCCAACTTCTGATTGCCTGTGAAAAAGGCACATTCCTTACATTTCCTTACCCAGAGATGGGCGTCCTTAAATAAATCTAGCCAATGGTAGCCGGCTCACATGATCTTGGTAGCTGTTGTTCATGTAGAATAATGTCCTCCAGATAGGCCATTATGAAACTCTTCTAGTATCTTACTTACCTATTCTGGTCCTACACACCGAAGGAGAACACCATTCAAATCCTTTCGAAAGAGAACATTATCTACCAAAACATATGGAATAGACTGAAGACAGAAAGTTCGTCTTTGGTTTTTATCCATGTTTTCATAGATATACTCCTGAGAAGAGGAAATTCTTCATTTTGGATAACCAGTCAACTTGATCATCACCTCATCAGTGTTTAGGAGTGTCACATCCTCATCACCTTTTGATTCCATGTCTACAGCAAGTTGTTGACACAAACCCTTTACCTCTGACAAGTTTAGTGTAACTTTGATATGTACGTCATACTCCATCACCTTCGTGATCCATCCAACATGCTTTTCATTCATCTCTTTGTTCAGAAAAAACTCCTTGACACCTGGATGAGACACCATCAGATGAATTTTGTTGTTGGACAACATGTGCTTGAATTTATTCAAAGCTCGAATAACCACAAAGACTTGTTTTTCAATGAATGAATATTTGAGCTCATAGTATTTGAGGGATTGACTGAAGAAAGAAATTGGTTGCTCCATCAGGTTGTCATTTTGTTGGGTGAGGATACCTGAAATGCTCTCTTGACCTGCAAAATCATAAAGGATAAAATCTTTATCAAACCTGGGGTTCACCAGTGTGGGAGCTTGAGAAATGGCTATTTTGATGGCTTCAAATCTCTCATCCTTCCTTTTTCCATGAGAATGGCATGTTTTTCTTCAGCATGGCTATCAGTGGTTTAGCCAATGTCGCGAATTGAGGGATGAATCTCCACACAAAATTTATGGTTCCCAGAAAACTCTGGAGACCCTTCCTATGACTTGGGAGAGATAAGGACATAATCAAATGAATCCTGGCTGGATCGATTGATAGTCCTTCCACTAAAACAACATGCCCCAACAATTTTCCCTTGTGCACTGCAAAAATACATTTCTTGGGGTTAAGTGAAACCCCAAATTCCCTACACACTTTGGAAAACTTTCCTTAGATGTGTGATGTGGTCTTTTACATTCTTAGAATATATAGTTATATCATCAAGGTAAACCAAAATGATATCATTGATTAGTCCCTTAAATGCCATGTCCATGGCTCTTTGGAAAGTAGCCCCAGCATTGGACAATCCGAATGGCATTTTGTTGTAAGCATATGTGCCCCACTTGGTAGTGAAAGCCATTTTGAATTGATCAGATTCTTGGACCAGAATTTGATTGTAACCTAAATATCCATTGAGAAAAGAAAATATTTGAGCTCCTACCACTGTTTGAAGGATTTTCTCTATTGATGGAAGAGGATAATGGTCTTTCAATGAGGCACATGATTCAAATCCCTGAAATCCACGCATAACCGGATCTCTCCATTCTTCTTCCTTATGGGACCAGATTGGCTACCCAAGAGGAATGCTTGATGGGAAAAATTATACAGGCCTCAATGAGTTTGGTTAGCTCCTTTCTCATTAGTGGCTCAATTTTGGGATTAATTGGCCTCTATTTCTGATGAACTGGCTTGGCATTAGGATCCAGTTCGATGGTATGTTGTGCTAGACCTAGATCAAAACCATGCAGGTCTTTATAGCTCCATGCAAAAATTTCATGATACTCTTGAAAAAGTTTGATGAAAGATTCTTTCTCTTTAGAAGTACACACTTTTCCAATCTTGAGAAACTTTTCATTTGCTACCTCGACTTCCTCAAAATATTCTTCTTTGACCACCATGTTAGAGCTTTGTCTTTTGGCTTGATCATCTGAATTGAAGATGGATTCCAAAGTGACTAAACCTTTTGGTAGCTTGTTCTTTTCAATTGTATGATTTGATCACCATATGATTCTTGCAACTTATCTTGATTTTTTGCAGCAAACTCTACCTCTTCTTGTAGGAAAAGGACAATTTGTTTGTCACTATCAAACACTTGCCAGCTACTCACATTATCAGGGACTGTAGGTCAAACCACCATTTTGAAAAATTTCTGCCCTTCTTTCATGATATCAACAGGTATGTCATATTGCGAGCCAATTGTAGCAAGCCTATCAATATCTTGATTTTGATTTCTAGGAACTACATGGATCCCAAAAGCTTCGAAATATTCAATCAAATCCCAGACTTGGTTCTTGTATGATCTTAAAATATCATTTTTGGATGCACTACATGTTGATCACTTGATGAAAAACTAACTCACTATCTCCAAAAATAGTCAGGGCTTTGATTCCCTTCTTTTGGGCTAGCTGAATTCCTTGCACAAGGGCCTCGTATTCAGCAACATTGTTAGTGCAACTGAATTGCAACCAAAAAGATGAGAAGTACTTATCTCCCTATGGAGAAATTAACATAACACCAGCACCAGATCCATTCTTACTTCTCAATCCATCGAAGAACAATTTCCACAGTCCTTTAGAATTACTTGGTGTTTTGACAAGTTGTGGTATGATCGTATCTTCTTCATGAATGTAGTATGTACCTAATCCCATCTCTTCCAACAACAAAAGACCAAATTCTTCCTCTGCCAACACATCAAGGTAGGGATCGTACTGATGATCTCCACTTACTTCATCTAGCACAGTATCAGGGACTTCTTCAATAAGAGTGGTTGGTTCATGATCAACATCTTCTTCTTCTGGATCACCGATGGTATAATTCCCATTTATGGGACTAGCAGTGTAGGGTTCTACATGATTATGGAAGATTGGTTCTGCCCTTATAGTTACTTTGGTTCCGTATCGAGTCCTGAGAATCATATGTGACCAATCGGCTGATAGATAACCACCCATCTTGGTAGTGAAATCTCGTGATAGGAAGATGGCAAAGAGAGGAGGGAGATCAATGACTGATATGTCTTGGGTGAATGAAAAACTTGGGCATGCATGGATGGTAAGTTGAAGTCCTTTGATAACTCCAATAGTTTTAATGTTGTGCCATCCATCTGAACAAATCCTCTTGCAACTGGTGCATATTGTATGCCTAGTACATCTGTAATTTGTTTGGGCATGACCAAGCTACTGGCACCAGAATCGATCATGCAATTATGTACCAGGTGGTTGCCAATGATCAGGGAAATATAGAATGGTGGTGGTTTTTTTTCCTTAGGAATAATTTTCCCTTCTAGATGACAAAAATTTGAAGTATTTATTAATCCATGACCTAATGATCCATCAGTTGTACCAAAACTATTCAGAGCCTATCACAACAAGTTTATTTGAGAAGGAATTAAGAGTGCATCCCACATAGTAATGCTCAAGGTTGGTTTTCTTCATTTTTTCTAATATGCTGAAGGGAATTTCTCCTAATTTGATGACACTTCTTTGGGCATTGGGATCCTCCTTTGGAAAATGCTTGTTGGGTACCGTGATGCCTGAGAACCTTCTTTCCTTACAGCTTGGCTAGCCAGGTGTTTCTGGTGGTTTCTTTCCCACATCTTTATCAACTTCCACTTGTGGCTGAGGTTGTGAAGTGGATTCTTGATCAGCTTTGGAAGGTTGAGGTTCCATTTCTCTCTTTTTGGAATGAGTGTTTTGCTGCCACTGATGAGGAATCTGTATTCAACCCACAAAAATATTCTTTTGCTTGCCAGTTTAGCAAAGTGGTTTCTTCAGGTGCCTGTGGTTGATCTGTTATTTCTTGCGTAGATGAATTTTTTGTTAACTTTGAAGGGGCAAATACACTTTGAACCATAAGGTCCTGGCTAATAACTCCATTGGGACAAATATTTTTATTGTGGGGTTGAGAGAAAGGATAACACCATTCATAGTCTTGAACTAGATTATTTTGATCAGGTACTATGGCTCTAGATGAGCTAGCAGCAAGAGGGTTCTCAAAGTTCAAAGGCCTGACATTCACAACTTGACTTGTAGTTTGATTTTGAGGCTAATTGTTCCCTTGAAAAGGAGGATGGTTAGCCTGATACTGCTGATTTTGTGGCTGATATGGACGATTATATTGAAATTGTTGCCTCTTGAGTGCAACGAGCTCATTTCCAAAATTTTGTAGCAGTGACTTGACTTCAAATAGATCATTTGAAGAGGTAGGGTTAGACTGAGTTGGTTGCTTTGAGGCTGCTAGAATAGGAGCAATGGTAGGCAAACTGATTGTTTGTAATATCTAGAGACAATGGCATTGGTGGTCATGGAGCTATCTTTCCAGCCATAATCAAGGAATTCTCCGCTCTTATGGCAACTTCGTAGGCATCAGGTAGTGTAGTCCCTCCCATGGACTGGATCATAACTGTTACATCGCTATTCAAGGCTCGCAAATAGTACAAGAATGCATTATTTGGAGAAGGCTTTATGAGTGCCAGAATCCTATTCCAGGTCCTGTGGAATCAGAAGTTGAAATCACTCATGTATTCTTGGGGAGCTCTCTTCATGGTAGTGAGTTGTTCCAAAAGTGATAGGTGATCACTCTTGTCTTCAAATTGTTTACAGAACTTTTCTCCTAACTCATCCCAAGTGGTTATAGTACCAACACTTAACCCTCGAAACCATTGAAGTGCTTTTCCCTTGAAAGAGGTAGCAAGAAGTCTAACCACAACATTTTCCTCTGTGATATTATGTACTACACAAATGCTGACTACATCAAGAATATGTTCCACTAGAGTAACATGAGTTTCCCCTATGTAGAAGGGTAAAATTTTGAGTGCCGCAACAGGTATAGGGTCACATTGAGCCAACAAAAGAGGACTACTTGCATTGAAAGGGGGAAAAACTTGGTTCCTCACCATAGCAATGAGAGGTTGATTGTTCCTGGGTGGAGGAAACCTTCCATAAGGAGGAGTTGAATGACCCCTACTAGGTAAAGCTACAACTGGTGGATGTTGAAATGCCTCTTCTTCTTCTATTTGGAGGAGATAAGGAAAGTTTGATATGCTGATAATTTCCTTTCTTTGAAGAAGCTCTTATCTAAATTCTTTGCATAAGTTAATGCACTGAGATTTGGAATCCAGAGATATAGAGTCGCTAGGTACTTTGATTTGTGCAAGTGAGAAGATAAGTACCAACTATTTGTCCCACCGGGCATGCCAAAAATTTTGTCGCCAAATCACTGCACCCTCTGAATGGCTAGAATGTGAATAGGATGTTCGGTGTGATTGGGACACATGGGATCACCTCTCAAGCTGTGGGACTTGGGCTCAAGGTGAACCTCCAGAGAAGGCTGGCTTCCTCTTCCTAAACTAAGTGTTGTACTACTCCTAGTGTAATAAAATGGTTATCTAGTCCTATGCTAACATTTTCATGGGTTTTAGGGAAAGAGATTTGCAAGAAATGAAACTATACTAGGGATGGTGATGCACCAAATAAAGGGTGTTTCTAGACTCAGGAAGGGTTAATTTGAAGAGGGTGTGTGCACCACAAGTCAACTTCACCTACTGCAACTTAGAGAGGGTACAAAATACCACAGACTAGGAAGCATGTGTTCCCTTTGTTAAACTCAATCAGAAAAATAATCTATCAGTCTTCCAGTGAAGAAGGATGAACTTGAGAAGGGTGAAAAAGCACCACAACTCAACTGCATGTAATACTCCACCACTTGATAAGCACAGAACTCCAAGAACCTGCAATAGAAACTTGAACTTGCACAGTGTACCTGTAAGCATGAGAAAGGCACAAAGAAGTATAGAAGGATGAAAGGACCAAGATTAGTCACAAAACACACACTTTTATTACTTCAATAACATGCACAATGCATCATACATTCAGAAGAGGAAATGGTTGCCATTAGATTCTTGAAAGGAGGCTTGAAAGTTTCCTCAACATACAAGAACAACTTACAGAAGAGAGAGGACTCTTGAAAAATTACACTTGTCTAAGATGTCTAACTGTTCCAACTTGTCTGACCTATTGGAACCCCTTGGAATGAGCTTCCAACATACATTTATAGAAGAATATGTGAGAGAGAAGAGGAAAGGTCATAAATTCCCTTCCTAAATTGAAGGTACATGATGTATTTATTACAGTTGGTTGAACCACTTGGGAAGGTTCCATCATGTGTCATTAATTTCCTGTTGACCTAGTCTTCTCAATTAATTAAAAGAATATTTAAGTAATAATAATAAATATTATTAAAAAATAAATAAATTAAAATATTAATTTAATTAATGTGGGACCCCCCGTTGACTCGTTTGACTTGAAGAGGATGGGGGTCCATGTGAATATGTCAAAAAATATCCCAACTCGGTGGTTGGCTTGCCGAGCCAACTCACCAAGTTGGACATGAGCTCCACCGTCCTTACTCTTCACCACCACACCGAGCTGAGAACCAAGTTCCATCCACCAAAATCCTTTTCCAACTCACTACTTAAATTGAGCTCGACCCATGAATCCTTCTCCCAACATTGACCAAGCTCTTATAGCTTAGAATTTTACCTTCTTAGGTCTGGCTCCTTGAGATCCTAACCTAGCTCGATGGACACGTTAATCTATCAACTCATTAGGCTTTCTTTAGAGCTCAACTGGACTATATTTTCTTTGTGCTCACAAAAACTCAGCTATGCCAAATTAATGATAGCCCACCAAAACGAGTTCAATGTCAATCCCCTTGCTTAATCTACTGAGCTCCAATGTGCGAGTTCACTGCCGAGCTCCCTATCTTTTTACCTTAGAAACGACTGCATATCTCACTGAGTGAGTTGATATTTTCCATACCAAGTCAAGCTCTTTTCACTAGATTGAGCCATCATCAATGATTTTTTTGGTATTTGATGAGTTTCCCTACTCATACACATTGACTTTCATGAGTTAATTATCGAGTTACTCCACGAGTCCCTCATTGTCGAGCTGGAGGTGAACGCTGAGCCGGAGGTGAAGGTTGAGCCATTACTGAGCCCATAATTATCTTTCTCACTCATCGATTTCACTACTGAGATTCTGTATTGATCCATTCTATTTCCTGTAAACTCTTCAAACTCACTCGTAAAACTCTATTTCTCTATCGGCTTTACAATGATTCTCTATTAAATTAATTATACACCAATGTCGAGTTCACTTCGAGCTTCGACATAGCTCCATGGTGACGTCCCACCTAAAATGAATCTTTTTAATTCTGGCTTGGATTTTGAAGACGTGAATACTTCACCACAAAGAACCTCACAACCGACTACGCATGTTCTTTGCTGAGTCATCCCTTACTTGTCAATCCCTGAACGAGCTCTCTCCCACACTCATCTCATAATGTGCATCGTGTCTCAGCTTATGTAGATTTCACCATCACTAGGCATGTACTTCATTTGAGACTCCTTCAAATGTTCACTTGGTACCAATCATACCATGTTGATCCATACTTACCTTTGAATCGACTGTACTCAGCCTACCTTATAGCTTGTCGAGTCTAGAAAAATTCTTGTCGCCTATGTACCGAATGCTTGGCCAAGGAAGGTTTGAACAATGCCAGTGAAAAGATATATACTGTATTCACTAACTCTTTGAGCTCCATTCTTTGAATACCTTGGCCCGACATTCTTTCTGCCTCCGTGAGCTTACCATTGTAGAATTATTTCGAGCAGGCCTCCCAGTTTTGCATTAATCAATGAGCCCTGGAACTGTATCAACTTCCAGGCATATGGGTACATAGATTTTGAGATTCTCAGCCTTCATCTAACACTTAGCTGACACAATCTTGGTCACTCTACCTTTTAATTCGAATGAGCCCCTGACCTGATCTCTGTGTCATACTATCTTTTGGCCAGGTCATGACCACCATGTCAAATCCTATTAAACACTTTAACCATCTCTACCAAATTATAGAGTTTTCCTAGCAGGTTAAATTTCATTCCCACATTCTCCGACTTACCTTCCGAGTGACTCAAGACTGCCACGTAGCCGAGTTGACAGGTTCTGTGTGGAAAAAGTAGTTTGAATTGACCTTGGTTCAAACTTCGAATATCTACCATTCCATGTCAAATCCTCCTTTTTCCAAGTCAAATATGGCATGGCGTTTGTATCAAGAAATTCCCCGGATATGAGTGGGAATCTCAGAACTTATGAATCCATTTTCTCCATACATTACTTACAATTCGGTTCCCAATTCCTCACTTCTCGACTTAGTCATACTGCCCCAAATCTCCCATGCATGGAATTCCTTCTTTGGCTTGCCATCCATAAAAACCCACTTAGCATTAGGCTTCCCAGATTCCCATTTTAAGAAAATAACTCATGAATACTTTAGTGTGGGGTTGAGGCATTATTTTTCCCACCTGACTAGGAAAAGAGCTAAAAATATCCCACGAGCAGAATTTCATGTTGGAACTCTCATCATAGCACTTCCACCTATTGCCCATAGACCCCTTGAAATTCCCATATCTTGATGAGCTATGTTTTTCTCACCACAAACCTTAGACACCGAGTGAATCCACCAATATTTGATGTTGAGCCATTTGATTACTCGAGTCCCACCTGTTCAAAGTCAGTTACTCACTCCATACATTAATCAACTTTTGATTCCTCCAGTGATCCAACCTTGTGACATTCAAGCTCTGTGACCACTGAGCTTGTTTTTATCTGAGTCATTCCATTCATTCACACTAGCGAGATAGTTCTTCATGCTCACATTTACAAGGAATCTCTGTATTGTATTACCTTTAACTCTGAAGGTATTTTATAGCTTGATCCAATCATAATTAACTTGGCCCATTATGAGTACTACTTTCCTCATCCAGTCATGATCTAGTCACGAGCATCACGCCTATGAGCCACTCTTGCAAACCCAATTCACTTGATAATCTACTCATGCCCGAGTTGTGCCAATGCCTCATCTGAATTCTCCCATGACTGAATGCTGAGTCAATATCTTAAATGTTGATATCCTTGTTTATAGTTTGTCCTTTTGATTCATATCAAGAGATCTCAACGATTCAAACACCGAGCTCCTGATTCTACACATTAAGTTTAGAGCACCTCCCCAGATAGCAAAATGAGCTCAAATGATTTTATCTGAATTTTGAATTTTACAGGACTCTTCTGTACTCATGGAAAGTTTTGAGCCTCCGAGACACAGAAGAAGGAAAAATAACTAAAGATGATTAAAAATGATCTTGAATCTTCCAGAACACTGTAATTATTCTTCAAAGCACAAATCTTTTTTTATGTAAGCCTCAAGTTATTTCATGAAGCTTTCCCTAGTCCTAAGGTCTTATGTACCCACGTTGTCCAATTTTATTCCAAGGGCAAAATTGGATAACAATTACTTTGACAAAAAATATGGGTTGCTAAACGGGTGATGGGGGAGGAAATTTTCATAATAGTGGCTTATCTGATGGTGTTGTGGAAGACCTGAGTGGAGGCCAAGTTTCACTAAGCTATAGAGGAGGTTGCTTAGATTGGATTGGTAATACTATAGATGATTTAGTAAGAGGTGATGGACAAAGAATCTTGAGAGGTGATTGCTTAGTTTTACATGGTAATGTCATGAATAACTTGAGTGGAGGAGGATTGGGACCAACCTTAAGAGGGGGTTGAGTGGATTGAATAAGTGACACTTGACTGGCCGATGAAAACACATTATAAGTGGTAGCTAAATGCTTATTAGATATATGATCAGATTTAGGAGCCCATTGAGATGTAGAATTTGTAGATAGGTATGCAGTAAAGTGTTTTGCAGTGAATGAGATAAATCCCTGATGCTCAAGATGGTTGTTTCTTCATTATAAAGCATAGTAATCATTGTCGTTATGTCCGTTGATTCGATGATAATTGAAATATGGACAACCTTGATATTTTTCTAGCTAATAAGGAGGATAGTGGTTCCCATATCGCTCCACTCTCCACTCTATTCTGTTTCTCAAAGATTCATGATGATGTTGACAAATGATATTGAGTTGGGAGGGAAATATGCCATTTGTTACTATTCCATTCATTAATGTATTAAGTTCGAAGGGGATCTCTATCTGTAATGAATAAATGATAGTAGCTTGTCGTTCCATAGGCTTTCTAATATTCAGTCAGAGGAGGTTGGGTAATACTTCCAAAGTGACATTCGAGGGGAGAATCGAGGCTATTCAAAGGTGGTAAAGTGATCAATTGATGACTAAGGATCTCAATAAGAAGGTAATCTAGCATAATATTGTGTTTAAAGATTAGAGGCTTTAGTAATGGTAAAACTTGAGGCTCACTGATATGAACACATGTAATAGACATAGAATGGAGATGATATGTAGAAGGAGAACAAACATGAGTATGAAAAGCATCCTTAAGTTCTTGGATTTCATATTTAAGAGATATGATCATTGATTCCATAGCTTGACTTTTTTTGTAAAATAAATAATGCAAATCTTGAATTGAAACCAATATGGGTTGGTTAGAAGGAGGATCATGAGGGATAGGGTCATCAGATAGACAATATAAAATATGACTTATTTCATTTAGTGGTGTATCTTTAGGAAGACACATAGAGTCTAAGGCCTTTTGTAGAACAACCTCGCAGTCGGGATACATTTTAAGTATTTAGACAAAGGAATTTGAGGAACTTTATGAATCATGATAAAAGAAATATGAGGATGCAAACGTATTCGAATGAAACAAATTCACCAAAATGATTATGTTAAAATGTAATATTTGAGCCTAATCTGATGTTATAGGAGTAGTAAATAAATGAAATAGTGCAATAAAGAAATTACTTAAGCAACTAAGCAAGTGAAAGATGAAACCTTAATGTGCAAGAGAGGTTTAAGAATTCTTTAACTGAATCACATATATTGTGGGATTGTGTCACACTGTAAAGTAGGTGAACATGAGGAGGAAAAAACCACGTAGAAGCTAGAGAAAGTATAGATCTGAGCTATCTGACTGGATTGGGGTTCCTGGAAAGGGATAGGGGCACCTGTGGGTTCCCTAGTTTGAGATCTGGGCACCCTAGTCTGCGGAAATGGTTTGAAAACTTCCTCTGAGGTGTTGATGGATGTTTGCTTGTATTTTCTTCCTATCACACTAATTTTTCTGAAATGTGCTAAATGTCAATATAAGAGATGCAATAAAGAATCACCTGGAAAACCCCAAAAAAATCATCAAAACCCCAAAAATGAAAGATGTATATAAATGGGTCATATTGTCCTCGGCTTCCAAATGGATGGAATTATCACCGAGCACTACAATACATCTCAGACCCAACATATTTCTAGGTGTGTGTGTCCTAATTGTGCCCTAAGTTACTCTTGTGTCAGTCACACTTTGTGAAGTAGCGAACAAATAACTAGATGTAGAATGTAGTAAATGTGTGCATGGAAATAATAGATTCCCATCCTATGAAGTGTGATACAGATGAACCAACCTTATGTGCCTTGTGATGGAGATAGATGGATGCAAATTTAGCTTTAGGTGCCTTTGATGGATGCAACTCTAGATGGTTATAATAGATGCTTAGTGCTTGGTCCCTCATTATGGTCACATAACTTTATATTTATATGGTTCTATTTTTATAATTTTGTAACTAACCCCAAAAAGGATGACCACCAAAAATATAAAATGATTAAATGGATAGAAGGTTCCCAAAAGGTGAGAGTAAAGTGTAAAGAGGGTCAGGGCACCCCAAAGGGGACCAGGGCAACTAGGGTGCCCTTGTCAGAAATAGGAAAAAATCAGAATGAAAATAGAGACTGGAAAATTGCAGGTGTAAGATCAAAAATACGACAAAAAGAAATGAAAAAATGGCCAAAGACATGGGTTAATTATTACTCTCTTCACTCAAGAACCATATGAATAGTAGTACGAGACAGAGACAAAATAATGACTCCAAGTGCATAACTTAGTGACTACATATGGCTATAATTAAATCCTTAATTCTGCCTATGATCAACATAAAACATCATTCATTACTCCTTGGGGGAATTTCTACTACCACATCATGCCTTTCAAACTTAAAAATGTAGGGGCCACTTATTAGCATGTTATGACATAAATTTTCCATGATCTAATCCATAAAACTGTAGAAGACTACGTTGATGACCTTCTAGGAAAATATAAACAATGCAGGGATCATCATGTTTTTCTTAACATCATCTGATATTTCCTTCATCTTAACCCTGTTAAGTGTATATTTGGTGATCTCACCGAAAAACTCATAAGGTTCATCATTTCTATCAAGGGCATTATAACTGTAGAACCTATAAAAATGAAAGCCATCATCAAGATGCCTCATCCATCAAACCTCAAACAACTTCGTATCCTTCAAGGTAGATTTCACCTAGTCCTTCATTTCATTTCCCAGCTTTTAGACCACTACCAACCTTTCCACCATCTCCTCCTAAAGGACGTACTCTTTAAATGGGATCAAAACTTTCAAAAGGCCTTAAAAGACCTTAAACATTATCTATTACCGCCTCTTGTACTTACACCTCCACGTGAAGGGGATCCCTTCTATTTATACATATTTGTTACTAGCCATGCCTTGGGTGCTATGATAGTACATGAGATGAACAAGGTCATGAAAAAACCAACTATTATATGAATTGTACTCTTCACGATTACGAAACTAGGTACACTAAAGCAAAAAACTTGTGTTGTGCCTTATACTTCGCAACTTCAAAACTTTTCCACTATCTACTAAATCATAAAAATTTGTTGTCACCAGTTTCAATCCCCTTTAAACTATTAATTTCAAACCATATCATAATGATCATATCACTCGATAGTTTATGTTGATGACTGGGTTTGATCTAGAATTCATCCCACAAAAATCTATTAAAGGACAATCCATTTCCGACCAGCTCGCTGAAGCTCCTCTTCCTGACAATCAATTACCTCACAAACAATTCCTTGAATGAATCTATCAACACCATCAATCAAGAATACACTCCCATCAAAATGACACTTTTCTTCAATGGATCTAAGTGTCAGCAAGGGGAGGTGTAGGTATCATTATCATACCTCCCTGGGGGACTCTTATCCCTCTATCCTTCAAATTAAACTTTGAATGCACTAATAACATGGCTGAATATGAAGCTCTCATCATGGGCCTCCAAACTGCTATCATGTTTGGTGTTCAAATCTTGGATATCTATGGAGACTCTCAACTCATCATCAACCAAATCAAAGGAATTTATCAATGCAAAAAAAAATTCTACAAAAATATAAAACCATTGTTGAATTCCTCTTAGAATCCTTTGATCATTACACTATCCAAATAGTTCCATGATATTCTAATAAATTTTTAGACACTATGGACTCTCTTACATCACTCATCCCCTTATTAACCAATGATTCCAAACTATTTGTTGTTGTGCATAGACTTGGTCAACCACCTCACAACAAAAAACTCCTTTATATCAACCTCTTCGAAGATAATCAAACAGACCTCTGGTACACTCACACTTATTACTATCTTTCAGAATCTAAAATTATCTCCGACCTATCAAAAAATGATAAATAGTATTTTCTTCAACACGTAACACGATACATCATCATAGGTGGTGTTATCTATAAACGTGGATTTGACGGCCTCTTGCTACAATGTCTCAAATCTCATGAATCCACTAAAGTTATCCAAGAAGTCCACGATGGTATATGTGGTGGACACTTTAATGGTATGGTTGTTCATTAAATGTGTCCTACAAATAGGCTATTACTGGCCTACTCTCAATCAATATTGTTGCACATACCTCAAGAAATGTGTTAAGTGTTAACAAAATTCTAATCTCACTCACATACCTAGTCAGGCCCTACAACCCGCTCAAGATCTATGACCCTTCTCACAATGGGGACTTGACCTCATAGGTCTCATCAACCCTCATTCATCACAAAAACATCACTCTATCATCATAGCTACTGAATATTTCACTAAATGGGTAGAGGTTATTCCCATAGTCTCTACTAAAGTAAACAAAATCGTCGATTTTGTATATCAACATATCATATGTCACTTTGGCATCCCTCACAAACTAATCACTGATAATGGAAAATATTTCAAAAACAAGGAAGTGAAGAAATTATGTGACACTTTCAACATCAAACTTAGATTTTCATCCCCTTACTATCCACAAGAAAATGGACAAGCAAAATCTTCTAACAAAACACTTAACAAAATCCTCATGAAAACCATCAACCAAGCAGGTAGGAATTGGCATCTCCAAATCCCATTTTCTCTCTGGGCTTATCAAACTAGCATCTGTACTCCTATATGTGCTACACCATTTTCTTTAGTCTATGGATCTAAGGCATTTCTACCCCTCGAAGTTCAAGATCCCATCACTTCATGTATCCCTTAGAGACTTCATCTCTGATGAGGATTATCATCAAGAACGTTTGGAACAACTTGAATTGTTAGATGAACATCACCTAACAGCTCTCAAACATCATCATGTTTATCAAGAACATGCATCAAATGAGCATATAAAAAACATGTCAAAGAACATGACTTCAACATTGGTGATCTTGTCCTAAAAGAAAATCAAAATGTCACTACTCTAGAAAGGAGTAAACATGGAAATTTTTCCCCTAACTAGATCGGTCCATATGTCATCACTCACAAATATGGGTCAGGAGCCTATCATTTAGCCTCCCTTGATGGTAAACCTGAAAAGGAACCTTTGAATTCCTTGCACTTGCATCCTTTCTACTATTAACATATCTACCATCATGACATTAGTCACATCAAGATCTCATCCCATCACCAACCTATCATTTTACCATTGTAATGATTTGGAAGAAAGTGGTCTACCATTAGTACCTTAAAAATAAGACCTTAAATATGAACACCATGGATTTGTTAATTGCATATTTCACATGGAAAATTTCCTCATTAGTAAGAACCTCAAAATCATTACATCCATTTACCTTTTATCTACCAATTGAAAACATGTCACGAAGGATACACATGTGTGGTTTTACACACATGCTTTTCCCCTCCTCAAAATGGTCTACTAGGCCTGCCCTCAGCACATAAAAAATTAAATCAAGAATATATACGGATGCCTATTATCAAAATATAGACTGATCCCTCAAAGGAAAAACTATTAAATCATATTGTCAAAAATATTGATCCCTTGAAGGACAGTTGCCAATCAAAAAATATAGACCGATCCCTCAAAGGATGGCTATTCAAAATCAAAATCAAAAAATTTTAGAGATTACTCCCTCAAAGGATGGCTACCCATACCATTATAAAAAGGATTCCTACAATGATCAACCTTCATATCAAATTCAAATATCAAAAAACATCCTAGGAAAGCTTCTCACATCGATCAACTTTCCCATCAAAGAAAACTTCCCGCATTGATTAATTTGTGTCAATAAAATATAGTTAGGGCATGAGCCTACAAAGCCATCAAAAGGAGAACCTACTCTCCCATACAAACTACATATGTCAACCCTTCCCATGTTCTAGGAAGGTATAAAAAATCACTTCCATTCATATCCAAGGTCCTACATATGACTAATTATTGTTAGTTATGTCTTAATTTTTGTTACAAGGCACAAAGTGTATTTTCATCATTATACATTTTACCATCATGTTACATATGCATCAAATCCAGTCTAAAAGCAAACAATTCACATTTTATTCCCAACCATGATTAAATGACATTTTGGAATACATATATCAAATACCATTATATTAGAAGTCACATCATATCAACATCAAAATTAACATATCATATATCAAATTAACATCTATACTCATCACATATGAATCAAATATATCTAAAATTATCTCAAAATCAACATGTCATGTATCAAAATCAATCTATACATCTAAATCATGCTAACATCGCATGTAAACATCATATATAAAATTTTCTTAACATCACATCATGAATATCAAGGTCAAAATAAATCAGTCAACATCATGAATCTCATAACATCATCATCATCATCATATGTGTGGGTGTGTGTGTATCATCAAAAGTCTATACAAAAATGCCTTCAAGAGGCTCATATACAAAATAATCTATATCATATACAAAAATCATATATCATGTGGTAAAATCAGACTCCAATACCTGATCACCACCCTAGCCTCTTACAACCCCTACATCTAGCCCTGGATCTCTTCACAGCCATGTAACACTCCTTGTTCTCACCGATGTCAGATGTCAATCCAATCGATGCTCACTCACTTAATGCTCTGTATAATATAGGAACACCGAGGAGGTTCTTCATAACCAAGTGCTCATAGTATCTCAT
This sequence comes from Taxus chinensis, assembly GCA_019776745.2. Lineage (NCBI taxonomy): Eukaryota > Viridiplantae > Streptophyta > Pinopsida > Cupressales > Taxaceae > Taxus > Taxus chinensis. The sequence continues at coordinate 260,397,143 of CM034157.1, read as the reverse complement.
CTCCTCTCCGAGCACCCTATACTGCTCAATGGTCACAAAACCAAGAGGTCCCATTTGTCCTCTTGTCATTGGCACTCCTACATGTACCACTGCCTGCCCCACACCAGGCCCTACTCCTTAGGCCGTACTACCGGATTCCTCTGACTTCATATGCATCTCTCCAAAAAACACTAAAAATCATGTAATCCAGAGCTCTCAAATTGCAATCGAACATGTCATAAATGAACTATTTGTGTGGCCTCTTGGCTTATATATATACATTGTTTTAGGAATCGACACATCTGACCACTAATCACTGTCAATTTTCTATACAAATTCGATGATTTACAATCACCGCCAATTTTATACCATTTTACAAAGACACATAAATCTTGGTCACCTATAAGTCTCTTATCACATCACAACTTTATCAAAAGCTTCGGGCCTTTTCTTTTATGCTTGATAAACTATCAAAACCTTGTTTCTGAATATATATCAAACACGAACTATTGATGTTTCCTTTGGCCCTTTGGTCCCACAGCTCAACGCATGCTCACAATATCACTCCCTTTAGACCCTCTCTATGTAATAGTATTTCCACAACACGTGTATGTAGGTGGTTTATATAACATGGCCCCTACCAAGTGTATTTTTAATATGACTACCATCATTTTAAAATCCTCTAGCTTGGTCATTTCAAACTACACTCAAGAACCTAGAGCATCTCAAAGCAAACCTATCCAAAACAATCAACTCTCTTCAATTCAATGACCAAAGTAGTCACTCATTGGCTTGAGGGAGGAACAATATCATAATATCCTCATCACAAAATTGGGGCATCCTCACACTAATTTTTGTCTCAAAACCTGTGTCTACATACATCTTAATAAAAAAGGGAAAATGGAAACACCCCTAAGTGACCCAATACACATCAATCAAATTATCATTACCTATCCTATTATCCCTATCCAAAGTGTCATATAATTTACCTTCGTAAAACCCATTTTACCTGTGTAAAAACCCATTTACTCTCCCCTAACCACTCAAAAAAACCTAAACCCATTTTACCCCACTTATATTAACCCCCTAACCTCTTATAACTTGAATCCCCAACCTCCAACCATTTCCTAATAACCTAATATCTCATATGGCAAGTGGTTTTAACTATTTTTCATTCCTCCATTTCTTGGTTTTAACCTTTTTGATGAAATCGAAAGTGATGTGTGATCAATGGTGATTGTTGCAGATGTCTTCAATTCTATTTAATCAACCTTTCTCTCCCTTCTCCAGTTAGTCAAAATTTACTTATGAGGATGGATTGATGCCCTTGTAAACAACATCACCGCATTAAAATACATCAACATACTGCTGCCAAGTTATCAGAACCCTTAGGAACTCCATCAGATAACCATTCAATCTCCTTGGAATATCTATTATCTCTAATTCATTATCAAGGTCAGTATTTGGATCTTATCTCACTTTGTTATCTTAGTATATACTAGTTACAGTCTATCAAATTGTCTTCATTATCATGTTATATAGGTTTCTCAAATTCTGCCTCTCCTTCAATCATCTAGAACCACTTATAAAATATTAGTGATTCCCACAGGGATCACCATCATCCCCAGATTACCTTTGATAGGCCCCTTTTACCTTTGCCTCTTGTATTTGGCCTCCTAAATAATCCCAAGTCTCCATTTTTAGGACCTTCCAGGCTTCTAAATTTCCTATAACTCGTCTTTGTATTGTCAAACCTCTTTGTCTGTAACCAACATCTATTTTATTAATCCTTTTATCACAAAAAAACCTTCCTACATGATCATCATCGTTGATCATTATTCATGGATCTTTTCCTTATCTTTTGGCCTCATAAACATATTTGAATATCTATTTATGAAATTCACAAACTTCTAGGCTTTCCATAATCAACCTTAACAAACATCAATCTCTCTTGCATTCATTTTTGTTTGTTTTATTCAATTATTTAATTTAACATTTGTGATCATCATCGATCCCTGTCATTTATAGATCATTTTATCATAAGTCATAATTTTATCAATTTGATTTGATCTAACAAGTTATTTGCAAGAATGGATCTTCTGTAAATGACTGTTCCAAGTCAAGCACATCCCATCGCTAGCATTTATAACCTTTCAATCATCCAAAAACCATTCGTGTGGGAGTAGTTTGACATCTTCCAAAAAATCACCTTATGTACCATCACATTCGCACCCAACTTTGAATACATTGAAGGGTAGTTTGAGATCCTCTCTGAAATATGATAAATAACCGAGGAGTTTTGGTATGACTATTTTGAGGATTTGAGATTGCCACAACCCTAGCCTAGGACACTTACAAAGATGAACAGGGTCCTACTATTCCCCTTGAGTTTTATCTTTTTTCATCATTTATCTTATTATCTTTATCAATGCAACTTTATTATATCAAAACAAGTTGACACCCTTCAAGGAAGTCCCATTAGATTCCTTGGATTGACACTTATCAAGAAACTCGTCAACATATTTATCTAATATATTTTGTTTAGTTGTCCTTGCTTATAGGTCTTCTTACTCGGTGAAAGGAGGAGACTCTTTCATTGCTTGAGCATCCCATCATCCCGACATTGCGAATCTCGGCGCGGTGTATCAGTAAACCCTGCCCATTTGAGTTTTTGGTATTTTCTACGTTGATAGCACTAACCAAAACCTACCTCAAAAACCCCTCTTGGATTTTACACACATATCCAAATATTTTATCATTTCTTAGGCTCTCTACGCCACTTGGGTTTATCATCACCTCTCTTTTTCCCTGACATCTCCTACAGTTGGAATGTCTTGGTCTTGATTCTGCCTATTTTGGTTTGGATTTTCCCAAGCCTTTCCTAGTGGATCGCCATAGTCTTGTGCATCCTCACTTAGGTTCTTGACCTCACTTGGATTTATTTTTCTTTGATAGTGCCCAGAAACCCTATTATCAGCTGTCTTGGCCTATTTTTCACCTAATGGATTTTTCATCACATGGGTTGGGCTATCCCATTGATTTTCCCAGTCCTTTTGACATATCATACGCCTTGTCCCGTTCTTTGGCCAAAAATCACATTTTTTCGATCCTATATCTCCAATTTTTGCAACTATGACATCCATCGCATGGGCCCATAGCTAGGTGATTTATGTATTATTCTAATAATGTTCCTCTAGTGTTTCCTTCTAGTTTTACTTCTCCAGGATTCTAGCAACATGGATTACGCCCATACGTGTAGCAGGATGACCGACACTATCACGTATGCATCGGTGGGCATATTTCATTTCAACTAGTTCTTTATTTACTTTCAGCATCTACTTTCAATTTTGGTGCTATGTATCATTCTTTCTACTGACTACACCATGTTTCGTTATTGTGACATGATAGTAATCAATGGTTGGGGCATATATATACACTTAATTTTTCTCGCTTTATCATTTCATACATGTTACTGACAATTTATCTTCCAGGTTAGAGGTTGCTAATGCATTTATTTCTGGGAACGAGTGTCTTAAGGGGCTCGTTCCAGGATAGGGGTATGGTCATTCACATAACCATTGGGTTAGGGATGATACATGAAGATAGAATAGCTTTTAGTCCTATTTATGTTCATCTCTTTTGTCCTATTCTTCTTACTTTTCTTTGCACCCTTCTGACACCTTACTTGTACATGACCATATTATTTTCTCCCTACATTAATTTTGTTCTTCACAACACATTACACACACCAATTCTCCTTTCCCCTCCCTAGCCAATGCCATCACCTACATGGCAATTGCGTCGATATTTTCAAATTCCAATGACACATCTCCCAAAGGCGATTGCATCAATATAAATACCAAGAAGACAAGAGACACATAAAACACACACATAACAAAGATAGGCAGGAACTCACCATTTTTTCTGCTCTTTTGCTTCAACTTATATCTTCTCCCTCAACTCTTAGATTTCTTACACCTTGACTCTTGGATCGAATCTTCTTGTTGTTGGAATGGTTTTCTTTCACTCTTGCATCACCTATAGTGAGTTAGGATAAGACTGTTTCCCCTTCTCTCCCTAAAAGCTACTATCTCTTGGTGTATTATTTTTTGGGAAATAAATGCATCAATGACCACCCCTAGAAGGTAAGTGTTCTAGTTTGAATTGTTATTTTGCATAGTGTAGTCTCCTATCTCTTTTCTTATCACTTTATGTTAGCCTAGCATCTTATGCACATGTTAGTTTAGCATATTGTTATTCAGCTCCTTATCTTATGTTGCATGCTTTACTTTGGTTAGCATAGATCTTGCATGTTTACTTTGTCCCTAATCACCCCCCATAGTACTGATACCCCAATAGGGTTCCTTCCTCTTTCTCAATCTTAGGCATTGAAAACCTTAGGTTGATCTAGTGTAAGGGTTACTTCCCTTTGGGTATGCAATCTTAGCAGTCCCTATACCCCATTTGAATTTTATTTGTTGTGTGTTGGTCTTTATGTGTCTCTTACTTACCCTAGTTGAACAGATGATAGGAGTGCATGCTTTCCAGACACACTCTTGTCTTCCATACTCTTTTTCCTTCAAGCCCTGACCTAAAAACTTCATATACATTCCTAGGAAAACATGTTACACCTTCGAAAATACTCTCATGATCATGCTTACCTTGGAAATTGATACACACACCTCATTAGGACCAAATTTATTTAGTTCTCCTTCAAATTTTCTCTCTATACACAAGATGACCTAAAAAAACTGAATTAAAAAATGTAGACCTTCACATCACCAATAGGCATTATTTGACATCAATGAAAACTCACCATAGACTCTTCACATCAATCTATGGCACCAACAAGGAACAATCTCCATTTTGATATCAATGACTACAAATTACCAACAAGATCTCCATGACACCAATCATGCATAACACCACTTTGACATCAATGACAACATTCCAACATAGGATATTGTTTATTTTATTTAGTGGTCTATTTGGAATATGGGATCTAAAAAACAAATTGATATTGTTTTATTACATAGTACATTGGAAGAATTTTTGGTTATTCAAAGACTTTACTTTTCTACCTCAATAATTTGATGAGTTACTATTGTGACTTAAATGCTTTCACACTGTATGATTCAAATGCATGTTTCCTCTCCCATTTAAGTGTATTTGGGTGAACCATGAGAAGCATAAACTTCTATGTATTCAAGATGATTTTGCAACATTGTTATGGAAAATACACATTAGTGATTGATGAGGGCTTAAAGAGGTTAAAAAACTAGTATTTTACATGAGACACCCATATTTGTGGCTTAGTCTAATTATAATTTTTTGGTCATACAAGTAAGGTCTTCTCAATAGTATGTTGCAAACCTCAAGAGATGAAATATTAGAAGTGACATGTTATCTTCCATGGGCTTAAATTTATACTAAAAATTACAAATTTTTTAGGCCTATATATATTTTTCTAACTAGATACATCCAACCAAGTAGAGGAAATGACAAGTAGAAGTAGGAAACATGATGCATTACACTACTTCTTGAGAGACAAGGTTATCCTAATATACGTTGTTTTCTATGACATAGAGAGGTTTTCCTTTGATGCAAAGCTTCATGTGGAAGATGTGATCTCATTCCTTGGAATCATTAGTGGTATTGGAGATGTTGATCATATAATAATTATCTAGATTATTGTCATTTGTTGGTGCAATACATTATGTATATTTTGGAAGTAGTGATTGTTCAATGCAAAATTGAGAATCATAATTGGAGTGCGAGTAATGGATGAAAATATTTTCACCCATACTATTTTATTCTTTGTATGAGTTGGAAGGTGTAGGAACATTTTGATTTTGTTGTGTAACCCCCTTAGGTTTCTCAATTTTGCATAAATTGTCTAAGTTATTTTCTTAGGGGATTAATATGGTGATTTATATACAAGATGACTCTAGCACATAACATTGGATGAAGATGCAAAGTTTTGTTTCATCTTGGACTTGGTCTAAATATTTACAACATTTTCGTATTCTTCACCCAAAGAGTTATAAGTCTTGAGTACCCCATTTTGGAACGCAAATAAGATAAAAGCACATTGATATTATGCAACACCTTATGTGACTTTGAGAGGTCCTCACGCATGTGTGAAACATAGTCATGATACTTGTTGGTGTAGTATTTGACTTAATACTTCTTGTGTTTATATAACTACCATAACTTCATTTATTCATCCTCATAATTTCTAAGGGGGTATTACTCCTTGTGAATAGTACTGGAAAATAGCCCCAAGTCCAAATGATTTGGAACTCTTTTTTGCATCGTGCGTTAATGTTTTCCCACTAACAGAACATTAGAATAACAATGTTCAATAATGAAAAGGTGAACTTCTCTTCATCAATGAATTTTTTGATAAATAAGTAAGCCTTACACTTATAAATCCACTTATCCAATATTACAACATCAATATTTCCTTCAAAAATTATAATTTCAAGGTTAACTTGGTCCTAAAAACGGGTTTTATGTTGAAACCAAGTGTGAGGTGACTAGGAGAAAGAGGGTTCTCCCATAGAGTTGAGTTGAATTGTTAAATAAAAAACCTAGATAAATTATTCCTTGCATTGTGCTTTAAAAAAATCCTAAAATAGCTTTTAAACATCTAAGGCTACTCAAGTTGTTTCTATGTGTAATCAATCTTATTATTTCTATGACATTTTTCTAGGTAGGTAGAAATTGAATTGATTTTGTTTACTTGTTTCTCTTGTTGTGCTCAAATGTTTATATGCATAGAAAATGTAAGAGTGAAGGTTTGATACCAATGATCCATAGTGCATATTATAGGACCATGTGAGGGTAGACAATCCTACCCTGGATAGAATTACAAAGATTATAAGAGTGTATGCGTAATATTAAATGCAGTTAATGAAAGGAATAATAAGAAAAATGTTATAAGCCATGAAGATCTCAGATGGTAATAACACACCACATTTAATAAGTTGAAAGGAATTCACTAGAATAAATTTACAAAAGGATTTTCAAACAAAGAGCTAAAATATCATATATGGAAATTCATCATAATTCATAATGTTATTGATCTCAATAATGAGGATGTACATATAGGAGGAGGAAGTGCAACTAATACCTAGATTAGTGGTGAATAACTCCCACTAACTGATATTGACAGTTAAATTAACTCCACAAGATTAGTAAGCTAACTCCACATAGCTGGTAAGCTATCTCAACACGACTAGTAAGTTAGCTCCACACAACTAGTATCCCTGAGAAAGTTAACTCAAAAAATGTAGTGATAACCTAAGTGTAATAATTGTCCTAATAAACAAATACAAAGATAATTAATAACCTACATTAACACTCTCGTAATTATAGCTTAGGTGGGAAAAAAAGAAGCTGGGTCCCGGTAACAAGGCCTAATGAGGTACCTGCATACAATAACAGTGAAAAAGGGGCACCGTAAGGCACCCAAAACTAGTAATAATAAAGTAGAGAGAGCAAAAAACCGTTGCAAGGCATCATAACAAGCTCAGCTCAAAATACTCGTACAATGTTGAAGAAGTTTAGCATGCACTGTGGTATGAATCCACTAATCGATCACAAAACTCAAAAACAACTGACACTGGACTTCAGCAAAATAGCTCCATTCAATGAGACTATTAATGGAGTGATGTTGAAAGTATAAAAAACACAAAACGTAATTCAATCAACTGCTATAAATAGGTGGGCCACGATCCAAGAATAATATCCAAGCCAATAAGGAAAATAACACAAAACCTGAAGAAACGGGATCAACACCACACCCTCCCATACTACTGAATGGGTGGAGTGACACTAAATATTTGTATGAGTTTTCAAAACAACTACTTGAACACTAAAAAACTAACATTGGGCTTCACTAGAATAGCTCCCCCATAAGAGAGATAATCAATATGCCAAAAAATGTCAAAAATACAGATATAAAATCTCTCTACAAACAAGAGAGATACACTACACCTGCTACATAAAATAGCTCAAAACAATGAGCATTATAATGTAGATGGTGTAGAAAGTGGAACAAGAAGTCAAATTATGGATGAGCCACTCCTGTAGAGTCCTCTCAATGAATGTCTATGTCGTCGCCACAATGATCATAAATCCACCCAAAATCAACATGGATGGATGAAAAAGATGCCTACATATGACTCAGTGCAAAATGTACAATGGGCTCATACATAGGAATATCATAATGTATGTTAGGTTGATCATGTCTGACAGCAAAAATATCAAGTTTTGCAAGCCTGAATGAAGGTGCAGAACTCATGTGTAGCTCATGATCCTCAGAAAGAGTTGAGCGAACAAAACTATGATCTTTGTCAATGTGTGATCCTAATGAAGTACCTTCTTGAAAACCAATTTTGTGGCGAGAATTCCACTTAATAGGCTATATAAGGGAAACGGTACCCTATAAATGTTTTCCAATACATCCACTAATGAAACTCATAGAATGGAGCATGTGAGAACTAAATCCAGTGGTATGTTTCTCAAAGGAGCCAAGAATGTTAGCGGTAGGAGTTGAAGTGGGATACACATAGTGTGTTACTACAATAGGCTCAGATGTAGAAGTAGAACATGTGGTAAAAAGTATAATAGGCTCTGGAGCATAAGAAATAGAAGCAAGATCAAAAACTGAAAAATCAAGTTCAATGGGTGTGGGAGCAACAACTACAAGTGGACTAGAAACATGGGAATAAGAGTCTACAATGTGAGGATGATTTTGTAATTGAGAAATTTTTTGTTGTAAGAAGTGTATTAGTTTATCCTTGTCATAAATGAGATTATGAAGAAGATAGTTTTTCTTTTAAGTGATCTATTATGTTCCAAAAATTTGACTATGTCCTCCTGAAGTTCACACACTTTAGATAAAAACATCTCATTCTCCTATGGGTAAGAATCCATGATAACAAAGAATGTAACAAGACGTCGGGATCAACTAAAAATGCATCTATGTCTGAGTATAAAATGCTTCCAAATATATGTATTTTATGAAATATTTTTTATAAAATAAATCATACCAATGGAAAGAGCATGAAAAATCATACACTTTTGCAAAAAGCGGCACTCAATTTTGAGTTACCGGTCAAAATTTATGATAATTTTAGTTTTCCTTCATTGAGGTCCATATAAATTTAAAATCATAATTTTTTTAAAAAAAATTAAAACTTGTTTCTTCAAACAACTTTCCATTTTGGAGAAGTTACATCCACTTACCCTTTTTGGAAAAGAAAATACCATTTCAGGAAACTTTCTTTTTTTGCAAAAACTGTCATTTTTGGCAAAACTTTCCATTTTCAGAAACCTTTGCATCTGCCCCGAAATATATGGCGAGTCGGTCAAGTGTGATAGGGGGTGAGCGGTGCCCCGTAGATATATAGGCTCCCTATCTCCTATCTCGGGATGATATATGGATGATTGATGATTCTCCGCCTATCTATATATATGGCCCTCCGCCGGTGAGTGAGAGATATATATAGATTCGCATAACTCCGCTCCGAAGAAAGATATATAGTTGTATTCTCCATTCATCTCGGGTGACAGGCAACAATCTTTAGTACCAATATATAGATATTAGAGTGCCCCCCCTATAAATTGCCATTTTTTGAAAGTCCGTGTAAAGGATTTTTTACTCGATGCTTCAAAACCTCTTGCTGTCGAGAAAATCAAACGAAGACCCGGAATGTTTTCTGCTGCTAAGGACAAAACTCGGAAATGGTTTAGCCCTCTGATGACCACAGAGTGCAGATCACACCAACAACTTCCGCATAGGTGTTGGAAGATTCTCTTCACGAACCACAAAAACACTCTGTCTGACCAGATCCGTGCAACCTACATAAAAAATAACAACTACCCAGAAAAGAATTTAGAAAACCCAGAAAAACACAGAAATATTTTTCGTGGAATCCTTCAGCAACCTTTGTAGCTACACAAATAGATTCATACGCGAAGCCATACCCTCAATTGTCTATGCAAAAATCAAACAACTTCAAAACTTTTTGCCAACGCCATTGGTCGATCCAAGGGTTTTGGCATCTTCTGGATCCGATTGTGCCCTTTGTTTTACATGGAAATACAAGTTGCATAAATATATTATATATAAAATATAAAAACCCTTACTTGCAAAGAACACTTACATATGGATGTCTACATCATCTACAACTTTGATACCATGAAAGGAACAATAAGAAGATTGTTCCGAGCTGTGAAGATTTCTAATGATAATAACACACCACAGTTGATAAGTTGAAAAGAATTCACCAGAATAAATTTACAAAAGGATTTGCGGACAAAGAGCTAAAATATTATATATGGAAATCCATTATAATTCATAATGTTATTGATCTTAAGGGAAAATAAGAGATGCCCAACCGTTAGGTAGGTGCATATGTTACATATTGATTTAACAATTCTAAGAGGGATATTACAAACATATGTAATCAATGTAGGGAGTGGTTGCACATCACTTTGTCTTCTATGTATCATGGTGAAACTTCCTCCAGAATGTGTGTGGCAGTAACAATTCTAACTCCAATGGTTACACAATGATATTCCATAAGATTTACCAAAACTTGGAAGGTGCCATTTGGGAAGCAACATGAAACTTGAGAGGTTCCGCGTGGATGTTGAGAAGGAGACTTTTTTGCCTTAAAATACAAGGATTGCATAAGAGTGTTATGTGAATTTGATGCAATTATGGGTGAGTTAAGTTTGACATAATGGTGCATGATGTAGGTGATGCTATGAGGTGTTGAACGTTTTGTACAAGGTGCAAAAGAAAATAAAATTGTATTATAATAAAAATAATTGATATCTCTTTTTAAAAAAGCGAGATAAATGTATTTGGAACATGTTTTATTTTTGTTGTTAGTTTTTCCATTGATTAAGAGTATTGCCCCCTTCGTTATTAACAAAGAAAATAAAAACGATTGTTGGTCCGGGAGTGAAGATCAACGGTCCATATAATAAAAAAATGGCCTTTGAAATTTTCGTCGAGATCAACAAAAGACCCTACCAAAGTGCTTTGGATTAGAGGCCGCCCTTCATGCAAAAGCCAAAATTGAAATACACACGTGTTTAGTATTAGAATATAATATATTCCGGTTCTCCATTGCAATTTGCAAGCTCCAAGAAATTAATTTACTGTACACTCGGTAAGATATCACAGATTTATGGCATAGAAAAGGGTTTGGATTTGGGAAAAATTCTGTGGCCTGGTGAAAGAATGGCATTCGGATCGTATTTACTCTTCCTTTCAACAAATTTGTTCCACTTGAAGCCGAAATGCTTTTCCCACTCCTCTCGAGTCTTGTGAGCTGAAAGATATTGTTTGGCTCCGATTCCTGCTGCTTTACAGAAGCTCAATATTCTTTCATTTTGTTCTACCAAGTCTTCTAAGCTCTGCGCCGACGTGGCAGATTGCAAGAGAGCTACTAGATAAAATATGTCTTCATCCGGCGTAACCGCCGACATTCTGTCATCCCACCTGCAACATCAACACGTGTGTAATATATGAACACGAGTAATTTAAATTCTTAAAACTTGATAAGAGATGCAGCCCTAGTGCATGCATGCACGTACCTGTTACGATTCATAGGATATATAAGAATTGGGCCGTTGGTGTTGTTTCTTAATATGCCTCTGAATACTCCTCGGTCGAAGTCTGCTATTTTGCTCTTGGGTATGAATAAATTCAGCCATGGGTGGGGCACTTCCCACAGCCCTTTTGCGCGAAGCTTTTCTTCTCCTACGTGAACTCGATCCAGGAAGTCCAAGTAAGGAAGATCCGTGGTAAAAACGGAGGAAGGAATGAAGCTTAGAAATCCCAAAACCAGCTTAATCTCCTGTAGTACCGACAAGGATAGATAATGACGTCATGCTTAGTGTCATGTAAATATGGTTTGGTATCAACTGTCAATGTGGTTTGTTACCTGCTCGATGGTAAACCTGTCGTTGTCGTTGTAGTTCATGGCGAGTTCCAGGCAGTAGAGAATTCGGCCTTTAGTCTTTATGGTGCTTAAATTTGTTGGATATTGTGGCGTGAACAAGGATGATCTCCAGTTGCTCAGAAGGCCCTCCTTGTCCACGACCACAAATCCTTCAAGGTAATGAAAAGTGGGGCCGCTCTGCTTCGAGATGAGATATTCTTGATCTTTCGTGAAGCTTGCAAAGTCCGAGTACAAAACTCTAATCCATTTTACCTGCAACATGACAAACCATTAGATTATCCGTTTTGTAAATTATAAGGATTTTCTATATTGTATAAACTTGTTGGGTGGTGGGATGAATCTTAAGGTTTCCTTGAGATTTTGTGTAGTTATTTTACCATTTGTGGTGCCTGTTCAAGAGCAATTCTAGCCTTGGTGATGATACCAAACTGACCCAGTCCGCCAAGAGCTCCGTAGAATAGATCAGAATTGTAATCCTTGGTACAGTTAAGTATTTCTCCTTTCCCTGCCCATTAATGGAAGCGGTGAGTGCAGTGTTACATTAATATTATATATTTGTTGCTCAGTAATTGTAAGAATTATAACCTGTGACTATTTGCAGATGATAAACATTGCTGATTTGGGGTCCATGGCGAAATGTCTGTCCGCTTATTCCAGCATTAGAGAGCGTTCCACCCACGGTGAGATATAAATAATCAGTCCAAGACCTTGGGGCGAGTCCTTCCTTTAAAGTTTGTGTTAGAACGTCTATCCACAGCTCTCCTCCATTAACATCCACGTATGGAGTTGCATATTTCTTTGATTCTTTAAATACTTGCATATTGTCCTTCAAGCTCTGCATATGTACCACTATTCCATCCAAAGCTTGTGCTTGGCCCTCCATCGAGTGACCGCGCCCTTTGGCTGCTACAGTTAACTTAGCATGAGGTCCCAACGTGTAAACAGATTTCACTAAATTTTTAATATCTGTTATCGATGCTGGATAAACAACGGCAGCAGGGGGGGAATGGTGGCGGCCGCCGAAATCCTTGGCAGCATTTTGGATATCATGGAAAGCTATGTGCCCATCCAAATGCAGCCTTTTCATAACAGCAGGGCAGTCCGGACATGAAACAGAGCTCGGCCAGTACAATTTGAGGTCCTGATTCAAACTCACCGCTGAAAGCAACCTGCATATTACAAAAAGCAATACGACCGTTGGAGCTCTGTTTTCCATCACCCAATGGATTATCTTTCTCATTTTCTCTAAGTGATGGAGATGAAAAAACACTCTGAGTTCTAAGACGCTCTTATGAAATGGAGAAGGTTGATCAGTACGTGCTAATATAAGTAGATGAATCTTAAAACAATGTGGGATTATTTTATTTGGGGTGTGGGACGGTGAAGGGAATTAGTGATAGCTACATATGAAATTCGTGCGTGAATGACTCGGATGCCATTTACAAATATAAAAGAAAAATGGTACGAGTACTTAGCGAAATTGTTGCACACGGAGCAATTCTATATACCCAACTCCAAGAGACGTGTAATCTATTCTAAGCAGGGTCAATTTAAGGGGGTAAGTTTTGAAAAATAGCTAAGTAGATTCTCCTCCTCGTCATGATGATGTGGATAAGTTTCATGACAGGCTACAGCATAATGTTTATTTCCGAAACAAGCCAAAACAGAGTTTGGCAATGTTTTTTGTCTGTCTAGTTATACGGATATACTGGTCAGAGATCCCTACCGTTGATTTGTTCGCCACTAGCAGCAACCCCTTTCCTGCTTTTAGTGCAATTTTGCACGTCCCACTACAAGTAAACGACAGCACAGGATCCTTAGATTCTTTCCTTGCCTGTGCTGCTGCAAATTGCAATGCGGACCATATCTCCGTTAATCGGATCCCGCGAACACTTCACCACTTTTTTTGTAACTTTCGTGATTAACTTTGAGATCGAATTTCAATTTGTGGCGTAAATAACTTTTTTCGGACGGTGTTTAGTGTCCAACATGAAATGGATAAATGCGTAGTATAGTGCATTATCTTCAATTACGTGCATTCGCTATGCTAATGAGAAGTGAAACACTAGACAAAAATAGAATGCTAAATCTTTTTTTGATTAAGGGTTAAAATGGGCTTTTTGAAAGGGCCCTAATTATTATACGAAAAAATAGAAAAAGTTAAATATTTCAAGTACAAAGAAGGGTCAAAACAATTAAACTAAAACATAAAAAAAATTAGTTGAAAGTTGGAAGACTCCGAGTAGAAAACTTGCAACAAACTCATACCTAACCAAATACCCGTTCAACAAGTGTTTTTTGGAGATCCTTTCTTCTTTTTCCAAATTGTTATCCATTCATCATGGACATTTTCAGTATCAAAGCCACAAGGAATACATACTTCAAAAGAGTACTTGATCTTTTTAAACATTTTGGAAGGTAACTCTTCTTCCAAAAAATTAACTAGGTCGGCGAACAACCGGCGCTCTGTATTATTCCTAGGAGTGTCCACTGGTTTCTCTATCAACATGGTAATTTCCAAGACAGCTTGTTGCCTTATTGGAGGCTTCCCCAAAGTACTTAAATATGAATCTTTCTCTATGGAATCCACAACTTCTTGATAGGTTCAAGAGTTATCCTCACATTTAGCCGATTCCGAATTTGAATACAATGGGATATATATTTTATCTTCCATGACTAGATGGTGGGGAAGAGTGTCCTTCCACCATGAAACACACTTAAGTCCTTTACATTTCAGGTTCTTGCGATCATAATCTATATGACCTAACTAAAAAAAAAATCAACATCTGAAAGGAAGATCCTCATAATTGAGAGGTTGGGACCAAGAATGATTTAAAATTTTGATTTCAATATGAGCCAGGAGGGCCTTTGAAGCATCTAAATCATCTACAATTCAAGTGTAAGAAAGTTGGGATACTAGCTCTATCTTAGAGTCTATCACAATAATACTGCCCAAAGAGTAACCAATAGATATAAAACATGATTTACTCCATAATTGTAGTGGAAGATGTGGCAACCTAACCAAACACATGTTTGATTGAGAAGGCTTCAATAGCAAAGTTGAAAGACAAATACCAAGATTTCAATAACAAATGGCGATATTGGAAAACCCATAGCTTGTCAAAAATAGTGTTCCTATAGTGAACTAGGTCAAAAAAACACAATAAAGAAACCCTTAGCACAAGGCTAATATCCAAAGTTGGGATATGAATGCATGTTTATTAATATGCCTACCTTAAATTAAACTATGTAATATCTAATTAATTGTTCAATTAAAGTTTTGAAAAAGAGAATTCATATAAATATCCGCCGCCCACAACTATATAAATATCTATAAATAACTCTTTGGCGCCAAACTTATTTGAACCCACAGGATTTTGTGCGAAGAGGTGTTCGCGCGAACCCCCCTTCGCAGGAACCAATTTTTTTGCCAACGTGGTAGTTCGGGAGAAGGGGGTTCACACAAAAGGGGGGTTCGTGCGAACACCCCAAATTTCTCATCTCGCCCAACCTCGTACTCGCATTTTTGGGACACAAAGTGGGACATAGAATTGTGCTTTGACCCTAAAATATATTATATTGTTTATGGTCTAATTTTGAAGGTGAAAATATGCAT
This sequence comes from Taxus chinensis, assembly GCA_019776745.2. Lineage (NCBI taxonomy): Eukaryota > Viridiplantae > Streptophyta > Pinopsida > Cupressales > Taxaceae > Taxus > Taxus chinensis. The sequence continues at coordinate 260,381,561 of CM034157.1, read as the reverse complement.
CTAAAATCGTCATGCTTCCCAAGATGAAATTTGAAACTGTTAAGGTAATAGAAATGTCTATTGTTAATAATTATCACTACCAAAATTAATTTTTAAGATATTATCACCCACATCTTCTCTTTCATCTTCTTGGTGCATATTTTAAGCACTTCAACACATTTTTTCAAATCAACAATCATATAATTTGAAAATAGGTATGAATTTGCTTGGGTGCTCATATTAGACATGAGATGACCAATGTCAAGTAATTAATAATGCAACTCATTAAACTAATAAAAATTGTGTTTGAAAAGTACTCCACAATAAAATACTAGTTAAGAATTGATAACCCTACACATGTATATTTATATGTATTGTGTGTCTATATATATATATATATATATATATATATATATATATAGACACACACACACACACACACTCACGTGTTTATATGTATGTATATGTATATACATGTCTATATACATATGTATGTATCTATGTGTGTGTGTGCGCGCGCGTGCAAACAAACATACATAGAATTAAGAACATCTCCATCATTGTCTATAATTTGAAAGGTAACATTGTAAAAACTACATTCACTATATATACATACATATATATGTATATATGCGAACATACATAGAATTAAGAATGTCTCCATCAGTGTCTATAGTTTGAAAGGTAACATTGTAAAAGTTACTAAATTTAAATTCTATTCACTTATATATCTTTAAAAGATGAATTGAAAAAAACCATAAAAAAATCCCATTATAAATTGAATAAAAGCAATTAAAAATAATTGATTGAGACTAATCATCTCATTTATAGAACGCGATTGCACCCAATTTTAGTTTCTAAAATGAGAGATAAGATCACTACGTACAAATTATTAAAGTTTGTTAGTAATGTAACTTGTGGGGCACATAATTATGAATGTTTGGGTTGAAAAGTGTTTGAGTGGGTGCGAAACGAGACTGGCTTAGGTACTTAAATTCCATGCGAATGTTTCTCGTGCTTAATGCAAAGGATGTTGAATATATTTGAGCGCAATAAGTACCTCCTAAATCAGCAAGTTTTGACGTTAGGGCATATACCTAAACATGGTTGGATTGGATTGGATTCGATTCGAGTGTGAAAGGGAATTTGGAATGTATTTATGATTGCGCGGTACACCAAGTAAGTAAGTTAGTTTGTTAGCGCGTGCAACGAGACACACACACCACTACCAAGTTCCAACTACGTATACGCTCCGCACTTTTCTCCAAAATCGGCTAAACAAATACAACAGTTATTATCTTATTGTTTTTCCCCAATCAAATTCAATGGATCGCCAAACCACTTTATATTATTAGATTCCCCCGGCTTTGCCAACTAAAATAATGTTTTGGTGGGCATATTTGTATTTGGTCCCGCTTCTTTTCGAACAAGTTTGTTATTAAACCTTTTGTCGTTTCCACGTAAGCTTTCCAAATCCCACCACCTTCATAACTTTCCCGGTCACCGTCGGAGATTAAGGTAAAGATAAACTTACAATTAATATTTAAGAGGGTTGATCTCTGATGTTCAAAATTGCAGCCGAAACAGAGGAGAGAGAAGCATTCTGTTTTTTATGTTTAAGAAAACGCGATGGTACCAATAACCAGAGATTTAGGTGGGCAAATTCGCAAAATGAAAAAAGCCGCCCAAACACTAATTCTGTAAAAAAAAGAGACGTCGTTAAAGACAGTTTTGAAAGCGTGGGGAACAGGATGGGTCCGCCCTGCAATTATTGGCATGCGTGGGTCCTTTGAAACTGCTGTTATTTTGTCGTTATATTTCTTCATGGGCGTGTCGGCGAAATACTTTTGATCGCTCGCCGCCTCTGGCTGCTTTCCACATGACACACCACTAACTCCAACATCATTATCGCGATTCGCAACCCCACTACTAAGTACACAGCTCCCAGTTTGGGGGAGCTCGATACACACAATATTCTGCTACCTATTACATTTCATTATATGTATAATGTGGGATCAGGCTTATTCAAAATATATATATCCATAGTACGTGGCACGGAGCTAAAACCTGTGGTGGGCCATCAACTCACTGAATATCGTGATTGAGCTTCATAAATAATTACTACCTCAGCATAGCATCAACCCATTTAATAAACATATCGTTCACGACCTTAACTCTTTAACACAAATAAATGAGTGGCCTTTAACTGCTTTTCTTTTACTTTTGTCCCTTTTTTAAAAAAAGTCTGTGACGATGGATATTTGCTTTTAGCCTCCCCTTTTATTCCTTGCTGTGTTCATGCCTCTCGTAATCAATTGGAGTGACATAATGGCCACTAGGAAATAGCTTTGCCATTCAATCCAGCCTGTAATTTACACAGCAGGCGCATACTTTCCAGTTAAAAAATAATTGCCCAGATTCTCTACTCAACTTCTACTGTCTCATATTTGCCAAGATAATTATTGGGGTTGAGTACGTTTGAGTGATTATAGTTATTTTGGACTGACGCGCAGTATTTCAGTTAAAATAGCAACAATAACATTCTTTTCTGTTGATGTTGGTGCAAATCCAGCCCTGTTGGCGGCCTCCTCTATTATTAAAGTTTCCATCCACGGAACATAATTCATATAATACTGCTCGCCTTACAAATTTTTTCAAAAATAGATTCTCTAATTTTTTGTATCGAATCTTGATAAAATAACCCAATTCCCCATTAATTTACTATGTTTTTCCGCACATCTATTTTCCAATTGAAATTAGTCCTCGGAGTCGTCATATGAGACTTCCTACTATTTTCAAATATTTTACACAATGTTTAATAAAAATTCGTTTCTTAAAAGATTTTTTTATTTGGAACATATTAATATTTCAAAATATGAATTGACTCTAGTAATGGGCTCATCTAACTCTTAGGGTGCACAAAACTACTACTACTTTATAGTCTACATGTTCCCTTAGATCAAAGCTCGGTTACATTAGCTTCACATTTAGACAAAGTATAGTCACCTTATTTTTCGCTCTTATTGACTTTTGCTTCTCATATATACGCTATTAATGTATTGGCTTATCCAAAGTGATATTCTCAAGACTATTACGGAGAGCGGGGATAAATAAAAATAGTTATAAAGGCTGGTTAGTGGTGGTACTTGTGAGACAAATTTATGCCTCCCTACAATATCACCCTACTATTGTATTACAGTCACCACCATATCCACTTACAACATACTTATATCTCTATCATATCACCTTTCATTAGTTCTAGAGTCTTCCTCCATTCCCCAAGAGCTTCTAAGACCCCATGATGAAGAATTATTCTAAGGTGACGACATCGACCATGGTCAATACCGTATAATCAACCAAATTTAATGCCATCAATTAAAGGGACCTATAATGACTAACCATGTCCCCTATTTACAAGCAGTTTTTGATTTATTTCCTCATCACATAATTATGTCTTATTATGCCCGCTAGGGAGCACTTAAAGGTTTTGAAGTTATCTTTCTAATCTTTTGGATTCTATTATTGAAGTGCATAAGGTCCTTAAGATTCTCAAGCATAAGATTTGCACTTGTTGTTTCCAAAAGTGGTTTTTTTATCCATCTACTAACTTCTAATCCCATGCGCACCAGCCTATCACCCAGCGAGCATTGGGTGCTCACCTGAGGCACGCGCGGGTGCTGAGCCCCTCCTTTATGTGAGCATTGTGAGAAGATCTTGCCATTGTTAGAGGATTAGTTGTAGAGAAGTGAATATTCATGTAAAATCACAACATGAGCTATCATATCCTTATACCCAAGCATTTAATAACAAGAGAAACATCATGACATGAAATACAAAGAACAAATCTGCCATAAAATATAAGGAAATAACACTAGGGTTTGCACCCTTGAACCAGATATTCAAAACAGAGCCATATATTTATATTGATCATAGTCTCAGCAACCACATTACATTCAAAAGGGTCATATCAGACCAAATGTATCAAGACAGGGATCTAACCCATATATCAGAGGTCCTAGCTATGCTTTCCTTATTACAAAAAATTTACAGACCCATCCCTTAGACATGATAACATTCCTATAGTCCTCTAATGAGAACCCCAACTCCTAGGGCCTCCTAGTATTTTCTACAGAGCTTCACTCTCTTCATACTATATGTCTCCATCTATGTCTTCCTTGATGTGTATCTTCGGTCTCTGATTCTTCTACCAAGCATCTGTCTTTATAGCACCAACACCCACCACCATGCCTTTTCTTAGGAGTAGATCAGATGCCAAGTGTCCATGTGGTCCTTCAATGGTGCATGCTTATTCTGTTCTGAGCTCTCCACTTTCTGCAATGATGTCTTCCTAGGAATATTCCATGTGTGGAATATTCTTTCCTTGACCACCAAGTCTCCAGGCTGGCACCTTATCCACTCGACATGCCTAGTCGGGTCACATTTTTCCTCAAGTGCCTCTAGAATGCTGAATATGGCTAAGTCCTTAGACCCTGTGTATTGCCTTGCACGTGCACACCCTAGTTTCTCCTAAACCCTTCTTAAACCCTTGTCATGTGTGCTTCTCCCCACATGCCCTTCTTCCTATTGGTCCCACGTGCTCACACGTCCTTTGGTACTTAGCCAATATTTTGAGGCCCAACATCACCCCACACTAAGCTTGTTCTCCATCCTCAGAAACATACTGCTCCTTTAAAGAATAATGAATGGTGGGATCTGGAAAATTTGAATGAAGATTTAAAGAATGGAAGAATGAAGAATAGAAGAAATGAAAGAATCAAAGATCTTGCTACTGCTGCAATAGGAGTGGGAACTCCTTCCTTATTGTCACCTCGATCTTTTCCCAGGCGTCCACTTCACCCTGTGCCTGCTGAAGTAGGTCACCCACTAGAGCACTTACCTCCTCAAAACTTAGTTCACCACCCTTAGCATTCAACATATCTACAATCCCTTTGAGCTTGCTTGCTAAGGTCATCCAGCGCATCCATTCTATGGGTGATCTGGGGATACAACTCCTTAAGCTAGTTCTTGATCGAACCTCACAAGGTTTCGATTGCCTCCATCTTCTTTTCAACCTCGGCTAGGATCTTATCCCACTCTTCCCTATTCCCCTTATTCTTCTCTTGGTATTCCTTCAGACCTACCTCATGTGTAGCAACTAGTATGCTTGTTACCCTATCTCTATCACCGTAATTATCATACACGGCCTCAGCCATCCATGCGACGATATGTACAATGGCAAGGAGCTCGAAATATTGTGTCACTGTCTCCCTAATCTTCTACTTTTCTTCCTCCTTTTAGCGCACTAATGCCTCTTCTACTGATTCTAGAGCAAGCGGTCACCTCTCCATGGTAAGGATGTGGGTTAAGTCTTCCAAGCATTGCAAGGTTGACTCATATTTTTACTCAGGCGGTGTTAGGTCTGGGTGTTTCAAAGTGATGGCATCTGTGATCATTTCAATTTTTGTGTACACCTCGCACACCTTCACCTTCACCTTCTCCTCCCTTAGTATGTGCCTTAACTGTGCACTGATAAGCTCTTCCTACTTCAGGTCTTGTCTCTTCTCAATGAGCTCCTCCTCCTTCTCCATACCTTCCTCTAGGAACCTTACCCTGTCATTCCTTCCGAAGAGTCTTTCCTCAATCTCTACTGACACCTTATTGAGCATGTTGCAGACCTACTCATTAGATAACTGTTGAGCATTTATCAGAGGGTTCACTCCCTTGGACTCTGGTACCTTCATCAGCACCCCCTTGCTTACCTCGAACTCGGGCTCATTAACATGGGACTCAAAAGCCTAAGATAACATCTTCCTTGTTCGTGGGTATGTGCCTTCTTCTTTGAATGAAGACCATGCAAGGAGTTGGTCTGTAGGGCACGGTACTCTGGAAGCGCACGCAGTACCTTACTTGGATCATTGATATAACTCATTCCCTACTCCTGCACTACTACCACACTCTTCCTCCTGTGTGCACTACCTTTGGAAAGCTTACCGCTAAGCTGGGATCTCTGCCCATGCTCCCATACTCTTTTCCTATGCTTTCCTCCTCTATCTCCTTGAGCACCTCGCCAGTGCTGCGATCCACTTCCTTCTCCACCAAATTCTTTATTATGCCTGCCACTTCTCTTTCTGCGACCTCTTCTATCTGCTCCTTGGTGAGGCTTGGGGTCCTTTGATCCTTTGTATTCACTTCCTCACTCTCCCCTTTTCCTTGAGCGCCTTCCTCTTCTCCATCCTTTTCTTCATTTCCCTCATCCTCAGAGTCGTGCACATCATACACAGGATGGTCCTGAGCCTCTTCATGCTCATCATCATCTCTCTCACCTCTGTAGGCCTCTAAGATCTCTATTTCTTCTGAGTCCACCTTCTCCGCTACCTTCTGCCTCTTCCTAACTGGTGATTCCAGTATAGGAGACTCTTCTTTCTCTTCTTCTTCAGCAGGTGACTCCTTCCTTGGTGATTCTTCTTGTGTAGGAGGATCTTCTTGCTCTGGCCTCTTCCTCAGGTGATTTTCATTTTCCTTAATGGGGGACTTCTTCCTCCACGCATATGTGCTTGGCTTCACACCCGACTCCTGTGCACCCACAAATTGTATTGTTTGTACACTTGGTGCCTTCTTCTCTGGTGCTTCTTCTCTTTCCCTCTTCCTTGGCATGGCCTTCTTTCTTCTGGTGGGGTCTTCTGGGATGAACACATCACTCTCAAATTAGGTGCCCTTCTCATACTTGGGCTTGATGTGTAGGTATACCCTTACTGCGGTCCTTCCAGCAATTGGCAACATCACAGGTTTTGTCAAGTGTACCTCATGAGAGACATACTTCTCCACATAAACACACTTCTTGGGGTATACTATCTTTCTGCGCAGCTTGCAGTGGTCTTGGTCCACCTTGATGAGGTCGAAACTTAGTCACTTGGCCTCCTTAAATCGATTGACCCCTGCTTGGAAATATTACGCAGTGAAGTATAAAGGTAGTTTCGACCATGGGCTCTTGGTCCCATCTGTCAACGTGAATCTTCCAATGTAGAAATGTTGGTAAATAACAAACTCATACTCTCCTTGCACTAGCACTGGAAATTGTTTGGGTATCCTCCATTCAGCCCCGAATGCATCGTGCATCCTCTTGTACCATTTCTCTAGGCACGCCTTGTGGGAGATCGTCATGGTGTCACAAGTGTATTTTTCAAATCTCTTTGCGGGGGAAGGATCTTCATCTGGATATTCCCATACAAAATTCTCTGGCCCATCGGGCACTCCAATTTTTGAGAAGATGATGGTGAGGAGGACATTCCCAAACATGATCTTCTCTCCTTCATGTGCATAACTGGTGATTTCTTTTGCAATGAAGTCGAACAAGTTATGGATGGTTCCTTCTAAAAAATTTCAGCACACATTCAACCTGGCCTTTTATATTTGTGTCCACATTTCTTGTCCATTTAACTTGGATACCAAGTGTGTGGCCATCCTCATCACTGGGTCAGAGATATCTAAGATATCAAAATAGCTCAAGACCTTTTTATGATCATATGCTTGGACTATCTCCTTTATAGATTCCTTGTCCTCCAAGTCATCATCATGTGTCTCCCCTTCGTAGACAAGGTGGGTAAACTTAGAGATTAGTTGAGGGGTTATGTGCATCCTTCAGCCTACAAAGTAGAAGTGGTCCTCGTGCACGTGCAACATCAACCATTGGTACAGTCACTCGGGTTTTCCAAAGTAGGAAAACTCATAAAGTTGCAGCAACCCAACCTTCTCCAACTTTACCTTCACTTCATCATCATAGATTAACATCCCTTCTAGTGTCCTTTTGTCTGTCAGGTGAACTAGTTCTAATGCCATCTCCTTCTCTATGGTGCTTGTGCGATGGTTGTAATCACTCACGACCATCTTCCTTACATGGGATACCCATTCTTTTCTAGCAACATGCCATCTGGGTATTGCATCTCTGCATACCACTCCTCATTGAAGCTGGTGGCAGAAATTTGTTTCCCCTTTCCCCTGCCCTTCTTAGGTGAGACAATTGCCTTCTTTGGTGCCATTTTCTTGTCAGGTTAAAACCAAAATCTTCCTTTCTCTTATTCCCTTCTTTGCTCAAATTCGTGGCTTTCCTTCATGAAGAATCCCTTTACTCTCGTGTCATAGCTGTAGAACCCTAACTTGGACAATTCTTCTATAAGACAGTGTACCCTTCTGAAATATTCTTCCCTATTCTCATGTACTGTATCCACTTTGGTTTACAAATCACACTAGTCACGTACTCATATTCTCACAACTTTTCCTTCGCACAAATATTCTTCGCGGATGCCCTAGTTCGCAAGAGCTCTTCTTTATCACAAATGCAAGGTAATAAAAATGTATCCTGACCTTCTACTTATAGATTTTTCTTCTCTCCCGTGATAAATGTTATGCCACCTACCAATGTACTTTTGTAATAAAGATGGATTTTTCCATTAAGCCAACTTTAAGCACTCTTACCCTCATGCCCAATCCTATGCGAAAAATCCTTATAACCTTCTAGCGAACAAAAATCCTTACTGATCAAAGATCCTCAAGCACTCGCTTGCAACACCAAAGGCGCTTCTTCTGTCCTTACCTGATTTTTACCCTCGCCTACCTCATGTTGTTCCTACACTTCTCATCCTTTTTACATGGTCTTTGTAAAGCTTTCCTGACACCAAAATTTATTATGTCCCCCTTTCCTACGTGCACTCTTCCACACTACATGTTTTTCATCCTTCAATTTGGGCCATCGAAACACAACTACTACCAACTTCCATTTTACTTTGCATTACTCCACCCCACACAAAAATAGATGTGTGGTCCTCTGCGCATACACAACCTTTTGAAAAAAAAAAAAGTGGCTACCGGCGCACAAAACAACAACCCAACAATAAAGGAACAAACAACAAGAAATAGAAACACAAGAAAAAGAAACGCATAAAAGGAAATTCTTGGGCTAAATGGAAATACTGCCTTATTTAGAATTTACAACCTATTAATCCTTATAATCCATGTTTATAAACCTACCATAATATCTCTATCTTGTTAGCAATCTTATATTATTGATCTATAATCATGACTCTCATGTTCACGTATGCAATCAATTCTTAAAATTAGTATATTAAAGGGAGAAAAAATGGATTTGGAAGGATGATCTAATGGGTGTAACATAATATATGACTAACACAATATATGTTACACCTAATTACAACAAATGAGAACTTAAAAACCATGATGTTTAGTCACCATTAGACTTACCACTTAAGGAAAGGGTATGATCTCATCTCTGACCTAAGTGTTCCACAAGTGAGAGAAGGAGTGGGATAAGTGAAGTAGAAAGTACATGAGTTTAACATAATGATAAATACAATTGATAGATGATCATAAGGTGACAAAGAGTTACTTCATATCAGACAAAACCTAAGAGAGATGAACTAGGATGTATAGGAATTATATATCTCTAGAGATGGTAAGAGACATATGTGCAAACATATGATATTTCTATAACAAGAATACAATGATGTTGATATATATGTAGAACATAAGATCATAAAATAGATAAATAACATACCAAAAAATCAAGGAAGATGCAAATAATGGTCAAATAGAATCCTTTACAAATTTGGGATATAATGATTTAAAGGGAGGAAAAATGGGTTCCACCATGAAAAAACAAGTTCTTTTCTACAATCAAGAAATGCTAATTAGGTTAGTAAGACTAGGAGTTTTTAAAATCAAGGAGTGAAGAAACTCAAATATGTAGGTATTAGTGAAGGTAAACTAATGAAGTATAAAGATATATCATATATTCTGTGAGATGATATGATAATAAATGGTGTAGCCTACCTTCACATGAAATTTTCCCTACTCCACGGGACCTCTCTTAAGGACCTATAGGCCTACTACAAGGATTAGGTACTAGCGTGAAAATGAAGGGGAAATAAATGATATATTTGAGACCTCCTACCCTAGTAAAAAAATTTACATTTTTATGTTGGTTCTAAGAAATTTATTCAAGCATGAGACATGAAAGACTAGGTGAACTTGGGAGGAGGGTGGAGGCTCTAACTTGTAAGCAACAAACCTAATAATTTGGAGAACCTTATATGGCCCATAAAACTTCGGGGAAAGATTATGATGCCTTATTTTTTAGGTATGATTAATTATATGGTTGTAAACAAAGAAAAACCATATCACTTAGTTGAAAGGTATTCTTGGGGAGTTTCTAATTATCCTGCTGATTCATTCAGTTATGTTCCATATGGAGATTGTCTTGCGAGATGTTGAGAATTTGATCCTCGTTTCAGAGAGTAGTATCGATCACCTGAACTGGTAAACTACTGGGGTATACGAGAGAATTTCTAGTAGCACTTTAACATAAACCACTTCATATGGATTCATTTTAGTAGAAGTGTGGTGTGATGTATTGTACCACCATTCTGCTAGTGGGAGCCACTTTTCCCATTAGTGTTGTTGTTTTGAAGAAAATAAATCAAGGAATTTTTCCAATCATTGTTTACAATTTGTATCTGGACATCTATTTATGGGTGATACCTGGAGTTCATCTTCAGTTTTGTACCTGTGTGTTGGAATAGCTCCATCTAAAAATGGTTGGTTAAAGTTTTGTCACGATCGAAGACAATTGAATAAGGGATGCCATGAAGGCAGAATATCTTATCCAAGAAAACTTATGCAAACCTGGAGGTTGTAAATGGATGACCGAGGGTACATAAATGAATATATTTGGAGAGGCAAGTTACAACAAAGACCAAAGCAGAAAGCTGAAAAAACCATACTAAAAGCTTTGAAAATAACAACAAGAGATACTAACAACTAAGATAGATAGCATATACAGACTATAGAAATATTCAATCATTCTTTTATCATGTCTCTTACTATCTGAATGCATCTGTTCCATTCTTTAACTAGACCTGCAATGGTAGCCTTCCAATATTCATAATCAGGTTCAGGAATTTTGGTCACAATACCTTCCTTCTCCATATTCTTTTATTCTTGCATGGTATGAATCATCTCAGTTGAGAGATTCAGGTGATGGATCATACTTTTCACATTTAGGAGATGGACGTCCTTGATATGCATTATGACTTCCTTCATTTTTAACATTTCTGGTTCCTTGAAGGAACATATTTCATTAGCATTTTTAAGGTCTTCATTGAGGATAATAACAGTGAGTTTTTCAACCTTCTCTTGGAGCTCCCTGAAGTCAATGGTCACCATGCTGATTTTATTCTTGTTGACATCAGTATCCAAACGACATTTTTCAAAATCTTGAAGAAAAACACTAGATTTCATAGCATAATCTTGGGCTGAGAACAACATTTTCTGAGAAATTTTAAGGGTATGAAGGCTCTCAATAGCCTCATCAGTGTTTTGGAAATGGTTATCAGGTATTTCTTCCTCTTTTTCCATCCTTAAAGGAGGGATGACCATGTGATCTTCCAGTTCATTGGCGGTGTCCTCTTGAGCCTCTATTTTCCCTACTCTATTACTGACCCACTGAATATTTCCCTCTTTCTACTCCCCTGATTCCGAGCTGACTTCAATATTAACCTAATTATCAAGAGCTTTGTCCACTTTCTATTTCTTCTTCTCATGTTCCTTGTCCAGGGTAGATCTAGTTCTTTTGGCCACCAATTTATTTCATCAGCCAATATGTGAGTATCCATTTTGGCCCCAAATTTTTCACTTTTCCCAATTTTGGGAGTCCCAGTTTTTACCAAGATTTTAAGGACTTGGTGCAAGGGATAAGTAAAAGTTCCTTTACACACCTACTAAAAAAACTTCACCAAATATAAAAAGAGGAAGTTTGGTAAATTATACAGTCTGTTGTGTTTTATATGATTAAGCATGGGGAAGTGGTAGTCATAAACAACCTTAGAATGACCCTCCAATGTAATATATGACATGAGAAGAAGAGAAATTTCATCATATGACGAGGGTAAATCCTCTCTAGCAATACCATTAAAGTGTTGTTTTAGAGAACCCTTACCTTCCATAAAATGATTGACTTCTAGGCTGTAGTAATTTTTGGGCTTGAAAACACACCTTCCTTCCAAAGAAAGGTTGGTGACTTTGGTAATGAACTTTGGAGAGATAGTGAAAGAGACATCCTGAACATAGATGCGACCTTCATTCCACAACATGGAAACCTTTGCATTCATATCTTCATCATACCCATCCAAAATTTTGAAAAAACCTAAAAACCCAACTTTATCTAACATTATAGCATCCTCCTTCAAGATTTTTAGCAGAGAAACAAGCTCAGTTCTAACTAAATCCCCACCCATTGTGTTATTGAAGCCCTTTTTTTGTTCTTCCAACTCAAATTTCCCTTACCTTTGCTCCTCAGTAGACCAATTTCACAATGCAGGATCGAGAAAAAATAGATAATAATAAGAAAATATGCCCTTCTTTCCCATCTTTGAAGAGAATGAGATGTAATATTTGGCACGGGTGCAACATGTGAATCCATAATTTCCAAAAACATATTCTTACCATCATTATAATTCATAAAGTACATCATAATAGGGATATGGGTTTAGGGTCAAGGTCCCCTTTGAGAGTTTGAAGTGTATGTTCATCCAAACTTGCAAGGTTATTGACAACATTAAACTCTTTAGCAACCACCCCCTTGTTTGCAAAGATATCCACCACATTGTTTCCTTCCCGATATATGTGTTTGAAAGATATAGAAGTGAAGGATGACATTATACTTTTGGAGCTATTTATGAAGTCTTATATGGATAAAGAGATGGATTTTGTGCCCAGCATGCAAGAGATTATATTCATAGAATCACCTTCCAAGGAGTTGAAACCTCTCTCTTTCACCAGTTTAACTCCCCAAAACATAATCGTTGCCTCAGCCACATGTATTGTTTGTATACCCAGATTAAAGAAGAAGGCAATAATGAATTTACCATTGGAATCCCAAAAAATACCACCACCTTCCTTTCCCGGATTCCCTTTGGCTGATCCATCAAAATTTAGTTTAATGAAACCTTACAGAGGAGGACTCCATTTAAATCCTTCTCTGAGATTACTCTTAATATGATGAGTGTTACATGGAAGGAGCCATTTTCTCAAAATATGTTTTTCTCTTTCTGGAATTTCTAGTTCTTTATTTTTGAGGATAGGGAAATTGTTCTTAACATATTTTATGCATCTTTTAGAAATAAGCTTGTTTGGAAGACTCTTTCCTTTGAAAATTCTCCTATTTCTTTCTTTCTAGACTTCCCACCACACATGTCTAAGGCTCATGAACCAGATATTTTTAAGGCCTTGGTTATTGAAAGGGTAGCACCATTGGACCCAAGTAGATTTGACCTCATTAGAGCTAACCCAACTAACAAAGAACAAAACTAAAATAGTTGTTAGAACTTGGAGAGAGTAAGTGCATTCCTTAAATACATGATTGACCATTTCCAAATTCTTTTCACATAAGATACACCTTTTCACCATGTGGAATCCCCTTTTAGTAAGGTTGTGAATTGTCAGGATCTTATTGTTAATAGTAAGCCAGGTAAAGGTGTTAACCTTGGGAGTGATATTCTTGTTCCAATTTTTTCCAACTATTACATCCTCCTCACTAACCTCACCTTCAAAAAATTGAGCATAAGTAGATTTGACTGAGAATAAACCATTCTCTTCCTTGTGCTAAACTATTATGTCTTGACCATTTTGGTTAAAGGACAACTGGTTGTGTAGAAAGTTTTAAATTTGAGATCTAGTATCACATTTGTTTCCATGAAGTCCCTTTTCCAACAAGTAGTTACTAACCATCCTCCAATTTCTTCCAACAACTTAGTTAGAGGGAATTTATCTTCTAACTTAAACTCCCTTCTTTCTAGATAAAATTTTCCTACCATACCTAATTTGCATCCTTTTTCCATATTTCTTTTCTTCCAAAATGCTTAGATATAAGAGGGAATTCTATCTTCATCCTCCCAACTTTTTTAAAATTTTTTTCCAAGCCCCTTCTTCACTAATAAGTCTCCATCCCATTTTAGACCTAGACCACCGTTCTAGAATTGAATTTTCCTACCATCACCTTTTTCCATTCGCATTCCTTTTCCACAATTTCCTTCACCCAATTTATGGCTTTCCAAATTCTTGAACCATTGAAAGAGGAAGGCTTAAAGATCCATCTCTCATCATTGGCATCCTCCCAATTTTCTTTTTTAATATTTTAGTCCAAGGAATAAGTCTCCATCAAATTTTAACTAATAACGATTTACTCATTTTAGAGTATCTTAGTAGACCACCTATCCTTTTTGGTTTGGACACTCTTCTCTAAACCATAAATGAATACAGTCTTTGCTTTCAGTTCCACTCCATAGAAATTGTTTTTTTTTGGATGCTTTCAATTTTTTCATCTATCTTTAGAGGGAGCTGATAAAGGGACATCACGTACATTGGGAGGATTTGAAGCAAGCTTTTAAGAAGAGTGATTTTCCTCCTATGATAGAAGATTCACTTTACACCCTACCAATTCCTTTCCAAACCTTTTGATAAGGAAGTTCAATTCACTTAATATTTCTCTTATCTCTAAGGAATTAAAAGGAAGTGAATAATTGATATCACATCCTAAAATTTCAGCAATCTTCTTGCTCCACCCTTCCAGAGTATTTAAGAAATAAATAGATATTTTTTTGTAGTTCACAAGCTCTGCCCAGAAACCTCCACGTAGTCATCTAACAGTGATTTAAAATATTTCACTTCAGGTATCATAGCTTCTCCAAAAAGTATCGTATCATCCAAAAATGTTGGTAGACATTATCGACTCCCTTAGTGGGAGATATACCTTTGATCCTTCCAATATGAGCTTCAAAATTTAGTCTCTACTAAGAGCTTCAATAAGAATAAAAATAAAGGGGGAGAGTGGGTCCCCTTTCCACAAACCTTGTGTACTTGGGAAGAACCTATAAGGGGTCCCAGGAAGGATAGAGAACCAAAAATTAGAGGTGCAATCCTTTATCAAACTCCGAAAGGAATTGTCAAAGCCAAACTTTATTAGATTTTCAAGGAATATCCACAAGAGACCTTGTCATATGCCTTAGCCATATCACGTTTAAGGATCATAGTAGCCTTTTTACTGAGTTTTTCCTAGTGAATAGTATCTTTAATAGTAATAATCCCATCTTGAAGTTGTCTGCCCATTAAAAAACCCCCTTGCTATTCATAAATAAGTGTAGGAAGGAGAAATTTCAATCTGAGAGCAAGAATATTAGTGCAATTTTATAAGTTAGTTACATAAACTTATAGGTGAAAATTATTTGAATTCCATAGCATTGCCACATTTTGGGACAAGAGACAAAAAAGTTCAGTTCATGTGTTGAAATTTTCTTATTATTGAAAAATTCCTCCACTTACTTATAGACATCCTTTTTTATTATTTCCCAAAAGTGTTAAAAAAAAAAGCCTGAAACCCATCTAGGCCAGGGGCCTTATCTGAGCTAAGGTGTTTGATTGTAAATTCAACCTCTTCCATAGAAGGAGTAGTTGAAAGCATTTTGTTATCTTCCTCTGACACTAGGGTAGGTATGAAATTAATAAAATCATTTTCCTTTTCCACATTAGGCATGTTGTGATTAGTTAACAGTTCTTTGAAAAAATAAATAGCCTCATCTTTGATCTCTTCCTTGTCTTCTAGAATTAGCCCTTCATTTATCCTGATTTTATCAATTCTATTAAAACTTCTTCTTTTGAGAGTGGTCAATGAAAAAATATAGTGTTTTTATCACCCTATTTGAGCCAAGTTATATGTGATTTTTTCCTCCAAAATGTCTCTTCCTTTGCAAGGATACTATGGTATTCAGACAAAAGTTTATTTCATTTTCCTAGTCTTCCTTTTCTGCTCCTGAAGCCCCCCCTTCACTCTTCATCTGAATATTAAGGATGTCCATTTTCAATTCAAATTTCTTCTTGAAGATATTTCCAAAGCTCTTTTTATTCTATTTTTCACATTATTTTTAACATTCTGGAGCTTTTTGGATAATCTAAAAAATTTATTTTCCTTGGACATTTAATTTCCACCATTTGGTAATAAGATATTTTATCTCCTCACTCTGAAGCCACATTTTTTCAAATCTAAAGGGGGTTTTCTTCTTGATGTATCTTTTATAGCCAAACGGATTGGATTTTGATCATATCTGATCCTTGGGAGAGAGAATAGAGAGATATCCTTCTTTAGCCACTTTTCTGAGGCCAGAACTCTGTCAAGTTTCACTTGAATAAGTTGGGATCCAACTCTTCTGTTTGACCATGTATATTTACTGCCCTTAAGTTCAATATCCAAAAGATTAGATGAGATAAAAAATTCATTAAAATCCTCCATCCCAACTATATATTCCATAGACCCCCCTTTTTTCTGAAGGGTAAATTGGAGTATTAAAATCACCAGCTAGAACCCAATCTGATCTAGTGATAATACTTTTGAATTTTAGGAGATGTTGCCAAAAAAATTTCCTCTCCTTATGTTGAGTAGGAGCATATACATTAGAGAAGACCCATATTTTACCATTACCCAGGGTTCTCATCATAACCGCCATATGATTTTTTATTTTTATTAAGATATATCCCTCAAAGGTGGAAGGGTTCCAAAATAATAAATAGCCCTCTAGAGGCACCATTAGAACTAACAACAAAATCCTTAGCATTATTCCAAAATAACTTACAAGAATTAAAAAAACTTTCTTCTTTCATTTTAATTTCTTGAAGCACTATTAAATCTAGATTCTGACATTCTATCAAATATTTAAGTATCCTCCATTTTTTCAAGTTGTTAAGCCCTCTTCCATTGTAGGAGATGTAATTCATTTTCTAAGATTGAATTTCTTTTTTGCAAAGACCTTTTGATTCAAACATGTTTGTTTCACTGAATCTATATCCCTTTGGGTATTCCTTTTCCTTGAGTCAAATTTATTAGGTCTTCCATGTTTGTTGTTAGGAGTCTCAATGTTAATTGGATTCTCACCACTGACATCTTCCTTTTTACCAGATTTTGATGGCTTCCCTTTTGGAGATTCACCCTTAAGAACTAGTGAATCCATTTTGTTTTCACACTTTTCTTCCTGGTCCTTGTGGAAGATTTGTTTTACATTCAATATTTCATCTGCAGTAAGATTTATCAAATCTCCTACCATTTTATTTTCTTTCATGCCTTCAAATTGAGTAGAGATTTGTTCTTGTCTAACCTGGTTTTGTGTCTTTTCCATCAAAATTTCTTCTAAAATAAAATCTATTGCATATCTTGTCCCTTCTTGTTACTATTTTCCAAATTGGGATTTTCACCTATCTTGTTGTTAGAAACATGAAGAAACTCTTTGTTAGAAAGCTCTAGCTTCCTAGCATACATTTGTTCTTTATCTGACTGCCCCTTTTTCTTCCCCATAATCTTTGAATCTGACATTGAGATTGATTTGTTTCTCTTTTTATTGACCACCAATTTGAATCCTTCTTCATTCATTTCTAGGACTTGTTTAGTTGGGGTTTTCAAGAGTTATTCTCTTTCAGTTATTCTTAGATGGTTTGTACCCTTCCATATGATTCTTGAAAAAAACCTTGCAATGGTCTACTATACTTTGCATTATGCCTTTCCCGTTATCATCCTTACCTTTATTTTGATTTACCACCAAATACACCTGAGAGATCTTGAACTTGCAACTTTGAGATGAATGACCCCATCCATTTCATTTAGAACATTTAGCTGAAGAGTACTTTCCATTTCAATTTTTTGTTTCCATATCCCTAATCTAGACTTCAACTTGATGCAGTTTGGGATATCAGTCCTGAAATAGTATATATGCAGAATCTAGCACACACCAGTCAGGTCATGTTGAGAGGAGAATTGTCTATGAGCATCAAAGAAGCCAAATAATTGGCTATCCATTTTATAATATCCTCATGCCAAAACTCTAGAGGTAGATTAGGTAAATGGACCCATACTGGAAACTGGTTCAGATTTTCCTTCTCAGGTTTGAAGTTCGGTTCCCACTTCCTAAGGTACCTTCCAAATTTTCCCCAAAACCAAGGTCAATCCTCCAGAACCTTTGACATATCTTCCTAAATGATAGATTTAAAGAGAAAGAAGCCATTGGTTAAGGTGCTTACCTCCAGATGTCCTTTCGGATTCCACTTTAGTTTAGCCCATCTTCTCACAACATCGATATTGGGTCTGCCTCCCATAATTTTTCCAACCAAATATTTGTCCAAGTTTTTAGTGGTACTATTTAAAATATATTATGGAATCTCCAGGACACATCCCAATGCCCCCCTGGTCACCTATAGAAAAACCTTACAGCCTTTTGATACGGGTCCATTTTTCACTAAATCGTCTTTTTATATTGCAACAGAATCCATGGCAACTGGGTGGAATACCCATGCCATTAAGTGTATTTCAAGCCTTGAAACAATTAATAAAGAACAATCATTCTACTCTTGGCATTCGCTCCTCCTCCTATGGGTCTCCCTCCTGCTCTATCATTATGGAGAACCGTGAAGATTTTATGTGGGATGCTTTGGATATTCTATCACAAAGGAACTCCTATGTGGAAGTTCTCAAGAAAATATCCCCTGAGTCTGACCCATTAGGTGAGATCATAGGTTTTTAGTGTATATGACATGTGACCAATAATTCTTCATATAATATGTCAAAGTGTCATATGAGTCAAAGTAAGCGTCATATCAAGAGTTGCATTCCATTTTATATGGACACTAACTGCTTTTCTCCCTTGGAGGAGGTATGATTGTATTGCATTCAGGGAGTTACACATCACTCTATGATGTACCCTCTTATTTTGATCTATGAGAATGACTAGTACTACCTTTTCTTTTGCATGAGTTTAATGCTTGATGTAATTTTGTTGATTACATGGAGCTTTATTAGGAGTGATTCAATATAGTGCTAACTTGTTGATGTGCACAGGTCATCCGTTTTGATCCTTGCCAGTCCCATGATGGTATCAGATCACTTTAATTGGTATCCCATGTCACTAATCCATTTTATTGTCAACTACTACTCTCACGTTTTGTCAAATTATTGGCTTATTGTGCAAACTTCAAATGGTTTTCCCATATGTGCTCTTACACATATTAAATGTTAGTATTACTTTCTACCATATCTATCTTGATTTGAGTTTTCTTAGGATCCGCATATTGAGTCTTTGTACACCACCCTTCTATGGGACTAAATTACTATCTAACACAAGAAGATGAACTTGAGTAAATTTCTATGAAGAGTTACCCAAGTTTCATGGTATACTGGAGTCTTTTATTAGATCAATGATAAAATATGCATGCCTTGATGGACGAATCCCCCAGTATGATAATAAAATTTGAAAACTAACTTGAGTGACTGTATCTGCAGTATTGATAAAAGATTTAGTTACATTGTGCTCACCTAAACTATACAATAATCATACCTACACATAATGCATACCCGGTATCTCATTCATGAAGTTGAAGGCAACATGATTATTCATCATCTGTGATCTATAAGAAGCTCAGATAATGGCATCCTAGAAAAGAATTGTATGCTTGATTTCTCCTCAACATTCAAGGAATGGAAAATTGGGTACAAATCTTTTCTTAAAGATTGGTTTTGGAATGTTCTAATAACATGTTGCACAATATGAAGTCATTAACGGTGCCATAATAGCAGCTACAAGTGATTGCATCTCAATGGATGGCGTAGATAGGTAAGGCATTGACAATGATAATAATTTGGAACACATATTCTGTAGGTTACGTTCATCAACCGCTATGTCGCAGAGAATTGAAATACTGGTCCAAAACTAAATATGCTAAGATAATGAAATTTTCATTATTGTGCAGGCTTGGAATTCCGTTCCCTGCAAATGCATTGGAGCCCGTTATTTGATCTCAGCCTACATGGAAGTGACAAGCTGAATCAATCGTCATGTGATAGATTCAAATGGACATGAAATCAGTCTCCCTTTAGAACAAAATTCTCACTCAATGCTTTAAGGTTTCTTGTCACCCTGTACGAGGACTGTAGACTTGAGGTAATGATAAATCAGTCATGTTGGATTAAGGCTGGAACACTTTAGCACGAGTGACGTCAGTCAGTATAAAACAATCACAGTGGGTAAAACACCAAATGACAACTCAATTTATCCTAGAGATGCATGTTACTATCAATTTACATCCTAATAGGGGAGAACACATTCCATTGGACAATTTTATTTTTCCAAAGGGACTGGTCATATCAGCACATTGCATAGCATGGTCTTGATTCCACCAATTCAAAGAGCATAGCATTAGGACGTATTGTCTTCTCAGCACATACTTCGATTGTCTACTTAATAAGATCACATTTGCACCACCATTTCTCGGTGTCATGAGCATTTCCACATGTTACGTATGTATAATAACCACTAGAGGAAAATTTCAATGCTCCCTATTGTTGTCACCACACAAATATGCAGTGATGCAATAGATCATAATAATATTGAATGCATATAAATGTGATTTAACTCAATATCCATATATGTGCACCTATTTCATAGATCTCGATCACCAAATGGTCTAGCGTGCTCAGTCATCCATAAGATCGATGCCCCTCCTATAAGCCATTCGTCCAAGCACAATCATTGAGGCATGTGTTAAATTCCATCCTCGTTGTACAGGATCTATGTCTTTGAAAGTCACTGAATCTTGGACTTTAAATTTTGTCCAACCACGCCTTATCCACTAGACTTTTTATCTAGGATTTCTAGCCCACTCCTGATTTAAACTTCTTTACCTAATGGACGCATGCTACCCTTTAAAACATTGTTGTCATTCCCACGGGTCTCTTATGGGGAGCACCTTCGCACGTTGTAAACTCCTTATAGGGTTATGACAATTTTCTCCATGTCCTTATGGGTATTCAGGTCATTAGTACTCATATTGTGCTTATAGAATAGTAGATCATGGTTCAAAACCAAATTGTCACAACCTGCGCACGGTAGAAATTCCTACCATGAGATTCATGTTTGGTCAACATCAAAATTTGCCACATTTTCAACCCAAATGTATATTGCTTTCAAAGGTTTTTGACTTCCGTCCTCGCATATGGGTGAATATTAATAATCTTCTCAAAGAATTATCTGAAAGGAATCCAGCCACTTGCATCCAAGATTTGTTTCTTACTGAATCTTGGTGGTAATAACTCTTTCACATCCCAAAAAGAAATGTAATTTTCACAAGTAACCAATGGCTAAGATTTATAAAGTTTTGTAAATAGGATGAAATTATCATTCATCCAGTGTGCTTCCATCCTTCAATGCAGACCATCTTTTCTCTGATCCAGTTAGTCAACTGGGAGAAGGAAAAGTTTTCTTGCAACTCATTTCTTTCGTGTAGCATTTTGTTAATGACTATATTTCATTTTGTAGGATGTCACAACTTACCTTGATGTTAAAGAAGCGGACTCAATCCGATAAATATTAAACCCGTATGAGGATTTCGCTATTTTTCCAAGATCACATTTCGAGGAAATTTCTCCCATACTTGAGCTTTCCAATCCTTGTTTGGTAGAGAGAATTATCAAATTATGCATAACGCTTGGGATCTAGAATTTCTATGGACGTTTTGACAATTCAAATCAATATGAAGGTATCCAAAATGTCTCCCAGATGGCAACTGATCACTTATGTCAAACCTACTTGACAGATGTATCTTGTCAAGTGTCATCATGTTCAAGGCAATTGGAAGGTTTCACCATGTATTGAGAGCCTCTCCATTCAATTGGCAACTATAGAATGTATATTCCAAAATATTCGAAGCATTCTTCAGTCATTATTTGGAGACCATTCATATATTTTCGTTGTTTCTTCTTCTTCTAATAGGGTAATTTTGATAACATGCATCAGATTATTCAGTCCCGAGCAAGTAAGATTGATTCAAGGCCCAAAATCATGTTTTTCGGGGTCCCCTCGGCCTTTTTCTAACTCCCCCACCCAAGAAGAAATCCCAACAGGTTGAGAAAAATGGAAGAAATGCAAAAAATAAGGTTGCAGGACTGTGTTAAGGCATTTCGGGTCTGAAGGGTTCGGGTCGTACTGAGGTTCGTTGTACCAAGTTTGGGGCCGAAAAAATGAAGAAAATCAGCTAAGTCCTAGTCCAGGCGGTCTGCGGGACAGTTGGGACGTCGGGACGCGAGGGACGCGAAAAGCCGAATCGGCCGAAAGAAGAAAAATTGCCTAAGTCTTTTGTTTCACGTGGTTTGGGACAGCTGGGACAAAGGTACGCGTGGGACGCGGATCGGCCGGTTTGGCGCAAGTCGGTCCATTTCGGGCGGTTCAGAGATATTTGTCCCGGGCAGTCCAGGATAGTTGGGACAAAGGTACATGCGAGTGTGGTACGTGTGGGGCGCGAATCGGCTCGCCACGGTTTGCCGCAAAAGGTCCAAGGGCCCGTTCGGAGCAGTTTTCGTTCGGGACAGCTGGGACAAAGGTACGCACGGGACGCGTGGGATGTGAAAAGGTGAAATGGCCGAAAAGAGACAAGGAGGCCCGCGGATGAATCAGAACGTGCCACGTGTCAGAAGGTTGAAAAGTTGCTAAGTGTTTGGCGCAAGGTAAAAATGCGCCCCTCAGGCCCGAACCAATAAAATAGTGCCACGTGTCCAAGTTTAAGGGCCTGAAAGGAATTTTCAGAGGATGAACCCATGGATGAATCAGAGCCTGACACGTGTCATCCAAGTGGCAGAGCACGGAAAAATTCAAATATTATCCCGCCGATCCGTTTTGGCCTGTTTTTTGCCCAAAATCTTCAAATCGCCATAACTTTCGATCCAGAGCTCAGTTTTTCACGTTCTTTATATCAATGGAAAGCTGGTGAAATTCCCTACATGATTCCAGGGTCAATCTTGCATTTTGGTTCAGTTTGGAGAGAGAAAATCAAGAAACATCTCTGGCACGTGGTAATGGCCAGAAGTGACGTTTCAACAACCAGTTTTAATGCAAAATGGGTCGCATTCTTCTCCAGCATGGTCAAAAATGTCAGGGCATGGGTCTGTAAGGATGCCCATGCTATTTTAATGCATCTTCATTCAATGAGGAATGGCTCCCACGTTTTTACACGTTTTCTCTCTCCTGGGCTCGACCCATGCATTGTAAAAAGCCAGATTTGGCTCATTTTTCAAAGGGTGGTTCATCTTTTCTGCTCTGCTCTCCTTTCTTTTCTTCCCCAGGGTTGAAAATGGAGTTTGAACCTCCTCCCCTAAAACTGTAATGGCATTTTTTGCCTTTTACCATTAAAATGATGTTCTGTGCAAACTTCTGGAGCAACAAAAAACATGTTTTGTGATGCATCTGTCCATCCTTGCTCGTATTTTTGCTTGTTTTCTTCTTGCCTCTCTTCATTGCAGGTATTTGTGCATGTTTAAATGTTCATTGCAAGGTTGGAGCTGTGTTCATAGCAAGATAGATGTTCAGCATTTTCCTTCTCTGGTGTATCACCGTTTTAGTGTAGGCTTTTGTTTTTTTTTTTTTCTCTTTTCTCTCTCTCCCTGTCTCCTTGGAGGTTAGATTAGGATTAGATTAGCTTGCCTGCACTGAACAACTTGTGGCAGGTAGTTTAGGAAGAGGAACCAGCCTTCTCTGGAGATTCCTTTCTCATTTTTACAAGTCCCACACTTGGAGAGAGGTTTCAATGTTGTGCAATCACACTGGATGCTTAGAATGATCAAACTAGAAATCTGATCAACATCCAGGGGTGCTGCTGATTTGCACTAACAGTTTTGGCACACCCAGTGGGACCTTAGAGGTCTTTCACTTTATCTTTGATAGGTTGGTGTGTTCCTGTTAAAGATTCAGCCTTTTGGAGGCACTTTCAAAAGCACATCTGGCGACTCCATCTGGTAAATAACTCATTCTCTGAGTTGCAGACCACTTTTTCATCCATTTCCATCCATCCTTCTTTCCATCTCTTTCATCCTTTTCCATTCCATGAAGTTGTGTAATCATGACTTCATTTCCATCATGGAATTCACATTTACAACAGCAGTATATCACACCTCCAACATGTTTTACAAATCCTCCAAATCAGCATTTTGATCAAATTCAAAATCAGCATATCTACCCATATGAGCAGCAGTGCCAAAGTCAGTTTGGTTGTGAAGCACATCAAGAGAAAGGGTACGCATGCAATGAAGACAATCAAATGGAAGATGCAGATTTTGTGGAAAAAATCCAAAAGATGGAGGCAAAGATGGTGCAATCAAGAGCAGCAGCTCAAATGAAGGCTTTCAGAATTGGTTGCCAGACTCCTTGTCCATGGGGAGGCCCTTTTCCAAGACACTTCAGCCCTCAGGAGAAGCTGGACTTTATGATGAAGATGCTGCCCCAACTTGCACAATGGACAGCAGAAATAGAGGCCTATACACTTGGTGTTGAACAACCTTGTCAATGGGTAAGTTCTACACCATCATCTGGTTTTTCTCTTCCCATTACTCAAGCAGCATCATCTCATTTGGAATTTCAAATTCTAAATCCAGTCAATGCTGCCCCAGGAGTTAATTCCATTTCTCCATTCCCTAGTCTTCCACCACATCTCGATTCTTCTGTCCTTTTCCCTTCCAAACAGCCATTCCCTCCAAAGAAACAAGAGTTTCTACCTCCTCCACCACCACGAAAAATTGCCAAATCAATTGAGTTACAATCCACTTCTCCTCTTGCATTCCCAAATCCATGTTGGGAGGATAAAAATTAGAATGCCAGTCAAGGAAAACAGCAGCAGAAAGAAGAGCCAAACAAAGATAAAGAAATTCAAAGTCTGAAGAGTTGGGCTCTTAAATTTGGGATGACAAAGATCCCCTTGATGGTTAAGCCTTCAGAAGAGGTTGGAGTTGGAAAACAAGTGGTGGTTAGGACTGAATTTGTTGCAGCAGGAGAAGAGCAAAAAGAAGAAGCAGATCAGCAGTCAGTTTGCTCAGAAAGTAGTGTCCATGTTAGCATTCTATTTGAAGAGAATGCTGATTCAATTCAAGTTGCACAATCAGCCATAGAGGAAGAAAGCTCAGAAGAAGATCTTACAGTCCCAACTTGTCCTCTAGAGCAGCAGATTGAAGAGTTTGACTTGACCAACTTCATGCTAGAAGAAGAGTTCCATCAAGAGCAAGATTGTCTTCAAGTAGTAGAAGAGGGAGAAGCTGCTCCAAATCCAAAAGAAGAGGAGCACATTCTAGTTGTGGAGGAGAAAATTGCAGATCCAAGGGCTTTGAGCACAAAGCAGGCTACAGGAGAACCTTCAGTTCTTCTTTCTACTTCATCTCTCTCGAGCTCTAGTGCTGAAGAAGAGTTTGATCTCTCAAACTCAATGTTGGAGGATGAAAGAAACCATGATGATCAAGTTACAGATCAAGAGGAGACCATGGAGGAAGTTGAGCATTTGCAGCAGGACAACAATGAGGTAGTTTATCTGTCAGATTTGGAGGACTGTTTTGATGAAGAAGAACCGGTTGAGTTCCCACCATTCCTTCTTTCATCTTCCACGTCCCAAACACCTGAGCCTACTGTCATGAAGGAGAGCACCCATTTGCAGCAGCCTGCATCTTATAGCAGCTCTTTGGAACCAAGATTGGAAGATTTTAATCTTTCATGTCCTTCATTGGAGGAAGAGAAAGGGCACAAAGATTCTACCATTGCTTCCACACCATCCATTCAAGAAGGTCTACAAGAAGACTCCATTTTTGGAGTTGAAAATCAGAGCTATGGGCATATCAAATGGACCATACCTTGCCCAATCAGGTATTTGGCTTTATTGGAGCCAAAGGAGAAGTCACAACCAGTCATGCTTGCTTCTGAGCATGAGGATGAGCTACAAAGAACCAAAGATCAGCTGTCATACCTCTCCAATCCAAATGCAGAACAACTAAAAGAGGTATTGAATTTTCCTTCAGCTGATACCTTGATGATTTGGGTGGAAGACCAGCTTCTTGTTGATTTTCCATTCATCCAATCAGCCATGTTCAGTGCCAAATCAGTTGCATGGTTGCCAATTTTGAAGAAAGGAAGCTATTTTGCACAACCAGTTGCAGGGTTTGTTTAGCTTACCTTTGCTTCCAGTTAGAATAGAGTAGGTAGGTTTGCTTTCAGTAAAAGAAGTGCTTGTGCACACTCTGCATGTTCCATTTGGAGCATGTATGATTTTCAGTTTTGTACATAGTTTTTGTGGTGCTGGTTTTGCTCTTGCACAGTCCATTTCAGTGGGTTTCCAAGTGGCTCAGAGAGGAGGTTTTCAAAGTTCAGATCAGTTTGCAGGCTACAACTCATGACTCCATGCCCAATGGATGCTTCAGGCAACTGGTAACTTCATCTAGCAGGCAGATGACCCCGCTGAGTCGCCAAATTGTTATCCAAAATTCACCCCCAGGGTAATTTTGATAACATGCATCAGATTATTCAGTCCCGAGCAAGTAAGATTGATTCGAGGCCCAAAATCATGTTTTTCGGGGTCCCCTCGGCCTTTTTCTAACTCCCCCATCCAAGAAGAAATCCCAACAGGTTAGAGAAAATGGAAGAAATGCAAAAAATAAGGTTGCAGGATTGTTCTAAGGCATTTCAGGTCTGAACGGTTCGAGTCGTAATGAGGTTCGTTGTACCAAGCTTGGGGCCGAAAAAATGAAGAAAATCAGCTAAGTCCTAGTCCAGGCGGTCTGCGGGACAGTTGGGACGTCGGACGCGTGGGACGCGAAAAGCCGAATCGGCCGAAAGCAGGAAAAATTGCCTAAGTCTTTTGTTTCGCACGTGGTTTGGGACAGTTGGGACAAAAGTACGCGCGGGACGCGTGAATCAGCCAGTTTGGCGCAAGACAGTCCATTTCAGGGCGGTTCGGAGATATTTGTCCCAGGCAGTCCGGGACAGTTGGGACAAAGGTATGCAAGGTATGCGTGGGACGTGAAAAGGAAAGAGCCGCGAATGGAATCCGCCACGTTTTCACCTCCAGGAACAAGGAAGGTCCATTTCGGCGCAGGAGATTTTCGTCTGGGACATCCAGGCCAAAGGTACGCGAGGGACGTGAAAAGGTGAAATGGCCGAAAAGAGACAAGGAGGCCCGCGGATGAATCAGAACGTGCCACGTGTCAGAAGGTTGAAAAGTTGCTAAGTGTTTGGCGCAAGGTAAAAATGCGCCCCTCAGGCCCGAACCAATAAAATAGTGCCACGTGTCCAAGTTTAAGGGCCCGAAAGGAATTTTTGAACCTGGAAAATTCAGAGCCTGACATGTCATCCAAGTGGCAGAGCGCGGGAAAATTCAAATATTTTCCCGCCGATCCGTTTTGGCCTGTTTTTGCCCTAAATCTTCAAATGGCCATAACTTTCGATCCAGAGCTCGATTTTTCACGTTCTTTATATCAATGGAAAGCTGGTAAAATTCCTACATGATTCTAGGGTCAATCTTGCATTTTGGTTCAGTTTGGAGAGAGAAAATCAAGAAACATCTCTGGCACGTGGTAATGGCCAGAAGTGACGTTTCAACAACCAGTTTTAATGCAAAATGGGTCGCATTCTTCTCCAGCATGGTCAAAAATGTCAGGGCATGGGTCTGTAAGGATGCCCATGCTGTTTTAATGCATCTTCATTCAATGAGGAATGGCTCCCACGTTTTTACACGTTTTCTCTCTCCTGGGCTCGACCCATGCATTGTAAAAAGCCAGATTTGGCTCATTTTTCAAAGGGTGGTTCATCTTTTCTACTCTGCTCTCCTTTCTTTTCTTCCCTAGGGTTGAAAATGGAGTTTGAACCTCCTCCCCTACTCTGTAATGGCATTTTTTTCCTTTTACCATTAAAATGATGTTCTGTGCAAACTTCTGGAGCAACAAAAAACGTGTTTTGTGATGCATCTGTCCATCCTTGCTCGTATTTTTGCTTGTTTTCTTCTTGCCTCTCTTCATTGCAGGTATTTGTGCATGTTTAAATGTTCATTGCAAGGTTGGAGCTGTGTTCATAGCAGTTTTGATAGATGTTCAGCATTTTCCTTCTCTGGTGTATCACCGTTTTAGTGTAGGCTTTTGTTTTTTTTTTCTCTTTTCTCTCTCTCCCTGTCTCCTTGGAGGTTAGATTAGGATTAGATTAGCTTGCCTGCACTGGAACAGCTTGTGGCAGGTAGTTTAGGAAGAGGAACCAGCCTTCTCTGGAGATTCCTTTCTCATTTTTACAAGTCCCACACTTGGAGAGAGGTTTCAATGTTGTGCAATCACACTGGATGCTTAGAATGATCAAACTAGAAATCTGATCAACATCCCCTTTGGCTGATGTTCCTCTCTCATATGCTGATAGTTCTAATTTCGCGGCATGACCTTCAGTTACTTTGCATGTGCTTGCT
Source organism: Taxus chinensis (assembly GCA_019776745.2). Classification (NCBI taxonomy): domain Eukaryota; kingdom Viridiplantae; phylum Streptophyta; class Pinopsida; order Cupressales; family Taxaceae; genus Taxus; species Taxus chinensis. Next base: position 260,353,238 of record CM034157.1, on the reverse strand, counting down.
AGAACTATGTCACATTTCAGTGGACCAAATTCATAGTTCTTCATACTGTTTCCTTCGATTTCCTTTGCAGAGTGGGTGGACTTCCAATACTTTATTTTTATTTTTCCTAAGGTCAGAAACATTATTCGATGCAGATGGATCTTCTTCAGTCTACAGGTGGAAGAACACATCATTGAAACTCTTCTTGGGGATTTCATAGAGTTACATATTTTAGACTAGGTTGTGACTTCACATCTTCTTGTGTTTCTCTATTATCCCTCCTCTCTTATATTCTTCTAAAAATATTGTAGTTTGTACATGGGTACCTCATTAGGACTTTATTTATCAATACCCATTCGACACATATTTTTTAGGTTGTTTAGGGGAATCTTCTATCTTTTATAAGTGGATGTTTTTCTAACTTTTTTTCCCTCCATTACTTAAGATCCATGTTGTACATGGGTACCTCATTAGGAATAACTGTCAAGACCCATTTCTTATTTTTGAATTTCCACCTCATCCTAAGTTATGATGAAGGGGGGTTTTGGTTTTGGGTACTTTCCTTGTCATCTTGGGGCATTTTCCGCATCACATGGTGATTCATCTCACTTAGCTGAGATCATCGGCATTAGGTGTCTTAGGGGGTATGAAATATTCTGTCATAGAATTTTTCATGTGCATCAGTGTCTATCATTGCATCATACAGGAGTTAGTTTCCATTTTTGGAGCTCACCAAATTTGTGGAGCTTATTTCCAATATAAATGTGAGAATGAGGATCCCGCTTGATCTTCATTCTCACATTTGTGGATCTCGTCTTCAGTTGTGTCCCTATCTGTCAAAATAGCTCCATCCAAAAATGGCTCATGAAATTTTTATCATGATCGAAGACAATTGAAGAAGGGATGACATGAAGGTGAAATATTTGATCCAAGAAACCTTATGCGAACTTAGAGGCTACAATGGATGACTAAGGGTACAAAAATGACTATATTTGGAAAGGTTGTCTACCATGAATAGGATCACTCTTTTCCTCCATATTTAGGGATCCATTTAATGAAATTCATAATAATATCTATTCATATCTTGGTAGGAATGGAAAAATCCTCAAGAAAACTAGGAATTTATGTTGTTTTAGCTTTGTTTTATTGATAGGTATAACATTCACCCACCATTTATTTGATGTCTCCTTTCATTTCCTTTTAAAAGAAGTTTTGACATACCTGTTCATATGTTTTGAGAAATCTTGACTACCCTACTGAGGGACAACCATGGATTTCATAGTTTACATCATGATGAAGGTTTGTGCTATGGGGAAGCACTAGATGACACTTGTATCAAAGAGAAGAACCATATCATGAAAAATGTAGTACTATAAATGGATTAGTGGCTAATTGTTAAATGATGGGGTGTAAAAAGGGATCATTTACATATTCTTGTTGTACAGATTCTAACCAGTTCAAAATGGGCATAGAGATGGAAGAAAGGGAATCCTAGTCCTTGAATTTGCATGAGAGAGCATTAGCCATGACATTATCTTTACCCTTCTTGTAAGTGATATAATAAGTATATCCCATGAGTTTTATGACCCATTTAAGTTGTGGTGGTAATGAGACCCATTGTTCTAAAAAATATTTCAAACTCTGGTGATTAGTTTTGATGCAAAATGGATTCCCAATTAAGTATGGCCTCCATTTTGTACTACATGTGGAATTTCCATCATCTCCTTTTCATATGTAGACAAATCCAAATTTTCGCCAGAAAGGGATTTATTAGTGAATTCAACTGGATGACCCTCTTGGAGAAGAATAACAACCAAGCCATTGCCACATGCATCACTTTTGATGGTGAAAGTTTTGGTGAATTCTGGTATGGCCAAAACTAGTATGCTACACATAGCCTATTTGAGTGCCATAAATGTCTGGTAAGCTACTGGATCCCATGTGAATGCATTAGGTGAAATATTTCTATAATCCTCGATGAACTTGTGATAGTATCTTGTAAGACCTAGGAAATCTTGAAGGATATTGAGGGTTGTTGGTTGAGGCCAATGTTACATGACATTGATTTTTTCTGGATCTACTTATGCCCCAATAGCTAAAACAATGTGCCCTATATTTTCGACCTCTTAATCAAAGAAACACCTGGACTACTTGTCACATAAGTAATTGTTTGCTAGAAGTTGTAATGTTGTCATTATGTTAGAGATTCTTAGCCCATATGTGGTTGTAGATCAAAATATCATCAAATAAAACTAAACCAAATTGATGGAGAAAAGGCCAAAAGATTTTATTTATTAGTCCCTAAAATGTTGAAGGGGCATTTGTATGTCTAAATGGAATAATAAAAAAACTCATAGTGAATATAACGAGTGTAGAATGATTTATTTGTAATTTCATTATCATACACCCGGATATGATGATAGCTTGAACGAAGATCCAATTTGGAGAAACATTGTTCCCCATGGAGCTCATTTATGACCAAAATTGGGAATTTATATTTGATGTTGAGGTGGTTAAGGGAAAGAAAATCAATGTAGAGGTGAAAAAATCCATCCTTTTATAGACAAGAAGTAATAGGGAGTGGTATGGGCTGGTGCTAGGCTGAATAACTTTGAACTTGAGGAGTTCCCAGACTAGCTTATCAATCTCAATATTTTACAGATAGGGATAACAATATGGCCAAATGTTGGGTGGGGCGCTTCTTGGAAGGAGTGTAATGTGATGATATTTAGGGCATGAAGTGGGAAAACCTAGTGGATCTATAAAAAATGTTATATGCTTTTCGAGGTTGGCTTGCAAATAACAAATGTATTTAGTAGAAGTGGGGGGTGGAGTGCAACTGGGAAATGATCACATGTGATCATTTCTTAAAATATTTTCCATGTGATGGGAACTGAGGATGCTAAGTGATCATGGAAATAACCCTATTAAGGTGTGTTTCTGGCCACTATCTATGAACTACATCCAAATCTTAGAGAATTCCTATAGAATAGGTCCCAGTGTGTGGAAGCACTAGGCACCTAAAACTACATCACATCCTCCTAAGGGTAAGAAAAACATATTTGAGTGAAGAGTGTAATCACCTATCAACATACACACATTATAAAACTTCCCTTTACATGGTAATATTACCCCATTAGAAATCATGAATTCAAAGCTACTACAAGGGTGTGTGAAGTAATCTACTTAGCAATGTAGGGATCAATGTAATTGTGAGTGTTGTCTGAGTCAATGAGGATTGTGAGAGGGATATTTTTAAGGAACCCTTTCACCTTCATGATTTGAGGGGTGGTAACACCTACTAGTGTATGTAGATATATCTCATCTTGAATATCCTAAGGCACTAAATCCTATGAGGGGATTTATTCCTCTTGAGCATCTTGGAATTCCTAGAGATTAGGATTGTTGTCTTACTCTGGTAGTGATTCCACATCTATCAAGTACATATTTTGTGTGATGCACATGTGACACTTAACTCATTTTTTATCACAATTATAATATAATATTTTCTCCTTACGAGCCCACATCTTTGCGTCTGTAAAGTGCTTGACCGGGGTGGTTTTGGCTGGTCATTGGTTTGTTGTGTTCTTTTTTTTGTAAAGTGGGACGTTGATGTTGTACTGAGATTTTATTTTCTAGTAACTTAGCTAGGCCCAAGGCATTTATCATGTTGGTGGGCCAAAAAAATTTCATCATTGAACAAAGTGGCACTTTAAGGCCACTAGCAAAATAACTCTTGATGAAGTAATTTGATAACCCTTCAGTGTGATTATCCATATTCTCAAATTCTATCTGATAATAATGAAAAATACTCGGCTGATGGATTTTGGTGAGATATCTTGTAAATTATTTGAAATTCAAGGGATAAAACCTACCAGGAAGTAAGGATGTAAAGGTGTATGCATGATAAAGAACCTAGGATAATCTAATAAAGGATTTAACACCAATTACATACTAGCTTAATTCTTTAATCAAATACATCAAGATAAAGCATGAAATGAAGATAAAAAACATGCACAAAATGTTAAAAAAAAAATAGTGTAAACCTCCTTTTGAAATTGGATGTAATTTTGATATGTATATATTTCCTTCTAAGATGAACATAAGTTACACTCAATCAAGGATGTTGATAAAAAGAGGAGATCTCCTCAAAATGGCCTACATACCATGTCTGAATCTTCTCTTACAAACTTTAGTAAGTGAAGGGGGTTTCTCAATTTGGAAAGCCTTCCTATAATATAAATTATGTCTTGAGTGTGAGTACAAGGTGTACAAAATTGTGAAGGTGTTACAAGGACATGGTGTAGATTGGTAGGAAGGTAGTCGGTTATTTTTATATATTTCCAATTTGGGAGAAGTATACATCCTAGTGAATTTGGGATAAAGGAGATATATAATTAGGAGTGAATAAGCATGATTAAAAGATATTAATTAGGAATTAGTGACCCATGGGAGTTAGGGAAGGTTTAATTAATCAATTGGGATTAATTAATAGGCCATATTTAGCTTATAGGAGTAATTTGGAGAGAAATTAGTAGAATTAGAGGGGCTTAAGAGTGGGATTTAATTAATAAGAGAATTTATTAATTAAATACAAAATTATGAAAGGGTAATTAATTAATAATGGGTAATTAATTAATTGAAAGAGGATTTTAAAGAAAAAATTAACTCTAATTAGTATCCAAGACAAGGGAAAAGGCTAAATAATTAACAAAATATCGTTAATTGACCGAGAAGATTGTGTATATTATCTAATTAGTGGTAAATCACTAATTATGATGAAATTATGGGGAAACGGGAAAATTAGTATAGTTTTAATATTAAAATTATGTGGTAGAAATTAGGTATCTACATTTCCCCTCTTTGATGTGGTGTAGCATGAGTGATGCTATTTCAAAGATCTAGTAGACAAAATTATTTTGTGTGGGTAAAATAAAAATTAGTAGGATGGATGATTCCCCATTGAGCATCGATGGTTTGATAGAAGAGGGAGATTGACGCTCAAAAAGAAGAGAAAAAAAGACCACGATGGAAGAAGAAAACATTGTGGCAGCCGACAGGCCATCACGAAGGTCAAAACCATCACAAAGAGGGATATAAGTAGGAAGGGAGGGGTAGAAAAAATTCATTTTTATCCTCTTAGTTAGTAGAAAAGATATTTGGATGATCGTGACGAGTAAACATGACTACCCTAGAGTGTTTTCATCGTGTTAAATGAGTCTGAGAGTACCAGAGGACACATACCCACGAGGAGTAGGTAGGTGATGTTTTGTATTGCATTTTTTATTTTGTGTGTTTTGTAATTTTACCACATTTTATTAGAGAGAGTGTGAGCATGAGGATGAAGACAAAATATGTGCACATTAATGAAGTTACACTTTAATAGAAACATGAAGTAGCTCTAAGTAATTAACAACTAAGAAATTGTGCATGCGAGAAAAAGGGTCTACTCATTCTCATAGATCAAAAAAGGAAGTACATATAGAAGTGTTATGTAACTCGTATGCTTTGACTTGTCATACCTCAAAAATATGAGAAGGGAGGTATAATCCAAAAATGGAATGTCACTCTTTTATGACTTATGACACAATGACGCATATAATAGATTCTATGACAAAATCTATCATACGATATATAATTTAATGACCCACTTAAATGATGTGACTCACCATGGGTGATGGAAATTCACCTAATAAATAAATAATAAGTGAATAATATACCTCATACCAACATCCCCCCTCCATCGAAGCTTAGGTAGAGGCATGAAAAGACAGAAAGAGAAATGGTTCCCGATAGATACTCCTAATGAGGTAACCATGTACAATAAAGATCTCAAGTAATGGTAAAAAATCAAATGGGAAAATTCTCCAATTACAAGATATATAATACTTCCCTAAACAACCTAATAATTATGCTTCATATGGGTCCTGGTAAAAAAGGGAATGATGAGGTACCTATGTACACATGGTAATATTTATAGAAGAGGAGGAGGAGGAAAAGGATACACAAAATCTTGAAGAATATGTGTAGCTACAGTGGACCTCACCCCCAAGAAAAGAGAACATGTGAAAAAAAAATTCTTCAACGAAAGGTTGGGTCAAGATGTCTACAACCTGATCTAAAATCTACAAATCCATGATGTCTCCAATAAGAGTTTCGATGATGTGGTCTTCCTCCTAAAGACTGAGGATGTTCCATCCACATTGAATAATTTTTCTGCCCTTAGGAAGAACATAAATGGTGTACTGAAAGGTTTCCCACTCCACAAAGGAAACCAAAGGCAATAGTACGCAGAACTCTGAAGCTGGTCCACAACTTAAATGTGACATAGGTATGGAAAACATGTGTATAAAAATGGAAGGTAATGCTATTGAAGTAGAAATATTAGAGTATGTGTATGGATCATTCACTAAAGGAATGTCCATATGAGGTGAAGGCACAATGACCCTCACAACTATAGAATGAGGATCTAAAAGAAGAGGTGGATTAGGGATTATTTCCAAAATAGTAGAAGTGAGTGATATTCCAAAAGGGGCACTCCCATCGATGTAGATAGACTCCTCCAAAGAACAAATGTGTGAAGGATAGAAAAATGGAAGAGAAACACCTTGTACCGCAACACAAGTAGGGTCTGTGAAAAGACATCTAAGGTCTAGTAGAAACTTGTCCCAAAAGGGTTGCTCGAAAAAAAAGAAGATAAATATATAACATGAATGTAGCAACAATATAATTAATAGGAGGAATAGAATATGCCTCCCACAATGAATGTGGAATGGAGGAAAATGCAATGAAATTAAGTGAAACACCGTGAATCTATGAACATGTATTGGTATCTAGTGGATCTCCAATGGTGAGAGAGTCTTCAAATTGTGAAGGGTGACAGTGAGGGAGGAGATGTATCCTCATCAATACTCTCATCATCAGAACTAGAAGTAAAATCCTCACCATCAAAAATGTGAACAAGAAACTATGTATCAACAAAACTATCATCACATGAAGTGGGCGTAGAAACAATAATATAAAAAGGAGTAGCAACCAAAGTCTCTAAAGGGTCTCCAAATAAGTACTGAAGAATAATCCAAATATTGCGAGGACACTTCGTGTGCACCACATGATCATGGAGAGGAATCAAAATATACATCAACAAATGACTAACAACCATGCTCCAAGTGTCAAGCCAGTTCTCAAGCTGATCTAGATCACTGGGGGTAGATACTTGTCCATACAAGAATGGATGGAGGTCATTGTGAATGAGAAAATGTTCCATGGTCGAATGCCATAGTGCATAATTAGTCCTACCAAGAATAAGTGGTAGAGGTTGTGATGCAGTATTGGTCCTATGAAGCATAAGTCTAGAAAGAACATCCTCCATTGTGCATCTACAAATAAGAGCAATCAGTGCAAAAGAGTTATGAGTGACAAATACACACTCATATGGATGTGGACTCAGCCAAAATGCATCCAGTGGAATGAAAGAAAAGAAGGGTGTGAAAATACACTTAAGGATGCAAGATGTCGAACTCAGCTGAAAATACGTTTGCATGAAATTACGACACCCCATATCAATATTGTAACCCCCAGGTTTACTGTACTTTATAATTAGTGCATTGATTAAAATAAGGTGTGTTCATGTGACATGAAATAGTTGGGCATTCACTCACCTTGTAATTAGTGAAAATGTCATACAAGTGTGGAGACCACAATAAGTTTAAGTTGTATTCCATGAAACAACACCATAACAAGAACAAGACAAATTCAAAAGCAAGCAAAAAAGTGAAAAAAAAAGTTCCCGTGTGAGAAATTGTGTCTCACATCACAGTTGGGGCTCCCTTACCACAAGGTTGTGGTGGACACACTCACTAGATTGAAAATAATAATAAGAGCTCAAGTAGAATGCAAAATGTCTCATGAAAGAGTCAAAGACCTTCCAAAATGTTAAAAGTGCCTCTGAAAAATGACAATCCCCTTCATAAGCACACGTTAGAGAAAGCCTAATAAGACTAAATTTTAATATTTTTCTTGATTATTTTAATTTACCAAAAAAATATTTTAAAAATTAAAAGGGGTATTAAAATTTAACTAGCCCTAATATTAATTTAAACCTAATTAATTAAATTCTTCCCTTTTAATGAAATTTAAAGATTTGAAATAAATAATTTAAATACTAAATTAAAAAACACTTAGTTTAAAAACTTATAACAAATCTTATAATATAAAAAGGTAAAGATTCTAGGTGAGAACAGGGACTTGAGGGAAATATTAGAAAAACTAATGAGGGGGAAGGATTAGGCTCAAGCAAGTTCCAAGTGGAATGAGGAAGGGCATCTCAGGTCGAGGAAGGGGTCATTTATCTATTTGCAGGAAGGCAAAGCTGGCCGTGTTGAGAAGTTCAAGAGGTTTGCAAGGAGATGAAAACGAGGAATCTTGATTTGTCTAACTGAGGGAGAGTAGATGGAGGTTGAATCAAGCGAAAAATAAGTTTGAGGAATTGGTCAAGGTGATGGGAGTTGGTAAAGTAGGATAGTTGGGACACGAATGAGCTTGAGCATGGAGGCAAGTTGAGCCATGACAAAAAGTGAAGCACAGGAACTAAGGTCCAAGACAAAATCTTGATGGATCACAAATAGGGGAGTTGACATGAGAAAAGGAAATCGACATTATAGGATAAAACAAAAGGTAGGAGATCTCGATGTAGGGATCCACAGTTATGGGATTTTTGAGATAGAATCATTTGTGGGTACATGGGTTGAGTTTGCAAGGTGGCTTAGACAAAGAAGAAATGAAGAGGAGTTGGGGTCAAGCCCAAGGTGGATCGGTCAAAGCTATGTAACTCAATAGCAAATGATCATAGCCCATCTCACAGGAGGGATGATTTGGGATAATGGGGAGAGCTTGAGGTAGAAGATGGATGAAAGGAAGATTTCAATAGGATGGCTTGGTTGAGCCAGGAAAGAGAGACAGGGGAACTAAGGAGGCTTGATGAGACCAATGAGGAGCTCAGTGAGGAGCACCAAGGGGAGAATTAGATATTGGTGTAGAAATTACAGTAGGAAGAGTACATGGGATATGGAAGAGCCACAACCAAGAAAACCTAATTTTAAAAAACCTAGAACCTTTAGTTTAGCTAACCAAACTATGGTTATAGAAACAGCTAGATTTAGCTCAAAAATAACCTGCACATACACCAAACAACACAAAAAACACATCAAAAACCCTAAAAATACGAGAAATTAGCTTAGATAAACTACTGTAAGTATATCACAAATCAAACATGGATTAAAAACTTACACAAGAAACTAATAAAATCATGAAACTGAGAGTAGAAAGAAACAAACGAAATTTGACTGACATGATTACCGATAATGTAGCTCTGATACCATGTGAAAGAGTGTGAGCATGAGGATCAATATGGAATGCATGCACATCAATGAAGTTGTAATTGAATGGAAACGTGAAGCAACTCTAAGCAATAGGAAAGAAATTAACCACCAAGAAATTGTGCATGCAATAAAAAGGGTCTACTCATTATCATAGATCAAAAAAGGCAATACATATAGGAGTGTTGTGTAACTTTGATGCCTGGAATTTTCATACCCCTAAAATAGGAGAGAGGAGTTACAATAAAATAATGGAATGTAACTCCCATATGACATATGACATAATGGTGCATATGACAAATTCTATGACAGAATTTTTTATATGTCATATAACCTAATGACTCACCTAAAGACCTATGAATCAACTAAGTAAGATGACTCATGATGGGTAAGGTAAATTCACCTAATAAATAAATAATAAGTGAATAATATCCCTCATACCGACAATTTAATATACCCAAATCCAAAGTGTGTGAGGCCACTGAAATTGGTTGAGGTTAATTACACAACTTCATGTGCACTGACAGTAGTCCCATGGAATTTTTGGCAATCTTACTAATATCCTAGTGATGTCGCTACATGTTGTGGTGTCCTCACTAAAAGAGGAAACCTTTCTAAAACTAGTATTCATATCATGTTCAGAAACCTCATCATAACATGTGGCAACCTCACGAGTGTTTAGCGATGCCATAATTACGCAGTGGTTTTACTCTAACGCTTAGAGGTTTTGCAAAGTTTCAGTGGCCTTGCACTAGTGTGTAGAAGCCTTGCTTAGAATAATGTTTTGCTAATTTTTTTGAAGTGTTGAATTGTTTTTCTCTTAAATGGTTAATTCTAACACATGTTTTTATTGTTGTGTTTTGGTTATAGGAGCATTTGGGAACAATTCCATTTCCGTGAGCACTACTTGTGCACATTGTAAGTACTAGATGACCTCGATCCACATGACTTGCCATTACTAGATGATTTTGGACTATTATATGTTTCCCTAACACCCTTGATCTTTGTAAATAGGGAATTTTTGATTTCCTTATTCGAGAGGTGGCATTTTGATACCAACACCTTTTATCTCTCGACAAGGGAGATGCCCGTCACCAAGTAAAGGATGTGCACCGAATAATTTGAGTGACAATCACATGGGTGACACTATATTATGACACTACCATGATGTATTATGAAATGGTCAGAGTGACAAAATGGTGGGACATTCCTAGATGGCGGTGGACCAACATTGTTCTAATAGAGATATACGATTGAGATATGATCGAGGACCTACCCCTAGTCCTCATGTATCTTATTAGTGGTCTCCTACTGCCTAATAAGAATAAAAAATATTTATGGGTGGGCTATATGGGAGTAGTAGTAAAAATTATTGAGCATGGTATAGTTTTTACATGGGACTACCACATTTTCTGTCATCATTATAGAGATTTGAACTTGGTTGTTCACGGTGGAGGCCAAAGTATAGGTATACCATTTTTCTACAGATATGGGCATGAGAGCACATTTATGTGGGCTGACTAGTAGGTATTTTTGATCCATTACAGGATGATGATCCCATATAATTTGGATGGACCTACATAGGTAGAGGCTAAAAGGGCATGAGAGAGTTGGTATACTGACGAGCTATAGATGAGATAGTGTCAGCCAAAATCACATGGAGACCTTACTTCAATATGTCAACCTGGCTGGAGAATTATGGGGGAGTTGGTTTATTCCTTTATAGAGTGTTATCTAGTGGGACACCATGATTTTTTGGTAGAGAAGTATGGGCTAGATAGGGTATGATGTTATTTTGGTTTGTTTTGTTATGTGCTTTTACAAGGGCAAATTCAAACTTGAAACATGACAACTTAACCCTAGTGTCAAAATTTTGTTTGAAACCCCTCCTGAGATCCTTTAGATCACTCTTCTTTTTGTGTCATGACCATCCCATACTTGAAGAACTTCATAATGTGATGTACAATATTTCCAAGTGTTTGAAATATGGACATGAGGTCATTCGGTCCATTCAATATAATGTTTTCAAAAGATGGAATCTTTGGTAAGCCTAAGAAGACTATTCTTAGCCTTTCTAAGACATGTGTGCATTCCTCCAGGATTGATCAATAATCCATAAACCATCCAAAGGTGGTATTGAGGATTTTTAAGAGTGATGGAATTGATTTTTGGAGATTTAGGAAGATTCAAGAGTCTTGGAGCAGATGCAATGAAAGCATATTTTTCAGGGGTAAGGAGCTTGTAGTTGAAAATGGTACCTGAACTTAAATGGATTATTACGGGAGTTCTATGTGTTAGTGTAGGTTATTATTTATCCTTTTATTTATTTATTAGGATAATTTTTACACTTTTGTTATCCCTACACTTGTTGGGTTAGCTTTCTTGGGTGTTCTAGTTGTGTGGAGTTAGCTTTCTAGTTGTGTTGAGTTAGCTTCTTGGTTATGTGGAGTTAGCCTACTAGTCTTATGGAGTTAACTTAACTACCAATATCAGTTAGTGGGAGTTCTTCACCACTGATTTAGGTAGTAGTTTTACTTCACTCCTCCTATATGTACATATTTCTTATTGATTAATTCAAGTCATTCTATTGTAATGTATTGAGCATTATGGATTATGATGGATTTCCATATATGGTATTTTAGCTCTTCTATTTTGTAAATATAATGTGGTGTGTTATTATCATCTGAGATTGTGGCTTGGAACAATATTCTTATCGTTCCTTTCATGGTATTAGAGCCATAGATGATGTAGACATCCAGTAAGTTTTTCTTTACAAGGAAGTGTTTTTTTCATGTATATGAAATTTTTTAGCAATTTTTTACGGCATGTATTTTTATGTAAAACGGAGTGCGGAATTATATTTGGAAGGTACCAAAACCCTAGAATTGACTGTAAACTCGACCATGTTTTGAGACAGTCAAATCTGGGTGCATTCTTTTATCTATTGGATATAAGCGTGTACCTTCTGGATGCATTATTTTACCCTCTGGGTATTTCAGTTTTGGATGCAGTCTTTTATCCACTAGATGCAGATCTATACCCTATGGGTGCATTCTTTTATCCATTGGATATAAGCGTGTACCTTCCGGATGCATTCTTTTACCCTCTGGGTATTTCGGTTTTGGATGCAGTCTTTTATCCACTGGACACATATCTGTACCCTATGGGTGCATTCTTTTATCCATTGGATATAAGCGTGTACCTTCTAGATGCATTCTTTTACCCTCTGGGTATTTTGGTTTTGGATGCAGTCTTTTATCCACTGGACACAGATCTGTACCCTCTAGGTGCATTCTTTTATCCATTGGATATAAGCGTGTACCCTCTGGACGCAATGATTTACCCTCTGAATGGACATATTTTAGGACGCAGATTTACCCTTCGGGTATTCGGGTGTGTACCCTTGAATTATCCTTGGACATGGTCGCAGGATTTTATCCTTTAAAGCATGTATCATGTGGATGCACTCTTTTACCCTTTGGACATTTGGGTGTCACGTGTACCTTTTAAAAAGATCAACATTAAAATATTATTTTAATAGCAAAACCTTGTAGAGCTCATAACTTTTGATCCGTAGCTTGGATTAAGGTGATCTTTTTTTTGAAATTGTGTATTTTTTCGAGATCTACGCATTGGTGACATTTTTATACACATATTTCAAATATAAAAGGTACTATTACTCATTGTAATATTTACATGCACTCAATTATAAAGTGCCAAATTCGGGAGGGTGTTGTGATCACTTGTGGATGTATTTTCGGTTGAGCCTAACGTCCTAAATTTTTTGGTATTGCATTCTTGTATGACTATGGAAGTGTATCAACATTTATATCTCTCTTGTTTGTTAGAGATATTTTAGATCTGTATGAGTTGTCCAACAACTACTTTTGAACATGTAACAGTCTAACACTGGGCTCTACCAGAATAGCTCCCCCATAAGGTGGAGCCCAGTGTTAACATGTCAAAAAATGTTTGAAAAGTTAGATCTTTGACAACAAACAAGAGAGATATGTGGTGTCATACTACCCATTGATACAAGAATGCAGTACCCAAAATTTTAGGACGTGGTGTTGAACTAAAATTCATCCACAAGTTTCACAACACCCTCCCAAATTTGGCACTTTTACCTTGTGCTTGTTATTAAAATGAGTAATAATCCTATTTACATTTAAAATATTGTGTATAAAAATATTGCCAATGTGTTTTTCTAGAAAAAATGGCACAATTTATTTGAGCTAGTTGATCAAATTATGAGCTCTAGGGTTTTGTTATTCCACTAATTTTTAACATTGATCTCCATTTAAAAGGTACACGTCACCCAAATTGCCATGGAGCTAAAAGAGTGAAGCCCATGATACAGTTGCTTACGACGTTATATGATCGAAGCAGTGGACCCAAAACCTAAAATGTGCAAAAGGTAATCATTGCTTCAGAGGATACACGCCAATTTCCAATGGAGTAAAAGAATGCACCTGAGGATATTGATTGTGTCCAGTGGATTTTGACTGCATCTAAAACTTTGAAATTATCCAAAGGGTAAAGAATGTATCTAGAAGTGTACACGTTTATATCCAAGTTGATGTACGAATGGGTACCTCATCAGAGCCTTATTGCATCCAGTGGATAAACCTTCTGCCATCCACCTAAGCTGATGCTTATCCAGAGGGTAAAAGAATGTTATCCGGAAGGTACACCTTTTATTTATTGGATTAAATAATTCTTACCCATATGTTACAAATATTCATCTAGTGGATAAAAGAATGCATCTACAATGTACTAGTTGTGTGGAGTAAGCTTGCATCTATGTTGGTACATGCTTACTAGTCCAATGGAGTTAACTTAATGCTACCAATAGGTCAATTAGCATGGGAATTTGAATGTCTTCAAAACATGGTCAAGTTTACAGTCGATTTTAGGTTTTGGCACCTTCCCTCCTCCTATATGTACATCTGTTCTTGCATTGAAAATTCAAGCTTCAGAAAAGTGCTAACAAATTGTGAATACATTGAGCAAATATGGACTCTATTGCATGGAAAAACTTACATATATGGTATGTCTAGCATCATCTATAGCTCTGATACAATCTAATGTGAATGATAAGAATAATTTTCTAAGCCGTGATCTCAGATGATAATAGTACACCACATTAGATTTACAAAATAGAAGAACTAAAATACCATATATGGAAATCCATCATAATCCATAATGCTCAATACATTACAATAGAATGACTTGAATTATTCAATAAGAAAGATGTACATATAGGAGGAGGAAGTGCAACTACTACCTAAATCAGTGGTGAAGAACTCCCACTAACTGATATTGGTAGTTAAGTTAACTCCAAAAGACTAGTAAGCTAACTCCATGTAACTGAGAAGCTAACTCAACACAACTAAAAAGCTAACACCACACAACTAGTACACCTAAGCAAGCTAACCCAACAAGTGTAGGGCTAACACAAGTGTAAGAATTATCCTAATAAATAAATAAAAGGATAAATAATAACCTACACTAACATGATCAAATTATGTTTGGTTTTTGTTTATGTCCCCTTCGACATCACTCAAGAATGAACCGTAAACTTGCATGAGTGCGTCATTCTAGTGAAGCCCATGGTTTGAGTGATGTGTTGTATGTAGAAAGAGGTGATGATATTAGCATGTGACATATCAGACCATAGATTTAGCACTAAAGAGTTCTATCAGCATTGTATGAACATGGTGATGGTAAGATTCTGTGGATGATCTTGTAGCACAATTTTTATATCTACTTTGTTATGTACTGGATTTGGATGCCTAGAAAGTGTCCATGATTTAGCACAAAGTTGTTGTATCAAAAAATGAAGGAACCTAGATCATGCCTGAGAACCAGGGGTGACTTTCTTTAGCACCTAAGCTAGTGCTATATCACGATATGTGTGAATATAGGTGATGGCTATAAATATCCATAGTATGAGAAAAATTTGATTGATTGATCGATGAATTCTTAAAGTGTAGAATGATGTAGCCATGTACACTGAGGTGAGGTTAAATTTTGATTTGGATCCTCAACAAGTTGAGTGGAGTGAACTTTCTAGTTGTGTACTAGAGTTAGCTTCATTGGGTATGTGGAGTTAGCACTATAAGTGGATGAGAAAAATGTGTAGTAGATGTGGTGAACTACCAGTATCAGTTAGTAGGTGTTGACTTCGCCACTAATGTAGGAAGTAGTTACAGTGTTAGTTGTCCTAGATGTATAAAAATGTTATTGATTAATGTCAAGTGTAGAATGTGTGTAATGTATGGGTGTAGCATTATGCACAAAGTGATGGATGATGCATATAGATGGAAGATGAGCTCTTCTGTATATGTACAATCTAAGTGCATGATGTGTGATTATCAGTGTGTAGATTGTGGCTTGTTTACAATATAGTGTTGATCGTTTCATGTGTTACTAAGATGATTTCAACAGACAAGTAAGTGAACCATAGCACAAGAGTGTTAAGATCCCTAGGGTATTGATGGGATGCTAAAAATTCTGTACAAGACATTGTTTTTTCTCAGGGCAGATCATTTTGAGCAAATTCATCTTGTTGTCTCGAATCAAAAATGATCATGTTGATGGAGGGGGAGCAAGATACCAGTGTAATGAAAACCATCCAATGTGATCTTGATGAATGAGCTATCTGATAAAAGTAAAGGATATAAGGTCCTTTACCCGATGAAAATGATAAAGGCGTGTGAGCCATCCGTTATAAGAGTAGTGGTGTATGAGATAAACGTTGTGCAAGTGACTTAAAGTCTAGTATGCATGCGACATATGAGTATATTGTGGCGAACCTTACTGTAAAAAAATGTCCTAAGTGTACTAAATTTCCCAAATTTCCCAACTACCTATGTGAAGCAAAATGCGGCGGTGATGGACACCTACGTGGAATGAAAGGAGGTGGTGAGGTGCGTCTAGATTTAGGAGTTGTCCTAGAGATGGACCTAGACTGATGTACTAGACTAGCAAAGCGATATGACCGTGTAGGTTGTGTGCGAATGGTGTTTTAGGTTCAATGAGACGCGAGGTACTAGATGGACTAGGAGATGCATAGGTAATCATTAGAGGAGATGACGACCATGGAGTAGATGGAGGCACCCCATTAATAGAAATAAATTGATTGTTGTGAATCAATTTGAGATGTAAATGATTCATAGAGACTATAGAATTGGACCTGCGAATCCAATTAAGGCCTAAGAGCATGTCACACCCATCGATTGCTTGTCCGACAAGGAAGGGTACCGACATAGTGAGAGGACCAAATGTAACATGAAGCTTGACAACCTCATAGGAATTGTTCATCGAATATGAAATTTGTGAAAGTGGATAACCAATAACAACAAGAAGTGAAATAGAACATGCATTGATGGGCCACGACAAATCAACCTTGGTGTTATTAACAGGGATAGATCTGATAGAGGCACTAATGTGTAAGTGATAAGATGAGAATGTTGCATGATAATCGTGGTCAAAGAAAGAAATGGTTGGAGGATGCATCTCTGTATTAGAAACTAAGAAATCAAGAGCCCTCGATGCAAGAGGAGGCAAAATCTTGCGCAAGTCATGTATGATTAGAATCGTACATGAGAAAGTGCCATTTATAAATATAGTAAGTATTTGGTCTTGTAACTTACTATAAATAGAAATATTCCGAAATATACAATTTTCCAATATTAGAGCAACCTGCAGAAGTAATGTAGGTTTTGACAAGCTCGACGAAATATGCATCTATTGTCGATAAGATCTTGGATAGTATTGTGAAGTTTAAAACACCTATTTGTAGAATGCAATTTTCCAACACATTGAAAGGGTAAAGTCATCATAACGAAATTTAAATTTGTGTATGTTTCGACCTTTAGGATTGATGGATCTAAATTTGAGTGGAGGAGGTAAGGTAATAAGATTGGTCTCAAGATAACAGTTGTTGTAGCCATGACCTGCTAGAAATGGCCAAGTCTTTGTGTATGCTCGGGTGGTGCAAAGTTGGAGTTCCTTGGAGTTAGAAACAATGTTGAGACCTTGCACTATTAGTAGGTTTAACATTACTTAAAAAGTTGGTTTTAAGCTGGTCGAATAGCGCGTAGAACGGATGAAGTTTGCTCTTGATATTTAAGCTTGCTTATAAGTATCAAGAGCTTATGTTTCGGAAGCTTAAGAGTATAGCATCATAAGGAATGATCAGGTAATGACCCAGGAGCATTGTGCAATCAGAGAGAACACTCTAAAAAAGAGGTATAATAGACTCTGTATGAAATTCAAGTCCTAAATGGATCATCAGAAATCATCAAGCACATTTGATCCATCCACAGCTAAGTTGTTGAGTTGTATCGCAAGACTCTACTAAGTTGAGTTCAGCTGGGAGATCCTTGTTGGGTAAGTTGTGTGAGTTGAGCATAAGAGATCTTAGAGTTGATGTTGAGTCAGAGAAGGTTGGGTGAGTCAATGGGAGTTGTTTGAGTTGAGATAAGTCATCCAAGGTGAGATGATTGAGGTCATAGAATTTTAACGAATCAGCTAAGAATCATGGAGACTGAAGGGGAATGATTTTAGCCAAGAGGATATGATCATCCACAAAATCTAGACAAACCACATGGAAGGCTCTGAGAAGTACTCTTGAAGGTCTCACCATACCCATTAAACATGGGAAGCTTGGGGAGATGACATAGTATCATATTTCTTTGTAGGAAGCGAATTTAGCGCATGTCTTCTCGGATGTGCATATGGAGTCCTGTACAATAATCAAGAGTGGAATCCACAACATAGAGATGCTGAGAAGTGAGCTTGTTGACAATTGATAATATTAATACTTGGAGGTCCATTGATAAAGGGAGGCAATAAATGATTGAAAGTGATCCAGAGGAAGAGACTGTAGCCAGCGTATCATGAAAAAAGAGGTAAGTGAAGTGGTCAAGTAGGAGTAGGAAATACAAGGGGATGGTAGAAATGGGTCCAGACAAAGTAGAAACTTCTTCAGTGGCACCTCAGGTAACCGGTATGTTAAATTTACTAGGCTACAAATGAAAATCCTATTGAGGATATGACTCCATTAAGGGCTTTAAGAGTTCATCCACATTCTCATTGGAGATTAAGCATCATACATGATGAGAGTGCTAATATGTTAAGGGGATTCTCTTCTCACCAAAATTATAATGCTAAATTGATTTAATTAAATCTGAATGTTCATAGCAAATACAGTACCTACTGATGTATAAATGTTGATATACAATGACACACAAGAAATAATCAAGAAATGATATGAAACCCTAAGAAAAAGGAGAGGGTAAAAAGCCTTAGTTGACTTTATGCAGTAAAATAAGAAGTGTTTTGGGCTAGTCGAAGCTACTAGACCAGACTGAGATAGAGAAGTTACAGATGCATTGCACATGAGGTTCTAAACTCCAAAAATACATAAGACAAGATCACCTATGGGAGGACAGTAGCTGGACTGAGGTGCCCGTGGTGTGCTTAGACCTATGGGCATTGGTGTTCCTAGGTATGATGGAATATGATCTGGGTCCTCCTCTGAGGTGCTCAGATAGATGCTTCACCTTTGATTGGTCCCTGCTTATCTCTCTAGATTCACTGTTTGATATGCGATTATACATGTAACCTATAAGAAATAAGTTCACTTACAGATATCCACAAACCACATCAAACATAAAAAGGAAACTTCAAAATGGGGAGTTGGACTGACCCTGGCGGTCACCTGAAGAGTGAAATTATGAACGAGGGTTGCACTAAATCTCATACTCCATGTAGTTCTTGTGTGTATGTAGAAATTATGCCCTAGGATTCCTTTGTGTAAGTTGCACAAATGATAGCGAGCAAGTAGTTAGATGTAGAATGTCGTAATGTGTGTGGATGGAATAGAATAGACTTCCCCTTCCTATATTGTGTATACAAAAGTATGCAACCCTTACCCTTGAATGGATGTGCTAGATGATTTACTTTAAAGCTCTTGTGCCTTTTGAATGCACGCTTAGTTGGTAGTATGTAATGCTTAGTGTTTGGTCCTTCATTTTGAAAGCATAATTATGTATTTATATGATTCCATTGTTTAAATTTTGTAATTGACAACTGAAAGGATGACCTATAGTGATAAAAATTAATTAAGAAGTGAAAGGGGTCTAAAAGGATAGGAAAAACATAAAGAGGGATAGGATCTCTTAGGAGGACATGAGAATCTAACACTATTGTCACAACTGGGAGCTAGTGTTCAAAGCCATAGAAATATAAAACAGTCTAATTTCAGTAAGAGTGTAAGATGTATAAATCCAATAAAAGTGCAGAAGACAAAGTAAAAGGATAAAAAGTAGTTATCAATTACTAGTTTTCTTCCTTAGGAATCATGTAAATGCTAGTATGTTTTTAGGACCTAGAAATGTACCCAAGTGCATGATTTTGTGTCTACATTTTCCCCCACTTTATGTTGATGAGTGAATACTCAATAACATAAAGTAGTTATAAGATGCGTACCTTATGAACCTGTAGAGAGCATGACAAAACATGCTGAGTAACGAGTGAAGTGTGGAGTGATGCAAAAAATGAAGTCATGGAGACTAGGAAAAGAGAAGTGACCCTAGGGGTGAAGTGTCGTGTGACTTGTACCCATTGTTTTGTTGCTATTTGCTGATGTAGTTACTTCTTGTTTCATATTAAGGATGGAACTGCAAAAGAAGATCGAAAGAGTATTCAAATTCATGTGTATATGAAAAACATGTAGCAAAACATGTATAAGTATGTAAAATTTGAAAAAGTAATGTAAAGGAAAGTGTGAACCTGATGTATAAGAGTATAAAAGGATAGAAAATGTCCTAAAATGATGTGAAGAGGGCAAAGTTTTTTGATGATCTCATGGGACCAAGAGTGAGTTTTTTGGGTGATCTCATGCAATGGGAGAGAGGTCTAGTTTTACTCTCCTTCTATTACTTCTTCTCGAATTAGCACCAATGTAGATGGTACATCATGTGGTGTTCATTATTGTAATTGATTGTAGGAGATATGATGCATTATGTATTTGGAAGAAAACACATGCTACTAGAGAACTATGTTGTAAATTTTTGAAGATTGTGGTGTATTAAGAAATTACTGTAATCTTCCCTCAAGACATTAAGCACACATAGAGGATAGGAGCACCTAGGCACTAGTGTCTATTATTTGGGTGCTAGTCTCCCTTCTATGTGTGAAGTCCAAGTATAATTCTATATTGTTCGTTGATTATATTGCCTATGATGTTTTTGTACTATTCTGATCTTAACTGTAGCTTTGACCTGTTGTAGGGGTGATTAGTTAACCCAATGTATTCCCCCCTTATTTGGGGTACATGGGAAAATTTTAGGATAATGCGAGCCAAAGGAGAGGAGTTGATGTTGATCTAAAGTGGATACCTATAGGGTGTAGGGGATATTCTTGGTAGAAACTAAGGCACATGAAAATAAAGTGGGCTAGTAACAAGTGTTTAGTAAAATCTAGCAAAGCATGCAATATAGAGAAAGAATGTAACAACCAAGTGTGCAAACAAGATGTGCCACAAAAATTAGGTTTCATACATAGGACATCGCTCATAATGTCACATTACAACAAGGTTTGAAGTGGCCAAAAGCATACAATGAGCATATAAGACATAGGGCATAGCCCACAAACAATAGTTAGAAAAATGTATCAGATAACCATGGTTTTAGATAGTCTTGTAAGGAAAATTCTATACATGAAGCACTGGTTAGCATGTTAGAAATATAAAGAGTATGTAAAATTGTGTATAAATCAACAAAAAGTAGAGTAATTGTAAAGATAAGTAGTGTATAATGTAGCAATAGAACCTATAATGTGTAGGAGTAATAAAGGTAGATGGCCCCAGGAGCCTCAGTGGGATTGGAAAGGGATTCAATTTCGAGCATCATGCATCATGTAAGGAATTATAAGATATATGCATTCAAGTACAGATACCAAGTGAATGCCCATATGTATATGATAAAGAGAATTACATACTGAGTATCTATCTATCATAGTAAGTAAATTACAAGATGTAAGTAGTATAAGCTATCAAGAATAAATGCAACCAAGATATGTAAATGTTGTATGATTGTAATGGTTTAATATGTAAGGTGTGAAAATGATAGGATAAATGTTACCCCCAATGGATGTGTATGAGATGAGGTTCATTTATAAATTCCCCCTCAACAATCAATAATGAACCATAGAACAAGAGTGTTTCATCGGGAAATGGTGTATTATGTGAAAGTAGTAGTGCCCTAGAATAGATGGTATCATGAAATGCATAGAGTATACAAAGTGTGAATGTGATGAGGTTCATTTGATTTTATGATTCAGCAGTCAAGCTGTGAACCATGGGAACGAGTAGAGTGCATCATGAGGAAATGATTTATTTTTGAGTGCGAGAAGACATTGCTAGAGAAGATATGTCTTGAAGCACAGAGTGTGAAGTGTGTAATGTGAGGGTCATTGATGCTCAGCTGTTGACCCTCAATAGTACAAGTGTGAATATATAACACAAGATGTGCTATCATAGGTAAAAAGATGTTTGACAATATGGAGATGTACCAAAGATTTAGGAGTAGAATTAGGAAAGATGGAATCGTGGCAAGTGTTGAAACATGAAGCGTGAGGTAGTAGAAAACAAGAATTTGAGACAATTGATAATGATGGAGGGGGGAAGATATGATTCCCTAAAAGAATGTGAGTAATGGGGATCTCTGTAAGGGGTGATGAAGATCATTCATGAGTATACTAATTGGTCATCAAATGGTAGGTTTAGGAACAAGGATCGCAACGACCAATGATTGATTAAGTGGAGTTTTGAAAATTCAGATCTTAGATGTAAGAGGAAGGGAAGACGGACCATGCTAGAGTTTGTTAGTCTACCTTAGAAGTAGGTATGCAATCATTTGTGAATGAGGATGTGCATTCTAGATGGACTAGGAATAGATGAGAGGATGGAGTGAAGAATGTGTTTTAAAATTTGAGGTTGACTTAGAAAGGTGAATGTCGTAGAAGACATGTGAGGAGGTCAATGGAAGAGCCTTTTAAATAGGATGTTTTTATAATAGGTACTGTCATCACCTATCCGGCACTATGATAATTCTTCACCGGGAACTCCTCGTGCTATGATTATTTACTAATGCACAACTTTTAGTTTGGTGGATGTAATCTGGAAACAAAACAACAAACATAACACAAGAATACCATAGACTATGATAAGAAGGAATGATGACAAATCTGAAATATCAAAATAAATTATAATATTAACATGAAATTGTTACAATCTCACCCATGAGGTACTTCAAGTGTTATTGACTTCACTTGCCTTCCACCAATACTATGGGAGAAACTTTACAATTACACCTCTTAATGGCTTCTTCAACACACCTTTAAACTGATGGCTTCCTTCGCACACTTCCTACAATATTTCTCACTACTTCCTTCTATGCTAAATGAGGGGGGTGGCCTCTCTATTTATAGAACTTCCAGGCTTATCCATCTTATCTCTAAGATAGGATAAGAAATCCACTCTGACGAATCATATTCCATACCTTAACTCTTATCTGTACATGTAAGCTTATCTTCTAAGATAAGATAAACCTTATCATTTTACATGGGTTCCACATTTTTAGACTTTTTACAAATAAAATACACAAAATATTTATGACCTCACTCCTTGTCCTTATTACCAATATAATATTTCTAATTCCTAATCATGTAGACCCTACTTCTCTAATTACCCAAACTTTGACATTTTAACATTACCGGACCACTTACGACAAATATTTACTTTTTACAACATTCCTATTGTACTTTGACTGTTACCGTACTCCACATTATTGGCGCACCGTACTGACGGCGCCGTTATCTTCTATCAGACGCTACTACTAATTATACTTAACAACATCCTATTCCTAATACATACATTAATGAAATAGAAATTACGGAGGAAAATTTTAGTGTCGACATCTTCCCCCTTCCTAGCTTCTACTCCGTCCTCGGAGTAGACTCTTCTGGTGCTTGGAAAATCTTCAACTTGTCGTGGTTGACCCATTTCGTAATGGGAGTGCCATCCAATTCCTCCAGTCAATACGTACCATTTTCATGCACAGCTGCTATTTTGTAGGGCCCCATCCATTTTGGAAGAAATTTTCTCTGTCTTCTTTTTTTGTATCTGGAATCATATACTAGAACCAAGTCATTCACATGAAATGGAGACCAATGGATCTTTTGATCAAAGTATTCCTTCTACTTCATTTTCTTCTTATGGCTTGTATCCTTTGCTATTTCCCTCATTTCCTCTAGCAAATGAAGATGTACCAACCTTTCTTTTACTGAATCACTTTCATCCATCCTTTCATTTTTCATAACTCTCACAGTGGGAATATCAAACTCAATAGGAAGAACTGGATCAATGCCATAGGCCAACTGAAATGGGGAGTATCCTGTTGCTGACTTTGATGTTGCCCTATATGCCCACAATGCTGCATGAATCCTTTTATCCCATTTATGTACCTGCAAGGCTGCATCTTTTGCTAGAATTTGACACAACACAAAATTTGTTCGTTCCACCTGTCCATTTGTGCTTGGCTTGTATGTTGTTGCCTTCCTGTGCTTAATAGAAAACTTATTGACTAGGGCTTCTACCACCTCATTAATGAAGTGGCTTCCTTGATCTGTTACAATTTCTAATGGACAACCAAATCTGGTGACAATGCGTTCATATATGAACCTTGCCACTTCATCCATGGAAGTTGTTTTCAATGGCCTAGCTTCAACCCACTTGGTTAAATAATCTGTGGCAACTACAATATACTTATTTTGGCGTGATGTAGTTGGAAGTGGACCTACAATGTCTATTCCCCACTTTTCAAAGGGACCAAGGGGAAGAATAGGACATAATGGAGCTGATGAAGTCTTACGGTTACCATGTGTTTGACAAATATCACATGTCTTACAATAATTATAACAATCTTTAAAAAGAGTGGGCCAGTGATAACCTGCATCCAAGATCCTTCTTGCTGTAAGTTGTCCAGAGAAGTGCCCTCCACATGTACCATTGTGGAATTCTTCTAGCAGCTCCTTTCCTTGATCACGTCCAACTGCCCTCTTGTACTGTCCATCAGGTCCTATTCGAAATAATACTCCATGCAGAATAGAATATGGACGACTGGCTTGAGTAATCTTTCTCTTAGTCTTTGCATTGGCACCATCAGGAAACTTGAATTCATTCAGATAATTCCAAATATCTATGTATTCACTAGGGATTGTGTCAAGGGATAACAATGCTGCATCGGGAAAATCATCATCATCACAAGATGATCCTAAACCATCATAGGCTCGAGAGAGTGCATCTGCATTGACATGCTTCTTTCCTGGCCTATCTATAATATCAAATTCAAATTCTTGTAGCAAAATTATCCATCTTGCTATCCTCCCTGATGGGTTAGGCTTATTGACAATATATTTTAGAGCCTGATGATCTGTTACAACTATAAATTTCTACCCTAGCAAGTAATTTCTAAACTTCTTTACAGCAAAAATGATAGCTAGAGCCTCTTTTTCAGTTACAGTATAATTTACCTCAGCACTGCTCATTTGTCTGCTCCCAAAGTAAATTGGATGTTCATTCCCATTTTCATCCTTTTGGCTCAAAGTACTTCCTAGTGCTGCATCTGAGGCATCAGTGTACACAATGAATGGCTTGCTCCAATCTGGATTCTTCAAAACAGGTGAAGACACCAGGGCTTCCTTCAGTTGTCCAAAAGCTTCATGTGCCTTATTTCCTGGTTCATAAGTAACATCCTTCTTCAAGAACTGGGTTAGTGGCTGTGCAATCTTTGAGAAATTCTTGATGAACCTTCTATAGTAACCCACATGGCCTAAAAATGATCTCAACTTACTTCTATTCATAGGAAATGGTAAATCTTTGATTTTTGAAACTTTATCAGGATCAGTACCAATACCATCTCTGGATACAACATGCCCTAACAAAACGCCTTTAGAACATCCAAAGACACACTTTGTAGGGTTTAGTGAGGCTTGTGCTTCATCTAACCTTTGAAATGCTGTCTCCATCTGGTGCAGGTGGTCCAACTTGCTCCCATAGATGTAAAAATCATCCAGAAATACTCTAATGAAGGTCCCAATGTAGGGTTCGAACACCCTATTCATCAAACGCTGGAATGTTGCTGGAGCATTACACAACCCAAAAGGCATAACTCTATAAGCAAACGTTCCCCAAGGAGTGGTGAACGTGGTCTTCAGCTGATCTTTCTCTGCTATACGAACTTGGTTGTAGCCGCTATATCCATCAGCAAAACTATAGCACTCCTGGCCAGCTACTTCGTCCAAGATCTGATCTGAAAATGGAAGAGGGTAATGATCCTTCTTTGTTGCCTTATTGAGCTTCCTGTAATCAACACAAATGCGTAGCTTCCCATTCTTTTTTATTGAGATCACAATGGGAGAAACCCATTCTGAATTCTCCACAGCAAATATGAATCCTGCATCAAGCAACTTATCTATTTCTTCTTTTACAGTCTTGGAAAAATTAGGATTCATTCTATATGGCATTTTCTTTATGGGCTTAGCACCATCTACCAGCTCAATACAATGTTCTACCCAACTTACTTGACGGAGTTCCTTGTAATCAAAAGTGAATAGGTGTATGTACCTTCGAAAGAGCTGGAGGTAGGATTCCTTCTCACTCTCCATCACAGCATCACCAATCTTTATTTGTTGGAGACGATCATCAACTTCTTCTTCAGATAATTTTATGGGGTCATGAGTTGGTGTGACTGGAAGGATATCCATGACTGAAACATCAACCTCACTTTCTTCATCTTCAGTGTCCACTTCACTGGTACTAGAGTAATCAGAGGATGTCCAATCATCAGTTTCATCACTTGAATCCACAGGTTCTGCTTTATGATGTCGAGGGATCACGTTTATCTTCACCCTCTCTCTACCACGTCCAAGTGTCATGAAACCTTCATTCCAGTAGTTTCTTGCATGAACTCTCCTTAGCCATGGTCTTCCCAGCAGCATTGGGTACGCAACAGTACCATTTTTCATCACCTGAAAGTCTACCACACATACAACACCCATAACAGATATTGCCACATTTGAAACTACACCTTCTGGTTTAGTTTTTCCCTTATTTAATGACCTTAACATATTTAGTGTTGAAGGGCGATCAATTTTTAAACCCAACATATTCATTACAGACTCGGTCATTACATTAACTGCAGCACCTCCATCAACTAAGACATCATGAATTGAAATACCATTACATAATACCTCAGCTTGTGGAGCATAGGGATCCGCCTCTGCCTCCAAAACAGGGACCTCAACCTCCTTCCTTCTTCGAGCATTGAGTCCACTTCGCAACTCCCGCCTCTTCTCAGAAGACATAGCCAAGAGTTGACCATATGTAATATTTGCAGGCCTTTTGGACAGATCTTCCAAGATGGAGTATGGTCCTTGCCCCTGTGAAATCAGAAAATCCTGCACACCCAACTTTCTTCTCCTATGTTTCTTACTAGTTTCTCCTTTCATCTTCTTAGGATCATTTCCATCTTGATTATCTTTTTCTTTCTTTCTTTTTGTTACAAACACATCTACTTCATTATTTCTGCTCTTATCTACTACATCAAAAGAATTCACAGGTGCTTTTCCTTTATCATTATCTCCTTTACCAGATGTAGAAGCTCTATCTGGACAATTATACTTATAATGACCCTTTTTATAACAACCATAACAAACAACTTCAGAAATATTTCTTTTTGGACCTCTATCTCCTCCCTGAGAACTAAATTCCTTTCCTTGAAGAAGATTAATAGTTAACTGACCCATCTTTTTGAGCAGATCTTCATACTCAGTAGATGTACTAGGAGAAATATTTGTGCTCACCGGGAGTGGTTGTGGATTCTGGACCAAAGGTGCTGGTGTAGGCTCTACTTTAGCAACAATTTCTTTGGGCTCCTCTTCCATGCTTTCTTCTTGCCTTCTTGCAATCTCCTTTGCTTGTTCAATGGTAGCTGGGCGGTCATACTTCACTCGTTGTCTGATCTCTGGCTTCATCCCAAGAATGAAGTGCTTACAGAGGAGATTATCCACGCCATTCATCAACCCATCCGCTAATCCTTCCTTCCGGATCTGGGCATCGAGCTTCCTCCTTAGCTCTAGAACACGAGCATGATAATCCCTTATCTTCTCCTTCTCTCCTTGGGATAGCTTTGTGATCTCGATCATGAGATCTGCATATTTCTGTTGTTCACCAAATTCTTCAAGAAAACTTTCAGTTAATAAATCCCATGAATTTTTCACATTATCACCTAGTGTTTCAAACCACCTAAGTGCTGAACCATCCAAAAAGGTAGGAAAAAATTTGAAAAAACAGAATTCCATAACCACCGTGTTGGAAGTTCTTATAATTGAGAAAGTGACCATTACAAA
The DNA here is from genome assembly GCA_019776745.2 of Taxus chinensis. NCBI lineage: Eukaryota > Viridiplantae > Streptophyta > Pinopsida > Cupressales > Taxaceae > Taxus > Taxus chinensis. The sequence goes on along the minus strand of CM034157.1, from coordinate 260,325,399 downwards.
TACAAATGACCCACGGTAAACTTGTTGGTCCGAAAATCTGTCGCGCGGACAGATCTATGGATAGACGAGCCAACAGTGTTGCAGGGCTTAGCCCCTCTTTGAGACAGCAAAGCGAAACTGGTTTATTGCTATTTCTACTAGCAGGAACCTATGCAAGTCTCACAGATTCTGCCTTCGGGGGTTGGGATCTCATCCCAGTAGAGTGTTCCAGACTGCGAAAAGAAAGGAAAGAAAGAGGGAGAAGAGAAAGAACAGATCCGAAGGGAGAAAAGAAATGAATTCCAAAGCAGAAAGGTCAGAAGATTTATGTTTTTAGTTTGGTAGTAAACAGAGCCAAACCTACTTGCATAAATAAACAAAGCAATACTGATAAACAAATGACGGAAAAGTAGATATGAATCCAACAGATTAAACACATACAGATCTAACGTAAGAAAGATCTAATGTATAACACAGCTATTGAGCACAAAGTCTGAATAATTGTATTACTTGTTCTTTTCTGTTACAAGAAAGCTCAAAGTCTTTCTCTCCTCACTTCTATTTCTATCTAAAAAATGTTCACCCTGAATACAACAAGTATTCTCATATTTATAGAAGATGAGGGAGAGAGAAGGCAAAATGGAGCCAACCACTTATTTACAAAGATATTTACAAAATATCTAAAAGTCATGTTGACTTTGACAACTTGGTGGATGACATCATCCCATGATGCAACATGGATGATGTCATCATTTGTGCCAACACATTTTAGACATTTCGAAAAGAAAGTCGGAGAATAGAGAGAAGAAGAAGAAGAAGAAGAAGCTACTCATCATCATCATCCTGCGGCCGAAAAGGGGTTGCCTGTTTCTGATGCTGCTCAGGTGATGATATGTGGAACTGAAGCGCGGTATTCCAAAAACTTGCTGATCATTGGCCCAAATTGATCTTGTGATGGATCCTTGTGCCGTTCACTGATTGCTTCGCAAGTCTCCCGCTCGTCTATGAGCTTTTCTGGGAGTTTGGAATAATCTTTCTCCGCCTCGATAAGGAACCCGATGAAGTCCCTACAGGCCAGTAGGTTGTTGATAGATTCAGTGTCGAACGTGACCTCTGGCCCTGTCCCTTGAGAAGCTATCTCCTTGAAGATCCGGATAGTGTCATCAGCTGATCTCAAGGTAAGGGAAGGAGTGAGCAACCCTGGAGTCATGGCGAGGACAATTTTCTCCATTTGATGCATTGCATCCAGGGCCTCTTCCTTTACCTTGTCTATCTTTTCTAAAACAAATTCCAGCTGATCTATCTGATAGTCCAGAGTGGACATAGTTTTGTTGAGGGCCCTTGGATGACCGAAGACTCCGAACTTGACCAGATCTTCGACTGAACAGTCGAACATTTGTTGGAAGGTCTCGTGCTGGAGTCTAGCATGTTCTAACTCTTCTGATATCGGACCTGCTAATGCTTGGAGTTCCTTATTCACCTTCTCGATGTTTAGATATAAACTGATATACTCGGCGATTACTCTTTCACTATCCTTGAGGATCTGGCTCCTCCAAGCAGAAACAGCCATACCCTGCTCGCCGATCTTTGAATACTCATTGATCTTCTCCTGACTGAGCAGCTCAGGAGTCTCGGCGGCAGTTGTGGGAGGTGCACTCCCCATCTTCTGTAAGGCTTGAAGCAGGTACTTGTTCTGCTCCTTCAGTAGCCTTTTCTCCTCTTTCGTTTCCTGAAGCTTTTTGCAAAGTGCATCAACTGCGGAAAGAGCTTCTCCCTGGAGACTTTCTGAGGATGTCCCCATTGTGACTTGGGTCACGGTGAAATCTGTCGGAGACAGATCTTCTTTCTCTTTGAGGGGGTTGGGGTACGCTATTTCCATGACTCTCTCACCTGCAGCGCTCTTTGAGAAGCGTGTAACCGGCTTGTGCTTCTTTGCTCCTTTAGCCGGAATGACAGAAAAGTCCATCGGAGTGATGGGGACTTTCCTCTTTTGTTGGCTCAGCTGCTGAGAAATCCAAGCTGGTCCTATAGAAGAAGGACCAGAGACAGAGGGGGAGGCAGCAACGGTAGAAGAGGGGAAAAACGTGGAGACACGCGGCGGCGGCATGGAAAGAATAGCCGAAGAAATGTCCACGGGAGGAAGGGGAACCGCAACTGCAGAAGACATAGGAAGGGAAGGGAGCTCGGAGATGAGGGAAGAAATAGAGGAAGACAAATCAGCGAGGGAGGAGAAGATAGATGAAGAAGCAGGGGAAAGGGTAGAAGAAGGGGCAGAGGACACGACCAAAGGGATGGTCGTTTGAGTCACTCGAGGAGGGGAAGGAAGAGAAGAAGAAGGGATAGAAGGGACCTCTGAAGTTGTAGCGACGCCGACATCCTGGGTGGATGGGCGTATAGGACTATCCTCTGTCAATTCCTCATCAAGAGTTATGACTTGTTCTGGCTCTGAGGGAAGAGGACTTTCAGGGGCTTCCTCCTGAATGGTGCTAGGTTCACCTTCTGCACCTTTGCCTTTCAGCTGCTTCTTTGACCTTGGAGGTGCGTTGCCCAAAGGGGAAGTTGTGAAATCTACCCCGAGGTAGATTAGTCCGTTCATGCGGCACCAATGCTCTATTCTTCGCATAGTCTCCTTGACCCTCTCCTCAATTGTTTGAGGAGCCTTGTTTCTGTCAATGGCCGGGAAGGGCCAATTGTCCCCATCTGTGTCATTATACACCTTATCTACTTCATCTTCCGTAGTCTGGAAGCCTTCGGGGACAATGGCCACTCCATATTGGATGATTTCCTCCAATGCTAAGCACGAATGATCCTTTCTTCTGAGTTCCACCTCATGGAGAACGTCAATGTAAATATCCTCAATTTGAGGGACATGGATCGGATCGAGCTTCGCTTTTGGTAGGCAGCTTCTTGGGTCGAAGGTAGGCCTGGCTGGGAAGTCATGCTTCAAGTTGAGTAGCTCCAGCTCTGCGAACATTTCCTTCGCCTTATGGTGGGTGGAGCATGTGTATCGGCCCACTTTGAGGGGGAAAGGAGTTCCACCCTTCTTTCTTTTGAGGCACTTCTCATGGTATGTGACCAGCTGTCTTGACAGTTCTAGTAGAATCAGCTTAGGCCCAGCATACCTTGGTAGCCTGGTTGGCTCTCCCAAAAAGTTGGCAGCCCTTAGATAGGTGAACGTGGGAAATTGGGTGAACAGGGCCCCCCATTTCTCTGTGACTGCCACTATGTTCTTGGTCGTCCGGCTATGAGTCATGTTTGGCCTCAGTAGGCAGATGACATGATAGAAGAATGCATCGTTAACTTTTACGAAATGTTGGATGCTATTCTCCAGCCTCAGCTCTGGATAGTAATCAAATATCTTGGCCTGAGGCCATACTCCACTTCGGTTCAGCCCCGGATAATCCCTTGCTGACGCTGCAGCATAGACTACATAGGAGTTCATATGGAACACTCCTGTTGTGGTGAACTGTTGTAGCTGCTCAGAGATGGTGCTGCTGATTATTTCACCCCAGCAAAAGCGCTGATCGGGCAAATTCTTATTCATTGTCTCCAGGTACCGCAGCATCCACTTATGGAAATAGTGGGCATCTGAAAGCCCGAAGACTCTGCTCAGGAAAGTGATAGTATCACTGAGTTCCTCTGAGAAATCACTTCGGTGGATAGTCTGAGGCCACTGGGTCACCACCTTCTTATTCTTTAGGTAGACCTCATTCATCAACTGCATGCACTGGTCTTCGTTGTCTTCCCAGGCCTTGATGCATTCTCGTTGGCTAACAGCCACGTAGTTCCGGTGATGAGGGATGCCAAGTATCAACTCAAAGTGACGGGCAGTGAGGTTTATGACTGCCTCGCCCTTACTGTTCTCGACACATCTTGTGTCCTTGTTGTAACATTGCGCAATCACCATCATGAATTCGTTGTTTACAGCACTGACGGGGATTCCTCCGGTGAAGTGCAGGGCACTGCCTATTAACTTGTCCATCCATGGACTTCTTGTAACTTTTTGAGTCCTAACCCAGAACTCATCCATGTCAATGTGACCCAATTCAGAGTCTCTGACATCCATACTGCACTCAGCCTGTGATTCGGGCATCCTGACCCTCTGATATTTGTATTTCATCTCTTCTTCTGTCAGCTTAGCTTTTCCTCTTGGTTTGGTGGGCTTCTTGCTTGACGTAGACATGTGTTCTTTCGAACTCAGTTGCTGATCTGCACGAAGAAGAAGTGAGACCCAATCCAAAAAGGTTGAATTAGTCATTTGATCTTCCATTGGAAAGCTAGCAGAAGAAAGAGTTAGAGATTTTAAGGCTCAGGGCGCAGGAAAAATGCAACTGGCAGGCCAAATAGATAAGGCGCACAGAAAAGGAATGTTGCAGAGGTTATACTGGCGCCAAAGGCGCATGGCGCATGGATGAAGCAGGTTGCATTTTATAGCAGGGCGCACAGGAAATGCATGTTACATTGGGGTTCGGTGCGCCTTTTGGCGCATGGGAAGATTGTGTAACATTAACAAATGGTGCGCCAAAGGCTTTGGCGCGGCGCATGAAGGTTTTACACAACATTATGTTACTGCAATGGAGGGTGCGCCCGCGCCTTTCTAACTTTATACTCGCGCGAATAAGGCTTGTGTTGCATGAAAGCTGGGTGCGCCCTTTGGCGCATGGAAACATTATGCAGCATGGATAAAGGGTGCGTCAAAGGCTTTTAAGGAGGCGCGGGATTTAGACTTGTAGCATGCAAAAAGGGCGCGCCATTGAGGGCGCATGAGTTCTAGGTGCAGCATGACAAGAGGGTGCGCCATTGGCGCGGGTTTTGGTCATGTAACATGGCGAGTAAGTGCGCCGAGGGGCGCAACTGTTTTTGTTGCAACAAAACGCGCCAGTGCGCCATGGAACTACACTAACTACTCAAATATTTTCATTCTTGTCTTCCACTTCAAAAGGTACTTGGTCACATAAGGTTTTTTTACAAAAAGGTTTTGCAGACCAAGCCCTTTCAAAACAGCTCCCCTTCCAGCAGATCTGGAAAGAGGGAGGGAGAGGAGGAGGAAAAGAAGAAAACATGGAATAGCACAGGGGGGAAAAACTAGCTTAATCATATTCCATTTAAAACTGGCCAGCAAACCAAAACATAGACCAAGAACACAGACCAAGCACACAATGAAAAAGAAAGGGAGAACCTCTTACCTCGAATATATATCAAAAATTGGAGAGCGGGTCCACAGGGCGATGACAACGACAGAGCAGAGCTGACAAATCCAGAGCAATCACGTGCCTTGACAAAAAGGAATGAAAATGACATTGGGCGCGCACTAATATTTATAGAAAAACTTGTCATCAATGCGCCAACCACTTTTGAAATGGCGCATGAAAACTGCTGTCGACAGGGGAAAGTGTGCGCCCTTTGGCGCACGGAAGTATTCGACAACAGAAGAATGAGCGTGCCTTTGGCGCACCGTATGCATTGTCGACATGAAGTTATGTGCGCCCTTTGGCGCACCAAAACTTGGTGTAACACATAGATTATATGCGCCCTTTGGCGCACCGAAAGACGTGTTAACATGGAAAACCATGCGCCAAAGGCTTTTAAGGGGGCGCACCAAAACTTGGTGTTACAAGGCAAATCCATGCGCCCAGCCAAAAAAGGCTCAAAAAGACTAAGTTTGAAAACTAGATTTCCCGGGAAGGGACTTTACGACGTTTCGAACGCGGGGGATCCCTAATAAGGGATCGAAACAAAATTTTCCGTATGGTTATCGGTAAAATTGCCCTTGTCAATTTTACGGGATAACAGCTGGCTCTTTCTGGGGACTATCCTGAGCGAAACTCGGGGGTAGAGAATCCCAGTTCACATGTGCCTATCCATTGGGTAACAGAGTCAAAAACAAGGGGGACCGGAGGGGAGAACGAAAGAAACACACGACAAATCGAAAGCAAACACACGACGAAAGCAAACACACGACGAAAGCAAACACACAACGAAAATAAACTGTACAAAGAAGAGAGCAAGCTCTACTTCCTGAAGATCTTGAGATGTTGCCCGCTATAGGGAAGCGGGAGTTCAGCTCCATCCAGATACGAGAGATAGAAACTATTCTCTCCATTGAGTTGCTTGATTTTGAAGGGCCCTCTCCATAGGGAATCAAATTTTCCGTGCATGCCCTTTGGCTCTCTTCGCTTGTCCCATAAGAGGACGAGATCTCCCACTTGAAAATTTCTCTGCTTGGCCTTCTTGTCAAAAAGCCTCTTTACTTGATTCTGATGTTCAGTGATCCTGTCGACCACTCTTACTCTCTTTTCTTCAAGTTCCGCCAGATACATAATTCTCTTTTCTAGAGAATTCTGGAAAGTTTCATCTTCAATTACTCGTGCCAAACGTAGAGCAGGAAGTTCAGCAGAAATGGGAAGTTCGGCATCAGTGCCATATAACACTTGAAAAGGTGACATGCTGAGAGATCTCTTGGGGGTAATGCGATCCGCCCACAAAGCGTCATACAAAGACTTGTGCCACATCCGCTGATTCTCATCTACTAATTTCCGTATGATGGTCACCAAGTTCTTATTACTGGATTCCGCCTGACCATTTCCCTGAGGGTAATAATCCGAGGCATGTGCTAAAGTTATTCCATATTCATAGCAAAAACTAATAACTTCCCGCGAGGAGAAGTTAGAAGCATTATCAGCAACGATTTTGTTTGGAACGCCGAACCTGACAATGATATTTTCTTTGATAAAACTGCAAACCACCTCAGAAGTGGCATGCTTGACAGGTATGGCTTCCACCCACTTGGTGAAGTAATCCGTTGCTGTAAGGACATAGCTATGTCCAGCACTCGATTGAGGATTGAGTGCGCCAATAAAATCAATTCCCCATTGCCTGAATGGTTCATTGATGATGACCGGCCTTAGGGGAAGGGCAGCCAACTTGGGCTTGCCGACAAATTGCTGACAGGGCTCACACTTTGCCACCCAGGTAGCCGCATCTTGAAAGAGCGTCGGCCAATAGTACCTGGCTCGAATGATCTTGTGTGCTGTCACGGAAGAAGAAAAATGGCCTCCACAGGCTGAATTGTGAAAACTTTCCAGCAGTTTTACTTGCTGGGGCTTGTCAACACATCGCAAGAAGACACCGTCTATCCCGCGCTTATATAAACCGTCATCCCAGATGACATATTTAGCTGCTCTGAGCTTTATAGTGCGCTTCTCCCTCGCAGTTAGGTGCATTGGGCATTCGCCGTAGGTAAGGAAGAAAGCAATGTCGGAGTACCACTCGTCACTAGTTGCAACAAACAGAACTAGAGGCAGAGAATCAGGCTCCTCTAGAGGGCTTTGCTCTTCGTCGGCACAGTCTCTCTTTTCCTCAGGATCTTCTGAATCTTTCATTTTCAGCCATTAGCTGACACAGGCCTTTGCCCCTTACCAGCTTGGTTGGTTTAATATCCAGGTCATATTCCTGGACCTTTGCGATCCAATTCCCTCTCAAACTTCCTAACTCCTGCTGAGTTAGAATTGATTTCACCGCCGTGTCAGGGACCAGCACTACCGTATGCGAGTTCAGAATGTAATACCTGAAATTCTTCACTGCTTTGACAACGGCAAAGGCATGCTTTTCCAGCTGAGTCATTTTCAGTTCGTGAGGCTTGAGAGGAGAACTCATGAATGCGATTGGAGATTCAATATCCTCCGAGTTCTTTTGCATTAGGATTGCAGACACAGTATGTTCGGAGGCGTAACTATACATAATGAAGTTCTTGGAGAAGTCCGGACATACCAGGACCGGTGCATGGGCAACAGAAGTTTTTATTTCTTCAAATGACCTTTTCCCTTCTTCACTCCATCTGAAAGTGGGTGATCCTTTCATCATGTTCAGTATGTGGCGGGTCTTTTCAGCAAAATCAGGAACAAAACGCCTGAGAAAGTTCACCTTTCCGAAGAAAGAATGAACACCAGTCTTGCTTGTAGGCAGAGTAAGGCTCTGAATAGCCTTAACCCTTTCAATATCTATCTTCGTTCCTTCTTTGCTAACCACATGCCCTAGCAACTTCCCTTCCGTAACCCCAAAAACAGACTTTTTGGGATTTAGGGAAATTCCATGTTCTCGGCACCTGGCCAGTACTTGCTCTAAGTGATCACAATGATCACTTCGTTGTTTAGAGAACACGGTTAAGTCATCTAGATAAACTACAATGACTTTTCCCATCATACCTTTAAATGCGAAGTCCATGGCCCGTTGAAAAGTAGCACCAGCATTAGTCAGGCCAAAAGGCATCCTGCTGTAGGCAAATGTACCCCAGGGAGTAGTGAATGCTGTTTTGAATTGATCTTCAGGCGAGACTTCAATCTGATTGTAGCCTGAAAAACCATCAAGCATAGACAGCATTTCTGATCCAGTTACTGCTTGCAGAACTTGATCCATTATCGGAAGAGGGTAGTTGTCTTTCAGCGAAGCTTGATTCAAGTTTCGGAAGTCTACGCATATGCGTATCTCGCCGTTTTTCTTGCGCACTGGCACAATATTGGCTACCCAAGTGCTGTGATGGATAGGGAAGATGATTCTTGCATCTAGCATCTTCTGAATTTCGGCCTGGATGGTGCCCGAAATCTTCGGATTATAGTGCCTTTGCTTCTGACGAAGGCTTTGACATCGTCTTTCAAGGGAATATCGTGCTGAACGTCCTTTGGCTTGAAGGACTTTAAATCGGCATAGGACCATGCCAATACATCCATATATTTCTTCAGCAACTTGACAAATTTCCGCTTCTCTTCAGGTGTGCAACATTTGCCAATGTTTACAAATCGCGGGTGTGCCTCCGAACCTATATTGACTGGTTCTGTCTCTGGAGATGAGTCAGGATCATCTCGCCTCTTCTTTTTCACAAAACGGTCATGCCTGTCAAACAGGCGCTCCAGAGAAACCAGGCCTTTTGGAATTTTATTCCCTTTGAGCTGACATATGCCGTCGTTCTCCTTTGTTTCGTGGTTTTGACTGTTGATTGATTCACGGCATGTAGAGGTGGATCCTTCGAAATACAACTCGTCAAAATTTTCTGATTTTTCCAGAAAGGCAATGAGTTGATTATCGTCGTTGAATACTTGCCAATGCTGAGAGTTGTCTGGTACGCTCGGGCGGAAAACCACCTCAATGGTGTATTTGTCCATTTTCAAACCCGGGTGTGGGAGCATGAGAGATGCTGAAACGGCCAATGAATCGGCCATGTCATTTTGAGCTCTTGGAATTGCTCCTATTGAAAAAGCATCAAATTCTTCGATGTTGTCCCATACTGCGTTGCGGTAGTGCCTGAGCCTTTCATTTTTCACTTGGTAAATCCTTTTGACCTGATTTACAACTAGCTCAGCATCACCTTGTACTTTTAGATTTTTTATTCCTCTTTCCTTTGCGGCTTGCATACCAAGTAAGAGAGACTCATACTCAGCAGTATTGTTAGTGTTGAAAAACTGCAATTTGAAAGAGAGAGGAATCACCTCCTCTTCGGGAGATATCAGCACAACTCCAGCGCCACATCCACTAGTCGCGCAACTGCCATCAAATTGCAAGGTCCAGATCTCATTAAGGTCTTTTTCTTGAACAAAAATGCCCTTTGTACCTGTCTTGGTAGATAAGAAGTAGTTCCCCAACCCTGATGATTCAAAAAGGATTTGAGCTTTGGGATCTTCAGAGCTAGTGACCAAGTACTTCTTTTGGGATTCCGGCTCTAAAGTTTGCATTACGCCTTTGACTGGAATTCTAGCTTTAGACCAGTCCATGTGAATTTCTCCGCCAACTTCGCTGCAAAAACTCCTTCCCAGCAAAATTCCATAGGCTGCTGGAATGTCAGCGACGAGAACGGTCATCTTTACCCTCTTTTCAGGGAATGCTGCGAACGCAAATTGCGCGTCTTTGATTTGGCCAATCAATGGCACTTGCTTGGTTTCCAATGAATAACATCTGCCGAAAGGTTTGGTAAGAGTGAGGCCCAAAGCATGGGCGACTTTCGCCGGCATAACGTTGTCAGAAGCTCCGGAATCAATTATACAGTTGCTCAACTTATGGCCGTTGATTAGGAGAGAGAGATAGAAAGGTTCTATCTTGCCTGATGCAGATGTTGAAGCAACATTTATGTGGGATTCAGGAGGAGTGGAAAGGATTCCTTTTGGGGAAACCTGTTTAGATGTAACAGCTTGACTCTGAATATATTTAGTTAATCTTACAAGCTGTTCGGGATTTGACTGAAGATACTCAGCTTCAGACATTTGGATCTTGGTCTTTTTTGCATGATCTATTATATCGAACGCGGCCAAGGGTTGCGTTGGTGAGGGAATGAGTCCTTCACTTCGCGATGGTGGAACAGGGTTACTGATCTTGATAGGAATATGAGGGGGCTGATTCGGAGGAGAGATGGGCGGAAAAGACTTCTTTGCAAAAGACTTAACAGGGAATTGAGTAGGAAGAGGATTACCTCTTCTAACAATGGTTGGAGGCACGTTTGACACGACCTTCTCCTTCTGCACATGGGCAGCAACTTCCGCTTCCTTTCCTTGCGAGCGGGTAAAAACAGCATAGGATTGTCCGCTTGCATAGCCTTGAGTACTCTCTTCTTCATCAGATTCATCCTCATCAAATTCCATGTATCCAATAGTGGAGTCGCCAGTCGGCTCACCGACATCTTGATCATCTTCGTCTTGAGGCGAAGATTCTTCATAATACTGCTCTTCCTCTTCAATTTTGGCCAAAGCATTGACCGGAGGAGCTTCAAGCGCCAACCGTGGAGCAGTTGCAGGTAGACGCGGTCTTTGTGAAACATTGTTGGGAACAAAACTCCTTCGTGGAACGTCTCGGTATGAGGAACTAGGAGCCTGGGCCAACTGCTTTTTCAATGCGAGCAGATCATTCGCCATCTTTTGGAATGCCGGATCAGACGAAGTAGCAGGCGAGGGATCTGAAGATTTGGACTTTGATGATTCCTTTCTCAACTCGCCAGATATTATCAAATTGTCTTCTATCCGGATGGCAGCAGCCTGAGCGAGAGGTAGAGTAGCTACTCGCTCTTGAAGGAGCAAGAAGCTGACTTTTGAGCTCATGGCGTTCACGAAGAAACACTTTTGATTCTCCGGTGTTGGAAGCATGGCAGTAGGGACACGGTTGATTAATGCATTGAACCGGGTGATAAAATCGCGCATGGTCTCATTTGCCTCCTTCTTCAGGTGAGTGATTCGTGATAACAATGCAAATGCATCCTCTGAAGGCTTGTATCTGTCTTCGAAAGCATCCCGCAAGGTGGCCCAACTGGTGATAGATCCGGCTGGCAAATGCTGAAACCATTCGGCTGCGGGCCCTTGTAGAGTTTCCAGAAAAAGGTGAACCGACACATCTTCGTGAGTCACGTCCAAAATACTGCATGACATAATGAAAGCAGATATGTGGGAATCCGTGCTTTGATTTCCGCTCCCGTCGAATTTGGGAAAATTCTTTCTGTTTCCGTGAGGGAGCGCGTGAACTGGATGTGGTAATGCGAGAGGACCCATAGCATTTCCCCATGGTACCGCCATTTGAAAGGCTGGAAAAAGCACACGAGCTGGGAGGGTGGTTCCACTGAGCAGCAAGGCACTACAAAGGGATGTAGATGTTCCTTGCAAAAGACTTTTTCTTCGTGGAGGTGAGACACTCCTGGACGACCGGCTAGCTGAGCTTAGCGCTGAAAAACATGCCGGTGTTATGCTGAAATTGTGCCTTTGAAGCAGATCGAAAGTAGGATCAACTTCCCCACGGGCTCTCCTGCTGCGCGTAAAAGTTTCACTTGCCAGCGTACCTTTCAGATCTGCGATATTATGGCGCAGATTTAAACTTTATTTTTGGGTGTACTTGCTGATTTTCTGGTTTTTCTGACAAAAACCAGCAGCAAATACTTTTCTGAATATTTAAATACTATCCTCTTTGAAAAACTGATTGCGGTTAATGACAAATAACAGCGAGGATAAGATGGCAGGGAAGAATAGCAGGCTGATTTTCAGATCTGATTTTTAATTTTTCAGAGGGTTTTGAACTTTTTGGAAAATAGTCAAAAATTCAGATCTACGAAAAAATGTTAATTTTGATAAAAACTCAGCGAACTAAAGATCTGTAACTATGCCCGATCTACGGATCTCAGAAGAAAATTTTCAGTTTTAGGCACTTTTGCAAATTTTTTGGATTTTCAACAAAAAGTGCAGATTTGCAAACAGGCAGTGATTTTCTTATATTTTTCTGATTTTATATTATACCACCACCATAGATCTGACAGATCTATTCAATCCCCAGCGGAGTCGCCAAAAACTGTTGGTCCAAAAATCTGTCGCGCGGACAGATCTATGGATAGACGAGCCAACAGTGTTGCAGGGCTTAGCCCCTCTTTGAGACAGCAAAGCGAAACTGGTTTATTGCTATTTCTACTAGCAGGAACCTATGCAAGTCTCACAGATTCTGCCTTCGGGGGTTGGGATCTCATCCCAGTAGAGTGTTCCAGGCTGCGAAAAGAAAGGAATGAAAGAGGGAGAAGAGAAAGAACAGATCCGAAGGGAGAAAAGAAATGAATTCCAAAGCAGAAAGGTCAGAAGATTTATGTTTTTAGTTTGGTAGTAAACAGAGCCAAACCTACTTGCATAAATAAACAAAGCAATACTGATAAACAAATGACGGAAAAGTAGATATGAATCCAACAGATTAAACACATACAAATCTAACAAAAGAAAGATCTAATGTATAACACAGCTATTGAGCACAAAGTCTGAATAATTGTATTATTTGTTCTTTTCTGTTACAAGAAAGCTCAAAGTCTTTCTCTCCTCACTTCTATTTCTATCTAAAAAATGTTCACCCTGAATACAAAAAGTATTCTCATATTTATAGAAAATGAGGGAGAGAGAAGGCAAAATGGAGCCAACCACTTATTTACAAAGATATTTACAAAATATCTAAAAGTCATGTTGACTTTGACAACTTGGTGGATGACATCATCCCATGATGCAACATGGATGATGTCATCATTTGTGCCAACACATTTTAGACATTTCGAAAAGAAAGTCGGAGAATAGAGAGAAGAAGAAGAAGAAGAAGAAGCTACTCATCATCATCATCCTGCGGCCGAAAAGGGGTTGCCTGTTTCTGATGCTGCTCAGGTGATGATATGTGGAACTGAGCGCGGTATTCCAAAAACTTGCTGATCATTGGCCCAAATTGATCCTGTGACGGATCCTTGTGCCGTTCACTGATTGCTTCGCAAGTCTCCCGCTCGTCTATGAGCTTTTCCGGGAGTTTGGAATAATCTTTCTCCACCTCGATAAGGAACCCGATGAAGTCCCTACAGGCCAGTAGGTTGTTGATAGATTCAGTGTCGAACGTGACCTCTGGCCCTGTCCCTTGAGAAGCTATCTCCTTGAAGATCCGGATAGTGTCATCAGCTGATCTCAAGGTAAGGGAAGGAGTGAGCAACCCTGGAGTCATGGCGAGGACAATTTTCTCCATTTGATGCATTGCATCCAGGGCCTCTTCCTTTACCTTGTCTATCTTTTCTAAAACAAATTCCAGCTGATCTATCTGATAGTCCAGAGTGGACATAGTTTTGTTGAGGGCCCTTGGATGACCGAAGACTCCGAACTTGACCAGATCTTCGACTGAACAGTCGAACATTTGTTGGAAGGTCTCGTGCTGGAGTCTAGCATGTTCTAACTCTTCTGATATCGGACCTGCTAATGCTTGGAGTTCCTTATTCGCCTTCTCGATGTTTAAGTATAAACTGATATACTCGGCGATTACTCTTTCACTATCCTTGAGGATCTGGCTCCTCCAAGCAGAAACAGCCATACCCTGCTCGCCGATCTTTGAATACTCATTGATCTTCTCCTGACTGAGCAGCTCAGGAGTCTCGGCGGCAGTTGTGGGAGGTGCACTCCCCATCTTCTGTAAGGCTTGAAGCAGGTACTTGTTCTGCTCCTTCAGTAGCCTTTTCTCCTCTTTCGTTTCCTGAAGCTTTTTGCAGAGTGCATCAACTGCGGAAAGAGCTTCTCCCTGGAGACTTTCTGAGGATGTCCCCATTGTGACTTGGGTCACGGTGAAATCTGTCGGAGACAGATCTTCTTTCTCTTTGAGGGGGTTGGGGTACGCTATTTCCATGACTCTCTCACCTGCAGCGCTCTTTGAGAAGCGTGTAACCGGCTTGTGCTTCTTTGCTCCTTTAGCTGGAATGACCGAAAAGTCCATCGGAGCGATGGGGACTTTCCTCTTTTGTTGGCTCAGCTGCTGAGAAATCCAAGCTGGTCCTATAGAAGAAGGACCAGAGACAGAGGGGGAGGCAGCAACGGTAGAAGAGGGGAAAAACGTGGAGACACGCGGCGGCGGCATGGAAAGAATAGCCGAAGAAATGTCCACGGGAGGAAGGGAACCGCAACTGCAGAAGACATAGGAAGGGAAGGGAGCTCGGAGATGAGGGAAGAAATAGAGGAAGACAAATCAGCGAGGGAGGAGAAGATAGATGAAGAAGCAGGGGAAAGGGTAGAAGAAGGGGCAGAGGACACGACCAAAGGGATGGTCGTTTGAGTCACTCGAGGAGGGGAAGGAAGAGAAGAAGAAGGGATAGAAGGGACCTCTGAAGTTGTAGCGACGCCGACATCCTGGGTGGATGGGCGTATAGGACTATCCTCTGTCAATTCCTCATCAAGAGTTATGACTTGTTCTGGCTCTGAGGGAAGAGGACTTTCAGGGGCTTCCTCCTGAATGGTGCTAGGTTCACCTTCTGCACCTTTGCCTTTCAGCTGCTTCTTTGACCTTGGAGGTGCGTTGCCCAAAGGGGAAGTTGTGAAATCTACCCCGAGGTAGATTAGTCCGTTCATGCGGCACCAATGCTCTGTTCTTCGCATAGTCTCCTTGACCCTCTCCTCAATTGTTTGAGGAGCCTTGTTTCTGTCAATGGCCGGGAAGGGCCAATTGTCCCCATCTGTGTCATTATACACCTTATCTACTTCATCTTCCGTAGTCTGGAAGCCTTCGGGGACAATGGCCACTCCGTATTGGATGATTTCCTCCAATGCTAAGCGCGAATGATCCTTTCTTCTGAGTTCCACCTCATGGAGAACGTCAATGTAAATATCCTCAATTTGAGGGACATGGATCGGATCGAGCTTCGCTTTTGGCAGGCAGCTTCTTGGGTCGAAGGTAGGCCTGGCTGGGAAGTCATGCTTCAAGTTGAGTAGCTCCAGCTCTGCGAACATTTCCTTCGCCTTATGGTGGGTGGAGCATGTGTATCGGCCCACTTTGAGGGGGAAAGGAGTTCCACCCTTCTTTCTTTTGAGGCACTTCTCATGGTATGTGACCAGCTGTCTTGACAGTTCTAGTAGAATCAGCTTAGGCCCAGCATACCTTGGTAGCCTGGTTGGCTCTCCCAAAAAGTTGGCAGCCCTTAGATAGGTGAACGTGGGAAATTGGGTGAACAGGGCCCCCCATTTCTCTGTGACTGCCACTATGTTCTTGGTCGTCCGGCTATGAGTCATGTTTGGCCTCAGTAGGCAGATGACATGATAGAAGAATGCATCGTTAACTTTTGCGAAATGTTGGATGCTATTCTCCAGCCTCAGCTCTGGATAGTAATCAAATATCTTGGCCTGAGGCCATACTCCACTTCGGTTCAGCCCCGGATAATCCCTTGCTGACGCTGCAGCATAGACTACATAGGAGTTCATATGGAACACTCCTGTTGTGGCAAACTGTTGTAGCTGCTCAGAGATGGTGCTGCTGATTATTTCACCCCAGCAAAAGCGCTGATCGGGCAAATTCTTATTCATTGTCTCCAGGTACCGCAGCATCCACTTATGGAAATAGTGGGCATCTGAAAGCCCGAAGAATCTACTCAGGAAAGTGATAGTATCACTGAGTTCCTCTGAGAAATCACTTCGGTGGATAGTCTGAGGCCACCGGGTCACCACCTTCTTATTCTTTAGGTAGACCTCATTCATCAACTGCATGCACTGGTCTTCGTTGTCTTCCCAGGCCTTGATGCATTCTCGTTGGCTAACAGCCACGTAGTTCCGGTGATGAGGGATGCCAAGTATCAACTCAAAGTGACGGGCAGTGAGGTTTATGACTGCCTCGCCCTTACTGTTCTCGACACATCTTGTGTCCTTGTTGTAACATTGTGCAATCACCATCATGAATTCGTTGTTTACAGCGCTGACGGGGATTCCTCCGGCGAAGTGCAGGGCACTGCCTATTAACTTGTCCATCCATGGACTTCTTGTAACTTTTTGAGTCCTAACCCAGAACTCATCCATGTCAATGTGACCCAATTCAGAGTCTCTGACATCCATACTGCACTCAGCCTGTGATTCGGGCATCCTGACCCTCTGATATTTGTATTTCATCTCTTCTTCTGTCAGCTTAGCTTTTCCTCTTGGTTTGGTGGGCTTCTTGCTTGACGTAGACATGTGTTCTTTCGAACTCAGTTGCTGATCTGCACGAAGAAGAAGTGAGACCCAATCCAAAAAGGTTGAATTAGTCATTTGATCTTCCATTGGAAAGCTAGCAGAAGAAAGAGTTAGAGATTTTAAGGCTCAGGGCGCAGGAAAAATGCAACTGGCAGGCCAAATAGATAAGGCGCACAGAAAAGGAATGTTGCAGAGGTTATACTGGCGCCAAAGGTGCATGGCGCATGGATGAAGCAGGTTGCATTTTATAGCAGGGCGCACAGGAAATGCGTGTTACATTGGGGTTCGGTGCGCCTTTTGGCGCATGGGAAGATTGTGTAACATTAACAAATGGTGCGCCAAAGGCTTTGGCGCGGCGCATGAAGGTTTTACACAACATTATGTTACTGCAATGGAGGGTGCGCCCACGCCTTTCTAACTTTATACTCGCGCGAATAAGGCTTGTGTTGCATGAAAGCTGGGTGCGCCCTTTGGCGCATGGAAACATTATGCAGCATGGATAAAGGGTGCGTCAAAGGCTTTTAAGGAGGCGCGGGATTTAGACTTGTAGCATGCAAAAAGGGCACGCCATTGAGGGCGCATGAGTTCTAGGTGCAGCATGACAAGAGGGTGCGCCATTGGCGCGGGTTTTGGTCATGTAACATGGCGGGTAAGTGCGCCGAGGGGCGCAACTGTTTTTGTTGCAACAAAACGTGCCAGTGCGCCACAGAACTACACTAACTGCTCAAATCTTTTTCATTCTTTTCTTCCACTTCAAAAGTTACTTGGTCACATAAGGTTTTTTATACAAAAGGTTTTGCAGACCAAGCCCTTTCAAAACAGCTCCCCTTCAGCAGATCTGGAAAGAGGGAGGGAGAGGAGGAGGAAAAGAAGAAAACGTGATGGAATAGCACAGGGGGGAAAAACTAGCTTAATCATATTCCATTTAAAACTGGCCAGTAAACCAAAACCCCGACCAAGAACACAGACCAAGCACACAATGAAAAATGGAAAAGGGAGAACCTCTTACCTCGAATATATATTAAAAATTGAAGAGCGGGTCCACAGGGCGATGACAACGACAGAGCAGAGCTGACAAATCCAGAGCAATCACGTGTTTTGACAAAAAGGAATGAAAATGACATTGGGCGCGCACTGATATTTATAGAAAAACTTGTCATCAATGCGCCAACCACTTTTGAAATGGCGCATGAAAACTGACTGTCGACAGGGGAAAGTGTGCGCCCTTTGGCGCACGGAAGTATTCGACAACAGAAGAATGAGCGCGCCTTTGGCACACCGTATGCATTGTCGACATGAAGTTATGTGCGCCCTTTGGCGCACCAAAACTTGGTGTAACACATAGATTATATGCGCCCTTTGGCGCACCGAAAGACGTGTTAACATGGAAAACCATGCGCCAAAGGCTTTTAAGGGGGCGCACCAAAACTTGGTGTTACAAGGCAAATCCATGCGCCCAGCCAAAAAAGGCTCAAAAAGACTAAGTTCGAAAACTAGATTTCCCGGGAAGGGACTTTACGACATTTCGAACGCGGGGGATCCCTAACAAGGGATCGAAACAAAATTTTCCGTATGGTTATCGGTAAAATTTCCCTTGTCAATTTTACGGGATAACAAAATGCAAGATCGTTTAAACTCTTGAATGAAAGAGGAAGCATCTTCATTAGATTGGGCTAAAAAAACAGGAATCTTCCCCATTCTTAAAAGTAACCACAGTGAAATACCAATTCACAAGTACAATCAGTAAGACTTATGTGTACAAATAATTAGACTCACTACAATAGAAAGTGGCTTTACACCTTTCTACAGTAAAATAGGAATGACCACGGTAAACTATGGTAAAACTTGACTTACAACGGTAAAAACTAACTTTACTGTGGTAAACACTATTCACAGTAAAAAGTGAAGTTACTGTGGTAAATACTATTAATGGTAAAAAGTGAAGTTACTATGTTAAATACTATTCACGGTAAAAAGTGACTTTACCATGGTAACTACTATGCATAGTAAAAACAAGGTTACCCTTCAAATGATTTCTGACTAAGTGGAAATATCTCTCCAGAAAATCCACCAATGAGGAATGGTCTCTGCAACTAAACCAAAATGTCAACACCAATCCGGCACTATGATAATTCTCCACCGAGAACTCCTCGTGCTATGATTATTTACTAATGCATAAATTTTAGTTTGGTGGATGTAATATGGAAACATAACAATAAACATAACACAAGAATACCATAGACTATGATACGAAGGAATGATGAAAAATCTGAAATATCAAGTGTAAATTATAATATCAACATGAAATTGTTACAATCTCACCCATGAGGTTCTTCAAGTATTATTAACTTCACTTACCTTCCAACAATAACTATGGGATGAAACTTCACAATTACACCTCTTAATGGCTTCTTTAACACACTTACTCATACAATATTTCTCACTACTTCCTTCTATGCTAAATGAGGGGGGGTGGCCTCTTTATTTATAGGAATTTAGTCTTATCCACCCTATCTCTAAGATATGATAAGAAATCTCTTCCATCCAATCATATTCCATGCCTAAACTCTTGCCTTTACATGTAGTCATATCTTCTAAGATAAGATAAACCTTATCATCTCATATGGGTTCCACCCTTTTAGACTTTTCCATAAATAAAATACAAAAAATATTTATGACATCACTCTTTGTCCTTATTACAAATATAATATTCCTAATTTCTAATCATGTAGACCCTACTTCTCTACTTACCCCAACTTTGACATTTTAACATTACCGGACCAGTTACGATAAATATTTACTTTTTACCACAACATTCCTTTTGTACTTTGACTGTTACTGTACTTTACTTTACTAGCGGCACCGTTCTGAACTGTTGTTACTTCCTCCTGAGCATTCAAGTGTTGATATATGATTTCTTCTATAAAAGGATGTGTTCCTTTGATTGTGAAGTCATGCTTGATATAGATTGTATCTTCTTTCATTTGAAGATCTTTGACTGAGCCAGGATATGCTTGGACTCTTTTATTTCTTTCATTTTTGCACCTGAGTTTAATCTGATTTCGGAATAAATTGTGGATTTACCCGTCTATATGACTCAGCCTTGGATCAGTGGCATTGATCCAAGAGATGTTTTAAGTTTATTCTGGATGAACAAAAATTATAGACCTTACGAAGGTTGCAAGGTCTGAATGTGTGGAATAAGCAATTCCAGAGTTAACTCAGGCTGATCTTGTTAAATGAATTGGTTCCCGATATCGTAAAATCAGGAAGGTCTTGATCTTGAGCCAGGTAATAAATTCAGATACATTTATACTACTAGCTTATTAGCAGTGCTGGAATGAATCCTTTTCGTGAATGTATATTTGTTGGTTCTTATACTGAACGATTTTAATTGTTAAGACCTAAGCTGGATTTATTAAGGTTAATAACCTAAACCTAAACTATAACCTATGGGTTAGATTAGTGCTAATCTAACCTAGGCCTAAACTATAAACTAAATGTTCTAAGGTTAGTGACCTAGCGCTAAGGAGGTTAGACTAAGTATCACCTTAAATTCTAACCTATGTTTCTAACCTAACTAATGAACATGGAGGAAAGGGACCTATGAAGGGGTGCGAGCCATGGGCGGTAGTTTCTATGGCATTAAATGGGATGGATAAGTATGAAGGACGAGGGATTTGGTGGAAGTTTCAAACGGCTAGTGAAATCTAACGTGGCAGAGTCGTCAAATCTAGAAATAGTCTTTGATTTGTTTTTATCCATCGCCAACTATGGCGGTCGGTGGCAATGGAGATTGAGCGGGAATTTTGGAGTTAATGCAATTAATGAACTCGGTCTCCGAGCTCGGATTTCTCGGGAAGACATGCAAAATGGAAAACTGGTAGTTTGTTTGGGTTTTCATGCGCTCCGGTTTTCTCTCTGTTTGATCACTGGTTCTTCGAACCAGTCTACTTGGTGTTGCATGGCAACTATGAGAATAACTAGCTCTTTTCTCTGTCGAGGAAAGTTTATAAGGCATGGAAATAACAAATTATTGTTGTTGAATCTAACGTGGAAAAAGAGGAGAAGGCTCGAGCTCTTTCAGTGGTCTTCTTCGGATTTTTAAGCAACATTACCAGGCATGTTAGGCCCTAACTTTTAAAAATCTTGCTTTCCTTCAAATGATTTCATTAGAACAACTCTGTTCAGATGATTTTTGGGTTCAGTTGGTTTTTATGGTAGCTTTGTATGAATTAGTTTGCTGTATCTTCTTACTGGCTCGATTTTTCAAGTGAACCCTTGATGGGTGTGCATTGTGTTTCGAACGGTTGTACTATCTTGCTGTGTTTTGCATTTCGGTTAGATTTTGTAGAAATGCTTGCAAGGAAAATGTTTGAATTCGGACACTGTTGGAGTCCATGAATTGTTTTCTTGTTTGATTCAGACTTCAGTCGAACCTTGCTGTTTTCACTGGTTGAAAATGATACTGTTGGATTTCTTAAATGTATAGTATATTCCGACTTCTTTATAAGTTTTGTCGTGAATAATATATGTTATTGTTGCTGTTGGACTTCTTGAAATGAAAATAAGTTTTGGCTTCTATAGAAGTACAGCCGTGAATACTATATGTTATTGAATTCCATTGGAATCCTTGAGTAGATAGTATTTTTGACTTCTGTAGAAGCTATGAATTGAGAATACTTGTTAGTTAGACTCAGTTGGAGTCCTGAAAAGAAACTTTATCTTGTATTCTACTTCTGTAGAAGTTTATTTGTGAATACTGTTGTTAGCAGTGAATATCGCTGGAATAGACTCAGTTGGAATTCTTTTTATGTTTCGTATGTTTCGTCTTCTGCTTAAGCTTAGTTTGAATGCTGTTGTTTAGTTGAGATACTTAAGATATTGGTTCAGTTGGAATCCTTGATATGTATCTTGAATTCGACTTCTGTATAAGCTTGGTTATGTGAGTACTATTGATATTGGCTCTGTTGGAGTCCTTAATATGTATCTTGTATTTAGCACTTCTATAGAAACTTTAGTTGTGAAGACTGTTGGTGTTGAATTAGTTGAAAACCTTGAATGTTTTCGACTCCTTCTTAGGATTCTTGTGTTCCTGTCTGTTCGCTTCTGTCTTGTCAAATTAAAGGAAGTGGTTTCTTTTTAAACTCGACTCTGTATGAGTCCTTGCTATATTCGCACTATCTCGCTTGGATGAAACTTTGTTGAAAATACTAATGATTTGATGATGACCTTTATGAAGATCTTGTTGAGGTTATTATTTCCTGAAAGCGACTTCTAATTTACACCCATGTTGTATAATCATAGGGATTTGTTTCAGTTGAATGAAGCTGTGCAAGTTTGTGTTAGATTCAGTGTGAATGTCACTAGGTATGCATATGGAAACGTCATTTGTTTTAATGCTATCTAGCCTCTTGTTTGACTGTGATAAAGAGGTTATTCTTTTGATTTCGGCTTTTGATTTAAGTCCTTGCTGTGTTTTAGTAGGGATTAGATTGAGCTGTATGTTGATGAGTGTTTCGACTCAGTGGGATTGTTCTTGTGTTTGAGCATGATTACGTCTTCTGTTATCGTGAATATCTAGTCGTGTGCTTGACTGAAGTAAAGAGCTATTAACTGTACCTTGACAAGTGATGGCGTTGGATATTTTCTCGTTTGTTGAATAATATGGAAGGTTATGTGGAGTCTATTTGATGGATTATTCATCACTGCCTTGTCACGAGAGCTACTGTGTTATTCAGTAAGTTACAGGCAATTTTTATATTTGTATTTTGACGGACTGTAATTCTTCCTGTGGTCTCGACTGGCTTAGTCGCAGGCGTATAATGTGAATGCATTACTCTTGAGTGGACGGTACAGTCATGAGCATGATTGGAAGGGACATCTGAATGTCTCGGTTTCTTTCTCTTCTGCTGTAAAGTATATGTTGATATATTTATATTTAATTGTTGGAATTGTTAATACATACTGATGGATTCATGAATTGTTAGGATATTCATTTTTGTTGAATGTAATGGTCTGTCGGATGTTTGCTGTCCTTGGGATTCAGATGGATAGTTGTTTTGGATACATTTGTTCTTCTTGGTCACTAATATTTATGAAGAAATATCTGAAAAGTATCTAGGACTATTTAGTAACTATAATATGAGTTACGCGTTTATAGTCATGTTTGAATTACAAAAGAGCATAGTCTGAAATATGTTTACATGTTTGGTGAAATGATTTCATTTAAACAGGTTGTTTAATGAAAACAATTGGTGGATTGCAATTGTTTTAAGAATTAGTGCTTATCATGCTCAGTTCACCGAACTGACCCATGTTGACAATTTTTGCAGATGATTGCTGTAAGTGGTAAAGGCACGCAGATCTGATATGATGTTCAGATTGTTTAATTTGGTCTTATGATGAATTACAGCTTGATTCTCTAAATGTACTACTTGAAGAAAGATGTTCTTTTTCTGTTGAGTATTGTATCAAATATGCTGAATGCATAAAATGTATTTGATTAGCTTTGAAAGGAATGAAAAGAGGTATTTGTTACTTATGTGTTTGCATTCGTATCTTGATGGTTTGATCTTCTTCGGTTCGAATGATCTTAAGAGCATTGTTATTATTGTATAACTTGGAGACTTTTGTGATTATCTAAGTAAGCTTGCAAGGTTATGTGACTGAATACTTATGATTGTTTAGTAGTTCTATTATGTTCTATCTAAAGCTAAATTGGAATTCTAGATCACTGTCTTTTGGGAAGCTAAGGTTAAAATAAACCTGAGCAGGAGCTAAACGAGCTGAATAAATCATTACTTCCTAGTCTTGATCTAAGTCAAGACAACGTTTAATTGGATTCTTAATCACTATATCTCGATACTAACAAGTAAGATATAAATTCAGTTATGAGAACTGATATAAACCTAAAAAAAAGGGTTTGGTTAGCAATCTCATGTGAAGATTGAGGGTTAGTGTCTAGTTTCGTTGATTTAGAATTATGTATATTCTATGAACTCCTTGATGGGACCTCTAGTCTTAATAACTTCTCTTGTGTAATGGGTTTTATTAAGAAAGGTAATTCTAAGGTGAGGAACCCAGGGATTGGGAAAGACTACCCTTAAGGGAGCGTCTTATAGTATAATTTTAACTCAACGTATGTAACACTTATTAATAAGTAGATCTTTTCGAGGCGGATTTAAAGGTTGACGGCACAAGTCAACTGCAGGGTTGTACCTTCGAGAAGATTAGGATCTTCTCGAAGATACAACAATGCAGGTGACTTATGACGACACCCTTTGCATTGATCGTTAAGATTTACACCTTAAACTCGAACAAGTTACTCTGGGACTGATTAGGAATGTGGTCACGTTATAAGGCTGCCCTAGGAGACTCGGGGTATCTTGACACACTGGATTAACTAGGGTTGACCCAGTATGTCAGCGTATCCCTAGTCCTCGGGAGCATCCCTATAACGTTGTCATCTTACTAATCCATTCCTGAGTGAATAACTTGGGACAGGAGAGTCTGACAGAAGTCAGTATAAGACATTCTACATAACATAGGAATGGGGTGAAGGACGTATTCCAGATTGACGAGTATGCCGTCAAGGAATACGAGACATAAGCAGTATGTTTCAAATCTTTGGCCAAAGTATCGCAAGCTGCTGATTGCGTTGTCCTAAGTCACCTAGTCTAAGGGATGAGATGCCGATGAATAATGGTAACAATTATTCAGATAGGTTCCTTGGACAGAGCATTCTGAATCCCAGATTAGGGAAGAGAACCGCAAGAGTGATGTGTTAAATAAAAATGCCAACTCTTAATACTCATGAATAGATCGGTAGATTACCGAGTCATGGAATGAATAGATCGGAGGTACTCCGAGTCATTACAGCTGCATATGGTTATCTGTTATGAGAATGGTTGTTTTGATTTGTGAGTTCTAAATTATGTATTTAGAACCAGGAAGCATTTATCAAAAAAAAAATTACTTGTTCTAATGTATAAAAATGAAATGAGATAAAACCCTGATGCTCAAGGTGCTTAATTCATTATTTTAAATCATAACAATCATTGTCATGATTTCCATTAACTTTGTGATAATTGCAAATGGGAGTCCCATGTATTTGGAAAGCCTATAAGGAGGGTAACAATGAGTAATTGGCATTTGTCTTGAAAATCATGGTGTAAATCTTGAATTAACGCTAAGATGGGTTGTTTAGATGGAGTATTAAGACTGATAGGGTCTTTAGATAGACGATTGAAAATGGAACTTACTTGTGAAGGTGGCATATCATAGGGGAGGTAAATAGTGTGTAATTATTTTTGAAGATCCTCTTTGTAAGGTGGGTGCATTTGAGGTAATTGATACAAAGAGACTTGAGGAGCCTTATGATCCATGAAAAAGAAACTGATAGAATAGGGATCCAAATGACCGATCACGAGTGAGGTTCACCAAATGATTTAATGTAAATTGAATTAATTAAATCTTATTTTCAAATTAAATATTTTACCGAATGATTTATAAATGCTAATATTAAATGAGACACAAGCAATAAGCAAGCAATGATATGAAACCCTAAGAAAAAATGAGAGATAGGAGGACTTAGCTGATTTTTTAGTGAATGGGAAGTGATCTGGACTGGTGAAATACTAAAATAGACTAAGAAGAGTGTCATAAAGGCTCACTAGAGGTTCTGAACTCTAAAAATACATAAGATATGAACACCTGTGGGAGGGCAGGAACACCCAAGAGATGGTGTCTAGATTTGAGCGTTGGTGTCTAGGTAACTGTTGTGGATATGGGTCATTCAGTGTCAGATAAGATTCACTGTTGGTATCTATTTGTCACTTTGGAATTTCTATATGATCTATTACTATACCTATAACCTACAAGAAATAATTTCACCTACTCATACACACAAACCACATCAAACCTAAAAAGTAAAATTCAGAATGGGGAGTCAAACTGACCCTGACAGTCACTTGAAGA
Source organism: Taxus chinensis (assembly GCA_019776745.2). Classification (NCBI taxonomy): domain Eukaryota; kingdom Viridiplantae; phylum Streptophyta; class Pinopsida; order Cupressales; family Taxaceae; genus Taxus; species Taxus chinensis. The sequence goes on along the minus strand of CM034157.1, from coordinate 260,299,993 downwards.
TGAACTTAAGACAAAACGTTGCACTACATCTCAAACTCCATATATTTATTGTGTGTGGGGGTATAAATGATGCCCTAGGATTCTCTTGTGTAAGTTTCAAAAATGATAGTGGGATATGATAGCTAGATGTACCAGATGTAGATATATGTGTGGGATGGAATAGAATAGAACTTCCCCTTCCTATGTTGTGTATGTAGAAGTACATTCAGTCCCTTGTCCCTTGAATGGATGTGCTAGATGGATTCATTTAGAAGCTCTTTAGTGCCTTTGGATGCAAACTTATGTTGACAATATGTATATTTTTAAAGTGATTGGTCCTTTATATTGAACACATGACTATGCATTTATATGATTCCCTTATTTGAATTTTGTAATTGAAAAATGGAATACAGAGCCTATAAGTGATAAAAAGTAATTCCAAAAGATAACGAAGATACCTTCAAACAGGATAGTGAGTAAGATAAGAAAGGATTAGGGGTTCACATAGAAGGGACAGCGGCATTTCTTGGCATTGTTCGTGTCCTAGTTAAGCGCTATTGTCTAGAGCCATAGAAAGATTAAATAAGTAAAATACTGGACTGGGCTGTAGGATGTATAGAAGACTAAATAGAAAGTGGAGAAGTAAAAGGAAAATGACCAAATACAATCATCAACTACTATTTTTCTTGCTTATGAATCATATGAACACTAATATGCATACTTTTAGGACCTAGAAATGTACCCAAGTGCATATGATTTTGTGTCTACATTAGGATGTTTGGATCAGAATGTAGAATGTAGTCAAACATACTGTGTAATTGGAAGAATCAAGTAAGATACTACACATATTTTTTGCTGAGATTCAATACTCAGTAATAGCCCGATTGTCTAAAAATCATGTTTCTTCACTATAGAGGAGTAGGCATATAGACTTATGAGGTATCATTTCAATCAGGAAGTTGGTTAACAACAAAGAACATATGTCTTGACATTTTTTAGATGTGAATAGCTAATTTTCGAGAATATCTTTGACAAAGGGTATTGGGAAAAGCAAGTTTTTGCATTATTTGAAGAATTTGTTTGGGAGTTTGTGATCAAGATTCATTCTTGCCAACTTTTCGGAAATGTATACTCAGCTCCATAATAATGAGGAGATTGTGAAAGGTATAAATTAATTTGGATGAGGTGTTCTGAATATATGGCTGAGATTTGCTCCTTTGACCCTGCATGCATCCTCATTATTATCAAATATCTGTCTTACATTATTATGATGTCTATGTTTATCTGTAGATCAAGTTTAGATCTGCATTCCTAGATTTCGAGATATGAAATTTTAAAAAATTCAATTTATAAATTGCATGTTTTGCAGTAAATTAGTTATTCTTAGGAAAAAGAAATTAAAAAAATTCTTTGCATGCATTATTTTTAAGTAGATCATTTTTATTAAAATCCCTCTTAATAATAGAGGCAATTCATAATTAGTTGCATAAGTCATTGATTCCCTCTATGGAGGTGAATCTCAAGAAAGATGAGGAAGTAAAAAAATGTCATGCACAACAATGTTGTATTAGAGTTTATTGCCAACATCAGGGACTCTTTTTATTTTGCAATTATTTTAATTTTGTATTTTTTGTTCATTTTTTTTGTCTGCTAATTTCTACAAGATTAGTGATGTTCTCAGGGTATGGATCAAAAATGTTGTGTCCATTTTACATTCTAGTGGTTGGTAAATTAACAATAACCTGTCACTTCCTCCTTCTATTGTATCCCTACATAGCGAATACAAAGGAATAAGAGCCCATAATGGAAACTCCTCACCTATGATCATGAAGTAGCAAGTCCATCATAAGACCATTGACATTCTTTGTCAGATAATTCAACCAATTCATCCTGTCTAATATGATCGGTTCACCTTTGCCATAATTGTTACCATCCTATGAAAATTATAAGAGCTTTGAAATAGGGAATGGACATCCATTCAAAACATTATGATGAAGATACTATCAAAAAATGTTTAATTGTATAAGTTCCCTCGTAGATTTATGCATAATGTGGAAGTTATGTGGATTGTTTGATAGAAATATGCCAAAGTCACATAGTGTGAATGGTATCATGAAGACTGCAATGATTGTGGGAAGATGCAAAAAAAGGTTTTGTTGAAAATGGATTAGAAACTTTGAAGAAAATGTCATTATATCGGTGTAAACCCCAAGGATCCACAACCTTTTACAATAGCCTCCTAGTAGACACTAAAATTCAGTAAATTATCCTTGTATGGTGCCAAGCTTTGTATCACCTAAGATAAGAAATAAAAGATACATTTATTCCATTATCTCTTTTGCAACTTGTTTTCCTCTATTCTCTTATTTTTCTGCACTTCATAGCAAACTATTTGATTAAAGTAGTATCAAGAAGGAACTTTTAGTGTCCATTCTCTAGATTGAAATATAAGGAACGGTGTGTCTTTAAGTTTGTTAGTCTTGACTAATGTACAGTCCCACTTCTTCACATTCACCAACTCTGATTTCAATTTTAATCTTCTTATTTGGGTCATTTCATCTTCCTAGGGTCGAACTTTATTAGAATATTTCACCTATGACAGGAAATAAAAACCTTTAATGTTACTTTATATCTCACTTAACACTCAAAATATCGCTATTGAAAATATCATTCCAAATGAACTCAAATGGCTCCTAGCAATCTACCCAAAGGTTATATGCACATCATCTAGAGTGAGTCCCTAATACAAGTATGAAGCACTCAGCTAGATCATAAGAATATAGATTACATCCAATAATAGGAGCCTCCCCAGTACACAAGGAGGGGTCATAGATCCATGAGTTTTAGCAAAATCCAATTTGTCACTCAAAGAATGACATAAGGTTTTTAATCAACTAAGTGTTAGGTCACATATTTGATGCATACCATGTCTCACTACTACTGCACTAGGTACATTTTATACTACACACTTAGCCTACTATCTTGCTTTCAAGGGACACGAGGGAACCCGTAGAGGTTTTTTTATTGTAGTCACACTTGCACAAACACCTAAGATAACTACATGAGTATTGTTCCTATAATAAGGGCATGTACTATAGCAATGAGGATAGGTTCAACAGCTAGGAGTTTGACTACCAGGGGTAGTTCAACCTCAATCACACACACACACGTGTTTTTTCCATTTGCTTTGTGAATTTTATGATGAAAGGTTTGTACCATGTTTCTAGCGGTTTCCACTTTGAAAATAGGTGATTAATGGAGTCATATTGATGTTATACAAGAAAGAGTTACATTTCATCAATTCATGGTGGCACTAAAAAATTCAAGTTTAATGTTGTTCAAAGGGATCAAGATGAGATATTTCCAGGTACTGACGATTGTATAATCTATGAGATGGACCATAAAACATTCATAAGAGATATAAAATGTTGTATGAAGGGAACAATGTTGAAGAACTTTCACTAACAAAGCTAATATTTTCTAACTTTACATCATGATTGGATATTACTCTTAACATTAGTTCTTCTCATTTTCCATGTACCCTAGAGTTTCTATCACGTACTTGTAGATTTGAAAAATTACTATCGTTTATGAGGGGAGAGTCAAGTATGAAAGCATTATTCGAGTGCAGATGAAGGAAACTATGTTTGAAGCAATTAATCATAAGTTTGGAAGTCTGCATTGGCCTTTAAAAACCCTTTATCCTTCTATCATTTTGACAGAAATACACCCATTTGATATTTTTAGGAGGAAGAAGACACCCCCCAATCTATAGAAGCTCATGAGATTTTCCACACTAGAGGTGTTCATGACGATAACATTCTTGTGCAAATCTAGTGAAAATTTCCTTGATTGGCATCCATGAAATACATTCTTCTAATGAACAATCAAAATTGAGTATATTAATTGTCATAGGTCATGGGTAAGCCTTATTGTAGGATTGTGGAACTAAACTGAAATTCTTGGCAAGATCCATTCTTGAGTTCCTAACTTAGGCCAAATGGAAATGCACATATATGCAATGAGGAAATTATGTTTCTCTTTCATGTGCACCAATGTTTAGCATTAATATGAAGAAAATGGATAGCTTGATTTTATTAGGGACATGCATCTAATAGATGAGCATGAAGGTGAAGGTAATCTTTTTATCATATGTTTGTGCAAGAAGCCTCATGATATGCATAAAAAATGGAAGCATTATTTAAAAGGCATGTGAATATTCTCAATCTTGAAGAAAACATCTCCACCATGGAGGATGATATCAAGGAAAATGTAGAGGTAATTTGGATTGAATAAAATTATTCAGATCAGATGAAGGAGTCTCATGAGTGGAGTTGAATGTCATACTTATTACTCAAAAGACATTTGAACATGATACCAATTTTGAACAGAATCCATATGTAATAATTACATCTTGAGTGTAAGAATACTTTGTTGGGACCCTAACGTAGCTTCTAAATCTTAAAGGCATGTAGGCACGCACGGGCGGAGGAAGTGTGCAAGTGAAGGTACGTAAGGAAGAATTCAAAACGGGTTCTTGGAGAACCAAGGAGGCGCACCCACGAAGCACAATTCGGGACTTAGCCATTTTTAGCCTTTTGGACAGAACACATGAAGAATGTGTTCCATTTGGATAAGGTTCCAGCCTGGCAACAGGGTGTCCTGGAAGGAATATACCTTGCGATAAGAAGATCCAAAAAGCTAATCATGACATGGAGAGGCATGCGCCTGGGGCGACCCACACCTTGACACTTGGGGCTAGATCTGAGGTTACAGAGGAGTTTGTTAGAGCTCAGATGCCTATTTATACGTGTGCCCTTAGCAAAGAAAAGAGAGACACAAGTGAGGTAGCAGAGCTCTGTAGAATTACTGCGAGAACTATGGGATAAAATGGGTAGATGATTATAGGAATAATGTAATAAGGGAATGGGGAATGAAAATTTTGTTTTGTGAGCATACATGTATGGATCCAGATATGGCACATGACTATGGTCTCCCTTCTGTAATATTTTATAAGTAATGCTATGAATGAATATGATAAGGTTACCATGACAATTGTATTAAGATCCTTTCTCTGTATTACCTGCATATTTCTATTATGCTTTTGATCTTGTATAATCATGAACCTTATTTGAATGTTAAGTCTATTTGTGGATTTACAACTTCCTAGTTCTGTTAATTTTGTTAAGCACTTTTAATTTGATATGACTGAAAGGGTATAGAAGCCATTATGAGCTCTATAGCTTTTTCGTGTCCTTTAAATCACTAATTCAAGACCATGAATGATGCCTTCCACTAAACTCACATAAAAGAGAGACTCGGCTCCCTCTCACATGCCTCGAGTGAGTGCCCAGCACCTGCTGGGTGATAGGCCGGCACGCATGAGGTTCCCTTGTTCTTGGTGGGTGCAAAAATGACTACATCTTGGTTCCGTTGCTGGGACCTCTTTTTGAAGTTGTAGTGGAACATGGCATACATCATGGTCTATGCAAAAAGTGATTAACGTTGGAAGGTGTTGAAGATTGGTTTAAAAGCACGGAGGACGAATTCACTCAGAGATTCAATACTGGACCTGGGTTTGACACGTGAAGATGGGTGGAAGACACTCTTTATCATGAGTTGTACGAAACCTTCTTCTATTGTTTCCCAATAGAGTTATTTGAATGGCTCTCGGCTTATACATCTAGATCAGGGTGGTATTATAAGTCACACCCTTGGACCCAAGAAACATATCAGAACTTGCAAGATGCTGATCTAACGTGGACCCATGCTATAGATCATTGGTGGAAGGGAGTATTGACTAGCTACACTCTGGAATACGCCATTTCCACGTATTCCTATCCAGAAGTTGTTGAGTTTGAGTTTTTACGGGAGCCCAGAGGATCATTTCTGCTTGTTATCCCCCTTGCGATCAAAATCTTGATGGTAACCATGGGTTTAGAGGCATTTCCTATGGCCAGCTAAACCACTCTGAGCACTTGGTGAGGAAGCCAGGTTGGGGAAAGATGGCTGATATAACGACTGAAAAGGAAAGGGAGGAGAGACAACTCAAGTATAACGAAGCACGTGAAAGGGAGATTGATAGATAGCATGGGATTACAAGTGGGTTATGGAGCTAGACATGGTGGAAAGGAGTTGAGGTTCATGCGGAGGATGTGGAACCCAAATGGTCTGTGATACCCCATCTTGGTAAGTGTGGGAGAGAAAACCTTGTGGCTTTTGATGAGAGTCCATCATAGAGAAAGAAGAGTCATTGGCACACATCTGACCCCACCTAGCGACCAAACCTTGGCACTTGGTTTGTTTGAATGAGGGAAAAGTATAGTTGATCCATTTGATATCAGTGGAAGCAACCAATCGGCACCCAGAAGATACAACTTCTCATTTGGGACTTCTATGGCTTCACACACTATTCCAGTATTTGGTGGAATGTTTGGACAAGGCACATATACAGCTGGTTTTGGGAGCACACTAGGAAGTGGTGGGGGAAATACGACTGGGAGTGGCACTAGTTCACAAACTATTGGTGTGTAATTCAGTGGGATGATAGGGAACGTTCGACATGACAAACATAGGCCCTGTACCTAACATAGGAGGATCTGGAGGTGGAAGTGGTGGAGCTGGTGGCTCAGGATCTAGTGGGTTTGGTGGAGGAGGAAACACTAGAGGAAACCAAGGGACTGGATTGGGAGGACAAGGGCCTCAGCCACCTCCTCAAGTTTTCTTTGAAATGTCTCTACACTTACTAGATTACAGTGGGATAGAAGATGCCACAGAGCATGTGCATAAGTGCGAGCTGCTATGGCACGCGAAGGGGATCACGACCCAGGATCAAAAGGCCAGTCAATTTGTGACAACCTTGCAAGGACGTGCACATAGTTGGTATAGAAAGTATGACCCTCATCAGACTGTTGTGGATTATACCACACTGAGAAATGCATTCTTGGTGGAATTCCACATACCTGAGTTTGAACAGAAGAGCATCAGATCCCTCAAAGAAATGTAGTAAGGAATGGTAGAGAGCATGCAGGGAATATGATGCACATTTTAAAACTCTATTGTCTAAACTATCTTATGATATCCACCCTTCACAACATGCTCAGTGGTTTGTCAGAGGGTTGATCACACCCTTTAGGAGGGCTTTGTCTCATAAAACATTCACAGACCCGCGTGAAGCATTGGAAGCTACTTTGCACACTGAGGTAGTTGGTAGTGTTGACACTGGTGTTAGCCCATTTCTGGAGGCTCAGATCACTGCCATGGCTAAGCAGTTGGAGAAATTATCTACCAACACAGTTCTAGAGACTCGTGGTGGGATGTGGTGCACAGATTGTAACATAGAAGGGCACACAAAGGATAATGGTGGGATATGTACTCAGAAGGCGGTATGCACCATAGTGGTAAATTGTGAAATATGTCACGGGGACCATGATGCAAGTAGGTGCCCCCTGTTACAGTGTGATCCATAAAAATGTATCTTGTTATTACAAGATATGTACCTCAACCACACATGACACCAAGGATTGTAGATTGATTGACCAGATTCATGAGGTAATTGATCTTGGTGTGCGCCAGACTGGCATTGCCAGTAGTTCCAAAGGAGATGAACGTCGGTATGAAGAATGTGGAGATGGAGGTGCGCATGGAAGAGGATTTCACAGAGGATTTCATGGCCATGGTAACTGCAGAGGAAGAAGTGAGTTCCCACATGGAACATGCTTTAATTGTGGAGCCACAGACCATTATAAGTGTGAATGTCCAGATCTTCTACAATGCTCATGGTGTGGAAAAAAACATAAGTATGAAGAGTGCCCAGAGTTATATGAACATATGAGTCAGCAGCACCAGAAGGATAAGGGTGCTGCCATGGTGAGTATTAAAAAGGCTGACATGCAATGACTCCCACGAGTAATACGTGAATCAGAACTAGAGCCTGTTATGGTAAAAACAAGGGTGGAGTTCACGTGCATAAGGGTGCTCCTAAGAAAAGACCTCTAGTTTCAAGGGAAAATGTAGTACATGGGAAGTATCCAAACCCGGCTCACCAGAAAGAAGTCTACTAGGAAACCATGGACGTAATTTGAAGTTTACAAGGGGAGATCCAATGCTTAAAAGAGAAAACTAGAAAAAATGAGCAAAGAAGACCAGTAGAAGCACCAAGGGATGACTTGGATGAGGTTAAGGAGGTGTGTAAACTACTGAGGTAAGAGAATGTTATTCCCCTGCTAGGAGCATGGTTGAGAGAAAAGGTACCACGCACGGGGAAGAACACAAAAGGTAGATCCTACATGCAAACCTCCCACCTCATAGCCTTGATTATGACAAAGAGATCACCTTGAACGTAGTAGTGGATGGATGGCTACTTAGCAACATCCTCATTGACACAGGCACGGAGGTTAATGTTCTCACTTTGGATGCCTGGCATCAAATGGGAAGACCTACATTACAGCCATCTTCAAATGTGTTGTATATGGCAAATAAGACAAAGGAAATGCCCATAGGTGTCTTGAAGGATGTGACCATTACCATTCAGGGGACTAAGTTCACTGGGGATTTTGAATTCTTGGCACTTTCTGAGGTGGATAATTTCCCAGCATTACTTGGGCATCTGTGGTGCTATAAGAGTAATGCAGATCTCCAGTTTAACAAGGGGTACATAAGTTTTGAAAATAAGGAAGAGAGGGTGATTATACCACTTGCTGATGGAAATTCCACACCCTATACTGAACCCCTTGGAGAGGAAGTCCTGGACAGAATATATGTGCGCTCCATAAGAGATCCAGAGACCATCCACCCTACAGAAGGAGTCATCCAGTTTGATGATGCTCAATCTGTCAGTGATACTACCAGTATAGCATGCGATAATTGGGCACATGGGACTTATGAAATGATTGGGTGACATCTGAAAGGATCGGTGACCAAGGTAACCATGGCACGTATAGTTCGGTGCCTGGGAGGAAAGGCAATAACCAAGTATTCTGGGGATGCATACCCTGAGGTATTTTTGAGAGAAATGGAAGCTCAATGGAGGGAGGACGAGCGACGAGGTATGTTGGGTTATGTTTTGATAGGCACAGCAGTGAGGTGGTGGGCCACGCATAGTGAAAACTTGTTGGAGTGGCATGAAGTTAGAATTGTGCTCACTGTCTGATTCTCGAAGAGCAATATACCCACCGCTATCAAGGATTACAATGGCAATGAACCCACCTCTTCCCACATCTAGGCATGTGAGAGGGTCTGGGGAGAAGGCATGGAAGCTTTACCACCCTCCCTTTGGGTGCACAAGCTATATTCGACACTACAAGGTTGTGCACGTGCTTGGTACATCCATTCTGAAACTCACCACCAGACGGGAAATTGGTAGGAATTAGTGGCTGACCTGGTTCACACATTCGAGTACCGAAGTACCAAGCAACCGGTTGATGAGGTGTTGCAGGCTATCAAGCACCTCACTCTGGGGGATTGCACCATGGTGGAAGATAGATTAGTAGATTTACTTGGTGGACCTAGCTTGGAAGCGCGGTTCGAAGAGGAGGAACCAGAAGACATACAATTCGAGCACACGTGTGCTGAAAAGGAAAAAGGAAAGATGGTATACATTATTGATGGAGAGGAGATGGAGAGCCTGAATGTTGACCATTCGGTTGGGACGCATGAGGTAGTTGATAGTGTGGATGCATGTGCATGCGTGTATCATGAACCACTCAAAACCAAGAAAGTTAACATCGGCTCGGAGAAGGAGCCCAAGGAAGCTATCATTGGGGACTACTGGTCAGACAAGGAAGTATCAAAGATCATCGATCTCTTGCGTGAATTTGAGGATTTATTCCCACATGGATACCATGAGTTGAAAGGCATCCACCATTCATTGGGGGAAATGAGGATAAAGTTGAAGGATGGTGCACCTAGGTCAGGAAGAGGCCTTACAGGATGAATCCCAACATGCACGTAAGGGTTAAAGAAGAGCTAGACAAAATGATAGCATCCGGTATCATTAAGGCTGTGGAGGAATCAGAATGGATAAGTCCAATGGTGATCAACATAAAGAAGGATGGACGGATTAGGATATGTGTGGATTACAGGGAGTTGAATGTTGTTTGTATCATAGATCCTTTTCCCACCCCCTTCACTGAAGAGATTTTGGAAGGAGTTGCTGGGCGCGAGGTCTATTCCTTCACGGATGGATTCTCAGGATATCACCAAGTAAGGATTGCCAAGGAAGACCAAGAAAAGACAACTTTCACCACTGAGTGGGGAAGCTTTGCATACACGGTCATGCCCTTTGGATTGAGGAATGCACCCACTGTATTTTCACGCATAGTGGTACAAGCATTTCAGGACTTCATCCACAAGTTCCTTCAAGTATATTTGGATGATTGGACAGTGTATGGATTGGTCAGGGACCATTGTGATAACTTGAGATTGATGTTTGAAAGATGTCAGTAGTTGAGGATTTCCCTCAACATCAAGAAATGTGTCTTTGTAACTCCTTTTGGAACGTTGTTGGGGCATATCATATGCAAAGAGGGCTTACTGGTGGATCCCGCAAAAGTTACAGTTATTGTGGGATTAGGGGAGCCTACCAGCCAAAGCACCATGCACAGATTTCTTGGACACACTGGGTACTACAGAAAGTTCATTAAGGGATACGCCAGGATCACCGTGCCTTTGGAGATATTGCTCAGACATAAGAGTGCCTTTCAGTGGGGAGAGGCGCAGCAGAGGGCATTTGACACTCTAAAAGAAAGGCTTATCACCACACCTATTCTACGATTCCCATCATGGGATAAACCTTTCCATGTCCACGTGGATGCCTCTGGTACAACAATGGGAGCCATTCTTGCTCAACCAGGAGAGGGGATTGTTGATCATCCCTTGTGTTTTGCAAGTAGAAAGTTGACACCAGCAGAACAGAATTATACAATGACTGAGCGTGAGGCATTGTCAATGATCTACGTGCACTCCACAAATTTAGACAATATCTGCTGGTGACTCCCTTCATATTCTACACTGACCATATGGCCTTGAAGTATCTAGTAAACAAAGTAGTGTTGCAAGGGCACATATGTCGTTGGGTACTTTTATTTCAGGAATTTGAATTCAGAGTGGTGGTAAAACCTGGAAAGAACAATTGTGGGCCAGATCATTTATCAAGGATTGATTCGGGAGAGGACGCGCAAAGTATCAAGGAAACCATGCCAGATGCAAACTATTCAGGTTGTGGCACGTGCCCTCAGGAGTTAGAAGACATTGTTGTTTTTCTCAAGGAAGGTGTGGCACCCGAAGGGATGAATGCACTGGAAAGGAAAAGGTTAGCCATATGCACCATGCCCTTCATGTTGATCAATGGGGATTTGTATAAAATGGGCCATGATGAGGTTTTGCACCGGTGTGTATTAGAACATGAACGCATGGCCATAATAGAAGAATCCCATGGTGGGATTGCTGGAGGACACTATGTGGGGAATGTAACCACGTGCAAGATCCTAGTCACCGGACTATGGTGGGAGATGATTCACCAGGATTGCATTGAGTTTTGCAAGGCCTGTGACCACTTGCCAACACCTTGGAAAACCTAAAAGAAGGGATGAGATGCCCTTGCGCCCCATCACCAGCGTGGAACCTTTTGAGAAATGGGCAATAGATTTTGTCAGACCAATCTCACCAGTTGCGCGAAGGACTAACTCATGGTATATCATTACCTGTACTGATTATCTGACAAGGTGGGCAGAGGCCGTGCCCACTAAGGATTGCACCACAGCCACGACTGCTAGATTTTTGTGGGAGAACATTATAAGCAGGTATGGGTGCCCATTAAGTTTAACAAGTGATAGGGGCACTCACTTTTTAAATGAAACCATCAGGATTCTATTGGTAGAATTCATGGTAGCCCATCACAAGACTACCCCTTATCACCCTCAGGAAAATGGGACTGCAGAGGCATTTAACAAAATCCTTAGTCACACATTGACTAAGATATGTGATGTGGGTAGGCAGGATTGGGATGACAAGGTGTCAGCAGTTCTTTGGGCATACAGAACAACGTATAAAAGATTGAACAAGGCCACACCATTTCAATTGGTGTTCGGCATGCGAGGCAGTTTTTTTTGGTCAAATTTATGCTACCATCTCTGCGTATAGCATGCGCAGGAGGGTTGGATGATGAGCAAGCACTGGAAGAAAGAATAGATGAATTGATAAAGTTGGATGAAAGGTGCTCACTAGCAAGATGGAGCCAAACAACTGAGAAGGCAAAGCAAAAGGCATGGCATGACCACCATATTAAGAACAAAAAGTTTGAGGTTGGCCAGATGGTATTACTATATGATTCTAAATTTCTACGCCATCCTGGAAAGTTGAAGGTACATTGGTTGGGTCCTTATGTAATTTCATACATCCTTGATTCAGGCGTGTGCCAGTTACAAGTGCTGGATGGAACAAAATTACCTGGACACTTCAATGGGAGTAGGCTGAAGCCCTACTATAAATAATGCTTCTTGGTGTTTGTAAATAAGGTAGTTTTTCCAGTTAGTTTAGAATTTCCTTTTATGCTTTTCCTTTCTTGTATTTCCCTTTCACGTTGTTGTTTTGTTTTGCACTTTGGGCACCAGTAACCTTATTACTTTTTGACTTATGAATGCACAGAGGACCGCACATCATTTTAGTGTGGGGTGAGGTGATAAAGAGAAGCATGGAGTTATTCTGCCAGGAGGATTGGGTTGGTAGACCGTTTGAATTGGCCCTGTTGAAAAGATGCATTAGGAGAAAAGAAGGCAGATTGGTGGCAAGATAAGGTTACATTGGAAATCCACGTACAAAGGAGAAAAGTGCAAAAACATGAGGTAGGTGAAAGCAAGAATCATGAGGATGGAAGAAGTGCCTTTGGTGCTGGTAACACACGCACAAGAGTCTTCTGTCAAGATGGATTATTTGCGTGCCAGAAGGTTGGAAAAGTTTTCACACAAGGATTTGGCGCGTAAGGGGAAGCACTGAAGTCAGGTTTTGTTTGAAAACACCACATTAAACATTGTTGTATGGTGGTAGGTAGCCTAGCCTTTAATGCGTAAAAGTGGGAAAAGCTATAAATACAAGAATGGGCATTTCATTATTTTACTTTGCGAACACAAGAAGAGTGATTTTCTTTCAAGAGCTAGGGTTTCGAGAACTGACTCGTGTGAAGGAAAATCCCAAGAACTTAAGCACAATCAGTCTGTTGGATCTACAAACTAGAGAAGAAGTGATTCACAGGTGTGAGGAACATTGTGAAGAAGCACCGTGATCAAAGGAGAAAAATATCTGAAATTAGGGTTTGTGTTTTAGGGCATGGGGCACACGAGGAAAAATTTCAAACAAACTCGCAAGTTAACCTGGGAATGAAAGCAAAGGGTACAATGATGGCCACAAAACTAGTAGATAAACCTGCAGAACAATCCAAGAAGGGAAAGGGTAAAGGAAAAGGAAAGAAGAAACAAGAAGAAATACCCTTGGATACAAATGAAGAATGGTACTCAGAGATGCAATACCTGGATGGGGTTTTGCTAGGGCAAGAGTGGGAGTCCCACATAAGGAAGATGGCCGTGATCGACTACAATCACTGGTCAAGTACAATCACGAAGGAAATGGCACTGGAGCTGGTGCACCCCACAAATAAATGAACACCTGATGGGTTTCCGATCTACAACGACGTGGTCAAGGTGAAAATGGAGAAGGCAGGGCTTCTCCAACTCTTTGAGTTACCATATTTTGGGAAGCCCGAGCGCTTGTACCAATGGTTGATGACGCGCGTACACGAAGATTTCTTCTGCTTCACAGGGTGAAAAATGTGCATAACTCCCCAACTAATTTCACACTTCACAGGCCTAAACTGTAAAGGGGACACACTCATAGATGACCTCCTGGATGAGGAGGCAATCAGAGAAACCATAGCATCCCAGGAATTGAAGAAGGGATCAAGGTACTATGACATCTCGGATATCAGCGATCCGGTGATGAAGATGGCCGCACACCTTGTCTCCAAGCTGAATGGACAAGAGAGGTGGACCCAGGTGAGAAAGCCCTGGCTGAATGTCTACAGGAAGGTCACAGAAGGCACCGTATACAACATCTCCCAATACATAGCAGATGAAATCATAAGCAGCACGGAGAAGGGAGGAAAGATCCTATTTGGAAACATTCTGTTGACAATTGTGTTCTCAGAAATTGGGGTGCCAGATGCATCTGAAAAATTCGTGTGGGAGTACCCTAATAAAGACCCTTCACCCATGCAGAGGTTTCAGAAATACACATGTGAATCAATGACAGGGGTACACAAGGCATGCTTAGACAAATGGTATATGTGCCTTAGGAACACATTCGGGGCTGAATGGTGGATCCCTGAACAACTCCCCATGGTGACCAAAGGAGAAGTAGAGTTCACGGTCTACCAGCACTTCTGCATTGGCAGGTTCATTTTGGTGGATGGAAGTTGGAGTCCATGGTGCAAACTCCCATTCTCATTTACTACCCAATTTTTCCAAGCGGGAGTAAACAAATACAAGGAGTCAAAGAAATTAAACCTTGAGTTGTCCACCCTTGACAGAGAGCACAGGGAAATGAGAAAGAAGTTGGTCTACCCAGAGAAGCACGTGTATGTTGAAAGGTACATGTCACATGATGTGCACATTGTAAGGCCTTTGACCTTACCTATTGCTGAGAGCATTGCTGCTAGGATCTACCTGCGCATAAGGCCAAAATTTGAAAAGGGTGTACATGGAGAATGAGATATCCATCCCGGATGACCCTATTGGTAGAAAGAAGCCCGTGCCAAAGCGCAAGGAGAGGGAAGAGAAAGAGGAACAAAGGGTGGTGGAGAAGTAGAATGTAGATACCGCGGGGCCAAGTACCTACATCTGGAAGAAGAAGAGGATGGTGGTCAAGGAGAAGACCCCAGAACCAGCGAAGCCACCACCTCAGGAAGAACCCTCAGATGATGAGAAAACCACATCTCCCAAGCCGAAGTCTTTAGCAAAGAAGAAGAAAAGAAGGTAGAAGAGACAGAAGGCACAAGCACCTTTATAGGTGAGAAGGATGATGACGAGGGAGAAGAGCTGGAGGTGGATCAAGAGTTGATTAATGTAGATGACTCAGGGGAGGAAGGAGAGGAAGAAATTGATGCATTCATCTTTGCATGAAGGAAGGGTGCCCAGGAGGAGGAGGGCACGTAGGATGAAGAAAGGAGTGAGGGGGCAAGTACCAAGGAGCCAGATATGCCCAAGCTCACTCAGGAGGAGGTGGATGAGAAAGCAACAAGGGAGGTGGAGAAGATGATTAATGCCTTGGTCGATGAGGAATTGGAGCACAGCGTGGGGCTTGTGCTTGGTGAGTTCAAGGAAGAACAAAAGGAGAAGAGCCTCAGTAGCACAAAAGGCCCATTTCTGATGGTAACCATTCCCAAGGGTGTGCACATGGGGAGTAAACACATGGAAGGGGGAAGAATAATGATGGGTTATGTTGATGACCCCAACAAAGTTTTGTGTGCGTGTTTCTAGAGTACCGTGCCCACCAAGGAGCTAACCACCATGGAGTCCTTTGATCCTAAGGGTGGATACCCGCACACAAGAAAGATGTTATCATGGGCTTTCAACTCCCACATTGATGAGCCAAAGTTCGAGGTAAACCAAGGAGTGATACTAGCACTATCCAAAGGAAAGGGATACAACCCCATTATAAACACGCAATAACTATCAGATGAGCAAGTATGTAACGTGCTCAACAAATCCTCCATGGAAGTTGAGGCTAGGCTCTTCTGCAAAAGTGACAGGATTAGGGCCCTGGAAGATTTGATGGAGAAAAAGGAGGAGGAAATAACTAAGCTAACAAAGGACCTCAGCCTTGAGAAACTAATCAGCGCTCAACTACAGAGGGAGCTTCAGGAGGAAAAGGCCAGGGTACACGAAGTTTCCAAGAAGGTGGAGCTCATCTCCCAAGCTATTATCATGAAGCACCCAGACCTTAACCCCCCCGCACAAAAGTATGGATCCTCCCTGGAGTGTCTAGAGGACTTGACTCAGATCCTCACCATGGAAAGGCAGCCTTTGGCCTTGGAGTCGGTAGAGGAGGTAGCTGCGTGCTTGGAGAAGGAGGACAAGTTGAAAGTCATCACACTCGTAGCTGAATACAACAAGGTGCTTGCTGATGTGAAGATAGCCACACAAACCGTAGGGGTCACCTATGACCATTGCACAGATCAGGACAAGGTGACAAGCATGTTGCTTGCCAACGATGAGGCCAAGCTAAAAGACTTCAGGGAGAAAAACAAAAGCAATAGAGCCGATTGAGAAAAGATCCTAGCCAAGGTAGAAAGAAAATCTGAAGCTATTGAGACCCTATGGGTCTCAATTAAAACCCAGCTTAAAGAGCTCTATACGGTCATTACAAGAAAAATGGATGCCCTGGAGGACCAAGCAAAGGAACTGGAGATGATGGTAGAGACCATTAACACAAAAGGGGAAGGGTTAACCTTCGACGAGGTGAGCACATTGGTTGGTGACCTTTACACAAGAGCACAGGATGAAGTCAGCGCTTGGAATACACTGGAGGCCGACCTGTGGTAGAATTTCCCCCTTCTTCTTCTTTAGGTTGTTCTCCTTCTATTCTTTCTCTCCCCTATTCTTTATTATTTCCCTCCATTCTTTTCCATGACATAGCCTTGTCATTTTTTTACTGCATTCTTTGAAAAGGTTCCTAAGGGCGGAGAACAGGTGAAGTGTGGGGTAATGTTGGGACCCTAATGTAGCTTCCAAATCTTAAAGGCACGTAGGCACGCATGGCCAGGAGGAAGTGCACAAGTGAAGGTGCACAGGGTAGAATTCAAAAGGGGTTCTTGGAGAACCAAGGATGCACACACCCACAAAGCACAATTTGGGACTTAGCCATTTTTGGCCTTTTGGACAGAACACATGAAGAACGTGTTCCATTTGGATAAGGTTCCAGCCTGGCAACAGGGTGTCCTGGAAGGAATATACCTTGTGATAAGAAGATCCAAAAAGCTAATCATGACATGGAGAGGCATGCACCTGGGGTGACCCACACCTTGACACTTGGGGCCAGATCTGAGGTTACAGAGGAGTTTGTTGGAGCTCAGATGCCTATTTATATGCGCGCCCTTAGCAAAGAAAAGAGAGACACAAGTGAGGTAGCGGAGCTCTGCAGAATTACTACGAGAACTATGGGATAAAATGGGTAGATGATTATAGGAAGGATGTAATAAGGGAATGGGGAATGAAAATTTTGTTTTGTGAGCATACATGTATGGATCCAGATATGGTGCATGACTACGGTCTCCCCTTCTGTAATATTTTATAAGTAATGCTATGAATGAATATGATAAGGTTACCATGACAATTGTATTAAGATCCTTTCTCTGTATTACCTGCATATTTCTATTATGCTTTTGTTCTTGTATAATCATGAACCTTATTTGAATGTTAAGTCTATTTGTGGATTTACAACTTCCTAGTTCTATTAATTTTGTTAAGTGCTTTTACTTTTGATATGACTGAAAGGGTATAGAAGCCATTCTGAGCTCTATAGCTTTTTCATGTCCTTTAAATCACTAATTCAAGATCATGAATGATGCCTTCCACTAAACTCACATAAAAGAGAGACTCAGCTCCCTCTCATGTCTCAAGTGAGCACCCAACGCCCACTGGGTGATAGTTTCAAAAAACTATCATATGGGAAGAGAATCAATTTGTTTTCATTTCTTCCAAATGCCTCATTGATTCAAAGGATGGATTCATGTTAGGATTCAAGGATGATGATTGTTTCCATGATGAAATCAATCTTTCCATTTCTTAAAACATTGAGGAATGGATTCTTATGTTCACAAATCACCAGGATGAGGCTATAAGAATCAAGGATTCCAAGTAGGTTAAAAACTATTCATTGAATGTAGGGGTAGTTTTCAGTGCATTCTAAGTATGAAGATGGAATCTTGCTATGTATCCTTCTTCTCAAACTATGCGAAGCCATTAGAAGAGCATGGCATGATCAGATAATGGTCTTCAAGATTTGGAGGCCTAATTTTAGTCCATTGTTCCATGATGGTGTATATTTTTCCCAACCCATTGTCAGGTATGTGTACATTATTTTTGTTCCTTTGTAAATATCCCTCCACTATAATATAGTTTCCTTTTCTGTTGTGTGTTGTTTCCTTCTTTTGGCTTATTTCCTTTTTATGTGTTTATTCATGTGTTTTTGTTTGGAATAAATGAATCCATTGATAACAATGATATAGCTCTGATACCAAATGATAGAATATAATTAGATTGCAGTGACCAAAGAGGGATGAAAGCCTCACAAATATTATTGATCATGAAATCAGATTACATAACAATGCAAGAGCTATAATATTTATAGATATTAGATAACCTCATATGGATAGACATGACACCCTATCAGGCACCAACTACGAGATGATAAGACCCATCTCACATGCACATGTAATTACTACTAATACCAATATCAAATGTTATCCAACATAACAATATTGAATGCAAGTCACTAGACTAGAGTGCACATGTTGCACATTATTAAATAAAAAACAATGTAATAAAATGCAATAAATATGCCTATGCTAAATTATGCTAACATTACCCCCCTTAATTTTGCATAGTTTACAATGAAGTGGAGAGGAAATCTCTGAAAAGTGTGAATTTTTCACGTGCAAGTGACTTAGTGAAAACATTTGTCTTCTGTTCAGCTGTAGGACAAAACTGGAGTTGTATGTTATGCTTCAAGACATGCTTGTATATGAAATGAACCTATACTTCAATATGCTTGGTTCTCTCATGAAATACTGGATTGCGAATAAGCTTCAGAACTCCTTCATTATCAACATATACTGGAGTATATTTTTGTTGTGGTAGACCAATTCCTTCCAGTATTCAGCGTAGCCATATTGCTTCACAAACAACTTCACCTACAGCTTGATACTCTGCTTCTGTAGAAGAGTGAGAAAAAAAGTTCTGTTTCTTGTTTCCCCATGATATCGGTCTAGATCCCATAAAGAAGACAAAGCCTGATGTTGACTTCCTATCATCCATGTTTCCTGCACGATCTAAATATGAATATCCTTTCAAGAAGAAGTTGTCATTCTTCTTGTACTCTAGACCAAGGTCGACTGTACCCTTTAGATATCTCAGTATTCTCTTTGGTACTTTCCAATGATATATTTTCGGTTCTTGCATGAAGCATGAGAAATAGTTGATTGCAAAGCTGATATCTAGTCTAGTATATGTTAGGTAAATGAGACTCCCGATCAACTTCCAATAGAGAGTTGCATTCACCGGTGGTGATGGATCGGAATGAGATAACTAAAGTCTTGCTTCCATAGGTGTAGCAATAGGAGTGCAATCCATCATCCTAAATTTCTCGAGCGTTGTCTTGGTGTATTTCAACTGTGACACAAAGATATGATTCTCTTTTTGCCATACTTCCAACCCAAGACAATAGTGCATGAGCCCGAGATTTGTCATGTCGAACGATCAATTAAAATCCTTTTTTGTTCCATCAATCATCTTCACAAAACTACCTGTAATGACTAGATCATCAACATAAAAAACCACAATGATAATCTCCCCCCCTTGCTTTTTGAGGTAGAGATTGGGGTCATAAGGATTCCTTTCGAATCCATGACTTATGGGATGCTCATCAATTTTGATTTACCATGCCGGGGGTGCCTGTTTTAGCCCATATAGAGATTTTATGAGTCTACATACCATCATCTCTTTTCCTGGTATTACATAACCCTCTGGCTGAGTCATATAGACTTCTTGCAAATCTCCATTAATAAAGGCACTTTTCACATCCATTTGGTGGACTTTCCAACCAAATTATGCAGCTAGAGCAAAGATCATCTTGATTGTCTTGATCTTGGCTGTGGGAGAAAATGTCTCCTCATAATCAATGCCTTCTTGTTGTGCATACCCCTTTTCTACAAGCCGTACTTTATACTTGTCAATAGTCCTATCTGATTTGTACTTAGTCTTGAATATCCATCTGCATCTAATGGATTTCTTCCCTGGTGGAAGGTCGACAAGTTGCCATGTTTTGTTCTTCATCACTGACTCATACTCTGAATCCATGGCATCTTTCCAAGATTTTGATTGTAGGGCTTCCTGAACTGTAGATGTCTCAACTGTTTCAACAACTCTGCTCATTAGGGCATAATTGGCCTCTTCACAAGCTTGACTGTGAGTTCTAGGTATAGGATTGGATGATGTGCTAGGTGCTTCATCCAAATTTGCATCTCTTATTAATTAAGTATACTATTTAGGTAACTTCTTAGCTATTCCATTGGCTTGTGGTGGATCCAAGTTTTCACCATCATCTAATTCATCACTGTCATCTTCAGTGGGAACATCAAATTCTATCTTCACAAGAGGTGTATTCTACATGTTTGTTGAGTCATTGAGTGGAGCATCTTCTTATTTCTTCTTAAAGAACTCAACATCCCTACTTGTGTATACTTTCTTTACTTTCAGATCCCATAATCTGTTCCCAAGTGCTTCTTCACTGTATCTAATGAATATCAGTTTCTCAGCTTTCATATCCAACTTGTTCCTATTCTTCTTGGGTATGTGCATGCTAGCTTTACACCTGTTGTCTACTCAAAATTCCCCTCTCTAACAAGGACAAATTTTGAAAATTTTGAGTCTAAGTGCTTTTTCTGAGATACCCAGGTCGTGAAGTCGAAAGAATCTAAGTTTTGGGTCATTTTGTGAGTATTTCGGGTCTGTCGGAACTTTTTGTCCCACCTGTCCCAAGTACGAAAGTGCACCCTGTTCCCCGATCGGCCGAAATCCCCGAAACTGTCCCATTCTCGGGCCCGTCGGAACTTTTTGTCCCAAGTGTCCCAAAACTTTTGTGCGAGTTGTTCCCATTTTCGGCCGAAACTCCCGAGTCACGTACTTCAGAGCTCTTTGTCCCAAATCACCTAAAATTAAAAGTGCGAGCTTTCCCATTTTCGGCCGAAACTTCGCGTACTTCAGAGCTCTTTGTCGCAAAATGACCAATTTCGGCGGCCCGAACCGTGTCCTTCGCGTGTTTTCGCCCCAAACATCCCATTCTCAAAAATGCATCCTGCTTCATTTTCGGCCGAACCGGTCAAGCCGCGTACTTCGGAACTTTTTTTGTCCCATCTGTTCCAAGTCCAAATGGCCCCTTTGTTCCAATTTCGGCCGAAACACCCGAATCGCGTACTTCGCACATTTTCGTCCCATTTGTTCCAAATGCATTTGTGCGGTCTTCTCCCTGTTTCGCCCGAACCGGCCGAGCCGCGTGTTTCGCGCATTCGCGTCTCACCTGTTCCAAGCGTACCAAGTGTCATTCACACTTAGCTTTTCCCGCTCATTCCGAATATGACGCTCTTTCAAATTGGTGGTGGTGTATTCAATGCGCATTAAATTCATTCCGCTCCTCAAACGGCTATATAACCAAGCATACCACCTTCGCATTTTTCACATTGCTTCCTTGCTATCGTTTGCTCAAACCCTTGCAATCTAGTTCCCTTTGCAAATTCCTTCCAGAGTCTGGGTCGCAGCTCCGAATCTATCAATATGAAGATCAAGTTTCAGGGACAGGAGCAAATTTCTCCACTTGAGTCTGCCGTTAGCAATATCGGAGACAGTGAAGCTCGTCATCTCGACTTCGGTGATTTTTGGTCAAGAATGACAGATGCAAACCCTACGCCGATGGCACAGATGATTAATGATAGCGGTTTAGGCTTTCGCCGGAGGTTTCCCTATCTCAGTGCAGTGTGCTGATACGGTACTTTCATGCGGAGCTCACTTCGACCCCGATTCGAGCGAATTGACAAATGTACACGGGGAGCTCATTGCCAAGCTGGACGCTGCCGCCATTGGAGCTGCTCTGAGGATTCCGGAGATGGACAATGCTATAGTCGTCTCTCGGGATCAAGCACAGGCCATGTTCGACCAAGACAGTGATAAATATAAAGCTCGAGTGGCGAGGTCTTGGTTGAAGAACCCTAGGAAAGGAGCTTCTCGTCTGACCAAAACCCTCTTCCGGGCGGATTTCAATGAAGAATTGTCAGATTTTATAATCCTGCTGGCTCGGGTTATGGGTTTGCCCTCAACCAATGAGTTTCATTTCTGGATGTGCCCGCTCATCAGCATGGTGTGCGAGGGAACGCAAAACATCAATTGGGCAGAAATCATAAGCATGAATTTGGCCGAGCAACTATCCAATGTGCAACAAACAAAGAAGTTCTTCATGACTTCGTATCTGATGTATACCCTAGCAGCGTCACGGCAATGGTTTGGCTTTTCCTACATTGATGCGCACAAAGACGATCCAGTGTACGCCTATTGCCCGCAGTTCACCCTAGAGACCAGCAATCGGAATTTCAGAAGGGTCAATGATGCCTTCACCATGTACGTGGTCAGATTGCTCGAAGGTGACACTGCCAGAAGGTTTTCAGACGAAGCTATGAACCTGATATCACAATATGGAGCCTATTTCATTCAGTTCAGGAAATTCTCTTATATCAGGCTTGCTGGCTATGAGAACACCCCTCTGCGGCTTCCCATGTTCTGCAACGACAAAATGGCCTTGATTGAGATATGCAGGCAACTGGACAAGTTGCACAGAACTTGCAGAGACAAGAAGATTTCTGGCTTACACTTTCCCATCTCTCTGGGAAACTACACATGCAAAACGGCCCTGGATGCTCAGAACGTAGAAAGAGCCCTGGTCCCTATCACTGTTCATTTCTTCAAGCCAAGAACCTGTTTTGACTTGAAGAAGTTCATTGAAAGGAACATCAAGATAGTCTATCATCACAGGGCAGATACAGAAGACTACTGGGCCGACTGTGCAGATGATTTTGAAGCCAGAAGAAGGCATTGTGGCAGGTTCTCCCTGCAATTGATCCAAGAACTCAGTCTGTACCAAGTTCCTGAAGGTCTCCAAGATGACAATTCTGAGCTATATTCGTATGAGTACGAAAATGTGATTAAGCACACCCCTCTGGAGGACCTGGATTGGAACAGGAAAGAAAGAGATGATCTGGCTGAGATTATTGCCCCAGTCTTGATCAGAACTAGGGTCTGGTTCAGTAAGAAGATCCGAGAATTCAAGAGGCACTCAGGAGAATCCAGCTCCAAAGATGATTCGACACCCATAAGGGAAGCATCAGTTCCAGAGTCTGGGACACCAGTGAAAACCCCTCCTGCCTCAACAGCTCAGGGACTTGTAGGATCTACTCCTTCTCCATCTACCCAGGTATACAAGAAGAAACTCAAAGAGGTAAAGAAGGAGCCTGCAGAGAATGACCCTCCAAGAAAACAGGCAGAGTTGCCTATAGGGCCAGAGAACATCATCGTTCTCAGTGAAAGTGAAGACAGTGAGATGCCAACTCCTGCAAGTGTTCCTGAAAATCCAGCAGATAAAGATAAAGAAGTCCAGAGCACCGAACTTCCAGGTACTACTGATTCTTCTGCCGCCATTACCTCCAGTGTTCTGCCTACATCTCAGCTTGAGTCAACAGCTGCACAGACCTTGAGTGTCATGAGCTCCCTGTCTCTTGGTCCCCTTGCCTCTCCTGCAGATTCTTCTTCCTCTTTTGCTTGGGTGCAACCTCTGGTTGATAAAAGGAAGAGAAAATCCTCCTCTCAAAGCTTGGGACCAAATTTTGATGCTGTAGCAGCCTTGTTGGGCACCACTCCTTCTCGTGCCAAGAAAGCCAGAACTACTTCCAGGATTGTGTCGGATGCTCGAGGTCAGCAATTCCTGGAGATTGCTAAGCCCACAGTAGACAAATCGGAATCAGAGTTGCTGACATCCGACTTGGAGCTTTCAAGGATCCCTATGGGAGAGTCTACTCCTGAAGGTGAGATTCATAACCTCCAGGAAACAGTCACCAGAGTCATTGGAAGGGTAGAGAAAGGGCAGCAGACGATTGAACAGCTGGAAGAACAAGCCCAAGTTCTCACGAGTTTTATCAAGTCACTTTTGTCTAAGGACAAAGTTTTAGACCCTACTCCCTTGACTGCTCTACCCCCTCCTGTAATTCTAAGCCAAGATGAAGTGCAAGAAATTAAAGATATGCACAAGTATTCTGTCTATGGTAGAGCTATCGAAGCCATGGTGGATGACATGCTTGTTGCCGGGCTAAACTTCATCGACGAAGCTTTTAAGCTACATGGAAAGGTAGACAATTTGCAACATAAGCTATCCTCTACCATTGAGGTTATGAATAAGGAGCTTAAACTCTGGGGCAGTTGCATTGTAGACCTTCGCCTCATGGGACAGACAGATGAGAACATCTTACTGGCGAATAAGATTTTCGATGATGCCAAAGATAATCTATCAAAATCCTGGGTCTACAGCGTAGAGTGGAAAATCAGAGTCCTGGAAGAAGCTGTAGGAGAAATGAAGAATAGCTGGCAAAAGGGAGAAGCTTTCAAGACGCTAGCAGCTGCTGCTTTCAAAGATATGCATTGTCATCTTCAGGATGAAAACTCTGGCGTTCCCTCGTCCTTGCAAGAAATCAAAGCTCAGTTCAGAGCTTTTGTCAAAGATAATCTTTTCAAGGAAGACTCCATCTCTAAGGACAAGATAAAGGAAATTTGTTCTCTTCAGTCTGCCATTGAAGAAGCAAACAAAGACTATCATACTCACGTCGAGTTTGATAAAGAGATGGAGAAATGCCTGGGATTTTGGACTCAGTCTGCAACTAACACATCAGTCCCTCGTGGCAGAGATATAGCTGAGTCATTGAAGAAGTTCAGGCAGCGGATTCTGAAGACAGTGGGTCCCTCCCAGTAGCCGGCCACCTGTCTCCTTCCTTTCCTCTTCTTTCCTTTCTTTTCGTATTCTTTGTAATTAGTTAAGGTATTGCAATTGGCGGTACTTAACTATTCTTAGTTAAAAGAAACGGTTACGAAGAGTAACCGACTTGTAAGCTATATAATGGCCTTTCCACGCCATTTTGAAGGGGAGGAAGAACTTGGATATTTACTGAAAGTGTAAATAGATCTTAAAAGAAATCAATACAAAAAGGGCTTTCCGTTCTTTGTCTATCTGATTCTTGTTGTCTCTGTGTTTCCTTTAATATTGTGAAGATCATTTTGTTCTTAACTCGTTTGGTCTCTCTGATTGCATACTGTCCAGTTTTGCAAATACAGTGATCTTGTACAACCAAGAAGGAACTTTGTGTCCTTGACTAATAAATCTGAAGAAGGTTATTTACGGAACTTTGTGTCTTTAAATTTAATCTCATTCAAATGATCTTGTCTTAAATCCTTTGAAACTTCGCATACACAAAGAATTATTCTGCTATCTATAATTCTGAATGTTGTTGTTCTGCTCATCTTCTCATTCTTTTTCCTCAGTCCTTACGTAATTGATGATCCTTGTGGAAAACACTTTCGTAATATCCAAGTTTAACCATAAAATAATGTTCTGTATATTTGTAAATAAGTTCGTTTCAGAATAAGGGAACCTCTCCCATTAAAGAGGAGGGACTTTTCGTCTCCTGTCTGTTGCTCTCTAAAAAGTCCTATTTGACGACCAACAGTTTTTGGCGACTCCGCTGGGGAAAATCGCATTCCAGTACTATAATTTTTCGATCATCCTTTGATCTGGCGACTCCGCGTTTCACTCGAGGGAGAAGGGCCCTTGGTATCGAAGATTCTCAGTTTCAGCTTTTGGAGCAACAGGGTTTTCCTTTCCCTTCAAATAGAAGAACTCGTTCAACGAGCACTCCACCTGTTCGAGAAAGAAGTCCTACGTGTGGCGTTCCTTCAGAACCTGCTAGTCCTAATCTGCGAGCTCTGATCCTTGCTGGTGTTACAGTTCCCCTCCGAACCGTATTTCCAAGAAGAATGGCACAAGTACCATGGGGTCAACGTGTCGGGCCCCTGGCCCTCACTCAGCCTTTGCATGAGTTACCTAGAGGTAACCGAAAGAACTTCCCCAAATTCAAAGGCGACGGCAAAGTGCACCCTGATGAACATATTGCAGCCTTCATAGTTGCGTGTGGAGTCTTGGGGGTTGAACATGAAGACGTCTCAGTAAGACTGTTCGTCGAGACGTTACAGGACAATGCTGCTGACTGGTTCTATCACCTTCCGGCTGGTGCCATCATCGACTGGAATACCATGAGAACTCAGTTCGAAAGCCGTTTCAAGCCGGCAGAAGATGTGCATGCACTGCTTGCCCAGATTTCTCAAATAAAGAAAGATCCATCGGAACCCATGAGAGAATTTGTGGCACGATTCAACAGACTGATCAACAAAATTCCTGTGAATACTCGACCGGTTGATCAAATCCAAAAATGTTTCTTTTTGAATGCCCAAACGCCTAAAGTCAGTTATGCTCTAAGAAGGGCTAATCTTGGAACGTTAATTCTGGATCAAGAACTGGCTGTTAGTGTCGAGGATGACCTAATCATGTCAGGGAAGTTGAAGAGAGATCCTCCCAAATCTAAATCTGCTGCTTCTTCCTCTTCCACCTCTGGACCCAATACTGATCCATTAGTCCAGAAACTTGCAAATGATCTAGTAGCTATAAAGAAACAATTAGCTCAGCATGCACCGTATGCAGATGTTCCAAGAAGAAATTTTCAACCTAGAAATCGTTTGCCAGCTCCCCACACAAGACTGGCACTTGAAGGACCTCCCGTCAAAGTTCCTGTGAATGCAACTTGCGAGGTTGAAGAGCCAGAAGATGATAACGAAGCTTGTGAGGAGTTCCTGGAGGAATTCGATGATGAGGCAGAAGAACCCGAGGGATCTCGAGTCAATTTCTTTACCACTGAAGGCATTGATGATGCAGATGACTATGATGAAGTGGTAGCAGATATGAACAGCGAATCCTTCGCTGTCATGACTCGGGAACAGACACATCAGAGGGAAAAGGTGACGCAACCCCTGAAGAAGTCCAAAGAGCAGCCTACAACTATTCCTGTAATTGCCAGAAGAGGATCTCCTATTCCTACCTCATCTGCGCCAAAGGTAAGTACTGCCAACCCTGCCCCCAAAGTTGCTTCTTTTTCTCCTAGGGTTGATAAGCCTAAGATTCCAAATGATGATGGACCATCCACCTCTGGATCCTTTGACATTGTAGATCATCTAAAAAGGACCAAAGTTCAAATTTGAGAGGCTGAATATTACCAAACCCATCCAAAAGCTTTTGCCAAGATGATCCAATTTGTGAATTCCCATTCCAAGACCACCTCCAAAGGCCTTTTGCCCACACCTCCTTCTGCACCACAGCCTAGTCTAGTAGCTGCTGTCACCTCGCCTGGTGACAAAATCAAGCCTTTCTATGTAACACTCCTTATAGCTGGCCACAGGCTCAGTAACTGTGTCATAGATTCCGGAGCCTCAGATAATGTGATGCCCGCTAAAGTAGCTCATGCTTTAGGCTTGACCCTTACTCGTACTTATGGATCTTGCTACTCCATGGAAAGTAAGGAAGTACCTTTGGTGGGAAGGATTAAAGATGCACAAGTGGCTTTTGCTGCTTTACCTGAAAAGAAAGTCTTGGCTACCATACTAGTAGCCGACATTCCTCCTTCCTATGGAATGTTGCTAAGCAGAAACTTCTGTAAAGATGTGGGTGGAGAGATTCAAATGGATTGGTCACACGCTCTCATACCTGTCAATGGACAAATGAAGAAGCTACTACCTGAGAAGCAGTCCGAGTACATTGTGCAGAAGACAGATGATCCCAAGGCACAAATACTCTATGAGGACAGGGGCCATGGTAATTACATGATTTGTCCCCTGATGAAATCCGACCCTGCAAAATATCACCTAAAGATCCCAATGGTGTCTGGATTTTAGAATTCGATGGCAGTTGTTCCTCGGCTGGCTCTGGAGCTGGTGTTCTGCTAATATCACCTGAAGGCTGCCTGCACCCCTTTTCATTTAAATTGCAGTTCGAGAACACTAACAACACAGCAGAGTATGAGGCTCTCATCCTTGGACTGCAAGTGGCCAAAGAACGAGGTGTTAAAAATCTTTTGGCTCGTGGTGATGCAGAGCTGATTGTGAAGCAAGTCAGAAGCCTGTTTCAGGTAAAGAACGGGAGGCTGAAGCATTATCGGAATCAGGTTTGGGATTCAATTGAATTCCTTGATGCCTTCTCCATTGAAGCAATTCCCAGAGAAAAGAACAGCAGAGCTGATTCACTGGCTGTCTCAGGGTCACTGTTGATTCCTCATCCTGAATTCTCTCAGGATAAGTTCACTATTGAGATGGTCCACCGACCTAGTGTCCCTGACAATACTAATAACTGGCAAGTCTTCAACGACGACCAGCATTTGCTTTCCTTCCTGGAGCTCAAGGGCAATTTTGAACAACTGTATTTCGAAGGAAGTGACAACCTGCCTCGTGAGAGCGTGTCTTCTGACCAAGCCGTCACCCAAGGAGAAGAAACTGATCAGGAAGGGTGCATTAAGCTCAAAGGAAATAAGATTCCCAAAGGTTTGGTGAGTTTGGAGGAGTTGTTTGATAAACATGACAGATACGTGAGATCTAAAGCTTCCACTGGACCTCAGCAATCAGCTGAGTATGATAAGATTGATATTGGGAGTTCTGATGGCCCGAAGCTGGTAAATATCGGGAAGTGTTGCACATCAGATGAAAGGAGAAGAGCAATTGACCTTCTAAGGAAATATAAGGATGTGCTTGCTTATTCTTATGAAGATCTAAAAGCCTTCAAGCCAAAAGAAATGCAGCACTCTATCCCTCTCAAGCCAGGAATCAAGCCTTTCAAGCAGAAGCAGAGGCAGTACAACCCAAAGATAGCTGACACCATATTTCAGGAGATTCAGAAACTGCTGAAGGCTAAAATCATCTTTCCCATTCACCATTCGACTTGGATTGCAAACATTGTACCTGTTAGGAAGAAGAATGGTGAGATCCGCATCTGTGTTGATTTCAGGAACCTGAATCAGGCCTCTCTGAAAGATAACTACCCTCTGCCTATGATGGATCAGATTTTGCAAGCGGTAACAGGCTCTGAGATGTTATCTATGCTTGATGGTTTTTCTGGATACAATCAGGTAGAGGTTGATACTGCTGATCAACATAAGACAGCCTTCACAACTCCTTGGGGTACCTTCGCCTACAAGAGAATGCCTTTTGGGCTGATTAATGCCGGTGCCACTTTCCAGAGAGCTATGGATCTGGCTTTTGGGAGCTTGAAAGGGAAATGTATTGTCATATACCTTGATGACCTGACAGTGTTTTCAAAGACAAGAGCAGATCATTTCGATCACCTGGAAACAGTTCTGCAGAGATGTAGAGAGCATGGAATCTCCCTGAATCCTAAAAAATCTGTCTTCTGTGTTACAGAGGGAAAGCTATTAGGACACATTGTCTCAAAGGATGGCATCAAGATTGATCCTGAACGAGTTCAAGCCATCCAACAGATTCCTCTCCCTACTAGTAAAAAGGGCGTGCATTCCTTTTTCGGTAAGATCAATTTTCTAAGAAGATTCATCCCTGATTTTGCTGAATTAACTTTGAATATTTCTCAGATGATGAAAGGAAAGCAAGCATTTGGTTGGTCTTCTGAAGGAAAGGAATCCTTTGAGGGTATCAAGAAAGCTATTGCTAAAACTCCAGTTTTGGCCTGCCCTGATTTCAGCAAGGATTTCATTATCTATTGCTACGCTACAGATAGTACTCTGGCTGCTGTCTTAACCCAGGAAGATTCTGATAAACATGAGCTACCAATTGCCTTCATGAGCTATATCCTGAAGAACCATGAGCTAAAGTACACCATGATGGAGAAGCATGCCTTTGCAGTAGTCAAAGCTGTCAAGCAGTTCCGTTTCTATATCCTCAACTCTCACTCTACGGTGCTGGTTCCAGATACGACTGTAAAGTCAATTCTCACGCAACAAGAATTTGGATCCAAGAGGGGAAACTGGGTGGCTAAGGTCCAGGAGTATGACCTTGATATCAAGCCAACCAAGCTGGTTCGGGGAAAAGGTCTTTGCGAGCTCATTGCTGAAGGAGCCCAACATGAGTTATTGGAGAAGAAAGCTGACCTTCCTACTGTTCTGTTCCTGAGTTCAGTTGATGAATGGTATGCTGACATCGCCCATTTTCTCACCTATGGGGAATGCCCCTCTCATTTAACTGCTAAAGAAAAGAGGACTGTTAAATTGAGATCAGCACAATATGTACTGTGGGAAAATGCCTTGTTCAAGCGTGGTTTGGACGGGAGATTCCTGAAATGTGTTGATAAGGAACAACAGAGAAAGTTGCTCTCAGCTTTTCATGATCAGGCATGTGGAGGGCACTACTCATCAACAGTCACAACTCATAAGATACTCCGTGGAGGGTATTACTGGCCTTCCTTGTTCAAAGATGCATCCAAGTGGGTGGATAAATGTGAGGCCTGTCAGACCTTTGTGGGAAGACCCAAACTGGCCGCTTTGCCTCTCAAGCCAGTTGTGATTGAGGAACCATTCCAGCAATGGGGTCTAGATTTCATTGGTACACTGAATCCTGCTTCTAGTGCTGACCACACGCATGTGCTAACTGCTACTGACTACTTCACCAAATGGGTGGAAGCTATCCCAGTCAAGAGCACTACTTCTGAAGTAGTATGCAACTTCATCAAGGAGAACATCTTGGTTAGGTACGGTGTACCTAACAAGATTGTAACAGATAATGCTTCGAACTTCTCCTCAAATGAGATAATGGATTTCTGCTACGGGTATGGCATCTCTCTAGCTCATTCTTCAGATTATTATCCCCAGGGGAATGGACAAGCAGAATCCACCAACAAAAATCTGGTGACTATCATAAGGAAGTTGGTCAATGAGTCTCAGCGAAACTGGCATAAGAAGCTTTATGATGCTCTTTGGGCAGACAGGATCACACCCAAAAGAGCCATTGGAATGTCCCCCTTTCAAGTAGTGTATGGAATAGAGGCCCAATTGCCAGTGACAGTGGAACTGCCAGCCTTGCACCTGATGAAGGCCATTGAAGACACTAGTTTCAGTGATGCTCTGGACAAAAGAATCATGTACCTGCACAAGCTGAACGAGGATAGATTGGAGGTCGCTGACAGAATATCTGCTCACCAGCAGAAGGTGAAGGTTCTGTTCGATAAGAAAGCTAGGTCCAGAGAGTTCCAAGTTGGTGATACCGTGCTGTTATGGGACAAAAGACATGAACCTCGTGGCAGCCATGGAAAATTTGATTCTCTGTGGCTTGGACCTTTCAAGATAAGACACTTTGCTGGTAAGGACTCTTTCTATCTTGATTACATGGATGGTTCTCCCCTCCCACTTCCTTATAGTGGGCAGTATTTTGTTGTCTACTCAAAATTCCCCTCTCTAACAAGGACAAATTTTGAAAATTTTGAGTCTAAGTGCTTTTTCTGAGATACCCAGGTTGTGAAGTCGAAAGAATCTAAGTTTTGGGTCATTTTGTAAGTATTTCGGGTCTGTCGGGACTTTCTGTCCCACCTGTCCCAAGTACGAAAGTGCAAGTTGTTCCCCGATCGGCCGAAATCCCCGAAACTGTCCCATTCTCGGGCCCGTCGGAACTTTTTGTCCCAAGTGTCCCAAAACTTTTGTGCGAGCTTTCCCATTTTCGGCCGAAACTCCCGAACCGCGTACTTCGCGCATTTTCGTCCCACAACTTTTGTGCGAGCTTTCCCATTTTCGGCCGAAACTTCCTAGTCGCGTACTCCGGAATTTTCTGTTCCAAAAGTCCCCAAGTCCAAATGGGCCTGCTGTTCCAATTTCGGCCGAAATGCCTGAACCGCGTACCTCGCGCATTTTCATCCCAATTGTTCCAAAAGCTTTTGTGCATTCTCTCTCCATTTCGCCCGAGCCGCGTGTTTCGCGCATTCGCGTCTCACCTGTTCCAAGCGTACCAAGTGTCATTCATACTTAGCTTTTCCCGCTCATTCCGAATATGACGCTCTTTCAAATTGGTGGTGGTGTATTCAATGCGCATTAAATTCATTCCGCTCCTCAAACGGCTATATAACCAAGCATACCACCTTCGCATTTTTCACATTGCTTTCTTGCTATCATTTGCTCAAACCCTTGCAACCTAGTTCCCTTTGCAAATTCCTTCCAGAGTCTGGGTCGCAGCTCCGAATCTATCAATATGAAGATCAAGTTTCAGGGACAGGAGCAAATTTCTCCACTCGAGTCTGCCGTTAGCAATATCGGAGACAGTGAAGCCCGTCATCTCGACTTCGGCGACTTTTGGTCAAGAATGACAGATGCAAACCCTACGCCGATGGCACAGATGATTAATGATAGCGGTTTGGCTTTCGCCGGAGGTTTCCCTATCTCAGTGCAGTGTGCTGATACGGTACTTTCATGCGGAGCTCACTTCGACCCCGACTCGAGCGAATTGACAAATGTACACGGGGAGCTCATTGCCAAGCTAGACGCTGCCGCCATTGGAGCTGCTCTGAGGATTCCGGAGATGGACAATGCCATAGTCGTCTCTCGTGATCAAGCACAGGCCATGTTCGACCAAGACAGTGATAAATATAAAGCTCGAGTGGCGAGGTCTTGGTTGAAGAACCCTAGGAAAGGAGCTTCTCGTCTGACCAAAACCCTCTTCCGGGCGGATTTCAATGAAGAATTGTCAGATTTTATAATCCTGCTGGCTCGGGTTATGGGTTTGCCCTCAACCAATGAGTTTCATTTCTGGATGTGCCCGCTCATCAGCATGGTGTGCGAGGGAACGCAAAACATCAATTGGGCAGAAATCATAAGCATGAATTTGGCCGAGCAATTATCCAATGTGCGACAAACAAAGAAGTTCTTCATGACTTCGTATCTGATGTATACCCTAGCAGCGTCACGGCAATGGTTTGGCTTTTCCTACATCGATGCGCACAAAGACGATCCAGTGTACGCCTATTGCCCGCAGTTCACCCTAGAGACCAGCAATCGGAATTTCAGAAGGGTCAATGATGCCTTCACCATGTACATGGTCAGATTGCTCGAAGGTGACACTGCCAGGAGGTTTTCAGACGAAGCTATGAACCTGATATCACAATATGGAGCCTATTTCATTCAGTTCAGGAAATTCTCTTATATCAGGCTTGCTGGCTATGAGAACACTCCTCTGCGGCTTCCCATGTTCTGCAACGACAAAATGGCCTTGATCGAGATATGCAGGCAACTGGACAAGTTGCACAGAACTTGCAGAGACAAGAAGATTTCTGGCTTACATTTTCCCATCTCTCTGGGAAACTACACATGTAAAACGGCCCTGGATGCTCAGAACGTAGAAAGAGCCCTGGTCCCTATCACTGTTCATTTCTTCAAGCCAAGAACCTGTTTTGACTTGAAGAAGTTCATTGAAAGGAACATCAAGATAGTCTATCATCACAGGGCAGATACAGAAGACTACTGGGCCGACTGTGCAGATGATTTTGAAGCCAGAAGAAGGCATTGTGGCAGGTTCTCCCTGCAATTGATCCAAGAACTCAGCCTGTACCAAGTTCCTGAAGGTCTCCAGGATGACAATTCTGAGCTATATTCGTATGAATACGAAAATGTGATTAAGCACACCCCTCTGGAGGACCTGGATTGGAACAGAAAAGAAAGAGATGATCTGGCTGAGATTATTGCCCCAGTCTTGATCAGAACTAGGGTCTGGTTCAGTAAGAAGATCCGAGAATTCAAGAGGCACTCAGGAGAATCCAGCTCCAAAGATGATTCGACACCCATAAGGGAAGCATCAGTTCCAGAGTCTGGGACACCAGTGAAAACCCCTCCTGCCTCAATAGCTCAGGGACTTGTAGGATCTACTCCTTCTCCATCTACCCAAGTATACAAGAAGAAACTCAAAGAGGTAAAGAAGGAGCCTGCAGAGGATGACCCTCCAAGAAAACAGGCAGAGTTGCCTATGGGGCCAGAGAACATCATCGTTCTCAGTGAAAGTGAAGACAGTGAGGTGCCAATTCCTACAAGTGTTCCTGAAAATCCAGCAGATAAAGATAAAGAAGTCCAGAGCACCGAACTTCCAGGTACTACTGATTCTTCTGCCGCCATTACCTCCAGTGTTCTGCCTGCATCTCAGCTTGAGTCAGCAGCTGCACAGACCTTGAGTATCATGAGCTCCCTATCTCTTGGTCCCCTTGCCTCTCCTGCAGATTCTTCTTCCTCTTTTGCTTGGGTGCAACCTCTGGTTGATAAAAGGAAGAGAAAATCCTCCTTTCAAAGCTTGGGACCAAATTTTGATGCTGTAGCAGCCTTGTTGGGCACCACTCCTTCTCGTGCCAAGAAAGCCAGAACTACTTCCAGGATTGTGTCGGATGCTCGAGGTCAGCAATTCCTGGAGATTGCTAAGCCCACAGTAGACAAATCGGAATCAGAGTTGCTGACATCCGACTTGGAACTCTCAAGGATCCCTATGGGAGAGTCTACTCCTGAAGGTGAGATTCATAACCTCCAGGAAACAGTCACCAGAGTCATTGGAAGGGTGGAGAAAGGGCAGCAGACGATTGAACAGCTGGAAGAACAAGCCCAAGTTCTCACTAGTTTTATCAAGTCACTCTTGTCTAAGGACAAAGTTTTAGACCCCACCCCCTTGACTGCTCTACCCCCTCCTGTAATTCTAAGCCAAGATGAAGTGCAAGAAATTAAAGAGATGCACAAGTATTCTGTCTATGGTAGAGCTACCGAAGCCATGGTGGATGACATGCTTGTTGCCGGGCTAAACTTCATCGACGAAGCTTTTAAGCTACATGGAAAGGTAGACAAGTTGCAACATAAACTATCCTCTACCATTGAGGTTATGAATAAGGAGCTTAAACTTTGGGGCAGTTGCATTGTAGACCTTCGCCTCATGGGACAGACAGATGAGAACATCTTGCTGGCGAATAAGATTTTCGATGATGCCGAAGATAATCTATCAAAATCCTGGGTCTACAGTGTAGAGTGGAAAATCAGAGTCCTGGAAGAAGCTGTAGGAGAAATGAAGAATAGCTGGCAAAAGGGAGAAGCTTTCAAGACGCTAGCAGCTGCTGCTTTCAAAGATATGCATTGTCATCTTCAGGATGAAAACTCTGGCATTCCCTCATCCTTGCAAGAAATCAAAGCTCAGTTCAGAGCTTTTGTCAAAGATAATCTTTTCAAGGAAGACTCCATCTCTAAAGACAAGATAAAAGAAATTTGTTCTCTCCAGTCTGCCATTGAAGAAGCAAACAAAGACTATCATACTCACGTCGAGTTTGATAAAGAGATGGAGAAATGCCTGGGATTTTGGACTCAGTCTGCAACTAACACATCAGTCCCTCGTGGCAGAGATATAGCTGAGTCATTGAAGAAGTTCAGGCAGCGGATTCTGAAGACAGTAGGTCCCTCCCAGTAGCCGGCCACCTGTCTCCTTCTCTCTCCTTCCCTCTTCTTTCCTTTCTTTTCGTATTCGTTGTAATTAGTTAAGGTATTGCAACCGGCAATACTCAACTATTCTTTATTTAAAAGAAACGGTTACAAGTCGTAACCGACTTGTAAGCTATATAATGGCCTTTCCACGCCATTTTTGGGAGGAGGAAGAACTTGGCATACTCTCGAAATTGTAAATAGATCTTGAACATATCAATACAAAAGGGCTTTTCTTTTCATTCTCTATCTGAATCTTTGTAGCTCTGTGTTTTCCTTTAGTATTGTGAAGATTATTTTGTACCTAATTCGTTAGTCTTGCTGATTGCTTTTGCAAATACAGTGATCTTGCACGACCAAGAAAGAACTTTGTGTCTTTGATTAATGAATTTGAAAAAGGTCGTTGAAGAACTTTGTGTCTTTGATCTTATTCAGTTAATGCAAATAATCTTGTTTCAAATTCCCCGCAACTTCGCACTCGTAAAGAATTATTCTGTTATCTATAATTCCAAACGTTTGCTATTCTGCTTATCTTCGTACCCTCTTTCCTCAGCCCGTTTGTAACTGATGATCTTTGTGGAAAACATTTTCGTGGTATCCAAGTTCAACCATAAAATGACCCTCTGTATATTTGTAAATAAGTTCGTGTCTCAATAAGGGAACCTCTCCCATTAAAGAGGAGGGACTTCTTGTCCCCTGACTGTTGCTCTTCTAAAAAGTCTTATTTGAAACATGAAGTATTGACATCCAAAATGACTTGGTTGCATGGGCCCGCAAAGATCGGTGTGCACCAAATCAAGCTTTCCCTTAGCTCTATATGTGTTCTTCTGGAAGGGTACTCTGT
The DNA here is from genome assembly GCA_019776745.2 of Taxus chinensis. Taxonomy (NCBI): domain Eukaryota; kingdom Viridiplantae; phylum Streptophyta; class Pinopsida; order Cupressales; family Taxaceae; genus Taxus; species Taxus chinensis. The sequence goes on along the minus strand of CM034157.1, from coordinate 260,263,775 downwards.
GTTGCTTTCCAGCTAGGCAATTGTGACACTTGTCAGTGTTGTGCTTGAGTGTAGGCAATCCTTTCACCATGTTGCCCTTTTGAAGTGTTTGGAGATAACCAAAACTGATGTGACCATATCTGTGATGCCATAGTTCTATAGATTGTGTTTCTTTGGCCACTAGAGCTTGTTCATCCTGGTGGACAAAATCAAGTTGGAACATGCATCCCACATTGGAGGTTCTTGCTACAATCTTGGAACCTCTTGAATTATCTCTTATCAAGCACACTTTTTCTCCATTATTACTGTCAAAATCTAACTTCAAGTTGTGATCAAGGAGTTGACTAACTGATAGAAAATTTCTTGGTCAACCCAGGTACATACAATACATCTATGATTTTGTAGTTATGCTTTCCAAGAGGTAGTGAAATGTTTCCAATCCCCTTGACACGGTATGATGATTCATCACCTAATGACACATGGTTCTTGTTAGGTGAGTCACGTAGTGTGTAGAACCAATCCTTGCATCCAGTCATGTGTCGAGTTGCACCCGAGTCAACATACCAGATATCTTGTGTGGACTTGGTTTCTTCATCAAATTGAGCAAAATGCATGTGGTGTCCTTCATCTGAATCATCCTCATGTTCGGTAATGTACCCTTGTTGTTTGGGTTTTCATTTCCAATTACCATTTTTTTGTCCTTGATTTTTGTTGTTGTTGGACTTCCCTTAATTTAAATTATTGTTACCCTGTTGGTTATTGGGTTTTAAATTACTTGATGAACCCTTTTTATAGGAATTGTACCAACAATCTTTGATGTCATGTTCCCCTCTATTGCAAATGGGACACTTCTTGGTGTTGTGTCGTTGACTTTGGTCCCTTTGTTGACTTTGATTTTGTTGGGACTTCTTGTGATTGGATTGAAATTTTCCCTTTCCTTTATGATTAGAAGATAGTGCTTTCTCATCTTCATGATCTTTGTTGTTCATTACCTCTTCTTGTTAGAGTAGATTGACCAACTTCTCAAAGGTGACTATGTGTTCACTCATATTGATAGTTGTCACAAAGATTCTGTAGAAAAAAAGGAGAAAGTGCTTGCAACACAATTAGTATGAGGTTTTCATCACTTATCTCTTTTCCCAATGCCAATAGAGATTCCCTCAAAGTAACAACTCGTCTAAAAAAAAACTTCAACCTTCTCATTGTGCTTGAACTTGAGAGGAGTATACAGTTGTGATAGTAGGTTGAGGATGACATTCTTGTTCTTTTCCTCATAGAATGTGCTCAACTTATCCCATGCATCCTTGGCCGATGTGGCATCTCTAATGTGGGTTTGCACATCATCCGTTATGCCAAACAAGATGACAAACTTGGCCTTTTGATTGGTCCTGTCAAATTGAACTTGTTGTCTTCCATCATCAAGTGATCTTGTTGTTGTTCCATCTACAACTATCCATAGGTCTTCAAACTCAAGTAACATCTTGATATTCGGTTTCCATGCAGCATAGTTATCTCCTCCAAGTAGTTGTGAATCTAGCAAGAAGAACTTTGGTGCTTGTGCACCCATTTCTGCAATATAAATTTCTGAAACTCTGAATTTCTAACAAAGGGTAAGACTCTTATCACTCTAGGTTTATGGTCTCCCTCTCAATATACCATCAGATTGATATACTAAACCTTTCTATATACACTCCCTTTTGATATACCCATTGGTACATGGAAGAAGATCACCCTTTCAATATACCCATCAGTATGGAAAGAGGTGTTAACACGTTGAAATTAATTTAATATGTGGTACGTAGACAGTATGGAGAGGGGTTTGTGCAAGCACAAATGGATGGGAGGGCTCAAATGTGTGTGTATTGTGTCCTTATTACTCCTCGTCAATTTTATAGGGTCGATGCCTAGACAATGTTTAGGCAGCTGTGTTAGGTGTCAAGTGCAGTAGTATTCATGACAACATCACCCATAAGCACTTCACAAAGACACCGTATATACCAAACGCTGCTATGAGATCAAAGATCTCGTGTGATAGAACCAAACATAAAATAAAAAATGTACACTTTTTTTTTTGCACTTTAAGCACTAAAATTAGTACAAAATTCTCTAAAAGTACATCAAAATGAATTTTTTGTGTTCCCCCTCTTTATAAAAAAGGGTCTAGAATCACAAAATACACAATTTAAGCCAAAAATATTTTTAACCCCCCAGTAGGTGTTTTTCCGCTAAATTTAGCAGTGGCTCTAAATGTGTTTGGTGAGCTTCTAAATTTGGAAATCTCCCAAAATTTAGTAATTTCTCCAAATTTTCTAAAAAAAATAATTTAATAAAAAATATGGAGAGAGTGGGAATTGAACCGCTGACCTGTTTGTTCCCAAGATCCAAACAAACAATATGAATATTGTTTTCACCTTTTCTCACAAACCGTGATCTAGATTTTTCTAAAATTTTGACAGCAACATCATAAAATATTTTACTTGAAACCCACAAAATTTAAGAAGAATTGAAATCTTGGTTTTTGAGATCTTACCAATTTACCAGCTAGATTTGATTTTTTTGTCAAAAAAATGATCCGACTCGTACAGAATTTTCGTCACATGTAGAGGCCGAATCTAAAGATGATGTAAATTGCAAAGTTGTGTGAATCCTTCTTATATTTCCAAAAACAAATGGCACATCAATCTGACATTGTATGAAAAATTTACATCCTTTTTTCTAAGAGTTATCTGCTAGAATTTTGTTAACGGGACTGCTTCAACCTTTGCTCCCGAATTCTTCACACGTCCACTTTCAGATCTGATTTTTTTTTTGTTAGATCTGATTTTTTTTTTCACTCTTTTTTTAAGATCTGCAAAAAAAAATTCAATATCTTTCTCCTTTTTTTTAAGATCTCTTTTTTTTCACAAATCTTTTTTTTAAAGATCTCCAAATCGGAAATATTCTGCCAATATGTTGAATCAATTGGCTATGCCAATGACTAATAAAAAAAAAATTACCTTCCAAATAAGTGGATAGGTCAAATTTTAGTTAAGGGATGCTTGGAAGGAATGGAGGCTACGGGATGCTTCAATGACTCTCCTTTGATGCAGATCTTCTTCTCCAATGGATCCTCTCCAATAATGCTTCTCTTCAACCTTGCTTAGATAGAACCTACTCTGATACCAAATGATAACAATGATATAGATCTGATACCAAATGATAGAATAGAATTAGATTGTAATGACCAAATAGGGACGGAAGCCTCACAAATATTATTGATCATGAAACCAGATTACATAACAATGCAAGAGCTGTAATATTTATAGATATTAAATAGCCTCATATGGATAGACATGACACCGTATCAGGTACCAACTATCAGATGATAAGACCCATCTCACATGCACATGTAATTACTACTAATACCAATATTGAATGCTATCCAACATAACAATATTGAATGCAAGTTACTAGACTAGAGTGCACATGTTGCACATTATTAAATAAAAGACAATGCAATAAAATGCAATAAATATGCCTATGCTAAATTATGCTAACATCCATAAGCTGAATGGACAAGACACTAGTCCATGTAGTGTCTTGATATTCTAGGGTTTTTTATTTTCCATTTACTCACTCTACTTGATCTAGAACAAACATACAAGATATATCTAACTATTTTCATGTGTTTTTGCAATGGAAAAATATAAACTTGAAACATGAAAACTTAACCCTAGTGTCAAAAAATTGTTTGAAAACCCTCCTGAGACATCCTCTAGATCAATCTCCATTTTGTTTCATGACCATATCGGCCTTGAATAACTTCATAATTTTATGTACAACCTTGCAAATTTTTTGAAATATGTCCATGAGGTCATTCGGTCCATTTAGTAGAATGTTGTCAAAAGATGGAATCTCTGGTAAGCCTAAAAAGACTATTCTTAGCACTTTCGGGACATGTGTGCATTCCTCCAGGATTTATCAAGAAGCATAAAACCATCTAGAGGTGGTATTGAGGAGTTTGAAGAGCGACGACATTGATTTTTGGAGATTTAGGAAGTTTCCGGGAGTCTTGGAGCAATTACAATGAAAGCATGTTTTTTAGGGGTAAGGAGCTTATAGTTGAAAATGTTACCTAAAATTCAACGAATTATTCTGGGATTTCTATGATGAGTCAAGATTAAAAAAATTAACCATTAGAAAGGTTGAATATCCCTATTCATGTTGAAATCAAATAATTCTTTACAATACATGGTTTCTTCTCAGGGAAGATCAATTTATGCAGACTCATCTTATTGGCCCAAATGAAAAGGGGGAATTTTTTGGAAAATGAGGTAGAATCAGGTCTTGAAAATCATTCCATTGATCTTTTAATTATATTAGGAGTCAAACTGATATAAATTTTTTACATGAAAATACTTCCTGGATCTCTGGGAAAAGTGATTCAAGATTCAGGGACTTACTCATTTTCTCAGTTGGATAGATGGCAGATTTTTCTATCCCAGCTATCCCAATTTTCCCTCTTTCCCTTAAGATAGTGGGGACAAGAAAATTCCCCCCATCTCTTTCTCTTATTCCCTCATGTGGCCTTCCCTCTTCCTAATGAGGTGTTAAGGTGATATGGATATGAAAGTGATAAGTTGCATCATCTAACCCTGGGTGCATTTTATTGTCCCAAATATCAATAGGATGGTGGAGATAGTGGAGAAAAGAGAATTTTACCCACCATTGTCCCCTTTCCAGGTTCACCATGTGCCCAAAAAATTCTACGCCCATGTGCTGAAGTGGGCTCTTCTCATCTCCCCATCTTCTCATATCTTGTTCTATCACTTGTCATGCTCAGAGTGGGGGGCACATTTTATTGTCCCAACTATCCTTAGGATAGTGGGGAAATTTAGGACGGTAAAATTTTCACCACCTCCACACTTTTGAAATTTAAGTTTTAAAGTTTGCTAATAGCTTAAAAATAGACTGTTGTGATGCTTTATAGACTCATTCAAGATATTTTTACCTCATTCTTTCACCAACTCGAACTAGGAAGCCATTTTTGACATCAATTAGCTCCAAATACTTGAAAATTCATCACACACCTTGTCAGAATTCATCCAAGGTATCCATAAGCACCAAAAATAAGAAACATTCATATCTTCCAAACTTATAGGTAGATGCAGACGAAAGTTTCTCAGTTGCTCTTCACCCCAGGAACCTTCAAGAACACTATAATAGAATAGAAAATGGCACGATCATTTTTAATGGTACAAAACCCTAGTTTTTTTCCCTAGATGATGCTTTTTCAATTTCCAAGCATTTAGACAAGTGGAACAAGGTGAAATTTTGAGCACAAAGTCCCAAAAGCAAGTAGAATCCAGTGAAGTCATTTTTGTTACACTCAGACATGGGAAAGTTCCATTTCTAAATATAGTAAGAATTTGTTATTATCACTTACTATAAATATAAATATTCCAAAAATATTAAATTTTCTTATATAGAAGCAACTGAAGAATAATGGAGAAGACAAAATAGACTAAACAAGCATCTTTTTCAAAAAAGTAGAAAAAGTAAAAAGCAAAAAGCAATTTTCCAAAAATACAAAGGGTAAGTATCATTAACGAAGTTGAATTGACTATTATAGAGGATTGAGAATTTCAAATTTGAGAAAAATATTTGAAATATCCCAAAATAGTAAGTCTTGGTCACACTTGCTAAAAATAGAAAGTCTCCATTTTGGGTGCAGAAAGTTACAGCTGGCTCTAATTTTAGACACCTCACTACTTTTATATATTTTCACATGGTTTACAAGTGGTGGGATAGGTCAAGAATGGTAATTAACTATTCACATGGATCTATAAGTATCAAATTTATGTCCAAGAGCAAGGTAGAACATCACAGGGCACAACAGGTAAAACCCAGAGGCAATGTTTAGTCAGAAGAAATTAAAAAAGAGAAAAATCTCCATTGAATTCAATACAAATGAATCATTATAACTCAACAATCATGTTAGATCCATCCACATCTCTCTAGTGACTTGAAATGAGCTTGATGAGCTAAGTTAAGCTCAGTGAGATGGGAGAGTTGATTGGGTGAGCTGAGTGAGTTGAGATCGATGAGATGGATGGGTAAGTCAAGGGGAATTGGTTAAGTTGAGATAAGTGAGCCAAGGTGAGATGATTGAGGTAAAGAATTATAAGAAATATATAACAAGAATGAAGTTAAGGTAATCAATAAAGAGCACAAAGTGATCCCATATTCTAGGAGGAATCGTAAGCAAGTAAAGTCTATTGAAGATATCACAAAAATTCGCAAGGAAAGCTAGGGTGATTCATAGAAACATATTTCTCTGCAAAAGCATATAGGTATGTCTTCTCTGATAGTATAAATTTTTTGCAATTATCAAGAGTTGATTCTGCAAAAAGTTCCTAAAAGTGCTCCAGTGACAGACATCATACCAATACCTGAAGAGCCATTCCCATGGTTTCAAGAAATGATTGAAAGCGGGCCAAAAGTAATACAGCAAGATATCATGCCCAACCTTAGAGAAATATCAAGAACTTTGAAATCTAAGTAAAGGAAGAAGGTTGACACAACTTCCCTTTTCTTTATTGGTGCCTCAGGTAACCAATATGTTAAATTTGTTAGGCATAGGAATGAAAATCCTATTGGGGAGATAACTCCATCAGAATATGAGATGATCCACATCTCATTGGGGAAATATTCACACGAGTGTGATTCTCATCTATTTAAGGAATCCTCTTCCCTCCTCCTCACACATAATGAAAAATTTAAGGAAACAATTGTGTAATTATAGGAATAAGTAAAGACTCTCAATGATCGCATTCAATATTTCTTGGATCCTGATTCAATACCTTCTCTTCCTTTAGAAGACATTCCTCTAATCAGTATAATAGATCCTGAGTTTATCAAGAAAGCACAAGGCTACATGATGTAGGGGAAAGATAACGAGAAGTGGATTGAGAAAATCATTGAGCAAGGAAAGGAATTGTTTCCGTAAGTCATTTCTCTCATCAAGTTCATTCTTGTCATCTTTTCATAAGTGAAGAAAGCAAAAGAGGATATTTTAAAAGAGGTAATTCACTTGGATGAAGTGTTCACACTGGTGTCTGAGATGAGATCCTTCGAGCCTCACACCCCCATTAGTAATAATGTGTTTGCATCAGTTGATGAGAACATGTCTTAAGTTTAGACCCACATCATAGATGTGAGATATGGAATGCTTAAAGATACTATGTCTGAATCAGAATTTTGGTTCTAGGATTTACCCCTTGGGGGAGAGGGAGGATATGTGATTGTAAATGGGGATGGGGTGAGGGAGAGTGACCCACAGGTGGTTTCATTTTATAGCTGAGGATATGGTCTTCCTCCGCTCTCCTGCCTACTCTTCCCAAGAGAGTGTTGGGGAGGCACCTAGAAAAAAGGGTGTGGTTGATGCCCCTGGTACTTTTTAATTATTCCTTATTCAGGGTGAGAGGACCCAAAATGTGGGTAGGGGAGCACAGAGGTTAGGGCATGGAGTCAAGGTAATATCTCAAAACCTTGAAAATAACATATCAGAACTAGGTGCAGCCACTAAATACAATGTTCACTCGAAAGAGTGGTCACTAAGCACTGCAGATACCCAAGGACTTGATATAGACCACTAGGGGTAGTTATAGTATGATCTACACCTTAACTCTAAGATTTTCATGATTGGTTTCAAGTTAATGATGAGGATTCTGGATGGTGAGTGAAATCACTTAAGGTAAAATGCACTGAAATGGCACTCTCACATGTGGACTCAGATGAGATAAATTGATGAAATGAGATCCACACTGCAACCAAGAGTATTAGAAAAAGGTAGATTAAATCTTTTTGGAGTGGAGATGAGACTAGAATGAGAAAGAGAAGAAACTGAAATGTCAAGGGGTTTTGGGAAGATTACAGACTAAATGTCAACCATGGCATGTTGTTACCACTAAATGAAGGAAAGGTAAACATGAAGCGGCTCTCGCATAAGAATATTATATCATCATGCACAACTCATGATAGTTCAACTAAGTTCACCTAAGGTTATATCATCATGTACAAATCATTCTAAATATTCTAGATTGAGGGACCCCCAATATATAAAAATATATTACCCAGTTTTACTTAGTCTACAGGGAGATTTTATAGGTCTCAGAAATGATATCCATAGGTACACCTAAAGGACATATACTTCTCACACCATTTCCTAGAAAAAAGATAAGTAGTTACAGAGCATTTCCATATTAAATCACAGTCATGATTTACACATTATCACAAATAAAAGACACACACCATTTTGTCCTCAACATCATTTCATGAAAAGAAAAAAAATTGAAAAAAATTCTAGCAATTCATCCATGAAAAATATATTAAACTTAGAAAATAAAAGGACAACATATATTAATTCTCTCAAATATTGTTAATAATTGTAAATATGCAATCATTCTAACAAGAAATTCTAAGTGAATGGGTCACACAACAAAAACCTCCATCAAAACCTTGGGTCTTTGCCTGGTCAATGACACATTTGGCAAAAAAATTTCCCATCCCTTTTCCCCTGAAACACTCCCCACCTCTTTTCCGCCACCAAATATCTATTTTCTCTTGAACCCCCCATCCTTCTTTTATATTGATTTATCATCTTATGGTTTTAGAGTATATTATTTAGAGATTCAAACAAAATGTCACTGCCCATAATTACTCGGGGCCTCCATGGAATAATGTAAATGATTCCTCACAAACGGCCATCAACTTTTCCTATTGTCACTGTTTCATTCATAGGTCATCATGATGCATCTAATTTTTTTCCAGGTCATGTCACATTTAATATTTAGAATTTCCACATGTGTATAAGCTTGACTTGGCTAAAAAACTTAATATGACAAGACATTCCTAAAATGCATGGGATTTTAATCACTCTCTGGTGACACGTTCCACATAAATAATTGATCCTTATTTAAACTTCCCATGTATCTGTCAATTAGAATGGGATATGGTATTAATAGCGAAATGATGTCTTTGGCCACATTAGCGTAAGCGCCATGCCTATTTAAATGGTTTACTAGTACTTCTATTCATCACCAATATTTTGCATATCCTTTCAGTTTCCATTTTAGACTCCCATCCTTGAAATCTCATATCCATTTCCCTTCTTGTTGTTCCATTTCATACCGGTTCCCTCTGCAATGGCCTCATCTTCTTTAAGTACAATTCCATCAGGGGAGGAATTGTCCCACCTAGGCCAATTCTTCCAAATCTCAGTGCCTAACAAGGCCCTAATTCATCGAGTATTTAGTGTGCCAAATGCTAGAGAAAATCCCCAATATTTCCCTCCTGAGGAAGCTCTGGTGTTATCCTTTTTAAATTGCTTGGTTGAGATATGTCCCTCCTTCCCGATTTTTCATACCTTACACTTCCACCTGGTCCACTTAAGTCTAGAATCCCTGAGAAATCATTGGTCTCATAATTTCCCATGCGTTCATGATAACCATTGGCAAATATTCAAGGCTTATTATTCCCCCTTCTTGTTAGAAATAGAGCTCCCTCTTTCATCCGAAATACATGATACAAAAAGTGAAGATCCATCCTCAAATTCTCATGCAAGTAGAATGGAGGAGTGGCTTGCAGCATTAGAGTCCAATTTGGAAGACATCCAAGTTATGGTTGGATTGCAGGAATTTTCATCCAAGAAAAGGAATACCCTCCTTGACACCCCAATCAGTGACATGACACCACTTATAGAGGCTTGTCCAACCAAAGGTCAGCACACCAAAATGTATGAAATAGGAGGGCTTGCTCTACATGAATGGGTGAACTCACTTGAGTAGAGGATGGAGCTAGTCAACATTTTGAATGGGTTGAGGGTGAACATCCCTGAATTGTGCAAAAAAGGGATGTCGAGGGGCCTGATAGGAGATATACAATTCATCTTTAGCATTGCGGCCCATGATGATTTCATTCAAAGTTGAGACCAACTCCTGAAGCGTGCTCCCCAATGTGTCTAAGATAATGGAAGTTTGACATAAGTGCCACTATATATATTTGAATGTATCTTATTTTATTCTTTTTTTTGTATACTTATATAGCGGGGGGTTGGGGCCCCTTAAATAGAACCCCAATTTTATTGTTGTAAATCATGTGTTTGAGTTTGTTCTTATTTTTCCTTTGCACTACATAAAACATATTTTTTGTGTACTTAATATTAGACATTTTCAATCCTCAAACAATAATTACAGACAAAACTACCACTTAATATGTTGCACATCTTTCCAGTGACATGAAACCAACTAAAACATAGTAAATAACTGAAATGATTTCAAATTGACTCATAAAATTGAAATTCCAAATTCGAATATGATAAATCTAAAATTATTTTCAAATTGTTCGGCCGAAGGACCACATTCAACCTCAAGGCCTAAAAATCTATCCAAATCTAACCACCCACTTGCACAAATCAGGTCTTAGACCATAAATGCAATCCCACAAAATTCTAGGTATCCAACTTATTCTTACAAGGGCCCACTGATCCCAAAATTCAAAATTTGTCTATCATTAATATAGGTCTTGAAACCCAAACCAAACTATAGAAAGGACTAATCCTCGGGCCTCGAGAGGATACCATCTTGTCAACACAATACTCATACTTATCATAAAATCCTAAAATCCTGAATTTACATTAAGGAACAGTCTGTCATATGCATTTGACTATGTGAAAATTCAAAAACTCTTATAATAGCAATGGGACCATTTGCATACTTATCCATTCGATTGTAGCAAAAAATATTTGGAAGGATAAATGCTCCCCAAAACCCAACCCTCATCAATTTTTCCTCCTAAAAAAAGGATTCAATGGGTAGAACAACACAAAAAATAGGAAAAACATAAATGGGAATGTGTTTGCATCAGTTGATGAAAACCTATCTTAAGTTTGGACCCACATCATGGATGCGAGATATGGAATTCTTAAAGATACCATCTCTAAATTGGACTATTGCAGGAAACATGCTTTTGAGATCATGTATGATTTCTACAATTTTTTTCAAAATTTTGAGCTCCCCCCTCTCACAAAGGATTCATCATCAGAAGAAATCATTATTTCCTTCTAGGATTTAGTCAAGAAAGTGGTAGGTGACTCTCTCTCCTTCAAAGAATATGTATTATAGTTTATTGCCAACATCAGGGACTCCATTTCCACAATTGCAAATGATCATAAAAGATAGCTCGGTAAATGCAAGAATATAAGTGATATTCACATGGCATGGATCAAAGTGTTGAGTTATGTTTACATTCTAGAGGTAGATAAGTTGACATCTACAATAGCTCAATTTGATAAGAATTTCAGGAAATAAGAGACTGTTTTGAAAAATCCTCTCCAGATATCATGAAGAAGAAAGTTGATCATCAAAAGGAGCTTCTTTACCTAATATGTCAACTCCTTCCTCCTCTCTTTCTCCCCTTTCTTATCTCCCTTTCTAACTCTTCATTATACGTAATTGTGATGTTTTGTCTCATTCAATTAAGTGAGTTTCTAAAGTTGAATTGTAAAAGTCCCTTTGATTTATAAAAAAAGGGAACTTATTTCTTATTTCCTAGGAATATGTAAAGTCACAAGTTGAGTGAGAGCATGAAGAATCATATGGGGTGTAGATGAAAGATCAACTCACAATGCTATAAATTGGAATGGATTATTCATTCGAAAATATCCTAAATTTTAGTTCTTAGTAGTACTTATGGATGGTGATTTGCATGTTGAGATTTACATCACCAACATAAGAAATAAAAGCTACATTCATCCATTTCCATTTTTCATGTTTTCCTCTATTCTCTTTCTTTTCTACACTTTGCAAGTATAGTGATCAAGAAGTAACTTTGCATCCTTGATATAGATAAATATAAGGAATTGTTTGTATTTAATTTGTTAGTCTCACTAATGGCTTACATTGTTGCTTTCCTCGAATTTAATGTTGAACTAATCTCATTATTGTGTGTGAACTCTGTTATTGCCTACTCACAACTATAACCTTCCCTTTCCTAATTTCTCTCCTTCACCCCTCATTGCTGCAAATTCCTCCCTTGTACCCTATACAAGCACTTTGCCATTGGTTCAATGAAGTGTGCATGTGTGATCCATGGCATATTTGGCTACCCCCGAACATTTAGATAGGATTAGATTATTTACATTTAATAATGGGAGCCTCCCCATACATAAGAAGGAGGGGCATATCGCTGTTAGCGTTGGTGGAAACACCTAATTATTCATATGAAAAATTATTTCACCAACAATTTTATATATGGAGTGCCTTCAGCATGACATGATTTTTTCCCATGTATCCAAAGAGATCCATTTTTTGTGTCACACTATAGATGTAGTGATGGAAATGACAGATTAGGCTATCTTTTACTAGATAGTGGGGCATAGTTGTCAGGATGTTATAGATCTAGGTACCACAAGGGAGTATTGAGTTTGGTATCAAAAATTCTTCCAATCTTGATTGAAAATACCTAGGTGTGGTCCTATCAGCATGGTCAAGGTGGAAGTATTATCTTGGCGTAAAATTCATCCATATATTGCATCAAGCCCAACACAGAGACACGTGACAAGGAAGATAATAGTGGTGGCATGAATATGGGCACTGAAAAATCTACCAGCAGGATCTAGCACAGGAAGAGTGAGCACAGAGAATTAATCAGAGAAGAAAATAAGAGCACAATAAAGAGGAACAGAGAAAAATAATTATCTCTGATATCTCCACCATCCGGGAGACGCATTAAATAGAGAATGTACTAGTTGTTTAACATCCCTAGATAATATGCATATCGAACTAGGAGATAACAAACCCTCCAAAAGGGGAGTGGAGAGGATCTCAACATGTTCTGGGAGTTTTAACAAACTCTTAATAAAAAATAATGACTATTTTCTCAACATGAGATTATTAGGTGTAAATAAATTATTTACACGAACACCCTCCCATAAGCAAATGCTAGGGAGCAAAAGAAAGAAGGGTCCCGAATACTAGGCTTGATAAGGCACCTGATACAACACTAGAAAAGAAGGAAGGAATGACTATACAAGCTCCCCCCCCAAGGACAACTTCCTTAACCCCAAGCTTGTCTCACAACTCTAAATAGTGAGGTGAAGCCAAGGGTTTAGTGAAGATACCTACGAGTTGATCAGCCATAGGAATGAACTCCATCTAAATGACCCCATTATGAATCAACTGTCGAATGAAGTGCATGTGGATCTCTATATTCTTTGTGCATAGATTCTCAACAGGATTTCATGAAATGTGAATATCAATCTAGTTATCACACCAAAGAATGGAAAGAGACTCATGTGAAAAACAAAACTCACCAAGAATTTGATGAAGCTAAAAAACCTCCTGCCCTATTGTCACATCACCTTGATACTCAACATCAGTGGTTGATAATGCAATAGTATTCTATTTTTTATAAGACCAAACAACTGGACCAGAACCAAGATTAAAAATTAGCCAGATGTGGATTTGCGAGTATTGTGACATCCACCCCAATCAGAATATGTAAAGCCCTCAATACTAGGAATAGTCTAAGGTGTGTAATGAATACCAAAACTCAAAGTCCCCCAAATATATCTCAAGATCCACTTGGCTTCTTCCCAATGACTCTCATGAGGCTCATTTGAAAACCAAGAGACAAGATTAATAGCAAACGTGATATCGGGATGAGTATGAGTGAGATACAAAAGGCTCCCAACCAGCTATCTATACAAAGTGGGATCTACTAGTTTAGACTTACATGCAGTAGTCAATTCAATACCTGACTAGTAAGGTGTGGGAGATGGCTTGTAATTAGCCATATGAAATATTTAAATAAGATCTATAACATACTTCTTTTGAAAAATGGTGATACCCTCAGTAGACTGTTGAACCTATAGGCCAAGAAAGTAGTGCAACAATCCCATATCTGTCATATCAAATTCTGCTTTCAATTCTTGTTTAATGTCCTGTGTTAAAGAATTTGAACTACTAGTAATGAGGAGATCATAAACATACAATACCAATAGCAAAAATTCATCATCAGTCTTCAGGACATAAACTGTATGATCAGTTTTACAACGATGAAAACTAATAGACAAGAGCAAAGCATCCATCCTCTCATACCAAGCCCGAGGGGCTTGTTTGAGACTATAGAGTGAACGCCGAAGTCTACAAACCAGTGAAGAGTCATGCATGAACCCCTAAGGTTGCTCCATATAAATATCCTCATGGAGATCACCATGCAAAAAATCACTCTTCACGTCCATCTGATGTACTGACCATCGATGAGAAGCAACAAGAGAGATAACAAGGTGAACAGGATCCATCTTTGGACAGGAGTAAAATTTCTAGAGTAATCCACTCCTTCAACTTGAGAGTACCCGTTGGTGACAAGACATGCCTTGTATTTTTCAACTAATCCATCAGCTGCATATTTGGTCTTATAGACCCATTTACATCATACAATCTTTCTTCCTTCAGGAAGAGGAACCAACTCCCAAGTATTATTCTTCACAAGTGAAGAATGCTCATCCTGCATTATTGAATCCCATTCTAGTTGTCCAGATGCCTGTGAAAAAACAATAGGATCATTAGAAAAAGCTTGGCTCATAAGAGCCATACCAGAATAGGGCTGATGATTAACAACACCAGAAGTCTCATCTCTAGTACGTTGCATATCTCGTGAATCATCCCGCCAAATCACCTCCTACAGCCAATGTAGATCTCAACTATTTAGGGGTAGGAACAATAGGAGTAGGAACATGTGTAGAAGCAAGAGGAAGGAGGAGCGGGAGTGACAAGAGCTGGCATGGGAGCAAAATTAGGGGTCCCATCAAAATCATCATCAGTCGTAGGAGTAGGAGGCAATAATGGAGAAGGATGAACTACTGTATGATCCAAGGGATCCTTGGTCTCATCAACTTAAACATCCCACCAAAACACAACATCTTTGGTAGTGGGATTGAAGAGGTGACATGCCTTCACATGATCACAATGATCAACAAAAATAAGTTCTTTGCTCTTCTTCTCTATGGTTTTCCAAGTGTCATTAAGAACAAAGGCCTAAGCCTTGCATCCAAAAACCTGGAATTTTGATACGTCAATTTTTTCACCTGACCATGCCTCCTTAGGAGTAACCACTTGCACTTGTTTATGTGGTATTCTGTTTTGAATATGGTTTGCACAATTGACTGCTTCTACCCAGAACTAAGGTGCCATGTTCTTGGACTGAACCATGCAATTTTCCATTTCCTTGAGTGTTATTTCTTTCATTCAGCAACTCCATTTTGCTGAGGGGTGTGAGGAACAATATACTGGTGCACAATTCCATGATTAACACAAAAAGAAGTAAATACATTACTTTAATATTCCCCCCACATTATCTGTGTGGAATATTTTAATATACTGTCCATATTCTTTCTCTACAATAGATTTAAAAACTTTGAAATGTTCTAGGACATCACTTTTGTATTATAGAAAGTACACCCAAGTTTTCCTCGTAAAATCATCTATGAATGTGAGTACATACTTAGCACCAGAAAATGATCTTTGAAGGAAATAAGTAAGATCACTATGTGCCAATTCAAGACAAGCCTGAGCTCTTTTTCCTTGACCTTTTGGAAAAGGATCCAAGTGTTTCTTACCCAACATACAACTGGAGAAGACACCATCATAAGATTTTACCTTCGGAAGTCCTGTGACCATATTCTATGAAGAGAGCTGGTCCAGATATCTGTAATTTAGATGTCCAAACCTCTCGTGCCACAATTTGCTCAGAGAATCAACATGAGCAATTAGTGAAGATCCTGTAGAGTTATCAAAGCTCTCAAATATATAAAAACATGAACATGAATCCATAGTTCCTATAGCTACAATATCATCATGATCATGAAGTTCCTCTGATTACAACCTTATATGGTTAGAATTCAATAGTTCTACCATCACCATATTTACAGATTTGATATATGGAAAGCAAATTATTAGACATATGGGGAACATAAAGAACATAATTTAGATGCCCATTTGGCATATTTACTGTACAAGGACCCAATACATCTACAGAAGTAGAACTGCCCAGCGAAATATATGAAGTGTTGCAAGCAGAAATAGAAGTCAACAAATCCATGCAATATGTAATATGATGAGAAGCCTCTAAGTCAAGGATCCACCTGTCTTGCAAAGGAGAAGAAGCTCAAACAGAAAGAGCCTTACCCTTGCCAACATTGGAAGCAAATGAAGCTGATGGAACTATGATCTTGTGTTGTTTTAAAACCTTTTCTAATGCTTCCATTTTTAAAAAACATCCATATTTTAGATGATTTTCACCCCCAAAAAAGGAACAAGTATAAAACACCCAATTCTAAAATGGTTTCTTATTTTTGCCATTATTCTATGATTTAAAAGTGTTAATGGAAGGTTTAGAAACCATATTGTGAGAAAATACATGCTTATCATAGATTTTCTTGGGCTTGTTTTTCCAATTTTTCTTAGGAGAACTGGCCACAAGAGAATGATTTGTTGTAGGAATAGCATCCAGAGAAATCAATTTTTCTTGTTCTCATGAGATACGTTCAAAAAAATTCTCAAATGACGGAATTGTAAACTATGTGCCTAGTGCATCCATAGTAGAAAAGAAGATGTAAATACAAAAAATGGGCCCTTCAGTTTAGTTAGGATTGTGTATATGCATTCATCATCTTTCTTAGTTCTACCACCTGCTTTCAAATGACTGCTGAATCTCTTTAAATTTTGATAGAAATTATTTTATGGAAGGAAAATTTGAAGGCTGATAAAGATTTTAATTCATGATATAGTTGAATTAATTTGAACTCGTTTATCTTACCAAACAAAGATTCAAAATTTTCCCAGACCTCTTTTAGAGCCGTGGCCATAGAAATGTGAAACTGGATGTTATCCGTTACATTCAATGTGATCAATCTGAGAGCTTCATCTTTCTTGCATGAATACATATACTTATCCTTTTCTCGTGGTGAAAGTGGGAATGATGTCGTCAAATACTTGCCATAAACCATGAGAATGTAATAACCGCTGCATCTTACGGTTTCCTCAGGCATGGTAATTCGTTGATTTTAGAGGCTCGAATGAACCGTAGATCCCTCATAGTGAGAAGAAGGTGAGGATGATATAAAGGCTCTCAACATGGTATTAAAAGGATCAATTTGTTCCTGGTATATGCCTAGCTATGTGAGGCTCAAGAAAAAAATCTTTCAAGGCAAACACCAAGACCACTGGCACCAAGCAATAAGCCGCAAAGAAGAGTGGGAAGGTAGTCAAATAGTCAAAAAAATGGACAACACGGAGAGGGCGAGCATCCAATGGATAGCAAGGAAAACCAATCAGACTATGTATAGTCCAGAACAAAGCCACCAAACCAACAAAACATGCAAGAAACCAAAAGAACAATAGGTGAACACTAGAGTCTGAGTCAGGGAATGCAAAAATTGTCGCCAAAGAGGTCTGATGCAGGCGTTTAAGCACATGAAATGCTAAATATATGCATTGGTCTCTCCACTAGCATACGTTCACGCACATGCCTGAGCCCGAAAGAGAGAAATGAAGCTATAGGTAAAACACTCCACGTGATTAGACCATAGAAAGTGGCCACCACACCACAAATGTATCCTCGTTTGTTCTTGTGGTTTTCACAACTGATCAAAACAAATCAACACTAAATAAAATACGTCCATATAATATAATTCATTGCAGTTTCTCTACTGTCAAATTACTAGAGCTTCAAATCCATTTTTCTCATGGCTAACAATTATACCATTATTCTAATGAAAACAATTCAAAACCATACAACTCATATATTCATGGATTTTGATTCAATCAGTCTAGTTATGGATGTTATTTGTGGATTATATGAAAGGAAATTGAAGGAATTGAACCCTGCCATACAGAATATTACATATTACATTGAAAATATCTGCAACTTCATTGATGGTCTAGTAGACCTGAGTGCACTTGTGTTGGATCACTCATTACAATCTTATCTGTTGAATGACTGCAAGTGGATTAAACAACTTATGAAGCACTTGAAGAAACATGTTGCAGGCTGAGAATAGTATGCAGGCCATGAGTAAATAGCACAAGCCAAAGAGGAAAAACAACCACGTGATCACAGGAATGAAGCTTTTATGGATTTAAAGCTTTGAATCTCGCCTCCTTTTCAAATACACATAAACCACAAATCAGCAGAGAAAGCCGCATCCAACCATGAAAAACATGAGCAGCAACAAAATGCGCAGTTTCCAAACTGGACAGTAGCAATAGTCACAAAAAAAAACCACGCAGCAAATAAGAAAACCAGAGAATATCAATTCTGAGAAAATAGAGGTTGACTTCAACTCTCCTGCAACGATAGCTCTGATACCATGAAAAATCTACCAGCAGGATCTAGCACAGGAAGAGTGAGCACAGAGAATTACTCAAAGAAGAAAATAAGAGCACAATAAAGAGGAACAGAGAAATAATAATTATCTCTGATATCTCCACCATCCGGGAGATTCATTAAATAGGGAGAATAGATAGTTTGACATTCCTAAATAATAGGAATGTCAAGCTAATTAGGAGATAACTAATTCCACACAAGGAGTAGAGAGAATCTCAACAAGCTCCGAGAGTTAGAACTAATTAAAACAAATATAACAATTTGTTATAATGAGCTTATTCGGTGTAATTAAATTATTTACACCAACAGGCACAAACCAGACAACAACGTAGATATTCCACAATATATAGAGTATTACCAGTCACATTGGCACAATGCTTGGATCCTCTTGCTATAGTGATAGGGCGTAGAGTGCCCTATGTACAAGCCGAGATATCACCACCAAGAATAGTCACAGGGGGTAGTGGGTCAGACAGAGGTGAGGATGGAGGAGGGGCTGGAGCTACCACAATGACAGTTGCAGCATCCGCAGGGGGAGGAGGATGGGATGGATGGGTGCTAGCCCCGTGAGGAGATGGTGGCAACGAAGAGGGATGGGAAGACACCACCTTTGCCACAGCAAGCATGTTATGATGCATATAGATCTGGGCACAGCAGTAGGCCCTTCCAACACAGCACAGGGCTCATAGAGGATGATGGGAGTACTTACCACCAAGATAACGGCCCAAGAGGATGATATTTCTAGCTTAGCAGGAGGCCACTAAGCTACAGAAAATGCAGATGAGATAGCTTGATTATCAATAGAGGTGGCCAAATTGATAATTGCGTTTATTTAGATGACCTCAGAGAGGAACAATGCCATATTAGATATGGATGCATCCCATGTAGAAAGAGATACAATTAAAGTGACTAAACAACTCCTACACAAATATCAGGGAAATTCTTGAGAAGAGGTTAGAGGTTAGGGTGTGGTACAGATGTTTGATTGTATTCTATGACTTAAGTGTGAGGCGACCTATTATTGGACCCTATATGAGTTAGTTATCCCCATAGAGCAGAGAGTTGTTAGCTATTTTTAATGGACAAAAGTGAGTGGGTTTTGATGGCCAGCAACATCACATTCTTTAGTGGGCACCCCATTGTCTATGGGCCCACCAAGATCAGTAGTGTAAACTTCTCTAGGGATACCATGGTCACCAACACCATCTGGGAGTGAGGCACCAGGAGAGAGAGTTTTTTCCATGAGCTATGATGATATGTATTACATGGTTTGGAGACCATTATTTGTAAACTCTAGTACCATTTTGGAATCCCCATATATATAGAGAGATGACTGAGTTTTTGGATTTTGTCTGTGTATGCCCTGATTTGGGCTATGATGTTTTTATTTTAGCTCATGATAGATGTATAACATTGTTTATTATGATGTTTTGGATAGATGGATTAGTAAGATGTGAGATGTATGATGTATGATTAGTATGTGATGAGTATATGATGATGTTATATCTTAGTTTTATTACTTCCTAGATATGCTTTGTCTGCATTTTGTGTTTTTTGTTTCAGATGTATAGATTAACCATTTCATTTTGATTATTCCATCACCTACCTATCATGTCATGTAGAGTAGAAGAAATGAATGGATTAGTTAGAGGAAGTGTTAGTGATAATGGGGAATTAGTTAGACATGGATTGGATATGATGAGGGATGGGAAAGATGACGTACGTAGCTTGTTGTGTCATGGCTTGGAAATACCTTTTTATTTGATGTAAGCATACAAAAAAAGGGTAAAATGACATGAAAAGCCATAATACCATTATTTGTGTGATGCTAAAGGACTGACTCAAAGAAAAATACACAAGGAAATGTATGTGAGAAAGTAAACAAACAAACAAACAAACAAGTACAATCAAATACACTCAAATAAACAACATTCAAGACAAATTGTACCAATTTTTTTGTTATCCATCTTCAGTATCCAAATGTTTAAGTTATATGATAAGGGTTAAGATGATGCCCCAAGAAAGGATACATGTAAGGGGGAAAATGAAGGATGTAGAAGTCCCAAGAAAAGCAAACATGCACTATGAAACTACCCCGAGCAACGATATACGCCAGGAAGACAGACATTAAAAGCAAGTACGCTTGTTGATGAAAGAAGATCACAAGATGATCCACATGTCATATGTGCTAGAACTAGCAAGCCCTGAAGTAGGATGTTTTATGGTATAGTTTCCAAATTTTTAGTGTTTTTACATTAGACACTGTTTTTGGGTTTTGTGTTATGTTTTGCAATATTTTTGGATTTTTATATTTTCTGAATGTTTTGAGATTTTCAGGTTTTCTGAACGTTTTTGGATTTTTTGAATGTTTTGGATTTTTAGGTTTTAAAACTATGTACAGTAGAAAAATGTGCCAAGATTCAGTCCTAACAAGAGGTGAGAATATACAAGGGTGAAATCTCATACATATATACAAGTATAGGACAACTGGATCAAGGGCAAGAGGGATATGTTCAATGAGATTATGAACTCAAGATAGTGAAAAGATAGGAAGGAGTGATCATGCCCCCAAGTATGAGGTGCTTGAGAATAACTAAATCCACCCATGGCATCATAAACTAGTTTTCACCAAAGGACCTGTTCCCAAAATTCCATCAATTGTGTGGTTTTCACATTTGAACGAAATTATTTATCTTTATTATATTTTGTTTGTGTTATTTTTAATGTTTTATTTTTATTTTTGTGATGTTTGATTTTTTTGAATATTTTTTCCGTATTAGCTTAGGTGTAAATTTTTTATAGGTGCATGATATTCATGGGATCCCAGAATTTATGAACCATCAGGATAGGCAAGTTTATAAGCTCTTGAAGAAAATTTAGCCTACCACATTGTATGGCCCTAACCAGTTAGGCTCAAATTCTCCTTTCTTGTCATGTTCCTTGATGGTATTGAACTGATTTTCTTTAAGGAAAAAATCTCCAACCTCAAATTCATGAGGGATTATGCGCTTGTTGTAGCTAGTGTGGATTTGATTTTGATACAATTTGAGGTGATCCAAAGCATGGAGGTATTTTTCATCAAGCAACTCAAGCTCTAATAGTCTAGCCACTTTGTAATCCTCTTCATTATCCAGATAATATTTCAAGGATATTTGCAAAGAGGGAAGTTCGATCTCTAAGGGAATAATGGTTTCAGTGAAAAAATAAGGGAGTATGGGGTTTTAACTATAGGTGTGCAGATAAAAGTATGGTAAGCCCATAAGGTTGGATGGATATGAGGTTCCAATTACGACCTATTTTACTAACCAACTTTTCCATGATGAGAACAAGTGTTTTGTTAGTGGCCTCAACTTGTCCATTACCTTTAGGGTAATAAGGGGTAGACCAATTTTGACGGATCTTAAAGTGTTGAAAAAGGGTATTCACTTGCTTATTCTTAAAGGATTTACCACTATTAGAGAAAATATCATAACGATTCCATAACGAAAAATGATGTAGTTCATGATAAACTTAGATATTTGGGCACCGATAACATAGGTGAGAGGAACAACCTCCACCAATTTGGTAAAGTATTCAGTTGCAATGATGATATGTTTATGGCCATCAGATGAAGTAGGTGTAAGTATTCCCTATAAGATCGAGCCCCATTTGGAAAACACCACGATATAGTGATAGGTTGCAAAGATTGAGATGACACATGGATCAAGCTACATGTGTTTTTGACACAAGACACATTTCTTTACATATTGACAATAATTTGTTTCCATGGTAGGCCAATAATAACCTACACGCAAGAGTTTCTTTGCTAGAACCATGCCACTAGTATGAGCACCACAGATTCCTTCATGCACCTCTTTAGTTGCTTGGATAGCCTCTTCTGAATTAAGACATTGTAAAAAAGTCCCATCATAGCCTCACAATAGAGAGTTCCCCCAAGTAGGGTATAATGTGCTATTTTTTGGATAAGGGTTTGTTTTTGTGAGTGGGAAATGTCAGGTGGAAAGGTACCATCTTGCAAGTAATTATATATATCCACATACCAAGGGGAAAAGGGACCAACAACTTCACATACCAAACATGATTCTGACATGTCATATGCAGGGATTGTTAATATGATCAATGAGGAATTGAAATCTTGGTTGTATCCAAAGATAGTTAGAGCAAAGATTCAATTATGTAGCCATAACATCTATGATTTATTCTATGTTCTTGGGACATGTTGGAAGGTTATTTGAAAAAATTAATCTTTTAGGATATCTACCATGCGTTTATATGGAATAAGCTTCCTCATATTTGACATTTTACTCATCATTCTCTTGTTTGATGATTATACGTGAGTCACCTATAACCTCAACTTGTTTAATATTCCATTTGATAGGACCTTTTAAAGCAGAATTGAGGGCTTCATATTCAACAATATTATTTGTGCAAGGGAAACCCAATTCTGAAAGATTGTGGGATAAGGTCACCTAGTAGGGGTATAACAAGGATGACTTTTGATCCTGAATCCATGGAAATGTGAATGACCCATCAAAGTACATTTTCCATGTAGAAGATTCTTCAAACATAAAACTAATGCATAAGGAAAGTCTAGACTTGTGGTTTTGTACCTGGTAATGGTGCTTCCAAAAGTTGATCGACAAGACTTTCCCCTTCACTACTTTCTGATTGACATACTCAATGTTAAAATCACTAAGTAATATGATCCAGTTGGCCATCCATCTAATAAGAGTGGGTTGGGATAAGAGATATTTAAGCGAGTCAACTTTGAAGATAAGCTTTGGTTTTGTTATTAAGCAGGTAATGGCGAAGTTTTTGGAAAGCAACAACGAAGGCTAAGCATGCCTTCTCAATCTATGGGTAATTCAGCTCATAAGATATTAAGGTGCGGCTAAGATAATAGACGGTTCTTTCTTTGTGTTGATCATCATACTGTGCTAAGAGTGCGCCTATAGAAAATTGAATATCAGAAATATACAACAACAAGGGTTCACCTTGGTAGGTGGTATTAAAATAGGTGGATTAGCAAAGTATTGTTTCAATTGTGTAAAGGCTTGTTGGCATTCAGGGACCCCATTGGAAATCAACGTTATTTTTAAGGAGATGGGTGAAAGGAATGACACTTATCTAACAAGTTGGGAAATCAATCTCTGAATGGATTAGATTTTATGTTGCAAGCTGCGAAGTTACTTAAGGTTTATGGGAGGAGGCATCTCACTAATGGCAGTCACCTTTGCTAAATCCACTTCAATTCCTCTTCTAGAAATAATGAAGCCCAATAATTTTCCTGAAATAACATTGAACACACACTTATTTGGATTTATCCAAATCTTATATTCTTGAAGCCATTAAAAATACTGTATTGAAGGATTACCACACGTTTCTTTTCTTATTTTGGAATTACCGAGATATCATCCATGTATATCCTCTACTATATCGTGAAATATCTCTGACAATTGGAGGTGACATTAATATGTGGCTCCTGCATTCTTAAGGCCAAAAGGCATGTTGACTTGTGAAGCTCTTCTTTGATGATTAGGGAGCTTGATGTTTGATGTGTCACACATTGGGCAGAGTTTGCAATAATTTGTCTATAGATCGCTGGATGTTGCACTATGATCGCTGATGGTACCTGTAACCTGCTAGAGAGGTTCACTTGCACAACGCCCACAGAAGGATTTAGGGGCGGTTTGGGTGCTAAAGACATGTCTTGATCTGGGCGCAAACTTTTGTACTGTCAACGAATGCTCAAGACATAGTAATTTCTTGATAGTTTCACAAGTGTATTTGCTGTTGTTCCTAGCTTGATCGCTTGATAGTCACACTATTCTTTCGCTACCGATGGTACCGGTAACTTGCAAAATAGAAGTTCACTTGCAACAAGCCCACAAACCACATCAAACCTATAAAAAGGAATGATGCAGATATGGGGAGTTGAATGACCCCTATTGGTCACTTCGAAGATTGAACTTACAATCAATAGAATTGCACTAATATCTCAGACTCCATGTAGTTCTTTTTGAGTGTGTGTAGAAATTGTGCCCTAGGATGCCCTTGTGCAAGATTTCACTATGGGACTAGTGGGTTAGACTTTGATTTTATGATGCAAAATGTGCGGATGGAATAGAATGAACTTTGGCCTCTTCCTATGTTGTGTAGTCGACCATAGATCTCAACCTCCTCCTCGAAATACACGTATGCATCAAGGTTGATAGTGAATCCTTTCTAGTGATCTCCTATAGGAATGTCATCACATATTCCCATGAACTCCCTAATTGCTTCCTCATTTTGAAATAGATCAATCAGTATGTGTCATTGTTGGTCCCAATTAATAAGGGATGGGGTGTACAAGATGTGAATGGGGGATATGGTGAAAATAACAGTGTCGAAAAATAGGTTTGTGGAGGCAAGATCTTCGTAGAGACTACAAGGGGACTCTGAGTCAGTGTCATAATTCGAAGAGCTATCCTCATGTTCATAAGAAGTGACATTAACTTCTAGAGGCTATGCCCCATAAGGATGAATGCCAACACCATATCTATCTATCTTGTCATAGGATATTTTGATAAAGAGTGAACACTTAAAGTATGTTGATCACACAACTGATTGTGATCCAAATGCAGCTCTTAAACATATCAAACTCTCTACAATTTTTTCTCTCATTCAACTCACTCAAATATGTCCTCTCATGGTTGATTAGGTCATTTTCCTTTATAATATTGATATTATAACTAATTCAGGTATTCATAGGTCTTATATAATCTTTCCATAACCCCTCAACACTTGTCTTCAACCCCTTTAGGTCACACTTTTCTTCTTTGGCTCACACACTAACTACTAGTTCAAAATGAAACACAACACTTGCTTACATACCAATCTCAACTCTAAAACACACATGGATCGGCCATGACCAACTATATAGGTCACACCACCAAAACAATAAATTAATAACATCATATAAAGCAACTAAAAATGACCACAAGGGTTGACATGGGTCAAGACACCATCACCAAGCACAAAAACACTCAAGCAAGCTCTAAACAAGATTCTCAAGTACTAGTGAATCATCCAACAACTCCAATGTATTAATTTTTTTTAACGGCTCCAACATCATAAAAAAAACATGAGAAAAACCTCCAAGCATCACCAATAGGCTCAGGAACAACTGAACCAATCATATCGATCACAATATACTCCAAGGAGTATGTAAACTCTAATAGGCCTTCATGGCCCAGAATTTTAGTCCTGAAGACTGACCAAATTCACATAGAAAATATAATAATTATGACTCAAGTTATATATAAATGGAAATTTATCTTAGTCTAGTTTTTGGAACAGCTAACATTTTATTCCAAATCCAAGTGAAAGACCTCCAAACATTTTAAACTCTCTAACTTCTCCAAATTAACTTCAAGACCTCAGAATTAGGTCTTCAAACTGAGTTCGTACACCTATCAAATCAAATCATAAAAAAAAACATATACGATAGAAAATTTCATTAAATCCCATTTTTATGAAAACTCAATTTTCCTTGCAAATCATAGTGGAAGGCCATAGGAATCTCGTTTTGGATAAAAATGATTTGGTCAAATGGGGGTGATCTGCACAACCTAGGCTTGGAAGCACAAATACGTCCAAATCATCTTAGGGGAGCTCTCAAAAAATCACCTATAACATGTCAAGGACACTTGTACCAAGATTTCCAAGCACTGAAAAATGGATATGCTACATGGAGAGATCCAAGATAAAAATCTATGGCGGTTGTCAGTCTTAAGTTGTCTCTAAGCAAGCCTCATAATGACTATTTGAAGGAGTAGACATTATGGGTGGTTCTACATGAAACAACCTCAGGTGAGTCAGGTCATGTTGCTCACGACAGACTCATACCGGATTTGAACATTTTGATGGTATTGACCAAAAACATCAACTGACAATGAGCAATATAACCAATTGTTTACTCCAAAACACAAGACTTAACATTTGTTAGCCCTGTATGTGATAAAATCACCAGTGCATCTCAGAAGACGACATAGGTTTAATGATTATCCTTTGCTGATAGTGCCTAAAAATTGTTCGGGATGATATGGATGTAGCACATGGATGCGAAGGCTCATGTAACCTTTCAGTTCTTATTCTGAGAACCTTCGTCTCGGACTTGAAACAGACAACTAACCGAGATAGATATTAGATAGAGATTTGACAAGTCTGCTTCCCAATAACAGACTGAAACGTCAAACCACTACCAACCAAGGGGATTCCTTGAAGGGTGTTAACTCACTCTTATAATTAAGTGATGCATGATAATAAGATAATTGACAATGAAAGAATTACTAGATATTCCAGAGAGATAGAGAGATCATGTTGCCACGTGATAGTCGGCCCTATTGATAAGGCTTACATCAAGGGTCTTTAGAACTCCTCGAAGTAATTGAACCAGAATCAGTTCAGTAAATCTCCCGTTCTTTCAAATGTACCTGATTCCAAGTTGATATTTGATGTCCTTCAATTTTTGGTGTCAAGGCGATGTACATAACAGGCCTAAGTTCGTGCGTGATGTCGAATTGCTCCCAAACAAAGGGTACATGTATTCAACGAGCATCAGAATGTGGTATTCAAACTTGCAAAATCTGGATTCCTTGAACTCGACTAAGGTACAATTAATCTACACAACCTGCTCATAGCTTGGAGAACTAGACATATTAGAAACTTGGTCCATGCATTAGATTGGTACATGACAACATATATGATAAATATTTCCAAAAATGCTTATATGACAGGGATTTCCATGCTCAAATATTTCTAGGGGAATTTCATCTGGCCTACACGTTGTGTACTAGCCTTGATCCTTAAAAACTTAACATGCAAATTGATCTGTATACTTGCATTTAACATTTAATAAAAATTGGTCTTGTTCATCCGTCTACACCTACTTTGCAACACCATAAAACACCTCACACTGTGAATACTAAAGCTTTCCTAGATTCAATATATTGCATCATCATAAGCAATTTGGACAGATAATTCAAAAGTATACAGACCCTTGGAAAAACTCTGAAGCATCCAAGCACACTTCGAGGGAGAGCATGTATTCCATCTTGTAAACACCTGCAGTTGACACCCTTGATATGTCTATTTTCCTAGGATGTGATTTGACCTTCACCACATGAAACTAATAAACAGAGAGGGCAAACCATCGTAGTTGTGCACTGTGAAATATGGAACTGTTGGATAAGGCCGGACAAGCGTGCTCGGACAAGGGCGAGGGTGCATGGGCACTAGAGACCTCTACTAGGCACCTGTGACTGTGCAGGAGCTCCAAAATATGATTGCTTGAGTGTCGCAAGAGTTTTGCTTATATTCTTGATTGCCTAGTGTACCTGTAACCTGCAAAATAGATGTTCACCTACAAAACCCACAAAACTGACCAAATCCAAAAAGAAAAATGCAATATGAGGAGTTGGACTAACCTTGATGGTAACTCGACAGAGTGAACTTATGACCAAGCGCTACACTACATTTCAAACTCCATGTAGTTCTTGTGAGGGTGTGAAAGAATCGTTGCCCTAGGATGCCCTTGGAAAACATGCAATATATATAGAAAATGTAGTCCCTTTTCCCTTGAATGGATGCTAGATGGACGACTTTGAGTGCTTTGGATGCCTTTGGATGCAAGCTTAGGTGATAGTAGTAATGCTTAGAGTTTGGTTTTTTATTTTGATCACATAGCTATGTATTTATATGATTCGCTTGGTTGAATTTTATAACTGACACCTAGAAGGCCGACCCATAAGAAAATAAGATTCCTAAAAGATAAAATAGACCCAAGAAAGAGTGAGCAAGATAGAAAAGGGTTAGGGGTGCCCAGAGGGGACAAGAGTGCCGCATGAGAACTGATTGTCGTAACTGGTTGTTAGTGTTCTGCAGTCCATAAAAGATAAACAAGTTAAGCTTTCAATTTAGCTGTAGGATGTGTAAGACCAAATAAAAAATAAGAGACAAAGAGAAGATGCCAAAAATAATTGTCAATTATTAGTTTTCTTGCTTAGGAATCATGTAAATGCTAGTATATGCTTTTAGGACCTAGAAATGTACCCAAGTGCATGATTTTATGTCTACATTTTCTCCCACTTTAATGTTATTGAGTGAATACTCGATAACATAAAGTAGATAGAAGATGTGTACTTTATGATCCTGTAGAGTGTGTGGTCGATAGCGTGTCGAGTGGACAAGTGAAAGCGTGAAGTGATAAACAAATGTGAAGCGTGGAGACTAGGAAAGAGGAAGTGACCCTAGGGTGAAGCATATGTTATGTTTTAGTACTTGTTGTGCCTGTGTTTGTTGATGCAAGGTTGTTTCTTGTTGCGTATTAAGGACAGTACTCAACAAAAGAAGAGAGAAAGAGTAGTCAAAGTCATGTGTATTATGAAAATATGATTAAAGTATGCATAGGTACGGAAATGTGTGTAAAAGTATTAGTAAAGGAAAGTGTGCACCTGATGTAAAGAGTGTAAAACATAGAAATATGCCTTGAAATGCTATGTAAAAGTTTTTTTGGGTAGTCTGACAAGAACGGTTGTTTTCTAGGTGATCTCATGCCAAGTAACGAGTTTTTTGGGTGATCTCAAGCCAAGTGAGAGTTTTTTGGGCGATCTCATGCCATGAGGAGAAGAGTGTTGGGGAGAGAGGTATAGTGTTACTTTCTTATTACATGACTTCTTCCCAATAAGCACCACTGCAGATGGTATGTCTCAATTCAAATATTTTTGTTCAATTTTGTTCCTGATTAGTTCTCGAGTTAGTTCCAATTCTAGCTGATTGAAGGAGATAGAATAAACCAAATTCTGTAATTTGGAGGACTAGTCCCTGCTAACTAGTAGAGATTTCTCTAATGAACTGTCTGTGAGACTTTGTTGTACTAAGAAAATGACTTTATCGACCCCCAGGACACTAGCACCCAAGGGAGGACACAGTGCACACCTGGACGCTAGTCTCCAAGGGTCTGGGTGCTAGTGTCTGTATTGAGATGTCTGGACCCAAGTCATATTCTAAGTACTAGTTTTTTGACTATAAACTGTGACAATGCTGATATTGTATTGTGTTGTTCCGAAGATCTGTGTTATAGCTTTAAGCTATTTTAAAGGTGGTTTGTTCACCCAATATATGCCCCCCTTGTAAGGGTTGCATGTGATGAGTGATCAGGAGCATGTGGCCCAAAGGAAAGGACATGAAACTTAAGCTAAAATGTTATACTTGTAGAGGGGTAGGGGATGTGCATGGTAGAAACCATGGTACAAGCAAAAAAAGTAGGGATAGTAAACAAGTGTTAGTAGTAAAAGATAGCAAACATGTAAGAGAAGACAATGCAACAAGTAAATGTGCAAAGACAAGAGTGGACTGCGAAAAAGTGGGTTTCCTACATGGGATATTGCTCACAATGTGACAAGACAATCAGGGTTGAAGCAGCCAATAAGCATACAATGAGTCATATAAGACAATACGTTGGGCATAACCCACAAACAACAACAAACAATAGCATAGTAATAGTAAGCAAAAAGTGTATTATATAGGCATGGCGACAAATAGTTCTGCATGGTAAATGCTATATATGAACCACTTGTTAGCATGTTATAAAGATAAATAGAGTAGGTCAATGCATGTATGTATTAGCAATGGAAAGTAACGTGCTAGTAAGTAATAGAGAAGTAGTGGATGAATGTAGCAATAATAACCTGAGATGTGTATAATGTGAGAGTAGGGAAATGTAGATTCCCCCAAGATCCTTGGTGGGACTGGACAAAAGATACAATCATCGAGAACATCATTGCATCACGTGTGAAGGATACTATGAGAGATTTTCATTCACCTCCATAAGACCAAGTGAGCATGCGCATGTGTGTGTATAAAAATATTTTGAAATACTGAGTATCTAACTAACATAGTATAGCATAGTGTAACATGTAAGTAGTATAAACAAGCAAGACTGTCAACAATAAATGCAAGCATGATATGCAAATGTAGTGTGTGAGTGTGATGGTAATGATATGTCACATGTGAAATGTGATAGGTGCGGTGATTTTTTTTTCCTCAGTAGTATGTGTGTGATTTGAGGTTTCATTTATAAAAGACTCCTCAATAATCAAGACTGAACCATATAAATAAGAGTGCGTCACCAAGTACTGG
Source organism: Taxus chinensis (assembly GCA_019776745.2). Taxonomy (NCBI): domain Eukaryota; kingdom Viridiplantae; phylum Streptophyta; class Pinopsida; order Cupressales; family Taxaceae; genus Taxus; species Taxus chinensis. Next base: position 260,233,190 of record CM034157.1, on the reverse strand, counting down.
TGGCAGAATGTGGGAGCTCGGTGAGATAAATGGTGAAGCTCGTAAAGGTATGCATGAAACATGCATGCGAAAGAGAGTAGTCAGGTTCTAGAAATGATATACCCTCATGAAGTCCCAGAGCGTGAAGTGTGGAACTAGGATGTGAGCGTTCAGAGGATGAAGTGATCGCTCATACAGTTAAGTATGAGTCGTAGCACGAGAGTGTGGAATTAGGTAATAACGATACAATCTGTGTACTAAATGAGGTAACGGAGTGCACAAGAAAGACTAATCATGAAATCACAAAGCGTGAAGTTTAATGGTATACACTAAGTGACAACTGATAGATGGTGGACGTGGGGGAAGACAACGTGATGCCCCCTAAGTGTTTGATGTAAGGGGTGGAGAATCAAGTAAACTCATCAATAATATCATCAGTGTCAAGATCGTAACTAATAGGATTTGGGTTGGAGAACTTGGTATGTGAAATAGTGTGAGGTTTATCATGGAGAGATCCAGCGCAATATAAATTACACATTCACACATGGCGTATTATTCATCAGTAAACAGGAGGTTAAAGACAATAATGTCCATACCATCGAGTGATATTTTGAGTATAACTAATAAATGAATCGTTGCAAATAGAGATGCAGCCAAAAGTAATGGGAAATGTGATATCAGTATGATTAGGATCTAGTGTGCCACTAATTTAGTCAAGCCAAGATGGCTTAAGTGTGAGTGGAGAGAAATGAGGAGTACGTACAAGGAAGACTGATAAATGGAAGACACAAAGGCCATAAGCAGTAGTGATGAGTACAAATTTGTGATAAAGGTGAGGAGAGTGAGGTAAAGGGAGGAGATCAGAAACTATGAATCCTAGCTGAGCCAAGCCATCATGCATGCAAAAAATGGTAGAGAAAGTAGGGTCGAATGAAATGTGAGGCTAATAAGGGTCATGTATGGAAAGAGTGCATGTAAAGGGGTTGAGATGTAGTATAGAGTGAACTGGGGGATGAAAGAGGTGTATGATTTCCAATGTATATAAATTCTATTAAAAAGGTATCATGGAATTAGTGGATAGAGGAGGCTTCTTGAATTAATATTCACCAAGGCCAGTAGAAAAAAAAGTATCCTAGAATTAGGACTCATCAATTTTGATAAGAGTAGAGTTAAGATTGTGCAATGTGTCATCATTAAGATCTATGACATCAACCTCATCATCAGAATCATCAATGTTGGAATTATCTTGTTGGATAACATTATCAATGATATTGGTAGGGATAGAGCCAAATGTAGTATTGAGAGGATCTGTGATAGGTGATAGGATATCAATAGTATGAGTAGGAATAGATAAAATGCATGTAGAGGTAGAAGAAAGATGTGAAGCACTAGACTGAACAACATCATATGCATTAATATTCTGATATGAAATAGGCTATGATAAAGGGATGGGAAATTTGGTGATGGGGTTGACACAAAAAAAATTGAATGGGTCAAGGTCCGCAACAATGGTATGTTCATAGCCATCATGTAGGAATTTAACACACCAATGAACTGTATAGGGAACAACATGCATTGCATGAATCTAGGGTCTTCCAAGTAAGAAATTGAACTCAAATGTGGTATCAATGAAAAATAATACAATAGCAACAATTTTAGGCCCAACTTGTAGAGGGAGTGTGATAGTGCCCATGCATGTGGAAGTAGTGGAATCATATCCGTCAATGACTTGAGAGGATTTATTTATTAAATCATCAGTAATGTCAATTTTCCTAAGGAGGGATAGAGAACATAGATTTATATAATATCCATTATCAATGAGTACATGCTTAATACAAATGGCGCCAATAGTAGTGGTAAAAAGCAAATGCCCCAAGGGATTTTCAGTAGCAGAGGGAGGGATATCCTCATCACTAAAAGATGTAGCATGCAGTAGATTTTTGAGGGATTGGATGAGGTGAGTAAGGGAAATAGGTGAATTATTACTTTTAATGTGTATGGAATGAAGGGTGGCCTATAATGTATGACAAAAGTTAGGTGCATTTTGCAAGAGATCATAAAGGGATATTTTTGCTTGTGTATTCTTAAATTTATCAATGATGTCACAACCCTTAGAGGTGGTGGTAGGAACTGTATAAGTGATAGGTGGTGGGATAGAGGTAGGTGGAGCCATAGGAGGATAAGTGTGGTGAGTGGTGACTACATTAATGGTAGGATCAAATATTGTAGTATGGAAGTCAGGAGGATGTTGAGTACGAATTTGCATAAAATCAGTAGTAGCAGTAATCATGCAAGAAACCTTGGTTGGAGTAAAACAAGGATATGAAGATTAATTCAAGAATTTAGAAGAAGGAGATAGATTTCAATGCATTCTCAGAGGGTAAGGTTTAAGCGATCAAGTTCACAAAATTATTTACTTTAGATTTTTCCTTTGTGTTGATGTTAAAATCAATAGTATCTTCAACCAATAACTTGGAACCATCTTCCATACATGTAGGATTGGGAGGAAGATTGAGTTATTCTTCTATCTTCATCTCAATGATATTTTCACCAATAGAATGATCACTTATATAATCCATTTTTTAATTTTTCACATTGTTTTCTTTTTACTTACCATATAGCTTAGCCTCCTCCCCGAAATATGTGTATGTGTCAAGGTTAATGAAGAACCCTTTCTTATGATCCCAATAGGAATATCATCACGTAGCCCCATGAATTATGTGATTGATTCCTCATTTTAAAATAAATTGATTAGTATTTTCCATTGTTCATCCCAATCAATAAAGGATGGTGTATAAGATCTAGCTCAGTAGTGGAGGGGAACATGGTTAACATGGCAGTATCATAAAATAGGTTTGTGGAGGTAAGGTCTTCAAATAGACTACAAAGGGAATCTAGGTTTGTGTCGTAATTAGAATATCTATCTTTGTGTTTAGAACAGGTGGCATTAACTTCTATAGGTGGTTCCCCATAAGGCTCAATACTAATGCCACATCTATTCATATTTTCATGGGTCGAAAGAGGTTCCCACACACCCTATTCATGTAATCCACATCCATAACCTTTATATCCCATGTAATACATTGTCTTGTTAGGGATAACATATTTTTGGGATTGAAAGAAAACTACCATCTCCTCAACAAGTGATTGGGATGTGTAGGTGCTAACTAGTAATTCATCCACCAAGAGACCACCAAGGAGGAACTTATCGAGACTGAAAGGATCCTAAGTTATTTGTGGCTGATAGTTGGTCCTACCATGCATTTTTGGTAATAGGGGAAGGTTAGAAAGAAGGAGAGAATGTTGGAGGCCATACTCCCCATAACCAGTATGAAGGATTTTCAATTTGGATTCCCATGTAGAAAAGGGAGATATGGAAGTAGAAGCACTACTTGCAAGAGGTTAAAGTGTATTAGGATTGAGACAAGAGGTTAGGACCTCTGACTCAAATTCAACATCTAATTCTATAGAAGAAAATGCATAGGATTTTTTATAGTGGCCAGCCAATGCTCTGCAATGGGTGAATGGTTATGGGTCACTGGGAATTGTGATCTCTTTTCATTGATAGTACAGTTTGATACACTGAAAAAATGTGGAGGGAACATCCTGCATGGCATAGATTCATGATCGGCCAAGAGGAATATTATAGGTATGTTCTAAATCAATGACATGGAATCTTATTTATTACATGGCATGGCCAACTTCCATAGGTAAATTGATTGTTCCTATTGAATATCATTCCACATCATAATAATCCTTAATGATGATCACATTATGATCTAGTTATACATATCTATGTCCCAACTATTTAATGATATTTAAAGTACGCATGTTTAGGCTAGATCCATTATCAACAAAAACCCTTTTAACCTTTTTATGGGTAATGATCACTTCTATATATAATAGGATATTATGTGTATAGCTATTCGTGGGAATCTCATTTTGGCTAAAAATAATTTGGTCAAATGGGGTGATCTGCATAACCAAGGCTTAGAAGTGTGAAGAGTTAATTTCCCTAGGAATTCTTGACTCCTGGAGGGTCTTATAGAGGATATATTTGACAAGTGATTATGAAAAATTATGCACCAAAAATTATTAGTTTTGAAAGCTCAATTGCTAAAAATTGACCCTACACAACGAGGAGAGAAAGTGAAAAGCACAAATCCCTATATGTTTTCATAGATCTTTAAAACTTAAATTTTTTAGAATTCATGGGAAAAATATTCATGTTTTGGTCATTTTCCCCCTCTTTTTAATCCTCTTATATTAAGGATTTATCCATTTGTGGTAAAATATGGGAAAAAATGGACTTTTGAGGAACAAGTGCAACTATTCCTCTGTTTCACATATTCCCCATACCCATGCCAAAACTAATTTGCAAAAGGGAATCAATGAAATTGGGGTATATTAGAACTTGGGGAAATGTTCCTAAGTTCTCTGTGTTCCCTAAAACTCTGAAAATGCTACCTCAAACAATGATCAATTATGTTAGCACTTGGAAGAACTCTTAGAATAATACTCATGTTCCATCGGTGCCTTACCGATCCACAAAAACCTATAGAGGTAAGAGTTTTAATGATTGGTTATATTAGGCACTCAAGGAACATTTCCTGCATTCCTCTTATTCATTGACCACCTGTAAACACCAAAAACATCTCATTAGACATGTGAGCCTGACCATGAACTCTTGGAATAGTTCCCGATTTCCATTAGTGCCCCACAAATTTGTACAATCTAACAGGTGTAGTGATTGGTTAAGTTGGCTTATCTAGGATCATAATGAACTATTCCCCCATTTTATCAATGCATTGATTTACTACCAATGCTGCCAAAACCAAAGAAATCATTAAATTAGCATTTGAAGGCCCATATGGAACTGTTCCCCAGTTCTTCAATTACTACCTTGACCAACTGTAATGCCAATTTTCTTAGGAACTTTAAAAAAATTTCCAAGAAGAGATTGCAATGAAGGTTTCAAACTTGAGATTTTGTAATGTAATGTTATAATATTTTATTTGTGCCAAATTAAATGTATTTTTGACTCAAGTTATGAAAACCAGATTTTAGGTGAGTTAGAGGGAGAAGTAGTTAAAATAACTACTTTTGAGCCAATGTGCCTATAAAAGGCTGAAATGTAATTGTAAAGTACTTATTCCCCTATCTATCTCTTTGATTTCTACCTATGGAACCTCTCTATCTGTCTATTATGAAGAAAAATGGTTGTAACTTTGTGCACAATGTTATTCTCCTTTATAAAATAATACAATACTTTTCTCATTTTTGCATTTTTGCTCTCCGGTTCTAAATTATGTATTTTATTTATAATTAGAAGATATCATTGATGTTGTTTTTCCTTCATGGTTTTTTTGATGCTATGATATTTAGAATTTGTGTTGGTTGTCAAGGTACATGGAATTTGTGCCATATCCATGCATTCCACATGTGATAAATACTTTTTGCTTTATGATTTTGCATTTATCATTTTATTTTGTTCTTCCTAGCAGATAAATAGTTTCTATTTCATACCTATATGTGGGACATCTCAGTAGTTATTTGATTCTATTCTACTATAGATTTCTCATTTTTCTCATTTCCACTCTTTTTCTCTTCCTTTCTAATTTTGTTTCCCTTTTGTAATTTCCAGTTAAAAGAACCAAAAATATAAAAACCATCATAAGAGGGAATTCCCCCTCTCAAATGTAGATAAACATCACCCTATTGATAGGTAGCTTTCCTTAACTATTACAAATTTTTATGCCCTTCCATTGGGAAAATCATGAGTATATACAATGACATAAAATCCAACCAACAATTTTTTGTGACAATTCTAAGGATCAAAATTTTGTCACGTTTGTTTCCCGTATCAAGTAACCTTCCTAAGAATGGAGGAAAAATGTCAAACATTTATTAGCACTCTGTAACAACAAGTGAAGATGAAAGTGATGGGATTAATGAAGGATATCTCCCCTATCAAAATTTTGAAGTGCCAGATACTCCAGAACACGTCCAATTTTTGAAAAACTTCTATGGAGGCATGGATTTACAAACAATACAGAGGTCTTGTATTTTGGCTGAAATTCTACAACCAATTGAACAAAAAGGAGGGCATTTCCAGAACGTTCTAATATTCCACGTCCAAAGAAGAAGGCCATTGATGCACTTGTATTATCTACAAAAATGAAAAGAATAGTGTAGGTAAAAATAGACAGAGTGGATGGGATTGATACATCTAACAATCCTATAATTAAATCTTTGTGGCTTGGGTTCTAAAAGAGTGTTGCAAAAGACAGGAAAATGAAAATTGCACTTGTTGATGATCACAAGTCCATACAATTAATGAAAGAAGTGCAAAAACAATATAGAAAGCTGCAAGCATATGAGAAGACAAAACAACTTGAAGGTGAACCCATGGATGAGTTTCAGACACTTCATAATGAGGAAGAGAACATATACAAATGTACTAGAAGTAAGTTCCTGATAATCCTATCCACAACCAAGGGTATTCATTCCTTAGGATGATATCTCAACTCTCACCAGTGAATGTCTTCTTCTTGCCCCCCTGGTGAATGTCAAGTTGACACTGCTTTGTATGATAAAGAAGACAATCAAAAATTGAGGCTTAATTTCTAGCCTGAATCAGAGTTCCTTAGAGGATATATCGTACGACAAGAAGTGGACTACCTTTGTTTGGAAAGAGGATGATCCCATGCTGGTTAAGGTTGGTACTCACCATGGAGAACACAAAACAAGGTCAATTTCTCTCCTCCATTGGAAGGCCTTCAAGACAAGTAAAATCTAAGGTAACTGTTGATGAATTCTCTTGCTGATTTTGATTCTTTAGATGATGAACATGTGTTTAAATTTCAAAGACAAATGAGATAAAGGAGCTCAAAGTTCTTCCTGTAATTTTAGCTGATAAGCCAAAAACATATGAGTCCTTCTTTCAATCTCTCAAAACATACAGACAAATGGAAATGAATTTATGAAGCCTTCTCACAACAACGAGGACTACATCAATCTAGATTTCTGCCCATCTTTTGAAAGATAAACATGAAGATATGAGATCACTGCTAATCACTATATTATATTTTCATCACAACCACCAATTTCCCTATCAATTTTGAAGATAAATCAATAATGCAAACTATGCCTGAAGATCATCATCTCTTGGAAATTGAGAGTAAGAATGTTGATTTTGCAAAAACAGCAGTTTATGGTTTTCTAAGGATAAGATAAGAATTGCAGAGATAATGGAAGAAAATAATTATGGTGAATCATTCAGTGGTCACGCTTTCAGATCCTCTCGAAACAGATTATGTAGAATATTTTATAGGAAGTCCCTAATTCTTCCCAAACTATGTATCATGATGTTTGCTTTAACTCACACATATATGTTGTTAATTCTTCATTGGAGAAATAAGATTGTTGCTGCAATAATCAAGACTCCTCATGAGCCAATATTTACAAGGATTAGTGGGTTTCATACATAAGAAAAGAGATAATCGAGGGTCACATAGGATAGTGCATGGTTTTATAACCCCACTTCCTCATTGCCAAAAGAGTAAAATTTTCAAATAGGATAGTGCATGGTCTTATAACCCCACTTCCTCACTGCCAAAAGAGTAGAAATTTTCAAATAGAATATCTAAACTCTTCACTGGAACTAGGATACAATTTCATAATGAAGTATAAATTTGTGCGTGAACTCACTTTTTTCTATCTTTCTTCTTGAGCCATGCAATACTTCCACAAATTTTTGGTCTTAACTCAGTTGGATCATCTTTCAATTTTTGCAAGGTTTATACCTTCAGAGTACTCTTTCAAAAAGGTACCTACTTTTCTCAGCCTATGTGTGGGTTCGTGTAAAACTTTGTGCATCCTTATCACTCCTCTATATATACATTGATTCTCCTTTATACATAATTTCCCATTTTTGGCTTGTTTTCTTTCCCATTTTATCTGTGTGTGTGTTCTTGTGTGTTTGTTCAATAAGTGCAGCAAAGTGAGAGTGTTTTTCCTACAGTTGTGTTAAAGCCCAGTATGTTGCCCAATGAATAAAGAAACTAGTCTAATGAACTTTTAGATTGTATAATTCAAAACTATGTCTTGGTTGTGCTTCACCCAATCCAAGTCATATCCCTAGAAAGAAGTAGATGTTGTCACAAGATCAGTAAAAACTTCAAAATTTTAGAATTCATGGGAAAAATGTTCATGTTTTTGTTATTTTTCTCCTCTTGTAAAGCCTATTCTCTTAAGGAGTTATCCCTTTTTACTAAAATCTGTGAAAAATCAGACTTTTCAAGAATAGGTGGAATTGTTCCTCTGTTCCTCGGCCAGACCGATTTGTAAAAGGGAATCAATGAAATCAGATTATATTGGCACTTGAGGAAATGTTCTTGAGTTCTCTATGCTCCCTAGAATTCCATTAATACCACCTAAAATAGTGATCGGTTATGTCAGCACTTGGAATAACTCCTAGAATAGTTTTCATGTTCCATCAGTGCCCCGTAGAGCTATAAGCCCCGATAGAGGTAAGAGGTGTAATGATTAGTTATATCAAGCGCATCATACACTCAACAAACATTTCCCTCATCCCTATTGTTCACCAAAAAATTGAAAACATCAATCATATCACATCAAACATGTTGGCACAACCATGAACTTGTGAAATAGTGTATGAGTTCCTTCAGTACCCAACAACTCAACACAAGCTTATAGGTGTAGTGATCAATTAAGTCAACTTATCTAGAAACATAGGAATTGTTCCCCCATTCCTTTAATGCTTCAATTTACCACTAATTCTACCAAAGACAAATAAATAGCTGAATTGGTATTTGAAGGCACATATGGAACTATTCCCCAATTCATCTAGTTCTCCATATTGCTGCCTGGACTAACTGTAATGCCAATTTTCTTAGGATATTTCAATTTTTCACCAAGAAGAGATTGCACTGAAGGTTTCAAACTTGAGATTTTCTAATGTAAATTTATAATATTTAAATTTTTCTAAATATGATGTATATTGGATGAAATCAAGGCCAGTAAAATCTAAATCAAGGTTTTTACATAGAAACAATTGTCTTTCAGTTTAGTATAATTACCTGAGTTTTACAATCCCCATGTCTTTTATAATGGAGTTTTTTCCTTCTCTATTCTACTTTATACTACTTCCATCTTACCAGGTGCTCAGAATGGGTACCTACAAACCAAAAACACACAATAATCACACATATATTGATGAAAATATTCAAACAAGTGCATATTAATTTTTAATCTTTAGAAACAATGCTAAAACAATGAAAATTAGGCTGAAACAACACTCAGAAAACTAGAAACAACTGAGAAATACATAAAATTCTATAAAAGTGACTAAACCCTTTTGACAAAGTGAGACTGCTAATAAAGAGAAAAAAACTTCTCAAAAAATTTAAGGCCTCAGGATTGTCCTGTAAAGTCACCAATCAGAATGAGGTCATTGTTATAGTCAATGAGGTGGCTAAATTATGACAAGATCATAGTTAATGTTGTCAAGATCGTTGATATGTATGTCAAAACTGATGAAACTAAAAAAAGAGAAAAAAAATTTGCAGGTCAAGGTCACTAACAAGTGAAGTGAGGTCACTGGTTGTGTTAGGTGAGGCTGCTGAAAACTAGGGCAAGGTGGCTAAAAGGTCTAAAACAGAAAAAATGAGTTAAAAATATGAATTTTTCTTATCAAGATCAAATGTTGACAACACTTTTCCTCTTCACTACATGAAAACAAGACTCAATGCTCCCAAATACCAACAAACATTAACAAAAACATGGAAATTTTCAACAAATTGAAATAATTTTGAGAAAATATGCATGTAAAACTAAAAAAATACGCATGAGACATGGGTGTCCTACTAGGTTTACCATATGTATGCATACTAAAGACCCTAAGATAATATAATAAATTATTTAACACTAATTAAATCATAGCTTAATTTTTTAATCAAATACATCAAGATAAAACATGAAAAGAAACTAAAAAACTTGCACAAAATGTTAAAAACAAAGAATGCAAACCTCCTTTTGAAATTGTATGCACTTTTGATATGTAGATATTTCCTTCTAAACCAAACATAAGCTACACATGATCAAGGATGCTACTAAATGGAATAGATCTCCTCAAAATGGATTAAAAGCCATGTTTGAATCTTCTTTAGGAAAATTTTGAGGATATATCTTCCCTTTAGTAGCATCCTTGATTGTGTGTAGATTACATTGCTGGAATTTTGTTGTCATTGATATCAAAGTGTGATGATGAAAGTGGTGTTGTCATGTCATTAATGTCAAAAGGAGAAAGTTACATGAAGGTTTATTGGTTGTCACATCCCACATTTTCATTTCATGATTGTAAAAAATAGGGTTATTACCGTAAAGTGAATCATGAAGGTTTAGGGATGAGAAGCATTACCCGACTAGTATCATAGCTAGACGTACACACATTTACCCTGAAAAGGATAAACATGCTTAAGCGTAGTTTTGAAGCTAACCACGTGACAATGCTTGTTACTAGGCACTCGCGAGATACCTCACATTAATACCATATTTTTTAGCTTGTTTGTTGAGTTATTTATTTTTACGATTTCCATGTTTGGATACTTTATTGTTTGTAGTACCTGCTATTGATATTGTGATTTACTTTTCTTGCTAGAATCAATGATTTGCAAAGTATGGTTGAATTACTCATGGTTAATATATATCATTATGTTATGAGAAAATTTTCTTATTCAAAACTCAAAACCATTTAACCATCCATTAATGTGTGCACACAATCATTTATCACATATGCAAGAAACCATAAGCAAGATAATCAACACAAGACACAAGATATAAGTGGAAAACCCTCAAGGGGAAGAAAAACCACTGAAACACAATCTTTATATTGATATGTTTCAAATTTAGTGAGGCACCAACCCCACAAGGAGCACCAACCCCTAGTTTAGTAGAGCTACAACCCTACAAGGAGCACCAACCCCTAATTTTGTGAAGCACCAACTCCACAAGGAGGCTACAACCCCCCAAGATGATCAAGCACCCACTCAACCACCTTATGATGTTATATCTGATGTCTATTTTCTACCACAATTGATAGAGACTAATGATTCAGCTCACAACCCTCTTCAAACCCTAGGTCTTCAAACTTGCAAATCTAGCTCTTTCTTCACTTCTCAAAGTCTTCAAACCCTTGCACACATGATTTTTGAATCTTATTCAACCTATCACACACTTGATCTGATCTCAATTCATTCTTCAAATACCTGCAAAAATCAGCTCTCACCTAGGTCACACTTCTTGCACACACACAACTAGCTCACAACTAGTTCAAAAAGCACCCAAAACTATGCTTTTATAAGCTCTTCTTCATTCAAATTCAAACCAAAAACAATTTTCCCTCCTTTTTCATGAACCCAATACATCATAAAAACATCCCATATAATTCATCATAACAATCACAAGTGACCCATATAGGTCGGCCTAGCCCAAAACCCTTCATCCATGCACCAAAAAACCTCAAAACCCCATCATTGGAATGAGAAAAATTTCCTAACACCAAAACTATTTTATTCATGCTCTAAAATTCACCACACATGTTTAAAATAACATTTAAACATCATACATGGTTTCAATTTTCATCAACCAATCAAATATTTCATTAAATGGAACCACTACTTCCTATCCTTCTCAAAACTCCTATTTCCAGCACCATTCAGGACCCTATCTTCACCTTTAGCCTCAAGATCAACCCAAATAATACCTCAACTATGTAATGTGACCAACTTTATATGGAAATTAAAAACCTTTAGAACACTTCTAAACAAGTTATAAGTCTTGAAACAATCACTGGTTCAAACCACATCAACTTTTACCTTCACCAAATCAAGCTTCCCAAAAATATGTTTTCAAAAAGTCAACTAGTTAAACACCCTTCCTAACACTTTCAAGACCTCCAAATTGGATTCATTGGATTACAAAATTCATCCCTATTCACATTTCTAGGTGATATAAAGCATCACCTAATCCATCTCATGCTCTAACCAACTCAATATTTCTAGCAAAAATAGTTCTTGTCCTAAAAACCAAAAATATTCTTGTCCAACAAACTGACATGGAAAACATATAAAAACTCATTATCATGAATCAAAAATTATATAAATGGAAACATATCTGAATTATATTTCCAAAAAAAATTTAATCACCTCCTAAATCCACTTGTAGCTCCTGTTATGCCCATTTTACTGAAAACTGCTTCTCACTACCCCAAAACTACCCTTTGACCAGTCAACCTAAATAGGGCACACTTTTCCATTTTTATGCATCCTCATGACCTAAAACCTCTTTGAAAATCAAGAAAAACTCACATAATAAAACAATGTCAATTTATTTTGCAACTCCTTTGGACAACCTTGTCCCAAAACAAACTTCTTCAAAAACTGACCTATTTGAGTGGGGTCCACTCATCACCATGACCTCTACCATACCTTTATGGAAATATGAAGGATTCCTCTACATGTTCCAATCATCATCCATGCACTAGGAATCAATTATTGGCCACTTAGGAAGTAAATCTCTCAAACCACTTTTCAGGCTAGGGTTTTGAACTCATACAAAGTTGTTTACCTTCTAAACATTTGTTCATAAAAATGTGACAATGAAATGACCTCATTATTTTTTGAAACCTTATAGAATCAATGTAGAAAAATCCCTTGAAAGCCACAAGGTCCCATGCAAATCACACAATTCAGGGTGAGCATCAAAAGTTCCAATTCGAGCTGGAAATGCACTTGTTCTTGACCATTGTTTCACAAAAACTGACATAACTTGAAAAATTCACATTGGAACATGATGAAATTTTTCTTAAACCTCAAGGACACATCATACTAACATCTCAATCATCATAATCATCAATATATCTCAAATCCATCTCCATCCACTTATCTCATTTACATGGCTACCCCTTAGAGTTTTGCACTGTAAAGGCTAGGGTCAACTGAAAAACCATTATAACTCATCATGAAAACACTCTAAAAGGTCTTAACATACCTGATACATCATGATACACCTACATACATGCATCAATGAGCTCATATAGCTCCATACCTCAATCTCATACCTCCTAGCATCCATACCTACTCTAAATGAGCACCTAAATCATGGTCACCAACCTGTATTTGCACCTTGAAACTCATGTGAGTGCCCAAGAACTCTCCAAAAATTCTATCCATGCCAACATGCTTCTCAAGTCACCAAGAAGATCATACAACTATGCAACATCACCTAGGCTAGCTAGGTCATTTGAATGGGCTTGCAAGAGAAAACAATCCTCACTTAATCAACTTGTATCATCATGAACATACCTGAATATCATGTCATACATCATATCTGATAGCATCATCTGACTATACTCCATCACCCACTTTGTCATTAATGAGGTTTTACATCAATGACAACACCTATGCAACAACATGCTAACAATCTCCCCTTTTGTCATTGATGGAAAACCACTTGAACTTCTCCCCCTTTTTACATTAATGAAAAAGGCATACCTATACCAACATGTTATTCACATTTCTCACCTTCATAGGATCACCTCATGGTTAGAAACATCAACCAAAAGTCTCAAACAAGCTCAAAATCTTGAAATTTCACTCAAAAACTAATTTTTCCTTCTTTCAAGCATGAAACCACTATGCTCCCCTGGAAACAGCATATACATCATCTAAATAATATAAATAAAGCATGAAAAATCATTTCTTACCTTCTTTTAGAGCCAAGACACATCATTTCTTCACCTTCTAGACATGCAAAACTAATTCATTTTTCACCTTAAACCTTGTTTTAGCCCTCATCTAAACATCTGTAGCAGACCAATATCTGAAGCATACACATCCTTGAACATGCCAAAAATGATGTCATAATATTAGCATAAATCAACATACCTTAACATTTATGAGGCATACATTATCTTTTCTAGGCATAGTTAGCTTTTCAATACACATTCTTGTCATCATACACTCTTTCTAGGACTCATAGTCCCTAAACAAACATCTTCAGTAGCAATTTCAACCAACTTTAACATGCTCTAGAACATTTACACACCATGATTTAAGTCAACAAGACCATCACTCCCCCATGGGATCTTAAGACCATCCATATTCTAGTATAATAAGCACAAAATTTAAGAAACTTACATTGTTATCCTTGGCTAAAATCACCTTGAACACTTAAAACACTTTTCCTTTAAACCATCTTTTGGATTAGACTAGTCATAATTAACTGAGATATCATGAAATTTTTGACCTTAACAGATAAAATCAAAACATACCTCATTTACCTTGTATACATGTATATCCTCTTATATAAAGATAAAACATGCTCCCCCTTTCTTGAAGACATCTTACCATACGTTCTTACTTGTAGCACCTCATTCCAAGTCAATGTCAGCACACTATATTTAATTCTTTATTGTATTCAAATCTTCATGATGACTAAAATACTTGAAAGAGTGCATTATGTGCATGGTCAAGGGCCAAAATTCATAATTATCTTCTACCTTCTTAGGACCAAATTAATTCTTTCACATCTATAGCTACACACTTTCTCTTATTTCTCGTTCCCTTGATCTTGATCACAAACACTTGTAACCTGTCACCACATGTCTCTTAAATCACTTTTCTTTGTATTGGTTAGTGCCACTATGTTTTACACTTGTAAATTCCCTGAGACATAAGCCACTCTCTATATTAACTCAAACTCATTTATTTCATGCTTATGGACTAAATACTTTTTGAGATGATGTTAAATAGTTTCTTACACCTGTAGGATGTCATTTCTTGCCTTCGTAGACACTCAACCTCAGACTTGTAACCTTATTCATAATTGGTTTTTAGGATCTTTAAACTCTTCTGGCTCACTATATACTTGAATATTTCATTCATTACTACCTAAATCATCTTCAAAAATATTTAGATATCTGTGGAACATTATCTCAGTACATCATTTACTCGGTGTCATGATATGACACAAATCAAGGCACATATTAACTAATGGTTTTGATAAAAGCTTCTATACAGATCTTCACTTCACACTTACCCATCATAATCCTCCTTATGATCCCTTCAAGATCATCAAGAAACCATATACCCTTGTCATAAACATCCTTCCTTACCAAGTTCAAGCACCTACATAACTATACAATCATATGATTGTATCATGGTGTTTCAAGAGAGAAAAGGTAACAAGCATCATACATTTTTGACCTTATTCAACTTCTTAGAGCCATTAAAGGAATTTACAACCTCATTCTTACTATAAAAACTTGTTAAACCACAAATACACCTAAATTATCCTTATCTCTTTATATTGTGCACACAGACTACTAGCCCTTCTATATGATAAAAACACACCTATATTTTGATGCACTCACATTTGTGAAGAATTCCTACTAGTTTTGACCACTCATTTTCCCACTTAGTCACCTTCATGAATCTTGAAGCATGCCATTATAGGAAATTTTCCTAACTTGTAATCTTTCCTCCATCAATTAGGTTTCTAGTGTTCTCAACTGTAAAATCTGGGAACTGTCAAGGATTCCAAATAACTCTAACAACTTCTAGACTTAAAACCACTTTAATCTCAAAGAACTCACTTTCAATATGATTTTTCTCAAGTTTTGACTTTATATTCCACCATTTACACCTTTAAACACATAATTTTCTTCATACTACTTATAGTCTCATAAGCCAGTCAAAATAAAATTAACTCAAAAATGCACAAATTTTGATACCAAGATCTTCAAACTTTACCACTAACTTTATATCAACATCCTTCAAGGTCCTGATTATACTCATTTTAATTTTGGAGCAAAGGAACCATATTACTTACTTAAACCCTATTTGACTTGACTTCAATCACCCTTCAAAATCTCTACACTAATCTTCCTTTTCATTTTTAGACCCTGTTTGACTTGACTTCACTCACCCTTCAAAGTATCTGTAATAATATTCAAAAACTAAGTACAAGTGGTTCATGATGCATGGAAGTTAGGCACAAAGGTACGTGTGGGAGTAAGAACAAACAGCATGTAAATACTTGAACCCAGGCCAACTACATTCCATACTTAGTTGCATTTTGGGCCATGAAGAGGAATTAGAAAGATAAAGCATTGGAGTATCACCCAAGCAATATTTTAGAGATAATAATAAAGCATGAGGACTTATAGATCTAGTAAATTTTATTTTGGGATAGATCTCATGCAAAGGAATTTAGAACATCATGAAAATCTTAGGCTATTAATAGGATTAGATCTACAATTTATATTAGAATATATTCTATTATTAGCAAGCTTGCATGCTCTTGTAGTTGACTTGTAACACAAGCATGGTTATTTCTAGCGTGTGGGCTATTTTTGGAGGATGCATAGGAGGTGAAGGGAAATTCCACATCCCTATAAATATGTATTGATTTTCATGGTTTTAGATGACCTTGAATGTTTGTAAGGTTATTTTTTTAGTTATAAGCGTGCATGACTCATGAAGATACTCTTGTGAATGTATTCAGATATTATGTTTATTGATGGATTAATACAATGGGTTCTTATGGTTGGATATTGTTTATTAACATATTTTAGAATGGATCTTGTAAGGTAAATAATATCCTGATTCTTGTATAAGTTATTATTGCAAATGGTTTTGATCTAGATCTGTTTATGGTTTATCATTGCATCTTTCTTATGGATTTGGAATATATATGTGTGTTTGTGTGTGTGTGTGTCTGTGTGTGTGTGTGTGTGTGTGTGTGTGTGTGTGTGAGAGAGAGAGAGAGAGAGAGAGTTTATGATGTTAGCTCCTTAACCAAGCTTCCATAAAAGAGGAACCCGGTACCCTTGTGCACTTTGGGTTAGTGCTCAGGTTTTCTTAAGTGAGGTCTCAGCATGCCTTGGGCTATTTGGTAAAATAAAATACTACATTTTGGTTTCATTAACAGGACCTATTTTCAATTTGTTTCGAGGATGTTACATGATGAATACGTATTGGTTGACTTTGGCCAGTATTGAAGATTAGGTAGAGAATTTAGAGGAATATTTTCTCACAGATTTAACATTGAACCTGAATTTGATACACGTGTGTGGGTTGAATATAATTTGTATCATGAGCTCTATGAGACATTTTTCTGTTATTTTCTCATAGAGTTGTATGAGTTGTTGATAGCTTATAAATCAAAGAGAAAATGGAGGGTTAGGACAATTGTATGGACATAGGAAGTTTACCAGGATCTACATGATTCTGATTTGACATAGACATGCATTGTAGATCATTGATGGAGTGGTGTTTTGTAGAGTTACACCTTGGAGTATGTTGTTTCTACTTATTCTTGTCCAAATATTATTGATTTCTAGTTCTTGCACAAACCCGGAGAATCTTATTTGCATGTTATCCCTTTAGCAATTAATATCTTGATTGTAACTTTTGATTTAGAAGAACGTCTTATGGCTAGCTAAACCCCACCATGTACGTGAGAAGGAGAAAGTGTGGTGAAATATGGTAGACTTGGTAGAGGAGAGATAGAGGGAAGAAATGTGGCTTAAGTTCCATTAAGCATGTGAGAGGGACTCGGAAAAGAAGTGTGATATTATGGAATGAAGGGTTGATTTGATAACATACATCAGAATTCTCAGTCCCAGGAAAATGGATGGATTCAGGGCAAAAATCATGTTTCTAGGGTCCCCTCAGAAATTTTTCTAACTCTCCTGTCCAGGTTGAAAAGAGCAAGCTCTGAGAAAATGTGAAAAAGTTGCAGAAAATAAGCTTGGGCCAGAAAAAATTGTGAAAATCGGCTAAGTCCTAGTCCCCGGGACAGTCGGGACATTTGGGACACCAAGGCGCGGTTCGGCCGAAACGCCTCCAGGCGGCCCGCGAAGCACTGGGACAAGTGGGACAAATGTACGCGAAGGGCGCGAACCGGCCGGTTCGGCCGAAAAGGAAAATTTTAGCACAGGGACAATCGGGCCGTCGGGACGCGAGGGACGCGAAAGCCGGTTCGGCCGAAGGAGAAGAAAATCGACTAACTGCTCGGGACATTTGGGCCTTGAGGACGCGAACCACCCGGATCGGCCGAAATGGAGAACTTTCGTACTAAGCAGTTGGGACATCTGGGCCGCGAGGACGCGAAGGACGTGAAAAGGTGAAGCGGCCGAGAGCAAAGGAAGCCATTTCGGGTGGTTCGGAAGAATTTGTCCCAGACAGCACTGGGACATTTGGGACAAATGGACGCGAAGGACGCGAACCGGCCGGTTCGGCCGAAACGGGAAACTTCAGCACAAGGACAAGTGGGACAAAGGGACGCGCGGGACGCGGATAGCCGAAGGAGCCGAAAGCCAATCAGATCACGCCACGTGTCACCGGCAGAAAAGGGACATGGAAGCCCATTTCGGGTGGATCAGAAGTTTTTGTCCCGCGCAGCACTGGGACATCCGGGACAAAAAGACGCGAAGGGCGCGAAAGAGCCGGCAGACCCGCGGACCAATCAGATCATGACACGTGTCACAAGGAGAGAAAGGTCCAAAAGTCAAAGGGTGAGGTTTCAAGCACTGACCCGAGCCAATAAAAAGAGGACACGTGTCCAATGAAGCAGAGAAGGAGAGAGAATCACGGGACCAATCAATGCATGACACGTGTCATCCAGGTGGCAGAGCGCGGGAAGAAATTTAAAATCCATTTTCACCTGTTTTGTGCCCTAAATCTTCAGATCGACATATCTTTCGATCCAGAGCTCAGATTTGCACGTTCTTTATATCAACGGAAAGCTTGTGAAATTCTCTACATGATTCTGGGGTTAATCTTGAGTTTTGGTGCAGTCTAGAGAGAGAAAATTGAGAAACAGCTCTGACGCGTGTTCATGGCCAGAAGTGACATTTCAGCAACCAGATTTAATACAGAATGGGTCGCATTCTCCTGTAATCCGGTCAAAATGATAGGGTATGGGTTTGTAAGGTCCCCCATGCCATTTTAATGCATCTGCAGTCAAGGAGGGATGGGCTCTCATGTTTTGTACGTTTTCTGTCCCCTGGGCTCGACCCATGCAATGTAAAAGCCAGATTTGGCTCATTTCTAAAGGGGGGAACATTTCTTTGGATAGCAAGCTTCTTCTTTCACCTGGAACAAGTGATCTTTGCAAGTATCAGACCTCTTCTAAAATTGTAACAGGTTTTTCTACCTTTTGATGTTGTAATACAAGGATTTTGACAGTGGAAATGACAATACAGGCTCTGTGATCAGTTTTCAGTCCTCTGTTTGTGTTGCTTGTTTCATTTCAGACCTCTGATTACATCTTATCAGCTTGTGCATGATGTTTTATGTTGCATTTTATGATCTGTGTCTATCTACAGAACAAGAAGTGTTCACCACTCCTCCTTTGGTGTATCACCTGTTAGTTTAGTTTCATTTTTTGCACTTTCTATCTCTGTCTCCTTGGATTTTAGAGTAGGATTAGGTTTCAAACCTCTGTAGTTTTGCAAAATATAGATCTAAATCAGAGGAGTTTGAGGAACCAGCCTCTAATCTGGAGATTCCTCTCTCAGTTTCACAAGTCCCCACACTTGGAGAGAGGTTTCCATGTTGTGCAATCACACTGGATGCTAGAGTGATCAACCTAGAAGCCTGATCTGCATCCAGGGGTGCTGTGAGTCTGCAACAACAGTTTTGGCACGCCCGGTGGGACCTAGAGGTCTCATTTTTATTGCAGCAGGGTTGATGTGCATCTGCTGCATTTTTCTTGCTTAAAAGAGCTATTATTTGCATATCTGGCGACTCCAAGGGGAAGAATCAACTGGTTTCAGCAGTGCAGGCCTGAAAACTCATGAGAAGAATCACCACAAGGTCAAGAGTTGGAGAAGAAGAAGTGTTGTTTGAATACCTGCAATTATCTCCAAGAAGAAGGCAAAGAGGAAGAAGGATTCAAAGGTCTCCATCTCCACCAAACAGAACTCTCTCAACTCCTCCACCTGACAGGCCTTTCATTCAGTCAACAAGGGTTTTAAGACCAATCAGAATGGCTCAGAACAATCCCTACGTCAACTTCACAGGCAGCAGCCCACTTGCTCTCAATGCACAACATCCAGTTCCTATTGCAGCCTTGAAGAACATTCCCTACTTCACTGGAGAAAATCAGACTACTCCAGGTGATCATGTTAAAGATATTGCTAACCTTTGTGCAATCCATGAAATCAATGAAATGCAAGTGGCTGTCAAGTTACTGGCATCTTCCTTCAAGGGTAAAGCATTACAATGGTTTAGGAGCCTTGGAGCTGGTTCTATCACAAACTGGAATCAGCTGTGTATTGCACTTCACGAGCAATTTGGAGAGAAGGGAGACAACTTGTCTCTTTTGGAGCAGCTGACAACTATCAAGAGAGCCCCCAACGAGCAGCTGACTGACTTCAACTTCAGATTTCAAAGGTCTTGGGATAGGATTCCAGTGGCAGTCAGGCCAACAGCAGAAGGTGCTTTTCTATATTACCTTAAAGCTTTGAATTCTGATATTTCTATGTTAATTCAATCTATGGGAGGCACAACCTTACCTGCTGCTTATAGCATTGCCATTAGAGCCGAAAACTGTCTTATTCAAGCTGGTAAACTGGCTCCTAGGCCTCCCATGCCCTTGTATCCAAACTTAGAAAATCCAAGCACTAGTCAAGCACCCACTTTGGCTCCTGTTCCCACCCCTAGAAATCAAAGTTCAAGTGAAACTTCTACTTCATCCTCTAGTGCTTCAAATGAACTCCAAGAGGTCATGAAACAGTTGCAAAATTTGGGAAATGAGCTGGTTACTATCAAAAGACAGCAAGCTCAAAGTGCTAGACCTTATCAGCCTCAAGCTCAGCCAGGCTAGGCCCCCATACCAACAAAATAGGTCACCAAATCAGGCTGCAAATCAAAATCAAAGCCAAGTAAGGCCTCCTGCCAATAGACCATTCCAGCCCTATAATCCAAATGCCATATCTGCCTCTAAGGCATTAGTGCCAACACAGAACAACATTGCTCAGGAATATGATTGGTGCTTTCCATGCAACGAGCCTCATAACCAATCCATGTGCTTTCAATGGTGCTCTCAATCAAGCATTGATGGTGACAACTACTGGTGTGGAGGGTGAGGGCAGTCAAGGAAACAGTCAACAACAAGAAACATTCCAACAGCAATCAGCCCCAAATGACACCACATTGGTGAACTGGCAAGCAGAAGATTTCTGTGGCATGAATCAAGCAGTTTCTCAAGGTGTTGCAGCCAACACAAGGTCAAAGAGGAGAAATTTGGGTGAAGAACAGCCATTAGCCCCAGCCAATCCACAACCTTCCACGGCTCCACAAATGATTGGCAAGCAAAGTCCAGTTTCAAATGCACAAGGGCAGCCAAGAACAGCCCCTAGGCCAACTCAAATGCCAGCTGTTGCTGCCCACGTGCAAGGGGTGAATGTGCAAACCAAGGGACAACAAAAGGATACTTCATCCCCATTCAGTATCATTGAACAGATGAAGAAGACTAACGTCAATATATCAATGTGGGAATCCCTATCCATCCCAGGCCAAAGAGATCTGCTGCAAGCTGCCATGAAGGACTGGCCAACTTCAAATCAGCAGGTTCAGATGCAAGACAAGGTACTCACAAATGCTGCCCAGCCTGAAGGAAATCATGGAAGACAGCAAGGTAAAATGTTGAAGCCCCCTCCTTTCTATGTTTCATTAATCATTGGGGATAAACTAGTACACAATTGCATGATTGATTCTGGGGCAAGTAGCTCAGTGATGCCCAAGCAAATAGCTGATCAGCTGGGTCTCCAATATGAAGTAATATCTAAAGGGGTAGTGCAATTGGATGGGACAGCAGTAGAAACCGTGGGAGTAATTAAAGGTTTGAATCTTACCTTGCATACATGCCCCAACGTTACCGTTTTACAAGATGTGTCAGTGATAGATTTGCCACCACTCTTTGCCCTATGTTTATCAAGGGATTTCACAGCCAAAATTGGAGGCTACTTATCTGCTGATTGGTCACACATGTTGTTCAGAACAAGATATGGTACTAAGGTCACAATCAGATCCGAACCAATTGCAAACTTTCATATTGAGCCTCATACTCCAAGCCAAATCAATGCCAACTGTTCAGCATTTGATCAAGAAGATTATCCAAACACAGATGAAGCCGACACCAAAGTTGGAAGCATTCCAGATTTGACTCTTGATGAATGGGCAAGCAAGGTACATGCTTTTGATCCCTACCAAGAAGTAGAAGAATCTGAACTAGGAGTCTATTGCATACATGAAGAAAACCAGCCTATTCCTAGCATCACCAAACCAAACCATAAGGATGACAATGAGGTATGGAAATTATTTTTCGATGGATCAAGGAGTAGGCAAGGTGCAGGAGGAGGAGCTATGCTTGTTTCACCTCAAGGCATCAAATATTATTCAGCTTTTCGTTTCCAGTTTTCTTGTTCAAACAACACAGCTGAATATGAGGCCTTGATTCATGGACTTCATTGGGCTAGGAAAAAGGGCATAAATAACTTGCAGGTGTTCGGGGATAGTGAGCTGATCGTCAATCAAGTCAGGGGACAACATGCTACAAAGAATGACCTGCTGAAGAACTACAAGAATAGGGTATGGGACCTCATTGAGGATTTCGAAGCTTTCAACATCGTGTCCATACCCAGGAAGAAAAATGAAGCCGCGGATAGGCTCGCAGCAGTTGGAGCAACGTTTGATGTGGTTGACAACATCAAAAGGGAAAAAACACAGCCACATATCCATGTGATTGTGAGGCCAGCAGTTCCAGATAATAATATAAGCTGGCAGGTGTTTGAGAACGATCAACAGATCGTCAATTTTTTACAAGAAGAGGCTGAATTCTCAGCTAGGAATCAGGACAGACTAGAGCAGCAGTATGGGGATCAAGTAGTGCAGCTGCGGACAAACAAGCTTCCCAAGGGTTTAGTAACGTTGGAGTCTATCTTCAACCCTAACGACCAGTTCCGTAAGGAAAAGGCTAACATACAGGTCAAGAGAGAAGATTCAGAGCCAATTCCGGTTGGGGAAGGCAAAACACTTCAAATTGGTAAAGTGGCCACTGAGCAGGAGAAATCAGATTTCATACAGCTTTGCCAAGAATTTCCAGATGTCTTCGCTTGGAGCTATGAAGACTTGAGAGGATTCAATCCGAATTTGGCACAACATACCATAGAATTGGATCCAGATGCTAAGCCCATCAGGCAGAAGCAGAGACCTGTTAACCCTCACATTGAGCCTCTAATGAAGAAAGAGCTAAATAAGCTAATAGAGGCAAGCATTATATTCCCGATCAAGCACTCAAGCTGGGTTGCTAACTTGGTTCCGGTCAGGAAGAAGAGCGGAGAAATCAGGTTGTGTGTGGACTTCCGAGACCTCAATAGGGCATCTCTCAAAGATCATTACCCGCTTCCTTCAATGGAACAAATATTGCAAGTAGTATCCGGTTCAGAGAGATTCTCTCTCCTAGATGGCTACTCAGGGTATAATCAGGTGATGGTGAAAGAAGAAGACCAGTTCAAGACGGCTTTCACCACCAAATGGGGGACCTATGCCTACAAGAAGATGCCATTTGGGCTATCAAATGCTGGGGCCACTTTCCAAAGGGCAATGGATATGGCATTCAAGGGGTTGATCAACAAAATAGTTTTGATATATCTAGATGACATCATTGTATCCTCCAAAAATGCAGTGGATCACCTTTTTCATCTGAGGAAGGTATTTCAGAGGTGTAGAAAATTTGGGGTATCATTGAATCCCAAAAAATGCATATTCCTGGCTCACGAGGGGAAACTTCTAGGCCATATTGTCTCGAAAGAGGGACTGGCAATTGATCCAGAGAGGGTTGAAGCCATAAGAGCACTACCATTGCCAAGTCACAAGAAGGCTCTTCAAAGCTTCTTGGGAAGGATCAATTTTGTCCGCAGGTTTGTCCCAGATTTTGCAGCCCTTGTCAAGCCCATCACCAAAATGTTAAAGAAGAGCATGGCTTTTAAGTGGACAGCAGAAGGCAAGGAGAGTTTTGAAGCAATCAAAGAAGCTATCTCTCAAGCACCAACTCTCATCAACCCAGACTTCTCCAAGGATTTCATCCTCTATGCATTTGGAGGTGATGACACTATTTCTGCCATTCTAGTACAGCAGAACAAAGATAATGATGAGCAGCCGATTGCCTTTTTCAGCCAGAGCCTAGATGACTGCGAGGTGAGGTACTCTTTTATTGAAAAGCATGTACTTGCAGTAATCAGAAGCTTGAAGAAATTCAAGCATTTAGTCTCAAACAACAAGGTCCAGTTGCTGGTCTCACATGCTGGAGTTAAGGACTTCCTCCTCAACAAGGATTTGAATGAGAAAAGGGCAGGTTGGATCACCCGTGTCATGGAATATGACATTGATATCAAGATCACCAAGCTGGTAAGAGGGAAAGGACTGTGTGAGCAGCTGGTTTTGGGGAAGCAAAAGGAAGTATGCAACGAAGAAGAGGCTGTTTTGACAGTCCAGGACAGCCATGAGCCAAGTGGCAATCAAGAAGAAGACAATGCTTCCCCCACTCCTTGCTGGACCCAAGGTATTATGCACTTCCTAGGCACAGGCCTATGCCCTCCAGAGATGAACAAGACCCAAAGGAGACACTTCAGATTGCAGGCTGTCCCGTATGCCATTGTTGATGGAGTTTTGTTCAAGAAAGATGTGAATGGAGTGCTGCTGAGATGCATTAGCACAGGTCAGATTCAAAGGGTGTTGGAAGAGTTTCATGGTGGACCAGCTGGTGGCCATTTTGCACCAAGAGTGACAGCTCTAAAAATCATGAAGGCTGGTTATTATTGGCCTAAAATCTTCAGTGATTGCTATGCATGGATCAAGAGGTGTAAGAATTGTGCATTCTTCACAGGAAAAGAGAGACTTGCTGCCCTTCCATTGCATCCAATCTCAGTTGACCAGCCATTCATGCAATGGGGTTTGGACTTCATTGGAGTCATTAATCCCAATTCAAGCCAAGGGCACAAATGGATTTTGACAGCCACAGACTACTTCACCAAATGGACAGAAGCAGTAGCACTCAAAGAGGCAAATGAGTCTAGCATCTTAGACTTTTATGAGGGGATAACAACCAGATTTGGTGTACCTGCTACAATAATCTCTGATAATGCATTGGCATTCATTGGATCTAAGGTGACTGAGTGGGCTGTCAAGAACGGTATTTACCTAAGCACTTCATCGAACTATTACCCTCAGGGTAATGGCCAGGCCGAGTCTACAAACAAGAACTTGTTGAGGATCATTAGGAGGACTCTTGATGAGAATCAGAGGTCTTGGCATACCAAGCTGAAATCAGCCTTATGGGCTGATAGGATCACTCCCAAAAGATCCACAGGTAACTCTCCATTCAGGCTTGTCTATGGAAGAGAGGCAATCTTGCCCATGTCACTTGAGTTGCCAACATTGGAACTCATGAAGCAGCTGGAGTTGCTTGAATTTGAGCCCATGGAGGTGAGGTATGCAGAGTTGATGGAGCTGCAAGAGATCAGAAATCAGGCATCCCAAGCAATGGAAAAGGATCAAGCTTTGATCAAGAAGACCTTTGATAGAAAGGCCAAAGATAGATCTTTTCAAGTTGGAGATCTAGTGTTGAAATGGGATGTGGATAGAGCAAAACCGGGAAGGCATTCAAAATTTGATGCCATTTGGAGTGGCCCATACATGGTCACAAAGTGCAAGAACAACAATGCTTTCCAATTGGCCTCATTGGATGGTGAAGAACTGCAGATTCCAGTCAATGGAATCTATCTCAAGCGTTGCTTCTAGAGGGAAGTTCACTACCTCTGTAAATATTAGATTAGATTTTCTTTCCTCCAAGTGCTTGTGCACATTGTTTTGCTGTAGGTTAGTTTTGTTTTCCCTAAGTGCTTTGGCACAGCTTGCTGTCCATGGAGATGTTTTGCAGTCCTTGCTTTCATCAGGTGACATTCCATCTTCCTCCTTGCACATTCTGAGTCAGTTGAGGTTCTAAACAGAATATTTGATGACTCCATGCCCAATGGACTGCTTCAGGCAACTGGTATCTTCTACCTAGCAGGCAGGTATCCCCGCTGAGTCACCAAATTGTTATCCAAATTCACCCCCAGGGTTGATTTGATAACATACATCAGAATTCTCAAGTCCCAGGCAAATGGATGGATTCAGGGCAAAAATCATGTTTCTAGGGTCCCCTCAGAAAATTTTCTAACTCTCCTGTCCAGGTTGAAAAGAGCAAGCTCTGAGAAAATGTGAAAAAGTTGCAGAAAATAAGCTTGGGCCAGGAAAAATTGTGAAAATTGGCTAAGTCCTTGTCCTAGGAACAGTTGGGACATTCGGGACACCAAGGCGCGGTTCGGCCGAAACGCCTCCAGGCGGCCCGCGAAGCACTGGGACATCTGGAACAAATGGACGCGAAGGGCGCGAACCGGCCGGTTCGGCCGAAAAGGAAAATTTTAGCACAGGGACAATCGGGCCGTCGGGACGCGAGGGACGCGGAAAGCCGGTTCGGCCGAAGGAGAAGAAAATCGACTAACTGCTCGGGACATTTGGGCCTTGAGGACGCGAACCGCCCGGTTCGGCCGAAATGGAGAACTTTCGTACTAAGCAGTTGGGACATCTGGGCCGCGAGGACCGAAGGACGCGAAAAGGTGAAGCGGCCGAGAGCAAAGGAAGCCATTTCGGGCGGTTCGGAAGAATTTGTCCCAGACATCACTGGGACATTTGGGACAAATGGACGCGAAGGACGCGAACCGCCGGTTCGGCCGAAACGGGAAACTTCAGCACTGGGACAAGTGGGACAAAGGGACGCGCGGGACGCGGATAGCCGAAGGAGCCGAAAGCCAATCAGATCACGCCACGTGTCACCGGCAGAAAAGGGACATGGAAGCCCATTTCGGTAGATCAGAGGATTCTATCCCAAACAGCACTGGGACATTCGGGACAAAAAGACGTGAAGGGCGCGAAAGAGCCGGCAGACCCACGGACTAACCAAATCATGACACGTGTCACAAGGAGAAAGGTGCAAAGGTCAAAGGGTGAGGTTTCAAGCACTGACCCGAGCCAATAAAAAGAGGACACGTGTCCAATGAAGCAGAGAAAGGAGAGAGAATCACACGCACCAATCAATGCACGCCATGTGTCATCCAGGTGGCAGAGCGCGGGAAGAAATTCAAACGCATTTTCACCTGTTTTGTGCCCTAAATCTTCAGATCGACATATCTTTCGATCCAGAGCTCAGATTTGCACGTTCTTTATATCAACGGAAAGCTTGTGAAATTATCTACATGATTCTGGGGTTAATCTTGAGTTTTGGTGTAGTCTGGAGAGAGAAAATTGAGAAACAGCTCTGACACGTGTTCATGGCCAGAAGTGACATTTCAGCGACCAGATTTAATGCAGAATGGGTCGCATTCTCCTGTAATCCGGTCAAAATGATAGGGTATGGGTTTGTAAGGTCCCCCATGCCATTTTAATGCATCTGCAGTCAAGGAGGGATGGGCTCTCATGTTTTGTACGTTTTGTGTCCCCTGGGCTCGACCCATGCAATGTAAAAGCCAGATTTGGCTCATTTCTGAAAGGGGGGAACATTTCTTTGGATAGCAAGCTTCTTCTTTCACCTGTAACAAGTGATTTTTGCAAGTATCAGACCTCTTCTAAAATTGTAACAGGTTTTCTACCTTTTTGATGTTGTAATACAAGGGTTTTGACAGTGGAAATGACAATACAGGCTCTGTGATCAGTTTTCAGTCCTCTGTTTGTGTTGCTTGTTTCATTTCAGACCTCTGATTACATCTTATCAGCTTGTGCATGATGTTTTATGTTGCATTTTATGATCTGTGTCTATCTGCAGAACAAGAAGTGTTCACCACTCCTCCTTTGGTGTATCACCTGTTAGTTTAGTTTCATTTTTGCACTTTCTATCTCTGTCTCCTTGGATTTTAGAGTAGGATTAGGTTTCAAACCTCTGTAGTTTTGCAAAATATAGATCTAAATCAGAGGAGTTTGAGGAACCAGCCTCTAATCTGGAGATTCCTCTCTCAGTTTCACAAGTCCCCACACTTGGAGAGAGGTTTCCATGTTGTGCAATCACACTGGATGCTAGAGTGATCAACCTAGAAGCCTGATCTGCATCCAGGGGTGCTGTGAGTCTGCAACAACAGAATCATCAGCATGCACTGAAGGACATTAAATAGGGCATGTTGAGAGCGTTAGGGAGTATGATGCATGTTTTAAAACTTTGCTTTTCAAAGTTGTCTTATGATATTCACCCTAGCTAGTATGCATAGTGGTTTTGTTAGAGGTTTGATCACATCTTTTAGAAGGGCACTTTCTCATAAGACATTTACAGATCCATGTGATGCTTTGGAGGAAGCTCTGCACGTGCTGAGGAAGTTGGGCAGTGTAGACATTGGAGTTAGCCCATTTTTGGAAAGTGCAGATTTCATCTATGGAAAAATGGTTGGAAAAATTGTCAACTAATTCAGCCCATGAGACACGTAGTGGTATTTGGTGTACAAATTATGAGGTGGAAGGACATACTAAGGATAGTTTCCCTCATAAATCAGTGCATGCCATGTTGCTGGATTGTGAGATTTTTCATTTGGATTATGATTCGAGTAGGTGCCCCCTATTACAGTGCATGATCAGGAAGAATGTGTCTTGTTATTGTAAGATTTGTAAGTCTACCACTCATGATACAGAGAATTATAGATTGATTGATCAGATTCATGATGTCATTGAAACTGGTGTACGTTAGACCAGTGTTGCAAACAATTCTAAGGAACAAGGTGAACATCATAATCATAATCATAATGAAGGGCACTCTGATGGAGGTGGTAGAGGTAGAGGTTACCATGGAGGATTCAGAGGCCAAGGTCATGGTGGTGGAAGAGGTGAATTCCCATGAGGAACCTATTTTACATGTGTGGATCCCTTGATCATTATAGGTGTGAATGCCCTCAGAACATTATTTTTTCATGGTGCGGAAAGAATCAAAAGTTTTAGGAATGCCATGGATTTGTATGAGCATATGAGAAAGCAACACAAGTAGGATAAGGGTGTGGGAATGGTAAGAGTACAACATGTCGTGGAAGATCAGTGGATGCCAAAGTTAGCACCTGACCCTAAGATGATACCTTTTTTGGTGACTACACGCACTTGAGGTTATGCGCACTCATGAGAATCTTTGAAGTAGAAACCTGCTATTACAAAACAAGGAGGTATTACATGCAAAGTATCCAAATCCTTCCCATCAAAAGGAAGTCTATCAAGAAACTATGGAGGTTATTAGAAACTTGTAGGGTGAGATACAATGCTTGAAGGAGAAGTCATGGAAGCTAGAGCAGGAAAAAGTAGTTGAGATTCCTCATAAAAGATGTTGATGACTTAAAGGAGGTTTGTAAGATGTTGTGTTAAGAAAACATAATTCCTTTGTTAGGGGAATGGTTAAGGGAGAAGGTACCGTGTGCTAGAGTTGAGTGCAAGAGATAGATATTGCATGCAAACTTACCTCCTCATAGTCTTGAATATGATAAAGAGATCACTTTGAATGTAGTTGTTGATGGATGGTTGTTGAGTAACATACTGATTGATACAAGTGTAGAAGTAAATGTACTCACTTTGGATGTGTGGAATCAGATGGGGAGGCCACCATTACAGCCATCTTCAAACATGTTGTATATGGTGAACATGACTAAATCCATGCCCATTGGAGTATTGAAGGATGCCACTATTACTATACAAGGGGCCAAGTTTACTGGGGACTTTGAGGTCTTGGCGCTTGCCAAAGTAGATAGTTTTCCCAGCATTGCTTGGGTGCCCTTAGTGCTATGTGAATAATGTTGATATGTGCTTTAATAAAGGTTACATTAGTTTTGAGAACAAAGAAGAGTGCATGATTATTCCTTTAACAAATGGGAAAGCCACACCTTATGTAGAATATTTGAGTGAAGAAGATTTGAACAGGATATATGTGCATACAGTTAGATATCCTGAAGTTCTCAAGCCATCTAAGGAAGGTGTTATTTAGTGGGATGATGCTCAGTCTATGAGTGATACAACCAGTGTTTTCTGTGATAACTGGGTGCATGGAACATATGAAGTGGTTGGAAGGGATATCAAGAACACGGTTACAAGTGTAATCAGGTTTCACATGGTTATGTGTTTGGGTCATAACCAGGTACCTTGATACACTAGTGAAGGAAACCCCAACATTTTTTTGCACACCATGGAAGCTCAGTGGACAGATCAAGTGGAGAGAAGAAATATGCAGGTTTATACCCTATGTGGGATAGTTGTGCATTGGTGCACTACACATAGAGATAACCTTTTGGAGTGGTGAGAAGTGAGAATCACCTTCTCTACTAGGTTTCTTAGGAATAATGTACCTTCACATATATGTAAATTTCATGGGAAGGATTATGCTTCACATCACATTTAGAAGTGTGAGAGACTCTTGACAGAGGGGCAGGAGGCCTTGCCACCATCACTCTAGGTACATAATTTCTATGCCACTCTAAGTAGTTATGCACACGCATGGTATGTTCATGCAAAATTAACAAGAGCAATAATTAATTGGTAGGAGATGACCTCAGTATGATTCAGAACTTTGATTATGTTTCCACTAAACCTTCGGTGAATGAAGCATTATAGATTATCAAGTGGATTACAATGGGGGATAGTGCAAAGGGTCAGGAAATCCTATTAGATATGTTTAGGAAGTTATATTTGGAGGCATTCTTTGAAAGAATAAGAGACATATGAGGAACAACTTGTGCACACCTGCCTAGAAAAAGAAAAAGGAAAACTGGTTTACATGATTGATGATGAAGAAGTGGAGAATTTGGATGTTGACCACACTGTAGGTATGCACGAGGTCTTAGATAGTGCAGATGAAAAGGTGTGAATGAATAAGGTCAATATTGGGACAGATGTAAAACCTAAAGAGGCCATTATTGGTGACTATTGGTCTGAACAAGAGATTTCTAAGATTATTGAGCTACTGTATGACTTCCAGGATTTATTTCCATGTGAGGTTATCATGAGTTGAAGGGAGTGCATCCCTCTTTGGGTGAGATGAGGATCAAATTAAAGGAAGGTGCACACCCAATTAGGAAGAGGCCTTATAGGATGAATCCTAATTTGCATGTCAAATTTAAGGAAGAGATTGATAAGATGTTGAAATCTATGGGATCATTGAGCCCATTGAGGAATCAGAGTGGGTTAGCCCCATGGTAATAAGCATAAAGAAATATGGTAGGATAATGGTATGTGTGGACTATAGGGAATTGAATTCTTCTTGTGTGATAGATCCTTTTCCCACACCTTTTACTGAGGAGATCTTGGAGGGCATTGCAGGGCATGAAATTTACTCTTTCACAGATGGATTCTCTAGTTATCATCAGGTATGGATTACTCAAGAAGATCAAGAAAAGATAACTTTCACCACTGAGTGGGGAAGTTTTGCATACACAGTTATGCCTTTTGGATTGAAGAATGCACCTACAGTCTTTTCATGCATTGTTGTATAAGCATTTGAAGACTTTATACATAAGTTTTTACAGGTTTATTTAGATGATTGGACTGTGTATGGACTAGTAAAATATCATTGTGACAACTTAAGACTCATGTTTGAGAGATGTAGGTATCTAAGCATCTCTTTAAACATTAAGAAGTGTATTTTTTCTACACCCTTTGGAACTTTGTTGGGACATATTATTTGCAAAGAAGGCTTGTTGGTAGATCTTGCTAAGGTTATTGTTATTTTGGGCTTAGAGGAGCCTACCAATCAGAGAAAGGTGCACAATTTTTTAGGACATACAAGTTATTACATGAAGTTCATTAAGGGGTATGCTAAGACTTTTGCACCCTTGGAAGAATTGTTGAAGAGTAAAGGAAAGTTTCATTGGAATGAGGCACAATAGATAACATTTGAGACATTGAAGGAAAGACTTACTTTTGCACCCATTTTACGCTTTCCCTCCTGGGATAAGCCATTTCATGTGCATGTTGATGCCTCTAGCATGGCCATTGGTGCAATATTAGCACAACCTGGAGATGGGATTGTTGATCATCCTATCTGTTTTGCAAGTAGGAAGTTGACACCAGTTGAGAAATTATATAACTACAAAGCACGAAGCATTGTCCATAATTTACGTGCTGCATAAGTTTAGACAATACTTGTTGGAAACTCCCTTTATATTTTATACAAATCACATGACACTTAAGTACTTGGTTAATAAGCCTATTTTACAGGGGCACATATGTCGTTGGATTCTATTGTTTCAAGATTTTGACTCTACAATTTTGGTAAAACCAGGGAAAAGTAATTCAAGACTTGATCATTTGTCCAAGATTATTTCAGGTGAGGATGCACAAATCATTCAAGACACAATTCTAGATGCACATCTATTCAGATTAAATCATCCACCCTCTGATTTGGAGGATATTGTTGTATTTTTACATACTGGCATAACACTTGAATGAATGAAGAGTATAGAGAATAAGTAGCTTGTCATTCGTACTGAACCTTATATGTTGAGAAGTGGATATTTATACAAGCTAGGTTAGGATGAGGTTTTGCACCGATGTGTACATGAGTATGAGTGCGAAGCTATTATGGAGGAGGATAATGGAGGAATTTATAGGGGAAATTATGCAGGAAATTTCCACCACACGTAACATTTTGATGGCTAGTTTGTGGTGGGAAATTTTG
Source organism: Taxus chinensis (assembly GCA_019776745.2). Lineage (NCBI taxonomy): Eukaryota > Viridiplantae > Streptophyta > Pinopsida > Cupressales > Taxaceae > Taxus > Taxus chinensis. The sequence goes on along the minus strand of CM034157.1, from coordinate 260,200,394 downwards.
TACAAGGATTGTAAAGAGTATACCAAGGGATGTGATGATTACCAGTGCTTTGGAAAGCATGGGCATAGAGATGAAATTCCTTTGAGGCCTATAACCAATGTAGAACATTTTGAGAAATGGGAAATTGACTTTGAGGGTCCTATTTCCCCACCCACGTGTAGGATTGGATCACGCTACATTATAACTTGTACATATTATCTGACAAGGTGGGTAGAAGTGATGCCTACAAAGGATTGCATGATAACTACTACAACAAGGTTCTTATGGGAGAACATCATCAACAGGTATGGATGTCCATTGAGCTTGACCAGTGATAGGGGTACTCATTTCTTGAATGAGACTATTAGAATATTATTGGATGAATTTATGGTGGCACACCATAAGACAACACCCTATCACCCACAGGCCAATGGGACTACTAAGGCTTTCAACAAAATATTGGGACATACATTGACAAATATTTGTGATGTTGGAAGGAAGGATTGGGATGATAAAGTCTCTATTGTACTTTGGGCATATAGGAAAACCTACAAGAGGTTGAATAAGGCCACACCCTTTCAGTTGGTGTTTTGCACAGAGGCTATTTAACCGATGGAATTCATGGTACCCTCTTTGCGTATTACGTGTGCAAGAGGACTGGATGATGAGAAAGTTCACTTAAAGAGCACATTGATAAACTGATGCAGTTGGATGAGTGGCACACCATAGCACGTTGGAGTCAGAAGACAGAAAAGGTAAGACAAAAGGCATGGCATGATAGGAACATAAAGAATAAATAGTTGAAGGTTAGAAATGGTTCTTCTTTATGATTCCAAGTTTTTGCACCACCCTGGAAAGTTCCAAGTGCATTGGTTGGGACCATATGTTGTAACATACATACTTAATTCAGGAGCTTTCCAGTTGCAGACATTGGATGGCACACGGTTTCCCGATTACTTTAATGGCAGTAGATTGAAGCGCTGCTATAAATAAGTCTTTGGGCTGTTTGTAATAAGGTAGTATTTCCATTTAGCTTAGATTTACTTCAATTAATTCCTTTTATATGTGTTTCCTTTCATGTCATTATGCTTTATCAATTTAGTTATGTGTTTTTTTGTAATAAGCATGCTTACACGCCAGTAGATGATTATTATTTAAGTGATTTTATACATAGAGGATGTGCATACTTTTAGTGTGGGGTGGATTGAAGTGTAGAGATGAAAATGGTTGGTGCCGTATTGTTACATGTTGGTTTGTTGAAGGATTATTTTGGGATGTTGGCGCGGAAAAGGAAAAGATGTTATATGTGCTATGTAAAAGGTGTTCTGAGGAAGCTTGAGATGATTGAAGACCACACAAGGAAAGTGATCGCACAGTGTAACGAGAGGTAGGAAGTGGCATGGGAAACTACTTGGGATATGACATAGAGGTTTTTTACTTTGGTGTAGGGAGGTGCACAAAGGAGGTCTGAGGAAGAGAAGTAGTATTAGCATACCAGAAGGTATGAATATAGTGCGTGAGGTGAATTAATGGAAGTTAACATTAAGTGGAAAAAGTACTTTGTTGAAAAGTGACTTAAAATGCATGGGTCAAAGGTACAAGAAGGTCATGAAAAAGTATAAATAATCGGGTTAGGGTATTCATTTGGCTACCTTTCTTTTAAATAAATAAAAGTGCTACCGAGCGGATTGAAGAATGACAAAGAGATTAGAAGTGATGCAGAGTATTTACAAACCAGAAGTTCTTGGGAGTTGTGTAGGGATCCTTGCAGAGAGGCAAGTTGGAGCTAGTAGTGGAGTGGTGAAGGGTTGTGTGTAACTGAATTATTTGGAAGTCACGAGGCTTGGGTAGAGAATAGTTGAAGGGCACAACACCTAGGGCATGTGGTGAGAATTAAAATGGCACCCAAGAATTTGTGAATAAAGAGACCTCAAGTAGAGGTGGAGGAGATTTTAGAAGAGATATATTCTAAAATAAAGTACCCCCTAGTGTTTTGCAGGTGGAATTTTGGAAATCAAAACTCACTCATTGCAAAATTAGTGAGTTTAGCCACCACATGGAGGAAAATGAAAAGAAGATGAGGGCAGACTTAGTAAAGGAACTCAAAAGAGCAGACGAGGTTGGAAACCCTCGAATTGATGACTCTGTGCACAGAGAGATTACAAAAAATTGTGTTCTACAATTATGGGAGCTTTCATTCTTCACAAAACCCACACATCTATTTTAGTGCTTGATGTCATGGGTGCATGAAGACTTCTTCTACTTCACGGGAAGAATGATGCATCTCACAGGATAGGTTAATAGACAAGTTACATGATTAAAAATAATGGGGGGATATGTCCATAGATATATGTGCAATAGCTAAGATTGAGGAGCTTACAAATAAATTATGCTATGAGAAGGAATAAGTAGAGGCACGGGAGAATAAGAAATTTCATGTGACAAAGAAAGAGATAAAGAAGATCCCGGTGAGGGAGAATTCTCCAGTGTAGCTTGAGGAGCATGGAGAGAAATAAAAAGGTGATACGTTTTTTATCAAGGAGGATAAGGGTCTTGGGACAGGTACCATCACCTCTACCCCAAAGAAATAGAAAATAAAGTGGAAGGTGCAAATAAATTGGTGGACCTAGTACTCGTTGAAAAATTTGGCATCAAAAGAGGGACCTAGTACCTTTGTGTGCTTCGGGTGAGCGTTCAGCTTCTAGATAGATGAGGTGTCAACATGCCTAGGATATTGGTAAGGAAATAATTATTACATGACCTCAAAATTTATCATAGACACTTTCTAATAATAATAAAGCAAATTCATGTGCATGATGTTCACAAAGAATGATGACTTGCATGGTCTATGTTTTAGTTATCTCTAGCCTTAGATAATACTGAATCTTTATGAAAATAGGTTAATCATGATCAATGCTCTTTAACTTATTTTTTCTAGTTTGTGTATGTATCCATGTGCTATAAATGGATGTATAGAGGCACATATATGATTACAAATGATTGGTGAAGAGTTGTGGGACTAAGAAACATTGAAACTAGGGGGTCTGAACGTGAATGGCCCTCGTAATAGAGGGTTGAACTATTAGCACTTTACATTACATATATTATTAGTCATTATGGTTTGATTGATAGCATATCTTTTATAATCTTTGCACACATTTTTTCATGAGGTATATTAAACTTGATTCATGACACATATATAGTTAAGAAGAGTGGAGAAATAAGAAGATTTATTTGACCAAGACATGGTGAATTAAGGCAATAGAGGTTGAGTCTAGATTTAGGATCATTATCAGATGATTCAAGGCATCCATTGAAGTGTTACATGGAAGGAGGAGGAACTATAGGTAGAAATTTTGAAATGAATTGAAAATGACTTGCGACTTGGTTTTTATAATAGCACTTGAAAATTGAAAAAATTGGCACAACTTTGGTTCTATAATGAATCAACAATCTCCTGCAAAGATTTGTCCTACAAAACTAGTGGGGGATTCACTTAGCTGCCAGAAGCTTGTCTCCCTTCAGCATTCTTGGAGTACTCTCTAATTTCCATTCCACACTTGTCCTCCTAAAATTCCACCCATATCTATCCCACCACCTATTACTTCTACAGTTCCTACCACCACCTCTAATGGTTATGACATCATTGAGAAGCTTAAGAATACACTAGCCAAAATGTCTCTCTATGATCTGAGGCTATTTAAACTCTCAATTCACCTCCATTGATGATGCTTTACCACTTCTAAAAAAATTATATTTTTAGTAGGCTAATTTTTCCAAACCTTCTATTTTGGAAAAATTGCATGTTTGTACACAATTGTACCAATTTTCTAAAAAATGTGCCAAAAGAACCCTTAGAAATGTACTTAAGAATCAATAAATTTTATTAACCTTCAGCTTATTAATTGGTTTCATTATTCATTAAACGTCATAACTAGGGGTCCACTAAGTATTTACGATTCATCCAAAAAAAGAGGTAAGATCTCTCTATATTTTATGGAGATTGATGTTTTTTGGATAGATTGCAATCTTAGTTGATAAATTTGTATGGACGTCCAGGATCTCCAGTACACGTAGTGTACACATATCATACACATGATAATACAATGATGGAATTCCACTCCCTCAAGCATATCTTCTATTGTTGGTGGTCATCTCTAGGAAAGAAACTAGGCTGCATAGGCCTACCTACTATCTGGGTATGCCTTCACTCATTTGTATGAGTCTACAGCAGTTAGTTGGGCCATCAGGGGAAAATCAAGAAAATACTAATGCTATCACTCCAGATGTTTTGGAAAGAATAGAAAAGTATACCAAAAAGTTCAAGGTTGTAAATGAACCCCCCATGAATATTGAAGGATTTAAATAAAATATGTGTTCTTTTCACATTTAAGATCCATGCTTTTGAGAGTGTATTCGAATGAAAAAAGGGAGCATATGTGTGTAAGAAGAGGGTAGGAAGTATAATATATTTTTTGGATAGCCCTGATGGCTCAGTAAATCCATGAATGTAGCTTCTCCTTCTAACACTTTGATCACCATTTTCAATTAATGATGAGCAAGAATTACCTATAGCATAGTTGGAACCACCTTAGACTTCTGTTGAGCACACTTGATTTGGCCATGTCTTAGCCACAATCCACTTTTAGAAGTAATACATTGATCAAGTCATCACTTGATCACTCTAACCATCTTCACAAAGCAACATAGCACTTCACATCATGAATAACACATATGAAAATCCTTAGACCATTTTGACTTAACATACCTTTAGATGACAGAGACACACTAAAGAGTGACTTACTGAAATTTTGAGACTATTTCACATAGTGAATTTACATTTAAGACCTCTCATAACTTCACTTCATCATAAACACCTAGAATAACTTGATACAATCCATTACAACTCATGAAAATCATAAAACACATCAATTGATTTAGCCTTGACACCATGAGACACCACTGACAACAGACTCAACCATCATTGTTAAGCTCAGAGAAAGAGAGTACACTTTATGAGTTCCATACCACTTACTTCAAATAACATGACAATAAGACTCTTGGACATACTGAACTATCTCAGACTAACAACATTATCATGAGAATGTAAAACACAAACTATAAGAACTTAGACTCATACATCCTATGACCACAAAAATTGGGATCATGATATTTCACACATAAAGATAACCAACTTGAACCATGGCAACATACTTAAAGACACTGAATGGCATACCTTATGATCATGGAAGAGTCACACACATACCTAAATAGCTCCCCCTCACTGCAATTCTTCATTTTCACTAATATAACTCCAATAAGCATAGTGAGGATATATGAACACCATGAAGACGTAAAAGAAGGTCTTGAAGAGGGCCTAAGACCTCTTGGTCACTTGAAGGACTCCATCATTAGTTTTTCTATGATTTGATTCTTGAGTTATGACTTGTCTTCCATCACCAACTGCTCTTAATTAAACTTCATGATCTCTTCTTGGTTCCCATACTCTTCCTTGACTATATTTATGCATTCTAGACCTTTAAAAGCTACCTCCTAGTACTCCAAAAACTTGAGCCCTCTGATTATGTCTTGAATAAGCATGAAATTATACCCTTACCACATGACCAATCTCATTACAATTGTAGCATACCACATAATTCTTCCTCTTGTGACCTACTTCTTGATTAGATGAATCATACAAGAAAAATATAACAACATGACCTTGTTCATGGCAATTTTATCACACTACACTCTTAGAAAAATCACTCCTATTTTCTCTCCATGGATGAGTATCTTTAGAATAATGTCTAAATTCCTTTCCCTTATGTCCAAATCCATTACATGTATAATAATGACCATTGAAATGTTTTCATACCTTGAGGCATTAGGTTACTTAATTGATATTGGTTTCACATTGTCCTTGATGAGTGTCTCCTTCTTCTCTACCTTGATGATAAATTCACTTGATTATTTTGTTGGAACAATGTCTTCTTGCTTCACTTCCTTACCTTTAGACTCTTACTTAAAACCCAAACCAGTTCTATCATCTGCTGATCTTTGTTTTCTAAGTAGATCATATATAGATTATTTGCACTTTTCATAAACTTTTGAAAGGACCTCAAGTAGTGCAAACCTTAGGAACTCTATATCTTCTTCAAATTTTGAACACAAACTTTATTTATCTTGCAAAATTAAAACAAGATACTTTACATTTTCTTCTAGCAATCTTATTAAATCATTTTGTTTTCTTTACTCATCCATGTACTTATCTTCTAGCTTGTGCATTTGATTTTCATATTCCTTGACCTACAAGATTAGCTTCTTGTTCTCTTTCTTAAAATATGCTTTAGCCTTTTGAATGCCTGTAAGATCATATTTGTCTTCCACTTTATCTTCATCAGAATAACCTGATATAAAATTCCTTAACAAAGAAGAGTCATCACTAGAAGATTGTTTTACATCATTAGTCATGAACAAAGCATCATTTCCTATATCTTCATGATTTGATTTAGATTCAAAATCTAAAACACCACTAACAACATTAGATAATTCATCATCTTCATTTGTATAAAAACTTCTTTTGTCCTTTGTTTTGTAGTTAAAATTTTTAAAGTTCTTCTTACCTTTACTAATCTTGTGATTTTTATTGTTATGACCAGCTTCATGATCTTCATCATCTTCCTTGTCATGCCTATGAGGACATTTAATAGAAAAATGACCTATTCACCACAATTTAAAACATTCAAATGGAAGTTTATGTGCACTATAATTACCAGATCCAATCTTCAATCTTCTAGCCATCATGAAAAAGAGCTCTTCATCTTCAATTTGAGTAGCAACATCATCATCCTTCACCTTCTTGTATTTATCTTTCATTTCATATTTGAATGCAATCTAGTTCTTGATCTGAATTTGAATCATCTATCCTCATTTCATAAGTTGTCAAGGTACGATGCAACTCATCCAACTTCAAAATAGTTAGATATTTTGTTCTTCAATGGTAGATACTTTAGAATCAAATCTAGGAGTTAGTGACCTCAAAATATTTTGAACAATAACTTCTTCTTTCATATCATCTCCTAACCCTTTCATTTTATTAACAACCTTATCAACTCTAAGAAGATCAAGCAATAGACTTATTACCATTCATATTAAGGCATTCAAAATGATTTCTTCAAGGTTTGAAGCTTATAAATTTTTACCAGTCACCTTCAGGATGGAGAACTTGAAGTTTCTCACATGCTTTAATGGTCTACTTACAATGCATCACTTTTCCCAACTAAGATTCTCCAAGACCGTGAATGATAGAATTAAAATCCTTTGAGTTATTTTCATATGAAATCTTTTCTTTCTTTACTAAGTAGGAGGAGTGGCAAGAGGAGTGTATATTTCAAGAAAACACCAAACCCTTGGGACATGATATAAGTCTTTATCCTTATTTGTACTCCAAGAAGCATAGTTTACACCATCAACCGTTGGTGCCATGCCAATAGAAACCACTTTCATTTTGTGCTTCAAAAATCTCCTTTCAAGAGATCAAACTTATCCAAAAATACCTACTCTGATATAAATTTCATGGACTGAGGGGGGATGAATCAGTCCACAAACATATTTCAGCTACTTATTCAAAACACAAAACCACTTAACTATCCTTCCTGAGACTTTCAAGTCCTCCAAATGGATTCATTGGATGTCAAATTCAATCCCTCTTCATGGGATTCTAGGTAATAGAAAGCATCACCCAATCCATCTCATGCTCCAACCAACTCAATATTTCAGAAAATACAGTATGTCCTCAAAAGACAAGAATATTCTTGTCCACAAATTGACCTGGAAACCATATAAAAACTCATCATCATGAAAAAAAACTTTTATCACTAGAAATATCTTTGACTTCTCTTTCTAACACAACTTAAATCGCCTCATAACGCCTCTTGCAACTCTTGCAATGTCCATTTTACTGAAGATTGTTTTTAACTGCCCCAAAATTGCCCTTTGACCAGTCAACCTAAATAGGGCACACTTTTCTATTTTTATGCATCCTCATGAACTGAAAAATCTATTAGGAGACTTCAATAAGAAAACTCATGTGATACTTCAAAACAAAAGTCCATTTATTTTTCAACTCCTTTGGAAAACCTTGTCCCAAACTAAACTTCTTCAAAAATTGACATTTTTTAGTGGGGTCCACTCATCACCATAACCTCTACCATACCTTTCTAGAAAGTATGAAGAAGTCCTCTACATGTATGATAATCATCCATGTAATAGGAATTGATTCTAGCCACTTAGGAATCAAATCTCTCAAACCACTTTCAAGTTAGGGTTTCAAACTCATAACAAGTTGTTTACCTTCTTAACATTCATTCATAAAAACCTGATGATGAAATGACCTCATTATTTTTGTGAAACCTTATAGACTCAATGTAGAAACATCTCTTGAAAGACATGAGGTCTCATTCAAATCACACAATATAGGGTTCGCATCAAAAGTTCCAATTCAGGCTGAAAATGGACATTGTTCTTGACCATTTTTCACCAAAACTGACATAATCATGCAAAATACTCATCATGGCACCCTGAAAAGGTTTTTACAGTCCACATTGACCTAGGACACACCCTACTAAATCTCCAATAATGCATAATTTCAGGCCTAAGAATCTCTCAATATTTCCAAGAATCTGGAGACTTGTGAAACATAGCTATCCCTTAGGGTTTTGCACTGTAAAGGCTAGGGTCAACTAAAATCAACACTATAACTCATCATGAAAACACTCCAAATGGGGTATCCTAACATACCTGATACATCATAAATCAACTATATACTTGTCCATGGAGGATGTTATGATCTCCATAGCTCATCCTCATACCTCCTAGCATTCATACATGCTCTAAATGAGCATTTGTAACATGGTCACCAACTTGTATATGCACCTTAAAATGAAGGCTCATGTGAGTTCCCAAGCACTCTCTAAACATGATCACTATCATGTCAACATGTTTCTCAAGTTACCAAGAAGCTCAACCTCCATGAAGGACACCATCACCTAGGCTAGCTAGGTCACCTGAATGTTGCAAGAACAAGCAATCCTCACTGTTTTCTAGCAATGACAAAGGGGGAGATTGTTGACATGATGTCCTAGTAGGTGTTTCCATTGATGAAAAACCAAATTAATGAAAAATTGATGTTGTAGGATGATGTTATGATGATGTTCTTGATGCTAACATACTTGTTCAGATGTATATCAATTGCTACAGTTAGGATTCAATGAGGTGTGCTTACTCTAGCAAGCCTATACAAGTGCCTAAGAGGTGTTAGCTTGGTAGTGAGATCTTATTGGATGCTTTGGAATAATGTTGGCATGATGGTTTTAGCATTATTTTATGGTGCTTGAGCACTTTCAGTAGTGGCATGGTACAGGTACAACTGGCTCACTTGGTTACAGGTGCTCATTGGGAGTAGGTATACTTTGTTTAGAGGTGTGACAGAGTTTTGGAGCTGGATAAGATCATGGAATCATGAAATCAGGTATATCATGGCAAATGAGGTATGTTTGGTCATTTTTAGAGGTTACATGTTCAATTAGTTGTATTATTTCAGTTGTCCCTAGTTGTTACTAGTGAGGATCTAGCATGCAAGCATAGGTAATTCTAATTCAATGGAGAGATTGAACTATGGCATTTACATTATGATTATTTATATGTTATAGAGATGAGTAATGATGATCTAAAAAAATTTAGGTTCCCATGATGTGTATTTTGTAAGATATGACTGATTTTGTGAGATGGTGTGAAAAACAAGGGAAAATCTAGCTCAAAGTGCAACTTCAGATGCTCGTTGTGAACACTATGTTTTACATGGGACCTTTTGGATTTTAAGGATTATATGGTTATTTTATAAGGTTTCACAAAAAATAATGAGGTCATTTTATCATCAGGTTTTTATGAATGAATGTTAAGAAGGTAAAGTGGTCTAAAACCCTAGTTAAACCCTAGCTAGGAGTAGTTTGTAAAAATGAAGTATTGTCACCTAGTTTTGATTTATAGTGAAAAGTTAATGATTTTATGTTGTATAGGACTCCTCTGGATTTCCATAAATGTATGGTTGAGGTCATGGTCATGAGTGGGCCCCACCTAAAAATAGTATTTTCTGAAGAAGAAGGTTTTAGGACAAGATGGTCCAAAGGAGTAGCATGAAAAATTTTTCATGATTATTGGGAGATTTTATTGATTTCCATGGATTTTTCAGGACATTTTCATGTAGGTTCATGGTGTTTTGAGGTCTAAACAGGTTGACTGGTCAAAGGGCAATTTTGGGATCTAAAATAGTAGTGTCTAGTAAAATGAGAATAACTTGAGCTACAAGGTGGATTTTTGAGTTATTAAAGTTGTGTTGGAAATAATATTTATATATATTTCCATATTATATATTTATTTCCTCATGATGAGGTCATTTGATATGGTTTCTAGGGCATTCTTTGAGGTAAAAATATTTTTGGTAGTTCAAGACAGGATGTGTTTTGATGGAAGTTTGATGTTATTTGAAGCATGAGATGGATTATTGATGCTTAATATCACTTGTAATGTGAATAGGGATGAATTTAATTTTTCATCCAATTAATCCATTTATAATTAGGTTTAATTTATGTAGAAATGATTTTATGAGCTAACCTTTGGAAACAACCTTTTTTGACAGGTTGATTTGGTGAAGGCAAAATGTTTATGTGGTTTGAATAGAAGGATGTTTTCATGACTTATAAATTTATTATAAGTGTTCTACGGGTTTTAAATTTCCATTAGTGGTCACATGGAATGGTTTGGTTAATTATAAGTGATTTGGTGGTCAGATTATGAAGTTTTTAGGGTGTTGAAGGGTGCAAGGAAACAATTTTGAGAAATACAAAGAGCATTGGGCCCATTAAATGAAATAATTTGATTGGTTGATATTAATTGTGACCATTTATGATTTTTAATGTTAATTTAAACATGTTTGGTTATTTATGGTCATGACTAAGGATGGTTTTGTAAGGGCATTTTTAAGAATTATGCCCATGGGGTTTTGAGCCATTTTTGGCTAATGAAATGGTGGTTTAGACTATCCCAACCTACTTGGGTCACTTTTGGCTGTTATGATTTGAATTTAGAATGTTTATATGATGCATGGGTCAAGCCAAAAGAGGGAAAAAAATTTGATTTTGAATTTGAGCCTTGGAGAGGCTATAAAAGTGAAGTTATGGGCATATTTTTCTAGCTTTTTGAAACCCCCTTTTATCTTATTTTGAAGAACCATTTTTCTGCAAATAAAAACCCTTTGGGCCTAGCCCAAAAAACCTATAATATCATTCTAGGACAGTTTCTAGTTGATTTTTCATGAGGATAATTTGAGCAAGTGCAAAGTTGGTGTTGTTTCCTTAAGAGCGAGTTGGAGAAGGAGGGAAGATTTGGATGCTTGAGTTTGGATGCTATCTTCATAGCATGTTGATGTAATTTTTTAGGTTTATAAGGTGTCTTTAGATCTGATATTTAGTTTTAATAATTTTTGAATAAGTATATCTTCTTGGATATTCATGAGACTATATTGCTCATCTTGATACATCTTTAATTGCATCTTGTTGATCTTTGTTGAAGGCATTACTCTTGTGATCTGATTTGAATATTTGCATAAGTGTGTGGATCTGATTTTATTATCAATCTAAGTTACTTTATGTGTTTATCATTGTGACTCTTTCATTTTGAATCTTTCGTTGAGAAGACTATATGCTTTGATGTGTTGTATATGAGCATGTGTGGTTAGGGTTTGAAGCACAAGTGTGTAAAAGGTTTTATTGGGGAATGATTCACCACCCCCCCTTCTCCCCCCCCCTCCCTTCCTCTCTCTTCCTTGTCACCTCCAACAATTGGTATCAGATCAGGCCCTTGTAAGTAGCCTAACAATATAGAGGGAGATCTTTGAGTGACAAGATGGCACCTCCAGATTATTGGAGACAATTGAGAGTGGCAATGACCTTCATGATAAAGAGATGGGTAGGTGAGAATGCAGACAAGATTGGATAGGTTTGGTTGCATATTCATGATGAATAGTTAAGGTTTTGAAAATCTCAACTTGAGGAGTCCCAAGTGAGTGAAGATCAAGAGAGAAGAGTGTCTCAAACATGAGGCTGAGAAAGAAGAACTAAAGAAAGAACAATCTAACATGACAAGCATGTATCATCCTTCTATGAGATCTCAAAAAATCTAAGTAAGATGCTCAGAAAAAAAAATACATATGGTGATAGGACATGCCTAGGCTTCAATGAGGATTCATCAAAGAATAATTAATAATAATCAAGTCAATGATCAAATGAAAGAAAGCAGCCAAGCAAGGGAAGAGAGGTCAAGGATTCCACCTCTTAGAAGGTCACTCTATCAAGAAAGCCAAATGTATATAGGTATGGTGTCTTTCATGGTTATTGTTACAAATGTGGTGATTATGGAAATAGGGATAGTTTTTGTAGTCCTAAGGTTAAAAATAAGGATGATGACAAAAGGAAAGGAACATTGTGAAGAAGAAGAAGGAAGAATGAATTTCAAAACAAGAAGGAGAAAAAATTAAAATATATGGAGTTGAATGTTATCATTGTCATGAGAGAGGGATCATCTTGCAAAGTATTTCAAAAATGGGCCATCAAACACAAGAAGGTATGTAAGAAAATTCAATGGGTATTTCTATGCTTGCAATGGATATGGACATAGGGATTTTGAGTGCAAAGGGAGACAAGTGGAATGCAATTCCAAGTGCATCTAAAAGGCATTAGGTATCAACTTGTTGAACCAAGATCATATGTGTTTGAATGGATTTCAATGCAATGTGTCATATTGAAGAAATTGGGAGTCATACCTCCTACAATCTAAGCACATGGAAAGTTACTCAAGTCGTGGTCTAATAGTATCTTGTACTAAGGAAGGATGAGACTAGCATTGTAAAGTTATGCATAACGATCTTTGACTTCAAGATCTATGTGAGATGATGCTAAAGTATGGTCTTTCATAGAATTAACACTCTTGCTTCAGAAATTGTTCTATGTATGTTTTCATCAAGGCTTGTCTACAGTATATAGACTGATAAATCGGTCTGGGACCTATTGTGAAAGGTAATAGTCAAGTTGATTCATACCTTAATGTCAAATCAAGTAGTAATAATGTGAATCTTGTGTTCATGGAGAATTCTAGCATGATGGAGTCTAGTTTAGTTTAGGGGGATTCTGTCAAGCCAATAGTTGAAATGTTCAGTCTAAGATTTGATAAGTTAGGGCCATGTTTGTCTTTGGTCTGATTATGAGTGTTTAGGGCTTATGTGAATCACACAAAGTTAGTATCTCACTATATGGCTATGAGAATTCATCAAGATGGATACATGCATTAGAAACCATAATCAATGGTTATATTCATCAAGGTCATTAGGATGGATTGTTTCAAAGTTTGTCAAGAAAATTGATTAACGCATTGATGTACTTATGAATTGTAACATTGTTGTCATGAGTTATAAAGGTCTCTACTTCATCATGTCCTAAAGGTTATAGTGAATTCCTTAAGAAGGCTCAAAATTTGGGTAGATAGAAGAAAATTGATGCCTATTTGCATCCTCTAGAAGGTGAAGAATGTTATTTTATAAGCCTCAAAAAGGTGATAGAATTATGTTTTTTCGTGGTGAACTAAATGATATTCATATGTTGAATTTGCTTTTTCCAGGGGGAGCACGTTGCTTGCATGCTGAAAATGAAGAAAAGATTAGAATTTTAGTAAAAATCAAGAAATTTGAGCTCATGTTCATGAGACCTTTGTTGATGTTTCCAAATAATGGAGTTATGAAAATAACGATGATGAATAATATGTTGCTATAGTTATGCCTTTTTCATTAATGTAAAAAGGGGGAGAAGTCTCTAGGGTGTTTTGCCATCAATGATTCCCTAATGAGGGAGATTGTTGGCATGGTAGGCCTAATAAAGGTGTTTTCATTGATATTCAAAACAACATTAATGACAAGATTCAGTAATGATGTAGGATGATTGTCATGATGGTATGATCCTATCATCTATGGTACTCACAGACTGAGTTTAGATGATTATCAGCTTGTTACAGTGGGATTATATGATGTGTGCTTGCTCTAACAAGCCTATACAGGTGCCTAGGAGGTATACTAGTCTTGTGTGCAAGTATGAACTTCTTGGATTCTTGGGATGACATGTTGAATATGATTTATAACATGATTTTAGAAGGTGCTTGAGATACTCATCTGCAAAGGTATAGTGTAGGTATCATGCTTTTTCACTTATGTTATAGGTGCTCATTAGGAGCGGGTGATTACATGCTTAAAGGCGTGGCATAGTGTTTTAGAAGCTATATGAGCTCATGGAAATGAATGAGTTTGAGATCAATTGTCTCAATGAAAATATAAGGTATGTTTGTGGTCATTTTCAGAGGTTTCATGTATCAAATTTATTAGATTAGTTTCAGTTGAGCCCTAGTTGCTACTATGAGGATCTAACATGCAAACATATGTAAGTCTTAAGTGACTTTTGATGAGATGTGAGCTATGTTGATATATGCGTTCTGATGATTGGAGTATGTTATAAGGATGAGTTCATAAGCTTCAAACTACTCATCAAAAACTTTAAGTGTTCCCATGATGTGTATTTTGCCTAAGATATGACTGATTTTTTGAGATTAGGAGTGAAAGACATAGGCAAAATTCCAACTTGAAGTTGCAACTTCATATGCTCATTGTGAATTGTGTGATTCTACATGAGAAATTTTAAGATTTTAAGGATGTTTCTAAGGTTGATGTCTAGAAGGTTTCACAAAATTAATCAGGTCAGTTTATCGTCAAGTTTTTAATGAACTGAATGTTAAGAAGCTAAAGAGGTGTAAAACCCTAGTTAAACCTTAGCTAGGACCAATTTGTCAGATGAAGCTGAAGTATATGAGTCCAAATTTTGATTGGTTCATCAAAAGTTTATGATTTTATGTTGTATAGGACAGTCTATGCAAGATTTCCATAAAATGTATGGTTGAGGTCATGTATGATGAGTGGGACCCTACCTAAAAATAGCATTTTCTGGAGAAGGAAGGGTTATAAGGATTAAGGGTGGTCCAAAGGAGTAGCATGAAAAAATCATGTTTCATGATTATTAGGAAGATTATATAGGGTGTTACATGAAGATTTCAGAGCAATATCATGTAGGTACATGGTATTTTTTGAGGTCCAAACATAGGTTGACTAGTCAAAGGGTCAGTTTTGGGGTCTCAAATAGGAAGTTTTGTAGGTGATTAATACTGTGAGAATGATCCATGGGATTTTTGATGTCATTAGAAACATGAGAAGCCATGAAAGTGTCCCTAAGGGATTGGTCTCTAGTTTGGGTTAAGATGGAGGTTTGTTTGTGTTCTAATGTGTGTGCAAGTGTTGTTTTTAAACTAATGCTAATGTAAACAAATACTAACACCTAAATAGTCCTTAATTAGCAAGAATTAAACAACATATCATAAACACCATCAAGATAAGAATTAATCAAGGTTTAGATGCTAACAATTCATCATATACAAAAACTATGAAACTCAACTATGTTTAAGCACCTGAATCATCCTCTATTCTTTAATAACATATAAATGAATGGAACTTAAATAGGTTACATGGCAATAAAAAACAATTGTCTTTTGGTGTTCCAAGAATGTAAGAATGAAGGGCTAATCAAAGTTGGGCTACAAGACCCTTTTGACACCTCCCATATGACCCAAGCACTTTAAGAAAGAGGCTTAACTCTTCATGATGATGAACTCTCAAGAAAACAAAAGGTGCAAGCTCTTAGTCTCTTTTGTTATATGCTTTGCATTTGCTCTTCTTAGGAAGTTTAGGTGTAGGTATAAAGGTAGAATGAGGGATCCTTATATAGCCTAATAGATAAAGGAAACACTTCATCCCTTTGCATGTGGGATAAAAGTAAAACATGATTAGGAATGGATAAGGTTGTTTTGTTAAAGATAACCTTACTTTAGAAGGGTTTACTTTATGTTTAGCAAGTCATGGGAGTTGGGGGGGTGTTTTAATTAATTAAAGGTGATTAACTAATAGGTAGATGTAAGCTCATAAAAGATAATTAGATGAATATTCGAATGATTTAGGCTATTAGAAAGGGATTGAATGAATTGAATATTTATTTATTGGTTAAATAGGAAGGGAAAGCTAATTAATTAATAATAATTAATTAGTCTAGATAGAAGGGGTGAATAATTAACGAAAGGTCATTAATTAGGGTATGTTAGTTGGATATGCGACTTAATTAATTAGCATAGTGTAATTAATTAATGACAATATGAGGGAAAAAGAGTGCCTTATTGATGATATGTTGTCTAGTTTGCAAGAAAGGGCGATAATTAGCGCAATTTAAGTATTTAAATTTCTTGGGCGTAATTATGGGTGTCTACAGCAGTTCAAGACAACATTTGTTTTAGTGCAAGTTTGATGATGCTTGAAGCATGAGATGTATTGGGTGATGATTCCTATCACTTGTAATATGAAGAGGGATGAATTAGTCATAAAATGAATCCATTTTTAGGTGTTTACTATATGTAGAAATTATTTTATGAGCTAACATTTGGAAACAAATGTTTTGGCAGGTTATTTTGGTGAAGGAAAACGTTGTTGTGGTTTTAATTAAAGGATGTTTAATGAATTATAACTTAATTATAAGTTTTAGATAGGTTATTTCATTTCTTTTTATTTTTTACATGACATTATTTGATTATGTTTAAGTTATTTGGTGGCATTATGAATTTTCTAGGGTGTTGAAGGGTGAATGAAACAACAATTTTGAGAAACACAAAGAACATTGGGCCCATTAGACGAAATATTTTGATTAGTTGATATTAATTTTGACCATATTATGTTTAAATGTTAATTTAAACATGTTTTGTGATTTATTTGTCATGAATAAAGATATTTTTGAAGTAAGGGAATTTTTTATCTTTGTGCCTATGGGGTTTTGAGCCATTTTTGGCACATGAAATGATGGTTTAGGCTAGGCCGACCTACTTGGGTAGCTTGTGACTATTATGATTTGAATTTATAATTTTTCTATGATTTATGGGTTGATACAGAGGAGGGAAAATGTTTGAGTTTGAATTTGAGCCTTGGAGAGGCTATAAAAGTGAAGTTATGGGCATATTATTTCTAGCTTTTGAAACCCCCTTTTATATTATTTTGAAGAACCCTTTTTCTGCAAAGAAAAAACCTTTGGGCCTATCCCAAAATACATAAAATATCATTCTAGTATGTGTAATGACAATTATATGGTTCTTATTAATGGGTTAAGGTTATATGCATGTTAAAATAGTATCATAGGATTATATAGTTCACAAATGTGTGAATGGGATATAAAGAAGAAAACCATTAAGAGCTCTCCATCTAGATTCCTCTAAGAAAAAAATAATATGGTTGTGAATAAAGTACTGATTACAGAACTATAATAGATAATTGCATAAACATGTTGGATGTTTCCTTAGGTAAGGCTAAAGAGTTATAAGATATCTCTTGAAAGTTTGAACTATCACCTTTGTAACCAGACGTTAGTCATCTTGGCCATATAGTCATTAGGAGGTAAAAATCAAGTGTTGTATGGGAGTACATAAGGTTATAGGATATAACCATAAGAATCCATAGTCCTAATGGTCTAGTGAGTGATTCTAGGTTATGTACATATGATGTACAAGTTTTTCACTCTCCTATAAAGACCACACAAATCAAGAGATACTGAGTATTGGTAATTATGCTCCCCATGACATGCTTTTATTGTATCATATTGACATAAGATTCATTTAAGAACTCTTCCAAGAAGAGGTGTCTAGGTATATGAATTTGATCACAAATTATATGTCACAAAGACTAAACTTGCGTTGATGGCAAAGATAGATGCATGGAAATAGGTGAAAGGAGAAGCATGCATGGTGAAGTCTTATGTACATAGTATGTAGGCCTGTGGGAGAAGGGTGATTTGATAACAAATCAAGAAGATAAGCTAGATGATGCATAAAAAATATCATAAATAAAACTTAAAAACACCACAAGGACATGATTAAAATGGCCACTTAGGTCAGCAATAGCACCAAGAACACTAATTCCTTAATTATGACTCGTAGAGGCCTAAAGTAGGATATTCTTCAGAATTTTATATCAGGTTAGTTTGGTCTTGATATGGTTCACCAATGGTGGAGAAAACTACCAGTGGCATTGATTTATAATCCTTCTAGCAAAGGTTCTATAAGCTTCGGATACATTGACAGTTTGCCTCACTGGCATCAATTACATCATAGAAGCCACTTGTTATCAAGGATTACCGATGTTATGTTATACATAAATAAGTAAAAACTATCAAAGATTAAGTGCCACATCAACACCAAAACACCTCATACCATGCAAGTGATGAGCTACATGGATGGAAATCTCGATTTGACCGTTTTAGTGTCAGCTTTCAATCAACTTTGCAATCCTACACCATAATTCAAACTAATATTCGGTTCAGTCCACCAAATCACCTATGCAACCTGAATGCATTGCTAAAACTTTCATTTTGGGGACACCATCCTACAACCATTCAGTCTTATGTCGACTGTTACTTTGTCAACATACCTCTTAATGGATCAAATACATGATGATTATTATTGCAATCATGGACATGTGGGGATTTACTATCGTATATTTGTTCAAACACAAATCTTAATTCCAATAAGGTCCAGTGCACAAACTTTTGGATATTATAACGTTTATTAACTTCTGTCTAGGTATACATATAGATTTCAGTGGGGTCCACTGTACTGTCATGACAGTCAAAAATGACCATGTTGATGTCAGATGTCATATGTCAGCTCCTCTATGTAATATGATATTAGTCATAAATACTATCAGAATGTTTAAGTCAAATGTTAACTGGGTTCCTTTGAACAACAGCATCAAGTCTAATTCGCTACTTGACTCTCTATTTCTAGGAGGGTTCCAGAAGCACCTTAGATTTTTCTCCTTTCCTGCAGTTGTCTGTGCAATGAAAGCTCTGAGGCAGTATCTCTGTGGAAGCATAATGCGAAAAAAGATCCTTTGCAGATAAAGTGTCAGGGCACAGATACCCTATAGAGACAAATCCTCCCAGGTAGAATTCACTCGTGCCATTGAGCAAGGAAATAGTCCATAGGTCAACCTTGGTTTCTCACTTTCAAAAACTTAGTAGAGGTAAAAATACAATATCTTGCTCAAAAGTTACAGCTTGTAGTACATGAAACTTGGAACACAACTCAATACAAACCTCCCAAGTCCAATTATGTAATTCTCACTTTTGCCAAAGCAATGTTGAAAAAAGGTCCAACCTATAGAGATAAGGTCAGTCTAGTGCCCTGAGAATATGGCGAGTGAAAACCTAGAAAACATGTCCAATACATACTGAAACCAAGTAAATACTAAAAAAACAATACCCACTGGTAAAGTAGTGAAAGAACAGCATCAACATTAGGGTTACTTCTTTTATTCATACTCACCATGCATATCGATATTAATAAACACATGTAATTTCATTAAGACCAGGTATCCTTATCCTGACCTTGATTGGGCCTCCTGACATGAAGGCCATGTGGTAGACCATGCTTAGACCAACATATATTGTTGTGTGCTTCTCATGACTTTGAAACTCTGGGTACTGCACTGACAAGAGCCATCATCACACTTGGATGACATGCTCAGAAACATCACAACTGATACCTCTGCAAATTCATTCATACCACCTGAATTTGGAGGCCATGCTAGATCATGAAGAACAAATCAATGAACCAAAGAATGAAATGAAAGACATTGCTCAACAGAAATACCTTGATTTGCGACATACTCCCTGTTTTGTAGCTGTCAATGACAACTTCAAACATCACATAGACAAAATGAAATTTTGACAGGTTTCTATGGCCTTGGGAGACAAATTTCCAACAGGTGGATCCCCCGTTGAAAATGATAATGTGGTGGAATCTACTGACTGTGACAAAAGCCCATTCTCCCCCTAAGGTACTTTGCATACACATCAAACCAGATTCCCTCACGTTGGACATTATGGACTGGGAACTATGAATCATATCCTCGACAATGTTAGCTTCGTAGGGAGCAGATGTCATCACATTATGCACACCTATTGGTTGGAAAATTCAACAATGAACTATTAAAGTCCATAGGTAGACAGTTCATCTGTCAACTATGATTGGTGACTCTAGGTAGCTGCGTACGGGTATGTGCCTCTTAGCAAATCGCCGGGGTTTCAATTAACCTACTTACCTAGGGTTTGTCTTAACTCTTCATGATCGATATAATGATTTAGAAACATGCATACCTTTCAAATTTTTTTTTCAATCAACAATCAAACTTCAAACCTACTGGGAATATTGAATAACATGACATCATGGCAGTTAAATTATTAGTATCCTTCTTGTGACATCATATTTAAGAACTTAATTTATGATACTTTTTCTACGGTCGTACCCAAATCCTCATCATCCGTCCCCCCAAAAAATGATCATATATGTACCATGTGATAACTAGATCCCTGTACCTGACCCATACAACGTAAAAATCGACCTAGTCTGGTAACGACACAGTTAAGATATTTAGATGTTTCAATTTTTTGTATAGTATGGTGGTCCCCCAATGGTGTTGCTGATATCAAAACTCTAGATTTTATAATGAATTTAAGCAACAATAATTTTATATCAACACATGAAAATAGAGAAAACACAGAAACAAATAAATATAGAGAATAATGGAGCAATTTCTTTGATTAGTGGAGGGCATTTTATACAATTGCTTGCTCCTATAATCATGGAGTTAAGTCTCATCATCTTATCCTCATATTTCTCCTCTAATCCCTAGTCTTACTCCCAATCCCAAGATACTCTCACACACTCCTATCTCTATGAGTTGTGCATGACAACTAATTCTGCACACTCACATATTATTTAAATATTAAATAATACTAATATTCAAACCATATGTTCACACTATGAACACTAATTTCCTAACATTCACCCCCTTAGTGTGAACATCAAGGAGCATCTCATCAAACCTCAATGAACACATCTTACTAGATTTTTGACTCAGTTTCAAAGAAAAACAAGACTGTAACAAAACCTTAGCCAAACCACTGCTAAAACACAACAAATACACATCATAAACACAACAAAAACCCAATATATGCTTAACAAGCTTTAAATGAATGAATCTTTATACTCAGACTTAAGTCATACCTAAAAACACCAAATTTAGCTCAGCCAGACATATAAAACTATTTACTCACCTTAAAATCCTTTCCCAACCTTTTTGATATTTATCACTTAACAATAAGACTCCATGAATAATACTGAATCATATCAGGATAACAAATACATACCTTCAAGAATCCAACATGAGCTACATGACTCCATACCTACAAGCCTACTACACAACTCCATGACTATACAAAAAACACATATTTAGTGCATCTATTCAAGATTCCCCTAACTATATGCTTATTCTGATTGATGAATTACCATATGAAGCTTAATAGAGACATACCAACCATGGGGGTATAAAATAACAACTTTATGAGATTCCAAGATCTCCTTGACACCTATGTCTTGAATTCTTTTTCATTCTTTATGTCAACAACATGTGAGCATTATTTACTTGCTCCAACATCTGTCTTATGCTTAGTTAGACTACCCTGATTCAATCTTGGTTCACATGCCTTATTTTTCCTTATTTCTTGTACTCTAGGAGCTTGAAACTTCTTATTTTACCTTGAGGGATCATGAAGAAAAAACTTTGCAATAAGACCAAAATCGTGATAGTTATCACAAAATATATAATTCTTACCTCTTGGATGATGAGAATTCAAAATTCTTCCATGGTATCATGAATCATCATTCATGAAGGACCTTCTACCACATTCCCTTGTTATATGACCAAATTAACCATTGAATGAATTTTCATACCTCATTTCATTAGGTTGTCTGATATACTCATGTCTTCATATTACTCTTGAAGTTGTTATAATTATGATCTTCATTTGTCCTGCAATGACTCTCATAACTAGTCCTAGCTTGCTCTGATATTAGATGATGTCAAAACTCTAGATTTAATAATGAATTTAAGCAACAATAATTTTAGATCAACACATGAAAATAGAGAAAACACAGAAACAAATGAAATATAGAGAATAATAGAGCAATTTATATTGATTAGTGGAGAGCATTTTATATAATTGCTTGCTCCTATAATTATGGAGTCAAGTCTCATCATTTTATCCCCATATTTCTCCTCTAATCCCTAGTCTTACTCCTAATCCCAAGATACTCTCACACACTCCAATCTCTATGAGTTGCGAATGACAACTAATTCTGCACACTCACATATTATTTAAATATTAAATAATACTAATATTCAAACCATATGTTCACACTATGAACACTAATTTCCTAATATTCACCCCCTTAACGTGAACATGGGTGAGTTCTGTCTGGTACATGCTCATGTTCTACAATACGATGGTTTTCAAAGAGTGCCATTAACTCCAACAGGTTTTCTAGTGGAACCATTAACTACTTTGTATGTGATTTTTGAAGATATTCAAAAACTCTAAAATTGGATTTCTAGTGGACCACCAACCAATTTCATAGCAGTGTACATGTTTCCCTATCCATATTTTACAAAAGAGAAAAAAATATAGGAAAATATGTTCCTAACTATGAACATGAATTATCCATCTATTCTTATTTACTACCAAACATGCTGAAAGTAAACACACAACTAAAAATTAAGTCACCATAGAAAAATGTGGACCCATCATTGGGGACTAACGAGAGGCGTTGATCACCCTCCTTCCCGTGTTGCCTCCTGCCTCCATTGAGTGATGCTACTTAGTATAAGTAGTCATCTTCATCTTCATCTTCCTTTTGTTTATGTTCTTCTTCTTATTCAGTATTTTCATCATCAGATGCATAGGTCTCGTCCATCTTGAGATTACCTGATAAAATATCTTTGGCATGAACAATACAGAAAGAAGACTTGTGTCCCTTTTTCTTGTAATAAAATCATTCTAATTATTTTTTGTTTCTTGAAGAACTAGGATAATTTTTCTTTGTATAGAGGGCAATTTCTTCCTCAATATATTATTTTGTTCTTTTCTCTTCATCTAGTAATGCAAAAATTATACCTTCAATTGAATGAGAAGGCATTTGACCAAGAGTAAAAACTAATATATTGAGGAAGAAATAGCCCCGAATCGGATAAGTAGAAAATAAGTATAAGTAGTAAATAGCAAATAGCCCAGAATCAGATAAGTATAAAGGAACCAGTGGAGCTCTCCATGTGTCATCCTGGGATAGCTTCAAAAGAAAAAATGTAAAAGGTGTCCGCAGGCCCACTCCAATAAATTTCTTCCACATGGGCGGCCCAAATTTAAAGTTGTAAAAGAAAATCGAATGGCCCATTTTTTAAATGGTGAAATAATGTAATGGCCGTATATTTGAAAACCTGGTTTTTCCACCATTAATGTTTCTTTACAAATAAAGAATTTGAAAGGGCACGGATGATTGGAATAAGTTGTAATTTTTTCTTGCTTTCTCAAGGAAGTTATAACCATTTCTTGCAAGCTATATCATGGGCTTTTAAAGACATTGTGTAGGGTTGGGAATTTTGATATTCTGGAACTGTAATTTTGAATTGGAAGAAATCAATACAAGGGTTTTCCCCTTTTTCCTCTATTTTTCTTTCCTTCTTTCTCTAATATGTGAATCATTTAATCCTTGCATGCTTAGAAAATCTATGTTCTAGTTTATACAATCTCAAGAAATTTGAGTCTGAAGATTGTATTTGTTATAAACGTGAATGGCTCAATACATATAAGGGTTTTCTCTGCCATCTCTTTTCCCTGAAATTATTATCTTCTTCTAGCTCCATCCTCTCTTCAAGTCTTCTATCCTCGTGTATTGATAACTTTTCAGGCATAAAAAACATTTCAATATATCAAGAAACCACCATTGAATGAAATATTGTGTATTTGTACATAACTTTTGCCCCTTCTTTCCATAAGGGAGCCTCTCCCATTAAAGAGGAGGGACTTGCTTTTCCCCTAAATTTGGTTTCATTCCAAGTGAAAATATAAAACCCAACTGTTTTTGGTGACTCCACTGTGGAATTTGTTTAACAAATTTCCTTTCTAAAAAGAACAACTAATTTGATCATTTCTTTGATCTGGTGACTCTAAGATACACTCATGGTAGAAGGGCTCTTAGAATTGAAGATCCCCAATTTCAACTCCTAGATCAACAAGGTTTTCAACTTCCCCCAATAGGAAGAAATAGAAGAGCTCATTTGACAAGCACACCTCCTGTTGAAGAAAGAGCTTATGGTAGTAACATTCCTCAAGCACAACATAGCCCTAATCTCAGTGCCTTAATTATTTCTGGTGTCTCAATTCCACTTCAAGCAATCTTTCCAAGGATGGCAACACCTCAGCCTTGGGGACAAAGAGTTGGGCCTCTGGCTCTTCCTCGACCATTGCATGAGTTACCTAGGGGTAACAGGAAGAATTTTCCCAAGTTTAGAGGTGATGGAAAATTACACCCTGATGAACACATTGCATCCTTCATTATTGCATGTGGTGCTCCTTGGAGTTGAACATGAGGATGTCTCTATGTTAGGGTGTTTGTGGAAACCTTGCAAGACAATGTTGCAGATTGGTTTTACCATCTTCATGTCAATAGGACCATCATCGATTGGACTACTATGAGGACTGAATTTGAGTAGTGTTTCAAACCTGCTGAAGATGTGCATGCTTTGCTAGCTCAGATTTCTCAAATTTGAAGAAGGAGCCACATGAGCCTATGAGAGAATTTATGGCCAAATTTAACAAGTTGGTTAACAAGATTCCACTAGATACTAGGCCTGTTGATCAGATTCATAAGTGTTTCTTCTTGAATGCTCAATTTCTGGAAAGTAAGCTATGCCCTGAGGAGAGAAAATCTTGCAAACTTTGGATGTTGATCAGAGATTGGCTATCAGTGTAGAAGATGACTTGATCATGTCTGGTAAGTTGAAAAGGGAGTTTTTTAAAATCCAAAGCATCTTCTTCTTCCTCTCCTCTTGGAGTCAACTAATGTAGATCAGTTAGTGTAAAAACTAAGCTAATGACCTCATTTCCATCAAGAAGCAATTGGCTCAGCATGCCCCATATCAAGATGTTCCAAGGAATAACTTTCAGCCTAGGAACCTTGCCCTCTTCTCAAACTAGGTTGTCCATTGAAGGTCCACCCCTCAAGGTGCCTGTCAATGCTACTTGTGAAGTTCTTGAGCCTGATGATGAGGAAGAAAATGGGCTCTATGATGAACAAGAGAAGGAATCTAATGAAGAACTGGAGGAGCCTGGTGGTTCTCATAGTTCATTTCCTCACCACTGAAGGTGTGGATGATAAAGATGACTATGATGATGTAGTGGCTAAGATGAACAATGAGTCATATGTTGTTATGACCTGAGAGAATACCGACAAAAAGGAAAAAGTGGAACAACCTACCAAAATATCCAAGGAGTATCCCATCACCATCCCATGATGATTACAAGAAGAGGAGCTCATATTTCTACTACTTCCACCCAAAAGGTAAGCTCTTCTAGTCCTTCTTCCTCTACTTCTACTTTTGAGAATTCTTGTCCAACAAATGATAAAAGCCTGATAGATCAAAAGCTCCTCCTACTCCTAGTAGTGATTCCCCATCCACATTTGGATCTTTTGACATTATAGACCATCTTAAAAAGACTAAGATTCAGATTTCTGAGGCAGATTTCTATCAAACCCATCCTAAATCCTTTTCCAAAATGGTTAACTTTGTAAATTCTAAGTCTAAAACCCTAAATCATTCTTCTAAAGGCCTTTTTCCCACTCCTTCTCCGCCTCAACCCAACCTTGTGGCTGCAGTCACTTCACCCAATGAGAAGATCAAACCCCTTCTATGTGACTCTCCTCATAGATAGCCACAAGCTTAGTAATTGTTTATTGATTTTGGTGCATTTGATAATGTAATGCCTATAAAAGTGGCTCATGCTTTGGGTCTAACCCTAACCCGCACTTATGGCTCTTGTTATTCCATGGAAAGTAGAGAAGTGCCTTTGGTTGGGAAAATCAAGGATGCACAAGTAGATTTTTCTACTTTACCAGAGAAGAATCAGTCTTGGCTACCATCTTGGTTGCTGATATCCCTCCTTATTATGGCATGTTTCTAAGTAGGAACTTTTGCAAAGATGTTGGAGGTGAGATCCAAATGGATTGGTCACATGCCTTGATCCCTGTCAATGGGAAGATGAAGAATTTATTACCTAAGAAAAAAACAGAGTATATTGTACAAAATATAGATGATCCTAAAGCATATATACTGTAGGAAGACTTTGGGCATGGGAACTACATGATCATGTCACAAGAGGAGACAAGTTTTCCTAAGAGAGTGTTGCTTGATCTAAATGGTGTGTAGACTTTGAATTTTTATGGAAGCTACTCTTCAACTATTTCTGGAGTTGGTGTAGTGCTCATTTCTCCTAGGGGTAAGGTTCATCCTTTCTCCTTTAAATTTCAGTTTGAAATTACCAACAATACTTTCCGAGTATGAGGCTCTTATTCTTGGGTTAATAGTATGGAAAAGGAAATACTTAGTGAATAACCTTCTTAGTTGTGGAGATGTAAGCTAATTGTAAAACAAGTTAGAGACCTATTTATCAGTAAAGAATAGAAGGTTGAAACACTACAGGAATCAATGGTCTGGGACAAACAATTGAATATCCTTAATGATTTTTCCATTGAAGTTGTGCCAAGGGAAAGGAACAACTAAGGGTTGACTCTCTAGCTGATGATTTGAGACTAAACTCCTTATTGATGATCCTCCTACAACCTAAAACCTTCCTCAAGACTTTAAATATCACCATTGAGCTGATTTTCTAGACCCAGTGTGTTGACAATTTATGATAATTGGACGAAGTATTTCATTGATGATCAACATTTGCTTTCATTTCTTGGAGCTCAAAAGATAACTTTGATCAGTTATACTTTGAAGGAAGTGACAATTTGGAAATACCTAGAGAGTGTGTTTCATCAAGCGAAGAGGGTTTCAAAGAAGAGATGGATCAAGATGGATTTATCAAACTGAAACTAAAAAATTCCTAAAGGGCTAGTGAGTTTGGAGGATATTTTCCGATAAACATGATAGATAACATGTTAATAATCTAAAGTTCTTCCCAAGGATAACAATCTGATGAGACTAAGAAACTAAATATTGGGAGTCTTGATGATTCCAAAATGGTCAACATTGGAAAATGACCTTAGTCACTCAAGAAGAGAAAATGAGAAGGTGGTGAATTTGTTGAAGAGGTATATTGATGTTCAATTAGCTTACTCTTATGATTATATTAAGGATTTTTAGCCTAAAGAAATGAAACTTTTCATTCCTCTTAAGCCTAGGATCAAACCCTTCAAACAGAAGAAAATGTAATATAATCTAAAGATAGCTAATACAATTTTCCAAGAAATACAAAAGCTTTTGAAGGCTAGGATCATCTTCCCATCCACCATTCAATTGTGGATTGCTAATATAGTGCCTGTCAGGAAGAAGAATGGTGAGATCATAGATCTGTGTGGACTTCAGAAATCTAAATCAGGGTTCTTTAAAGGACAACTACCCTCTCCTAAACATGATGGACCAAGTTTTGCAAGTTGTCACAAGGCTCAGAGATGTTATCTATGTTAGATGGATTCTTGGGGTACAATCAAGTAGAGGTGAATACTTCAGATCAACATAAGACTGGCCTTTACTACTCCTTGGGGCACCTTTGCATACAAGAGGATGGGGCATTTTGTCTCATCAATGTTGGTGCTACTTTCAAGAGGGCCATGGACTTGGATTTTGGTAGTTTGAAAGGTTTTTTCAAATGCATTGTTGTGTATTTGGATGACTTGACAGTGTTTTCTAAAGTAAGAAAATATCACTTCCAACACCTTGAAACAATATTGTAGAAGTGTAGAGAGCATGGAATTTCATTGTAAACCCTAAGAAGTCTATGTTTTGGGTGCATCATAGAAGGAAAGTTATTGGGACACATTGTTTCAAAGGAAGGGATCAAGATTGATCTGGAGAGAGTTCAGGCCATCCAAGAAAATTTCTCTTCCATCAAGTAAGAAAGGTATCCATTCTTTCTTTGGTAAGATCAATTTCCTAAGGAGATTCATCCCTAGATTTTACTAGAACTTACTATGAGCATTTTATCGCATGATGAAAGGGAAGCAAATGTCTTTGGTTGGTCCTCAGTCAAGGGAAGAAATCATTTGAGGACATTAAACAGGCTATTGTTTCAAAGACTCCAATCTTGGCATGCCCCGACTTTAGCAAAGATGGTCATTATCTATTGTTATGCCACTGAAAAATACCCTAGCTGTTGTGTTAGCTCTATCTCACCTAAGAATGCTGAAGATCATGAGCTCCCAATTGCATTCATGAGTTATGTCTTGAAAAATCATGAGCTGAAGTACACCATGATGGAGAAACATGATTTTGCAGTTGTCAAAGCATCAAGTAGTTTAGGTTTTACATCCTTAATTCTCATTCTGTGGTACATCTATTCCTGATACAAAAATCAAATCCATTCTTACTCAACAAGAATTTGGAACCAAGAAAGGTAATTGGGTAGACAAAGGTGTGTAGAGTATGATCTTGACATCAGGCCAACAAAGAATGGTTCGGGTAAGGGCCTATGTGAACTCATTGCTCCAAAAGCTGGGGCATACAAGGAGTTGTCCAAAGATGGAGTTGATGTCCCTACTTGTTCTGTTCCTTAGCTTGAAAAATGTATGGTATGATAACATTGCTCACTTTCTGACCTATGGAGAGTGTCCATCTCACTTGAGTGCCAAAGAGAAGAGAGCCATCAAACTGAGGTCTACACAATATGTGCTATGGGAGAATGCTTTGTTCAAATGAGGCATAGATGGAAGGTTTTTGAAGTGTGTAGACAAGGAGCAACAAAAGAAGTTGTTCTCTTCTTTTCATGACCAAGCTTGTGGAGGTCATTTCTCCTCTACTGTAACAACTCATAAAATACTTTGTGCTAGTTATTATTGGCCCACTCTATTTAGAGATGCATCAAAATGGGTTGGTAAATGTGAAGCATGCCAAATTTTTTGGAAGACCTAAGTTGGCATGCTTTTCCACTAAATCCAGTAGTGATTGATGAGCCCTTTCAATAGTGGGGATTGATTTCATTGGAACTCTTAACCCACCTTCTAGTGCTAGACATACCCATAATGTTGACTACCACAATATTACTTCACCAAGTGGGTGGAAGCCATCCCAGTCAAGAGCACTACTTCTGAGGTAGTTTGTAACTTCATTAAGGAGAACATATTGATCAGGTTTGGGACCCCAAAAAAATTGTGACTAAAAATGCTTCCAAAACTTTCTTCTACTGAGATGATGGACTTTTACTATGGGTATGGGATCTCACTTGCTCATTCTTCATATTACTACCCCCAAGGGAATGGACAGGCAGAATCAACAAACAAGAACTTGGTGAACATAGTTAGAAAGCTTGTAAATGATTCTCAGAGGAATTGGCATAAGAAGCTATATGATGCACTTTGGGCTGATAGAGTTACACCTAAGAGATCAATTGGAATGTCTCCTTTCCAAGTGGTGTATGGTGTGGAAGCTCAACTGCCAGTAATGATGGAATTTCCATCCTTGCATCTGATGAAAACCATTGAAGATTCAAGTTTCAGTAGCTCTTTGGACAAGAGAATTTTGTACCTTCAAAAGCTTGATGAGGACAGATTGCAAGTGGTTGATAGGATAACAACTCATCAATTGAAAGTGAAGGCTTTGTTTGACAAGAAAGCCAAACCCAGAGTTTTCCGCAAGTGGGAGACATTGTGCTGCTTTGGGAGACATGAGCCACGAGGAAGTCCATGGTAATGTTGATTCTCTTTGGCTTGGTCCTTTTAGAATCACGTTGGTTTTGCTGGAGAGGTACTCTTTTTATCTAGATTACATGGATGGATCTCCTCACTTCCTTATAGTTGGTAGTACTTAAATTTGTTTAAGTCCCTAGGTGGCTAGGAAGTCCTTTTGTACATTGCGTTTGGTTTTTGGTTTTTGGCTTGTGTCCCTTTCGTGTTCTTTGTTGTGTGGTGTGTTTTGTTTTGGGTCTTCCCTTTTGGTTTGTTTTGTTTCTTTTCTCATCTTATGTGTGTTCCCTTGTATTGGTTTTGATTTTAACTCCTTTTCCCAATGGATAGGGCACTGACAGTCCTCTTTCCTAGAGTTATCTACAGTTCTTGATCTTGCCTTGTGTCTTTGTTCCAAGCCAAGTCATCCCTAGAAACCAGCCAGCTATTGTCGCCCTCAAAATTCCCCTCTTTTGAAGTCAAGTTTCAAAAAATTTTGAGTTTATACCTTGGAGTACTGGATTGCGTCGAGCCTAGCATTGTTTGCATAGTTTTCCCATTCATGGAGAACAATTTGAAATTCAGGCGTAATGGTGAAGTTTCTTCCCTTCTTTTTATTTTCTTCCCGCAGTCAGGAATGACAGGCGTATCTTCCCCATTAATTTTTGCCCCAGAATCCATGGGTAGTACATGAATATATCTAATTGGATGTGGTTTGGCCATGTTTCAAGTGAAAGTAGCGAAATCCTCCATGCGTCCAAACAATGTAACTCTAGGGGCAAGGTCCAAGGGACAGTCCTCAAATAAGCATAAGCTTTTCACATGTCCTAGGTCCAAAATGAAGGTAGAACAAGCTCAAATCGGCTAAGTATGGAAGGTTCAGTGGATGTGCCATGTGCCTCATTGGTGCACAGCTTCAAGAGTCAAAGCCAAGGGTAGTTCTCAAACTTACGCCAGTCCTCCATGTGTCCTAGGTCCAAAAAGGAGAAAGATCCAATCGTTAAAATTGACTAAGTATGGGTGGGTTGGCGGAAGTCTCCACGTGCCTTAACAACACAATTTTGGAAGTGAAATCAAAGGTTCAGTATCCAAATGAGTGCTAGCTTGCCATGTGGTCAAAGTCAATGGAGAGACAAAGTTGGTCGTTGAAAATTCCAAGACTGGCGGAAGGAGCCACACGTCAGCTCGGCACAATTTCAGGAGGCGTTTCTAAAGTAGAAACTCAAATGAGCACCAACTCTCCACATGTCTAGGGGTCAA
Organism: Taxus chinensis; assembly: GCA_019776745.2. Lineage (NCBI taxonomy): Eukaryota > Viridiplantae > Streptophyta > Pinopsida > Cupressales > Taxaceae > Taxus > Taxus chinensis. The sequence continues at coordinate 260,169,146 of CM034157.1, read as the reverse complement.
CATAAGTCAAGCAGGAAATAGGCCCAAATCGGCTAAGTATAAAGGAACTGGCGGAGCTCTCCATGTGTCAGCCTGGTGTAACTTCAAAGGAAAAAAATGCAAAAGGCATCCGCAGGCCCACTCCAATCAATTCCTTCCACGTGGGTGGCCCAAATTTAAAGTTGTAAAAGCAAATCAAATGGCCCATGTTTTAACTAGCAAAATAATGTAATGGCCGTATATTTAAAAACCTGGTTTTTTCTGCCATTAACATTTCTTTACAAATCAAGAATTCGAAAGGGTGTGAATGATTGGAATAAGTTGTAACTATTTCTTTCTTGCTCGAGGAAGTTGTAACCATCTCTTGTAAGCTATATCATGGGCTTTCAAAGCCATTGTACAGGGTTGGGAATTTTGATATTCTAGAACTGTAATTTCTAATTGGAAGAAATCAATACAAGGGTTTTCCCCCTTTTCCTCTATTTTCTCTTTCCTTCTTGCTTTGATATGTGAATCATTTAATCCTTGCATGCTTAGAAACTTTGTGTTCTAGTTTATACAATCTCAAGAACTTTGAGTCTGTGGATTTTTCCCATTATAAACGTGAATGGTTCTACTCTATATCTCATTTGCTATCAATACATATAAGGTTTTCTCTGCCATCTCTTTTCCCTGAAAAGTATTGTCTTCTTCTGCCTCCCTCCTCTCTTCAAGTCTTCTATCCTCATGTATTGATAAATTTCCAGGCATAAAACACATTTCAAGATATCGGGAAACCACCATTGAATGAAAGATTGTGTATTTGTACATAGGTTTTTCCCCTACTTTCAATAAGGGAACCTCTCCCATTAAAGAGGAGGGACTTGCTTGTCCCCTGACTGTGGTTTCATTCCAAGTGCAAATCTGAAACCCAACACATAGTTGCACCCTCATTGATTTTCAACTTGAATAACTGCAACTTAAGTGTAAATTTAGCATTCACAACTTTTGCACCAAATGTCTGAGTAAGAAAATCCCATATGTATTTAGACTTTTTTTCTGTCTACTTAATGTAACTCCGTGTCATATAAATAAATCCCAATAATGGATTTTTCTTTATCATCCCTAGTTTGCCACTCTAGTATTTTTTTGCATCAGTTGGTTCATTTTCTTTTCCATTTACAATTCCCCATAGATTTTTGTTCATTAGTTGCATTTTTATTTTCACCTTCCATGTGTGAAAATTTAATCCATTAAATTTATCTAGAGGGATTATCCATGATGGGTATCGAAATTCACAGTTTGAAAATGCACCAGCTTACAAGTACTTCAATCATACTTTATCATTTATACCAAAATAATAAAGACTAATCCATGCTTAGGAACAATGTCAATTTTCTTGACTTTTTTTTACAGAATAATCAGAAATGTCAGAATTGCTTCCATGATTTCTCTTAAAATACGAACTAGGTTTATGTAAATTTTGACATATTTTTTTCATAATACAAATAAAAAAAACCCAAAAAAAATCACAAAATTTTGAATCTAGGTTTATGAGAAAAACACGATTTACAATATTTTTTTGGAAGATCAAAATCCAGAAAATAGCAACAGAAGATTCAAAACTCTTAGATCTACATCCTAGAGGCTATGGTTTTGTCCTAAAATCACTATCATATATTTTCCTTTCCTACTCTGATACCAGATGATGTTAAATCTCTAGATTTTCATAAATAAATTAAGCAATAATTAATTGAAATCAACACATGAAATGAAAACTACAGAAGATAGAAACCAAATGTAAATAGAATGGAGCCATTTCTATTGAATATGAGAGGACATTTTATATAATTTCTTGCTCCTAAAATCATGGAGTCAAGTATTATCATTTCATCCCCATATCTCTCCTTTATTCCATAGTCTTACTCCTAATCCCAAGATATTCTCACACTTTCCTATCTCTATGAGTTGTGCGTGACAACTAATTATGCACACTCACATATTATTTAAATATTAAATAATACTAATATTTAAACCATATGTTCACACCATGAACACTAATTTCCTTACAATAACCTCTCCTATCATCAAAATAATTATGACTATCACATAGATCATCTAAATCCTTGAACTCCTCTCAAAATTCTGAAATGATATTACCTTGCTTGATGCTTCAGCTACTTCTTCTGTTAGGGACTCAAATTCTCTTTTTTACATGATGCACTCTTCCTCCTTATAATTTAGGCTCATTGTTACAGTATCCATGTGAATTTCTAACTGTTTAAGGGTCTCTTCATACTTATTGGTGTGAAACTAATGTTTCTCTTAAAGAAGATGAATCTTGTCTTCATAGTCCTTAATTTATCCCTCCAGTTTCTTTTTCTTCTTCTTTGCATACTTTAACTATTCTAAGACACTCATAAACTCATATTGAAACTCTTCTTCATCTAAATCCATACATGAAGCTCTAAATATGGAATCCTCTCTTTTAGGACTACTATCTCTTTTGGCCATAAAAAAGGTTTCATTGCTAACAACAACATCATCATCATCATCAGAATCACTAGTTTTACTACTTACCTCAAATGATCTGCAATCCTCCTTGGAGTATAGGCTTATCTTGGAATTCTTCTTGCCCTTAAATTTTCTAGTTCTTATTTATATTATCAAACATGTGGGAGTTCTTATCATCATTATAATCTTCATCATGATTTTCATTATCGTCACCCTTATGCTTATGAGGACACTTGACTGTAAAATTTACAATCTCACCACAATTGAAGAACTTGAAGGGAAACTTACCCTTATACTTGTTTGATCCTATTTTCAACTTCCTAGAAAACATAACAACCTATTCATCATCATCAATATTAGAAACATCATCATTTAAGATCTTCTTACCTTTTTAATTCCTTTCAAATTTTAAGGCTACTTCCTTCTTGGGAGGTTTATACACACATGTCCTCATTTCATAAGCTATAAAAATACCATGGAGTTCATCCATTAACAGAGTACTTAGATCCTTGGCTTCCTCAATAGCCAAGACTTTAGGATCAAATTTAGGAGTGAGAGATCTTAACACCTTCTACACCACTAAATATTCTTTCACATCTTCTCCTAATCCTCTAATGGTACTAACCACTTGATATACTATGAGGGGATATGTAATAATTGTTTCTTCTTCCTTCATATTCAAACTTTCAAACTGATTCCTATAGGTCTAGAAATTTTCCAACTTCACCTTTGAGTCACCTTCATAAATTACTTGTAACTTATCCCACATAGCCTTAGCAATATCACATTGCATGACCTTGAAAAAATTAGATTTCACTAGTCCACACGAAATATCATTCATAACTTTAGAGTTATCATTACTAGCCTTCTTACCTACTGCATCTATTGGAGGAGTTTGAGGAATAATGTACCCATCTTCAAATGAGTGAAAAATATCACATCCCAAGGAAATAATGTGAGATCTCATCATGATCCTCCAAAAAGTATAATTTTTCACATCAAACATAAGAGATTTTCTAGTAGAGGAACAACTTTGTTGACTCACCATATATGTGCATCAAGATATCTCTTTAAGCTTGTTAACATTTTATTAGAGGACCTTATATGATACCAATTATTATAATAACAACCACTTGGGGGGTAAATCCATGGGAAATAAAAATTTCAATCACTTTAAAAATTTACATCCATCAACCATTTAATTCAACTTAACCATTTAAGCATGCAAACATTAAGAAACATAACTAGATAGAAGAACACATGAGAACACATCAACACATGAAAACCATATATAAGTGGGAAACCCTCAAGGGGAAGAAAACCCACTGAAACAAATATTTATTATAGAAATGATTCAAATTTAGTTGAGCACCAACCCCTAGGTTTAGTGAGACACTAACCCCACAAGGAGCACCAACCCCTAAGTTTTAGTGGAGCACCAACCCTACAAGGAGGAACCAACCCCAAGATGAATCAACACTGACCAAAGACACCTAATTTGTTTTTCACCTTTGAAATGTTGCTAGAACAACTAATGATGACATAATAAAGCTCACTCTCCTTCCTCCTTCAAAACTTTTCTCTAGGTCAAGCCATCATGATATTCTCCAAAAATCTAATTAGGTCTAATGACCTATCTTTACAACACTATAAAACACTCTAAAACATATTAAAACACACTATTTTACCTCTCTTTAAGGTCACATATACATTTAACAATTCCTTAATCTTCCCTTTATTTCACACTTTTCCTTGCTTGCACAACTAACTCAAATGAGCTTTCTAATCTGCTTTTATACCTGACTCAAGGTATTAACACACATAGGTCAGACTTTTTAAAGAAAATATCATAAATAAAAATTAAAAAAATCATAAGGACATCATTCAAATGACTGCTTAGGTCAGAAATGGCACCAAGAACACTAATTTCTTCATTAGGACTCATAGAGGCCTAAAACACACAAACAACCCACTTTCCAAAATCAAGACCACTTGGACGAACAAGACTTTCACCAAACCTCATACACCACTTATAATTTTTTTCTAATCATTCAAAAAACCACCAGAAAACTATAACAACACATAACCATCATCTCACACCATGAAGCCACTTGAGAACAAGCACAACCAACATGCACCAAAAACTAGTATTCAAAAATGAAGCTCAAACCCCCATAAAATTATGTCATCCATACAAGGGTAATATATAAATTGAAATATCATGACCTAGGGGTCATCACTAAATTCACAAGATACCAAAAAACACTTTGAAGAGCCACCAAAACACCTCTGCAATCAGATCACCTGAAACTACCCAAAAACTGTCCCAAAATAAGTATTGTAAATTGATCTTGTACATACCTCATAAGGTCATAAAAATGATCTAAAACCACCATATAAATTTATAATAAATCCCATAGTTCATCTAAAACCAATTTAGTCATAAGGTCCAATGTACAATTTTGGAGGAAACTAAAAAATATTTAGAAACTTACATTTTTAGTGGGGTCCACACACAACCACAACACCTAACTTAAACCTGGATAAATATGGAGGATTCATCTATAACCTAAAATAATTAAAATTACACAAAAAATTCATTCTAGGCATGTACCATTAAGTTCTTCTCCATCACTATAGAACTAGGGTTATAAGAGGGTTTCAAACTAGTTTAGCTTCTTAACAATTGTTCATAAATGTACAAGCCTTAAAGTCTTAACTAATGCTAAAAAAACAAAATATAGGACCCTTCCTTAACTACCTTGAAGATATCAACCTACCATGTAGACTTAACACGTTCCAACAAGCATAAAACAGTCCAAATCTGAAGCTTGGTTTCTCACTTTCTACAGAACTAGATAGATGCTAAACATGCATATATTTTGCTCAAATGTCTTACAAACCTAGACACCTAACATTTGGACCACCCCTCAATAACACCCTGTTACACCTTTGCCAAATGTTCACATGTTACATAATCCATGCTCTAAAAACATCACACCAACTCACCTCATATGGTCATTTAGGGCTTGAGAATAGGTCTGGTACAGACCTAGAAATCATGTCCTAACCTTAGCCATATACCTGCACTCTGGGACACTTGTGAATGTCTCCAAACTTCATCTACATACTCTCTATGATATGAAAATGCATATCCATATGATACATACCTGAGAACCACTATGCACACCATTCTATTGACTAGGTCTCCTAAACAAGGCATCTTAAACATGCTTACACATTCCATATAGAGCACCTCAAGACTTTGGCACTCTTTCCCACATATAATAGCCTTCAACATTCTTCATAACATCATCACAACATCACCACAACACTGATATACCTCTACATCACTCATACAAACCATCACACTTACTCAAGACACCTCAAAACACCATGTTACATCATCAATGAGACCAAACAACTCTATTGATCAAGCAACACAACACATGACATTAACGACACTACCAATGTAACACCCACTTTTATTAAAATTCTAGATTAAGGGATTTTAAAAAAAAAAAAAACCCATTAATCCATGATACATGCCTTTAATGATTTTACAATTCATAAATAATATTCTAGCAAGTAATCTAGTTTTATAATTCATCTAATAACATTATAACCATGTATAACTATAAAGTTCCATTAGATCTACCTGATCCCCTTTATCACTCTTTTGAGTGTGTGTAATTATTAGATCTATATGATCTCCTAATCATCATGTATCCAAGTGTACATAACTTGTATGTAATTGGTTAGCCTTTGAATAGGTTTATGAGCTAATGAAGTTCCAAGTGTCTACCTAAGAATCAGCTTACTGATTTGAATCCAGTATCTACACATTTTATTGGAACCTAGTGATCTGATAGTGTATCCAGCTAGTACACTACTTAAGCTAGAGTTTTCTAGCTATGATTTACATTCTTAGTTTTGTGACTGCACATTAGTCACTCTAAAATTTTCCCATCACTACATCGTCATTCCACATAGTTATCCAAATCTCATCTTAACAATTAAAAATTTTAATCTAATGTGTTAAGGAGGCCTAAAGTCTAGATATCACCTCTTGACCTGAGTGTATGCAAACAGTCCTCGCTTAGGACCCATATGGGAAAGATAATGATTACCTTGGAATCTTGTCAAATTAATCACTACCCTTCTCGTAGCCTTCGTAATATCGTATGGTTAGAGCATACTCAACTTGACATGTGGGACTTATAATCCATGCCTATATAACACATTAGATGATTATAAAGTTATTGACAAGTTATTATTAACTCGTTAAGTGTTATCATCAATTGTTTCCAACTCAAGTGTCACTCTATGACTTTCGTCATTAAGTATCCTTTCAAAATAATCACCATATTAAGATTAGATAAGCATTCTAATTATGTTTATACTTTGTCATGTTTCATCTTAACATTTCTAACATGTGATATCTCTTATCAAGAGATGAATATACCTTTTAAACATTTGTGAAATTTTAATTTTAGTGTTTTTCCACATTTTTTAGTTCTTATACAATCATTATATACTAATTTATATATGTTGAACTTATTGTACTTACGACATCATTATGTCACTTAGATAGTTAACATAACATGGTACAATTAGACATTCAAGTATTAATTAGTTGTACCATATAATGAGAAATTATTGAAATTGTCCTTTTTGCAATCGATTCTAAAAATATATGCTTTTATTTCACGACTCTTATGTTGTTGTTCCAAAATAGCATTAATTTATTTCTCATTAATTAATGATGTCAAGCTTAACACTATAATATTTATCATTTAATAGATCAGATTAAACTATAACCTTAAGTGTAAATAACTAATCAATATTAAATTTATATCACAATCATTTTTAAGTTCAACAGCTGAAATCAGCGTACATCAATATTATATTACACAAATATAATTAAACATGACATGATCTCATTTAGAATAACTTCTTATTTAAAGAATACAACATTTATTTCAAAATAATTTAATTAGCCAACGGCCATTTACAACATCGTGAAATAACTTTTTCACTCAATAGGGATTACATAGTCTAAGTTTAATTTATACATTAAATCAATGTTTACAAATCAGATAATCAATACATCACATGTCGAGTATGCATGTAACAATCCAACTATCTCCTTGTAATACTTAATCCTTCTTGAAAACTAAAAGATAAAAAAAATGCACATGGTTAGTTTTAAGAACTTGCATGGATATACATCTCTCTACCTAGATGTTTAATTACAAAATAATTGAATTTATACTGATTGATTTAATGTCAGTAAACTAGTATCATCTTATACAAGTCTAGAATTCTCAATCATAAAAGTATAAAGAACTAATAAGTTCCTTTGTACCATAACACCTATGCATGATAACTAGTTCAATTAACTCATTCAAATTTTAAAATATAATACAGAAATCATCCCGTAACTATTCACTTTCATTAACAAAATTGTGCTAATGCAATCAATCATTATGATCTATCAACATGCATAAATAATAATAATATTATTCAAGAATAATGATAAGTATACTTCCTTCATTTTCCAGATTCCATTAACAAGCCATCAATTATTATCACAAAAATATATAATAGTTCAAGAGACTGTTCCTAATCCCGCTAAATTAAGACTTTTAAATATTTTCTAGCTATGTTTCATGTCACTTCCCTTTTGAGTATAAATCCATCATTATCAAACAATTATTATCAATAAAAAGACCATAGAAATATATCTTAGCTATCAATTTAGATAATTAATTTACCCATTTCCATAAATCCTTGTTACTATTTTTAACAGAGCTTCTGTTATAGAGTAAAAACACATTTCATTGATTAAGAACACAACTCAAGCTTAATGCAAGAATCTATAGACATCCTCATACATGAATGAAGATATTGAATGCAACATCCTCGAACATCTAGCCTGTTGAACTCGTCATTTGACTAAGGATAACCAAAACCAAATAGTCCAAAAATAATCATTGACAATTGTATCAATATAACAATCATCTTCTTAGTGAATGTGTTTGTATTGACCCCACCTTCCATGTTTAAATACAGTGACTCCTAATTCACAATTTCTCAAAAAATTGACACAATCATCCCTACCCATCATTCATGGTTATGTTTGAACTCAACATCTTACCAACAGGTGGCTAGGTCCATATCGAACCCAACTAGTTATTCACACATAGTGACTCCCAAGTCACAGTTTCAAGCCTAAAAGGTAATTGTATGAACATGCAGGTCCAAAACAATAACTATTGATGTAAGATAGACCCATATGGGTTTGACCTGAGATATTAATAAAATACTATCATTGTCTAAACACCCAACAAAACAAAATTGTGATTTAAAGGTTCCCAAAAAGGAAAAAGGTTTAAATTGACTCGTTTCATCCAAACACAGTGACTTAATGTTACATTCATCTCAAAGGGAGATGGTTTCTTATTCCTACATCCATCAATGTATTTCAAGATAAATATCTCTTCAACAAAATAATAATAGCCAGATCCTACAGGCTTGAATACTACCCATGCACAGAGAATATTTATGTCATCCTTTAACAAATTTGAAAAAAGTAAATGGGTTTCCAATACCCAATAAATATTGCACAAGCTATAAATAAAAACAAACACCATGCACAACCCAAAATTTGGATGAAGAACTTGCAAAAATAAACACTTCCCAAAAGTATATTAGAACACCCAAAATAATAATATAAACCAAGTTCAAAAATAATAACCATGTTTATAAAGAAACCCAAAAAATGATATTTCCAACATGATAACATTAAAAACTAGAATATAATCCAATAGTTCATAATGAAATAATGAGATAGGGAGAGGTATTTCCATACATGTGAAACTCTACAAAAATCCGTCAAACTCAAATCTAGATTCCTCCAAATATTCCTTAAAAATATGCATAAACATGTTTATCCTTTTTAAGGTAAATGTGCGTACACCTAGATATGATACTAGCCAGGTAATGCTTCTCTCTCCCAAACCTTTGTGATTCACTTTACGCTAATAATCCTATTTTTTTTATAATCGTGAAATGAAAATGTGGTATGTGACATTATTTCCCCTTAAAAATAATCATCCCGATGGTTTTTACTAAATAACAGTAACAAAATAAACCAAAACAAATTTATATCATACACTAGAGGGAAAACAATCATGCATTCTCATCCAAATTTGAAGTTTTTGAAAATCTTTAGTTTATCTCCCATTAATTTATTGGCTCTAACAACATTATAAAACATTAGTTTTACCATAATGTCTAAAATAATATGAAATTTCGTCATTCCAGAACTCAAAATTTATAAAATTGTATCAATTTCTAACTTAATAAATTAAAAAATATCAATTTTATGGCTGAAATAGATAAGGAAACATTGTCCTCATTTCTTCTAGATTCTTCCAAGTTGCACTTTCTTATGAATAATTGTCACATTGTTTCATTGCATAATTTCTCTATTTCTCCAGTGTAATCTGTGAGTTTCCAGAATTTTGATCGGCTCAACTATTACAATTCTCGGATCCTAAACCTAAAAAGCGTTCCAATTAAGCACATGTGATACATCTGAAACATACTTCTTAAGCAAGAAAATATGAAAAACATCATGTATCCTAGACAATGCGAGAAGCAAATCCAAATGATATGCTATCAAACTTATGATTTCTAACACTTCAAAAGTTCCAACATATCGTGGTGATAACTTGGCAGCCTTTCCAAACCTTATTGGACTATTTATGGGCTTAACCCTCAAGAATACCTTGTCTCCTATCTCAAATTTCCCATTTATTTGTTTTAGATCTATGTATCTCTTTTTCCTATCAGAGCTTATTTCATCGCTCACGGATGAGCTTCACTTGCTATTTCATTTTTGTTAACATTTCATAGCCTACTAATACTCTATCTTTAGTATTATCCAAACTAATGGGTGTTCTACACCTTCTTCCATACATTTCCTCAAAAGGAGACATTTTTAGTGATGCATGGTAGGTTTTATTGTACACAAAATCAACCAATGGAAGGTATTCTTCCCATTTCTACTACTAATCCATGCAGTACATCTTGAGCATATCCACCATAAATTTGTTGACCCATTCAGTTTGACCATCTGGTTTTGGATGGTATGATGAACTAAAATTTATCTTTGTCCCTAAGGTTGGATTCAAATTATGCCAAAACCTAGATGTCATCCATGGACCCCTATAAGAAATTATTAACTTTGGAACTCTGTGCAATATGAAAATCTCATCCACGAATCTTCTTGTAAGTATGGGAGAATTTTCTTTCAGATTTCCTGGTATAAAATGACCTAATTTTGTTAACTTGTCAATAACTGCAAGTATCATGTTGTGTTTATATTTTTACATTGGAATCCCTTGCACAAATTCCATGCTAATAACTTATAATTTATATTATAGAATTCTTTGTGGATACAAAAGACTAGCAAGGTGTAGGTGTTCAAATTTTACACACTGACATTCCAAATAGTGAGAAACATAGTTTATCATATCCTTCTTCATTCCTTTCCAAAAATATTTTTGTTTTATATCAATAAGAATTTTAGCTACTCCATGACATCCAGAGTATGGTGAATCATGAAATTATTTCATAAATTTTATCCTTAAGTAATTTCAAGATTCCCTCATTGTCAAATTTAAGTCCTTCGTATCTTTTATCATTAGGATATGATATTAAAACAACCTCAAAGCTAGATTCCTCCAAATATTCCTTCTAAAATACCCAAAAAAACAACACACATGCACTCAAAAATATCCCAAGATAACAAAAACATACGAGGCTATAAACTATTAAACCCTCCATTAATATCTTCCTGAAATAACTCAGAAAAATAAAAAAGTGGGAATGCATGCAGTAGCTCGAGAGGGAGAGGGAAGAGCTCGCCATTGCATACAAAATAATAAAAATAGAAAACTAAAATTTTGCATAGTAGCTTCTGGAGGAAGATTCTCCCATTCCCCGAGATCTACGGGAATGTGTTTAATGCATTTATTATTTGCAGGTGTCACGTAGTGGCTATCCCTATCTACCTCTCTCACCAACTTACAGTTTCCCTTTAATGCCAACTCGATGAGTATGAGCAGTCCCAAAATTAATATAAAAAAAAACTTTACATGGGTCGAGACTCAATTGAACTTTCAATTTATTAACCATTTCCCAAAGACCATTTGACTTATAGTCAAATTTAATATCTGTTAAATAATCAATGCCAATAACTAGTTGGCTGTATTCGAATTGGTATTATATATTGAGAAAGTAAAGTATTTATATGAGGTTGATGATCTCTATCACATTAAGAAAAATAATTTATGTAAGATCATTCACATTTAACTTATCCATGTATATTAATATGGTCTAAGACCATAATTCTTAACCTTTTAAAATAAACCATGTGGATTTGCCTTCAACAATTTCACATTTGATGACCCAACCAAGGGTATTTTATACAACATTTTAACCAATCATGCCATTATGTAAAACAATCAACATAATCAATTATTCATCTAGAAAGGAGTATTGATTGGTACAAGTTAAATTAACAGATTCAACAACTTAATTTTTTAAAACTATGGTCTAGATAAAACACTTTACGATCATGCTATAAAAAAAATTAACATGTAATCTAAATCAATAAACTGTACTATCATTTAATCATAATTAAGATACTTAGTCTGTACCTTATCGAAACCTATATTTTTACCTGTTCCTATTTAAGGTCCTCTTATTTTTGTACAATAAATACTTGTTAATATCAAAAAGAGTTATTACATTCAACAACTATCATTATTTTTTTTGCATGTGGTGCTTTAGGTGTTCTCATTGATGCAAAACCACATTAATGACAAAGTAGATGATGGATTGGGGTAAGATTATGTTGAGGATGAATATGACATGATGATTCTGTTAGAGGTGATAAGGATTGAGAGTAGGGGGGTGAATCAGTCCCCAATAAAACCTTTTTCACACTTGTGCTTCAAACCCTAACCACACATGCTCATATACAACACATCAAAGCATATAGTCTTCTCAAAGAAAGATGCATAAATAAAGAATCACAATGATGAAAATATAAATCCACTTATATTGATGATAAAATTAGATCCACGCACATATGTAAATATTCAGATAAGATCACAGAGTAATGCCTTCAAAAAATATCAACAAGATGCACTAAAGATGTATCAAAATGAGCAATATAGTCATATGAATATCCAAGAAGATATAATTATTCAAAAAGTGATTAAAACTCAATATAAGATCTGAATACACCTTATAAATATGAAAAATACATCAACATGCTATGGAGATAGCATTCAAATACAAGCACCAAAATCTACCCTCATTTTCCAGCTTTCTCTCAAGGAAACAACACCAACATTCACTTGCTCAAATTATCCTCATGAAAAATCAACAATAAGATGTATGTCCTGTTGGAAGTGTAGATCATAATTGCCTCTTGAGTCCGTAGCATAGTAGTCCCTAGGTATGAAGTTTACTAGTATCTATGCTTCTATATATCATTTTCTTCAATTTTGGATCACTAATTCAATTCCATATAAGTATTCATACCTTATATCTACACATTCCAAGATGATTTCATACCCCGAGACCCATTCATGCAATTCTAGTCCTTTGTTCCATGTATTGACCATAAGTGAAAGTATATTGATAAAGGAAGTTATTGGATGATAATACCTGTTTAGACATGATAAAGACATCATTTAACAAGAATGAATTCACCTTAGGTTTTTCCCAAAATTTTATGGACTGATTCCAAACAAGTCCTTCCTAGTTCACTTTTTCATCTTTTCAAGGTGACCTAATTAGGCCTTTTAGAGGTGTTATCAGTCTGAGTTTCTAGGATGATGACATTTAATGATGGAATATCACTAGGACCTATTTCATAGCCTTTAATACACTCCAAAAAACCTGTATGACAAGTTTAGAAGCATAATGAATGAGATTTTATGAAATTTGTTCTCTTTCCCTTATATTCTCCATATTGTATTTCTTCCTCTACACATCCGAAAGACACTCATTGATATATTTTCATGTCTAGATCCATTTATAATTAAATTCGGGGTTCTTCTTTGATATTCCAAGACATAACCTTTCACCAATTTTTAGAGGTTTTTGATGATGGATTTAAAAGATACAAGATGCGCTAAATATGGGCTAAGAGCTCACATTTAGCCATAAAAACTAAAAAACCCATCATCAAGGGCCTAGAAAAATATGGCGGTACTCCTAATAATATGTGGAAACTTTCTAGATTACTATTCAAGCCATTTATATGAAATAAAATTTATTGAGGGTTTGTAAGTTGTTATCCTGACAGGAACCCTCTCATACACAATCCAATAATCAACCAAAATATACTATATTCATTCTCATAATTAAATCTTATGCATTTCAAATCATTTAGTACACGAGTGGAGAGGAATTTAAGATCTCCAAGGTCTATGATAATCAAATTTTATGCTTATTCATGACTGAGATACATTCCTACCTCATACATATTCATATAATCCTGTTACAATCTCAGCAATACGCCATTCCGCCAAACCTGGAATCCATCCTCTTATCTTTCTCTATCTTGCCTTTAACCTCCTCCTCTTGGATTATTTTTATTTTCATTTAATTTGTTATCTCTTGGATTATTTTGGTCAAATTTACATGATTTTAGTGATATTCCATCACTTAGTATTGAGAACATGAACCAATTTTCCTATTTTGACCTTATGAAAACTATACAAAATTTCTAAATAGTTTCTCAACCTTCTCCTATGTAGACAAGACAACTCATGAACAACTAACAACTTACTTTTCAATATTATCCTATGGTAAAAACCATTACAATTATCAAATTCAAACTTGAATTTGGAGGGAAACTAAAACAACACTTGATACATATTTGCATGCATAAAGAAGTTTGAATTCAACTTATTCATGTCCTCCATGCTCTATGAAGATGCTCCTACATCAATTTTCCTTATGATGGCTGACCTATGTGTGTTAATATCTTGAGTCAAGTATAAACTAAAATTAGAAAGTTCATTTGAGCTTGTTGTGTAAGAAAGGAAAAGTGAAATCTAGAGGGAAGATTGAGGAAGTGTTAGTGGTTTGTGTGAATTTCAAGAGAGGTAAAAGAGTGTTTTTTGGTGTTAGAAAGATAGGTCATTGGACCTAATCAGATTTTGTGGAGAAGATTTTGAGTGAGTTAACTTAGAGAGTATATTTGAAGAATGTGAAAGGAGAGTGATCTTTATTTTTTCATCATCAGTTGTTTTAGAAAAAATTCAGAGGTGAAAAACACATCAGGTGGATTTGGTTGGTGTTGAGTCATCATGGGGGTTGGTGCCTCCTTGTAGGGTTATTTTTCCTTATGGGGTTGGTGCCTCACTAAACTTAGGGTTTGGTGCTCCTTTTTAGGTTAGTGCTCAACTAAATTTTAATCATTTCTCTAATGAATATTTTTTTCACTGGGTTTTCTTCCCCTTAAGGGTTTCCCACTTATATATGGTGTTCATGTGTTGACATGTTCTCATGTTCTCTTTTATGGTTATGTTTTTAGTGCATGCATGCTTAAATGGTTAAGTTTAATTTAATAGTTGATGGATGTAAATGTTTAAAGTGATTGAAATTTTTATTTCCCACTAATTCACCCCCCTGGTGGTTGTACTTCTAACATACGTTTGTCTTAGAAGGAAATATCCACATATCAAAAGCGCATCCAAATTTGAAAGGAGGTTTACACTCATTATTTTAAATGTTTTTTGCAAGTTTCTTAACTTATTTTCATGCTTTATATTGATGTATTTGATTAAGGAATTAAGATAGGATTTACATGGTTTTACATCAATTATTAGATTATCTTAGGTTCTTTAACATGAATATGAAAGGTTGTCTAATTTGGTTCATCATTCAATTTGAGATACCAAAGGTACCATTGAAGTGCTTCTTGTTCCAAGTGGAAGGAAGCGATTGGGACTTGGTTTACATGATAAGTACCATTGAAACTTGGAAAGTATGTCTTAGGCCCATAAATTGGGTTGGGATAATAGAATTTATTTTCTGAACATGACTCTTTCTACAATTTGTTGAGTAATAGGATATTATTCTAGTTCAGTCCACGTATCATATTGGTTAACTTAGTGACCTAGGATTTCAATGTTGCAATTTCTTCCTCTATGATCTTTGTGCTTGTATGGATGGCTACCATAAATAGTGTGTTTTTTACAAGGGATAGAAAAACATGTCCTAATACATGGTCAATTAGGTAAAAATTTCTACACCTTGAGATAAACCATCGAAGAATGTTGTCGTCCTTCCCTTTAAAACCCTAGACTAACCACAACTCTAATATAATTAAATTTTCTAAAATGTTGAGAGAGAAATATTATTAAAATTTGAAAATAATGGTGATGCATTAGAGTATGAAGGGGTCACTCACCCTGAGATTAAGAAAAAGGGTGAAGAACACACTACTGAGGGGGTAGATAAGAGAAAAAATCCACACTACACTCTAAAACCCTTAATTTGTATAAAAGGAAAAATGGAATGGAATTATGTAAATATAATGCATACATGTCATATAGTAAAATCAATGAAAGGTGAAATGTAATAACTCAAGCCAAAGGATAGGTCATGATTACAATCCACTATATAGTATTTCTTGAGAACACAAAATCTCTCAAATTCATTGAGAAGGTCCTAAATGCATTACATAGTTTAGCACAAGGGTTTACACAAACTCAAAATACTCAAAAACCAATTGGGTAGAGTTTATTTGTATTCAAGAGAGGATAATTTCACTTATGAAATTCATTACATTATTAGGAGCAGAGAGGAGAAAGGATCTTAAGATGATATATGATATGTTTAACATGTTTGAACCTTATAAATTTCTTGATAAAAACTAGCTCAGAAGGTAATCCCCCACTCCTACGATTATCCACACCCATAGGGTGCCTTGAATCCACAAGAAAGCCCCTAAAATATTGACTAAGTGTGAAGGCGCGTTGGTGTGCAGGACCCCAGTTATAGAAGGGTGCGTAAGGCAAAAACGGTGTACAAGAGAAAAGGCTTAAGGAAGCAAATAGCATGTGCGGCACTTGAAAGGAGATTCAGGACTTAGTCGATTTAAGCAACATAGGTAGAACACATGAAAAGCGTGATCAGTTGCACGCAGATAAGATGTCAGCCTGGCAACAGGTGGCCCAGGAAAGAGCATGCCAGTGAAGGAGTCTTCTAGAAGACCATCATGAGATGGAGTGGAGAGCTCAAGCCTGAGGAAACATGCTCACTGAAGGACCACATTCGACACTTGGTGATGGATCTGAGGGCATGGAAAGGTGAGTTGGTAGTGTGGGAAGGTGATAAATACAAGTGCCTACAGCGGGAAAAGGGAGACAGAGATAAGGATACCAGGATAACATACACACGGGAATATAGACATGAGACGAGAAGATAGGATGGATACACAGAGAGAGAGATAACATGGGTAAAGCTCTATAGGATTACTATGAGTGGAACTTTGGTGCAGAAAGGAATGTACTAAGCTTAGCATTGTAATTTCTTTTTCTTTTTGGCTTAGTTATACAAGCCTAGTGATGTGCATGACTGCAGTCTACTCTCTATGGCTCTTTGTAATGAAATGATGAATACAATGAGGTTACCTATTGCATTTGGATATGAATATCAGTGGGTTTTATGTATATTTCATTCATAGAAGTTCTCTTTCCTTTCATGCTATGAATGAATGATTGTATCTTTCCTTCTGTTACAATATATGTTATGGAGTCTATTAAAACACTCGGTCTGAAGAAACTACAAGGATCTGGAGGCCGTTCTGAGCCCTATGATTCTTGTATGTCTAAAATTCTTTCCTGAATACTCTTATACTAATCATAGATGAATGCTTCCCACTAAAACTCACATAAAAGAGAGACTCGGCACCCACATGTGCCTCGGGTGAGCACTCAGCTTCTGCTGGGTGATAGGCTAGCACACATGGGATTCCTTCCTTTTATAGTGGGAGTAAAATTGACTACATCTTGGTTCCATTGCTGGGACCTCTTTTCGAAGTTGTAGTGGGATATAACATGCATCATGATCTGTGTAAAGAGTAATGACAGATTGGTTAACATTGGAAAATGTTGAATCATGGTTCAAGAGCATGGAAGATGAATTTTCCCAGAGATTCAGCAATAGACCTAAGTTTAATACACGTAGATGGGTACAAGAGAATATCTACCATGATCTGTATGAGACTTTTTTCTACTACTTCCCAGTAGAGTTATTTGGGTGGCTTTCAGCCTATGCATCTAGATCAAGTTGGCATTATGGATCATGGATATGGACCAAAGAAGACTACCAAAGGTTGCAGGATGCAGATCTGACATGGACCCGTGTTGTAGATCACTGGTGGGGAGGAGTACTAGCTAGCTACACTCTGGAATATGCCATTTCCACGTATTCTTGCCCAGAGATTGCTGAGTTTGAGTTTCTACGAGAACCTAGAGGATCATTTCTACATGTTATTCCTCTAGCTATGAAGATATTGATGGTTACCATGAGTTTAGAAGCACTCCCAATGGCCAGCTAAACCATTCTGAGCACTGGGTAAGGAAGCTTGGGTGGAGGAAGATGGCAGATGAGATGACAGAAAAGGAGAGGGAAGAAAGACGGCTCAAGTATGGTGAAGCACGTGAAAGGGAGATTACTAGATGACGTGAAGCTGCTAGTGTGATGGATCTATGGAGACAGACGTTGCGGGAAGGAGTTGAGGTTCATGTGGAGGACGTGGAACCTGAGCAGTCTATGCTACCCCATCTTGGCAAGTGCATGAGGGAGACCCCTTCGGCTTCTGGTGAGAGTTCGTCGCATGGAGAAAGGAGAGTCATTGGCACATATCTGAACCCACCTAGTGACCGAGCCCTGGCACTTGGTTTTCCTGATCCAGGAAGAAGTATTGATCTAATTGAAACTAGTGGAAGAGATAGATCCACGCCTAGGAGGTATAATTTTTCAGTTCCTTCTTCTATGGCTACACATATTCTAGTATTTGGAGGAGTTTTTGGACAAGGAGCAAGTGTACAAGCTTTTGGTCTCACATCAGGGAGTGGCTGCGGGACAAAGTAGTGGTAATGGGGTGCTATCACAAACCGTCGGCACACAGTTCAGTGGGACCATGGGGGCACTTGGCACAGCTCCTATAGGCCCTATTGGACCCAGTGGTTCTAGTGGATCTGGTGGCTCTGGAGGTACAGGACCCGGTGGACCTGGTGGATCAGGTGGTGGAGGAAACACCGGAGGGAACCAAGGCTCTGGTTCAGGACAAGGACCCCAGCCACCACCTCAAGTTTTCTTTGAAATGTCTCTACATTTACCAGATTATAGGGGCATTGAGGATGTTGCGGAACATGTTCACAAGTGTGAACTGCTATGGCATGTGAAAGGTATCACAACCCCAGAATGAAAGGCTAGTCAATTTGTAACCACGTTGTAAGGGCACACACATAGCTGGTATAGAAAGTATGATCCTCATCAAATAGTGGTGGATTACACTACCTTAAAGAATGCATTCCTGGTAGAGTTCCACATTCTTGAGTTTGAGAAAAAAAGCATTAGCACTTTGAAGGAGATACAACAAGGAATGGCAGAGAGTGTGCGGGAGTATGATGTGTGCTTTAAGACTCTCTTGTCTAAATTATCATATGATATACATCCTTCTCAGCATGCACAGTGGTTTGTTGGAGGATTGATCACCCCTTTTAGAAGGGCCCTGTCTCATAAGACTTTTACAGATCCACGTGAAGCATTGGAGGCTGCCTTGCATGCCGAAGCCGTTGGTAGTATTGATACTGGCGTTAGCCTGTTCTTGGAGGCTCAGATTGCTGCTATGGCTAAGCAGTTGGAAAAGCTATCTGTGAACTCGGTCCATGAGACTCGCAGTGGTTTGTGGTGCATGGATTGTGAAATAGAGGGGCACGTTAAGGATAATTTCCCCCAGAGGATGGTATGCACTGTGACATTAGATTGTGAAATTTGTCATGGGGACCATGATGCCAGTAGATGTCCCTTGCTACAGCACATGATCAGGAAGAATGTATCTTGTTATTGCAATATTTGCACCTCCATGACCCATGATACTAAAGACTATAGGCTCATTGATCAGATACATGAGGCCATTGATCATGGGGTGCACCAAACCAACATTGCCAGTGGTTCTAAAAATGATGATCACCATTATGAGGAGCGCACAGATGGAGGCACGCGTGGAAGAGGTTTTCGAGGAGGATTCCATGGATGAGGTAACCATGGAGGAAGGAGTGAGTTCCCATGAGGAACATGTTTCAACTGTGGATCTACAGAACATTACAAGCGTGAGTGCCTAGACTTGTTGCAGTGCTCATGGTGCGGAAAGAAGCATAAGTATGAGGAGTGCCCGGAGTTATATGAGCATATGAATCAGCAGCACCGGAAGGAAAAAGGTGCTACGATGGTCAGCATCAAGAAGGTAGACATACAATGGATGCCTCAGGTAACATGGGATGAAGGTTTGGAGCCTGTCTTGGTAACAACAAGGGTAGAAGCCACATGCACAAGGGAGATACCAAGACAGAAGAGCCTAGTTTCAAGGGAAGAGGTCATTCATGGAAAGTACCCAGACCCCATGCATCAGAAGGAGATATATCAGGACACCATGGATGTTATTCAAAGCTTGCAAGGGGAGATCCAGTGTCTCAAGGAGAAATCCAGGAGGGAGGAACAAGGAAGGAGGATCAAAGCATAGAAAGATGACCTGGATGAGGTCAAGGAGGTGTGTAAAATGCTAAGGCAGGAGAACATCATCCCTTTGCTAGGATCCTGGTTGAGAGAGAAGGTACCACATGCCAGAGAAGAGCATGAGAGATAGGTCTTACACATGAACCTTCCCCCTCATAGCCTCGACTATGACAAGGAGATTACATTGAATGTAGTTGTAGATGGATGGCTCTTCAGCAATATACTCATTGACACTGGCGGAGGTTAATGTTTTGACTTTGGATGCATGGCATCAGATGGGGAGACCTACATTACAGCCATCTTCAAATGTGTTGTATATGGAAAACAAGACTAAGGCAATGCCCATCAGTGTCTTGAAGGATGCAACTATTACTATCCAGGGAGCCAAGTTTACTGGGGACTTCTAAGTCTTGGCGCTCACCGAGGTGGACAATTTCCCAGCACTACTTGGGCACCCTTGGTGTTACAAGAACAATGCAGACCTCTGGTTCAACAAAGGGTACATCAGTTTTGAGAACAAAGAGGAGTGGTTCATTATACCCCTGGTTGATGGGAAGTCAGTACCCTACATTGAACCATTGGGAGAAGAGGTTCTGGAAAAGATTTATGTGTGCTCAATCAGAGACCCTGAGATGGTACACCCTATTAACGGGGTTATCTAGTTTGAAGATGCTCAGTCAGTGAGTGATACCACCAGTCTGGCATGTGACAATTGGGTGCATGGGACATACAAATTAATGGGATGGCAGTTGAGAGGATCGGTGACCAAGGTAACAAAGGTGCACATGGTTCGGCACCTTGGAGGGAAAGAACTACCCAAGTACTCAGGAGGAGCCTTCCCTGAGATCTTTCTGCAGGAGATAGAAGCTCAGTGGAAGAATGAGAAGGAACGAAGGGAGATGTTGAGTTACATCTTTCTCAGCACAGTAGCTCATTGGTGGGCCATGCATCAGGAGAGCCTTTTAGAATGGCACGAGGTAAGAATTACTCTCTCTGTCAGATTTTCTAGAAGTAATATACCCACCATCATCAAGGAGTACCATGGGAAGGAGCCCACCTCTTTCCATATCTAGGAGTGTGAATGGGTCTAGAGAGAAGGTGCGGAGGCCTTGCCACCATCCCTCTAGGTGCACAAGTTGTATTCTACATTGCAGGGTTATGCACCCGCATGATACATTCATTCGAAGACACGCCGCCAGACAAGGAATTGGCAAGAGCTTGCGGCTGATCTTATTCAAGCCTTTGAGTATCGGAGTACCAAACCATCAGTTGATAAGGCCTTGTAAGGTATCAAGCACCTTACCATGGGGGATAGTGCCAGAATGGAAGATAGGCTATTGGAATTATTAGGTGAACCAGGATTGGAGGCGTGCTTTGAAGAGATTGAAGAAATAGAAGAGTTACAGCTTGAGCATGCGTGTTTGGAGAAGGAGAAGGGAAAGTATATGTGATTGATGGAAAGAAATCAGAGAGTTTAGATGTTAGCCATTCTGTAGGAATGCGTGAGGTAGTGGATAGTGCAGATGCTCACGTGCATGCCTACCATGAGCCTTTAAAGATGAAGAAAGTTAACATCAGTTCAGAAGAAGAACCTAAGGAAGCTATTATTGGAGATTATTGGACAGAGAAGGAAGTATCAAAGATCATTGATCTGTTGCATGAATTCAAGGATTTATTCCCACGTGGGTACCATGAGCTAAAAGGCATCCACCATTCCTTGGGGGAGATGAGGATAAAACTAAAGGAAGGTGCGCACCCAGTTAGAAAAAGGCCCTACCGGATGAATCCCAACTTACACGTGAAGGTTAAGGAGGAGATAGACAAGATGATAGCTTCTGGGATCATTGAGGCAGTAGAAGAATCAGAATGGATAAGTCCTGATGGTAATTAGCATCAAGAAAGATGGGTGGATTAGAATTTGTGTGGATTATAGGGAATTGAATGTAGTTTGTGTCATTGATCCATTTCCGACCCCCTTCACTGAAGAAATTTTGGAAGGAGTCACTGGGCGAAATCTATTCCTTTACGGATGGATTTTCAGGATACCACCAAGTCCGGATTGCAAAGGAGGACCAGGAGAAGACAACTTTCGCTGCCGAGTGGGGAACTTTTACATATACGGTCATGCCCTTTGGGTTGAAAAATGCACCTGCTGTCTTTTCACGCATAGTGGTGCAAGCATTCCAGGACTTCATTCATAAGTTTCTTCAGGTTTACTTGGATGATTGGACAGTATATGGTCTGGTTAAGGACCATTGTGACAACTTGAGATTAATGTTTGAAAGGTGTAGGTAGTTGAGGATATCCCTCAACATTAAGAAGTGTGTGTTTGCTACACCCTTTGGGACTTTATTGGGGCATATCATATGTAAGGAGGGCTTGCTGGTAGATCCCGCTAAGGTTGTAGTTATTGTGGGGTTAAGGGAACCTACTAGCTAGAGCATAGTGCGCAGATTCCTTGGGCATACGGGATATTACAGAAAATTCATTAAGGGGTATGCCAAGATCACACACCTTTAGAGGAGCTGCTTAGACACAAAAGTACCTTCCATTGGGGAAAGGCACAGTAGAGGGCATTTGATACATTAAAAGATAGGCTTATTACCACACCTATTTTGTGATTTCCCTCTTGGGACAAGCCCTTCCATGTCCATGTAGATGCCTCAGGAACCGCCATTGGAGCAGTACTTGCACAACCAGGTGAGGGGATTGTTGATCATCCTCTCTATTTCACGAGCAGGAAGTTAACACCAGCAGAGCAGAATTATACCACAACCGAGCATGAGGCATTGTCAATGATCTATGCACTTTTCAAATTTCGACAGTATCTGCTGGCAACACCCTTTGTATTCTACACCGACCACATGGCATTAAAGTATTTAGTGAACAAGCCCATTCTTCAAGGGCACATATGTCGATGGGTGTTGTTGTTTCAAGAGTTTGAGTTCACCATTGTAGTGAAGCCCAGAAAAAGAAATTGTGGACCTGATCATCTGTCAAGAATTGATTCAGGAGAGGATGCGCAAAGTATTGAGGAAGCAATGCCAGACACACAACTATTTAGATTGTGGCGCGCGCCCTCAGATTTGGAAGAGATTGCTATATTTTTAAAAGAAGGTGTGGCACCGGATGGAATGAGGGCATTGGAAAAGAAGTAGTTGGCCATATGCACCGTGCCCTACATGTTGATTAGTGGAGACTTATACAAATTGGGACGTGATGAAGTTTTGCACAGATGTGTGTTAGAACATGAGCACCTGGCCATCATGGAGGAAGCACATGGAGGAAGTGCGGGTGGGCATTACGCAGGTGATGCCACCATGTGTAAGATTTTAATGGCAGGTTTATGGTGGGAAACCTTGTACAGGGATTGTAGAGATTATTGTAAAGCATGTGACCACTGTCAGTGCATTGGCAAACCAGGAAGGAGAGATGAAATGCCTTTACATCCTATTCCTAGCATGGAGCCTTTTGAAAAGTGGGCGATAGACTTTGTAGGACCTATTGCACCGGCAGCACGTAGGACTGGGTCACGTTATGTCATCACTTGCACGGATTATCTCACAAGGTGGGCGGAAGCAGCCCCGACTAAAGATTACATGGCAGCAACAACGGCAAGGTTCCTATGGGAGAACATTATCACCAGGTATGGATGCCCTTTGAGTTTGACCAGTGATAGGGGTACACATTTTCTAAATGAGACCATGAGGATCCTACTATCTGAGTTCATGGTGGCTCATCATAAGACTACGCCCTATCACCCACAAGAAAATGGAACCGCGGAAGCATTCAACAAAATACTTAGTCATACCTTGACCAAAATCTGTGATGTTGGAAGACATGATTGGGATGACAAGGTATCAGCAGTTTTATGGGCTTACAGGACTACGTATAAAAGACTAAATAAAGCCACACCTTTCCAATTGGTGTTTGGCATGGAAGCTATTTTTCCAGTTGAATTTATGTTACCTTCTCTGTGAATAGCATGCGTAGGAGGATTAGCCAATGAACAAGCACTGGAAGAAAGAATTGATGAACTAATGAAACTGGATGAAAGATGATCACTTTCCTGTTGGATCCCAACAAGTGGAAAAGGAAAAGCAAAAGGCTTGGCATGATCACCATATTAGGAACAAGAAATTTGAGGTTGGGCAGATGGTGTTACTGTATGATTCTAAATTTCTGCGCCATCCTGGGAAGTTGAAAGTCCATTGGTTAGGTCCCTACACAATCTCGTACATCCTTGATTCAGGCACGTGCCAGTTACAAGCGCTGGATGGGATGAAGCTTCCTGGACACTTCAATGGTAGTAGGCTGAAGCCCTACTATAAATAAGTCTTCTTGGTGTTTGTAAATAAGGTAGTTTTGCCAGTTAGTTTAGAATTTTCCTTTATGCATTTTCCTTTCCTTGTGTTTCCCTTTCGCGTTGTTGTTTTGTTTTGTGCCTTGGGCACCGGTAACCTTATTGCTATTTTTGGAGAATTTATGAGTGTGCAGAGGACCACACATCGTTTAAGTGTGGGGTGGAGAAAAGTGAAGAAGCACGTGATTAAAAGTACCAAGGAAGTTGTGTTGAAGAGCCTTGTTGAGTAGCCCGGTTAAAAGAGAGATGAAGAGAAAAGATAGAATGGTTGGTGCCAGGGTAAAGCTACTTGTAGATCCCACATACAAAGGAAAAAGAAGCACATTTAAAGCAACACGAGGTAGGTAAAAGAAAGAATCTGGATAGAAGAAGTGCCTTTGGCACGGGCTGAGCATGCATAAGAGTCTCCTGTCAGGTTGGTTTGGTTGCGCGCCAGAAGGTTGGAGGAGTTTTCACAGTGTAGGAAGGGCACGTGAGTGAAGGTGCTGAAGATGGGATTTGTTTTAAAAATCTGCATTAAATGAGAAAAGTATGGGGTAGGTAAAGTAGCATTTAATGACCAGAAAAAGGAAAAACTATAAATAGAAGGTCGGGGCACTCTCATTTTACTTTGCGAAAATGAAGAGTTGGAGATATAAGTGAAAGATATAATCTAGGTTTTTTTTCAGATTCGATCAAGGAGAAGATCTGTGTGATTAAAAACATAAAGAGCCAGTTTGAGATTGTGAACCAGAAGGAAGGAATTACACGGGCATGGAATGAAGTGAAAAGACGTTGTCTTGTGAAGAATTTATCGAAGTTAGGGTTCAACAAACTAGGGCACAGGTTTAGGAGAATTGTATCATGGATCTGAGATCAAAGGTTGGGAGAAGGAAAGTAGAGTAACAAGGAGAGGATTGGAGTGACACAATTACCTCGACCATGGCACCAAAGAAAGGGAAGGGCAAAGTGAAGGCTAAACAACCAGAACCCGAGGTAGATACAAACGAAGAATGGTATGCAGAAATGTAGTACCCTGATGGAGTGATGATGGGGAAGGAATGGGAATCCCATTTGAGAAGCATACCAGTCAGTGATTATAATCACCACACCAGCACTATAGAAAAAGAGATGGCATTAGAATTGGTACACCCAACCAACAAGTGAACACCTGAAGGGTTACCTATCTACAATGATGACGTGAAGGTCAAGCTGGCGAAGGTAGGGTTGCTGTAACTTTATGAGTTGCCTTATTTTGGGAAGCCGGATCACTTGTACCAGTGGTTGATGTCTCAGGTACACGAGGACTACTTCCACTTTGCTGGGCACAAGATGCACGTAACTCCCCATTGATTACACAGTTTACAGGCCTCATATGCGAGGGAGATAGTTTGGAAGATGGCCTTGGTGATAAGGAGGCTATTCAGGAGACCATCACAGAGTATGCCTGCAAGAAAGGGTCATGGTATTATGACATCTCAGACATCAAGGACCCAGTTATGAAGATGGCCGCACACCTGGTAACGAAGCTGAATGGCCAAGAAAGGTGGACGCAAGTTAACAAGCCATGGCTACATGTCTGCAGGAAGATTGCAGAGGGGACTATTTACAACTTGTCTGCATACATTGCTGAGGAAATTGTAAAGTGCGTGAAGGAAGGGGACATGATCCTCTTTGGCAATGTCCTGCTCACCATAATATTTGCAGAAATTGGAGTGCCAGGATGCACCAGATAAGTTTGTGTGGGAGTACCCAGCCGAAGACCCTTCGCCTGCGAAGAGGTTTGAAAAGTATGCATGTGATACAATGATGGCTCCCCACAAAGCGCACGCTCAAAAAATGGTATACGCACTTGAGAAATGCATTCGGGTGGAGTGGAGGATCCCTGAACAACTCCCAGCAGCCACACAAGGAGAAGCTGATTTCACGGTATACCAGCACTACTGCTTGGGCAGGTTCAAACTTGTTGACGAATCATGGAGCCCTTGGTGCAAGCTCCCTTTCACGTTCACTGCCCAGTACTTCCAAGCGGGAGTGAACAGATTTAAAGAATCGAAAAAGCTAAGGCTGGAGCTAGGAAAGTTGGACCGGGAGCACAGGGATATGAGGAAGAAACTGAACTATCCCAGAGGTAAGCATGCATACATGGAGAAGTACGTGTCGCACGAGATCCATATGACTAGGCCAATAAAACTTCCTATTTTTGGAGGATCCGCGACACTCGTATAATTGCGCATAAGGCCGAAATTTGAAAATGGTGTACTTGGTGGATGAGATCTCCATACCTGAAGACCCCTTGGGAAAGAAGAAGCCAGTGTCTAAGAAGAGGGGTAGAGGAGAGGAAGGAGCACCAAGTGTACCAACTACTCAGACAGTGAGCATGCCTTCTACGAGTGCAAAGCCAAGCACCTATGTTCAGAGGAAGAAGTCTTTAGTAAAGGAGAAGATGCTAGAAGTAGAGGTGCCTGAACAACCCACCACCTTGGAGGAGTCACAAGAGGAAGAAGAGAAGGTAGAATCTCCTGACCAGAAGAAACCTCTCAGGAAGAAGCAGAGGGTGGATGAAGAAGCTGACTCAGAGGTGACCGACAGCTTGGAGAGATACCTGGGAGAAGGAGAGGATGAGAGTGAAGGAGGTGGCGATGAGGAGGAAGAGCCAGAGAAAGACAAGGAACCTTTGGAACCTCGCATATTTAGTGTCTATGACTCGGAGGAGGAGAGTGGAGAAGAAAAGCAAGAGTTCATATTCACGTGATGAAAAGGTGCACAAGGTGATGAAGGCACTGAAGATACAAAGGTAGATGAGAGGGATGCCGAGGGACAGAGAGCCACAAATTTTACAAAGGAGTAGATAACCGAAGTGGCAGAGTGAGAAGTGAAGAAGATGCTCGAGATCCTTGTAGACCAGGAGTTAGAGTGGAGCGCAGACATAGTGCTAAAGGAAGGGAAGGAGGAGAGTGGTGAAAAGGGACATGATAGCCTAGGAGGCCCCACTCTGATAGTCAGCTTCCACAAAGGTGTGCACTTAGGTAGAAGACCTCTGGATGTAGAACAGAGGTAGATAATGGGCTACGTGGATGATTCAAGGAAGGTGCTACGCACACGATTCCAGAGCACAATACCCACTGAGAGACTTATCGCCATGGGATCATTTGAAAAGGAGGGTGCATACCCCAGGACCAAGAAGATGCTTTCTTGGGCATTTGAATCCCATGTCGATGAGCCAGACTTTGAAGTCTACCAAAAGGTGCTTATCATGCTGCCAGAGTCTAAGGGAGACAACCCCTTAGTGAATGCCCAGGAGCTCTCAGACGAGCAAGTGTGTAATGCTCTAAACAAGGTCATGGTGGAAACAAAGGTGAGGCTATTCATGAGGAACGATAGCATAAGGGCCCTAGAGGGAAAGCTGGCCAAGAAGGAGGAAGAGTTGGCTAAGGTGGCCAGAAGCTTAAAACAGGAGGAATTAATCAGCACACAGCTAAAGCGTGAGCTCAAGGAGGAAAAGGCAAAGGTGTAGGAGGTCTACAAGAAAGTAGACTCAATAAAAAGCATCATCATTTTGAAACACCCAGATCTAACACCTATCCCTCAGAGGTATGCATCGATGCTGGAATGCCTAGAAGACTTAACGTGCATCCTCACCATGGAGAGGTGACCCTTGGCATTGGAATCTGTGGAGGAAGTAGCCACGCACCTGAAGGAGGAGGACCGGTTAAAGGTGATAGCACTAGTTGCCGAGTATAGTCAAGGTGCTCACAGATGTAAAGGTTACTTCCCAATCTGCTGAGGCCACATATGACACATGCATGGATAGAGATAAGGTGGTGAGCTCCTTGGTCACCACACTCAAAGTAGAGCTGAAAGAGTTCTAGGAGAAGAATAAAGGAAACAGGGCAGAGCGGGATAAAGTCCTGGTGGAAGTAGAAAGAAGATCCGAGGAGATTGAGGCACTAAGGGGCTCAACCAAGACATGACTGAAGGAACTATATCCTCAAATTACTAGAAGAATGGACAAGCTCACAGACCTGGGTAAGGATATGGAACAAATTGTGGACACTTTGGGCACCCAGGGAGCTAGCCTAAGTTTTGATGAGGTAAACCTCCTGGTTGGCGACCTCTGTCAGAAGGCACAGAATGAGGTCGATACATGGAGTAAGTTGGAGGCAGACTTACGGAGGACTTCCCCAGCCTTTTGATTTAATGTTCCCCCCATTCTTCATTCTTTCCCCTATTCTTTCATTCCTTATTCATTTTTGTAATATTTGTCTACATCTTGGCTCCATTGAACCAACTTGCACCTTGGTCAAGTAGAATGTTTCCGAGGGTGGAGAACAGGCATAGTGTGGGGTGATGTTGGGCCCCTAAAATATTGACTAAGTGTGAAGGCGCGTGGGCACACGGGACCCCAGTTATAGAAGGGCACGCAAGGAAAAAGTGCATAAGAGAAAAGGCTTAAGGAAGCAAATATGTGCACGCACGCGAAAGGAGATTCGGGACTTAGCTGATTTAAGAACAAAGGTAGAACACGTGAAAAGCATGATCAGTTGCGTGTGGATAAGATGCCAGCCTGGCAACAGGTGGCCTAGGAAAGAGCATGCCAGTGAAGGAGTCTTCTAGAAGACCATCATGAGATGGAGTGGAGAGCTCAGGCCTGAGGAAACATGCTCACTAAAGGACCACATTCGACACTTGGTGACAGATCTGAGGGCGCGGCAAGGTGAGTTGGCAGTGCGGGAAGGTGATAAATACAAGTTCCTGTAGTGGGAAAAGAGAGACAGAGATAAGGAGATCGGGATAACATACACATGAGAATATAGACATGAGAGGAGAAGATAGGAGGGATACACACAGAGAGAGATAACATGGGTGAAGCTCTACAGGATTACTGCGAGTGGAACTTTGGTGCAGAAAGGAATGTACTAAGCTTAGCATTGTAATTTCTTTTTCTTTTTGGCTTAGTTATACAAGCCTAGTGATGTGCATGACTGTGGTCTGCCCTCTATGGCTCTTTGTAATGAAACGATGAATACAATGAGGTTACCTATTGCAATTAGATATGAATATCAGTGGGTTTTATGTATATTTCATTCATAGAAGTTCTCTTTCCTTTCATGCTATGAATGAATGATTGTATCTTTCCTTCTGTTACAATATATGTTATGGAGTCTATTAAAACACTCAGTCTGAAGAAACTACAAGGATCTGGAGGCCGTTCTGAGCCCTATGATTCTTGTATGTCTAAAATTCTTTCCTGAATACTCTTATACTAATTCATAGATGAATGCTTCCCACTAAAACTCACATAAAAGAGAGACTTAGCACCCACGCGTGCCTCGGTGAGCGCTCAACTTCTACTGGGTGATAGGCCGACGTGCATGGGATTCCTTCCTTTTATACTTCATGGAATTCCTTTGTCATGCGGCCTTGTCTCTTTGCCTTATCCTGCAGGAATTTACTTGTTCCTTCATTTAGTAAGTGACTATTGAAATTTAAATTTTGTTTTCTTCAAGAGTTTGAAAACTTGAAAAAAAAATTGTTGTTGTATGGTATCTGACTCATTACATATTTTTCTTGTTTCTCTCCATAGTCTTCAACCTTTTTTGTGTAGGTTTTACAACCTGTGGAACACTATGTTTTTGAAATCACGTAGAACATAGAATTACTTTGTTCCTTTGCTCCACAATAAAATCAACATTTCACATGTTATGGTAGTACGCATCCCTATCGATTTATTGTGTTGAGTATAAATTTGTGGTCCCTTCTCTTTGTAGCATAAACATTGCAAACCCACAATGCACTATATTTTTTGGACCCACAAAACACTAACTTCATCTCCGCAGAAGATTTCCATGGAATACTAACTTTACAACTTCCCATTGACTTTTTGGAGCATCCTAAGTCTGTATCTCTTAAAAAATTGTTTTTTGGGTTAGTTAAACCCAAAAAAGATAGAATTACTTCATTTCATGCTTTCTACAGAACACTAAGTTTTTTTGTTTTGCATATTTCCAAACAAAAGCGTCTGAGTCTGAAACTTAAATAATTTTTTTAATAGTCATGGGTACTTATTTTGGCTACATTTTGGTGGCTCAAAGGGTTATTTTCCTACTAGATGTAAGAACCAATTGCCTTGTGCATCCATTTGGTATAAAGTTGATGTAAAACTCTTAAAAAATTCTCATACTTCTAATAACTCTAGACATTTCCACAAAGAGATGACGATGGCCTTGAATCTACTTGGTGCCCCAAGATAGCTCTCACTTTCCTAAATCTCAAGTTCTCATTCCCATAGGTGCTCAACTAATATACCTAAAACTATAAACCATGATGGAAATAATCTACAAGTCATTCAACAGAGAAATAGAATGTGTATGGGGAAATTGGTTTTCTCAGTAGATGAATAGGTAAATTACATGCTTGAACCTAACCAAAATGAAATATTTATACTAAAATCCCTAAAAGATATATGACAATGTGGCTCAAGGGGAAATGACACAATCCCCACTGAAAAAACTTATTAGTAGTTTAGACTAAAAAATGAGTAAAATGACTTATAACACAAGTTAGGAGCAGCAAGCACTCATAGTATAAAAACCAAGGCCAAGAAAACACCAAAAAAAAAAAAAGGAATAAAATTGGTTAGGGAGAAGAAACATATTTACAACTATGTACAAGGGGGGGGAGAAAAATTTAGAAATAAGGCTTGAGGAATATCCCATTAACTAGGATAGGAAATATTTCACCGTCAATATTTTCCAATTCAAAAGGATTACTCTCCTTGATCCCTAAAATATGATAAAATTCACTCCAAATAGAATCAAAAATATTATGTTTCCCTAGTTTGGAGTAGTCTTCATCCCATTTTAGGACCATTTCTCCTTAATTAAGTTGTTGAGGGTGGGATTTCTTCTTAAACCACTTTTGTATAGATTATTGGTGTTGAAATTTATCTCTAGTTTATTCAATGGTTTCTTCTAACTTAACCAACTCAACAATCCTTATGGTTATTGCATCATGATTCTTTAACTCCAATTGGTAAGAAAACTCCTGACCTGGAAGCTCCAATGAAATGGGAAGCCTAACTTCTTTTCAATATACAAGCATATAGGGAGATTTTTCAATAGATTTATTGGGTGTGATTCCATCATCCCAAAGTGTTGTTTTTAAATTAGTGTGTCATTGTCTTTGATTATCTTTATTATTATGATCAATTTTTTGTTGGAGGATTTAGTAAGACCATTTCCTTGAGGGTAATAGTTTAAATATGTCTTCAAGTAAATACCATACCTCAAGGAAAACTTACACACTTTTGCTCAAAAAAATCCTTTCTATTATCATTTATAATTGTATGGGAACCCAAAATTTAATCACAATGTCCTATAGGAAGTCTATGATGACATTTTTAGTTGCTTCTTTGAGAGGTACAACCTCCACCCACCTTTTGAATTAATTTGTAGTGATCAACACCCAATGATGGTTAACACTTTTTAGAGGGTTCACCATACTATTAAAATTTAAACCCCATTGAGATAAGGGTTGATCAATAGTAATGGATTAAAGTGGTAGGGTTGCATTCCTATTTCTTCTAGAAAATAATGCAGATTATTTACAACTTATTATCCGTTCATAACAATATAAAAATAGAGTTTTCATAAAATATCCAACCCTTAAGATCTTGGTTGTTGTAGTTTGAGGAGAAAATTTCTCACTAGCGAGGCCTGCATGAAATTATTTGATTATCCTCTCAACATTTTCAGGTTACACACACCTCAACAACATATCATCAACGTCTCTCTTAAATAGGACACCTTCAAAGAACTCATAGTTAAGGGTGTGCAATCTGAATGCCTTCTCTGAGTTCTGCTAGAAGTGTTGGGTAGCTTGTCAGTGTGAAGGTGTTCAAGAATACTCTGAAACCAATTATTTTCATCGTTTCCTTCTACTACAACTTCTTATGATTGTACATAAATTAATTCTCTTGTGATCCCTTCATCTTTAACTAAGTGTTGACATAGTTCTCTACCTTTGATCAGCTTGGTGGAATTGATTTCAATGTTAACCTCCGTGGTTTTAGTAATCCAACAATGTCTTTTATCACGTATGTTAGTGCTCATAATGTGCAGCTTAACACTTGGATGAGTAACAAATACTCTGATCATATTGTTGGATAACAAGTGTTTGAACTTCTTTAGAGCCCTCAAAATAGAAAAAAAATATCCTCAAAAAATTTGTATATGAGCTCATAATTGTTGAGTGTTTGACTTCTAAAATCTATTGGTTGTTCCAATCCTTCTTGATTTTCCTGAGTTAGAATAGTAACAATATTTCTCTCACCTCCAAAGGTATATAAAATTAAGTCTTTGTCAAAATTAGGGTTGATAAGAGTGGGAGATTAGGCTATATCCTACTTGATTTTTTCAAAACTGTTTGTGGCCTGATGTGTCCATTGGAATTACTACCATTCTTAAACATTAATGTGATGGGGCTTACTAACTCTAAAAAGTTAGTGATGAACTATCTTACAGAATTGATCTTCCCCGCGAATGATTGCAATGTTTTCTAGTGTTGGGGTAGAGATAGAGCCAAGATAGCTAAAATTATATTTGGGTCGATAGCCAAACCATCCTTAGACACAAAATGTCCCAAAATTTTACCTTTAGGAACAAAAAAAATACATTTATTTGGATTCAATGATATTCCAAACTCCCTACGTCTATTAAAAAATTTCCTTAGGTGTATCATACGATCTTCCTTCCTTTTGGAAAATATAGTAATATCATAGAAAATAAAGAAAGATAATATCACTAATTATCCCCTTAAAATCTAAATCCATTTCCCTTTGAAATGTAGCACTAGGATAATATAGTCCAAAAGGTATTTTTTGATAAGAAAATGCCCCCCACTTGGTGGTGAAAGTTGTTTTATATTGGTTAGACTCTTTGACAAGAATTTGATTATAACCTGAGAAACCATCCAGAAGTGAAAACCTCTCAGCCCTAGCTATTGACTATATTATTTGGTCCATATAAGGTAAGGGGTAATGATCCTTGAGGATGCCTTAATTATATCTCTAAAATCTACACGCAGTCTTATCTCTCTATTCTTCTTTATAATATGAATGAGGTTTGCAACCCAAGAGGATTGTTTGATGAGGAAGATAATCTTCACTTTAATAAATTTTGTCAGCTCCTTTCTCATTAAAGGTTAAATCTTAGGATTAATTGGCCTTTTCTTTTGTCTCACTAGTTTAGAATCAACAGAAAATTTAATGGTGTGTTGAATGATAATAGGATCATATCTCTTAAGGTCATCATAAGACCATGCAAAGATTTCATCATATTCTTTGAATAATTAGATGAAAACATATTGTTTCTCACATGTGCATACCTTTCCAAGCTTTAGTTGCTTTCCATTAGAGATAACCACATCATGATAGCCCCCCTCTTTTATTTTCAAATTTCACTTCTCCCCTTTAAACTAATCATTTGGGGTGAACTTGATTTCCAAAGTGATCAAACCTTTGGGTAGCTTGTTATTCTTCAACTGAATGATTTGATCACCATAAATCTCCCATAAAATTAGCTACAATATTTTAGAAAAAGCATATTATTTCTTAATGAATAGGGAAATCTACTCATCACTGCTAAAAATATCCTAATGGCAATCATTATTAAGCACTACCGGTCTGACTATCAGCTTGACATGTTGGTCTACAACATTCATAATGTATTTAGAAGGATTAAATTGAGCTCCAATCAAATATTTCATATCCACATCAACCTTTTTTTTTATTGGTATATCTTGAAAAATTTTGGCATCAAAATCTTCAAGGATAACTCATACTCTATGTTTATAGGTTTCGGGGGGAGCATTCTTAGCTAGGCATTGTGACCTGACCTATTGAACAATCAGTTTGACATCCCCAAAGATCATAAAATTTTGAATTAAGGCCTAATATTCAGTAACAATTTTAATACAAATGACCTATATTCTATGGGAAAAAGAGAAACTTTTTTCCATTTGGGGAAGACAAGACAACACATGCACCAACTCAAACATTACATTTTGAACCATAAAAAAATTCCATATTTCATCAAAGTCAGAATCTGAATTCAACAAGATAGGGATAAAAATTTTCTCGTCCCTTAGGCAATATGTCCCAAGTCAGGTCTCTTCAAATTCCTCATAAGGAACTTTAGATCTTACTTCAAAAGGTTCAGGATGAAATTTAACTCCTTCAATTTTAGAGGCACATAAGTAAAACCCTAATTTGATAATGGAAGATCAATACTTTTGGCTAACATTGTATTGTCTCTAAGTGTGGAACCTTACAAAGCAAGACAAAACTCCAAAGAAGGTTGGTTCCTTCAATGTTATCCTACTACAAACTAGCCTAAAACTTTAAAATGCAACTAAACTAAGTCTAAAATACAAATTTGTAGGGACCAGGGTTGAAAAGGGAGAAAATGTTATAAAATGAAAGAGGTTGATGCACCAAATCTAAAACAGGGTTCAAATATGACCTATAGAGACACAATTGTAACCACATATACAAGATTCAAAGAGAAATATGGATATTTGCAAGAGACAAGTGAATAAATTAAAAATAAAGTAAGAGGGAAATATATTCACATCAAATACACTGCATTCAAAGGAATGAACCATAGTTTCATATCTCTTGAGGCATTTACACTTTAAAAAATAGTTAAAAAATAGTTACAAGGTAGAGGTTTACAAAACTTTTTAAAAACAGTTACAAAGGTCTGAAGGTATAGGATTTGAAAAACTCTAAGGTGGAGCTAAAAATATAACAGGGAATAAACCTTTTCATCTGTATAGTTCGTACATATATAGAGAATGAAATAGAGAAAAAGGAGAGTGTCCAAACAGCCATGAGAATACTTGTTAAGATGTTGGTTGTAGGTTATTGTGCACGTATGACTTCTGGATCCACAAGCTGATCGTGAGAGCTTCCTTTTTGCTTGGAGGAACTACCTGAAATGGAAAACAAGACCACCAAATGAAAGTTAAACAATATATGCAGTGGACTACCTAGCGTATGCTAGATCCGGGAAGAGTGATACTTCCTAGATGGTTGTCAATCCACTGTTTAAAACAACTTAATGCTAATAATAAAGGAAATCCTACTATAGTTAAAATGATTTAGGTATCTCATTCATCTACAATAAGCAAATTCGTTCACAACAGGCTAAGCTATGACTGAATCTGAAGGTCAAGGTCTTGGTCAGGGTACTGGTACTGGTCAGGGTGAGGTTCTGGGTGGTTTTGGGTATTTGGTGGAGGTTTTAAGCTCTGTTCTTGGTTTCTGGTCAAAACACAGAGACCGACGTCGGTCTGGTATGACCGATGTCGGTTTAGGTTAACCGATGATGGCTGTGGTTAACCGGCATTGGTATGGTTGGGGTACAGGAAACTCAATAAGAACTTGAGGTGAGGATAGATCTGAGGCTAGATGAAAGTGAAAGGGCAATGAAAAGGTTCGTGTGGGTCTTAGGTACACACAGGAATGATTAAAATCTAGATATGGGTAGTTCAAGGGTGTGGGTGAAGGGATGGTCAAGTTTTCATGGAGGCAAAATGGTGGGGGAATGGAAAGGGGAGCAGAAACTAATAACAGAAGTAAAGAGTCTATTTAAATGATAATGAACTAGTGCTGGTTAACAAACTTACCATTTATATGAGCTTGATGTCTGATTGGAAATGGTGGGTGATCAAATAGATGGAACTTGGTGTGGTACTGGTGCTTCCCCGGATGCTCCCGTGAAGGAAAATGGCTCTGTGGTTGCTTTAGGTGCTGGCTATGGATGCTCTGATGCATGTACTAATGTTGGTTCTACTTGCATGCAGCTCTAGTTTCGTCACTTGTTCTCAGAAGATGTACCAACCTCTAAACAATGTGCCAACCTTGAAATAAGGTTGTTTTGGGGGTTAAATGGTAACCGACCATGGTTCCTGGTTGACCGGCGGTGGTTTAGGGTAACTGGCATCGGTTAGGGCAGGATTTCCTAGGTTTTCTAAAATGGGCAGATCCCTTTGATTTTCTTGGATCTCGCTCACTTTTCTCAATGGATTAGAATGGAAGCTTCCTTCTAACATATGGGAATGTGGTTAGAGGGAATATAGGCTTTGATTTTTAGGGTTTGGGTAGGTCTTAGTTAGTTATGGCAACATACTAAGAATAGGTCTTAAGGTGAGGTGGCTAGATGAGGTGTCTAGGTGAGGTGGATATGTGGGCATTATCCCAATTAGGATATTTAAATAATAAATATTGTGAGGATAATGAATTAATTTAATTAAATTAATATTAGAGTGAGATGAAAGGGGCCATGGTTAGGTGAATGTGTTCAAGGTGTTTGTTTGATGAGGGACCAAGGGGAGTGTGACCCAATTTTGGTGTCTACATTTTTCCCCTTTTTGTTGCGTAGCTTGTATTGGTAAGCGACACTGACAAAAATAAGATGTGGTTGCCCCATGTGTGGGTGAAGGTGATCCCCCTCAAACCAGGAACTGATGAGGTAGAAGGAAGAATCGGTGAGTGGTTTGATAAAAGGTGAATGTGATGAAGATGAAGGTGGGAAAAGGGTAAAAAGGGAAAAAGGTCCACTCGGGTAATCTAGGTAATGGGTCAGGGTCAAAGGTAGTAACAGTCAAACACACGCACACATATAAACTGCAGCATGGTACCAGGTTGAAGAGTAGGAAAACTCTACAGTGTCTAAGGTCGATAGGTTTATCCAAACAAGGTTGAGGTGATTCTGGTATCCAAGGTATAGGATATGGTCAGGAAACATGATGCAGGTTAGGTGCAGGAATGTTTAGGTATGTTTTGGTACACCAAAGGTTGGGTCAGGATAAGTGGTCATGGCAAGAGGCAAGGTAAGGTCATTAGGTCCATCAACACAGGTAACAGTGCCACAAGGTATAGCAAACACATGAGGGAAAAGGTCACTAGCGATGTTCCAGGTCCAAGTATCTAGGTCACGGCATGGGTAGGGCTGAGGTATGGGAAAAATAATGAGTCCCTGAATGAGGACAAGGTGAGGGGGTAAATGATAAGGTCAAGAGGATACAGTGAAGTGTCCAAGTGAGGTGTGGGTGGGGTAAAAAAGGATTCAGGTCAAAAATTGGGGGTAGGGGGTAGGAAAAAGACTAAGCAGGATGACCGATGATGGTTTAAAGCAACTGATGCTGGTCACGATGGACCGACCCCAGTAAGCTAGGGCACAGGACCAATGTCGGTTAAGGTAAAACCATCACCAGTCAAGTCGGGTAGGTTATAAAAAGAACAAGTGCCATATTTTTCAAATCATTTTTCTTTTATCGAATCGGGGAAAATGACAAGAGAGAGAGAGAGGAAAAGGTGGAAAGTAACAGAGTGAGATTGAGGACTGAGTTGGTGAGCCACGTGGCTGGTGATAGTTGGTCATAGGTGGATCCACGAGCAAGGTTGGATTGATTGGATTTTATTGATTGGTTGGAGAGCGAGAGGTCATTTGGTGATGGCAGAGGTAGGAGAGGGATCGGGGGGACCACCAGTGTAGCGGCCGGAGGTGCCACCATGCAGATGGTAGTGCAATGAGGTAGGACTCAATCCGACTCATTGTTTTGTGTATTAGATTGAATTAGTGGGTGAAAATGGTTTTTTGTTTTTGGGGGGAAAAGGAATTTGGAATTGTGGGAGGGAAAATCATTTAAATTAGGAATGGGAAGGGAGGTGATTTGGTGAAGAAGGGGTGGGGAAGGGTGTAGGAGGGATTTGGGTAGGATTGAGTGGGTAGAAGGGAGTCAAAGGGGAATTGAAGGAAAAATGGGGGTTTGGGCGTCGTGGTTTTTGACATGATAGTGACCGGCATCAGTTGAAGTTTAGCCGATGTCGGTGTTAGTGCACCGGTATCAGTCACGAAGCAGGTGACCGATGCCAGTTGAAGGGGGACCGGGGTCAGTTAGGGGTAACCGGTACCAGTCATAACTGGAGGAAAAAGGGGCTAAAAGGTGTCTGAGGTTGGGTGGGTAAGAGAAGTGGTGTGATTGAGTGAAAATTCTATCATAGGTAAGGGGTAAAAATAGGTAAGGGTGGAGCTGTTAGGGGAAAAATGTATAGATATGTGGGAAAATAGGTAAGGTCGGGGAGTGGGTCAAAATGGAAGTAGGTGAGGGGTCAGGGTGTATGTAAATAGGTAAGGTGATATTGGGTTGGGTAGGGTTAGGGTAGGTAGGTCAGTAGGTTGGGGTTGGATTGGGTTGGGTTGGGTAAGTAGGTAGGTGCGGGTTGGTTTGGGGTGGAGGGTAGGCCATGGGATAAATGGGTAAGTAACGAAGTAAAAGAGGTAGGGTAATGGGAATGGGTATGGGTGAATGTAGATATGGTTGAGTTTTAATAATGTGATTGTTGTGTTGGATGCAGGTGAGAGATCAACTGCGGATGTGAGACAGGGTGCCACCCCTGCTCATGACAGTTCGTGGGGCAACAACAGTCTAGGAGTGGAGTCATGTCATGGATGTTGGTCTGATCAGAGTCAAACACTACCGGCATGTAGTTCTAGCAGCCGAGCTTGATGGTTTCCCTCATCGATAGATGGGACTCGGCGACCAACACGTTCCACTTACTGATGGGTGAGATGATAGTCACCCTACAAGACGTGTACAGGATCCTGCGGTTACCCATATTGGGGATGCAGGTATATTTGATCTCCTCATAGGCATCTGAGGAGTTGATGCTGACAGTGTTTGGTGAGGGGCTGGCGGAGATGACATTCAACAGTGTCAGCATGAGCTATGGCAAGATGTACCAGGCCCATCCAAAGGAGACGAGGATAGTAGTATTACTAATGGAGGTAGTATGTTGTTTTGTACTGCTAGATGCGGAGGGTGGGAGGTTCCCACGATCACTGATGGGAGTGTTACATGACATGGTGATGGACCAGACCTACTTTGCATGGGCACCAGTATTCCTAGTGCAGTTGTACAGAGAGCTATGGGTGTATGGGCAGCTCCGCAGGTTCAGCCTATGTTGTACATTTATTCTTCACTGTTGGGCATACGAGCACATTGTTTGTGTTCATCCAATTGGTATGCCCCGGGAAGATGCTTTTGAGCCAGGTTTTATTCGGGTGGGGTACAGGCAATGGGTGCCTGTGATTGGAGAGCATCGAGAAAACCAAGCTATTCATGATGTAGCATATTATCGGTGGTTATTGGAGGGATTGTCCAGTGTAGACATTATCTGGAGACCGTATGTGGGGTATCCCTCATACAGAGGGATGGCAGAGGAGCTGGAAGGATTACAAAATTTATAGGTGGATTGAGGGGCTTCGTGTAGGGGAGCATGAGATGATCCCAGTATTAAGGGTCTGATAACAGTTTGGATTACTATAGGATATACCACCACCCTTCCCACAGTACCGGAGAGATGATGTGGAGAGACCACTGCCACTTCCATAGCCTACAGTACCTACCGGGTAGGAGGAGTTGATTGTAGACCGGTGGATTGATGATGCCAGAGTGACAGACAGGTATAGACAGTGGTGGGCAGCCCATCTACGAGTAGTACCTCCCAGGCCAGGGTAGCCAGATTTAGCCACTATCACTGTGTAGAGAGATGCCCTACAGGGGAAGGTGGTGACCCTGATTACATAGTTGGGGATGGTACAGGGGAAACTAACAACATCGGAGGTAGAGGTGGCTGCATTGCATGTGTAGGTGGCCAGTCTACAGGCCCAGATGGCCCAGGGTGGAGACAGAGAGGGTGATGATGAGTAGGTAGCCACCCTACAGGCACAGGTTACAGGTTTGTAGGGCCAGTTGGCCACTACACAGGCACAGATTCAGGCAATACAGGTGTAGGTACATGCACAGGGTGTGAGGTTGATGACACCTCCATAAGCACCAGGACAAGGTCCCAGTTCACAGGTAGGGGAAGGACAGGGTCCCACAGGATAGGTACAGGGGCCGAGGCCGATGGGGCCACCACAGACAGTGCCCCTATCCCGGTTATGGGATGCCCTAGGTGAGGCCAGATATTATCAGGATCAGTTGATAGTGGTCAGGATAGATTTTCTATCCTATGGAGAGTACAGGGCACAACAGGCCTCGAGTGAGAGGACGAGATCCCAGACTCACAGTGTGGAGAGCACAAAGAGGCCATCGAGCTCTGAGACAGGATCAGGGAGAGGCCACCAGCTCATGGAGGCTAGCTCTAGGTGATGTACCAGTAGGGGCCCGACTGTGACCTATGGCAGGCGGTGAGAGGTTATCAGGCCGCCGACTAGGAGCTGAGGAGGAGACAGGTGAGACTGATATGGAGGATGTCTGGTAGGATGATGCCTGATGCACATCCCTTTATTTTGATGTATTTGATTCATTTTTTGATATATACCAGCCTGCGTGCCAAGGAGAGTGAGGATGTATGAGAGTTTTGCATATTTTTGATCATATACCGGCCTGCGTGCCGAAGATGGTGAGGCTGTATATGAGATTTTTGAGAGTTTTGATTATATGTACCGGCCTGCGTGTCAAAGATATTTGAGATTATGTATATGGAGACACATGTTTGGATATTTTTATTTATAGAGGTGATGATGATGATTATGGTCATTATGTGTATACATGGTTGTGGTTATCTTGTTATTTTGATGTGTATATGTTATGGAAATTAAGTAGTGTAGGCATGATAGAGTCAAGTCATTGAGTCAGGTTGTGGTCATAGGCATGGTTGAGTTAGGTTGTAGGCATGGTTGAGTCAGGTTGTGGTCTAGGCATGGAGTCAGGTTTTCTAGGCATGGATTGAGTCAGGTTTTAGGCATGGTGGAGTCAGGTTGTGGTCTAGGCATGGATTGAGTCAGGTTTTAGGCATGGTAGGTTGTAATTCATTAATTTGTTCAATGAATGATGATATGGGTCATGGTTAAGATATTTTATAGTGGTAAGGAAATGGTAGACATAATGGATGTATGTTTGATGATGATAAAGGGGGAAAGCAATTTTTTGTTTGATGGGTTTAATTTCCATTTATTGATATAAAAGGAAACCAAATAGGGTAGAATGTGGTTTAGGAAAATAAAAGATGAATTGGTTAGGGTAG
This sequence comes from Taxus chinensis, assembly GCA_019776745.2. Taxonomy (NCBI): domain Eukaryota; kingdom Viridiplantae; phylum Streptophyta; class Pinopsida; order Cupressales; family Taxaceae; genus Taxus; species Taxus chinensis. The sequence goes on along the minus strand of CM034157.1, from coordinate 260,127,387 downwards.
AGAGTGGTCGAGCTAACCTCCAAGGGCCCCATGCCCTCGGAGTGCTGCCTACATAGTCCCGGTGAAAAGGGACCTCAGGCCGATGTAGTTCTCCCATAAGCTAGGGAAGAATGCGAGGAGGTATGAGTATGGGTGGGTATGTTATAGGCATGATTGAGTCTAGGTCTGTTAGGTATGGGTGAATTGTGGGCACATTGGTATAGGTGATTTTGAGTTGATTATGGGAAAGAGGAGAAAATTACCCAAAAATAAGCGTCGAGTATCAAGTCCTATATAAGGTAATCAATACGTAATGAAGAAGGTTTAAAATATAAGAGGCAGGTAAGAAAGTGACCTGATTGGTAAGGATCATAACGGGTAGATCAAACCTTAGATGGGTTGATGAACGTAAGACCCTAAAAGCATTGCATGATTGATTATTCTAAAGGTGAAAAATTAGTCACATGATCACCAAATGTCATGGTCCAATAGGTCCCTTGAGGCGGTAGGAAATGAAAGTGTGAATGGTGAAAGGGTGAAAAGTGGTTAGTTTTTATATGGTACTAGGTAGCATGCCTTTTTGGCAAGAGATCCAAGGTCACAATGGGAAAGTCCATGACTAAAAGGATTTTTGTTTTGACTGATATTTGAGATAGACTGATCGATGTGGGAAGTCTATGTGGGATGAGGAAATTAACTCCTTGAGGTCTTCACGAAGCTGATTGATGCGGGAAGCTTCAGATTCTCTCTCTCTCTACTTCTTGTTCATTTTTTTAAAGAGCTTTATATAGTTGTCCTTCGAGGGAGCAGTCTATTTATAGCAGCAATGTAGAGAGAAAGATGTCCTTTTGAGGGAGTCATCTTTTATTGGAAGTTTGACTCAAGGAGTTGGATCCCATGTGAGGGCTTTGAAGTCATGGACGAGACTAAGGTGAAGAATAGGATTCTTGTTCAGAAAGAAGGGTGAAATGACCATGGGATCTCATCTAAAGGTAGATGAAAAGTATCCATGAGAATCATGCTATGTGCAGCGCCATGGTACACATATTTAAGAGAAGATAAAAAGTGACGGGTACGCACATGACTCTTGTTTAATCATTGGTGAGGTGTAGGAAGTGGATAGCGCTCAAGGGACGAGCATGGAAAGAGGCAGAAGGTGAGGTAGGACTAAAAGTCAATAGTAGAATGGTCTAAGATGCAAGGCATTAAGGGGCTCAGGTTTGGGTTTACCGTCTAGTGAGGATAAACGATAAGCACCTGATCCATAAGTATGAGTCACGATGTATGGTCCAAGCCAATTAGGAGCAAATTTTCCCCGTTTACTTTTTTCTGCTTTGGTTACATGTTGATTTTCCTTCAGGACAAGGTCACCGACTTGGAAGGTTCACTCATGGACACATTTTTCATAGGCACGTTTGATACATTTTTGGTAAACTTGAAGATGATCAAGAGCATTAAGATGACGTTCATCTAATAACTCAAGTTGTGCTAAACGGTCCTGACAAAAGTCATCATCATTAAGCATGTCATGGAGAGAAATGTGGAGTGAGGGAATCTGGACTTCGAGGGGTAGAACAACCTCTGTACCGTAGACCAGAGAAAAAGGTGTGGTGGCAGTGGAAGTGTGAATACTAGTGCGGTATGCCCACAGGGTGAAAGGAATGTGCATATGCCAGTCCTTCCCAGTATCGTTAACCACTTTCATGAGAATTTTGTTCAGGGTTTTGTTAGTGGATTCGGCTTGGCCATTGGTTTGTGGGTAATAAGGTGACGAGAAACTTAGCTGAATGCCGAAGGCATCACAAAGTTTTTCGCAGGGTTTTATTTTTGAATTGTTTTCCATTATCAGTGATGAGGTGATGTGGGACACCAAAGTGACAAATGATGTGATGATTGATGAACTCACATATTTTCTCAGCTTTCATGGAGATGAGAGGTATGGCTTCAACCCATTTTGTGTAGTATTCGGTAGCGGTGATGATCCATTGATGTCATTGGGAAGAATGGGGATTGATCTCTCCAACAAGATCCAAACCCCATTGAGAAAAGGGCCAAAGGTCACGGGTGACCTATAAGGCATGACTGGGTGTATGATGAAGGTTGGCATGTTGTTGGAATTTTACACAATGCTTAACGTAGTCACAACAATCATGGTTAAGGGTCGGCCAGTAATAGCCTAGGCAAAGAATACACTTAGCAACTGTGAGACCACTGAAGTGACCTCCACATATGCCATCATGAACTTCCTTAATGGTATAAGGAATTTCGGAACTCATAAGGCACAATAAGAGAATGCCATCAAAGCCACATTTATAGAGGAGGCCACCCATGATGACGTAACGAGAGACCTTTTTAAGAAAGGCCCATTGTCCATTACGAGTGAGGTCGGGAGGCAAGATGGAACGGGAAAGGTAGTCTGAGTATTGTTTATACCAAAGGTCACTCGGGTCAGGGGCAGTGGTTCCGATAGAGTAAACTTTCATGAGGTAAATAAGAGGGTGATTGGAGTCTTTGTATGGTGACAAAGATTTTAGAATCGGTGGGCGAAGCGGGTATTTGAGAGGCCAAGCAGGCCATGGTATCTGTAAATTTGTTGGTTGAACGTGGGACGGTTTGAAGGGCATAGCGGTCGAAGGTGGTCAAAAGTATGTCTACGTGATGTTTATACTTTTGAAGTGTCTCATTACAACATTGGTATATACCATTGACTTGGTTTATGACCAATTCAGAATCACCAAAGATATTGATCGACTTAACATCTAAGGCATAGGCAGCTTGGAGACCTAATACGAGCACTTCGTATTCAGAAATATTGTTGGTACAATCAAAATCAAGTTTGAAAGATAAAGGCATGGGTTCCCCATCAAGTGGAATGAGGATAACACCTGCCCCACCCTCACTGCTGACACTTGGAACCATCGAAGAAGAGTGTCATTTGGTAAGCGGGTTCGTCTAGGGAAAGGGTGGCAATTGACTCATCTGGAAAGTCAAAATTAGAGGGTTGATCCCCAGAAATAGGTGCGTCAGCCAATTGGTCGGTGATAGCTTGGCCCTTGATGGAATTTTGGTGGATAAATTTGAGGTCGAGGTCAGCCAAAAGCATGAGCCAGTGTGCGGCACATTGATTTTGGTAAGGTTTGGCATACATGAAGTGTAAAGGGTCGGTGTTGGTCACAACATAGGTTTTGTGGTTGAGCAGGTAATGGCAGAGTTTTGTGGCAATGAAAACTAAGGCTAAGAAAAGTTTTTCAGCATGGGTATATCAGGTTTCATAGTCTAAAAGAGTATGGCTTATGTAATAAACCACCTGCTCCCTGTGTTGTTCATCACGATGAGCAAGCATGGCCCCCAAGGAATGATCGGTAGCTGAGATGTATAGGTAGAAGGGTTGATCGTCTTTAGGTGGAATGAGTACGGGTGGTTGGAGAAGGTATTGTTTTAAGGCCTCAAAAGCTTTGTGGCAGTCATCATCCCATTTAAAGGAGACATCCTTCTTGAGCAGATGATGAAATGGTTGACACCGATCAGACAATTGTGAAATGAAGCGGTGGATAGACTGCAACTTACCTTGCAGGCTACGGAGTTGTCTAAGGTTAGTGGGCGGAGGCATTTCTAGAATGGCCTTGACTTTAGCAGGGTCAACTTCTATACCACGTAGGGAAACGATAAATCCCAGGAGCTTTCCTGAGAGAACCGCGAAGACACACTTCTTGGGCTGAAGGTGAATGCAATATTTAATAAGGCGTCAAAGATGGTTTTTAGGATGGCGAGGTGCTCGGAGTGGTGTTTGGATTTGGCAAGGAGGTCATCCACGTAATCTTCCAATATATGATGCATGATGTCATGGAAGATGTAAGTCATAGCCCACTGATATGTGGCACCAACATTTTTAAGGCCAAAAGGCATGACTCGATAGCAGAATGTCCCCCAAGGGGTGATGAATGCGGTTTTATGTTGATCCTCTGGGGCAAGTAAGATTTGGTTATAACCCAAGAAACCATCCATGAGTGATAGCATCTCGTGACCAGTGGTAAGGTCAACCAGCTGGTCAATACCAGGTAAGGGAAAGTCATCTTTTGGGCAAGCTAGATTGAGGTCATGGAAATCCATGTAAATGTGGAGTCCCCCTGTCACCTTAGTGATAGGGACAATGTTAGAAATCTAACAAGGATAATCAATGGGTAAGATGAAGGAAACTGAAAGGAGGCACTGAAGTTCTTCTTTGACTAGAAGAGCAATGCGAGGGTGCATTTTCCTCAACTTTTGTTTCATGGGTTTGGTATTAGGAATGGTGACGATATTGTGGACCACTATGGTGGGGTCAATACCAGGCATGTCTGCGTAAGACCAAGTGAAAGTGTGGTTATGGTTTTTGAGAAAAGAAGTGATGGCTTCCTGTTCAGCAGCATCTAAAGATTGACTGATCTTTAGAATGTGTGGGTCATCCTGAGTATGAATGTTGATTTCGATAGTCGATTCATTCAACATGGTTTGTGTCTCAGATGGTAATGACCGATGAATATATGAGTCTTCAGCACCAAGGTAGGTGAGTATAGATTCATCATCCTGACATTGAACGACGTTAATCAAAGGTGTATCGTCATCGATCATTTCAGGATATAGGAAGGGAAGAGAAGAGGGAGCCTCATCCTCGCGTTGATAAGTCAGAGGCCCCAAGGAAATGGTGTTTATGAAAAAAAAAATTAGGAGGAATGGATTCTGGATCCATCGACTCCGTTGGTGAAGGTGGTGATGGTGGTGAAGAAGGTGGAGTGGGTGAAGAAGGTGGAGAGGGGCTAATGTCCTCAATGAGTTCAATGCGGGCCTTCTTGGTAGGTGGTTCAGCAAAGCCGATACCACTACGGTCGTTATGTTTGTGGGTAGTACATGGAATAACAGTATGGTGGCCTTGCTCATAAAATCCAAAACCAAAACCCTTCCACGCACATCAGTGTAGGAAGGTGTGGGTGAAATGGTGATTGGTGAGTGACTGGAAGTCAGTGGAAAATGGGTGGGTTTGTGATGGTGGTTCAGGTGTGTAAGTGGTAGTATCAAGTCCCCCATAGGTGAGATTGGTACGAAGGTGGGGAGGACCATAAAGGAGGTGCTCTCCTATACGGTGATCATAGCGAGGGTGCTGGTGAAGACTTCCATACTCTTGTGGAGTAAGGAATGTGTTGACACTATATAGGTGATACTCCCCCAGAGTGAGGCATTGAAAAATGCCTTCCAAGGGATCAGTGGTTGGTATGTGGGTAGCTGGAATGGATGATGTGTCAGAGGTCAGCTCGGAGGTGGGGCTAACAGAGTGGGAGGCTGAAGGTTTGGCCGTGGAGGTTGTGGCAGTGGTAGGAATGGAGGATGTAGGTGCGGTTGAGGTAGCGGTGGCACTGGTGAGTGGAGGTGTAGGTGAAGAGGCAGTGGTTGTGGAGGTAGATGCTTTAATGGGTATAAGCACGTCATTGGGTCAGTAAAGCATGTTGCAAGTTTTGAAAGGTGATGGGTCAGCCGGAATGGTATAGGTGTGTCCTTCATGCTCAAACTTTACACAACGATGCAAAGTGGAAGGAACACAACCCATAACACGAATCCAGGGTCTACCAAGCAACAAGTTATATTGAAATTCCCCCTCCAAGATGTAAAACAACTCTGGAACTGTGCGGGGGCCCACGCGAACATGGAGGATGATAGTGCCAAGTGTAGAGGTGATAGCATCATTGAATGAATGCAACATGATGGGATGTTTATGCATGTAATTGTCAGGTATGCACATTTGAGTGAATGCATGGGAGGAAATGATATTAATGCTAGCACCCCCATCGATCATAACACATGTCGTACACATATATCATCAATGTGGAAAGAGATGAAGAGAGCTGGATCTGGGTCATCGGTTTGGTGTGGTGTGATCTCTTCATCTGAGAAGCTAAGGGAGGCTACCTGGTGAGTAGGTGGAGATGCAGATGAAGGTGGTAATTTGGTGAGAGAGGCTACATGATGGGGTGTAATAATGGATGCCACGGGTGTAGGGTCATTGGGTAAGACCTCAATAGATTGAAGAACCTCCATGAGAGCTTGACGATGGGATTCTGAGGTTTGGATGAGGTCATATAGGGACATCTTGAGGGGGGATTGGTGTAATTGTTTGAGCATCGTGCGGTGTGTAACCCCATTGGAAATAGGATATGTGGGGCCACAGATAGTGATTTTAGGTGTGGGTGCAGATGGTATGTTGGGTATAGGATTGGTTGGTGGGTCAGTTGCCTTTTCCTTGCCTTTGTCCTTCTGAGCATGGGTAGCAACGTGGATCATGTTGATTTGAGGTGGGGAGGTAGGTGAGGTAGGTGAGCCATGAAAAGTATAGTGACAAGAGGGGAAAAAGCCAAGTGGCGGGAAGGAACCTTGTGAGATGAATTGAGCACACCGACATTTGGGTGGAGGTTTGGTGAGTTCTCTGATGTGAACCATGTTAATTTTGAATCTTGGGGGTGGCTCTAAGAGTTGTGGAGGTGGAGGTCTTGGTCACTGAGTAGGAATGAGGGAAGCACTATGGGAATGGGTGATGGTGAAATGGGGTCCTCATCGAGAAGGTCATCATCATCAAAGTTTTCTTCGGGAGGACACAACTAGATAAGAACGGTTTTCAAAGCCTTGCAGTTCTCCACATCATGCCCTGGCACACGATGGTAGGCACAAATTTTGGTATCATCAAACCCCTTTGGTTTGGGTTTGAGTGGGTCATAAGGTCTGAGAGGTGGTAATGTGATGACAGAAGTTTCAAGGAGGTTGGTTAAGATTTTGGCATAGGATCCTGCTAGTGGATCACAATGGGAAGTGAAAGTGGGTTTGGGTGTAGGTGTGGCTGACTGTAGAGGAATGGTCTTTGCATGAGGGGAAGTGGATCGAGCCATGGTTTTAGGTGCTGGTGTGGTCTTGGGTGTTGGTCATGTTTGCTTGGGTAGGGGTATGGTAGATGAACTGGAAAGAGAATGTGTAGTTGGTTTGACTACCTTATTGGAGGGTAGCAGATTTTTATTTTTAGGTTGGACCTTCTTGGGTAAAGGTGATATGGGTGCATGAGATCTAGAGGGAAAAGTGGATGGTGGAAGAGGATGAGTTACCCAAGGGGATAACTGAGGTGCTGTGAAGGTAGATGGTGCAGGTCATGTGCCGGAGGTGTGAGGGAAAGAGACTGAAGTGTCATGGGTAGTGAAGGAGTGATCGATGGTATTGGAGGTATGGGTGGTAAAGATGTTGCAAGTGTGGGTGGAAGTCATGTCAGGCACTTGGGTATGTTAGAGGTTTGTGAGGGTGGAATGGGTTGCTGTGTTTTTAGTTTACCGGTGGGTGGAGGTTTCTTAACCATGCTGGAGGGGCGAGGTCCTAAGATGGATGGAAGGGGTGAAGGTGATGAAGGTGTAATCGGTGGTGTTGGGGTATGAGATCTATGGGATTGGTTCTTCTGTTTGGGTGCCAGATTAAGCTTGGTGTCAGCTTTGGAGGATGTAGCTAAATCTAATTTGATGGGTGGATGAGTAAGGCTGGTGGTTGGGATGACCCCTAAGGTAGTAATAGGTTTAGGCAAGGAAGATGATGTAGGTGTGGGTTTGGATTTAGATGCATGTTGGGTTATGGGTAGGGGTGTGAGTTGAGCCATGAGTGGTATCATGGTGGAATTTGTGATAGTTGTGGTTGTGTTTGGTTTGATTGGCTGAAATATTTTTGGGTAGATAGTGGAAGTGTCAGCAAGTGACATCTGCATTTGTGTTGAGACAGGAAGCAGAAGACACCCCCAAAGTAAGGTTCTATCCACATAATCTAGGTGATCGGCTAGGCATGAAAAAGGCACTGTTGTAGGTAAGGTTGATGAGGATCCAATTACAATTCCTGTAAAATGTGTCTTAGAGATGGGTAATTTACTAGCTTCAGCTTCCGTGGGTAAGAGAGCCAAAGTAAGTCCACAGAATCTTAGGTAGCTGATGGAGAATAGTCACCTAGAGGAAAAGGTATTTCTACTGGATCCTCGATAGGTGGAGGAGAAAATGGGTGCTCCTCTGTGGGTGGAGGAGATAATGGGTGCTCCTCTGTGGGTCAGATGTACTGTGGGTGACAGATCTCTAGGTGGAGAAGCCAAAGGTGAAATGGTCTCGATGTTAACAGGAGTCTCCTTTATGGGTGAAGGAAGAGATGAAGAGTGCCCCTCTGTGGGTGGAGGAGTAGGTGAAGTGGGTTCAAGTGTAGGTGGAGGACTTCGGGCTAGGATTTCCTCGATGGAAGGAATATGAGGTAATTGGGAAGCAACGGGTGCATCATTGAAAATAGCATGGACCTCACGGGTATGGCTATCATGAGTTGAGGTCTCTCCAGTTTGATCAGAAGAAGGGGCATGATTAGGAAAGGGTTTCTTGAAGATGTGTAGGTTTTGATTGGCAGGTGCATTAGGATTATCCAAGGTTAACTCACCTTTCTCAAGCATTTCTTGGACAATATTTTTGAAAGTGATGCAATTTCCATCACTATGACCCTTTACTCGATGATAGTTACAGAAGTCATGCTCTTTATACCACGTGGGTGTGGGGCGAGTAGGATCAAAACCAGTGTGTGGTTTCATGGGAGGAAGGGTGATGGCCCCAACTTTAATGAGATTTTCTAAGACAGAAGAATAAGGCTCCCCAATTGGGGTGTATTTCCATTGTTCCCATCTGAATTGAAAAGTCTGGACAGGAGAAAGATTAGATGAGGGGCTAGCCTGATTTGATGGATGAGCTGGGCCGGCCTTGAGTACCACTATGTTAGTGGTTCCCTTGGATTTTGAATAATTGTTCTGTGGTTTTGAAGAAGAAGAGGTATCATTCGGCTTGAATGTCGAGTTCTTATTGCGTAGTTGGATTTTCTTTTCTTCGATGGCCCGAATCTCTAGCTTTCATGCCATGGTGAATGCTTCATCAAAGGTTCAGAAAGTCTGGACCTGCAGGGTTGGTGAGATATGTCTAGCACAAGCTCACATGAAGAGCTCTATGAGTTCAGTTTGTGGTAGTTGGAATGTGAGTTGATTGATCAGGCTACGCCAACGAGTGACAAAATCTGTGATAGATTCATCGTCATATTGACGCGTAGAGTAGAGGTCAGTCATGGTAACCTTCTTAACAACATTAATGGAGAAGTGATCCAAGAAGGCTTGGGCTACCTGATTAAATGAGAAGATAGAGTGTCTAGGTAACCCACTATACCAATCTAATGCAGGCCCAGTCAGAGACATGGGAAAGGTCCTCAGAAGCAAAGCATCATCATGGGCGATCAGATAACACCCATGTTTGAAAGACCACAAATGTTGTTGTGGGTCTTCTTTGCTATTGAAGCGGTTAAATTTAGGCATTTCCCAATGCATGGGATATGGGTGGATAGGAATGGATGGGTGGATAGGCTCATTACAAATCTCATCATAGGTGAGAGTGTTGCAGGAGCCAGAAACCGATGCTTCCAATGTCTGCATCTTATCCATCATTAACTTGATTATGTCATTGGTAGGTTGTGATGGTTGGGTGACTCTTGTAGTGTGAGAGGGTTGGTGTTGGGCATATGACGGGGGTGGCATTCTAGTATATGGTGCTTCCGTATAGGTAGATTGAGAAGGAGGGAATGAAATAGGGGGTACGTACCCAGAATGAATGATAGATGAAATGGGAGGATGCTGATAGTACATATATGGAGGTGGAAGGGTCATGGTGACCCTAGTGGAAATGGGGGCTAAGGATTGTGGAATAGAAAGAACAATGTTTTGAAAAGGGGTAGGGGTCACCAACACCAGGGGTGGTTGTGTAGCTATGGGTATATGTGAAACAATAGGCATGGATGAGGTTATGTTCTGGGTGGTTGGCGAAGGTATAGTGGATGTGGCAGGTGCAACAGATGTGGCAGATGTGGCGGTCATAGCAGGTATGGGGCCTAGCTACGAAATGACTGGGGGCAAGGTAGGTGCAGGTAGCATGGAGCCAGAGGAGGTTGGAGCAGAAGTAGGAGTGAGTGTCAGGGGAATAGATACGGGCATGCCGTATATCAACTGACCCAAGGCATCTCGAGTGGATGAGTGGGAAAGATAAAACTACAAGGCGTAGGGTTCTGGTCAAGGAGTCATGTGAACTCCTCGTCTCCTGTGGCGATAGTGATAGGTTGGGTAGGATCCATGGGTGATAAAATATAAGGTGGTGAAGGACTAGGTGGGAGTGGTTGACAACTAGCATGGAATATGAGGGTGTTTTCTTAGCTTCAGGTCAGCACCATGTGAACAAGCACTGACGTGGCAGGACTGCTTTCTGTAAATGACACAGAAATACAACAGAGACAAGATAAATAGGTGGTGGTAGGTGAATTGGGGTTAAAATGTCAGCTGGAAAAATTACACAGGCTAACCGATGCCAGTTAGGTTAAACTGACACCGGTCACAGGTAACCACGGTCGGTCACTGTGGAAAGTGGACAGTTGGTCAAAACAAGGTAAAAGGCCAATACTTTGCCAAGTATGCAAGATGCTGATGGAATTACCAGGTCAATGAATATGATAAGAATAATAGAGACTCTGAACAACACAGAAGGTGAAGCAGGTGTCCTTTTGGGTAGGTTGACCAAAAGAACAGTAAACCGATGCCGGTTAGGTAAAACTGATGATGGTCAGAAGGTAACCGATGATGGTCACTGGACCGACACCGGTTACTATGAAATTGAAACAACGATGAAGAAAATGTGGTTGTGAGTTAAAATTAGATGTGGAATCAAACCCAAAATTCTGAGAATGATGAGAATATGGTCCAGGCACACTCAGATGAAGCTGGAATACACCAACTATGATGAGGAGTGTACAAGGGGAAATGAGAAAAATGAAGAACGAAATCCTCTCACCTCAAAACGCAAGCCAAGTAGAAATTCTAAGAAAAATATGATCCTAAGAGTGCTTTTTCTATTATGTTTGTTTAGCTTATGCTATTTAAGGACTGACTCATGAACTTTAGAATAGAATTTTTGGTGAGGATGGCTTCCTACAAAGAAGGAGATCTACAAGGAGAGGTTTCAGGTTATGTTATGGTGGGGGCGGGCCATCCTCTGATGGGGTACTAGACAGAGATAACCAGTGGGGTGCCCACTGTACCGTGATCATGTGATCACCTACAGCTTCTTCTGGGTGAGATGTTGTTTAAGAATGTGTATATATTTTTAATTTTGTGATGTTTGGTAAGACTCAGAGAGAGAAAGAGAAAGGAAGTGCTTTTCTATGATTCATTTGTCAACCATCAGCTGGGCATGACTTCCAGCATATAGGTTGCCCTCAATTAATGTGAGCTAATGCAGAGAAGCAGAATGAAATGAAATAATTTTTAAACCCAAATTGAAATGTTGAATTCAATGCCACAAATAGATGAACAGAGAAGGGATGCTCTTTCACTAATGTGATACTAATGAAAGGGAAGAAGTGTTCTTTTTAAAGCACCAAAATATGATTGCCTTTAGACAATAGAAGGAGAGAAGGTTCCAGGGGAGAAATTTTAATGTAAGAACCTTTTAGAAAGGAAACAAACATGCAAATTTTTACCTAGAAATGAAAGAATGCAAAGAACCCCGAATGGGTCCCACCGGGCATGCCAAAATGTTTCACCTGATTCTAGATCATTTCTTCAAATGTTGATGAAACAGATAAGGGTAAAGGGCTAGGAGGAATACCTGTTAAGATGTTGGTTGTAGGTTGTTGTGTGCGTATGACTTCTGGATCCACAGCTGATCATGAGAGCTTCCTTTTTTCTTGGAGGAACTACCTGAAATGGAAAACAAGACCACCAAATGAAAGTTAAACAATATATGCAGTGGACTACCTAGCGTATGCTAGATCCAGGAAGAGTGATACTTCCTAGATGGCTGTCAATCCACTGTTTAAAACAACTTAATGCTAATAATAAAGGAAATCCTACTGTAGTTAAAATGATTTAGGTATCTCATTCATCTACAATAAGAAAATTCATTCACAACAGGCTAAGCTATGACTGAATCTGAAGGTCAAGGTCTTGGTCAGGGTACTGGTACTGGTCAGGGTGAGGTTCTGGGTGGTTTTGGGTATTTGGTGGAGGTTTTAAGCTCTGTTCTTGGTTTCTGGTCAAAACACAGAGACCGACGTCAGTCTGGTATGACCGATGTCAGTTTAGGTTAACCTACGATGGTTGTGGGTAACCAGCGTCGGTATGGTCGGGGTATAAGAAACTTAATAAGAACTTGAGGTGAGGATAGATCTGAGGCTAGATGAAAGTGAAAGGGAAATGGCAAGGTTCGTGTGGGTCTTAGGTATGCACAGGAATGATTAAAATCTAGATATGGGTAGTTCAAGGGTGTGGGTGAAGGGATGGTCAAGTTTTCATGGAGGAAAAATGGTGGGGGAATGGAAAGGGGAGCAGAAACTAATAACAGAAGTAAAGAGTCTACTTAAATGATAATGAACTAGTGTTGGTTAACAAAAACTTACCGTTCATACGAGCTTGATGTCTAGTTGGAAATGGTGGGTGATCAAATGGACAGAACTTGGTGTGGTACTGGCACTTCCCTGGATGCTCCCGTGAAGGAAAATGGCTCTGTGGTTGCTTCAGGTGCTGGCTATGGATGCTCTGATGCGTGTACTAATGTTGGTTCTGCTTGCATGCAGCTCTGGTTTCGTCACTTGTTCTCAGAAGATGTACCAACCTCTAAACAATGTGCCAACCTCAAAATAAGGTTGTTTTGGGGGTTAAATGGTAACCGACCACGGTTCCTGGTTGACCGGTGGTGGTTTAGGGTAACTGGCGTCAGTTAGGGTGGGATTTCCTAGGTTTACTAAAATGGGCAGATCCCTTTGATTTTCTTGGATCTCGTTCACTTTTCTCCATGGATTAGAATGGAAGCTTCCTTCTAATGGATGGGAATGTGGTTAGAGGGAATATAGGCTTTGATTTTTAGGGTTTGGGTAGGTCTTAGTTAGTTATGGCAACATACTAAGAATAGGTCTTAAGGTGAGGTGGCTAGATGAGGTGTCTAGGTGAGGTGGATATGTGGGCATTATCCCAATTAGGATATTTAAATAATAAATATTGTGAGGATAATGAATTAATTAATTTAATTAATTAATTAATATTAGAGTGAGATGAAAGGGGCCATGGTTAGGTGAATGTGTTCAAGGTGTTTAAAAGTGTGAAACTTTCCCCTAAAATCTAACATTTTATTGGCCCAGGTGTATTCTGAAATGGTTCAATGGAATTTCTAGACTCTTAATTCAAAATTCCAGTAAGAAATCGATAAGCTTACCCATGTGATTTGCTTCCAGTTGTGTAAGGGGTGGCACAAGTTGTGCGAGGAAACATTTCCTTTAGAGAATTGCATTACTTATTTTGGAGTTCATTGCCATAAGACAATTTGATCCATAGTACCTTATTTCACTTAGTAAGCCCGTTCAGGGTGTTTAAGGAAAAAATGGGTACTTTTGGAACTTTCACATTAGTGCCCGAGATTGCTAACTATACTTTGATACTTAGGATGTCTAATGTGAAAATTAGTGAAACTTGTAATCCTACACTTAAACCTATCCTTCTAGAAAGTTGGAAACATTCCACATTATGTGCAAACACAAGACTAACATTTCCTCTATGCAATGCCCCTCACTCTCCTAACCTGACACTTAGAATATGTATTAGAAATTTCACCAAGATAGTAATGGGTGGCAAACTACCACTTGACACCCATGGTACTCAAGTTCATTACAAATTATTTTTTTACGATTTAAATTTCCTATGCCCCCTAAAGTGTGGCCACGTAACTTGCATTCCTAAACAAATAAGCATATGATAATAGAATTGAAATGAGCTTACATTTATGGGATATTCGAGCTAAATTTTCTCTCCTTTATCCAGGTGCTTTGCAACCATTTGAACCCATGCCTATTGGGAGACCATGTTCCAGTTGCCTCCTATTTAAAAGGCGTGGATACCAAATATGTATTTCAAATGGTGTCAATCGATCTGCCAACACCTGTTGAATTATAATGCATTATTTGGAGGAGGAAGGTTTTCAGGGAATAAGATGCTTCATATGGATTAGTATTCTTGTTCCTCCAAAGGTTGATTCTGCATTATTTGACCACGTATCATTTTCATAACAATGAGATAGACTTTATTTAAATAATATTATAACAATGCAACTACGTGTTGAGAAATTCCACATGCATGCAGATTTTGTAGCTTTTTTCTACTAGGAAACTTACTAGCCTACAACATCTAAGAAAGCTTTCCCCTACTTCTTGAGTATGACACTACCCTTTTCTGTTAATAAATGGATTTGTAAGTTGGCGCAAGAGATAGGAAATATGAGATTTATGTTGGTACAATGTTTTAGAGACTCAATTTTGCCCATCACACTAACAGACTTAAATAGCAAAAATAAACCCTAATGGCCACTTTTGGGTTTTCACCCATACCTGGGCATGTTAGTCAAGCTTGAAACTTGATTTTTCATCTTTAAACTTGAAAATATATACCCCTTATATGTTTGCATGTGACTTATTAGTATTGTACCTTGTGTACCTTTTTGAGTCTATGGAAGATTATTTGCTTTGGATTTTTGAATGATATACTTGTAACTACCCGTCCTAACCCTTTGATTTTTGTCCCAAGGAGCTATTTTGATATATTCCGATTTCAATATGACTAAGGATTTAGTGAATTGAGTTCTGAGATCTTCATTTCTTAGAAAAAGCTGATTTCTTTTCGAGTTTGCTCAAAGTAAAGAGCTGAAACCACACCCTAATGCAATAACACTTCATGTGGTTCAATAGTATTTTGGAGGATTAAGACTTGGTAGTCATAATTTGACCTTACGTGTTGGCAACTTTCTTGATTGAGGCATCCTCTTGCTTAAATGAACATCATGGATCCAGGTGGAAACTCCCTGTTTAACGATAAACTGATTTGAAACTGATGATTTGGAGTAAGATTCATTATGAACATGATGACATTTAAAACTGAATGACCCTAGGAAACAATTGTCAAGAACATTGGTACTAAGCAGGCTTAGGGAAGTGTACATCTATGACTAACATGCAAGAGATGAAATGGATATCATGAATGAGGCTCAAAGAAAGTAAAAAATAATGCATAATATAGGTACATTGCTATATCTTTCCTTGGTGTTATGAATCAAATATTTGTTATTCTTTATTCTTATCCCATAATCGACGATCTTAATAATGCCCAACTGTACTCACAACAATCACCTTGCCTTTTTAGAATCGACCATTGTTTGGATTTAGAGTAGGTTAAAATAGAGCTTTAAGGGTCTTTCTTTAATGATTTACTTCTAGGAAACAATAACGCTTGACCTTACGATGACTTCACTAGATTTTCCTTGGCTTAATCTCCAACAAAGGACAATATGCTCCTTCTGGTGGAAAACTAAGAATCACTAGCCATTTAAAATTTCTCTTAATCAAAAACCCTAGTTTGGGTAGAGCTTAACTATATTGTTGTATTTCAAGAAGTATCTTAAGTATTGCTACATCCCAAAGCTCTACCATTTCTGACTTCCATGGCTTCAATGGTTCAACTTTCACCAAATTGATTAGTTTAATAATGGTATAATCAAAGATATTGAAAACCTAATTCCTTATGATCAACTTCAATGTTGTCACTACTTGTTTGACCTTTCGGGTCACGCACTATATGAGTAGTCAGCCTCTTTAAGGATGCTGTTGTTTTTTATGCAATTGACATTATGAAAGACTTTCTAATCAATGTTATTTTTACATTGTCTTTGTTCCAACTAAGTTGATGAGATTGTTAAACATTGGGAACCTGCTTATTGCACTTAGGGGGTAATGCCATGCCCCGTTTTAGAAGTCCTCGTCAATTCTGATCAGGTTTTTCAACATTTCATATCTTAGGGATTTGTACAGTCCCTAGGTGAATGCCAAATAATTATCCTTTTGAGATTGGGGTTTGAGTTTTCAGAACATAAAGTTGTTATTGACCACCTACTAATCTTAACTCACACATGTCAAACTTTGTTTACACTAGTGACACTTTTCTTATTCTAGCATTATGTCATCTTAACATTAGGAAGACACCATGTTACAAAACATTTACCTATTGTGTATGTTATCATACCTACAAATGAGAGGCTTATGATACCACTTGTGCCATTCAAAGCATATACGTTTATTAAAATTCTTTTCAAGTATTAATGATTTGGTTAGAAAGATTTCACTTAGATTGGTAAAACTGTATCTTTATAGGAAGAAGTGCTCTAAATGGTTTATATTGTTAATAAGTATTTATTGAATTCGAGTATGTGGGGATTCAATCACCCACTCGTAATGTGCATAATACTCGTTACATTGATTCCCTACTGATAATTAGACTGGGTATACATTTCAATGAACATTCTGAGTCATGTCATATAAATAAACATTGTTATGCATATATGAATCCTTTATTGTTAAAGCGTCCCTTATTAGATTTGTTTACACTTAGGGCCAATAAACAATTTAGCATATGTTCTCCATGCATACGAAATTTAGTCGGCTCTTGTTGGATGGTATTGAACAATTAGAACAATTTATAGATGATGGATTTATCACAATATAATATACACACATTTTTGTTCATGCATTACCAACGAGAGATTGACTAGTCACTAATTTTTCGCTTCGTAAGGTCACATCCCCATTTGTTTGATTTAGCTTTTGGAAGTTAACTACAAGCCTTACGATTATTAAAATATGTGATTCCTTCAAAGGATTTAATATTTCTGATTCAATGATCTATTGTATCATTTTCAATCTACAAGTTTATTCAAAAAGTCACCTAATAATCAATATTATGATTGTGAAAGGTTTACCGATTTCACTAAATTGTTTTTATTGGAGGCATTGAATAAAAAATAGAATTATCACATTGTTACAATTGTCTCTAAGCCAATAATTAAGTGACTAATGCAAATGGTGGACGATACATATGGGCCTTTGATTATTTTTGTCCAATTGCACGATTATGTCTGATTGAGTGCCTCCATTTGGGAAGGGTCATGAACCTGACCAACACATTAGCCATGGATTTTTTATTTTTCTTGGACATCCATTCTTAAGTCATTTTTGAATTTTGGCTCTACCCTTCACGAGATTTCTCCTGTGGTAATCAATGGAGAGAAGAGGGAGTCATATGTTGGAACCCTAACCCTAGCTTTTCTGCTAGTAAATTTGGTATGAGTTGTTTTCTGGGATAATGTACATGGTAAATTTGGTAACTCTACGAAGGCGCCATTTGTGGCTATTTATTCTATGGTTTTGCAGTAAGTTATACACGCTTTAGTCCGTAAAATGAATAAAAATTAGAGAGCATGAGATTAAAACTCTCCCTAGTCGACATGACTTCACTAGTAGAAGAGGACGTGTGTGAGGCTACATGCACTGACCTACCATGTGATTAATTCTTGGCATGGTTTTCATAAGTGATTCTATGTTCTTGCTTAATATTTTATGGGAATACTATCTACCCCCCTAAGCTGGTAAGAACATCAAAAAATTCCAGGTTCCTCATCCTAGCAACTAGTAGTAAACCATAATTTTCTTCATATTTGGAACAGTCTAATGTGGATATGGGTGTGCATGACTTTTATTTCATCATTAGCGTGAATTCTTAGTGTTCCATACCACTCGTCAAATTAATGCTAAAGGGATTCTAATCTATTTTGTTAATCCTCAACAACATTTGCAACCTAAGGATGCAGTATGGGTATAAAGTCGCGCACACAGTTCACACTTTACACAGCACACACACACAGGACACACACACACACACACACACACATCACACACAGGATTGGTTGTGTTATAAAGTTTACAATAACATATCTGCATGTGTGTATCATGTATATATTTCGACTGTAAGATGGAAAATATGAGCATATATAACATGCATATACAACTATAGGTACACATTTCAAGTTTGTGCATACAAGTTTAGATTTGGGGTTCTTAATTCTTGTATCGTTTCCTTTAAAAAACCCTATCTGTATTGAATGCATATTTTATGGAAAGAAGTACATAAGTTTTTACTGAACGTAGTGAACATATTTTACGCTGTTATTCATTAGTTTAATGATGTTCAATCTAAGTCTCTCTCTAGTCTCTCTCTCTCTCTCTCTCTCTCTCTCTCTCTCTCTCGTCTCTCCTCATCTCTCTCTCTCTCTCTCTCTCTCACTCACACACACACACACACACACACACACACACACAGTTATGATTATCAATATTTATTATTCGATACCTCATTTCTTGGTTTAAGTATCATATTTTACATTTACTCTTCATACTATAAGTGTAATCCACGCCTTTCATTTAGATCCACATCATGGATATACCTCCCTTGATGAAATAATTATATTTAATTTCTATGGAAAATAACTCAAATTACTATAAACCCCGTCGAATAATTAATTGTAACTCAGATTTTGTAAACTAGGTTTTAATAAAATTTAAAGGTTTTGTAAACAAATATATATTGATTCAGCTATCCAAATTTCAACTCCACCCAGTTTTCTAGTTCGGATAAATTTGGATTTGAAATTCAAGTATGGAGTGATTTTTCAGTGTTTTTCTAAGCATGGAATAAAATTTGTCAAGGTATTAATCATAATTTGGTTTATATTATTCAAAGAGATTTATAATTTTATGGTGACCTTTCAAGTACCACTTTCTATTTATCTTGTTATTACCTCTTCATATAACATCCATATTCATTTAATAATTGTTTTATAAATTATCTTATCCTCAAATATGTCTTGTAGATAGAACTTTGTAACCCTCATAATCCTAGGTTCTATAGTCTGCATAATATTATAGCAATAATTCATTTCAAACAAAAAATTAATTTCCCTATACTTGTAACGTGCTTCTTATATATTTTAATTTAATTTGTAACACATAGTAAGGTTCGATGCATGTACTGGTATAGATTAATATTTTTTTCCTTCTAACTAGATCCCTTAAACCTTTATGCTAAACATTCTGTAAGAAGATATTTTACTTATCCCTCTCCCTGGTTTCATTTCCTCATGCTAAATTAACAGGGATTAACATTTCCTAGGATGTATTGCTATATATTCACATAAATATATTTATTGTAGGAACATGTTCTTGTTAGATTTAATGGAATATGGTATTTACTCCCTCCATCATTCCACTACAAAATAGTCTTGATGGTCTCAAATTTATGACACCAGATCTAAACTGATACATATACACCTAAATACAGGATGCACAAAACACAATTCACGGGGCTTATTCTTAACATGCCCCAATTTTGAAACAAATAAATACCTGACCTCGATCTACCTAATCAACTCTTACAACCAAATGATTATTAGAATTGTTTTAGAATCTCCAACTAATGAAATAAATGTGGGTATGAACTATGGACTTCATCATAGTCCTCCTAGGTAGTTCTCTCTTCTTAATATTGGTCCCACTAGACCTTAAACTAAGATACTTCCTTGTTTCAGCAAGTGAAGCTTGTGAACTCAACACCTATAGGGGATTAACTAGAAGCACTCTTCAAATCCTCTACATATAGATATTTCCAATAAATAACATGAGATATGCATAGCAGCATGATAATCATTTTAATAAAGGACACATGAAACACATTGTGTAATGGAGATAGAGTGGAGGTAATGTACAAAGTATATATGCCACTAGGTTGACCACTTTGAGAACATCTAATGGTCCTATATAACGAGGTGTAGTTTGGAAGACTTTCCAAACTTGATAGAGATCTTCTTTGGTTTAACTGTCTAGAAAAAATTTATATCACCTACATGCAAACTCTCTAGGAATTTTTTTCCTATATATGCATAAATCTTTTGTCCTATTTGTAGCCTCAAATACGTGTTGCCTAGTCAATTTTACCTACTCTTCCATGTTAAGCATAAGCATGTATCAGGACCTATAACCACCCTATCCTTCTAACTATAATCCCAAATGATAGGTTGCTGAACATTTTCTCCCATATAAAGCCTCAAAAGGAGCCATACCTAATGTCGAATGATGTGAGTTATTTGTAAGAAAACTCAACTAATATAAAATCTTCCCATTTGTATTATTGAATCCATATAATAAATCCTAAGCATGTCTTCAAGAACTTGCTTCACCCTTTATGTTTGACCATCTGTCTCTGGGTGATAATCAAGAAAAAAAATTCAATTTATTCCTTAAAGCAGTGTGCAAGGTTTGCCAAAACCTTGACGTCATCCGAGTATCTCGATCAAAGGTAATCTTCTTCGACAGTCCACGCAAACGAAAAATCTCTTGAAAAAATCTCTTTGCCAAAACCGGCAAGTCATCTTTTAAATTCCTTGAATTGAAATGGGTACCTTGGTGAGTTTATCCACAACCATGAATATAACATCATGTTTGTTCTTGGACATCGGGAAGTCCTTGAACAAAATCCATACTAATAACTTTGCCACTTCCGTTCAAAAGGTTCATGTGGGTACAACAACCCTGTCGGATGAACGTGTTCAACTTTAACTCTCTGATACTCCAAACATTTTGAAACAAAACTTACGACATCCTTTTTAATCCCTGGTAAAAAAATACAACTGTTTGAGGTCAAACATCATCTTCGTCACACTTGTGTTACTTGAATAAGGATCATTATTTGCCTCCTCCAATTGTAGGGTCCTTAATCCATCAAGGTTAGGTACATACATTCTGCCGTGGAATCTATGAAGTTCCATTTGTATCAAATTGGTAACCCTCGTATCTACGATCCGAACTATCAGTCTCCAACGCAGACTTGACCTTCTCATAAAAAGTATTTGATGATAGCTTACTCAAAATTTGTTGTCTAAAAGTGGTCCTCATTGAGGCCATGACCGCTATATGTCTTCTCCTGCTAAGGGACATCCATAACTCGGTTTTCCTTGCCCTTAATGTAGCTTATATAAATCATACTCACTAAAAAATTCTAACCAACGCGGTTGTCGTGTGTTCAAGTTAGGTTGAGTGAAGATATATAACAATCCTAAATGATCTATTTATAACACAAAAGGATTTCCCAAAAGGAATTGCCTCCACATCTGTAAGGCATGCACCATAGCTATGAGCTCTAGGTCATGCAGGAGCATAATTCAACTCCCCTTGCTTAATCTTTCGTGACTCGTAAGCCACTACTTGATTTTCTTGCATCAAAAACCCCCCAAAACTTTCACTTGATGCATCTATGACAATGGTGAATTCTCCATTAGGGTGTGCAACTTTAAAAATTAGTGCAGATGTTAACTTTTCCTTAAGAAGTTGGAAAGTTTTTTCACAATTCTATGTCCATACAACCTTCTTCCCTTTCTTTTGCAATGAGGTAATATGACTGCCAATATTAGAAAATCCTTCTACAAATTTCCTATAGTACCGTGCAAGTCCCATAAAGTTGTGAACTTTGTACACATTCCTAGGTGTAGGCCATTCCATGATAGCTTTTATCTTTTCTAGATCAGCTGAAATTCCATCTATTGAAATAATATGGCTTAGATAGTGCACTTTTCTTTGGAAGAAGAAACATTTTGACAACTTGGTGTGAAACTTGTACTGTCTCAATCTTTGCAATACCAACTGCAAATGTGGAACGTGCTCTTCTTTTGTCTGTGAATGGATCAATATATCATCCAAGAAGACTAACAAAAATCCATCTAGGTAATCTTTGGACACACTATTCATTAAATTCATGAAAGTTGTTGTGCATTCGTGAGTCTAAAGGGAAGAACTGTGAACTCATAATGACCATACCTGATGCGAAAAGTTGTCTTAGGAATGTCACTTTCCTTGATCCTCAATTGATGGTACCCTGATCTCAAATTAATTTTTTGAAAATACATGTGTTCCTCGCATTTGATCGAAAAGATCATCAATGCACGGTAAAGGATATCTATTCTTTATTGTTGCCTTGTTCAACATCATGTAGTCAATGCAAAGTTTGAGTGTTCCATCCTTCTTTTTCATGAAAATAACTGGTGCTACCCAAAGTGAAACACTAGGATGGATCAATCCTTTAGCTAACAACTACAATTGCGCTTTTAATTCAAACAATTTGGTGTAGTCATTCGATATGGCGTTTTAGACTTAGGTTCTAATCCTGGAATGATGTCTGTAGAGAAATCAAATTTTCTATGTGGAGGAAGCCTTGGCAATTTCTTTGGAAATATATCACTAAAATCTACCTCAGTTGTACTACCTATGTATTTCTAATAATAAAACGAATAGGCATAAAAATCTGAATCTCTGTTACAAGCAAAAAAACATAGTCTACTTGTAAGAACATAAAATTGATACGGTCATTAATCAACATGAAATATACTCAATATATCAAATTAGTCTTATCAATATTTTCAATGTAATATATCAATAAGGTTATAGAAGACTCTTTTTTGCAACCTTGTGAATGGATCCTTAAGTAATCTTGAATGGTCTCCATAAGTTGTCCTGCAAATTTCTACTGAGCAGTTGGTAAGCTGTAGTATGCGAATTGACAAATGTGTACTTGCAAAAAATCCTCGGAGGATTAGGGATAGGATGAACTTCTACTATATATTAGCAGTAACGTGGTTCGATTGATTATGTTTAAATCCCCGGGATTAGTTAGAATGTTACCTACTAAACTAACTTTTTATGAATTAATTCAGCAGTAATGCAAGTGCTCATCTCATAAGGAAGTAGTAATGGAATTAATTACAGAAGTTACATCCAGAAAGGTGGTTGTACATGTAATTAAATTTCCCCCACCTATATAGGATTCTAGAAGTGTAGTTTACTGAACTAGTGAATTGAAGTCCATGTGGGGTCCAAAGTGGTTGTTGACTAGGATGTGCACACTAACTAATTAATAAATTATAATTAAACTAGCAAAATGGGTACTAGGGAATAACTTAATTAATCCAAAGGGTACAATGTGTACGATTTAATCAATTTAATAAATTGATCACAAATGGGTAAATAATCAAGCATGTACGTAGGATAAATAGGAACAAGTGGACTAATAACTGAGTGCAATTTTGGGGTGTTGTACATTCCTTTACAACTTCAGCTTTAGGAGTGATATTATAAAGTAATAATACTTTAAATATACAGTAATGCCTCTAACTGTATTCCAAAACAGCGACGTGAAAAGTCAAATTGTCTTCAATCACAATTTGATCTTTTTTGACCTCATTAACGAATCATTTGTACGCCCCGGCAAGTAGGAAGTGGTGAAGGAATTCACCTTCAACTCTTATTGGGTGATGTCATATAATATGTGTTCCATGATAACTTCACCTACTACATTATACTTTTTTGTGGGAACAAGGATGGGACCTAGCCTATATCTTATATTTTGGATACTTATTCACATGAGCAATTTCTCTCCCATTCTCATTTATTACACAGATGAATTTATCTTACAATTTTTAATGTAGGAGTTTGGATTCTTAAGTTCTATAGGTATTCCTAGGCTTGCATCATTTAGTTCCTTCATCTTCCTACCTCCACATATAAACTTTTCTGCACACTTTTCTCAATGGTATCCAAGTCCATGGATTATTCATGCAACGCTCTTGTGCTAGTGATTTTACGTCAAAACATTTCCTCTGCATTAAACCATTTAGAAAAATCCACATGTAAAGTTTCAATATTTGTCCTAGACATGACAAAAATATTTAGCTTCATCCCGCTTCCTATTGGTAGTTGTGACATTAAAATCAGTCAATGAAGTCATATTCTTCAAATATGGCGTGAATGTCATGTTGACTCATGCCATTGTGCAAATGTCATTTAGGTTGTCTTAGGGATAATTGATGAAGCATAGTGATCCCATTCTATCATATAATCATCATTGTAATTTGCGTCCTTTAAAATCCGTAGGATTAGAATTTTAGGATTCCAATAAATACAGATTTAATCAACTTACATATTACATAATGTTACGATAAATATTTAAATAAACATTACATCATAACATAAATAAGTAAAGAAATACTTACAGGAAATAAATAACAGAGGTGACACAATATTTATAGTGGAAAACCCTAATAGGGTAAAAACCACTTTGAAAATAACCTTTTACTTCAGAGAACTTATTTTACATCCAGTAAGATCACCTCCTCCTTTGAAACCCTATTTACCAAGGGTAAAACCAAATCACTTGATTTGCACACCTTTGATATATTTCTCCGAATATATCAAATGAGGACCTAAAGTCCTTTTTATATAAGGTGATCGGGTATGTCTCCCGACCCACCTTTTCAACCTAAAATGGTTGACACATACACCTAGGTTTATAATATTTAATATTAGAAATATAATCATTTCATGATATTAAATATTTAACCTAAAGTATATACCTAGGTTAGCATATTTAATAATAGAAATATAAATATTTCATATTATTAAATATTAACCTATATATTAGTGATGGACCCATATACATTAAGGGTTGGCCAGACCACTTAATCATTATGTTCCAACACTCCCCCTTAATGTTAAGTGGGATAACATAACATATGCCAATAGATTACCTGCCCGTGGTACACTACAGGATTTACAATCCTTAAACCATAAAGGTTTTAGGCTAGCATATCGGTTGAAGGAATTATAACACCTTCATCATACTCAATTTACCTTTTGGTACAAAAGGATTTGGAATCCCAAAGATCATCCCATGATCAGTGGCTAAGTATGATTTGTGAGTTTTACATGTTCTCACAGGTTCTCATAAAAGGTTATTGAACCCAAGCATATAGGAGCCTTTTACAACCAAGGACCTCCTTAACAATATGCTTGTACTGGATGTTTACCAGTAAACTCAATAGCACTAAAGAGTTTACTGAAGACCACCTTTAAGATCTTTCTACACTTCTTTCTAAAAAAGAAGCCGAGGAGGTATACATGCCCGAAAGTCTTTTTACACTTGCCCAAAGGTCTTTTTTTACACTTTCCCAAAGGTCTTTTACAAATGCCCAAAGGTATTTTTACAAAAACCAAGTTCCATTAGGAGGTGACATTGTCATGCACACTCCCCCTCAATGGAAACTCTGACAATCCAAGTTTTTCACGAAAGTGACAAAACTTTGCAGCACTCAGGGACTTTGTGAAGATGTCAGCAACCTGCTCTTCAGTCAACATGAACTTGAGATTTATCTCATCACTTTGCACCTTCTCACGGGTGAAGCGTATATGTATCTCAATGTTCTTCATCCTCTGATGTTGAACTAGATTCTTAATCAAGAGTAATACAACTCTGACCACCACATAGAAGAGAAATACTTCCTTTAGCTTCCATGTGTATCTCTACCAACAACCGTTGCAGCCACATGGCTTCTTTACTTCTTCCATTGTACTTCTCTGCCTCAGTAGAAGAAATGGAGACTGTTGATTGTATTTTTTGTTCCAAGTAATGGTTCCTACACCAAAAAACTTGAACACATATCCAGTATATTTTATAACACAACATCAGTATGGTTAGAATCACAAAATCCATATAAGATAGCATTTTCATTCTTAGTATAATGCAACCCATAATTGATTGTTCCTTTCAAATATCTAAAAATTCTTTTTACAAGATTCCAATGATCTCTAAAAAAGGTTCCTGCATAAACCTTGAAGTAATTCCTACTGTATAGGAAATATCTGATCTAGTTATAGTTAGATAAATCAAACTATCAACTAACAACGTATATAAAATAGGATCAACCTTTTTCATATGCAGATTTAGGATCAATATTTATTCCAACTTCCATTGAAGTAGAAAATGGTTTACAATCAATCATAAGAAACTTTTTCAATACAATGGTTGCATATTGTGTTTTGAAAAATAACAATAGAATGAAATACAATCATACAAATAACATGATGTGAGAGACCTAACTCATTCATTTCAAAGTACTGCTTCAATTTCTCTTTAATCCTATGAATTAAATCAGAATTGTCACCAGTCATAAGAAAATCATCAACATATATACATATAATGATAATA
The DNA here is from genome assembly GCA_019776745.2 of Taxus chinensis. Classification (NCBI taxonomy): domain Eukaryota; kingdom Viridiplantae; phylum Streptophyta; class Pinopsida; order Cupressales; family Taxaceae; genus Taxus; species Taxus chinensis. The sequence continues at coordinate 260,101,352 of CM034157.1, read as the reverse complement.
TGTGAGCCTTATTGCTTAATGAATATATCATTGTTAGAAGAACAATTAACAAAACCTAACAGTTTAAAGAAGGAAACAATGTTCGCATACCAAGCTCTAAGAGCTTGTTTTAAACCATACAAGGATTTCTCAACTTACAAACATAGTTTTCTTTACCAGTTTCTTCAAATCCTTTAGGTTGAAACATGTAAAGTTCTTCTTTTAAATCACAATTCAAAAAAGTATTTTTCTTATCCATTTGGTGGATTTCCCACCCAAATTGAGCAGAAATTGCAAATAAGGCCCTAACAGTACTCATTTTAGCTACAGGAAATGTCTCAACATAATCAATACCAGGTTTCTGAGTGAAACCTCTAGCAACAAGTCTAGCTTTATGTTTGTTAATACTACCATCAACATTATATTTTACTTTGTATATCCACCTAGACCCTATAATACTTCACGGCTCAGGTTCATACAAGGTAATTAATGCATGGTACATATGATGGCTTCTGGTCATTTTCCTAAGGTTAATAGGATTTGAACTTTCTAACATAGATTGAGCCCAATTTAATTTCTTATCTAGGAAGATAAGAGTTTCAGAAACATCTATAGCATCAAAACATCATCATGACCATTTACTAAATCAGAATCAAAACCATCATTTAGAAGCATTTAATGAAGTAACTTCAAGAGAAGAAGACAACACATGTAAACCTTTCACTAGATTATATCTATACATTTCATATAAGCTTCGATAATTAACATGTCCTAACCTTTCATGCCATAGTTTTGAATTATTCAAACTTTGAGATATAAAACAAGATGCAGAAGAGAAATCATCAAAAATATACAGACCATTTCTTTGAATTCCTTCAGCTATTATACTCTCATTACTATCCTTGATATACCAAGTATCCTTCATGCATGGATTCTAGTTGTGTCCATACCTCTTTCAGATGTTCGATATTACCAATGTGTAGAAGGTACTCATCGTTCACATTGCGTAAAATCATAGAAAGAGCCTCCTGCATTCATTGCAAGAATGCATTCATGTTATCTACAGTTGTTTGATGACCGGTGGGAGCAACCTCAGATCCAGAAACAATCGTCTAGAGTTTCCTCACCATAAATTTTGTTTTGACCCAAATGTTGTAGTTGGTTTCATTCAGGATCTGGGTTTTGTCAAGACAGAAATAGCTGGACGTCATTGTTTTCCTAAACTTGTAAAACACACCCCATTATAATATACAATGTACCATAGAGTTAGATACATATTTATCGATAATAAAAACAACACTTTTAATAGAATCAGATCTAAATTTTATAGATCTAAAGAAACTATTTGATCATAACTAATTATGTCATTACAATGCATACTAATTAACCTCCCATGATCAAAATAATAACCCGCAATATAAAGGGCTCTGCATTATACCCCATATTTATATAAAAAACATTTCCGACCATATAGAAGTGAAGAAGAGACCCCTAAGAATGCATAACAACTTCAAATTTTTGAAAAAAAATTAATGTAGACAAAGATCCGGCCAGCTTAAATTTGACGTCTAAATGACCATCATAATGACTTATTTTTTGGTCTGTCGTGACGGTCATTTGACCGTCAATTTTAACACAATGAAAGTTTCCTAGAACCTACGAGCTTAAATTTGACGTCTAAATGACCATCATATTGTCTTATGTTTGGTCTACCGTGACGGTCATTTGACCGTCAAATTTAATGAAGCCAAAACTTGTGTATTTCCAGAATGTGAAATTCCATAAATTTCTTCTTTTGTATAATATTAGGGAGGTTATATTTTAATACATTATAATAACCTATTATAATTTATAATGTAAAAATATATACACTTTTTTTATATAAAAAAAAAGGTATATAGTTTATAAAATGTAAATAAAAATAACATATAGTTCATAAAAATTATAAACTATAGTATATTTTTTAATATAAAAAAACACATAACCCTTATTAAAGGGGTTTAAAGGACATAGACCAGGTTAAAAGAATTTTACCAGGTGCAAGTAGATTTATGAGAGTATAGATTAACCTGCATATTTTACAGAGGGGACAAGTAATTTCACCCGACCAATGAAATAAATTGAAATCCCTATTTTCATGAACCTTGTCTCCTCCCTTCATTTACTCTTAATTTTACCCTGCACACATTTAAAACTATGGAAAGATTGTAAAATATTTTATATAATTCCTACAAGCTAAAAACTTTAAAACTTTTATGTGGCTATAACTACCAATATTTTAATAAATATTTACCACACTTCACGTGGGCCACCAATAAACTAGCTTTTTTTAATAAAAAAATTCTCCATTTATACTTGAGAATTCCACATTTATACCTGAGATATTATCTCATTTTATTCTCCACTCCCACTCTTATATAATAGAAAACCTTTAAATACGTTTATTTATATAGCTTTTATAAACTATAAGATATAAATGAATGGGGCCGCCCCCTTACATGGATAATATAAATGGTTAGGGACACATGTTAGGTTTTATTTAATAAGTATTAAGATTTAAAAAGTAATCCCTTCATGGCCAAGCAATAAACACGGCCCCCTTACTAAAAAAAGTAAGCACTTAGGTTTTTTTTAAAAATATATATAAACCAAATCTAATAAAATTTATATTTTAAGCGGTTTAAACTAACCATATATATAAAATATGATTCAAACTTAGGTTTGTTTCTTTAAAAAAAAACTTTTTAAAATATATATGCCTAGATTTATAAGTTAAGTTTAAATATGATTTAAACTTAGGCTTAGAATATGGTCTGTTGACTCTTCCCTCAATCCCATGTAATTTTAATATGGTTTAAGGATTTTAATATATAGTTTTTTTCTAAAACTATATAAATTTTAATATGATGTTTATATAAATTATTATATAAACCTTATTCTATATTATATATATATTTTATTTAAAAATAATAATATAGTTTTCAAATTATATAGGATATAGTTATAGATTAACTATAAACTATAGTTTTTCAAATCAAATCCTTTTAGAGGGGACCAAAGAACATGGGTATGAATTTACCTTCTGAAATATTTAACCTGCAAACATTTGAAATTATAGAAAACATGAAAATTATTTCATATAGTAATAAATCCTTTCTTTTTCTGTATGTGATTTTCACGCAGGTAAATATTTGAAGCCCCTTTCACCTGTGCACACATCAATCTCCAAACAAACATTAATTCCATATAATTTACAAAATGTAAATGAAAGTAAGAATCATATCATATTACATCTCCCCCCCCCCAAAAAAAAAATTAGGGATTTAAAATTGAAAAACCCTAAAAATTTTACCGAGAGTTTAATTGCACAAATGTAATGCCAAAATAAATTGGGAAAAAAAACAAACTAGATACTTTTAAATACCCTTTCGGGTTGGTTGAAAAAACATGTACAAATTAAATAAATAAAATACAAAACATTTGATCTTAATTTATTTAATTTACCTCGCTCTGTTACCATGTTAGAATTTGAGGATTCTAATAAATACGGATTTAATCAACTTACATATTATATAATGTTACAATAAATATTTAAATAAAGATTACATCATAACATAAGTAAATAAAGAAATACTTACAAGAAATAAATAACACAGGTGACACAATATTTATAGTGGAAAACCCCAATAGGGTAAAAACCACTTTGAAAATAACCTTTTACTTCAGAGAACTTATTTTACATCCAGTAAGATCACCTCCTCCTTTGAAACCCTATTTACCAAGGGTAAAACCAAATCACTTGATTTGCACACCTTTGATATATTTCCTGAATATATCAAATGAGGACCTAAAGTCCTTTTTATATAAGGTGATCGGGTATGTCTCCCGACCCACCTTTTCAACCTAAAATGGTTGACACATACACCTAGGTTTATAATATTTAATATTAGAAATATAATCATTTCATGATATTAAATATTTAACCTAAAGTATATACCTAGGTTAGCATATTTAATAATAGAAATATAAATATTTCATATTATTAAATATTAACCTATATATTAGTGATGGACCCATATACATTAAGGGTTGGCCAGACCACTTAATCATTATGTTCTATAGAGTGGAGTTCTCCTATGAAAGAGAAGTCAACTCTAATCTTCAACAACCTCTCACTTATCTCTCCCAATCCCTATTCTCACTCAACAAACCTAGAATCTCTCTAAGAGATCTCTACGAGTTGTCACCAACTCATTATTTGCATAATAATAATGTTCACATTATTAAACTATTCCTAACACCATGTTCGTCCCATGAACATCCACTTCTAGTCCAATATGAGAGCTCAATCCCATAATAAACTGGTGGATTTAAAATTGCTCATCATTTTGGTACTAGGGCACATATTTAAGAAGTTTAATAAACTTCTCCTAATATTGAGCAACTGTCAAATCTCCTTGGACTATATTATGAAATTTTTTCACTTTCTTATCAAAATATAGTTGTGGTAGCCATCTTTTCCTAAAAATAGTCACAAATAACTCCCAAGTGGTATTTACTGCACTCAATTTTTTTTGGCCTTTTTGTTGTTCCACCAAGTGGACGATTCACCTGTCAACTAATATGTATCCCATAATGGCTTTATTTCCTTTGAGAAGTTTTGAATCTCTAAATACTTCTCCATTTCAATTATCCATGTTTCATCTCTATCTCTTAATACCACTACTACGTACTTAGGAAGAACAATCCTCTTAAGGTCCTTAGTCAGTTCTATCTCAAATCTATCCCTTTTAGGCTCATGTTCACAAGTATGATGATGAGAATTTTTCATGGCACACTCATCACCCTGTTTAGATGTGTTTCCCTTATTATCCCCAGCATTTTATCTCCTTATTTGAAGTATTTTTCTCAAGTGTAGCGATCATGTCTCATGTGTCAGTCGCTAAGGAAAGAATTTGACCCAAACTTTCATGTTGTTTCCTAGCATCTTATTCTGACACATGTGGAATTTCATTCATGTCAATGGCATTGTTAGCTTCACCACTTCCTGATACTCCTCTTGTTGTTTCTATTTCATATCTTGGCATATCATAAGAAATTAATTACAATCTAGGAAAACGTAGTGAACACATATAAGTGATTTAATTTAATTTGAATGAAATCTAAATATTACAGAGTCACTACTGAACCAAATAATGTATAAATGTTGGAATATAGGAATGACATGAGTAAACTAAGATTTAAAATATGAAACCATAATCAAGAGATGAGGTAAGAAGACTTAGCTAGTTTACACTTGATCTCTAACCAATATGGACTAGGAAAAGTGTAGAACAAGCTGGGAAGAGTGTCGTTTCTACTCACAATAAATTCTGAAATGTAGGAATGAGGTTGAACATGGGTTCCCATGGTAGGATAGGGGCCCCTCAGTGTTGAATACTAATTTTGGGTACATATGACTGCTCAAATGATCATAATCTGGTTTTTTATGTGTCATAAGATCATCATTGTTACTTCATGTTGATCACTTGAGAGTCACTCCTTGAATGCTAAAGGTACCTGTAACCTGTAAAATATAAGTTCACCTACACAAGTCCATAAACTACATCAAACCTAAAAATAAATATGTAATATGGGGAGTCGAACTAACCACTGCGGTCACCCCAAGAGTGAACTTATGATCAAGCGCTTTACTACATCTTAGACTCCATGTAGTTCTGGTGAGAGCGTGTAGAAATTGTGCCCTAATGATTCCACCTTGTGCAAGTTGCACTTGATAGTGGTTGTAGATAGAATGTAGAAATGTAGTAGACATGTGTGGATGGAATATAATAGACTTCCCCTTCCTATGTAGTGTATGCATAGTTGTATGCATCCCTTTTCCCTTGAATGGATGTTAGATGAATTCTTTGAGTGCTTTAGGTGCCTTTGGAATGCAAGCTTAGGTGATGATAGTAATGTTTAGTGTTTGGTCCTTGATTTTGAACACATAACTATGTATTTATATGATTCCCTTGTTTGAATTTCCTAATTGAAAACTGAAGGCCATCCCATAAGTGAAAATATTCCCAAAAGAGTAAAAGAGACCCAAAATAGTGACTAAGGTGAGGAAGGGACATAAGCACCTGAGCATTGTTGTCCAAGCTAGGTGCCGGTGTCTGAATCCATGAAAGATAAACAAGTAAAGTTATGACTGGGTTGTAGGGTGTGTAAGAATAAATAGAAAACATAAGATAAAGAAAAGAGGTCAAATATAGTTTCCCACCACTAATTTTCTTTCTTATGACTCATGTAAATGCTAGCATGCTTTTAGGACCTATAAATGTACCCAAGTGCGTGATTTTGTGTCTACATTTCCCTCACTTTATGTTGTTGAGTGAATACTCAATAACATAAAGTAGATAAGATATGCGTACATGATTAACCATGTAGAGCGTGCGGAGAAATGCATGTTGAATGGACAAGTGAAGCATAAAATGATGCAAAATGAAGTGGAGATGGGAAAGGAAAGTGACCCTAGGGGTGAAGCATATGCATTGTACCATGTTGTCATAGCTTGTGATTGCTACTTCTTGTAAGGATTGACTTGTAAAAGAAGAGTAAGAATGTAGTCAAAGTTATGCATATGATAAATTAGAGAAAAATTGCATAAGTATGTAAAAGTGTGTAAAGGAAAGTGTGCACCTGATGTATAAGAGTGTAAAGGATAGAAAAGTGTCCTAAAACGATGCTGTAGAGTGAGTGATCACATTTTTTGGGTGATATCACACTAAGTGCAAGTTTTTTGGGCGATCTCATGAAAAGAGCGAGTTTTTTGGGCGATCTCCCGCTAAGTGCCAGTATTTTGGGAGATCTCTGAAGTGTTACTAGATCCATAAGAACAATGATAATCTCACACTGATTACAGCATCACATATAGATGGAGAGACTACTCCTATTTTGGGAGGCTGTCCTATTCTCCCTATAATTATCTCTACAAACTCCTATATTTACTGAGTTGTTTGGATTGAAAATCTGACATGTAAACATATTAGTTATAGCATGTTTAATATGAACAACTTATGTCAACCTACTAACTATAAAACATTCATTATACAATAATTACTAATGTAGATTATTATTGATCTACATACAAATGTGGAGCACTTATTGATTTCTTAGGACATTAGTGCTTAGTGCGAAGGGGACAAACCCAGACACTTTTGTCTTGCATTGCTCATGCATCTGGTGATTGTGTTGTGACATGATGACCAAAATCACGATTCTGGATGGTTTTGCAAACGGTTGACCAAAACACGAGAATGGTTGTTTGTGCATTATGGTTTACCTATGACCATTGTATGTGATGGTTTATGTCAAATGGTTTACCAACTATTGGTGCTCAAATTAATCTCGCCCCTATTTGGTTAAGATTTTCCATCGTTGTCTGTTATATTTTTCTACTTTTCCTATGGGTGTGTGAGTTGGCATTTTGGTTCTTCTATGTATGGTTTAGTCTTTCCTCTTTTTCAGTTGAGGATCATGTCTAGATGTGCATTATTTTGAAGTTTCTTGTGTGAACCTAATTCTATTTTAAGTTTTGAAGTTGGAGGGATCACCTGTTGTAAAATATTCTGGGTCTTGTCTTTTCATTTGCATTTTTCTCCCATTTCCAGTTGATATGTGGTAGCTCCCAATTTATTTTGGTATGGCAGATCTAATTTGCAAACTTGTAATTTTCTATCGCATTCACAAAATGCAAAATCAACCCTGTGACCCGATAAATATTCAAAATCATAAAGTAGCACAAGCAATTTCTCAATTAGTATCCAAGAGTGTACATTTGTCACAATTTGAGTGGATGCGGGGAAGCACACATATTTGTAGTTTTTGCATTAAGGAGGAAAAGAGTAGGGGTGTAAAAATGGTTCCCGAGACCTGCAAGGGACACGTGGCTCCTTTTATACAAAATTCAGGGGTGCGGGTTGTTGGAGCCCTCAAACATTTTTGGTATTGAATTGGAAATGAAATAAAACTATAGAAAAGGACCACAACCCCGCTATCACCCAAATGCAACCACATGTTGAGCCCATTTTTAAAGCCAAAAGTGGATGGGTGGGTCAAGTTAGCCAAAAATGTGTAACTTCTAAAAATACTGCAAAACTACAAAAAGTGCCCCCGAGCTTGCATTAGCGAAAAGTCTTTTCCATGTGGACAACTCATTTTCAAAGTTGAGAATGGTGGAATGAATGGTCACGATGCAATGCATTTATTTCTTCCACCATTAATGTAGCTATGAAAATCAAGGACGTTTTAAAGTTTGTGAATGCTTTCATCTTTTATTACCAATTTGTTAGATTTTTGTTGCTACCTTTTGTGATTTTCATGGAGAACTAACATGTTTTTAAATGTGAATCTTGAATTGCAAACCTAAGGACTGAAAAGGCTATCAATTTGGATTTAAATTGCTCAGGAACTCGTGGGTTGATTAGTAAGAACTTATAAATTCATGTGTTTCTCCTTCATTGGCAAGTTGGTTTAAAGTAAAGTTAGGGTTTTTGAAGATGAAGACCATGTCATCTTCATTCTCAGTTGCATCAGGGGTCACGAGTGATTTGGACAAGATTATAGACATGGACTTGATGAGTGCTGATCTAAATGATTTTCTTCAGAGACTTAATAGCCCCCATAAGAGTGAATCCCTAAAGGAAATTCAAGATAGTCACATTTCTTTAGCTAGGTGTTATCCCACCATCGGTTCATTGCCCAGAATTGGTGTGGCATTGTGCTATGAATTATGATCCCAAAAAGAGGGAAGTATTAGATGGGAGTGGGGATGCAGTTTTGACATTGACGCCTGCAGCCATTAGAATAATGTTAAAATTTCCTGTAATCACCAACCTGATCACCATTGCTATCAAATTAGCCTTACAGGATTATGAAGTAAATAAAAAATATTATGGTAAGATCATAAATACAAAGTGGCTCATCACAAAAAATACAAAAGCTAGAATCCCTAAAAATCTAGTTAGGGCACAGTTTGTTGAAGAGGTTGAAGATGTCATTGTGTTATTAAGTCGAATGGCGGGTTTGGAAAATGTAAATGAATTTAAGGAATGGATAGTTACTTACATATGGATCATTTTGGAGAGAAAGGGGAGCATTTTTTGGGCTAATTTCATTGCAGAAGCACTCCATGGCCACATGGTCACCTTAGCAGCAAAAATTGAGATGGGTGACAATTTAGGGCTAGAATTTTATATGATGACTTACTTAATTTACAATGTTTTGGGCATAGACGTTTCCCATGTTTGTCACCACGTGTAGATTTCAAGCAGTGCCAAATGCATGAAATATTCCCTCAACTACAACTGATCAACTGGAGTGGGAATGTGAGGTTAGTTAATGATGATTTCTTTGCCCCAATCATTTGTCTTTTCAAACCAGAGTGGGGACAGTATAGAATTTCCAAACAAGCCAAAAAATTGATTTTGGAGTAAAGGTGCTACTTCATTCAATATAAAAAGTTCACATACATAAGGGTTAGTGGTTTTGAAGCCAAGCCTTGTAAGTTTCCTAGGTATTTAGATGATAAATTGGCTTTATGTGAACTTGCAAGGCAGCTAACACCTATGCATAAATTGATTGCTGGAAGGCATAAGACAAATATCAAATTCCCTATTAGAATTGGAAGGTATTCATGCCCTTCCATCATAAAAGCCACGTTGATTGAAGATGAAATACAAAAGTTTGACATGGAAAAGTTTGAGGCAAGGGCCAACTATGACATCAGATGGGTATTCAACAAAATTGTGAATACTTTTGAGCATGAGCCTCAGTTTGAATATTATTGGATGAATTGTAGGGATGAAGAAGAGGTCAGATTAAGGGATTTATCCAGAATGACCCTTTCACAAATAATAGATTTCAAAATTGTAGTTATCCCAGAAGGAATTGTGGATGATCCACATACAGTAAGCAAGTATTATGTTGATCAGAAGGTGGAAGCACAACCCATAATCCCTCCAGATTGGAATGAGATAGAATCTGATGATTCTTATATAAGGATAACTGATGTAATGAGAATAACTTTGAATTGGTTAACATAAAAGGGCATTGAATTTTCAATTCAGAATACCATAATCTTAAATAACTTCAGGATTTTGGGAAACTTGAATGATGATATCCCACCCTTGAAGGATGGATTAGATAGAATGGATCCTTTGGGAGGAAAGGCCCCTGATTTCCCCTCAAAAAGGCCCACTCTTGAACTCATAGATGAGTGGACCTCAACTACTAGTGGGACTGGTACTCCTATGTCAGTTATTAGGCAAAATACTGAAAACATGCTTTTAAAATCTATGGAAAATGCCCCCATTACTTTTGTAATGCCAATCCAAGAAAAGGGGAAGGGATTATCATCCCATGTAGTTTTCTCAGGTGTTTCACCAAAACCTCATAGTACTGAGAAATTAATGAGTGGAGCCATAACAAGTGGTCTTACTCAACCCAAGCCGCATAATGAGAAAAGAGAAGCACCTGATCTAAAAAAAATTGAAAGGGTGCACACAAGAAACATAAGGTTGCTCATGTACCAGTTTTGGTGAGAGTAGGTGCCCACACGCCCAAAAATCACAAGCACATAAGATGTAGTAATTGATCATCCTATGTTTGAAAGGAGTGATGTTTATCAAGCACAACATGCCCCATCACTTCCACAATTTTAACAATCAGAGCTTCTATTCCTACCTCTATCCATGGAAGAAACAACAGTGAAAACCACTTAAGATCAAGCAACCTAGGAAAATTTTGCAGATAGTTCAGTAAGTAGCTAAATCTTAACTCCATGTATGAAAACATCTGAGACCCTTCATACTAAGGATATGAGTATGCCTTCGTTTAGAACATTGTATGAATCTGCAAAGGCCCAAGTTGATGTAATTGATGTTGATACTGGTGAGGTATGTTCTATGTTTGATGCACTCAAATTATCTATGAGTGAACCATTGATGACACCAGTAGATGACCTCCAAACAAGTAAGGAAATAGAGAGAAATACTCATCCATTAATTAGTAAATAAAAATCTCAAGCAACAAATGTTCCTTCTATAAGACAAGTGGTTACAGAATCAGATAAACCAGAATTTCTTAGTGAAGAAGATGTTAATGCAGAGGTGTTAACAAAAGAGATTGTTTCTATTTATGTTGAAGTTACTAAGGCTGATGAACTTTCTCAAAAGGGAAAATATGTTTTTGAAGAGAAAGTAGAAGTAGCACAAACCACAACTGCTGGCGAGAAAAGCATTGCTGATAAAGACATACAACCTCTAGATGGAAATGTGAAGTTGGCTTCAGATGAACAACCTACCATGACATTACCAGGAGCATCATTAGAGAATAAGGAAGGTGGGATGCCAACTCAACAAATTTTGAGGAAGGAATAGCTCACAAGCTAGTTGGTAACACAAGAAAATGTTGTAGGAAAAGTGGGGTCCAGTATGGTATCCATTGAAGAAATAAGGAAGGAATCTCCCCTGACTATTGATACAAACCAAGAAAATAATGATCAACCTCAGTTTCCAGACCAAGGAGAGGAAAATCTGAAATAATTATTAACACAAGGTGAGAATACCAAGGTGGTCATTGAAATAAATGATAAAGAACAGGAAGAATCACTAGTTCAGGATGAACAAGGGTTATTCAAATAATTGATGGTTGTCCCTGAGAAACCTCAACCAAAATCATAAGAGGTAAAATATAGAACAAATTTGGTAAAAGGATGGATCAGTGAATTAATTTCAAATAAGAAAAAAGAGGTCCTTCTTGTTCAAGATATTGACCTTACAGATTTGTCTTTTCCAAAGACAGTAAGAGCCTCAAAAAGAGCTATAACTATCACTAAAACCCACACTGACTCATCAAGAGCCAAAACTTTGGAAGTAGCAATCCCCTTTGAGGGAAAGACTAGGGAAGATATAACAGCCAATGATTATAATGTCTAGATTATTCCCTTGGGAAATACCTTAAGGGACCAACTAAATCAAGGGGTATATGAAGCTAAATGACCTTTTACAAAAAGTGGATGAAGATAAAATGAAAAATAGGCAGTTAAAAGAACAAGTTAAAGCCCTAAGCTCTAGTTTGCAGTAGTTGATTGGGAAACCTAGTCAAGCTCAGACAAGTGCCTCCATAAATACCCCTGAGGGAATGGATAAAATAAACAAGGTTGTCAAGAAGGTCCAGGTAGTGGACACATGGATTGAAAAATTAACCAAGAGGGGAAAGGAAGCAATTGCAAAGGCCAGGTCAAAGTATGAAGATCTCAAAAATAGACTCAATGAAATTGATGAGATAGTTGAACAGTGTGACAATGAGATTTTCTATTTTGAGGGAATTCTTCCCAAGCTAGACTGCATTACCCAGCTCAGTGATGAGTTAGTTGAGCAAGAAAACATTGTTCCACTAGCAGTCAAAGGAATCCAACATGCTATTGAAGAGTTATCAAATATCAGAGTATAAACCTTGAATGGGATCAAGGAAAAGATTGAAATCAAGAGAAACTAGGTTGATGATACTCTCAATGCCATTGACTTGAAGTTGTAGGATATGGTAGCTGATAAGTTCAAAAAGAGCTACAGGGATATGAAGATTGAATTTTTTCTTAATTCCTTTGAAAAGAATATTCTGAAGAATGATTTCTCCTATGAAATCATTAAAATGATGAGAAGGATTGAGAATAGAATTACAGAGTTAAAAGCAAGACCACTGGACTACAAATAGAAAATGGGCCATTGCATTAATGCAATATCTAGGCAAGCACTAATTTTCCAGTATCATACATGACAAGATGAGGATGAGGTTAATTATTTATTCAAAAGGTATGATGCATATGTAGCAAGGTTTCCGAAAGAACAAGATACATAAGTGGAAGCTAGAGAAGAAAAGAATGCAGATATAAAAGATGATGAACATGCTTAGGAATTGTTCCTTAAGCTGTATTCTCTTTTCATATTCATTCTTTAAACTGATAATTTAAAGTAATACTTATATTACATGGGATGTACTTGTTTTTCTTAATTTTATTGTTCCCTTATTTCAATTGTAAAGTGGAAGAATGCAGTAATGTCATATTTACTTTATTGAAGTTTAACATACATTTGGATAAGCATATAAATGAATGATATTGTTGTGTTTCTTGAATTTTGAATAAGGAACAAAATGGGGTTCTATAGGGGCCCCTGACCATGATAAATAAATATATACACATGCCAGAAATAGAGACAATGAAAGGAAAGAAACATCTAGACATTTTTCAGTCCTACTTCATAGTTTCCTCCCAGCAAGGGAAGCTTGTTAAAAAGCTTGTTTTTCCTCATCACAAACTCGCTTGAACCTTGTGTTTTCTGAACAAAAATGACTGACCCTGCCAGGTCCTGGGACATTCCCATGTCCATCAACACTTCCAGAGTCATTCTAGGATGACTCATGATTTTCTCAAGCTCGACCTTTTTCTGTTGTGATGACACCCAATCTAAAAGATCCAGACCTCCTGTGAAGAACATTTTATTTCCTTTCCCTTTGTGAAGGGTCAACGTGCTAAGATTGGTTTGAGAGGGGTCACCTGGGGTGATTGGAAGGGAAAGAACTACATGTTGTTGACTGGGTTGATTGCAAAGTATTGAGCTTGACCCAACCTCCCATTTCCTTGTGAAAGGTGGATTGTCTTTCGAAGAAGGAATTGGTCCTAGTCAGATTAATCCCGATTAGCCTTGTAAGAAGTTATAATCAGACTTTATGATATGTTAATGTTCCTATGGTGTCACCCACACACTCTACATAAAATAGAGCCCTAACAAAGGCTTCATCAGGACCACTCAAATCGAAAATTTGATTTAAGTTGTCTGAGGAAATATCCTTTAGGTTGTGTGTTATGAGTACCTTAGCCATTTTTCTGATGAAATTTCTTATATTCAAAACAAGAAGGGAAATTCATAATGATAATGAAATTGAGCCATGTTTTATAATAAAAATGAGACATATGTTTTAGATTTAGTAAAATCTTTCCCATGAGATGAGGGAGATTTTGTTCAGTTTGCACAAAAAGGAATTTAAGAGTTGGAAAAGGTTAGGAATTAGCAGAGTTGGTAAATCAAAGTGTTTCGATAGGAACTATGTGTGGCAATCAAGCTAGTAAGACATAAAATAGATTACGTGGTGCCCAAGGTAGATTCTTGAAAAGTGAATATGGATATATGTTGTATTAGAGTCATCTAGAAGTGTTCAGAGATTATTTGAAATGAATATTATGGATATTCTTATAAGTGAATATGGATATATGTCATATCAGAGTCTTCATGCTCTGACGCCTCTTATTCTGGGATCTTTCCCTTGATAAGAGACTTCTTTCTACACACTTAAGTGATAGGCTTCGCGACTACTTCAGGTGCACCCACCAATTGTGTGGTCTTCACACTTGGTGCTTTCTTCTCCTGTCCCTATTATCTTTCTCTCTTCTTCGGCGTGGCCTTATTTATTTCTATGGGGTCTTCTAGTATGGAGAAATCATTCTCCATATATGTGCCTTTCAAAAATTTTGGCTTTATGCAAAGATATATTCTTGTTGCAGCCCTTCCAGCGATTGGTAGCATTATTGGTTTCATCATTTTAACCTCATGGGAGACATACTTCTCCACATACACTCACTTTTTAGGATACACAACCTTTCGTTGGTCTTGGTCCACTTCACTAAGGTTGAACCTTAGTCTTTTGGCCTCCTTAAACCTGTTGACCCATGCCTAAAAGTATTGTGTGGTAAACGAGAATGGCAGCTTGCACCATGGACCCTTACTCCCATTTGTTAAAGTAAATCTACCAATGTAGAAGTGTTGGTACACTAAAAATTCTTCTTCTCCATCCATGAGCAGGGGAAACTACTCTGGGATCCTCCACTCTTCCCCAAATGCATCACGGATTCATTTATACCACTTTTCCAGGTGCGCCCTGTGAGTGGCCCTCATGGTTTCATAAGTATATTTTTCAAATATCTTTGTGGGTGAGGGGTCCTCATCTGGATACTCCCAAACAAACTTTTCCATCCCATTTGGCACTCCAATTTCTGAAAATACAATGGTGAGGAGGACATTACCAAATAATATCTTCTCTCCCTCTTACACATTGCTTATAATCTCATTCGCGATGAAATTAGACAAGTTATAGACAGTTCCCTATGATATCTTCCAGCATACATTTAACCATGCCTTCTTCACTTGGTCCTATCATTCCTGATCATTGAGTTTGGTTACCAAGCGTGTGGCCATCCTCATAACAGGGTTTGGAATCTCAGTGATGTCAAAGTATAGCGACCCCTTCTTGTAGTCATACATGGCTACAATCTCCTTGATAGCCTCTTTGTCACTTAGATCATCATCTATGTTATATCCTTCACAAATGAAGCCTATGAACTTGGATATCAGCTGTGGCGTTATGCACATCTTGTGCCCTACAAAAGAAAAGTGATCCTCATGCATGCATGACATCAACCATTGATAAAGGCACTCAGGCTTACCAAAGTAAGTCAACTCATAGATTTACAATAATCCAACCTTATCTAATTTGACCTTCACCTCGTCATTGTAAATAGGCATTCCATCTGGTGTCCTTTTATTAGCTGGGTGAACCAACTCTAGTGTCGTTTCTTTCTCAGTTGTACTTGTGCGATGGTTATAATCGCTCATGGACATCTTTTGCAAGTGTGACTCCCACTCTTTTCTTAGCAATACCCCATCTGGCTACTGCATTTCTGCATACCATTCTTCATTGGAGCTCATTATGGAAGTTGTTTTCTTTCCTTTTCCCTTGCCCTTTGTTTTCTTCAGGAAATAGTTGGTTTCTTTAGTGCCATTCTTTTGGTTGGGCTAAACTTAAAACTCCTTCCCCTTGTTCTACTCTACTACTCTACTCAATCCTAAATCTAACTCTAGTGAATAAATCCTTTTTCCTTCATGCCCTAGCCACCAAATCCTAACTGCAAAATCCTTCAACAAGACAGTGCTCCTCAACCAAATTTCCCCACACCCATGTACTTCTTCCACTTTGGTTTGTGGATCTATTCTAGTCACGCACTTTAGATATCTCTAATTCTTCTTCACACAAATCTGTTTGAATGCCCTAGTTTATGAGAGCTTCTTTTACTTCTTAATCACAAGGTAAAATAATGATGTGCCTAACTTCATATTTATAGCTTTTCCTTCTTTCCAGCATTAAATGTTATACCACCTACCACCATACTTGACACTAAATGTGGCTTTTTCCTTAAAAATGACCTCAAGCGCTTTTACCCACGTGCCTAATCCTACACAAAAAAGTTGACAACCTTTTGGGGTACAAAAATCCAATCCGACTGAAGACTCTTATGCATGCGTCTACAACGGTGAAGGCACTTCTTCTATCTTTGTCCTGATTTTTTCCTTCGCCTACCTCATGTTATTCTTGCACTCTTCATCCTTTGTACATGGTCTTTTTTAAATCCTTCCAGACACTAAAATTCATCATCCACCATTTCCTCACGCACTTTCTCAACCTTACGTGCTTCCTTCTACTGGGCCACTTATCTTTTATTGTAGGCCTATACTTTGCCTTACTCCACCCCACACTAAAATAGATGCGTGGTTCTCTGCACATACACAACTTTGGAAAAATAATGTGGTTATTGGCACACAAGGTGTAAAACAAAAAATAATAAAGGAACAAATAATAAGAAAGGGACACACAAGAAAAGAAAATCCTAAAGGGAAATTCTAGACTAATTGGAAATATTACCTTATTACAAACACCAAGAAGACTTATCTTTAGTAGGGCTTTAGCCTACTCCCATTAAAATGACTTGGTAATCTCATCCCATCTAGCAGTTGTAACTGGAAAGCACCTAAATGAAGGATGTACGAGATGATGTAAGGTTCCAGCCAATGGACTTTTAACTTCTCAAGATGGTGTAGATACTTAGAATCATACAACAACACCATCTGCCCAACCTCACACTACTTGTTCTTGATATGATGATCATGTCATGCTTTTTGTCATGCTTTTTCTATCTTCTGACTCCAGCTAACAAGTGATCACCTTTTGTCTAACTGAATCAGCTTATCAATCCTCTCTTCCAACACTTATTCATCAGCTAACCCTCATGCACACACTATACGTAGCGATGGTAACATGAATTCAACTGGAAAAACAGCCTCCATGCCAAACACTAATTAAAAATATGTGGCCTTGTTCAACCTCTTGTAGGTTGTCCTATATGCCCATATAACGGTTGACACCTTATCATCCCAATCTTTTCTCCCAACATCACAAATCTTATTCAATGTGTGACTTAGTATTTTATTAAATGCCTCATCAGTTCCATTTACTTGAGGTTAATAAGGGGTAGTCTTGTGATGGGCCACCATAAATTCTACTAACAAAATCTTAACCATTTCATTGAGAAAATGTGTACATCTATCACTTGTTAAACTTACAGGAAAACCATACATGTTGATTATGTTCTCCCATAAAAATCTAGCAGTTGTTTCTGTGGTGCAATCCTTTGTAGGTGCTGGCTCTGCCCAACATGTTAATTAAATAGTGGAAGTAATGATATACCATGAACCAGTCCTTTGCGCGGCTGGAAAAATAGGCCCTACAAATTTGATTGCCCATTTTTCATATGGTTCAATGCCGACTATTGGTCATATAGGCAGTTCAACCCTCTTTCCAAGTTTTCCAAGGTGCTGACAATGGTCACAGGCCTTGCAAAATGTAATACAATCCTGGTAGATGGTTTCCTACCAAAGCCTTATCAATAAAATCTTCCATGTTGTGGCATTCCTACATATTGTCCTCCTACAATCCCACCATGTGCTTCCTCCATAATTGTCACATGCTCATATTCCAATACACATCGGTGTAGAAACTCATTATGACCTAACTTATACAGGTCTCCACTAATCAACATATAGGGTGCGTCGTGTATTGCCAACTGCTTTCTCTCCAGAGCCTTCATCCCTTCTAATGCCATACTTTTTTTCAAGAACACTATAATATCTACCAAGTATGAGGGCACGTGCCACAACCTAAACAAGTATGCATATGACACGGTATCCTCAATGCTTTGTGCATCCTCCCTTGAGTTAATCTTTTATAAGTTCTCAGGTCATAAATTAATTTTCCCTATTTTTATAACCACTATGAACTCAAAATCTTGAAATAATAGGACCCAACAGGATATGTGCCCTTGTATAACGGGCTTGTTTACAAATTACTTCAATGCCATGTGGTTCATGTAGAATATAAATAACATTTCTAATAGATACTACATGAACTTGTGCAATGCGTAGAACATGGAAAATGCTTCGTGCTTAGTAGTTTTCTAATTTTCTTCTGATGGTGTCAACTTTCTACTTGCAAAGCACAAGGGATGATCAATAATTCCCTCACCAGGTTGTGCTAGTAATACTCCCATAGTTGTTCCTGAGGAATCAACATGTAGATGGAAAGTCTTATCCCAAGAAGGAAAACGTAGTATGGGCATCGTGAGAATCCTATCCTTTAAAGTTTCAAATGCCTTTTTTTGTGCCTCTCCCCAATAAAAGGCACTCTTGTGTTTTAACAATTCCTCCAAGGGTGCGGTAATCATGGCATATCCCTTGATGAATTTCCTATAATACCATGTATGCCAAAGGAATCTGTGCACTGTGCTTTAACTAGTTAGCTTCCCTAATCCTAAAATAACTACAACTTTAGCCGGATCTACTAGTAAGCCTTCTTTACATATAGTGTGTCCTAACAGGGTTCCAAATGGAGTAGAAAAGACACATTTCTTAATGTTGAGGGATATCCTCAATTTCTAACATCTCTCAAACATCAGACTCAAATTGTCACAATGGTCTTTCACTAATCCATATATAGTCCAGTCATCTAGGTAAACTTAAAGAAATTTATGGATGAAGTCATGAAATGCTTGTACCACAATGCGTGAGAAAACAACAGGCACATTCTTCAATCCAAAATGCATAACTGTGTAGGAAAAAATTCCCCATTCAGTGGAAAAAAAATTCTTCCTCTGATCTTCATTTGCAATTCTAACTTGGTGATACCCTGAGAACCCATCCGTGAAAGAGTAGACTTCGCACCTGGCTACTCCCTCCAAAATTTCTTCAATAAAGGGGCTTGGGAAAGGATCAATGACATATACTACTTTTAGATCCATGTAGTCAACACAGATTCTTATCCTTCCATCCTTATTGATACTAATAACCATTGGGATTATCCATTCTGATTCTTTTACTGACTCAATAATACCATATGCTATCATCTTTTCTAATTCTTCCTCTACCCATATGCACAAATTTTGATTCATCTGATAAGGCCTCTTCCAAATCAGGTGCACACCTTCCCTCAACTTGATCTTCATCTCCCCTAAGGAATGGTGAACTCCTTTGAGTTCATGGTACCCATGAGGGAACAAATCTTGGAACTCATGCAACAAATCAATTATCTTTGAAAATTCTTTTTCTAACCAATAGTCCCCAATGATAGCTTCCTTAGGTTTTGTTTCTGTCCCAATGTTAACCTTATTTTTTTTCAAGGGCTCATGGTAGGTGCATGCTCACTCATCAACACTATATATGACCTCATGCATACCTTTAGAATGGCTAACATCCAAATTTTCCATTTCTTCTTCGTCTACTACATATACCATCTTTCCTCTTTCTTTTTCCATGCACGTGCGCTCAAGTTACACTTCCTCTGATTCTTCTTCATTGGGGCGTGTGTCCAAATAAGACTCACCTAGTAACTCTAGTAGCCTATCCTCTGCCATAGAAATATCTCCCATTGTAAGGTGCTTGATCACTTGCAAATCCTTATCCATTGATGGCTTGGTACTCCTATACTCTAAATCTTGAATGAGATCAGCTGCCAACTCCTTCTAATTATCTATTTCAAAATGAATCTCCGAATGAATATACCATGCATGTGCACATCCTTATAAGGTGGAATACAACTTATGCACCCATAATGAAGGCAGTAATGATTTTGTGCTTCCCATCCAAGCCTTCTCACATGTTTGGATATAAAATGAGGCAGTATCTTTACCATGGTAGTCTTGTATGTTAGTTGGCGCATTGCTTATGGAGAACCTTACAGAGATTATGACTCTTACCTCATGCCATTCTAGGAGGCTCTCCCAGTTCTTAGTCCACCAGCATGTTGCAGTTCCAATTAGGTTATAATTGAGCATTCCCTTTCTCTCGTCTTCATTTTTCCACTGAGCCTCCATTTCCCACAAGTAAATTTTAGGGTATGCTCCTCCAGAGTAACTTGCCAACTTCTTCCCTCTTAGGTTCTTGACTGAGAATTCCTTTGTTACCCTTATTACAAATCTTCTCAACTGTCGTCTAATCAACTCGTAAGTCCCATGCACCCAATTTTCACATGCCATGTTATTGGTATCACTCAAGGACTGAGCATCTTGAAATTGGATAAATCCCTCCATGGGATGAATTATCTCAGGATCTTTGATGGAGTGCACATAAATTCTATCAAAGACTTCTTCTCATAAGGGCTCACTATAGGGCACTGACTTCCCATATATCAAAGGAATGATCACCCTTTCTTCCTTGTTCTCAAAGATGATATACCCTTTGTTAAACCATAGGTCAGCATTGTTCTTATAACACCAAGGGCACCCAAGCAATGTTGGAAAGTTATCTTCCTTAGAGAGTGCCAAGGCTTTGAATTCTTCAGTGAACTTGGTCCCTTGAATGGTGATAATTGCATCCTTTAGGACTCCAATAGGCATTGCCTTAGTCTTGTTTGCCATATATAACACATTCGAAGATGGATGTAATGTGGGTATTCCCATTTGATGTTAGGCATCTAAGGTAAGAACATTGACATTTTCTCCCATGTCAATGAGGATATTACTCAAAATCCATCCATCAATAACTACATTTAAAGTAATCTCCTTATCACAGTCAAGGTTGTAAGGAGGAAGGTTTACATGCAAAACATGTCTTTCATGCTCTACTCTGGTACGTGGTACATTCTCCCTTAGCCATTATCCTAACAAGGGAATACTATTCTCTTTCCTTAACATTTTGCATACTTCATTGACCTCATCTAGGTCATCCTTTGGAGCCTCATCACTCTTCCTTTGATCCAACTTATTTGATTTCTCCTTTAGACATTGGATATCGCCTTGAAAACTCTAAACCACATCCATAGTCTCTTTATACACCTCCTTTTGATGAGCAGGGTCTAGATAATTTTCATGTACCACTTCCTCTCTTTAAACTAGTGTTCTTTTTCTTGGCATCTCCCTGGTACATGCAACCTTTGCTTGCATCATCACTAGCACAGGTTCTAGCCCTAACTCAGGCGCCACTCATGGCATCGACTATGAATCAGCCTTCTTAATGCTCACCATACCAAAACCTTTTTTCTTCCGATGTTGCTGGTTCATATGATCATAGAGCCCTGGAAATTCTTCGTACTTATGTTTCTTTCTACACCATGAGCATTGTAATAGATCAGGATAGTCACATTTGTAATGCTCTGTAGATCCACAGTTATAATAAGTTCCTCATGGGAACTCACTTAGTCCTCCACCATGGTTATTGTGACCATGAAATCCTCCACAAAAACCTCTTCCACGTGCTCCTCCATTTGTGCTCCCTTCATAACAATGGCCATCATCCTTGGAACTTCTTGCAAGGCTAGTTTAGTGCACACCAAGATCAATAGCATCAAGGATCTGATCAATCAGTCTATAATCCTTAGTATCATGGGTCGTAGAGGCATAGATCTTACAATAGAAAGAAACATTCTTTCGTATTGCGCATTGTAGTAGAGGACATCTACTTGCATTATGATCCCCATGACAGATCTCACATTCTAACGCCATATTACATACTAACTTCTAAGTTAAACTATCCATTGCATGCCCTTCCACTTCACATTTTGTACACCAAAGCCCACCACGAACCTCATGCATTGAGTTTGTAGAAAACTTATCCAACTATTTAGCCATTACAAAAATTTGAGCCTCCAGAAAAGGACTAACACCAGTATTGACACTCCCAACAGCTTCAGCGTGCATGGAAGCTTCCAATGCCTTGCACGGTTCTATAAAAAAAATTTTGTGATAGAGCCCTTCTAAATGGTGTTATCAATCCTCCAACAAACCATTGAGCATGTTGAGAAGGATGAATGTCATAGGATAATTTATACAAGAGAGTCTTGAAATGTGCATCATACTCTTGCACACTCTCTGTCATTCCCTGTTGGATCTCCTTCATAGTGTTGATGCTCTTCTGCTCAAACTCATGGATATGGAACTCTGTTAGGAAGGCATTCTTCAATTTGGTGTAGTCTACCACCATCTGATGGGGGTCATACTTCCTATACCAACTATGCACGCGCCTTTACAACATTATTGTAAACTGACTTTCCTTCCACTTTGGGGTAGTGATCCCTTTTGCGTGCCATCGTAATTCACACTTGTACACATGCTCTATAGCATATTCAATACCCCTATAGTCTGGTAATTGCAAATACATCTTGAAAAACAACTAGGGAGGTGGATGGAGTCCTTGTCCTCTCAATCTAGAGCCTTGGTTCCCTCTGGTGTTTCCTCCTCCACCAGATCTATTGGATCCACCAAATCTTGTTCCTCCTAACCCACCAAATCCACCTCTTACAGTTGGTAAAGGGCCTAAAATGGTCACGCCTAGTGGTCCCAATGTCCCACAAAACTACGCACTGATGGTTTATGATATTGTCCCACTACCAGTTTTGTGTCATGCACCACTCCCAGACGTGATACCCAAACCTTGCATACTTGCACCTTGTCCAAAGATTCCTCCAAATACCATAATGGATTGTGCAGCCATGGATGTTCCAAATGAGAAATTATATCTCCTGGGTGTAGATCGGGTTAACAATACTTCTCCCTTGATCTGGAAAACCAAGAGCCAAGGGGTTGTCGTCAGGTGGGTTCAGATGCACGTTGACGGCTCTCCTTTCTCCCTATGATGAACTCTCATTAGAAGCTAAAGGGGCTTCTCTCCCACACTTTACAAGATGGGGTAGCATAGACTACTTAAGTTCCACATCCTTTGTGTGAACCTCAACTCCTTCCCGCAACGTCTGCCTCCATAGATCCATCACACTTGTAACCTCACATTGTCTAGTCATCTCCCTTTAATGAGATTCACTATACTTGAGTCATCTCTCCTCCATTTCCTTCTCAACTATAATTTCCTTCATCTTCCTCCACCCTAGTTTACTCTCCTAGTGCTCAACAAAGTTTATCCTGTCATGGGAAATGTCTTTAAACTCAAGGTAATGACCAAGATCTTCATATCTAAAGGAATAACATGCAAAAATAATCCTCTAGGTTCTGTTAGAAACTCAACTCAACAAATTATGGGAAAGAATACATAGAAATGGTGTATTATAGAGTATAAATGGTTAGCACTCTCTTCTACCAATGATCAATAGCACGTATACAAGTCAAATTTACATCCTGCAGCCTCTTATAGTCATCTTGGGTCCATACACGTGATCTGTAGTACCAACTCAATCTAGATGCATATGTTGAAATTCATTTATATAGTTCTACTAGAAAACAACAGAATAATGTCTCATATAGCTCATGGTATAGGTTCTCTTATACTCATCTACACGCATCAAACTTAGTTCTAGTGTTAAATCTCTAATCAAACTCATCCTCCATGCTCTTGAACCATATTTCAACACATTCCAAGGTCAAATGCTCTGTCATCACACATCAAAGGGACCAATATGCATGCCATTTCTCACAAAAAATTTGAAAAAAGGTCCCAACAATAGAACCAATATGTATTCATTTTTATACCCTTAGACCAATAGTCTAATCCCATGCACACCGGCCTATCACCCAGAAGGTGTTGGGAGCTCACCTGAGGCACACGCAGGTGCCGAGCCTCTCCTTTATATGAGTCCTACGAGAATGCATTATCTTATGAAAAATATTCAAATGCAAGTAAATAAAATAGAACCATGCATTATTCTGAGAACCTAGGATGGGTTATTATCTCATTACATCCAGAAACGGGAAATAGAAAACAAAATATGGAAATGGTTCATATAGAAATGAAATGCATAATTATTATACTCTTGAACATAAATATGATTCATAACAGATCCTTATATTCATATTAACATGTTCAATAACCACATAACATCCCTTGAGGTCATAACAGACCCTCATATAACCATGCAGAGCCAAGTCATGCATCACAACTACACTATGTTCATCGTATTACAAAGAAGAATGTAGACTCATCCCTCTAAGTTTTCCATCACTCCTAAATTTCCCTAGTCCCAACCAATAGAATCATTCATGAGATCTCTGCAGAGCTTCACCTCTTCTCCAGCGTACTACTCTCTCTCATAATGACTTCATATATATGCCTTTATCTCGTCTCTCTTCTATATCTATATTTATTCTTATTACCCACGCACCTCAATATATAGCTTTCCTACCTTCACCGTCATACATTCTATGGTAACAGATTGGTCGTTAAGTTTCCTAATGGTCCTCCAATGGAGCGTACCCTCTTTGATTCAAGCTCTCCAATCTGTGTGATGATGCTCTTCTAGAACCTTCCATTACATGCCTAGAATATTCCATTTTTGATCCTATAGTCACTAGGATGACACCTTATCCACAAGGGTCACACTTTTCTCGTGTGCTTCCTGGGACACTGAATATGGCTAAGTCTAAAACATGTCTTGCCTTAAACACACATGTCATGTGTTATACAAAACCATACTAGAACCCTTCCCTACACACCTTCAACCTATGCACCCTTCTTCAACTAGGTCCCGCACACCCATGTGTCTTCTTGTACTTAGCTAAATTTTGGAGCCCAAAAATCAC
Source organism: Taxus chinensis (assembly GCA_019776745.2). Taxonomy (NCBI): domain Eukaryota; kingdom Viridiplantae; phylum Streptophyta; class Pinopsida; order Cupressales; family Taxaceae; genus Taxus; species Taxus chinensis. The sequence goes on along the minus strand of CM034157.1, from coordinate 260,076,430 downwards.
ATCCTCAAGATAATATGGCTCATCCTCCACCTATACCTTATTTTTTTTACAATACTTTTAGACCAATAAATTTTAGAGGTATGGTTGTGTATCCTGATGTTGTACCCCAAGATGTGAGAAATAGGTTGCCTAAATTTCAGGGAAATAATGCCATTAATGGGGATTAGCATTTGAGACTTTTCATTAATATGATGGAAGATTTTGAAATTGAGTATGAGGATGTGTATATAAAATTATTCATTCATACTCTCGAAGAGGATGCACGTGATTGGTATAAATATTTACTAGACAATTCAATAGACTCATGGAATGAGATGAAAAATGCTTTCAGATTACAATATGGGGATAAGACTGACCCAAGGTTCCTTTTGTCTGAATTTGAGAATATAAAAAGAATCCCAATGAGTTTGTCCAATATTTTAATACTAGATTCAATAAGACTTTGAATAGATTACCCATAATCCTGAGGCCAAGTGATGAGTCTTGCTTAATCAAATATTCTGATGCTTTTGACAAAAAGGCCACCTACTACTTAAGAGATAAGAACCCTGGAACATTAAGGCAGGATTTCACTATGGCCTTGAAAATTGAAAATAATATCAAGGTAGTTGGGGAAACCCCTAAGAGAGAGGGTGTCAAATTGATTAATCCTGATAGACCTCAGTCAAACAAAGTAGTCGATCTGGAGGAGGTTGTGAAGACTTTGGCTGGGGTAGTTAAAGAAATATCTTACAAGTTGGCGAGAGTAGAAAAAGGAATAGGACAGAGCTCTCAGGGTCAGCATAAACCAAAAAACCAAGATAGATTTGGAAATCATCCTAGGAATGATCACAAATCAGATGACAGAGAAAAGGGCCCATGGGATTAGGTAATAAGCAACCACAACTTAGAGAGAATAGATTGGTCCCTGATCCTTTGACTATCAAGGTTGCTATAGTATAAGAGTCCCACATTTTTTATTGGTGTGATAAGTGTTTCCTGCCACACTCCCCATGTGATTTAAGTAATGAGGTTGAAGAAGAAAATGATGATGAAGCTTATGGTGATGTGTGTATGATGGAATGCCCTAAAAATTCACAACAGAGGGCTACTTCAACTGAGTTAATAAGTGCCATAACTGTTCAAGGTTTTTGGGATTGCATTCACTGGGTACTACCTCTCCCTCATGATGATGGTGTTGAGATTGATATGGTGCAAGTCATTTGATTTACCTAATCATGATTTTGAATATTTAAGGGTTTTAATGATTAAGAAATATGATGGGGGAATACCTTCTAAGGGAGATAGGAAACTTTTGATGAATGCAGTAGTTTCTCAGGAAAAGTAATATAATACCAGAAGTAGAGTTGTCAAAGGGGGAGGTCCTCAAGCTAAACCAAAAACTCCACTTCTCACTAATATCCCAAAGGAACCCCCTAAGAAGGATACACTTAACAAAGGCCCTGTTGTTCCAAATAAAACTTGTACCCCAACTCATGCCCAAATTGCAAAGACTCTTATACCACCAGAAGGAACCATAAATCTCCCACCCAACACTGCCTTACCCAAATATGTTCCATGTGATATAGCCCATATTTTGAGTCAAATCAAATTCATTGTGCCTATTGTTGAATTTCTTAGAATCCCTGAGCATAGAAAATGGGCATTTGAGTATTTGGGATTTAAAGAAGAGATAACAACCCAAGGCAATAATGTGAATGGTGTGGATCTTCCTCCTATCATTGTAGAGATGGAAATACCATAGGCCCTGTAAGAATTGGGAGAATCACCAGAAGTATACTTGGGTACTTCACTTGTGGAATCTCAACTTGACGTTGATCCTTTTTATACTACTTTAATCATCAAGGATAGGTTGGTGCACAACTGTATGTTTGATTTAGGAGCTTCATGTAATGTGATGCCTCTTGAGGTGATGAATGAATTAAATATCAAAGTAACAACAACCTTTGGAAAGTGCACAACTATGGATTCAAGGGAAGTTCTGGTGATTGGATATGTTAAAGGGTTAATAGTGTAATTGGTAGCTTACCCAGGAAAATCCTTAACTATGAATGTGGTTATTGTGGATTGCCCGACCAAATGGGGAATGCTATTATCAAGGAAATGGGCTGCTAGTGTGGGGAGAAGTGTACAAATGGATATGTCATATGTAACCATACAAGTGGAAGGAAACCTTGTAAAATTGTATGGTGAAAAGAAGATGTTACATCTGATTGAAGATCCTAACAATGCTTCTTATGAAGTATTATATACAGATGTAGATGTTGATAATTTTGTTGGTTATGCAGATTTTAAGGAGCATGAAATTGATAAATGCAAATTTCTTGAGCAACCTGGTTCCCCTTGGAATTTGATGTTTGATGGAGCTTGTTCTAAATTTGGAAATGGTGTTGGTGTTGTCTTGATATCCCCAGATAAGAAAGAATTCAATTTTCTTTTAAACTCAAGTTCGAATGCACAAACAATATTGCAGAATATGAAGCACTACTTTTGGGTTTAAGGATTGCTTGGAGGTATGGTATTAGGGACATTATTGTTAAAGGGGATTCAGAACTGGTAGTCAAGCAAGTTTGAAAGTTGTATGCAACAAAGAATCAAAGAATGAAACAATATAAGCATGCAGTTTGGGATTTCATTGAAATGTTTGATTCCTTCAACATAGTATAGCATGAAAGAAAGTAGAATGTTGTAGCAGAAAGATTGGTAGTATTGGGATCTAGGTTTGAAAATTGTACAGTGTCTCCTTATTGTGAATATGACATTGAAGTACTGACAAGACCGTCTGTCCCTGATAATGTCAAACATTGGCAAGTTTTTGAAGATGATGCCCAAATTCAGAGGTTTTTACAAAACAAAGGAGAATTCACAAATCAGAATGTGGATTGGGAGCCAATGGTTTGTGTTAATGAGGGTAAAGAGACCTTATTTGGTAAGGATATTATTCAGTTGAAGACAAATACTATTCCAAGAGGTTTGGTTGCACTAGAGTCAAACTTTGATAATGTTGATCACATTGTTAGTAGGCATATGTCAGCTTCAAGAGATGTGGAGGAACACAACCTAGGGATAGACAATAAACCTAGGAAAATATGGCTTGGTAGTAACCTGAATAAAGAAGAAAAGCAATCATATGTCCAACTTTTGAAAAAATACCAAGACTGCTTGGCATGGTCATATTCAGAATTAAAGGCATATAGGGAAGACCTTTTCCAGCATGAGATACCATTGGAAGCTAATGCCAAACCATTCAGGAAAAAGAAAACACCAATCAATCCACTTCTTTCCCTCAAAATGCAAGAAGAATTAAAAAATCTAAGGGATGGAGGCATCATACAACCCACAAGGTATTCTTCATGGGTGGAAAATCTAGTACCAGTTCGAAAGAAGAATGGAGATATAAGGTTGTGTGTGGATTTTAGGAACTTGAATAAGGCATCAATCAAAGATAATTATCCCCTTCCCAATATGGATAACATGTTGTAGTTAGTTACTGGCTCTGAATTATTGTCTACTCTGGATGGATTCTCAGGATATAACCAAGTGGTAGTGAAACAGTCAGAAAGAATCAAAACCACTTTCACCACTCCATGGGGTACTTATGTGTATGTGAGAATGCCATTTGGTCTGATGAATGTTGGAGAAACATTTCAAAGAGCTATGGATGTAGCATTCTTAGGATACATAAATGATTTCATTGTTGTATACCAGGATGATGTGACAATATTCTCAAGGAAAAGGAGTGATCACTTGCAACATCTAGAGAAAATGTTGTTAAGGTGCAGAGAATATGGCATTTCACTTAATCCTAAAAAATGCCACTTTGGGGTTCAAAAGGAAAAGTTGTTGGGACACATTATATCTAAATAAGGGGTCATGATTGATCCTAAAAGAGTTAAAGCTATTGGCAAAGTCCCTATACCCAAAACCAAAAAAGGAATTCAATCCTTTTTTGGACAAATAAATTTCATCAGGAGATTTATTTCTAACTTTTCTGAAATGACTATCCCCATTACGAGTATGCTAAAAAAGGATCAGGTTATCAAATGGGAGGAAGAAGCTATCCAAGATTTTGCTGGAATTAAGGAAGCATTGAAGAATGCCCCTATTTTGGCAGCTCCTGATTACAAGAAATATTTTCAAATGTTTTCTTTTTCTTCTGAAAATACTATTGCATCTGTACTATTGCAAAAGGATGATGAAGGAAATGAAAGGCCAATTGCTTTCTTTAGTAAAGCACTTCAAGGAGCAGAATTGAAATATACTATCATGGAAAAGCAGGCCTTCTCTTTGGTAAGAGCAAAAAAAAAATTCAGACCATATATCTTGAGTTCCAAGATCACAGCTTATGTTCCTCATACTATGGTCAAGGACATTTTGTCATAAATGGAAATCTCAAGTAAAAGGTGTCATGGGTAAAAAAATTACAAGAGTATGACATGGATATTCAAACCACCAAGTTAGTTAGGGGTTTAGGGTTGGAAAAGCTAATGGCAGAGAGAAACCTGCAAGTAATGGAAATAAATGAAATTGAGGGAGGAGATATGAATGTCCATGAAAGATTGATCAATTTGGCATGGTACAAGGACATCATGTTTTATCTTAAACATTTGGAATGTCCTGGACATTTGAGTAAAAATCAGAAGAGGGCACTCAGGTTAGCTTCCCAGAAATATATTATCACTGATTATGGATTGGCATGGAAGAATCCTGAAGGGATTCTCTTAAGGTGCATTATTGAAGATGAAGCCCCTAAACTAGTTGCTGATTTTCATGGAGGAGTTTGTGGGGGGCATTTTGCTAGAAGGGTAACTGCTCACAAGATTTTAAGGGCTGGTTATTGGTGGCCCACACTTTTTAAAGATACAACTTTGTTAGTGAGAAAATGTGAGAGTTGCCAACATTTCTTAGGAATATTGAAAGCTTCAGGAGCTCTCCCTTTACAACCAGTATCAATTGAAGCCCCTTTTAAGTAGTGGGGTATGAATTTTTTTGGGAAAATCTTAGATCCTTCAAGTGTAAGCCACAGATGGATATTGGTGGCTACTGATTACTTCACCAAATGGGTTGAGGCAATCCCTACTAATAAATAAACTCACCAGATTGTTATGGAATTTGTCTTAAATCACATAATCTACAGGTTTAGAGTTCCTGCCAAAATAATTGTTGATAATTATATGAGATTTCAAGCTAAACCCTTGGTGGCCATGTGTCAGGAGTATGGAATAAATCTCACATATGCATCTAATTACAATCCCCAAGGTAATGGACAAGTTGAGTCAAGCAATAAAAATTTGTTGAAAATAATCAGGAGGACATTGGAGATAAATAAACAAAGATGGGGTGAACAATTGAAGTTTGTTGTCTGGGCTGATAGAATTACTACTAAGAGAGCTACTGGAAAAATCCCTTTTGAATTGGTATATGGAACTCAAGCCCTCCTTCCCCTACACATGCAACTATCTTCCTACCAATTTATTCGACAATTTGAGGATCAAGAAGTTAGTCCATATGATGCAAGGATAAATCAAATTGTTGAATTGGATGAAGAAAGAAGAGAGTCCCACCAGAGACATTTGAAATTCAGGGAAAAGTTGAAAAAATTATTTGATAAAAAGGTGACTCCTCAAGTTTTTAGTGTAGGAGATCTTGTGTTACTATGGGATAGCAGACATGAGGACAAGGGAAAACATGGAAATTTTGATGCATTATGGATGGGTCCTTACTCCATTGACATCAGAATTGGTGAGCATACTTTCTTCTTAAAGGATTTAGATGGAGAACTACTTGAGTTTCCTATTAATGGTAGGCACTTGAAACACTTTCTTGATTGATCTCTCAAAATCGAGGTACGCACTATTGTACAGTGTATAATTTTTTCTGTTTGTTTTTGTTCATTTTTTCAGTTTTTTGTCCTTGTTTGTCCCAGTCCTTGGTGACTATTTGTTTGGGTTTCTCAGTGTGTTTTCTGGGGAGTAGGTTGTTATCACTTATTTCTGTACACTGGTTTTTGACTCCATGGCCCAATGGATTTTGGCACGTGGTCTACTTTTCTTTGCACCATGGTTTTTTCTTGAGGCACTCGCAGGGAGTGCTCATCCCCAAGTCAGAGCCGGTGTTGGTGCTCAAATTAATCTCACCCCTATTTGGTTAAGATTTTCCATCATTGTCTGTTATATTTTTCTATTTTCCTGTGGGGGTGCAGTTGGCCTTTTGGTTCTTCTATGTATGGATTAGTCTTTCCTCTTTTTCAGTCAAGGATCATGTCTGGATGTGCATTATTTTGAAGTTTCTTATGGGGAACCAGTTGTGTTTTAAGTTTTGAAATTGGAGGGATCACCTGTTGTAAAATGTTCCTTGGTCTTGTCTTTTTATTTGTTTTCTCTCCCATTTCCCACTGATACATGGAAGCTCCCAATTGATTGTGGTATGGTGGGTCTAATTTGTAAACTTGTAATTTTCTATCGCATTCACAAAATGCAAAATCAGCCTCCTGACCCAATAAATATTATTCGAATATTCACAATCATAAAGTAGCACAAGAAATTTCTCAATTAGTATCCAAGAGTGTACATTTGTCACAATTTGAGTGGATGTAGGGAAGCGTCGCATATTTTTATCTTTTTGCATTTAAGATGAAAAGAATAAAGGTGTAAAAAGGTTCCCAAAACCCACAAGGGACACATGGCTCCTTTTATGCAAAAGGTGGGGATGCGGGTCATCGGAGCACTCAAACATTTTTGGTTTTGAATTGGAAATGAAATAAAACTACAGAAAAGGGCCACAACCCCGTTATCACCCAAATGTGACCACGTGTCGAGCCCATGTTGAAATCCAAAAGCAGATGGGTGGGTCAAGTTAGCCAAAAGTGTGTAAGTTCTAAAACATGCTGCAAAATACAAAAAGTGCCCCCAAGCCCGTGTTAGCGAAAAGTCTTATTCCATGTGGATGACTCATTTTCAAAGTTAAGAATGGAAGATTGAATGGTCACGATGCATTGCATTTATTTTTGCCACCATTAATGTTGCTACACAAATCAAGGATGTTTTAAAGTCTGTGAATGCTTTCATCTTTTATTACCAATTTGCTAGATTTTTTTGCTACCTTTTGTGATTTTCATGGAGAATTATCACATTTTAATTGTGGAGCTTGAATTGTGAACTGAGGACTGAAAAGGCTGTTGATTTGGATTTAAATTGCTCAGGAACTCACGGGATTGATTGGTAAGAACTTAGAAATTCTTGTGTTTCTCTTTTCATTGGAAAGTTGGTTTAAAGTAAAGCTAGGGTTTTTGAAGATGAAGACCATGCCATCTTCATTCTCAGCGTCAGGGGTCACGAGTGATTTAGACAAGATTACAGACACGAAATTGATGAGTGCTGATCTAAATGATTTTCTTCAGAGACTTAATAGCCCCCATAAGAGTGAATCCCTAAAGGCAATTCAAGATAGCCACATTGCTTTAGCGGGTGCTATCCCACCAGTGGTTCATTTCCCAGAATTGGTGTGGCATTGTGCTATGAATTATGATCCCAAAAAGAGGGAAGTATTAGATGGGAGTGGGGATGTAGTTTTGACATTGACACCTGTAGCCATTAGAATAATGTTAAAATTTCCTGTAATCACCAACCCGATCACCATTGCTATCAAATTAGCCTTACGGGATTATGAAGCAAAGAAAAAGGATTATGCCAAGATCATAAATACAAAGTGGCTCATCACAAAAAGACAACAACTAGAATCCCTAACAGGCTAGTTAGGGCACAATTTGTTGAAGAGGTTGAAGATGTCATTGTGTTATTAAGTCAAATGGTGGGGTTGGAAACTGTAAATGAATTTAAGGAATGGATGGTTACTTACATATGGATCATTTTGGAGAGAAAGGGGAGCATTTTTTGGGCTACTTTCATTGCAGAAGCACTCCATGGCCACATGGTCACCTTAGCAGTGAAAATTGAGATGGGTGACAATTCAGAGCTAGAATTTTATATGATGACTTACTTAATTTACAATGTTGTTGGGCATAGACATTTCCCAGGTTTGTCACCACGTGCAGATTTCAAGTAGTGCCAAATGCATGAGATATTCCCTCAACTGCAACTGATCAACTGGAGTGGGAATGTGAGGTTAGTTAATGATGCTTTCTTTTCCCTAATCATTTGTCTTTTCAAACCAGAGTGGGGACAATATAGAATTTCCGAACAGGCCAGACAAGTGATTTTGGAGTACGGATGCTACTTCATTCAATATAAAAAGTTCACATACATAAGGGTTAGTGGTTTTGAAGGTAAGCCTTGTAAGTTGCCTAGGTATTTAGATGATAAATTGGCTTTATGTGAACTAGCAAGGAAACTAACACCTATGCATAAATTGATTTCCGGAAGGCATAAGACAAATATCAAATTCCCTATTAGAATTGGAAGGTATTCATGCCCTTCCATCATAAAATCCAGGTTGATTGAAGATGAAATGTAGAAGTTTGACATGGAAAAGTTTGAGGCAAGGGCCAATTATGACATCATATGGGTATTCAACAACATTACAAATAATTTTGAGCATGAGCCTCAGTTTGAGGATTATTGGATGAATTGTAGGGATGAAGAAGAGGTCAGATTAAGGGATTTATCCAGAATGACCCTTTCAAAAATAATAGATTTCAAAATTGTAGTTATCCCAGAAGGAATTGTGGATGATCCACATACAGTAAGCATGTATTATGTTGATTAGAAGGTGGAAGCACAACCCATAATCCCTCCAGATTGGAATGAGATAGAATCTGATGATTCTTATATAAGGATAACTGATGTAATGAGAAGAACTGTGAATTGGTTAACTCAAAAGGGCATTGACCTATCAATTCAGAATACCATAATCTTAAATAACTTCAGGAGTTTGGGAAACTTGAATGATGATATTCCACCCCTGAAGGAGGGAGAAGATAGAATGGATCCTTTGGGAGGAAAGGCCCCTCAATTTCCCTCAAAAAGGCCCACTCCTGAACTCATAGATGAGTGGACCTCAGCCGCTAGTGGGACTGGTACTCCTATGTCAGTTCTTAGGAAAAGACTGAAACATGCTTTTAAAATCTATGGAAAATGCCCTAATTACTTTTGCAATGCCAATCCAAGAAAAGGGGAAGGGCTTAACATCCCATGTAATTTTCTCAGGTGTTTCACCAAAACCTCATAGTACTGAGAAATTAATGAGTGGAGCCATAGCAAGTGGTCTTACTCAATCTAAGCCACATAAGGAAGGGAAAAGAGTAGCACCTGATCTAAAAAGGTTTTAAAGGGCACACAAGAAACACAAGGTTGCTCATGTACCAGTTTTGGTGAGAGTAGGTGCCCACACACCCAAAAATCACAAGCATAGAGATGTGGTAATCGATCCTCCTGAATTTGAAAGGAGTGATGTTTATCAGGCACAACATGCCCCATCATTCCACAAGTGGAACAATCAGAGTTTATTCCCACCTCTATCTATGTGAGGAAACAACAATGAAAGCCACTCAAGATCAAAAAACCCAGGAAAATGTTGCAGATAGTTTAGTAAGAAGCCAAATTTTAACTCCAGGTATGAAAACATCTGAGACCCTGCTTACTAAGGATATGAGTATGCCTTCATTTGGAACATTGTATGAATCTGCAAAGGCCCAAGCTGATGTAATTGATGTTGATACTGGTGAGGGATTTTCTATGTTAGATGCACTCAAATTATCTATGAGTGAACCATTGATGACACCGGTAGATGACCTCCAAACAAGTAAGGAAATAGAGAGAAATACTCATCCATTAATTAGTAAAGAAAAATCCAAGCAACAGATGTTCCTTCTATAAGACAAGTGGTTGCAGAATCAGATAAACCAGAATTGCTTAGTGGAGAAGATGTTAATGCAGAGGTGTTAACAGAAGAGATTGTTTCTATTTCTGTTAAGTTACTAAAGCTGATGAACTTTCTCAAAAGGGAAAATCTATTTTTGAAGAGAAAGTAGAAGTAGCACAAACCACAACTGTTGGCGAGAAAAGCATTGTTGATAAAGACATGCAGCCTCTAGATGGAAATGTGAAGTTGGCTTCAGATGAACAACCTACCATGTCATTACCAGGAGCATCATCAGAGCATGAGGAGGGTAGGATGCCAACTCAGTAGAGTTTGAGGAATGAAGAGCTTGTAAGCCAGTCAGTAACTCAAGAAAATGTTGGAGGAAAAGTGGGGTCCAGTATGGCATCCATTGAAGAAATAAGGAAGGAATATCCCCTGACTGTTGATACAAACCAAGAAAATAATGATCAACCTCAGTTTCCAGACCAAGGAGAGGAACATCCAAAAGAATTATTAACATAGGGTGAGAATAACAAGGTGGTCATTGAAATAAATAATGAAGAACATGAAGAATCACTAGTTCAGGATGAACAAGGGGTATTTAAATAGTTGATGGTTGTCCCTGAGGAACCCCAACTAGAATCACAAGAGGAAAAGGATGGAACAAATTTGGTAAAAGGGTGGATTGGTGAATTAATTTCAAATGAGGAAAAAGAGGTCCTTCCTGTTCAAGCTATTGACCTTACTGCTCTGTCTTTTCCAAAGATAGTAAGAGCCTCAAAAAGAGCTAGAACTATCACTAAAACCCACACTGACTCATCAGGAGCCAAAACTTTGGAAGTAGCAATCCCCTTTGAAGGAAAGACTAGGGAAGATATAACAACCAATGATTATAATGTCCAGATTATTCCCTTGGGAAATCCCTCAAGGGACCAACTAAAGCAAGGGGTATCTGAAGCTGTCAATGACCTTTTACAAAAAGTGGATGAAGATAGAATGACAAAGAGGTAGTTAAAAGAACAAGTTAAAGCCCTGAGCTCTAGTTTGTAGCAATTGATTGGGAAACCTAGTCAAGCTCAGACAAGTGCCTCCATAGATACCCCTGAGGGAATGGATAAAATAAACAAGGTTGTCAAGAAGGTCTAGGAAGTGGACACATGGATTGAAAAATTAACCAAGAGGGGAAAGGAAGAAATTGCAGAGGCCAGGTCAAAGTATGAAGATCTCAAAAATAGACTCAATGAAATTGATGAGATAGTTGAACAATGTGACAATGAGATTTTCTATTTTGAGGGATTTCTTCCCAAGCTAGACCACATTACCCAGCTCAGTGATGAGTTAGTTGAGTAGGAAAACATTGTGCCAGTAGCAGTCAAAGGAAGCCAACATGATATTGAAGAGTTATCAAAGATCAGAGTAGAAACCTTGAATGGGATCAAGGAAAAGCTTGAAATCAAGAGAAACTGGGTTGATGATACTCTCGATGCCATTGACTTGAAGTTAGAGGATATGGTAGCTGATAAGTTCAAAAAGAGCTATGGGGATATGAAGATTGAATTTTTTCTTAATTCCTTTGAAAATAATATTCTGAAGAATGATTTCTCCTATGAAATCATTAAAATGATGAGAAGGATTGAGAATAGAATTGTAGAGTTAAAAGCAAGACCACTGGAATACAAATAGAAAATGGGCCATTGCATTGATGCAATATCTAGGCAAGCACTAATTTTCTAGCATCATATGGGACCAGATGAGGATGAGGTTAATGAGTTATTCAAAAGGTATGATGCATATGTAGCAAGGTTTCCAAAAGAACAAGATACAAAAGTGGAAGTTGAAGAAGAAAAGAATGCAGATACAAAAGATGATGAACATGCTTAGGAATTATTCCTTAAGTTGTATTCTCTTTTCATATTCCTTCTTTAAACTGATACTTTAAAATAATACTTCTATTACATGGGATGTAATTGTTTTTCTAAATTTTATTGTTCCCTTATTTCAATTGTAAAGTGGAAGAATGCAGTAGTGTCATATTTACTTTGATGAAGTTTTATATGCATTTGGATAAGCCTATAAATGATTGATATTGTTGTGCTTCTTGCATTTTGAATAAGGAACAAAATGGGGTTCTATAGGGGCCCCTGCCCATGACAAAGAAAGATATACACATGCCAGAAATAGAGACAATGAAAGGAAAGCAACATCTAGACATTTTTCAGTCCTACTTCATAGTTTCCTCCCAACAGGGGAAGCTTATTCAAAAGCTTATTTTTCCTCAGCACAAACTCACTTGAACCTTGTGTTGTCTGAACAAAAATGACTGACCCTGCCAGGTCCCGGGACATTCCCATGTCCATCAATGCTTCCAGAGTCATTCTAGGATGACTCATGATTTTCTCAAGCTCGACTTTCTTCTGTTGTGATGACACCCAATCCAAAATATCCAGACCTCCTGTGAAGAACATTGTCTTTCCTTTCCCCTTGTGAAGGGTCAAAATGCTAGGAGCAGTTTGGGAGGGGACACCTAGGGTGATTGGAAGGGAAAGTATTGCATGTTGTTGACTGGGCTGATTGTGAGGTCTTGAGCTTGACCCAGCCGCCATTTCCTTGTGAAAGGTGGATTGTCTTTCAGAGAAGGAATTGGTTGAGGCCCCAAAAAATCATGCTCTGACTAAGGAGCATGATGCATTAAGTGGGTGGATGACCAAATTGCAAATCTCCCCCTATTGTCCCAAGTGGAGGAGATTTCTTCCCTTGAATGGTGAGTAGATAATGATCGGTCCTCTTCTCCATCAGAGATAATGATTGGAGGTTGAGGTTGTGGTTCACCCTTCCTCTTACCTGAAGATGACCCTGGTGCTGAAACTGGTTGCGAAGGCACAATCTCTACTTGCTTTTTCTCCAGGGAATTGATTCTCCCCTCCAACTCATCTATTTTGTGGGAAATAACAGGCACAGTGTCGATGGAGGATTTATCATACAACACATATGATTCCTTGGGAATATATTTTGATACAAATCCCTCATCACATAAAAAGGGACATTGAAAACTGGTTTTCCCAGATACCTGAGGTCTTCTCTCGACCCAGTATCTCTTTAAATATTCAGGGAGATTTCAAGTGTTCCCATCTAAAAAGATGAAAATACATAACCTGAAAGGCTGCAAATATAGGATTAATCCTGATTAGCCTTGTAAGAAGTGCTAATCAGACTTGCCGATATGTTAAGGGTCCTCTAGTGTCACCCACACACTCTACATCAAACAGAGCCCTAACAAAGGCTTCATCAGGACCACTCAAATCAAAAATCTGATTTAAGTCCTCTGAGGAAATTTCCTTCAGGTTGTGTGCTATGAGTACCTTCACCATTTTTCTGATGAAATTCCTTATATTCAGAACAAGAAGGGAAATGCATAATGACAATGAAATTGAGCCAGGTTTTATAATAAAAAGGAGACATATGTTTTTGATTTAGTAAAATATTTCCCATGAGATGAGGGAGATTTTGTTCAGTTCACACAGAAAGGAATTTAAGAGTTGGAAAAGGTTAGGAATGAGAAGAGCTGGTAAATCAAAGTGATTCGACAGGAACTATGTGTGGAAATTAAGCCAGTAAGACATAAAATAGAGTGTGTGGCACCCAAGGTGGATTCTTGAAAAGTGAATATGGATATATGTCATATCAGAGTCATCTGGAAGTGTTCAGAGATTATTTGAAATGATTATCTAATCAATATCAGGAAAGAATGATTAAAGTAATTCACCAGAAATGATGACCTGATATCCCAGTCGAGCACAAGTGGAGCTGATTGAAAAGACTTGCACTTTGTACATCTGGCAGTTTAAAAGAAAACTTTTTAAATGTCATGTTCTAGAACAAGTTTTGTAAAAGGAAATATTCCTTGGAATATTCATGCTTTTGGGGGGAAAAAACTTTGAAGGTTAACAAGTGAAGAGGGTGATATAAAAGGAAAAAGGATAATCATGCCAGAGGGGGGTTAATTTTTCTGAGAATTATTCAAAGAAAAGAGAAGGAGAGAAAGCCGAGAGAAGCCATTTTTCGAGGAACTTATTTGAGAAACCAGTTATTTCCTGTGTATATTTGAAATTGATCATGTCAAGATGGTTGCAAGTGTCCAACCATTGATAAGCTTTGAGATTGTAAATAAACTTTCCCTTGCTGATCAATTTGAAGAACCTTGAGTAAATCATGTTAATCATGAACCTAGTTGTGTCTGCTTTCATTTTGAGATATCTTCAAATAGTTATCTGTGTTCCTGTTGCAATCTTATGTTAGGAGTTCCTCTGAATCACACAAGATCTTGTCCTTGTGATAGTATTGTGGCATTTGCAATTACATTATGAAGAGATTTTTCATTTCATGATGCAATAAATGATTTAAATTCACTTTACTTTCATTATGATGATACAAATTGTTTGTTAGTCTATGAGTGTATCTTAGGCATGATGAATCAGGGACTTCTGATGTTTAATTAAGTCTTTAACATGAGATTTTGTGTTGAATCCTTGAAGAATGTGTGAAACCATGTGTCTTTGAGCTTTCATAGATGCACATCCTCTAGTTGAAGGTTCATTCTGACTATTTGAAGCCTTTTGTCATTTTTCTTTGTAGATTTTCCAACATTTGTTAAAAGTTCTCAAGAATTTGGTATAATCAACTTTATCCTGCTTAACTTCCCAACAAAAAATTATACATTCAGTAATAAATCATACATGAACCATCCCTACTTGCACTGTATATCCACAAATGTTGAAGAAGTTCATTGAATTTTCCTATCCTTTACCAAAATATGCAGATGCAATCATTTTTTATCGTTGTCTTTAGTAACCTGGACCTTGTCTAGAAAACATCTTCATTCTCTAGGGTGACAGCTCATGAGAGTTAGGTTATGTTGCATTGACCATGTTTTCTCAAGGTATCCTTCAAATATTGCAAAGGGAGAGTCAAATATTGTTAATCCATTGATATTCTTCACCAACACAGGTTACAAAATGGGTCCTCTCACCCTGGTTGAAGGCACAACCTAAAGTAGTGAGGGTAGGTCAAACCCTTAGCACGGTGTTATCCAGTCCTTTCCAAACCAGAGTAATAAAGAGTCATCTAAAATCCATCCCCGGCTACAAAACAACTCCTATTATGATTTGTTTTGTCTCTAAGCATCCTGATCAACTTGTGATGTTGCTCAGTTTCAAAGGTAGGATCAATTTGGATACCAACGTATTTCTTTAATAAAGATCCTACTAGAAATTTATTTCTAGAGCTTGGGAAGGAAAATCTAAATGGAAGGTAAGTCTGGAAAGAATTGAGGGATCAAGAGTCAAGTGAGAGAGAAGTACCAATTTTGGAAAGTGATCAACCTCTTGTTGAGGATTATCCAATATCTTCAAATAATTCAGAGTCAATTAGCCCTCATATAAATTTAATTACTACAACTGGTGAAGGGCCATCATTTGTATCTGGGATAAGTGTTCCTCATTTTTTTCTTTGTCATTAAAACTGATAGGGTGGTTTCATGAAACCAATTCATTAGAGGATAATTACTTTAAAGATCATACACCTGTGTCCCAAAGATCCCTTGTCCCACACCATTTTAATTCCCCTATAAGATCACCTTCCCAAGACAACATGGCTCATCCTCCACCTAGACCTCCTTTTGTTGTCAATACATTTGGACCAATAAATTTTAGAGGAATGGTTGGGTATCCTAATGTTGTACCCCAAGATGTGAGAAATAGGTTGCCTAAATTTTAGGGAAATAATGCCATCACTGGGGATCAACATTTGAGACTCTTCATTAATATGATGGAAGATTTTGAAATTGAGTATGAGGATGTGTATATAAAATTATTCATTCATACTCTCGAAGAGGATGCACGTGATTGGTATAAATATTTACCAGACAATTCAATAGACTCATGGACCGAGATGAAAAATGCTTTCAGATTACAATATGGGGATAAGACTGACCCAAGGTTCCTTTTGTCTGAGTTTGAGAATATAAAAAAGAATCCCAATGAGTCTGTCCAAGATTTTAATACCAGATTCAATAAGACTTTGAATAGATTACCCATAATCCTGAGGCCAAGTGATGAGTCTTGCTTAATCAAATATTCTGATGCTTTTGAAAAACAAATTGCCTACTACTTAAGAGATAAGAACCCTGGAACATTAAGGAAATCTTTCACCATGGCCTTGTAAATCAAAAATAATATCAAGGCAATTGGGAAACTCCCTAAGAGATAGGGTGTCAAATTGACTAATCCCGATAGACCTCAATCAAAAAAATTAGTTGATCTAGAGGAGGTTGTGAAGACTTTGGTTAGGGTAGTTAAAGAAATATCTTACAAGTTGGCCAGAGAAGAAAAAGGAATAGGACAGAGCTCTCAAGGTCATCATAAACCACAAAACTAGGATAGATTTGGAAATCATCCTAGGAATGATCACAGATCAGATGATAGAGGAAAGGGGCCCATGGGATCAGGTAATAAGCAACCACAACTTAGAGAGAATAGATTGGTCCCTGATCCTTTGACTACTAGGGTTGCTATAGTAGAAGAGGCCCATGTTATTGATTGGTGTGATAAGTATTTCCTACCACACTCCCCATGTGATTTAAGTAAGGAGGTTAAGAAACAATAACACCTGTAATGTGTGAGAGTAGTAAAAGGTAGATGTCCCTAGGAGCCTTGGTGGGACTAGTGGAAAAGGTACAATTTCAAGCATCATTGTAGTGTGTGAAAATCTGTAAGAGATTTGCATTCACTACAAAATAAGTGAACGTGCATGTGCGTATATAGAAAGATAATGACATACTGAGTATTTGACTAGCATAGTAAGAAAAGTGCATCATGTAAGTAGTATAAGAAAGCAAGAGTAAGTGTAACCAAGATATGCAAATGTAGTGTATGAGTGTGATGGAATGGTATGCAATGTGTGAATGTGATAGGAGAAGTGTGCCCCCCAGCGGATGTGTATGAGATGAGGTTCATTTATAAAATACCCCTCAACAATCAAGAATGAACCATAGAACAAGAGTGTGTCATCAGGAAATGGTTTGAGAAATGTGTGCTAGAAAGATAGATCATGAAGCATAGAGTGTGAAAAGTGAATGTGGTGAGGTTCATTTCATATTTAGACCCTCATATTCGAGTATGAACCATGGAACTAGAGTGTGTCATAGGGTAATGAAGATACAAGGTTGTGTATCAAGATGTAAGAGTGCACTGAGAAATATGTAAGATGAAGCACGAAGTGTAATGTGTAAGTGATAGACTATAGACAAATTGATGATGTTAGGAGGGGGAAGAAAGTGTGATTCCCCCAAGTGTGAGAAGGATAGAAGGCTATCCAACGATAGTGAAGGGAAAGGGCCCTCCACCTGATGTTCGAGGAGATAAAGGCATGTGACGATGCTCTAAGATCGGTGGAGTATGAGAGTAATGATGTACATATGAAGGAGACCTATGTGGTGAAGGAGGTGGTGAACACCTATGTGAAGGTATTTCCTGATTAGGGGACTTATGCTAACGAGATGGACTAGTGGACCCAAGTAGATGCTAGGATGAAAAATTGGATGATGAAGTAGGTCATGTGTGAATAGGAGAATTAGGTGTTGAATGTGTCTTAGATTTGAGAGGCTCTAGAGGCCTAGATATTGTAATTGGTGGAATTATATCATCAAGACTAGGTTTAAGAAATGGTGTGCATGGTGGAACACATTTTACAGTGACAACTTGTTTATTATGAATGAACTTGACACAAAAATGATTCATGGAGGGAATATTTGAGCAACATGGAGCCAAGGAATACCTAAGATCATGTCACAACCTTTGATTGAAGATGCCACAATGAATGGCACAAGCATGGTAAGAGGCCCAACTGTAATGGGCAGCTAATGTAGCCAAAATAATTAGGAACTGGATATGTGATATTAGATAGTGGACATTTGATAGCCATAAGAAGTGTAATAGAACACACACTGATAGGAGCCACTAGATAGATCATAGTGTTATTGACAATATATGAACCAATATAAGTGTTGATATGTAATGAGTTAGAAGTGAATGTTGCATGATAATCGTGATCTGAAAATGAAATGGTTGGTGGTGATGCATCAACAGAAGCGACAAGAAAGTCAAGGGGCCTCGATGAAGGAGGGGGCACAACTCAATATGTATGATTAGCAGAAGAATCAGGAGCTTGTGTGTCATGCTTAGGCAAAGGGTCATTGAATATTTTTAGCTTTTATTATCATTGACCAGATTAGAAGTAGATGGATCAGGGAGATCAAGTGAATTATTGTCAATAAGATCTTGAATGAGATGCCTAAGTTTGAAACAATGATCAATAGAATGCCCAATGCATTGATGATAGTCACATTTAGCATTTTCATCATAATTACGGCCATGGGGGCGAGATGGATCAAGATTGAGTGGCAGTGGAAGAGTGATTAGATTGCTTTCGAGAAGTTGAGGCAATAGAAATGAGGTGCATAGGGTAACTTGGTGAAAGTATGCTTTGGAGGTTTCCATTGAATATTTTCAGGAGGAGAGATGACATTAATAATTTTCCTTTGCTTCAGTAGGCTTAGGAGATGGCTTGAATGTTGATTTAGCTTGAAACCTATTAGAAGAAGATGAAGGAGAATCATGATATTTGATTTTTCCCATAGATAGAAGTTTGAACTCACATATTTTAAGCATATGGCATAATTGATCAAATGAAGGAGAGGTCTCAAAGATAACACTCTCCTGAAGTGGTGGTAAGAGCTTTGAACAAAAAGATCTAGCAATTCAGAATCAACAAGTACATTGGTCATCTTAGCTAGATTGTTCTTGTAACGTAAAACATAGTCAGCTAGATGTTCATTAGATCTTTGTTTAATTTGAGTGAAGTTGCACATAAGATATCTTGGTGCCGATATTGATTGAAAAGTGGGAAATAAAAGCATCATATAGATGCATGTAAAATAAGTTACCGAATGAATAGGTAGATCATAAAACCAACGCATGGCATAATCTTGAAGACTTCTAGGAAATAGCTTAGCTAGTAATGTATGATCATCCACATAATCTAGACATGCCACATGAAAATATCGGAGATGATCTTGAGGGTCACCATGGCCATTGAAAATGGGCAGCTTAGGGGTGAAAAATTTGAGAGGAAGTGGATAAGCAAAAATGGTGGGTGCAAAAGGAGTGTGAAGAAGTAAGGAGGAATCAAGAGATGGAGAGGAGCATGAAGTAGCCTTGATGTAGTTGATGGATTTGAACTTTTAGGTCCTGATATAAGAGAAGCTAGGTCTTGCGTGTGCCAGAAGAAGATACTTTGTGTGAGAAATAAGAGGTAGAGTGAAATGGTTGGTAGGAGTAGGAAAGTACATGGGAACAATAGAAGTAGGTGGAAGGGTAGAAGAAATAGGTTGTGTTGTAATAGGAATGGAAGCAATATTAGAGGTGGGAGGGTTAAGCTCAGCTAGATTGGTGGCCTCCTCATGAGAAGTGAATAAAAGAAGATCTAAATCTTGTGGATGTTCAACAAGATGAGCATTAAGATCATGAAGGTCTTCATCAGTAAAGGGTGGATAAATTTCAGCCATGTTAAAAAGATGATAAAATGCCTAGAAGCAAGGTTGGGTTTGAGTGATGGGTTCACCAAATGATTTAATTTAATTTGAATTAAATCTAAATATTACATAGAGTCACTATGTATAAATGATATATAAATGATAAGTATAATAATGACACAAGCAAACTAAGATTTAAAGTATGAAACCCTAAGCAAGAGATGAGAGAAAGAGATGACTTAGCTGATTTCTTGATCTTGGAACTTGATCTGGACTAGGAAAAGTGATGAACAAGATGTAACAAGTCTCGTAAATAATCTCAGGATAAATTCTTGAGCTCATGAACAATGACTGAACATGGGGCACCCACAGAAGGACAAGGATGCCTGGGCACTGGAGACTGGATCTGGGTGCCCATGACTACACAAAATATTAGAATATGGTTTTTATTGTGTCACAAGGGTCACAAATTATCCTTGTTGATCACCTGATGTCACTCTTGATTTTCACCAAGGTACCTGTAACCTACAAAAGAATATTCACCTACAAAATCCCACAAACCACATCAAACCTAAAAAGGAAAATGTAGAATGGGGAGTCAGACTGACCCTGGAGGTCACCCTGAGAGTGAACTTATGACTCATTGCACTACATCTCAGACTCCATGTAGTTCTTGTGAGTGTGTGTAGAAATTGTGCCCTAGGATGCCCTTGTGCAAGTTGCACTTGATAGTAGGCTTGTAGCTAGAATGTAGAAATGTAGTAGAATGTGTGGATGGAATAAATGAACTTCCCCTTCCTATGTTGTGTATGCAGAGTTGATGCAACCCTTGTCCCTTGAATGGATGCTAGATGGATTCCTTTAGAGTGCTTTAGGTGCCTTTTGGATGCAAGCTTAGGTGATGATAGTAATGCTTAGTGTTTGGTCCTTGATTTTGAACACATAACTATGTATTTATATGATTCCCTTGTTTGAATTTTGTAATTGACAACTGGAAGGCTGACCCATAAGTGAAAAATATGCCCAAAAGATAAAAGAGACCCAAAAAGAGTGAGTAAGGTAGAAAAGGGTCAAGGGCACCCAAAGGGGACAAAGCCTGGAGCGTTGTTATCCTGGTTGCGCACTGTGTTTGAAGCCATGAAAGATAAACAAGTAAAGTTATGACTGGGTTGTAGGGTGTGTAAGACCAAATAGAAAAAAAGAGACAAAGAAAAGAGAAATTCTACTTATGTTGATACTACACTCAGGCACCACCATCTCTGACTCTTGTGAGCACGTATGTTTTACTGCCAATATTTGTGCTCATTTCATCTTCATGGTTTTTGCTGATATTATTCAATTGGTACAAGGTTATCATCACATGATAATCAAGTTTTAAATGTACAATTTGCAATTAAGCACATAATATTTTACACTCTTCATATAATTCAAGACATATTGATTGATAATTTACAAATCGAATACCACCATAAGAATATAAATCAACATCCTATATATTGACTAATTTATAATCTAGTGTGATCACATCTATTTATTCATTGTACTACTTCTTTGTTTCAATATAACAATTTACACAAAGTTCATGTCTACTCATATGAAAGCTACTTTGCTACATTATCCTATCTATATTTATGTGTTTTATCCTTCATAGTATCTACCATACATGTTCTTGAATCAACTACATCCATACTTTAATACAGATCTTAAGGTATTCAATTATTTTAACATTTTCTTGTACACATCTGCTTGACATTCTCATGTTTATTCAATTCTACTCAATAAAATTCTATTCAATAAACTTACATCATAAGTGGCCTCCCAAATTCCTATCAATTTTTTAAACAAGGTAAGCTTCATCTACATGATTGGTAATCTTGAAGGGGTTGTACCTTTATACTTCATATTTCCTTTTATATAAATCACATTAGAAATAATGGATACAATTACTACCAGAATATCTAAGCTCAATTAGACATTGAAGATAACCATTTTTTTTTCCAACTTAGTAAGACAAATATCATCATCGAAGTGATTTACCTCCAACCATGAGCCATACGGATCCCTGCACACCTCTCAAATCTTGAGAGTGGCCCTACCCTTCACGAGAAGTAAGATGTGGTAATCAATGAAGAAATAGAGAGCCATATGTGTAAGCCATTACCCAATTAACTGGTAACGTATATGGAGTAGGAATAATATACATCCTAAAATCAAAACCCTATGATTTTATTTTAGTTCAAAAGTCTACATAATTTAGTAGGTACCCACCTAGTCCCTGAAATCCATAAAAATGATAGAGCATGAATAGCCTAAAGTGATAATTCAAGTGTGTAGCTTGTGTGTCAATCCACTACCTACCATGTGTCCCCTCTTGGAATTTGTCATAAGTGATTCTATGCAATAGTTTATCTATCACCCTTGTCCTATCACCCCCCTAAGCTTAACACATCTCACATTTCCATTCCTTATCCCAACAATTGGTAGAAAAATAGATATTTCTTCAAGTTACAGTCTAATTAAAAATATGTCAAAATCTCAAACAATTCTAATTCTTCTGAGTGTCCCATACCACCCAAGTCAAATTAACTAAAATAAGGGATTATAATCTATTTTGTTGATCCCAAACGACATAACAACCTAGGTTCAGTATGTTATAAGTTTCGTATAGTTCTCCTTTATAACCCATGGTCAAGGATTCTTGTTGTTCACCCAAACCATGCTTATGATTGGTTGTGTGTGACTAGTTTAAAGATTAAATTTTATTTATCGAAACAATATTTCTCTTCAGATACAATTTGACATATACAACATGATCTCATTATTTGTTAAATTTCAAGGTTTCGTACAAGTTTAGATATATCATTTCAAATATATCAATTTAAAGGCATTAACCCTATTTTGCATTTTCATGGTCAAGCATTTACATAAGTTTACAACCATAGAGCAGAATGATTTAAAAAATTTAAATAGTTCATAGATATAAGGGTATGCATCAATGCATTTATTATTTGATGGCTTGTTTCTTTGTTTAAGTATCATATTTTACATTTACTCGTCATAGTATAGTTGTAATCCACACCTCCCATTTAGCTCCACATCATGGATATACCTCCCTTAATGAAATAATTATATTTAATTGTTATGGAAAATAACTTTCCATTACCAAAGACCTCCATCAAATAATTAATTATAAAGCATCATATTCAACCATAAACTGGGTTTGACAATAAAATTTAAAGGTTTGTAAAAGACAAATATGTATTGATTGATTTGTTAAAATTCAGCTCCACCCAGGAAGATTTCCAATTAGTGAGAAAGCTAGATTTGAAAATCAAGGCATGGAGGTGATTTTAAACATTAGAATTTGTGTGGTAAGCATGGAATAAAATTTGCCAATGTATTAATCATAATTTGTTTTATATTAGTCAAAGACCCATAGTTTTATCGGCGGTGGAGTGTTCAAGGAATGGAACTTTCTATTTCACTATGTTACTAACTATTCAATAACAGCGAGTTCAATTTAATAATTGTTTTATAAATTTTGTTTATCCTCAAATTGTGTAGGGTGGCTAGGAATTTTGTAAAGTGTCTTTGTCATAATCCTAGGTTAGCTATAGTCCCTAAGATTATAAATTAGCTAATTCATTTGGAGTTCAAGCATGTAAAACGAAAACATAAAATTGTTTTCCCTAAGGGTGCCTATAACATTCCTGACTTATATATATTTATTTACTTTGTAACATGAGGGGTTTCGGGGCATTCATGTATGGGGATAGGGAACAATTCTCATTATTCCCTCTAACTTAACCAATCCCATGCCCAAGAAGATATTTTACTTTGTCCTTATCTCCCTGGTTTCCATTTCCTCGATTAACATGGAAGCTTAACATTTTCCTAAGATGTATTGACTTTATATACACATAAATATATTTATCAGTAGGAACATGTTCTTGTTATTGGGGATTTAATGGACTAGACTGTTTACTCCCTCCATGTCCATCAACTTCATGGTTTATCCGATTTTATACCCAGGGTCTATATATCCAATCATCAATCGGATCAGACATCTGGGGAAGATAATGCCAAGATGCAATTTTTTTAATTCTTATAAAAAGTATTGAGAAAGAAAAACCTGTTACATATAACGCTATGGAGAAATTGGAAAGACTGCTACATGTCCTTGTTAAAAATTCTCTTCCTATGTTGTGTATCAACTCCTCTAAGTTGTTTTTCCTTTCCTCTATGCGGTGTGAGTGCCTATGGTGCATAACTATGAAGTTGGTTTAAATTGTGTATTTTCTCTACTAAGAACTTATTTTTCCTTCTCTTTTTCCAACCAATCTCCTCATATCTCTACACTTATACCCCTTCTCTCCTCGAAATCCTCCCCGAATTCCAATTAACTCCCTCTTATGTTGCATGGGCATTTTTAAATTTTACATTATACTATTGTTTACTCCCTATCTTTTCCTAATTTTGGGGATATGTAATCTAAGTTAGTTAGTTAGATGTGTGTGTGTGTGTGTATTACTCCAAAGCTTACGTACATGGTATCTCTCCTCCCATTTAAAAACTTGAGATTCCATTGAATGCATACTGCTAAGTATAAGAAGCTTTATCTAAAATTTAAATAATATGACTATATAACTAAATTTTACTAAGGATTATTTATCTCAAATAAAATATTATGATATTATTTTACACATCATTATCTTATCTTCTTTATGTGATTCAAACTAACTCTATTTTCTAACCTATGTCTAATTTAGGTGAGATAATACTAATCATGGTGACATTTTGAGGCTATCCATTTTTTATAGCCATAAAATTAAATAAAAACTATCTAAATTGCATTGTAGAATGCGAGAAAAAGATACTATATTTGACATAAATACCATTGACGCGGATTTCATATAGTTTTTTGGTTTCTTGTGTATAGCAACATCACATTACTCATAATTAATATTTACATCAATAGCATATCGCTACTTAATACTATAAAAATCTACACATACAACGTGACACCCACTAAAGTGAAAATTAAATAACAAGGTTCTATTAGCTGACTTACAACTTAACTCATTTAGAGAAATGACTTACCCATAAAAAATCTCTCCTAAAACCCATTACTGCATCTTTTCTTCTCTCTCTGATGATACCCTTTATCATTTCCTGAGAATACCTACATAATCACTAACAACAATACCCAGTGCATTGTATGTCCAAAATAATAATTCAACATCTATAAAAACAATAACGACATGTTATTTTCAATATTCAATAACTACAATTCAACATTTAATGATTTTCAAAAAATTGCTCAATTATAGAATAATAAATGCTTTAATCCAAAACATATCAAAATGCTAATTAAACAAGCACAATAAATCAGCAACATCCTTCAAAGAAACTACCTCTTGTCCATTTGGTGAAGTAATATGTGGTGTCAAAATCCACTTATGCCCCAAACTAGAATGTGGATTGATCACTCCAATGAAATCCAACCCCCATTGCATGAATGGTTGATCCACTGAGATGGGATGAAGGGGTAGAGCTGTTAGTCTCTTTTTTCCTCTAAAGAAGGCACACTTTTTACATTTTTTAACCCATACATGAAAATATTTGAAGAGATTAGACCAATAATAACCACCCTTCATGATCTTAAGAGTTGTTTTCCTTGGAGAAAAGTGCCCTCCTTTCTCCATCATGAAACTCATGCAAAAATTTCTCAATCTAATTTTCCTTAATGCATCTCAAGAGAACACCATTTACATCCTTTCTAAACAAAATCCCATCAATAAGCACATAAGGAATGGATTGAAGCCTAAAATACCTTATTTTGGCCTTGCTCAAGCTTTGAGGACATTGGCCTGTTTGGAGAAAGTGTGTTATATCATGGGTCCAACAAGGAATGAGTGAAGCATCAACTAGTTGTTGGTCATGTTGGAGCATTAGGGAAGCCTCCTTTTCAATCTATAGATCTGAAACTAGCTGCTCACACAAACCTTTTCCCCTTACTAACTTGGTTATTTTGACATCAACATCATACTCCATCACTTTGGTTATCCAACCAGCCCTTTTCTCATTTAAATCCTTGTTTAAAAGGAAATATTTCACACCAGAATGTGACACCATTAGGTGGATCTTGTTGTTGGATACCAAATGTCTAAATTTCTTCAAACTCCTTATGACAGCCAAGGCATGCTTCTCAACAAATGAATACCTTACCTCATAATCTTCTAGAATTTGGCTAAAAAATGCAATAGGTTGTTCCAAACCTTCTTCATTCAGTTGTACTAGCATGGCAGATATTGTATCCATGCCTCCAAAAGCATATAAGGTGAAGTCCTTTGAGAAATCCAAATTAATAAGGGTAGGGGCTTGTGTTATTACTTGTTTGATGGATTCAAAACTGCCCTTCCCTTCCATAGTCCATTTGAAAGGCATGTTTTTCTTTAGCATAGATGTCAATGGCTTAACAAGATTGGTAAAATTTGGAATGAAACACCTAAAAAAGTTGATCCTTCCCAAGAAGCTTTGCAATGCCTTCTTATGACTAGGTAATGACAATGCAAGGATGACACTTACCCTTTCTAGATCTATTGCAAGTCATTTCTTAGAGACAATGTGGCCAAGGAGCTTACCTTCATGTGCTAGGAAGATACATTTCTTGGGATTGAGAGAAACCCCAAACTGTCTACATCTTTCAAATACCTGTTTTAGATGGAGTAGATGATCATTTGCATCCTTGGAGAACATTGTGATATCATCAAGGTAGACAAGAACAATGTTATTAATCAACCCTTTAAATGTCATATCCATGGCTCTTTGAAAGGTTTCTCATGCATTGGACAAACCAAAAGGCATTTTTCTATACGTAAAAGTTCCCCACTTAGTGGTAAAGGTTGTTTTTAACTGATATTTTTCCTTCACCATAATCTGATTATACCCAGAGCAGCCATCTAATAGAAAAAACCTCTCTGACCCCACTACCATTTTCAAAATATGCTCCATAGAAGGAAATGGGTAATGATATTTCAAGGAAGCCTTGTTTAAGTCCCTGAAATCAACACATAATCTGATTTCCCCATTTCTTTTCCTTACCAAAACTAGGTTGGAAACCCAAGATGAATGTTTAATGGGGAATATAATGTTGGCCTCTATTAACTTGTTCAACTCTTTCTTCATTAGAGGCTCAATTCTTGGGTTGACAGGTCTTTGTTTTTTACCTAATGGGCTTGGCCATTTGATCTAGCTCAATGGTATGTTGTGCCAAATTAGGATCAAAACCCCTAAGGTCTTCATAACTCCATGCAAAAACATCAGAAATTCTTGACAAAGGTCTACAAATGCATGTTTCTCTTGTGGAGTACATACCTTTCCAATCTTAAGAAACTTGTCTTTGCCAACTGAAATTGGTTCATAGTCTTCACCCTTGACCACCATGTTTGTTTTCTCTTTCCTTAGTTGATCATCTGAATTAAAAATGGACTCCAAGGTAACTAAGCCCTTAGGAAACTTGTTTGATCTTAGTTGGACAATCTGATTTCCATATTGTTGTTCCAACTTGTCTTGATTTCTTGAAGAGAACTCAACCTCTTCTTGGATGAAGTTGAAAATATTTTGGTCACTATCAAATACTTTCTAATTAGTGTTATTCTCTAGGACAATAGGTCTTACTACTACTCTAACATGCTCTTGCAATCCATCCTTCTTGATGCCTTCAGGAACATCAAGCTTAGCACCAACTGTTGTTAATCTATCAGTTGATTCATTCTCCTTTCTTGGTATGGAATGGATGTTGAATGCTTCAAAATATTCTAAGAGATCCCATACCCTATGCTTATAGGATTTTAACAAAATTTTCTTAGTTGCATTCAAACCTCTTACTTGATTCACAACTAACTCACTATCACCAAAAACTTGCAATTGTTTGACATCTTTCTTTCTTTCCCATTGTAGGCCATGGATTAGAGACTCATACTCAGTTGAGTCGTTAGAAAAACTGAATTGAAATATGAAGGCAGAGAAATACTTCACACCTGTGGGAGATACAAGCACTACACCTCCTCCTGCACCTTGTTTACTCCTAGATCCATCAAAGAACATATGCCAAATGCCATCTTCTTGCTCATTTTCTTTCATAATACTAGGAATAGGTGAATTTTCCTCATGCAAACAATAGATACCCAAACCAGCCTCTTCAATCTATTTATAGGGATCAAAACCATGGAAATCAGCTCCCCACTCATCAAGAAACAAATTTGGAATGCCTTCAATTTGAGTGTTTGCCTCTTGGACAATAGGGTCATCTTCTTGGTCAAAGATTGTGCAATTTGCATTGATAGGACTTGGTATATAAGGTTCTATGTGATATGTGGAAATAGGATCTGACCTTATAGTAGCTTTGGTACCATATATTTTCCTAAAGAGCATATGAGACCAGTCAGCTGATAAGTACCCTCCAATCTTGGCAGTGAAATCTCTAGAGAGGCATAGAGAAAAAATGGAGGTAGATCAATTATGAAGACATCCTGGGGAATAGAGAAGTTGGGGCATGCATGCAATGTGAGGCTTAAACCTCTGATAACTCCAATAGTTCCCACTATTGTTCCATCCAGCTGAACCACACCTTTAGAGAGAGATTCATATTTGATCCCCAACTGATCTGCTATCTATTTGGGCATCATTGAACTACTTACCCCTGAGTCAATCATGTAATTATGAACCAAGTGATTTCCAATAATCAGGGATACATAGAAGGGAGGAGGTTTCATACTCTTTCTTGGATGATCATCCTTTTGTTGAGGTGCATTAGTGAGCACAAATTTGGCTTGATCTTTGGATGACTCATTTGTTATGGAGAGATTGGACATCATTGCTTGCAAAAGGTCCCTTTGTCCAGGAATAGCCAAGGATTCCCACATTGAAATGTTCACATTAGTCTTCTTCATTTGTTCAAGAATGTTGAAGGGAGTGGAACTATCCTTCTATTGTACCTTACTTGCAACAACCTTTTCTTGTGTTTGAGTTGATGTGGAAGGACCTTTGGGCTGCCCTTGCACTCTTGAAGTCTGATTTTCATGGCCTCCTTGCACATTAGGAGTTGAATTTGAATTTCCACCTCCTTGAAGTGTTAGAGAAGGTTGGAAAGGACCTACATTTGTTGATTTCCCCTCTTCCATATCCCTCCTTTTGGATCTAGTATTAGTTGCTACACCTGAAGGAGAAGTCTGATTTATTCCACAAAACTCATCCATTTTCCAATTCACAAGTGAAGCATCATTTTGTGGCTCTTGAGTAGCCTCTTGTGGTGGAGATGCTTCTGCTGATGCAATTTGAGAGAAAGATGCATTTTATACCATCAATGCTTGGTTTAGGATGCCATTTGGGAAAGTGGCTTGGTTATGAGCTTGGTTACAAGGAAAACACCATTCATAATCTTGCACAAGGTTGTTTTGAACTAGAACCAAGGCTTTAGATGAGTTGGTTGTATTAGGATTATATTGTTAGAATGGTCTTGCATGAGGCACTTGACCTTGAACTTGAGGATTTTCTTGGTATGGTGCTTTTGGGCTGATAAAGGGGCTTGTTAAGTTGGTATGGAGGTTGATAAGGTCTGAAATTTTGAGCTTGTTGCCTCTTTAACAATACCAAATCATTCCCAAAATTTTGTAATTGTTTTATTACTTCCTACAACTCACTTGAAGGGATCATAGAGGTAGATGAATGGATTTAATTTTGGCTATTTGGGGTTGGAATAGGGGCTAATTCAGGTGTTTGGTAAGGTGTAGATGTTCCTACCTCTGGAAAGATAGGCATTGGAGGTCTATGTATGAGTTTACCAGCCTGAATAAGACTATTTTCAGCTCTAATAGCAATATCATAGGCATCTGGTAAAGTTCTACCCCCATGGACTGAATCATGACTGAAATGTCACTATTTAGAGATCTTAAATAATAAAGAAAGGCATACTGAGGTGTAGGTCTTACCATTTGTGGGATTCTATCCCACGTCCTTTGAAAATGATGTTAAAATCAATCATTAGCTCATGTGGTGCCCTCTTTTGTTGTAGTCAATTGCTCCACTAGGGATAAATTGTAACTTTTATCTTAAAAATGATTTCAAAGATATTCTCCTAACTCATCCCAAGTGCTAATTTAATTTAACCTTGAACCCCTATACCATTATAGAGATTTTACCTTGAAATAAGAAACCAATAATTTGAAGTGCTACATTCTCTTGTGTAATGTGATAAACTGAGCAGATGTTTACAACGTCCTTAATATGTTATATGGGAGTTGTAGTGTTCTCTCTAGTGAAGAAGGGAACACTCTTTAAGGATATAAATAGAATGTCATCATATTGGGCCAAAAGTAAAGGATTCCTCCATTGAATGTGATAAAATATTAATTTATTTGATGAGTCATGAATGTGATGGGTCTTAGAACCCTAGAAGATGACAAGAAAGGCCTATCATGAGGAGTAGAGAGAACTCTATCTAGAGGTGATGGTGATCTTTGAACTAAGTTGCCTCTTCTTCTTCTCCTTGGTGACAATTACAAGTAGTCAAAAGGCTCTCCACTTGCTATCCTTTGCCTTGTTTGAATTCTTCTCATGAAATAAAGACACTTGACTACTTAAACTAATAGATATGTTGATTGGAGTTGTCATATGTGTTGTTGTGAAGCCTCCAAAGGATGTAAAATCTCTAGGATACACACCAATCCCAGTGATATGATATCAAATCCTTCAATGTAGTCCCACCAGGTGTGCCAGAACTGTTATCACACAAAATTTGCACCCTCTGCATGATCATGAATGATCAAAACTTTTGGTAACATGGGATTGTCTCCAAGTGTGGGACCTTGCAAAGTGAGACAAACCTCCAGAGAAGGTTGGTTCCTTCTGTCTTAGCCCACTACAAACTAACCTACAACTTCAAAATGTAACTAAACTAAGTCTAAACTACAAATTTTTAGGGACCAGAGTTGAGAAGGGAGAAAATGCTGCAAAATGAAAGAAGGTGATGCACCAAAGCTAAAATATGACCTGTAGAGACACAAATGCAACCACATATGCAAGAATCAAAGACAAACAAGTTTTACAAGAGACAAGTGAATAGATTCAAAATAAAGAAAGAGGGAATATATTCACATCAAATACATTACATTTAAAGGAATGAACCACAATTGCATAAGCTCCAAATCCAACAGAGAAGAACCCTTTTCACATGTGTATAAGCACTTACATATATAGAGAATGAGTGAAAGAGAAGGGATAAACCAAACAACCATAAATGGCCCATTTCCACCTACCAAGGACCAAATACCATCATTTTTTGTAGTTTTAAGAATGGGCATCCTTATCTTCCTCCTTTTATCTACACTACCTTATGCTTTGCTTTTTTAGAATTTTTAGGGTTTTAGAAAACCATGGGTACGTATGAACTATTTTTTAGTGTCATCAGTGCCCAAAATTTTTGACTGACCTACCATGTCTCCTCCATAACAAAGGAAAGAAATCGGTGAACCCATGGAACTTAGGAACTTTCCACAAGTGCCCCATAGACCCGAAATATCTGTTGCAGTGCCATGTTTCCCCCTCGTTGGTAATTTTCATTGATTGGTGAATGGTGATAATTCTTAAAATATTTCATGGGTTCCCTATAAACTTGATTTTACTAATTAAATTCCCAATTCCCCTTTTTCGGCATTTTTGACTGATCGGGGAATGCATAGAATGCCTGAACTGCTCCTCTTATGCCTATAATTTATATTGTATCTGATGGCTTGCCCATTTGATCCTCCTCATTAGAAATTATGAAGTTTTGGGGAAGTGATGGAATAGAAGAACATTTATAAGGTGCCAATATACACTAACATAGTTGATTGCAATGTGTTATGCAGAGGAGGCGGGTTTGTGGGGAATACGAGGAGTAAAGGAGCCATTCCTCATGTTCCTCCAAAGGTTGATTTTTCCTTATTTGACCCCAATTTTCCTAAATTGATTAACTCCTTAGACTGGTAGGCCTTGAAAGAGGGAGAGAAATACCCCAAACATGAGATTTTTTCCAAGACACTAAAACTTCCCCAAAACATTGAGATTTCCCTACTCCATGATAACAACACCCTTAGTTCAAAAATGGATTTGTAAGTTATCAAAATAGCCTATGGGGGATATTATGGACAAAAATGCCTCCATACCATGCTAGGTATTTTTCCTTTCAAGGAATATTCCAAGAGTCTCATTGCAACATCTACTTGGGTTATGTGGTGGAATAAACACAAGTGGATTATGTCCTTGAGATGATCGGTAGCATTATCATGATTCTCACCTATGAAATAGGGAAGGGTTTTAAGATAATCACTTGGGAGGTCATTTCACACATTTAAAGCCAGTGAACTACCAGAATTAGAGGTTAGAAAAACATGATTTCTTGGACAAGCCATGTTATTTAAGGGTTGAAGGCTACTATGTAGGATTTGTGAATGAATGCCAGGTG
The DNA here is from genome assembly GCA_019776745.2 of Taxus chinensis. NCBI lineage: Eukaryota > Viridiplantae > Streptophyta > Pinopsida > Cupressales > Taxaceae > Taxus > Taxus chinensis. The sequence continues at coordinate 260,044,520 of CM034157.1, read as the reverse complement.
GACTAGTAGAGAGGAATCTCTTAGACTTAGGGGATTCACTATATATTTGTAGAGACTTTCTCCTATGCTTCTTAGGAGACAAATATAGGGGCGTAATAGGATGTTTAGAAACACTACTTCTTATATTGATTCTTCTCATAAGAGTTGGAGAGCTAGAGTTTTAAAAAAGAGATATTAGAGTTTAGAGATTCATTAGATTTAATAAAATAGTCTCAGAAACCAAATAATAGCTAAAAATGAAAAAACTTGGTACATTTCACAAGAACATCCAAGATAATATTGGGAAACCTCATAATATGTAAACAAAAATGGAAAATTTTCCTATCGAGCATGCCAAAAATTGTTGGTGGAGACTTATGTGCACCCTTCTAATTTAGGCAGTTATCAACATTTGAAGGTATTTGTAACAATAATGGGAATATATCTATGGTGTGGGACCTATACCCTTGAGATAAACCTCCAGAGAAGGACGAATTCTTTCCCTTAAAACACTAGAGTAACCACTAATATAATCTAATTAAATATTCTACAAAGTTGAGGGATAAATATTATTGAAATTTGAAAAGAATGGTGATACACCAGAGTATGAATGGGTCACTCTCCCTAATATCAAGAAAAAATGTGGAGAAAACAACAATGAGGGGGGTAGATAAGAGCCAAAATCCACACTACACTTTCAAAACCCTTAATCCTTTGTATATAAGGAACAATGGACTAAAATTATGCAAATATAGTTCATACACGTCATACAATAAAAGCATATAAATGTGAGATGCAATAACTCAAGCCAAGGGATTGATCATGATCACAATCAACTAGATATGGTTGATTGAGATCACACAATATCTCATAGTCATTGAGAAGGATATGAACACATTACATAGTCAGTACAAGGGTTTGCACATACTCAGAATACTCAAAAAACAATTGGGTAGAGTTTCTTTATATTCAAGAGAAGATATTTTCACTTATGAAACTCATTACATTAAAAGGATAAGGGAGGATAATGGATCTAAAGATGCCATATGATATGCTTAACCTATCTAACCCTTCCAAGCTTCCCTAAATACTATATTATAAGGTAATCTCTCATTCTCGTGATGATCCACACCCATGGGGTGCCTTGATTCACAAGAAAACCTCATATGTTTTGTATATAGATAAGCTTTAACTTAAATCAATGGATTTCTGAAAAATTAGGGGAGATGAATGAGAGTCAAATTGACAAATGTCCATTTATAGCCATAATCATGCAATAGACCACTTATATAGGTCATCTTTTCATTTTAGTGGGGTCTTGAGGAGAATATAACATAAAAGGAATCAAATAAATCATCTATAACTAATTTGGGCATCAATTGATAGCGACGACGACTCAAAATGATCCAAAATTCTGTCGCTAAAATCTCCCAAATACATTCATCATTCCCCTCAAAAAAATAATATTTAGTGAAACACTCTAAGAAATGCTTCCGATGGGATCATTCTCATGTTAAATGGGGCTCTATATCAAAATATATGATCCAAAACCAGTCCCAACAATAGCGCAAAAAATCCGTCGTATGGAATATTTTTTTATGGCCTTTCCTTCCTTCTCTGACTTCTTACCACCTATAGTCTCATCATCGATCTCATGGTATTCCACATCTTTGATTGATTTTTAAATCATTTGCATAAGTCTTTTATCACGTGACCTTCTCTCTTTGACTTGTCCTGTGGGAATTTACTTACTCCTACATTTGGCAAGTGACCATTAAAACTTTAATTTTGTTTGCTTCACAGAGTTTGGCAACTCAAAAAAAATTCCTTTTGTTGTGTGACATATAATTCATCATGTCTTTGTCTTATTTCACTTTTTGGTCTTCAACCTTTGTTACATGGTATTTACAACCCCCAGAACATTATGCTCTTGTAATCCTACTAAATATAGAATTAATTCATTATTTTTTCCATGGAAAACTCAACCTTTCATGTGAGGCGGTGGTTCATGGCCCAATTATTGTGTTCCATAGAGTATAAATTTTTGGTCCCTTATTTTCTTAGCGCAGACTTTTCAAACATGTGATGCACTATATTCTCCGGACCCATAGAACACTAACTTTAACTCCACTAAAGACTAAGTTTGCAACTTCCCGCTAACTTATTATCTAGAGCTGCCTAAGTATGGATCTCTTGGACCTTTGTTTGACGGGTTAGGTGAACCCGTGGAACATAAAATTATTTTGTTCCTTGATTTCTGTAAAGCATTAAGTTTGTTTGTTTTGTGGCTTTCCAAACAAAATCTCCTGAGTTTGAAACTTGAATAAGTTGTTCAAGTAAGCATGGGTGCTTATTTTGGAAATAGTGAGATATCAATGTTAGTGGGATTTTCTTGTAACAACTATGAATTTTTTTTGGCATAATAGTTAAGGTCTCAATTATGATTTTTAAAGTGTGTATTGGAACCATCACCTTGTGCATGATTAATATTGATAGTCAAAATATTTTTAGGAAATATATCATCATGGACTTGGGCACAAGAAAAAATATGGGTGGTATGGGAATCAGAAGATTTTTAGAAGCACAAGAGATTGATAGGGGGGTTGAATCAATCCTACAAAAATTTTACATCAATTACTTATTCTTATGTGATCCATCAAACTTAACCATTCAATCATTCATTAATCATATGTGTGTTTATTATACAATGAACAACCATACACAAGAACAAGATGCAAGAGAGAATAAGAACACCAAATTTAAGTAGGAAACCCTCAAGGGGAAGAAAACCCACTGAAACCTCTACTAATATTACTCATAAAAAAGGAATCATGTGAATATTACACATCACACAATATTTCTTTAGTGAGCCACCAACCCCACAGGAAGCACCAAAAATGTAGGTATTTTATTGCCGAAAAGAGGTTATGGAAACCCCAAAGATGATTCAGATCTCTTCGCAAGGTGTTTGGAATCCAGAAAATCTCACCAAGTGTAGATTTTCACCCTAGAAATCCTTATCTAGCTTTTGCATGTTTTGTTCTAGTCTTTGCCCCTTTTTCCCTAAATTTTGTCTTTAAGTTACAAAACTGCCACCCTATCTGGTTGGCAGTCCTGTGACCACCGCCTAAGATAGGGTGGTGATCCTATAACCACCTCCTTGTGTAGGGTGGTGGTCCTATGTGCATTTTCCATAACGTTCTGACGATTTTTTCAAATGTAAAAGTTCAAGTTTCACCCACATTCCTCAACCACTAAAGCTTGCATTTATGTTTTGGCCACCTAGTAAATAGTGTTTTCCCTTTGTTTAATATTAGAAGAGTTCAATTTGGATTTACCCTCTGGTAAATGCAAATGCTATAAATACCTAGCTTGCTTTCAAACAAATGGCCCCTCTCCTTCTGTGTTTGATTATTCAGTTTGTTTGAAGTTCTTGCATGAGTTTCAATAGTTTTATATTTTTCATGAATTATCAGTCTCTCCTTTCTACTTTAGAGGTCATTTGATCTTCTTCCTTTCATCTTGCTTCATTGTTGTCTCATATAATCAGTTTAGCATAAGGTAGTTTCATTTTTAGATTAGAATCCATCTTAGAGTTGCAGGTTTTGTTTGTCACAAGAGATAGATCCCATAATTCTCAGCATATTTGTGTTGTATCCCCATAATAAATCCTGCTAGGAATTACATAGTCAAGCTCTGTTCACTTGCACTATCCCTCTCTTACTTGCATTGTATTTGGTTTATATCCAAAACTGTCATTGTTCAAGCATCTTCTTCTGCTGAAGCTATCACACTCACACTTTTCTGGATTCATGAGAACACGAAGGAACGAGGAGATCACACTGAGGGGACAAGTCACGACACAACTGGATTTACCACTGTTTTGTAAACTCCAGGTTTGAGCTATCAAAGTTGTAGTTACAATATATCAAATAGAGTAGAAAATTATTTCATTTCAGTTAAAGCTCACTTTCGATATTGCCAGGGAAGCTATGGGGAATGATAGTTTCTGAGAAACTATGATTCATTCCTCACTTCTGAGGTAGGATCGGAAGTCTTTTGATTAAACTAGTTAGTTATTTAAATATTTAGGATAAATTCACAACTACACAGGTGAATAGCTATACCAGGCTACCTTGCTTGTTTTAATTCTGTTATTAGATTAATTGTCCATTTTCTGAATATATTAGAATAGCTGCTCTTTTAATTTCATTCAAATACGCATCATTGAAAATACAAAAATAAGAGAAATATAAGCATAGTGTAGATATAGCTTTCATGGTTAATTTTCTCATTTCAGTTAAGTTATCTTTTGCATGACAATTACGGGACCCAGAGAGCCCAGGGAATACATATTCGAACCGGTAGTATCTCAGCCAAATCTCTTCACAACGTTAATGGATATAGATCAAGGGCTTAGGATTCAGGTCTTTCAAACGACAACAAATCAACAAGCAATTAGTGAACAATTGAGACAACTGAATATTGAAGATGACAAAGCATACACATTTTGGTCAAGTCAACCCAACTATAGACTGCCCTGATAGGATATCCGCATGACCATACAAGAACCTGAAAGAGAACAAATATTTGGCTGTGATCCATTAGTTCCATAGCTAGACGCAGGAGACCTTCTCATCGACATAGATACAGGGTTGCGTATACAAGTTGCCAGAACACCTGTAAGGTATTCTAAGAAAATCACACAACTCCTGGTACTAAACATAGAAGCTGAAAAGGCTTATGACCATTGGATAGTCGGAAGAAGAGATTGATTCTTCACATGACCATAACAGGTCCACAACAACCACGAACTCATGGTTGTGATCCCCAGGTCCCACAACCCAATGGGCATGCAAGTCAGTTAAGTATTGACACCAGTTTACGAACACTGGTATTTAGATCCTCACCACTCCCACCAGATATCATAACGCAATTCTCCATATTAAATATAGAAGCCAATCAATCCAACATTTTCTGGGCTAAACCAGAAAACCATCCATAGTTTCTACAAATCCACTACACCTCTCATTACCATTTTCCATGACCTTGTCAGGAAATATACACGAAGCACCTACAGGTCATTTTCCATGTATCCAATAGCCAATAGATAGGATCTCGGCAGAGCTTGACATTGATTGGAGCCTCCGAGCAGCTATTATATCTGAACGGTCCATTACACCAATTCAGGTTAGGAGAGCTTTCTTTGCCTTAGATTCACAGATTCCATTATTGTGTGTTGAGGATATAAGATTGCCCAACTAGTTTGTCTGTATCCACATATATTCCATTTCCACCGGCTGTCTCGGCATGACCTCGGGAGGTCGGGTACAAAGAAGAGCTACTTGTAGATTCTCATGCTCGCATGTCACTTTTCTATCATACAAAATTGGTGAACCCGACATGAAACAAACAACTATTCCCCTTTTATTTTCATTTCTTTCATCCACCTTCACTCTTTCCCATTATTCTACGGGTATTCATATACCCCCCGAATATGTCAGGATACGACGCATATGGCAGACCTCTCTCAGGTCTCGAAGCAAATTATGGTCAAACAAATAGACAACCATCACCCTCACTTTCTGCATGGGCTGACAACTATTCAAGTAATTACTTGTCATCACAAACTCCTCCTCAAAGAACTAGCTCTAGTTCTTCATTCTGAATTGAGGAGTTGGATCAGCTTACACAAACACAACAACCAGAGCCCTCAGGCTCTAACAATATGACATTTACTGGAGAGTCTACTTCATCTCCTCAGGTTTTGTTCAGACCACAAATCAGTAGACAGTCAGATCCACTCCCATTTTTGGATGAGGAGTATTTAGCACGCTACGCTAGAAGTGAACAATGCTTCCAAAACATGTACCCACCTATAGGGAGTTTGCAAACACAACCCGATACCCTACTCCAAGAAAACACCCCCATTCCTCTACCTATGGGAAATACTCTCGGTGAAGCTTGGTAGGGTAATGATCAATTCATAGCAGGGTATCATACCCCTTTACAACCTCAAGGTGTACAACAACCACCATTAAGGAAAACACTGTGTCTTCACCAATCGAGGTCATCTCAGCCTTAGTTGAGAAGGTTAGAGGATTGGAACTTGCTCAAGCAAATCAAAATTCATATTTTGGGCAAGCAGGAATCCCCAACCCTCCACATCATCCCAGCCAAGTTGACCTCCTTACAGGAACAGGCACGTTAGGCATGCCTCCTCAACATTCATATAACTATCAGCAACAAACACCAACTAGAACCACATTTTCAAATGCCGCTCCAGTTGAAAATATGATACCTCCCGATTAGCACCAAACAATCCATACCAGAGCAATGCTCCTCCCTACTTAAACATTTATTCAAAATCACCACAGGGAGACATGTTCTCTTCTCCCAGGATGTTCACTCAACCACAGGGATTTCCTTATGTCCCTGCAAATACATATGCTATGCCATATCAACAACCCATTCCACCTCCACCCCCTCAGCAGGCACCATCAATGGTCGAAGCCTATGTGGTAGGGACTTACTCAGAATATTTAAAAGAGCCCCTAGACTTCACCATACGAAGTGTCATGCTTCCAAGACCTCTTCCCGATTTACCCAAATACAAAGGGGAGGGAGATCCAAATGCACATATCAAGGCCTATGCCACGACCATTCGAGAATTACTCCTTTGGGATGGGGTTGTTGCTAAGATATTCCCTAAAACCTTAGAGGGTATTGCCCTTGATTGGTATTACAGAATACCTGAAGCCTCGATACACTCATTCAAACAACTTGTGTCAGAGTTTATCAAAGCTTTTGACATGAACAAATTATTAAGAACAGGAATCAGGGAATTCTTGCATATTAAACAAGAGCATAATGAATCCGCTGCTCATTTTATTCAAAGATGGCGTACGGTTCTCTACTCATCAGCAAGTGCTCCAAACATGGATCAGATGGAACTATGTGATTTATTCCTTCATTCCCTCAATAGAGAGATAAAGGAAGAAGTCCATAAGTTCCCACTAAGAACTTATGATGAAGTACTCGAGAGTGCTCTCCGAATAGATCAAGTGGCAATAGATAGTGGTCGTAAGACATATGGAACAAACGGGAAATTAATCACTCCCAATCAAAACACTACGACCTATCCTAATGCCGGGAATACCAATCAAGGACCCAAAATCCTTAACAAAAACTGTGGGGTAACAACAGATGGAGTAACTGACCAAGTTAAAAGAACAAATGTTGTAAACATTTCACCACCCGTTAACAATCAGCGAAATAACAACTTTACTCCAACAATCAATGCGGTGGATTTTAATCATCCATCATGACAACAACAACAACAACAACAGAAAATCCAGACACAAGGTCCAAATCGAAACCCAACTGGATATCAGAGTCAAAACCAAAGGCAACAACCTCAAAATTTTAACTCTAACAACCAGCAACCTAATCAAAATTTTGGACCACAACAGGTTTCAAATCAACAACCTCGAAACTATAATCCCAACTTGTATTGTGGTTTCCACAAGATTCAAGGCCATGATACTAGGACTTTCCGTGACTACAATAAATTCATGCAACATTTTCCAGAAGACCAAATACAACTCTTTATAGATATGTTTTTAGCAAATTCTGTAGTACCCACGCCAAACACTTACACAGGGGCAGTCTCCCCTCAAAATGCACCCCTCAAGATCTTTAACGATCCACTCCCAAATCACTCTAACAATAACAGGTTAGATCCAAATGGGACAAACAAGGGTGTTATGATAGGAAATAATGATCATGAAGCCTCAACTTCATTAAATCCACCGGTCGCACCCCAATTAGGAACTCGACCACAAACCAAGATAGTTGGCCTGGTAGAGTTAGATACTGAGCTACCCATAGAAACCATAACAAGAACACGAGATTATTCTTCTCAACCAGTTCCAAGTTATCCATTAGAACCAGACAACATTCAACAAACATTGGTAAAACCCATAGGCACTTATGATTTAATTAATGACTTAACAAAGACCTTCTCTCACATTTCCTTCTTGGATTTGTTGAAGAACTCTCCCACCCACAGGGCTGCTCTCTTAGAAGCATTAGGCCTTGGTCATTTAATTAACATCACTCCTCCTCCAGAAACACAAGTAAACCATGTAGACTTTGATGTCTACCCTCCAGGGCAGCCAGATAGGGATACTGAGTTTATATTTGATATAAGCAAAATGCCAACAGACACTGAAATTACATGAAGAGGTGACCCAACTTTACATTTACAAGTATGGGTTTACAATAATTATGTTAAACACAATGATTGATGATGGGGTAGCAGTTAACATAGTCCCCTTCACTTTTCTTCAAAATCTAGGATATGGAGAAACAAATTGTTCCACAACACGAAATACGCTAAGAGGTTATGATAGCCTCAAGGCCACTTCAATTGGAACCATAGTTTTACCAGTCACCTTAGGACCCAAGACAGTCCTCACCAAATTTTATATTATAGATCAGGGAAACCAACTATAATATGATCCTCGGTCGACCATGGATACACCGCATGAAGGCAATCCCTTCCACGTTATTCCAGGAAATAAGATTTTTACACCTAGGGAAAATATTTGTGGCACAAGGTGACCCAAAACCATTCAATATACACCTAGCAGACTTGAAGAAAAGACCAGGAGTTCACTTCGAGTTTGAACTCCTAACGAATCAACTTAAAAAACCAATTAATTCAAAACTAGAAGAGAAATTGATACCTACAACACAATTAGAAATTACGAATCTAGTTGAGGGAATTCCAACACTCAAAAATGAGACTAACATCATAGAAACGGTATCATTAGGGACTACCACAAAAATTGTTTGAATTACTAGAGAAAGATCTACCCATTCTCCTACCATTTGATTCTATGGGTATGGCATACACCCTAGGAATGGTTCCCTTCCATCAGACGAAGTTTGTATGGTAGAAGTAACCGAGGTAGAAGAAACAAACGTGAGGAATGTCCCAACATCCATTTTTCCAAGAAAATATTGGACCCTCCACTTCAATGGAGCTAGATGTCACTTTGGAGCTGGGGCAGGTGTGATCTTTACTTCTCCCAAGGGAAAAATCCTACCTTTTTCCTTTAAGTTAAACTTTGAGTGTACAAACAATGGGGCTGAGTACGAAGCCCTCCTCCTTGGCCTCATCATAGCCAAAAGGATGGGCATTGATAACATTAGAGTGCTAGGAGACTCGCAACTAGTTGCAAACCAAGTCTCTGAGGTATATGAGACTAGAGCTGAGCATTTACAACTCTATAAAATGGTGGTATTAGATCTAACCAAAGGATTCAACTTCATATCAATCAAAGCAATCCCACGAGAGTAGAACCTTCTCACAGATTCAATAGCAACCTCAGCTTCCCATTTCACTCCAAACAGTGAGTTGGAAAACACAAGTTTCACGGTATCACTTCGTACTGAACCATTGGTGCGTAAAATACCAACAAACCCACTCCTGACACATATAGAAGCTGAGAATGAGTTTTCTATCCTGGATCACTTTGACAGTGATAGAATCACTCTCAAATATCTAAACACCTATGCAGAGCTACATCTCGCTCATCACATAGTGGATCTTTCCCTAATCCCACATTCCTTTTCCTATTTTGGAAATCCCATGATAGAATGTCCTCCACAAAAGGATCTCGATATCTACGAGGTAGAGAACGGAGAAAGTTTGGAACTACCTCTGGCCCCACCTGAATTTGAAGAAGGAAACACTTCTTTAATCGAAGAAACAATTGACATAAACATTGGAACAGAGGAAGAACCAAAAATTTTTAAGTTAGGATCCTCGTTAACTCCAGAGGAGATAGAAATACATACTCAAATCCTCAAAGGAACATCAAAAGGCTTTCACATTTAATTACAAAGAAATGACAGGAATTGCACCACATATCACGGTACATAATCTTGTCACCAAACCAGATGCAAAGCCAATTAAACAAAAGTCAAGACCAATGAAACCAAAAGTGGCTCTCATGGTGAAAGAAGAAGTAATGAAACTTCTCCAAGTGGGATTCATCAAACCAATTGACTATTCACAATGGGTATCTAATATCATCCCTGTTCTAAAAAAGAATGGGAAGATACGCATTTGCATAGACTTTCGGGATATTAACAAAGCTTGTCCCAAAGATGACTTCCCATTGCCATCCATTGACGTCATTGTTGATGCAACAGCTGGATTTGAGATTTTGTCCCTCATGGATGGGTTCTCAGGGTATAATCAGATTAAAATATCTGAACAAGATCAAGCCAAGACCACATTTATAACTCCTTGGGGAACTTATTGTTACGTTGTCATGTCATTCGGTCTTAAGAATGCCGGTGCTACATACCAGCAGGCAATGACATACATATTCCATGACCTTATTCATAAAATTGTGGAATCCTACATGGATGACTTGTTGGCTAAGGCCAAGAAGTGTTGTGATCACCCAGAAGCATTATGTATCATTCTCTCATGATTGATTGAATATGGCGTCACATTGAACCCAAAGAAATGCATATTTGGCATGACAGGAGGCAAGCTTCTGGGTTACATTATATCCTCACGAGGGATTGATGTCGATCCAGCCAAAATCTGGGTTGTTCTTGAAATGATTCCACCATCAGATGAGTCTGGTATCAGATCATTTCTTGGGAAACTAGGTGCAATTCGAAGGTTCATTCCAGACTTAAGTTTTGTTGTTCATCCAATCAACAATCTATTAAAGAAAGATTATAGCATTGATTGGACAGAAGAATGTAACGAGGCCTTCGAAGCAGTTAAACGCTTCTTATTGTCTCCTCCCACGTTAATGCCTCCTAGACCAGATCATCCTTTGATCCTATATTCACGGGCTACTGATGTCTCCCTAGCCTGCATGTTGGCTCAAGAAGACAATGATAAATGAGAACATGCAGTCTATTTCATTAGCCAGACGTTGCTTGATTATGAAACACGTTATACACAGGTAGAAAGAGAATGCCTTGCCATAGTCTTTGCAATGAAACATTTAAGACATTACATGTTAAACCAAGAAACAAGGGTCATTGTAAAGACAGATCATTTACGAACATTCCTCACGCAAGGGTCTTTATCTAAAAAGGCTGGACGATTTATAACCTTAATGGGTGAATTTGAATTAACATTTGTAAACCAGAAATCTGTTAAGGGACAAATCATTGCAGACTGGTTAGCTGACAATCCATTAGATGGAGGTGATCTGGTAGATTTGGACTTTCCTGATGAGTGCATATACTTTGTCGAAACCAGACCCCCCATCTCTACATGCCCTTGGTACACTGACATTGTCAATTTTATCATGGACCATACGTACCCAGAAGGTGCCACATCACAACAAAGAAGGTGGTTACACATTATCGCTACTAAATATGTTATCTTAGAATAAGTGCTCTATCGTAAAGCCTTCGATGGAATGCTTTTAAGATGCGTTGACACTGAAGAATCCAAAAAGATTATGTACGAATCCCACAGTGGGATATGTGGAGGCCACTTTGGTGGTCACGCCACTACTCACAAAATACATCGGATGGGCTATTTTTGGCCCACTCTGGAACATGACGCAGTAGAGTTTGTGCGCAAGTGCCATAAATGCCAAGAATTCTCCCACGAGATTCACATGCCAGCACAGGCTCTGCAACCAATCACAACCCCATGGCCCTTTTCCATGTGGGGCCTAGATTTGATAGGGAAATTCTCTCCCTCATCAACAGATGGCCATAACTTTATAATCACGGCCACAGAATATTTTACCAAATGGGTAGAGGCCATGCCTCTCACCACTGTACCAGGTTCTGTAATCGCTAAGTTCATTTTGAATCAAATCATTTGCAGGTACGGTGTCCCGCAAGTCATTATCTCAGATAATGGCACATCCTTTAAGAATGATGAGGTCCGTGAATTATGCAGTAAATTCAAGATAAACCATCATACGGCCTCTCTTTATTACCCTCAAGCCAATGGACAAGCTGAAGCCACAAACAAAACATTAAAAGCTATTCTCCTAAAAAATTTTAAGGAGAATAAATGGGATTGGCATTTAAAATTATACCTGGCCTTGTGGGCCCATCAAACCTCAATAAGAACACCGATGGGGGAAACCCCTTTCTCATTAGTATTTGGGGCAGAAGTAGTTCTCCCGCTTGAGGTCGAAATACCCAGCCTCTGCATCTCATTACAAGGGATTTTGGGAGAAGAAGCCTATAGAGAGGCACGCCTCTCTCAACTAGAAAGCCTTGATGAGGCCAGGCTAAATGCTGAACAAAGGCACAGAGCCTATGCTGACCGGATGTGCTGGAAATATAACAAAAAGGTCTACGAATGAGAAATATATGAGGGAGATCTAGTTCTAAGACTAGACAGCCGGATTGATAAGAAAACCAGTGAAGGAAGGAAATTCTGGCCCAAGTGGTTGGGCCCATACCGAGTCATGAAAGACTACGGAAATGGTGCGTATCTCTTGTGTACACTAGAAGGTGAGGAATTCAATGAAACTGTCAATTCCTTGCATCTTAAATGGTTTTACGCATAAGGCATCAACGTCACCATTTGTATATTATATCTACCTACATTGCATTTAGTCACTTAGTTGTTTCATTTTGTTCACTCATTTCATAACTATTGTGGTCAAGGAACTTATTCTTAAGCAATTCATTACAAGCTTCTGAAAATATTGGCAAAAGCATTCAAAATCATATCTCTTCAGTTTTCATAATATCATCAAATGGTTCCAAAATCATTTCATCAATTCGACAGACAAAGTCTTGACAAAAACCATACCAAGGCCTACATACTTGGTCATACTCATTCTTTTCTACTTGGTTAAGTTGTTCTTACCTACGGTCTGTTCTAGAAGCTTCTTGGTGTCACATCTATCCTTCTTACATCTCTTTGAAACAAGGATACTCCAAAGTCACAAATCAGAAATGTCAAGTTAAATAAAAATGCTAAACCAAATAAAATATTCTATTTTTACACACTTCTTTGCCCAACCAACCTTTGGTGATGAGCCCGCATCTCTTACTAGTGATACAAGGTTGAGAAAGGAAAGAAGTTCCCTTACTCGCCTATGTCCTACCTTCGGTGATGAGCCCATGCTTCCTACCGAAAGCATGAGACAGGGCGTAGGGGGTCCATTCATGCAAATTAGTGAATATTAATAGTTTAAAGCAAATTGTTAAGTGAAACTAAATATCCAAATTCCAAAGAGATCAAATCCTTAAAACTAGATTTTGTCAACCAAGTTGCCATCCATGGATCCAAGTCTAGATAAATTGGAAAATAAGATGCATTCTAAACTATGTAGTAGTTTCGAGTAAGAGTAAGTACGCAAGTCTGAATTTGATTTCTGTCAAAACCTTGTCTTTCTCTCATCATTTCCATTCAGTCAAACTCATACAATTTGTGCCCTTCCCAACTCTTGGTGTTGAGCCCTCACATCTTACTAGTTGCGTGGAGTTAGGAATGGGGCAAGTTCATCTCGTTATCACTAGATATTCATCACATTTTGCCAAAACAAGAAGAAGCAATGAACATTGCCCAAAGAAGCCAAAAGTTTAGTACTACAATATGTTTGCATCATCACATATCAGCATTACAAAAAAAACAAAAAGAAACATTTTGTTCAAACATTTGTTATCACTTGTCATCCATTGCATACATTCTGAAAAGCATATAAAAATCAAAATTCTAAAAACATCTAGTATACACATGGGAAACAAATCATCAATATAATCCAACTAGATACAATATAATATCTAGATAAAAAGATATATATATATATATATAGTATGTCATGTTTTACATACAATGTCATCATGCACTAGGCATGGTCAAAATGCTTGCAATAAGCACAAAATACCCAAAAAAAATCATACATGCCTCACAAAATTGGGACTAAGCAATAAAGGAACTCTACCTATCCGCCCTTTTAAGGCCCATTATGATTGGTCTAGTTACAAATTTCTTAGGAGTTCTTCTCAAAAGCATTCAAAAACAAGCAAAAAGCTAAGCCTAATGCATGCAAAATACCATTCCCAAGCTCATTCCAATTCAATCATACTCAAAAACGAAAAGAGTGATCACCATGGACCCAAAGCTCAAAAATTACCAAATCGATATGCACGCAAATGAATAGGAAAATGAGCTCATTTTTTATGTTTATAACATTCTAACCTTGTTTTGAATGTTCTTTCCTAGAGTTGGAGCACCAACAGAGGTAAGTTCTTATCCTCATGCAAATAGTAAGTCCTCATTTCATTTTAATTTAGTATATATTTTTTGATTTATTTTATCTGGAATGAAGAGAGGAATGGAGATAGGATAGATCTGAAGAGAGAAAAGAAATGAATTCCAAAGCAGAAAGGTCAGAGGGTTTATGTTTTGGGCTGGTAGTAAACAGAGCCAAACCTACTTGCATAAACGAACAAAGCAATACTGATGAGAAAATGACAAAAAAGTAGAGATAGATCTAACAGAAAAGCAACACAGATCTAACTTAAGAAAGATCTAATGCTCATAACACATCCATTGAGCACAAAGTCTTAATTTTTGTATTAATATTTTCTGTTACAAAAAGTACAAAGCCTTTTCTTCTCACTTCTATTTTTCATCTAAAAAATGTCCACACCTTGAATACAACAAGTATCCAAGTATATATAGAAGGAGAAGGAGAAAGAAGGAAAAAAGGAACCAACAACTACTTACAAAATATTTACAAAATATCTAAAAGTCAACTGTTGACTTTGAGGCAATTTGGTGGATGACAACATCCCATGGTGCAACATGGATGATGTCATCATTTGTGCCAACATACTTTTAAATAATTTACAAAAATGGGATAAATCCTAGGAGGAAGGAGCCTATTCATCGTCGTCCCTCAGCTGGAAAGGAGTATCCTGCTTCTGCTCAGGAGAGGAAATGTGAAATTGAGCATGATACTCCATGAACTTGCTAATCATCATTTGAAGTTGATCCTGAGCGGGACCCTTGGTATGATCTCTGATGACTTCGCAAGTCTCCTGTTCATCTCTGAGTCTCTCTGGGAGCTTGAAGTATTCATTACCTGCCTCCATCAGGTATCCAACAAAATCACGGTAGGCCAGAAGGTTGTTGATAGATTCTATATCAAAAGTGACTTCTGACCCTAAACCTTGTGACGTGATCTCCTTGAAGAGCTGAATAGTGTCATCTACCTTCCTCAAGGCGTATGATGGGGTGAGCAAGCCCGGAGACATCCTTAGGATGATCTACTCCATTTGATGCATTGCATCCAAGGCTTCCTCCTTGATTTTATCTATTTTCTCCAAGACAAATTCCATCTGGTCAACCTGATAGTCCAAAGCAGCAAGGACTTTGTTGGGTGCTCTTGGGTGATCAAAGACGCCGAATTTTACTAAGTCATCGACTGGGCAGTCAAGCATCTTCTGGAATGTCTCATGTTGTAACCTGGCATGGTCCAACTCTTTGGAGATAGGTCCTGCAATCACCTGGAGTTCCTTATTAGCCTGATCAATATTTTGATATAGCTCCGTGAACTTTATAATTACTTCCTCACTATCTTTGAGGATCTGGTCTCTCCAGGTGGATACTGCCATACCTTTCTTGCCAATCTTGGCATACTCATTTATCTTTTCCTGACTAAGGGCTTCAGGAGTTTCAGGTGGCAGCTACAGGAGGTGCACTACCCATTTTCTGCAGGGCTTGGAGAAGATGTTTGTTCTGCTCTTTCAGTATCCTCTTCTCTTCCTTTGCTTCCTGAAGCTTTTTGCAAAGGGCATCCACTGCAGATAAGGCCTCTCCTTGTAGGATTTCTGAGGATGTTCCCATTGTGACCTGTGTCACTGTAAAATCTGTAGGAGACAGATCTTTTTTATCCTTTGTGGGATCAGGGTATGCAATCTCCATAACTCTTTCACCTGAGGCACTTTGAGAGAAGCGGGTTATAGCCTTTTTGCTTCTTTGCCTCCTTTAGTTGGAATAACTAAGAAGTCCATAGGTGCAATGGGGACTTTCCTCTTGTGCTGACTCAGGTGTTTGGAGATCCATTTTGGACTTAGGGGAGTGGGACCAGAGGGAGAAGGGGAAACAAAGGTGGAAGAAGGAGTAGCTGCAGTGGACATGGGGAAATGTGTTGAGACACTTGGTGGCGGCATTAAAAAAGAAGCCAACCCTCTAATGCTCACAGGGGTAGGAGTCACTGTAGGAGAGGAAACCATGGGGGTGGAAGGGATATGAGAGATGAGAGAAGAAATGCTGGGGGACAGCTCCGCGAGGGAAGAGAAGATGGAGGAAGAGGAAGGGGGAATAGTAGAAGATGGGGGAGAAGACACGACCAAAGGAGTGGTTGGTTGAGTGACATGAGGAGGGGAAGGAGGAGTGGGAGATGGGATGGTGGGAACTTCAGTAGTTATAGTAGTGGCAACATCCTGAGTGGATGTGCCCATTGGAATAGTTACCACTTCTTCTTCTTCTAGGGAGATCAGGCTTACTACCTGTTCTTGGGCAGCGGAAGGAGGACTCTCAGGAGCTTCCTCCTGAGTAGTACTTGTTTCTCCCTCTTTATCTTTCCCTTTTCCCTTCGGCAAGTGCTTCGGCTTGGTAGGTGCATTACCTAAGGGAGACATGGTGAAGTCTACCCCAAGGTAGATGAGACCGTTCTTCCTGCACCAATGCTCTGTGCACTGCAGAGTGCCCTTAACCCTTTCCTCAATAGTCTGAGGTGCCTTTGTTCTATCAATCTCAACAAATGGCCAATTGTCCCCATCCGTGTCTAGATAGACCTGATCAACTTCTTGATCAGTCACTTGGAAACCTTTCAGGATAATGGCCACACCATACTGAATGATTTCTGCTAGGGCCAGCCGGGAGTGATCCTTTCATCTGAGCTCAACTTCATGATACAGATCAATGTAGATATCTTCGATCTGAGGGATGTGAATCAGATCGAGCTTTTCCCTTGGAAGGTAATTATTAGGATCAAAGGTTGGCCTCACTAGGAAATTATGCTTTAAGTTGAGCAACTCAAGCTCTACGAACATCTCCCGGGCTTTGCTTTGGGAAGCGTAGGTGTACCTACCCACTGTGAGGGGGAATGGAGTTCCACCCTTTTTTCTTTTTAGGTACTTCTTGTGGTATGTGATAAGCTGTCTAGATAGCTCTAATAGGATCAGATTAGGCCCCATATACCTCGGTAACTTGGTGGGCTCCCCCAAGAAGTTGGCGGCTCTGAGATAGGTGAAAGTGGGGAATTACATAAATAACACTCCCCACTTCTCTGTGGTAGTTACCACGCTCTTGGTCGTCTGACCGTGAGTCATATTGGGCCTCAATAGGTAGATTACACCATAGAAGAAGGCATCATTGATTTTGCTGAATTGTGCGATACTATTTTCCAGTCTCAACTCTGGATAGTATTCGTATATTCTGACCTGGGGCCATACCCCACATCAATTCAGTGCTGGGTAGTCTCTTTCAGAGGTAGCATCATATACCATGTAGGAGTTCATGTAGAACCTCCCAGTTGTTGAAAGTTGTTGAAGCTACTCAGAGATGGTGCTGCTGATAATCTCCGCCCATTCAAAATGTTGATCAGGGACATTTTTGCTCATTGTTTCTAAGTATCTGAGCATCCACTTGTGAAAATAATGGGCATCAGGAAGCCCAAACACCCTACTTAGGAAAGTGATGGTGTCACTCAGCTCTTCTGAGAAGTCACTGCGATGAATGACTTGTGGCCACCTGGTTATCACCTTCTTTTTTTTTAGGTATACCTCATTCAATAGCTACATGCATTTGTCTTCATTCTCGTTCCATGCCTTTATGCAGTCGTCTTGGCTTATTGCCACAAAATGTCAGTGGTGGGGGATACCCAACATAATTTCAAAATGCTAGGTAGTGAGGTTGATTATTACCTCACCCTTCTCATTCTTGACACATCTTGTGTCCTTATTGTAACAATGGGCCACCACCATCATGAAATCGTTGTTAACTGGGCTTATGGGAATTTCTGCAGCAAAGTGCAGACCACTACCAACCAATTTGTCCATCCATGGGCTTCCCGTGACCTTCTTGGTTCTAGCCCAAAATTCATCCATGTTGATGTGGTTGAGCTCTAAATCTTTGATGTCCAGGTCACACTCTGTAAGGGACTCAGGCATCCTGACCCTTTGGTATTTATACTTCATTTCTTCTTCTGTTAGTTTGGCCTTACCCTTAGACTTGGTTGGCTTCTTACTCGATGAAGACATGTGTGGATCTGAGTTCAGCTGTTGATCTGCAAGAAGAAGTAGGGAAGTCCATCGTAGAAGAGCCATGTTAGCTGTTAAATCATCCATCAAAGCTTACAAAATGAAAAGTTATCAATTTAGAAGCCTCTGGGCGCAAGGCGCAATTATACTATAGGCTGCAGGGTCAGAAAAGCAAGGCACACTTTGGGAGAGTGTTGCATGGAAGAAAACAGTGCCAAAAGGGGCGCAGGGCATGGAAAGACTACACACAACATACAGATGTTGGTGTCAATGGATGTGCGCCTGCACCATATAGAGGGTTTAAACTGGGCGCATATTTATTTGGTGTAGTAAGGCTTCAGGATGTGCCATTAGCGCAGATATGGTACATGTTGCAAAACATTATGATGTGCCAAAGGGTGTAGATTCAAAGGGTGCATCATTGAGTTAAGGTGCGCCAAGGTTTGAGCTTTTGGCATGGCACAGGAAGGGTCTGCACGACATTCAAATGTAGGTGTAGGTGTAGGTTGCGCTTGCACCTGTGTTAGGTTTTAGGAATTTGGATAAGGCACAGGAAAGACCAATGTTACATGCGGGGACAATGCACCCCTTTGGCGTGACTGTGTTTAGTGTAACAATAATGAAGTTTGCGCCAAAGGAAAATAGTGGTTTTGATTGCAATAACTTTAGATTTTTCACTTTTTTGGCAGGTTTGTGGTTTGGTGGCCTCTTTCAACTCAGATTTTGACAGTGAGGAAAATAGAGGAAAGAGGAACAAGGACCCATTTTGAGACAAGACCTTCTAGGCTAGCAGATCTAGAAGGAGAGTAAAACCGGTTGAAGGCAGGTTGATTTGCAAAACGGGTAGGGGTTGTATTATCTTCTTATGTTCATTTTTTTTTTCAATAATACAAACCACCAAAACAAACAAAGAAACCACAACAAATCCACAAGAAGAGCAAGGGCCACTTACCAGGAATATATATAAGATAGAGGAAATGGTAAGGGGTCCACGAATGCGACGAAAAGTGACACACGGGGCTGACAGGAATGCTGATAGGTGCAGAAGAATAACTTTTCACATTTTTTGAATTGTGAAAATGACAGGTTGGATGCACCTATTTATAGCAAAAGGTGCAATAAATGTGCCACCAACTTTTCTATGGCACAACCAGATAGATGTCAACATGAAAATATTTGCGCCATAGGCATGGCTTTGGGATTGTCAACATTGCATTTTTAGCACTTTGGCGCACCATAAAGGGGCGCAACATTTTGAATGTCGACAAGCTGGCGCATGCCTTGGTGCAGTCTTGGAAGGTGCAACATGGGAAGGCACAACATCTAGAGTGTCGAAACTCCAAAGGATGTGCCAAAGGAATAGAAGGGGCACAGTTTTGGTTGATGTAGCATGAATAAAAACTATGCCCAACCTAAAAAATACCAAATGACTAAGTTCAAAAAACTAGATTTTCCGGAAAGGGATTTTATGCCATTCCGAACGTTAAGAGACCTCAACAGGGAACCGAAACAAAAATTTTGGTATGGTTACCTGCAAAATTACCCTTGTCAATTTTACTGGATAACAAATTTTATAGATAGCAGGAATTTGGATGGTGGCATTTCAGCACACGGGTGTGTCAGGTATAGCTTATAACTCCCCATTTTGGGACCGTCATACTCGGACCCACCGTTTTATGCCTCTTCATGGCTAAAACACTTCTCCGAGGGTGCAATATGTATGTACCCAAAAATGTAGGTACTATACTACCAAAAAGAGGTTATGAAAACCCCAATGATGATTTAGATCTCTTCACAAGGTGTTTAGAATCCATAAAAGCTCACCAAGTGTACATTTGCACCCTAGAAAGCCTTATCTAGATTTTTCATGTTTTGTTCTAGTCTCTGCCCCCTTTTTCCCTACATTTTGTCTTTAAGTTATAGACCCACTGGCCTTCCTAGGTGGTGGTCTTGTGACTACTACCTAGGATAGGGTGGTGGTCCTATAATCACCTCCCTATGCAGGGCATGGTCCTATGCACGTTTTCTAGAACGTTCCGACGATTTCGTCAAACGCAAAAATTCAAATTTCTATCCACATTCTTCAACCACTAAAGCTTGCATTTATGTTTTGGCCACCGAGCAAATAGTGTTTTCCCTTTGTTTAAAATTAGAAGAGTTCAATTTGGATTTACCCTCTGGTAAATACAAATGCTATAAATACCCAGCTTTCTTTCAAACAAATGGCCCCTCTCCTTCTGTGTTTATTATTCATGTTTGTTTTGAAGTTCTTGCATGAGTTTCAATAGTTTTATATTTTGCATGAATTATCAGCCTCTCTTTTCTACTTTAGAGGATCATTTGATCTTTGGTCCTTTCATCTTAATTCATAGTTTGTCCATATAATTAGTTTAGAATAAGGTAGTTTCATTTTTAGATTAGAATCCATATTAGAGTTACTAGGTTGTTGTTTGTCACAAGAAAGATAGATCCCATAATTCTCGATGTATTTGTACATTGTATCCCTGTAATAAATCCTGCTAGGAATTGCATAGTCAAGCTCTGTTCACTTGCACTATACCTCTCTTACTTGCATTGTATTCGGTTTATATCCAAATCTATCCATTGTTTGAGTATCTTCTTCTGTTGATGCTATCACATTCACACTTTTCTGGATTCATGAGAACACAAAGGAATGAGGAGATCACACTGAGGGGACAAGTCATGACACAACTGGATTTACCACTGTTCTGTAAACTCCAAGTTTGAGCTATCAAAGTTGTAGTTATAATATATCAAATAGAGTAGCAAATTATTTCATTTCAGTTAAAGCTCGCTTTCGATATTTCCAGGGAAGTTGTGGGGAATGATAGTTTCTGAGAAACTATGATTCATTCCTCACTTCTAAGGTAGGATCGGAAGTCTTTCTGATTAAAATAGTTAGTTATTTAAATATTTAGGATAAATTCACAAATGCACAGGCAAATAGCTATACCAGGCTACCTTGCTTGTTTTAATTCTGTTATTAGATTAATTGTTCTATTTTCTAAATATATTAGGATAGCTACTCTTTTAATTTCATTCAAAACACATCATTGAAAATACAAAAATAAGAGAAATATAAGCATAGTGTAGATATAACTTTCATGGTTAATTTTCTCATTTAGTTAAGTTATCTTTTGCATGACAATTACAGGACCCAAAGAGCCCAGGGAATACATCTTTGAACCAGTAGTATCTCAGCCGAATCTCTTCACAACATTAATGGATATAGATCAAAGGATTAGGATTTAGGTCTTTCAAAAGACAATAAATCTAACAAGAAATTAGTGAACAATTGAGACAACTGAATATTGAAGACAACAAAGCATACACATTTTGGTCAAGTCAACCCAACTATAGACTGCCTTGATAGGATATTCACATGACCATACAAGAACCCGAAAGAGAACAAATATTTTACTGCAATCCATTAGTTCTGCAGCCAGATGCAGAAGACCTTCTCATCGACATAGATACAGGGTTGTGTATACAAGTTTTCAGAACACATGTAAGGTATTCTGAGAAAATCACACAACTCCTAGTACTAAACATAGAAGCTGAAAAGGCTTATGACCATTGGATAGTCGGAAGAAGAGATTGATTCTTCACATGACCATAACAGGTCCACAACAACCAAAAACTCATGGTTGTGATCCCCAGGTCCCACAACCCAACGGGCCTGAAAGTCTATTAAGTATTGACACTGATTTATGAACGTTGGTATTTAGATCCTCACCATTCCCGCTAGATATCATAACACAATTTTCCATATTAAATATAGAATCCAATCAATCCAAAATTTTCTGGGCTAGACCAGAAAACCATCCATAGTTTCTACAAATCCACTACACCTCTCATTACCATTTTCCATGACCTTGTCAGGAAATATACATGAAGCACTTACAGGTCATTTTCCATGTATCCAACAGCCAATAGATAGGATCTCGATAGAGCTCGACATTGATTGAAGCCTCCGAGAAGCTATTATATTTGAATGGTCCATTACACCAATTCATGTTAGGAGAGATTTCTTTGCCTTAGATTCGCAGATTCCATTATTGTGTGTTGAGGATATAAGATTTCCCAACTAGTTTTTCTATATCCACATATATTCCATTTCCACCGACTGTCTCGGCACAACCTCGAGAGGTCAAGTACAAAGAAGAACTACTTGTAGATTCTCATGCTCACATGTCACTTTTCATCCACACTCACAACTAGCACAAATGAATCTTCTAATTTTATTTTATACCTATTTATTTTCCAAAAATCACCTGCATCAGCATTCACTTGGTAAAAAAACTTTCCACATCATAATAAAATGATCCAAATATCATCCAATGTACCAATTAGGTCACCACTATCACCAAGGCCCACCAAAATCTCCATTGGGACATAACAAATCATAAAACCCCAAAACAAGCAACTCGCTAGCCAAGGAATGAACAAGACCAAAACCAAATTCACCAAGGCATGCCACACACTTAAACATGTTGTATAATCCCTCAAAAATCTTAAGAAATCATGAAACACACTCATACCAAGCATCACACCATGAAACCCTCATTAGACCATGCTCAACCAAACACCCTCAAAATTGACCTTCAAAGAATAGGTCATAACTTGCATATATCTTAGAAAAAAATAAAATGTGATATATCATTATAAATATATTGAAGTTATGATCATGAAAATATTCAAACCAAATCATAAATCCACTTGTAGTCACCTCCGTAAAATTGCACTCTTTTACCAGACTAAATCAAAACTACTTTTACAATATGAGAAAAACCAGTCCTCATAGTATAGGCACACTTTGCATCTCAAGAGGAATCAACAAATAGATTAAGAAACCATCATGTACATTTATTACAACTCCCTTGATTCAATAAATGGTAATTTAGTCTATAGATTCAATGGGAAACTTTTTCACAAACTAAAACTTTCCAGAAACTTTCCTTTTAGGTGGGGCCCATATACTGTCAAAATCTATAAATCATACCTAGATAAATCTAGAAGATTCATATACAACATAAAATCATCACTTTTTCTAAAACAATAAATTCTTGGTCATCATTCTCAATATCTCCCAAGTCATGCTTAACATAGGTTTTAGAATGGTTTTAAACTTGTTTACATTCTTAACGATCATTCATAAAAATGTGACGATAAAACAACCCCATTATTCTTGTAAAATATTCATAATTGACCTTATTAACTATGTCAAAGAGATCAGGTCTCCATTTAAATCATACTACCCAAATGAGCATATGAAAAATATCAAAATTTAGCTCTAAAACACACCTTTGAAAGAACCTGATTTTGGTAAAAACTTCATATCTTGTAAAAATTCATCAACTAGACCTAAAATTTGACCTGAAACATCAGAAGAACCTCCTTGATCCAGTACCAATACTCATATGGCATTTTACTTTTGAAAATTCCAATGCCACTAGGAGTTACCTAATGCAAACTTGCCTCCTTTTTCTATTAGTCTTGTGTTTCATCATAGGACCTCATGAAACAACATCAAACCTCTGAATACTGACCTAAGATTCTTTCCAAACTTTATATGCAGTGTCAAAACACTCATAAAAATCTTAAACAATACTTCCATACACCATATCTCATGTCACTATTTCAAACCACATGCACTACGTCTAGTAATATGCCTAGAATGACCTACTTCACAACATGACTCATCAATATTGGCCATGATTCAACTTGAGACCCATTAACACATCTGTACACATACATGAGACCATTATTTGGGACCTCATATATAAGTCCAATTAAACCTTAGAGAACTCATACTTAGCTTAGACCATGCCTAAAATCATGCCTAGACACCATGTGACAATCACAAAACTAGACACTATTAATCAACCTTCATGCTTGACTATGAATTACACCTCATGGAGACTTTGAAAGCACTTTGACGCCCTTTGACATCAATGTGCCACTTGACATAAATTAAAACAACTAGACACAATGCCTAACAATCTCCCCTTTTTTCATTGATGGCAACCACCTTCAAAAATGTTGATGTCAACCATGAATGCAAACCCCTACAAGACATTTTTTCATGTTTCTGAGCCTACTCTCCCCCTTTTCCATTTATGAAAAAGGAAATGTGAAAAATCTACATGAAAATAAAATGACAAGATACAATGGAAATTATGCATTCAACTTACTTGATTAGTTGACTCCTTGGACAACAATCTCACTTCCTTGACTTCAATAGCAACTAATGAGAGATCCATGGACCTAAAATATACATTCATACACAACTCTCCATGCATGACTCCCCCTGATATAGTTATATCCTTCATTTTGATCTTCATTATTGGTCTAGGTCAATTTCTTAGCACCATATATTTATTTGCTCTATCATATCTCCTCATGTACTTCTAGAGACCATGAACATACTTAAAATAGGCATATAAGTTAATCTTTTACCTTCAGTGAAGTGGAACAATGAGCACTATCTTCAACATCACTAAATGTTATAACCTAAGAAGCTCTTTATTATGGATTAAATATGTCCCTTTAAGAATACATTTATTGAAACCTATTTCAAAACCTATCTGGGGTAGGATAATGCACAATATACATCCACCTTAGTGACCTAGATAAGTATGG
Source organism: Taxus chinensis (assembly GCA_019776745.2). Taxonomy (NCBI): domain Eukaryota; kingdom Viridiplantae; phylum Streptophyta; class Pinopsida; order Cupressales; family Taxaceae; genus Taxus; species Taxus chinensis. The sequence continues at coordinate 260,019,581 of CM034157.1, read as the reverse complement.
TCGAATCTTTTGAGGAAGATTTCTCATATTGATTGAGGAGCCCTCATACTCAGGAAAAAGGATAGAGCACCTAATAGATACAAGATTTTAAGAGATCTCCATTCGTATTGTTTAAAGACTGAATCTCACATTTTTAACATCACAGTCCTGTCAATCCTAACACTCTTTATGTTATCCTCAAAATTAGATACTTAATACAAAATTAGTCCTTAGAGCTTGTACTCAAAGGAAACAGATCTTGAAAGATGAAGGCTAAAAGTGAGATTGAGACTCGTACAAATCAGCCTATCTATACATGTATAGATGAGGAGGGAAAAAATGAATTTATTCAGAGGATGCACATGACCTGACATGGGTACAGAAGAATAATAAGTTTTTCAAGTCTTTTTAGCATACTTGAACACCCCATTGCAATTTTCATGATCAACTTAGACCCATACTTCTTACATAGATATTATCCAAAACCTAGTCATAGCATGAGGTTATAGCACTTTTAGTATATTGAAAGACAAGAAGGAGATCATATTGGATTCACAAGCCTTAGCAAGTTACCTTCCTTAAGGGTGTATAATTTAGGATGCAATCCGTAAAGGACCTAGTCTATGAAACTATGTTTGAAGATGCTTCATCAAACTTGTTTACTGTGAGGCTCTTCCAAAGCTTGATACATGAACCTCTTCATATTTTCTCTGGTAATCATTCAATAATTTTGCATAGTATAGATGCTAACCCATGCACAAGGAAGATGTTGTCTTAGGTGTTTGGATCCTTCAAGATGAACCAAAACCTTTGAAGTGAGTTCAACAAACTCCCTTGACTGAATACCTTGAGAAGTATTTAGAAGATAACATTCTCATAGTTTATTCCCAGAAATTAATAGATGAAAAAGCGTTACATGCACCTTAAGAATATTCAAGAATCCTATAACTTTGAAGAAATATCAATCAAATCATGGTTCATGTAAAATGCATCAGAGGAGATAGATAAATATCTTGAAACTTGGAAAGGGATAAGGAAAATATTAACCTCGCGCAGTTCCAAAACTCTCTCATAGAGTCTGTATCATAGAGATAAAATTCAAGACGCTTGCATCTTAAAATACCCTTCAGAATGCATAGTTTGTGACTTTTCTAGAACATCTCTGAATTGGACCCTCAAAAACATATTTATGAATCACATCATAAATCTGTTTAGAGGATTTTGTCAAACATACATTCACACACACAAATAGTTATAGCAAATCTCGTATTGGAACTCTTAAACAATATAAATTATGGCATGACACAAATAGATCAGGAAAAAAAACTTGAAATAAAAGACTACCCATAACATTAAGACACAGTTACTAGATTCAGTTCACAGATAGCCAAATCTTTCATAAGCAGATGATCCCTTCTATGATAACTATGAAGCATAAGTATGATCATGTGGTAGGATAGCTAGGTTGCAAAAGATGAAGTTCCATTTAGGATACTTGAGGCATGATGAACTTTACAGGTAGTATCGATCAATTACTGATGAGAAACATACATATTTGAGTCAGAAGACATGAGGAAATTGATGACTTAAAGGCCTCTGTTAGAGATAACTTGATAGGACCTTTATCCTCAAGTTTTAACGCCAACAGGACCTCCATCTTGCTAACAGATATTGATAAATCAATTCCTTTGAACCCTAGTGGAAACTTTGAAATCCAAGGGTGATTACAGAATTTGACTTCTTTGCATCACTTCTTAATGTATTGATGCATGTCATTCATGAATTCAAGCACTGAGGAGAATCATGTCCTACATATTTGTAGACCTCTAGATATCCAAGTTTCCTTCTGATTTTCCATCAAGTTATGCATAACTCTAATCATTCTTTGGCGTAATTCGGGCAAAAATTCTTTACTTTGATTCTTGACAGGATTACTTATTACCTTCATGAAACTTCATATCATACCATGCTTCCTCAAGGATGGACAACATTCCTCATGGGGTAATGTTACTATAGATCAATGCCTAAGATTTTTGAATTAGTGCAGAAGTTAGCTACCCACGCACAGAAGTGATACAAATCAATGTGCACTGGAGGAACAGGGTTTCAACATTTGAAGGATGTCTAAGGGACTTCAAGCAACACCTTACATTATGGATTAGACTAAAAACTCCTAGTGAGTTTTCATAATCATTGGAGCTAATGCCTAGATTTCATGGAGACTTGCATGTTCAAGAACATTCTATTTTTACATGTTTCTTGCATGTGATAGCAATCCCTAAACCAGACATAGCTACTTTCAGGCATATTAATTCATATTATTAGGACTTATCTATAGATCATACCATCTACTAGAACACTGTCATGCTTTCATTGCTGAATGATGATTATTCTTAGCATTAAGTGCCTCACCTTTATATTTATACTGCATGGGCTAGGACCTTCTACATTGTCTTCCGACACTCTTAAGACCCGTAGACATCTGTAAAACTCAGACCAACAGAGCATATTTTGATACTAGGACTTATCATACTTATATTTTTAATGCACCTTTTAGAACCCTTTAAGATATACCTTTTATTCCCCTGGGATGGTTCACACCTACATTAATTAACATGGATCTTTACCAATAATTTTCAAGAAAACTCATAATTATTTTTTGAGATGTGAAAAATTCAAGAAAAAACTCAGGAAGATCATAGAATTTTCATACTAATGGAGAAAATCCTTCTTACTTGATCCAACATGACAGAGTACAGTCACCAAGTCTCCTTCATGCTTAGACTAAGAACACACTATTAGAAGAACAATGGACTGAGAGGGGTGGTGAACCATTCCTAAAAATTAATTTTCAATTCATTTACCATCACATACATTCATTTATTCATTCATACATTAACCATCCATAACCATATGTGTGCATTATATATGTAACATCAATCATAAGAGCATGAAACAAAGTACACAACACAAGAACACCATATGTAAGTGGGAAACCCTCATGGGGAAGAAACCCCACTAAAAATCAATTCATATTACACAAAGCAAAGAATTTTAGTGAAGCACAAAATTCAGAAGGAGAACCAACCCCTGATTTAGTGAGGCACCAACCCCATAAGGAGCACCAACCCCTAGTTTAGTACAAGAATAACCCTAAAAGGAGAACCAACCCATAATTTAGTGAATTACCAACTCCAAAATGATGCTATAACTCCCTAGGATGACCAATAACTAACTCATCCACTTGTAGATGTTTGATCTATGATATTTCTACTGTCACAACTGATGGAGATCACATATTCAGCTCACAAACCCTAGGTCTTCAAACCTTAGGCTTCATCTTGCTCTATCTTCTTCCTTCTTGGCTTGAATCTCTTGCAAACATCTTGCTCTCATGATAATTCCTAAACCTGTCATGCATTTATCATCTCTCAAAATCTACCATCATACATGTAATTCACTCACCTATGGGTCACACTCTTCCCCTGTGCAAGACTAGCTCACAAAATGAGCTCAAATTTCACTTTTATATGCCAAATCTTATCTCATTTACCCAAAGAGGTTGGTCCTTCATCAATAAATTCAACCATAAAACTTATTTAAAAAATTCAATAAATTTGATTACAACAGTCACAATGACCCAAGTAGGTCGGCCTAGCCAAAAACCTCATTACATGTGCCAAAAATGGCTCAAAACCCCATTGGCACATGAGACTAAAAATTATCCTCATTCCAAAACCATACTTAGTCATGACCCATAAATCATTAAAACATGATTAATATATCATTTAAAATTCATACCATGGTCATCAATTTATCTTTACCAATAAAATTATTTCATTTAATGGGCCTAGTTCCCTTTACAAATCTCAAAACAATTGTTTCCTACACCCTTCAACACCCTGGAAACTTCATTTGATCACAAAATAAATTCAACAAGATAAAACCATGTCATGTAACAAATTTATGGATATTTAAAAACTTGTATAACACTTATAAGAAATTTGGAATCCTTGAATCAACCTCATGCTCAAACCACATAAACTTTTATCTTCACCAGATCAACCTGCCAAAAAAGTATTTTCAAAAGGTTAGCTCATAAAACATTTCTACATATATTAAAGACATAATAAAGGATTAATTTTATTCCAAATCCATTCCTATTCACATTCCAGGTGATATCAAACATCACCCAATCCATATCATGTATCAAAAAACTCCAAACTTTCACCAAAACATATCTTGTCTTGAACTACCAAAAAACTTCATGTCCATAAAATGACCTAGAAACCATGTAAAATTAGCTTATCATGAGTTAAACATCATATAAATTTAAATATATCTTAATCCAATTTCCAACACAAATCTAATCACCTTCAAACTCCACCTGTAGCTCAAGTTACGCTCATTTTACTGAACCCTACTATTTGAGACCCCAAAACCGCCCTTTGACCAGTCAACCTGTATGGACCTCAAAAAAATATGTACCTACATAAAAATGTCTTAAAACCTCTATGTACATCAATAAAAACTCCCAAAAATCATGCAATTTCAATTTAATTCATAACTCGTTTGGCAACTTTCTCCTAAAACAGAAAATCTTCATAAACATGCCATTTTTAGGTGGGGCCCACATATGACCACATGCTTTATCCTACATTTATGGAAATATATAAGATTCATATACAACATCCAATCATAAATTTTGAGTAAAAAATCAAAACTGGGCTGTTATACTCACTTTTCTGCAAGTTGCTCCTAGCTAGGGTTTAGCTAGGGTTTTAAACCACTTTACCTTCTTAACGATTCTTCATAAAAATGTGACAATCAAACCACCTCATTATTTTTTTGAAATCTTATATAACTCACCTAATAATATTTTCCCTAAATATATTAGGTCCCCATGTAAATCATATAGTTCACAACGAGCATCAGAAGGTCCAACTTTGCTTCAAAATCACACTAAAACTTACCCGGTTTCACCAAAACTTGCATATCTTCAAAAATATTCAGCATACTAACCTGAAACTTGGCATGAAGCACCATGAAAACATCCTCTAAATTCTCAAACTCACCAAATTTCCCAAATATATTTTAAACTCTCCATCCAATCTCATTTACTTGTGTTAAACTGCTTATTTCTTGCTTGTAACCTCCCAATGACCCTATAAATGAATTAAAACATTGAATGCATACCTAAAACTCATCATACAAATCAAGTAAACTATCAAAACTATTGTAACATGCTTCAAAATGACTCATTAGGCTCCAAATATCATCACCTCTCCCTCATTATGCATGCTCCAGGGCTAGAAACAAACCTAGAGTGACCTGACTCAACTATTAAACCTTATGGCTTGACCATGTTGAGTCCATGCAGACTCAAGAACACATATAACATACCTCATGGACCATTTTTTACCTCATGAAAACATCATACTAACTCAAAATGACTCAAACCATGATTCTCCATACTCAACCAAGCACCAGGACCTCATGAACTTCACTAAACCACTCAAACAACATGTTTGACACCTAATAAACATCATATGGGGACTCATACTACATAATGACACCCTTTTCCATCAATGGGGGTTGAAATCAATGAAAAAAGTAACCCACAATGGCAAACAATCTCCCCCTTTGTCATTGATGACAACCATCATTTAGAAACATTGATGGCAAACAAAAGGATAAATGCTTACATGACCTCAACTCCATGTTTCTGATGCCTCTCTCTCCCCCTTTTCCATCTATGACAAAGGCTATATTGAATCTAGTACATGAAAATGTCAACACAAGATAATGCACAATGACAACAATGCTAAAAAATGACTTACTTTCCCAAATTGCTCCCCCTAGGATTTAAAACTCTCCTCTTTTACTTCAACAGTTGCAAGAATGATCATTTGGACCTAATATGAGCTCAAAATAGCTCCCCTCAGCTGATAACCTCCATTTTAGCCTTCATCCATCAAAAACACCATCCTCTAGGTCTTACGAAGCCAAAAACACAATCTTGTCTACAAAATCAACATTTTCATCATTTAGGATTGTAGTTCCTAAACAACTTTTTCAGTGCAAAGTTTACCACCTTACCCATGCTCTAGAAACTAGTAGAAATCATGAATTCATCCCATACATATTCCCTTGTGAAGATACACCCTCTATCTACTTGAAAACACAAATTTTGAAATTCTCACCTTGATTTGGAACTCAGAAGATGATCTTACCTGTTTACCACAGTCCTGAAACCATAAATCAATAATATCTGTCATTTAAGCTCAAGAAATATCCCCCTAATTTAATATTCTCACTCAGACCTCTTTCTAGTCATACTTATGAACACAAAGCAATTAGAGATGGCATTGATCATCCTCTCACACATAAGGTGAAAACTTCATCATTCTATGAATGGATTCCATCTCATACCACTAAAATCACCTGTGTCCTTTGATTCACAAATTATTATTGTAGTAGTTTGAACTCTTTTTAGATGCTCATAGGACATACACACTTTCTACACTCAGTCAATCTAAACATATACCTTTCAAAGCTACTAAGAAACATACCAACAATCCCTTGACACATTTCATACTTGATGAAGTATCAAGCTTTTATTACAGTACCTTGAGACACAAAACCTCATGAGAAGCAATATTCTTTTTAATGAGAGTACATAGGATAGAGCACAGACTTTACAAATACAATGGTTTATTTAATGCACAGGTCACATACTTCTATAATCTTGATGTACATAACATTCAAAAGACCCACCAATTTCATCCATTACTCATATTTCAAGATCATGACAGGAACACCAACCCTTCTACAGATTTCACATGACCTTTACAAAACACCTTGTGACATATGATACCTAAAAAAAAATCTCAGTACTTTGATCACAACTTTGACCAATATTCAAGATGAAGAATAGACATATACTTGACTAATCATATTTTGAGACTACTGTGGTACCTATAACATGATATTTTTGGTCTTCGTGATCATAAATAAACCTTTAGAATTAGGTGAGCATAGAGAAACTTGAACCAATATGTCCTTCTTTAACCATGTTCCAAGATAACTCCTTGACACTATATAGTTTTTTAAATTCAGTAGTGTACTGTAGAATACATTTTGTCAATCAATACATGATACAAGAACATCTATTCATACTTAAGCTTATGACACTTACATAGACTAGTAGATTTTTATAAGATTTGATCCTTCAACAAGTCATTGCATACCTATGTCACTATTTATCATGATTAGATGTCATGTATACCATCTTCAGGTAAGAACAAACAATACTCATTCAATTTTTACACTCCTTAAGCATGTAGCAACCCAATTTTATCTTCTTAGGGTTTTGAACCATCAAACCCTCTAAGTTAGATGACCACTGATACTCCTGGGTAGACATAAAGACTTCAATATTCCCTTAGCTTGGAACAAATCAAAGGAATCTTGGTGATTATGCATAGTTTTTCCATACCATACTTGTATACTAGCTAAATCTTCAATATTCAAACAAATACCTTAAGCAAAAATCATCTTTAGACACCTGTAGCAGGATTTCACTAATATAAATTACATATTTGCATTCTTACAATCACATGTCATCTATTTTTATCAACACTTTAAATCTTCCCCTTTCTCCTTGAGATGTTTTTACTTCAACTCCAACATAAACTAAAGAATCCTTTACCATTAGAGTGCATTATAGACACTATATAGTCCTTTATCACTAAAGCCAATCTCTGGCCTGTAGAAAGCATTCTTAATTTTTAGTTACCTTTCTCAAATTCTTGAATATATTATCTTCTTGTTGTGTAGTACACAAACTTGATCTTACATAGCCCTTAGATCTTGTGGACTTCTTAAGTAAAGTTTTGTAAGTGCATAAGGTTTGGGCACACAAATATAGGGCGTAAAAGTGTGCGCAGGAACGTAGTGAGGTAGGGCGTGCCCAGGATCGGGACTTAGCCGTTTTCAGCATAAGGCTATTTTTGGACATGGAGTGCAGAGCACACAATGATATGAAGACTTGTAGACTACACTAAGGTTATTTCGGGCTAACAGAAGATCGAGCACCATGTAGAGTTTTGGACTAATAATAGGATTTTAACTAGGAGTTAACTGTAGAAATCTATTATTAGCATTGCATGCTTTTGTATTCTCATGTAAGGGTGCATGGATATTATTAGCATGTAGCCTATTTTTAAAGGTGCATGGGTGGTGAAGGGAAAGTCCCCACCCCTATAAATATGTATTGATTTGCACGGTTTAGGGATTTGATGTTTTGTAGAGTTATGTTGTTGGTTTGTACACGTGCATGACTCATGGTGACATTATTATGATGTATGAAGCTTTTGTGTTTTACAGTATTTAATATAATGGATCTTATTGGTTGGATAATGGTGTTGGATGTAACTGAATATGGATCTTATATGGTAAATCTGATTATAGTAATTGTTTAGTTATTCCTTCATATGATTAAGATCTAGATTTGGGTTATGCAGTGTAGTTTAATCAATTATCTATTATGGAACTGAAATATACATTCATTCATGCTAACATATTGTACAAGCTTCTCTAAGAGGGACCTAATACCCTTGCACACTTTGGGTGAGCACTCAGTTCAGGCTGAGTGATGTGTCAGTGCACCTTGGGTTTTTGTGGGTATATTTTAGGCTACATCATTGGTTCCGTTGTCGGGACCTCTTTCTCAGCTATTTTTCAGGATGTTGCATGATGAAGACATACCAGTTGACCTTGGCCAGTATTGAAGAGTGGTTAGATGATCTAGAAGAAGAGTATGCTCATAGATTTAGCACTTGGACCTAAGTTTAATGCACGTGCGTGGGTTGAGTAGAATCTGTATGACACTTTGTATGAGACTTTCTTTGTTATCTTTCCCATAGATATGTACGAGTGGTTGGTTGCTTATGTGTCTAAGAGGAATTGGAGGTTTCACACACTTGTTTGGACACAAGAAGAATTCCAGGCCTTGTATGATGCAGATTTGATTTGGACATGCTCTGTGGATGTTTGGTTCCATGGTGTTTTGAACAGCTATATTCTTGAGTACGTAGTTTCCACTTACTCTTTCCCAGAAGTTGTTGAGTTCCATTTTTTGTGCGAGCCCAGAGGGTCTTACTTGCGTGGTATTCCTTTGGAAATCAAGATCTTGATCATGACCCTAGATTTGGAAGAAAAACCTATGGCTAGCTAAACCCCACCACACATGAGGGGAAGAGTAGGTTTGGTAAAGATGGAGGACCTAGCAGTAGAGAGACAGAGAGAAGAAAGGTGGCTTAAGTTTAATGAAGCATGTGAGAGGGATCTGATGAAGCAACAAGAGATCACAGAAAGAATGGTGTTACAGAGGGAGATGGCTCATGAAGGATTTGGAGCTCACGTAGAGGACGTGGAGCCAGAGCATCTAGAACTCCCCCATTTGGGAAAGCATGGTAGAGAACCCTCCTCGGCTTTGGATGAGGGCACGTCAGATGAAATATTGTGGACCGCGGGTGCACATCTGAACCTACCTAGTGACCTAGCCTTTGTGCTTGGTTTTACAAATTCTATGAAAGTTAATAGTAAAAAAGCTAGTGTGAGCAGTAAAGTTGTAGTAGATAAAGTCAATTTATAGTGAATTTTAAGAGTTAATCAGGTAGCTTATTCATCTATGACAACACATTCATCATCTATGTTATTTGGAGGTCCAACTGGAGGTATCTTTTCTAGCACATCATCAGCACAGAACATGGGCATGTAGAACATTGGTATAACATCTGGAAGTAGCACAACTTCGCAGACTATGGGAGTCCAGTTTAGCATGACCATTGGAACACAAGGTAGTGCATCCTCTGGTCCATTGCCTACTTTAGGAGGAGGATCAGGAGGGTCAGGTGCTCAGGGTGCTATGGTGGATTTGGCTGGGGGAAAGGTGGAGGAAACACAAGTACTCGATCTGGTGGGCACGGTCCACACCAACCCCAACAGATTTATATGGAGATGTCCCTTCATCTTCCAGAATATAGAGGCATTGAAGATGCAGCTAAGCACGTGCATATGTGTGAGATACTATGGCGTGGAAGGGGATCACTACTCCAGAGTGCAAGGTGAGTCAGTTTGCAACTACATTTTAGGGGGCGCGCATAGTTGGTACAAAAAGTTTGACCCTAACCAGAATTGTGTAGATTATACCATGCTACGGGATGCTTTCTTGAAAGAATTTTATATCCTTGAGTTTGAGTAGAAGATCATCAGCGCATTGAAAGATATTAATTAGGGAACTACTGAGAGTGTTTGGGAGTATGATGCTCAGTTCAAGACCCTTTTGTCTAAGTTATCTTATGACATACACATGAGCCAACATGCTCAGTGGTTTGTTGGAGGACTGATCACACCTTTTAGAAGGGCACTTTCACATAAGACTTATACAGATCCGCATGAGGCACTTGAAGCAGCTCTGTGTGCTGAGGTGGTAGGGAGTGTAGACACAGGAGTGAGCCCATTTTTGGAAGCTCAGATTGCAGCCATGGCTAAACAGTTAGAGAAATTATTAGCTAATTCAGTGCATGAGACACACGTAGTGGGATTTGGTGCACAAATTGTGAAGTAGAGGGGCATACCAAGGATAGTTCTCCTCATAAATTAGTGTGCTCCTTGTTGCTGGATTATGAGATCTATCACTTGGACCATAGTTCAAGTCGGTGCCCATTGTTGTAACATGTGATAAGAAAGAACGTGTCTTATTACTGCAAGATTTGTAGGTCTACTACTCATGATACTAAATATTACAGGTTGATTGATCAGATTCATGATGCCATTGATATTGGTGTATGATAGACTGGTGTTGCAAATAATTCTAAGGAGAAAAGTGAGCATCATGACCATGATCATAATGAAGGGTGCTCTGATGGAGGCCATGGTAGAGGTTGAGGTTACCGAGGAGGATTCAGAGGCCGAGGTCATGGTGGTGGAAGAAGTGATTTCCCTTGTGGAACTTGTTATACATGTGGATCCCCTGATCATTACAGGTGTGAGTGTCCTCAAAACATTGTTTGTTCTTTTTATGGAAAGAATCACAACTATGAAGAATGCCCAGACTTATATGAACATTTGAGTAAGAAACACAAATAGGAGAACAAGGGCATGGAATGGTTAGAGTGCAGTGCACCATGGAAGATCAATGGATGAAGAAGTTAGCACAAGATCCTGAGTTGATTCCTATGAAGATTACTACACATGCATTGAAGGTATGCACATGCCAAGGAAGTTTTGAAATAAAACCTGTTATTACTAAAGAGGAGGTTCTACATGCAAAGTATCCAGACCCTATGCATCAGAAGGAGGTTTATCAAGAAACCATGGAGGTAATTCAGAATTTACATAGGGTGAGATACAGTGTTTGAAAGAGCAGTCATGGAAATTTAGAACAAAAGAAGGCCACTTGAGCTCCATCATACAGATGTTGATGATTTAAAAGAGGTTTGCAAAATGTTGTAATAAGAGAACATTATTCCTTTATTGGGGAATTGGTTAAAGGGAAACACTCTGCTCTAGGATTGAGCATGAAAGGAAAATTTTACATGCTAACATTCCCCCTAATAGCCTGGATTATGACAAGGAGATTACTCTTAATGTTGTTGTGGATGTTTGACTTTTGAGTAATATTCTAATTGATACAGGCATTGAAGTAATTGTACTCACTTTGGATGTGGGTTCAGATGGGAAGACCACCATTGCAACCATCTTCAAATGTTTTGTTTATGGAAAATAGGACTAAAGCCATGCCTATTGGAGTTTTAAAGGATGCATCAATTACTATACAAGGAGCCAAGTTTACTGGGGACTTTGAGGTCTTAGCGCTTACAGAAGCTGACAGTTTTCCAACCTTTACTTGGGCGCCTTTGGTGTTATGGAAACAATTTTGATCTGTGTTTGGGTATATAAGTTTTGAGAACAAAGAAGAGTGTGTCATTATCCCCTTGACAGATGGGAAATCTGCACCTTATGTAGATCCCTTAAGTGAAGAATATTTGAACAGAATTTATGTGTGCACCATTCGAGATCCAGAAGTTCTTGAGCCATCAAAGGAAGGAGTTCTCCAATGGGATGATGCACAGTCCATGAGTGATACTACAAGTGTTGCATGTGACAACTAGGCACATGACACTTATGAAATGGTTGGGCATGAAGTATGAAGTGCAGTTATGTGCATCAGTAAGCCACATAGTATCAGGTGTTTGGGAAGCAACCAGGTACCAAGGTACACTGGTGAAGAGAATCCAGAAGTATTCCTACTTGCTATGGAAGTTCAGTGGGAATGTCAGGTGGAAAGAAGGAATATGCTAGTTTATACTCTGTACGGGATGACAACGCGTTGGTGGATGGTTCACAGGGATAATATTTTGGAGTGGAGAGAAGTGAGGATTGCTTTATCTGCTATATTTTTAAGGAGAAATGCACCTACTCAGATCTGTGCATTTCATGGTAATGATCATGTTCAGCACCACATTCAGCAGTGTGAGAGACTCTAGATAGAGGGGTAGGAAGCTTTACCACCTTCGTTGTGGGTGCACAAGCTTTATTTCACCTTGCGAGGCTGCGTGTGTGCATGGTATATCTATGTTGAGTTGAATAGAGAGACTGGAAATTGGTAAGAACTTACTATAGGTATGATTCAGACCTTTGACTATTTTTCCACTAAACCTCTGGTGAATGAGGCCTTACAGGTTATGAAGCACTTAACTATGGGAGATAGTGCAAAGGATGAGGAGCTCCTTCAGGAGTTGTTAGGTGAGTCAGACCTGGAGGCTTGCTTTGAAGAGGAAGAAACAAATGTAGAGCAACTTGGGCACACTGCTTAGAAAAAGAGAAGGGTAAGATGGTCTATATAGTTGATGATGAGGAAGTGGAAAACTTGGATGTTGAGCATACAGAAGGTACGTGTGAAGTCTTAGATAGTGCGGATGAGAAGGCGTGCCCCTACCATGAGCCTATGAAGACCAAGAAAGTGAACATTGGAACAAATGTTGAACCTAAAGACGACATTATTGGAGATTATTGGTCTTGCTCTGAAGTTGCTAAAATCATAGAATTGTTGTGAAACTTCCAGGACCTGTTCCCTAGGTGCTATCATGAGTTAAAAGGAATACATTAATCTTTAGACGAAATGAGAATCAACCTGAAGGAAGGTGTGTGCCTATTTGGAAGAGGCCTTACAGGATGAATCTAAACTTGCACATCAAGGTGAAAGAAGAAATTGACAAAATGTTAATTTTTGGGATCATTGTGCCCATCGAGGAGTCAGAATGGGTGAGCCCTATGGTGATCAACATCAAGAAAGATGGGAGAATCTGGATTTGTGTGGATTATAGGGAATTAAATGTTGCATGTGTGATTGATCCCTTTCCCACACCATTTACTGAGGAAATCTTGGAGGGCATTACAGGGCACGAAATACACTCCTTCACCAATGGATTTTCTAGGTATCATCAGGTAAGGATAGTAAAAGAGGACCAAGAGAAGACAAATTTCACCACTGAGTGGGGAATTTTTGCATACATAGTTATGCCCTTTGGATTAAAGAATGCACCTACAGTATTTTCACACATAGTGGTACAAGCATTTTAGGATTTTATTCACAAGTCCTTACAGGTATATCCGGATGATTGGACATTCTATGGACTTGTGAAGGATCACTGTGATAATTTGAGGCTCATGTTTGAGAGGTGTTAGTAGTTGAGTGTCTCTTTAAACATCAAGAAGTGCATTTTTGCCACACCCTTTGGTAATTTTTTCAGACACATCATTTGTAAAGAAGGCCTGCTAGTGGATCCTGCTAAGGTTGTTGTTATTTTGGGCTTAGAAGAACCTACTAGCCAAAGCAAGGTGTGTGGATTCTTGGGGCACATAGGATATTACAGGAATTTTATGAAGGGATATGTCAAGATCGCTGCACCCTTAGAGGAATTATTAAAGGGAAAAGGAAAGTTCTATTGGGGTGAGGCGCAACAGCGCACATTTGAGACTCTGAAGGAAAGGCTTACTACAACGCCTATTTTGTGCTTTCCTTCATGGTCCAAACCCTTCCACGTTCATGTAGATGCCTCTGGCATGGCCATTGGCATAGTATTAGCTCCATCCTAGAGAAGGGATTGTTGATCATCCTATTTTCTTTGCTAGTAGGAAGCTAACTCCAACAGAACAAAATTACACAACTACAGAGCACGAGGCATTGTCTATGATCTACACACTCCATAAGTTTTGACAGTATTTTCTTGCTACCCCATTCATATTTTATACAGACCACATGGCACTGAATTATTTGGTGAACAAGCCCATTTTACAGGGGCATATGTTCATTGGGTTTGTTATTCTCAAGAGTTTAACTTTACTGTGGTGGTTAAGTTGGGTAAGAGAAATTATGGTCCAGACCATTTATCAAGGATTCAATCAGGAGAGGATGCACAGAGCATTGAGGACACAATGCCAGATGCACAACTGTTCAGGTTAAACCATGCACCCTCGGACTTAGAGGACATTGTTGTCTTTTTACGCACAGGTGTGGCACCTGAGGGAATGAAGGCTTTGGAGAAGAAACAACTTGCCATTCGCATCGCGCCTTACATGTTGATCAGTGGAGACTTATACAAATTAGGTCAGGATGAAGTTTTGCGCAGTGTGTACTTGAGCATGAGCGCAAAGCAATTATGGAGGAGGCTCATGGTGGCATTGCAGGTGGACACTATGCGGGAGATGCCACCACGCACAAGATTCTATTAGTTGGTCTATGGTGGGAAACATTATACAAGGATTGCAAAGAGTATTGTAAGGCATGTGACCATTGTCAGTGCCTTGGAAATCCTGGGCATAGAGATGAAATGCCTTTGAGGCCTATTACTAGTGCAAAACCTTTTGAGAAGTGGGAAATTGACTTTGTGGGCCCTATCTCCCCAGCCGCACGTAGGACAGGATCATGCTACATTATAACTTGTACAAACTATCTTACAAGGTGGGAAGAAGTGGCACCTACAAAGGATTGCACAACAACTACAACAACAAGGTTTCTGTGGGAAAATATTATCAGCAGGTATGGATGCCCTTTAAGTTTAACAAGTGATAGGGGTACTCATTTCCTTAATGAGACTATCAGGATATTATTGGATGAATTTATGGTTGCACACCATAGGACAACACCTTATCACCCTCAAGAAAATGGAACTGCTGAGGCCTTCAACAAGATATTGAGCCATACCTTGACAAAAAATTGTGATGTTGGAAGGAGAGATTGGGATGATAAAGTCTTTGTTGTACTTTGGGCATACATGACAACCTACAAGAGGTTGAATAAAGCAACACCCTTTCAGTTGGTGTTTGGTGCAGAGGTAGTTCTACCAATGGAATTCATGCTACCTTCTTTGTGTATTGTGCACACAGGAGGTTTGGATGATGAGAAAGCACTTGGAAGAACATAATTGACAAAACTTGATGCAGCTGGATGAGAGGTGTGCCATAGCACAATGGAGTTAGAAGTAATAAAAATCCAGGTAGAAGGCATGGCATGATAGGCACATCAAGGATAAGAAGCTTGAGGTTGGAAAATGGTACTTTTGTATGATTCAAAGTTTTTTTCACCACCCTGGAAAGCTTAAGGTGCATTGGTTGGGACAGTATGTTATCACTTATATACTTGATTCAGGCACTTGCCAGTTAGAGGCACTGGATGGAACATGGTTCCCCAGTTACTTCAACAAGAGTAGGTTGAAGCCCTACTATAAATAAGTCTTCTTGGTGTTTGTAATAAGGTAATATTTCCACTTAGATTTTATTTCCTTAATGCATTCCCTTTCTATGTGTTTCCTTTCATTGTTGTATGCTTTGTCAATTTAGTTCAATGTTTTGTGTAATAAGCATTTTTACGCACGAGAAGCTGATTATTATTGAAGTTTTTTCATGCACAGAGAACCACACATACCCTTAGTGTGGGGTGGATAAAGAAGGATTGACTAGTGCCTTATTTTTAGGTTGTGGTGCATGATAAGAACAAACTCATCGGTGATCAGAGAAGGGACAATTTTTTTTAGACAAGAAAATTCCAAGGAAATTGCTCAAAGTTAAGACCACACGTGGGAGGATGGATGCTCAGTATAATGCAAAGTAGGTTGCAGTATTGGAGAATAATTAGGAAGAGTCACATTGGATAGGTACTTCAGGTAGGGAAGCACGGGTAGAGGAGATCTGTGAAAAGAAGTAGTGGGCACGCCAGAAGGTTATGACTGAGGCACAAAATTTGAGGCGTGGAAGAAAGATAGACAAACACGTGGAGGAAGTGTGGATGTGAAATTAATGTCACATATGGTGGTAGATGGGAGAAATTAATGTGAAGGATTTTTTAAATTTGCTATAATATTGGCATTTGTAACGTCATTGTTACCTTGCATTATTGAAGCTAATGAGTGTGAAGAGTGAAGAAGAGCTATGGAGACAAAGAGTAATCTGCAGATCAACAAGCCAGGTGGGATCAGAGCACATTGTTGATTAGCATTCGACGTTAGAATTGAGATTTAGGTGCATTGGTGCATATGCTTTGAGGAGGGTTCATGTGATTAGGGTTTGAATAAGGAAGAGTCACAAATAGGGTTTGATAGATCGAAGGGTCTGGTTCACACTCGTGGTACGTAAAGTAAAAAGGTGAAAATTTGGAAGTTACATAACATTCCAGTCAGGTGAGGAAGGAAGTATGGCACCACGATGGAGCTCCAGTTGTTGAGGTAGAGGCCGACGAAGTGGTAAAGGACTAGTTGGTCGAAATGTTGTATCTAGAGGGAGTAATTGAAGGGTGACCATGGACAACTAAGATAACACAGTGTAAGATTTCTGACACTAACCACAAAATGGATAAGTGCATGAAGGATATCACCACCAAGGTCATTAGAAAGACTAATCAAAGGATGATAGATGGAAATAGGGTTTTGGAAGACTGTGTCAGGAAATTTCTTGAAAGTGTAGGGGTCATGTAGATTCTTGAGTTACCTTACTTTGGGAAGCCCGAGAAATTGTATCAGTGGCTCATGTCACGAGTACATGATATTTATTTTACTTCACGGGTAGAAGAATGTGGATTACCACTAAACTAGTTGGAAAGGTAACAGGGTTGCACGACTCCGGACAGGATATTTTCAGTGACTTGTCTGATGATGAGGGTATTGATGCAATGACCGCTGTGCTTAAGTACAAAAAGGGGGTCGAGCATTCAAGGTAACCAATATTGATGACATGGCCACAAGGGTCACAACAAGGTTGATGGGTTGTAAGCTAGGTGCCTCTGAATGATGGAATGAGGTAAATCAACGTTGGTTGCACATAGCGCACAAAATGGCCAACAATACCTATTACAACATCACTAGATACATTGTAGATAACTTATTTGTTGAGGCACGCATCTAGCTAGAAAAAGGTGAGAAAATTACTTGGGGCACTATTCTTTTGTTACTTGTATTCAGTGAGGTTGGTGTACCTGATGGGCCAAGGGAGAATGTCTAGGAATTCCCATTAGAGAACAAGTCACAAGCAAAGAAAATTTCGAAGTATACATTGCATGGCTCCATTTAAAACCCATATAAGGAGCACTAGTAAAAGTGGTTTAGGCAGTTGCACATGGCATTTGAAGGGGAGTGGCACATTTCACACAAACTTCCTACCATGTTGGATGGCCAAGTAGAGTTCATCATTTACCAGCATTTCAGTTTGGAGTGGTTTTATATGAAGATGAGTGAGAAAGACCCCTGGTGTAAGTTTCCTTTTACACTTTACTACATGGTTATTTTAAGGATTTTATGAATAGGTTGAGTAACGTATGAAAACTTAAGTTTGATGTTGATAAGGTAGACATGGATATTCATATCCTATGTAAAACCTATGTATGGCCAAACAGGGAAGCATATGTAGAAACACTTGAAACAGATAATATTGACATAACTCAGGAGACCATGGCCATAGGAAAAATTGAACCAACGTGCTTCTATGTGTACTTAAGGTTGCGCTTCAAAGATGGGAAGGTGATTAAGGGCAAGGACATAGCTCTACCAGGTCCTCTAAAGAAGAAGCAGTTTGTAGGCACCTCAAGGCCAGTTGCACCTACGCACCCCACTCAGGAATGACCAGTGCCTACGGGCTTGGAGAATATTTTAGATCAGCAGGAAGAGGAATAAGCTTATAGTACAGGACTGGACCACACACAAAGGATTTTACACAAGAGGTGTACATCCAGGGATACTGGTGTTGGGACTTCACAACCAATGAGGAAGTCACCATGGGTAACTCCAGTGAATAATGCTGAAGAAAAAAAGGAAGAAGTGCCAGAAATATATACTGATAAAATATAGTGAGGAGGAGAAGTCCTCTCACTAGAGCATGTAGCTAGATGTGGCCACTCCAAATCTAGAAGCATGGGATGATGAGGAGATAGGTGAAAGAATAGTCTATGAGTAAGTTGGCCCAAGCGTAAGTGCCCAGGAACCTATTGGGGATCAAAGTAGCAAAGATGGAGATAGGAAGATCATAGTACATCCTACATGTGAAGAAAAAGAGAATGAGAAAGAGGAAGAAGTACAACAAAGTGTTGAGCATTGAGGCACACCAGGATGTAGGCACTTCTGCACAATAACACATCAGAGAGTGCACCAGTGGAAACAAAAAATATGATGTGATAAGGACTTGGAACCTGGGATACACTGATGATGTGACTAAGATTATTCGCACCCAATTTCAAAGTACCTTTCCCAGAGAACAATTATATGGCTGGGATTTAATGGACCCAGAAATGGTGACAACTCGCACTCGTAAATAGTTTTCTTGGAGCATGCAAACTCGCATGGATGAGCCTGATTTTGATGTTTGGGAGGATTCATGTGTCTCATGTAGGATGAGGAGGGTGCCACACACCCACCATATTACCATCAATCTCACACAGTTGTCTGATGAGCAAGTAAGTAATGCACTGGTTAAGGTATCTACAGAAGTTGCGCACCATAACATTGATAAAGTGGAAACTATAAGAGTGATTTTGGATGATAAGAGGGATAAAGACACTGAGGTCAAAGACTTACTTAAGGAGTGGGATAAGGCTGAGGTAGAAAAAAAGAACATGCTTAAGATGGCCAAACAAATAGCTGATGAGATTATGGAGAAGAGGCCTGCGTTTTAGAAGAGGGTGCCAAAGGATTTTCATTCCACCCTTCATTATTAACGCACAATAGTCCAATTGCTTTTAGAAGAGGGACCAATGTTCCTGCTAAGACCAAAAGATTCTATAGAAGAGGTAGCAAGAGCTAAAGCCACCGTTGCAAGGAAAATTGCCAGTTATGAGTCCATTATGCAGGCTTTAAAAGATGAATTGAAGAAAGAAGATCTGGCATTGACTATGTGTGCAATGCCAGATGTAATCATCAAGACAAGGACTCTGGTAGAAGAAGATGAGGTCCTTCAGGCGGCCAAGGATGAAACACTTGGGCATGTATAAATAATTACGCTGGTGGAAACTAAAAGTGATGCACTTGAGGCTACTAGGATTCTACACAATGAAAGAATTAAGGAAATTGAGAAACTCATCACTGAGAAGATGAATTTAATGGAGGGAATGATCTCAAACATGGCCAATATTCTCAGGATTTTACATAATGAAGGTGGTAAGATGACTCTTGATGAATTGGAGGCCGTAGTTGTAGACATTCCAGATAAGACAAATAAAGCGCTGAGTGATTGGTATGCATTAGAGGTAGAAGTCCAGAATGAATATCCAGAGTTGATCCTGCCAGTAGAAGAGCAAGATACCAAGTAGGCTGACTTTCTTTTTGTGGTAGTAGTCCTTTCATTCTTTCATTCGTCATTCTTTAAATTTTGGAGGGATAAGTTGTGATTACCCATTTCTGGGGGGTGGTAATCCATTTAGTGTGGGGTAATGTTGGGCTGAGAAGTATAGCCTAAGTTTTGTAAGTGCATAAGGTTTGGGCGTGCAAACATAGGGCACAAAAGTGCGCATGAGAATGTAGTGAGGCAGGGTGCGCCCAGGATCAGACTTAGCCATTTTCAGCATAAGGCTATTTTTGGACATGGAGTGCGGAGCACACAATGATATGAAGACTTGCAGACTACACTAAGGTTATTTTGGGCTAACAGAAGGTCGAGCACCATGCAGAGTTTTGGACTAATAATAGGATTTGAACTAGGAGTTAACTATAGAAAATCTATTATTAGCACTTGCATGATTTTGTATTCTCATGTAAGGGTGTGCATGGCTATTATTAGCATGTAGCCTATTTTTGAAGGTGCATGGGTGGTGAAGGGAAAGTCCCCACCCCTATAAATATGTATTGATTTGCATGGTTTAGGGATCCGATGTTTTGTAGAGTTATGTTGTTGGTTTGTATGCACGCATGACTCATGGTGACATTATTATGATGTATGAAGCTTCTATGTGTTTTACAGTATTTAATATAATGGATCTTATTGGCTGGATAATGGTGTTGGATGTAACTGAGCATGGATCTTGTATGGTAAATCTGATTATAGTAATTGTTTAGTTATTCCTTCATAAGATTAAGATCTAGATCTGGGTTATGCACTGTGGTTTAATCAATTATCTATTATGGATCTGAAATATACATTCATTCATGCTAACATCTTGGACAAGCTTCTCTAAAGAGGGATATGGTACCCTTGCATGCTTCGGGTGAGTACTCAGTTCAGGTTGAGTTACACACATTCTCTCAATAATTCCTCAAATTTTTATTCATCTGATGAGACCTCAAACCTTGCCATCATACCTACAATTCACTCACCTATGGGTCACACTCTTCCCCCATGCAAGACTAGCTCACAAAATGAGCTCAAACTTCACTTTTATAGCCAAATATTCTCTCAAACCCATAGGATGTCAGTCCCTCATGATAAATTAGAATCATACACCTTCATTTCATTCAAATTACATAATTACAATGGTCACATATAACCCAACGAGGTCATCCTAGCCAAAAACAACATTCCATGTACCAAAGTGTCCCAAAACCCTTGCATTTGGATGTCAAAATTCTCCTCATTCCAAAACCATGATTATTCAAGATCCCATATTAATAAAACATGATTAATTTATCAATTAAATATCATCCATGGTTGCAATATATCTCAACCAACCAAATTATTTCATTTAATTGGCCCAATTCACTTTGTAAAGTTTAAAACAGTTATTTTCTACACCCTTCAGCACCATTGAAAATTCATTTGATCACCAAATAACTTCAAAAAGAGAAAACCATGTCATGTAATAAATTTATGGAAATTTTAGAACTTGTATAACATATATAAGTTATAATCCTTGAATCAACTGCATGGTCAACCCACAACAAATTTTGTCTTCACCAGATCAACCTACCAAAAATGTTGTTTCTAAAGGTTAGATCATAAAAACATTTCTACATACATTCAAGACCTCAAAATTGATTCATTGGATTCCCAATTCATCCCTCTTCACATTACAAGTGATAGAAAGCATCACATAATCAATATCATGTTTCAAACAACTCCAAACTTTCACTAAAACATATCCTATCTTGAACTCCCAAAAACCTTCATGTCTAAAATATGACCTGAAAAATCCTAAAAAATGATCTCACCATGAAAAATCATCATATAAATTAAAATCTCTTTGAATCCTCTTTCCAACACAACTTTAATCACCTTCAATCTTCACCTGTAGCTCAAGTTACACTCATTTTACTGAACACTACTATTTGAGACCCCAAAACTCCCCATTGACCACTCAACTTGTATGGACCTAAAAACACCATTTAATTGTATGTGTATGTCCTGAAACCTCCATGGACATCAATAAAAACTCCCAAAAATCATGCAATGTCAATTAAGTTTATAAATCATTTGGAAACTTTCTCCTCCAACTGAAAATCTTCATAAACAAGCCTATTCGGGTGGGGACCACATATGACCACATGCTCTATCCTATAGTTATGGAAATATGGAAGATTCCTATACAACATATAATCATCACTTTTCAGGAACCAACCAAAATTGG
Source organism: Taxus chinensis (assembly GCA_019776745.2). Classification (NCBI taxonomy): domain Eukaryota; kingdom Viridiplantae; phylum Streptophyta; class Pinopsida; order Cupressales; family Taxaceae; genus Taxus; species Taxus chinensis. The sequence goes on along the minus strand of CM034157.1, from coordinate 259,997,497 downwards.
GATGATATACTCACTTTTTTGTAAGTTGCTCCTAGCTAGGGTTTAGCTAGGGTTTCAAACCACTTTAGCTTATTAACAATCGTTCATAAAAATGTGATGATAAAACCACCTCATTATTTTTGTGAAATATGAATAACTAACATAATAATCTATGACAAAGAGCTCAGGTCCCCATGTAAATAATACAGTTCACAATGAGCATCAGAAGGTCCAACTTTTCTTCAAAATCACACCAAAACGTACCCGGTTTCACCAAAATTTGTATATCTTCAAAAATATTCAGCATACTGGTCTAAAACTTAGCATGAATCACCATGAAAACATCCTCTAACTTTTAAAACTCACTAAATATCCCAAATATCTTTGAAACTCTCTATCCAATCTCATTTACCTGTGCTAAACTACTTATTTCTCACCTGTAGTTTCCCAAGGACCCTATAAATGCGTTAAAACACTGAATGCAGACCTGAAACTCACCATACACCTCAATTATATTATCACAACACTGTTCACATTCTTCACCATGATTTATTAGGCCTGACTCTCACTTATCCACTTCATTCAGCATGCTCCTTGGCTAGAAACAAGCTTGGAATGACCTGACTCAACCATGTAACCTGATGACCTGACCATGCTGACTCCATGAAGACTCAATAACACCTATAACACACCTCATGGACCATGATTGACCTCATGAAAAAATCAAAATAACTCAAAATGACTTAAACCATAATTCTCCATACTCAACCAAGCACCAAGACCTCCTAAACTTCACTAAACCACTCAAACAACATGTTTGACACCTAATCAACATCATATAGGGACTCATACTACATAATGAAACCATTTCCCATCAATGGGGGTTGACATCAATGACAACATTGAACCAAAATTGCCAACACGTACCTTATTCCATACTGAATTCTTCATGGATAATATAGAACAATGAATAGCATAACCATAGCTTATGCTTCAAGAAGTCAGATCAAATGATCATATAGAACCATGACTTGTAGCATATCTCCATGATGTCTTTTATTCAATCTTTTCAAACCCATAATATTCAATACAAACCACAATAAACTCTTTAATACATAGTGAAACAGTTCTTTATTAATGCTCACATACACACACACACACACACACACACACATTGAAGTATTCCAAAGCATATCCATACCTTTTAACTTCTCAAGCACTGGAGAGTGGATTGCATTTAAACATAAAGGGTTTTCTTCAACCATTTGGTTCAGACTCCTTGATCTCATTTGCAAGTTTAGGCTTCTTAACATCCTTGACTGATTCGGATTTCTCTTTGACTGGATGTGAGACTAATTTAGGAATCCATACTTCCTTTTTGACTTTGGGTGCAACAAACTTCTTGTCTTTCCTTGGAGTAGCATGATGACAATACCTTGCAATATGACCTCTTTCATGAAAATTGAAACAAATGACATTCTTACCTCTTAAATGAAGGTTATGACTTTCTCCATTTCTCCACGAATGCCCACTCTTGAGGGATATCCTTCTACATTCTCTTTCCCTATGACTGAATCCATTACAAGAGTAAAAATAACCATGAAATAACCTTGTATGCCTCATAGCATTTGGTTTCCTAATGGGATTAGGCCTTGAATAGACCTTCTTGGCATAAACACCTTCATTTTCATCTCCTTTGGAACAAGGACTAGCTACTTGACTTGATAGATTAGGCTTCTCATCATCTTTTACCCTTAGGGTTTGTACCTCTTCCTTGAGTTTGACACACTCTTCTTCTTTGGTCTTGAGTGTTGTTGTCATGGCTTTGATTTCTTGAACCTCAAACTGATGTTCTCCTTTTATGGATATCCCTTGAACTCTTCAAATTGTATGATCTACCTATACAATTCTTTGGAACAACATTGATCAGGTCTTCCATAGCTTCAATTTAGATCAGGGCATGTTTTTTCAAATTTGTCACATTCTCTTCCTTTGTCCTCAATCTTGCAATTGCATCCTCCAGTTGATTTTTGAGACCTTGATTGTTTCTTCATCCTTCTTAGCCATGGCTCTCAACTCTTAGTTCTCTTTCCTTATTTTCTTAGCCATTTTATGCTTCTAGGATCACCTTCAAGGTGTTAAACTTGCTTCACAAGGACCTAGCTCTGATACGAATTGTTGGAAATAAAAAACACTGAGAGGGGGGTGAATCAGTGCCTTAAAAACTTTTACTTCAATTGTTATTTATGCAACCATTCAAACATTCCATTCATCATTCATATAACCATTATCAATTAGTTTAGCAAACCATTAAACAACCATCCACATAAGAACATGAAATAAGAGAGTACACATGAACACCAAATTTAAGTGGGAAACCCTCAAGGGGAAGAAAACCCACTCGAAACCTCTACTAATATTACTCATAACAAAGGACTCATGTGAATATTACACATCACAAAGATTTTTTTAGTGAGGCACCAACCCCATAAGGAGCACCAACCCCTATTTAGTAGGTAACAACCCTACAAGGAGCACCAACCCCTACAAGGAGGAGACTAACCCCCTAAGATGACCAAGCACAACTCAGCCACCTAAAATTAAAATTAATTTCATCTCTGATATTTTTTCTCACAACAACTAATGGTGATCTATGAAGCTCACTCTCCTCTATCTTTTTCAAAACCCCTCTCAAACACACCTTCTTGCTCAAAACCTCTTCCTTCTTCAAGTTGATGTTCATACACTTTCCCTAGATCACCATCACCTTTTCTCTCTCTATAAAAAAATCACACACTCATTTCCCTCTCAACAAGGTCACAAGGACCTTCATCACATTCCTCAATAAGCCTCCTAGGTCACACTTTTCATCCACACTCACAACTAGTCAAAATGAGCCTTCTAATTTGTTTTTATACATATTTCTTTTCCACAAATCACTTGGGTCAGCCTTAATATAGTAAAAAAACTTAAATATCATAAGAAATCATAAAAATATCATAACAAAGGTTGCCATGTAGGTCACCACAAAACCATAGAGCCTTCCATTGGGACATAACAAGTCCTGAAACCCCAAAACAAGCAACTCGCCAACCAAGGAGTGGACAAGACCAAAAACAACTTCACCAAGGCATGACACACACTTATACATGTTTTCTAAGCCCTCAAAAACCTCCAAAATCATGAAACACACTCAAAACAATCATCACACCATGAAGCCACTCAAGAGCATGTAAAACCAAGCACCCTCAAAATTGACCTTCAAAGAACAGTCATAACTTTCTCAATTATTAGCAAAAACTCAAGTGTGATATATCATTGGAAATATCTTGATGTAAGATCATGAAAAAATTGCAAACTAAGTCATAAACCACTTGTAGCACCTCTAAAACTGTTCTGTTCCCAGACTGCTCCAAAACTGCCTAAAAACCAGTCCTCATAAATAGGGCACACTTTGAATTATAAAGTCATAACCATGATCTGAAACCATCATGTATATGTATTAAAACTCCCATGCTTCAATAAATGGTAATTTAGTCAATAGCTTCAATGGGAAACTTTTGCACAAATTGAAACTTTCCAGAAACTTATCTTTTTAGGTGGGGCCCACATACTATAAAAATATCTAAATCACACCTGGAGAAATTTGGAGGAGTCCTCTACAACATCCAATCATCAATTTTTCAAAAGGAATCAATTCTAGTCACTACTACAAGAAATTTCCTCCAAGTCACTCCAAAACTAGGGTTTTACGACGGTTTCAAATTTGTTTACATTCTTAATGATCGTTCATAAAAATGTGACAATAAAACAACCCCATTATTCTTGTAAAATATTCATAACTGACCTAATTAACTATTCCAAGGATCTCAGGTCCCCATGCAAAGCATACAGTCCACAACGAGCATCAAAAAGTCAAATTTTAGCTCTAAAACACACCTTTGAAAACCCGATTTTGGTAAAAACTCAATATCTTCAAAAATATTCATCACCTGGACCTGAAACTTGACCCACAACATTATAAAAACCTCCTCTAACTGATTTTAAAGTCTCATCCATGCTCAAATACACCTGAAATCTTGCTCACCACCAAGACTTACCCGTGTAGACATGTCTTGTATCTCACTGTTCTTGCTATAAAGGACCTAGAACATGCATCAAATCTTTGAATACTGACCTAATACTCCTCATACACATTTATGTTAACACAACACTCCTACCAAATGCTTCACCAATTTTTTTCCTTCTCCATTTCTCATGTTACCATGCCAAACCCAATGCACTAGGTCTAAAAATAGGCCTAAAATGACCTAACTCAATCATGACATCACATGAACTAACCTTGTTGACCACTTGCAAACACTAAGACACCTTTGCCATATCATATTGACCATTATTGAACCCATACATACTTCAACAAAAATTTTATAGCTCATACTATATTGACCGTGTCTAAAACCATGCCTAGACACCATCATAAGACAACATGATCTGACACTATCAATCAACCTTCATGTTTGGCCTTCATTGACACCTCATGGAGACTCCGAAAACAACTAGATACAATGCCCAACAAATATGTTGGCAAGCTACATAGAAAAACTTAACAGAAGTGAAAGATAATCAATATAAACACAACAAACATTCTCCAAGTTCTTTTTTACAAACCTCAATGATAATATTTCTGAAGTATTATTCTTGTAGAATATTTGAATGGTTTACTTTTGGGTACTCGAAACTATTCTCCAAATGAAGAAGTGGTAATGCTACGATAAAATTTAGACACAGTGAAGGCTTTTCAATATGCAAATATCAAATAACAAATTGGCAGAGTTTTTTTGCAAACCTTTCAATATTATTTGCAAAGGATAAGGCCTATTTTTTATAGAGGATTAGGAGTGGTTAAATGTATTTAATAATATAATGAATTCATATTCTTAAAAATAGCATTAGAGGAAGTTCGAATGAATTTGTTTTCCATTGAGAGGAAATTAATTTTTGTTTTTATTCAATGAGGTGTTTATATGTGCAACTTTTTTTCCCCCACCTTTGAAGGATTCTACAAGTGGAGTGGGAGTGGAGTGACTAGGATAGTGAAGTGGATTCTAAGTGGAGGATGAATAGGAAAAATGATTTATTTTCTATTTTAAATAACTAATTTAATTAGCTATGAAGTGTGATAGGAAATTAACCATCTAATTAAATAAATGTTTAATTAAATTAGCTAAAGTGTGTAGGAATTAAATTTAATTCCTTACAAGGGTATGATAGAATTAAATTAATTAATTTTAAATGGTTATGATTTAAATTATACAATTAATTATAAAGAGATGTACTCTAGTAGGATATAATTAATTTAATTAATTATAATGGGATGGAATTAACTTAGTTAACTCCAAAGAGATGTAAATAGGATATGAATAATCCAAGAATAGGCTATAAATAGGAATGTATTTTTAAGGTGTCTATATTTGTCCCTCTTTAAATTTTTATTGCAAAGTGATGGAATTTTAAAGATAGTAGACACATGTAGATCAATGAGCAAAAGATAGGGAATCCGATAGAACATTGATATGCCCCAGCGAATGTGGATGCGATGGAACATTGAGATGCCCAATCTAGTGTGGTTGTGATGGAACATTTAGATTCCCTAACGATTGTGAATGATAAGGGGATCCCCCTTCAAGTGGATGGGTGACGCAATAAAGTGGTGGACAGGTTCCTGATAGGAAGAAAGAAAGGAATTTGAAGGAGGATGGGAGGGATTGTGTTATGGCATGAGCTTCCATTTAGAGAGTGAAATCTAAATCAACCTTATTTTATTGTTGCATAATAGATTTTTCACCATGATTATGAAATAATCATTATGTTTAACCCATTATGTGTGTAAAAAAACACAGACACAACAAATAAAAGTGAAAAAGGTAAACAAACCCAATATACATAGTAGATGTAGGCACCATGGTTATAAATGAACCAAGATGTTAATATATTAATTGTAATTAGTCTAAAGTAAAATAAGAGAAAACAAACCCAATACACACCATAAAAGTAGGCATCATGACCATGAAGGAACTAAGACAATAATGAAATATGTGTAATTGGTCCATAAATAACAACAATGCAATACAACTTTGAAATAAAGATAAATAACTTTAATGTGTTCCATAGTGATAAGTAAGCAGATTTGAATGCCCCTAAGCAATGATATATGTAGAGGGATTGGATCATACTAAAGAGCAGAGTAATTACTCCTCATGACACTCTTATTAGATCTTGTTGAAGTGTAATCTGATATTGAAAAGGGTCATTGCCCCAAAGCATGGACGCTGAAAAATGTATTGGAGAGAGTGAGAGCTGAGATTACCCCAAGAGAGGATACGCACAAGGGAAATAATTATTTTTGATAGTCGTAAGATAGTTTGGAACAACCACGAAGGTAAGAGTGAATTGTCTAATTTCATTGATTGTTTTGTTTTGTTGGATTTTTAGAAATTTTTTGTAATTTTTATGATTTTTTGATGATTTGAATTTTTATGTGATTTTACAAGTTTTTAGTTTCACATGTGTATGTTTGAATTTTTAATATTTTATTCAATTAATTTTATTATGGAATATGTTAATTAACACCATGATTAAAATCATATACAAAATAAACTATAAAATAATGACAAGATTGCAAGACAAACTCTTATACATACAGTAATACAGATGCACCAAGGTTATAGGCAAACCAAGATGTTAATAAGACTACTTATATAAGACTACCATCTAAGGGAAACAATGTAACATAACTTATAATAACAACATGTGATTATTCCCCTAAATTTTTCCACAATGAAGAATAAGTAGATATGAATGACCCTAAACGATATCTTAGAAATCCAAGAGGATTAGTTCAGGTTGAAGAGAAGAGTAATCTTAAATACTTGTTGCTCAGAAGAAATGGATAAGTGTTAACCAAGCACAAGGACCGCGCACAGAAGGGCACGTGTAGGTGGTAAGGAGTTGTGTAAAGAGTAGAAAGAATGTGCTAAGGAATTCACACTCTATTATTAGGAAAACTGCATGTAAGCAGTGAAAGGAAAGTCCCCACCATGTATAAATAGGTGATGTGATCATTTAGTACTTCTTTGATGTGAGTGGATGCTTTGAGTCTATAGTATATGTGAGTTTATGTGATGTGCGCATGGTTTAGCACACATGGTTCATAATTAATTGGCTATGGATGTAATCAGTGAGTATTTTATATAAGTAAATTAATGTTTTTACATGGATAATTGTGTATGGATTGCCAAGGATTACTAGGTATGAGTATGGAATCATGGGAATTCAAATACTTTTACTAATTTTATCTATGTTGAATGATTTCCTTATTATATGTGTTGCCAAATGTTGTATGTTATATCTTGTATTTCTCTGCATATTATAATGGTTATGATGATTGTGTATGTGTCTAACCACATCTTATTGAGTGAACTAAAGGAGGTGACCTAGTGGATTATACATGCTTTGAGTGAGTGAATTCATACTTCATTTGGATGAAGTGTCAATAGCACACCCAACTTAGCATTGGTTGGAAAATAAAAGACTACATTTTGGTTTTGTTATTCAGGACCTTCTTTTCTTTCTGCTCATCAGGATGTGGCATGCATGCATGGCATTTTAGTTGTCTTTGGTGAACATTGAGCTTTAGGTGTACATGAAAGGCCAAGATGCATTTTGCTCAGAGATACAACACTAGACTGGGTTTTAATGCGTGCCTAAGTGGGTGGAATATAACCTCTATGATTGTTTGTATGAGATTATTCTTCATCTTCTTTCCAGTAGAATTATACTAGTGGTTGAAGTATATTACGCATAGAACAGGGGAGTCTGGCTAGGAAGAAAGAAAGTGTAGAGCTAGGAAAATTACCAAGAACTCTCTGATTTGGATGCGACCTTGGAATAGAGTTGTAGATCGCTAGTGGGAAGGTGTGTTATATAGTTATATCTTGGAGTACATTATTTTGACATAATCATGCCTTGAAGAAGTAGATTTTTGGTTTTTTATGTGAACCTAGGGATCATATTATTCACACTACACTTTAGCTCTTAAAGATTTTGATGATTGATCTCGGGATGGAGAACCTACCTATGGAAGGCTAAAACCCCACTGCACATAGGGCAGGAAGAAGGTTTGGGAAGGATGGTATCGATCTAAGTGGAAATAAAGAGAGAGAAGAGAGAGAAGATCATGTATAATGATGCATATAAGGGAAGTTGAAGAGGTATTGAGACTAAGGGGAATGATGAATGATGACAGAGTGATGAGAACCCTGCAGAAGGCGAGGGACCACAGGATCATGTCTTTCTAGTATTGGGGAAGCATAGTAGAAGGACCCCTTCGGCATCTAGATGAGAGTGATTATGAGGAGAGAATGAGAACACATGGCACATATCTAACCCCGCCTGGACCACCTAGCCCTTGCACATGGTGCTTAGAATCTAAAAGTTGTTGTAGAAGATCATCATAGTGAAGGTGAGCAGGAAGGTAATCAAGTATCACCACATTGGGTAGGAGATACAAGTAGGAACATATTGATATCAGTTCAGGAGGCAGTAGCAATTAAGGAGGTGTGCATATGGCAGCTCAATAGGTTCCTTGTGTTTGGATAGAGTTTTTTTGGAACCAATTTGGTAGGCATGTCGTCAGGACAAAGCAGTGGCACGCTACCTGTTGGAGGTAGTACTATTGGTGGAGCTATAAGATAAATAGTTGGTGTGTAATTTAGCACTACCATAGAGGATGACAAGGTAGTTCTTCTACAAGTCCCCTAGGTCGCGATAGGAGGATTAGGAGGTTTAGGACCTCCACCACGTGAAGGAAATCCTAGTGGAGGTTTAAGGCTCAGGATCTAGCCCCACTCTAGGAAAAGGGACCACAACAGTCCATTACAAAAACCTCAAAACCACAAAAAATACCGCTCAAATATTCTTTGAGATGTCTATTCACTTAGCAGAGTATATAGGTGTGGAAGATGTAGTTGAACATGTGCATAAGTTTGAGTTATTATGGAGAGCCAAGGGCATAATGGCTCTAGATCGCAAGGCAAGTTAATTTGCAACCACACTTTAAGGGCATTGCACACCGCTGGTATAGAAAGTATGGTCCACATCCAGAATGCAGTTGGATTATGATACATTTTTTTTCCACCTTTTTAGTTGAGTTTCATATACCACATGAGTTTAAGTAGCAAAACATTAGCACACGTTAAATGATATTAAGAAGGGCTTGTATGAAGTGTTAGGGAATATGACACACGTTTTAAGAATTTGTTGTCCAATCTCTCCCATGATATCCATTAGATCCAATATGCGTAGTGGTTTGTTGGAGGTTTTTTAACACCTTTCTCAGAGAGCACTTTCACACAAGACATTTAATGATCCACACAAGGCCTTGGAAGCAGCACTATGCACTAAAGCAGTAATAGAAGTGTAGACACTGGAGTGATCCCAGTCTTTGAAGCTCGTATTATAGCAATGGATACCTAGTTTGAGAATTTATTAGTCAAATTTGACCATGAGACACACAAAGGATTATGGGGTACTAATTGTGAGGTGGAAGGACATACAAAAGATATCTTTCTACGTAGAATTTGGGCATTGTTGACAACTTGTGAGATCTGTCATAAGAATCATGATGTTTAGTAATTTTACACTCTTGCAGCTGCATGTGACTCAGAAAGAATGTCTTTGTTTATCAAAATTTATGATGTGCACACCCATGACACAGCCAACTATTGTCTAATTGACTAGATCTATGAGGCATGTGAAACAAGGTTGTACCAAACCAATGTGGAAAGAAACTCCCATGCTCAAGAAGGACACACCAATGAAGTGTGAAATAATGGTAATGGAGTATTTCAAGGTTTCTATAGAAGAGAGGCCATGGTGGTCATGGAAGGTTTGCACGAGGGACATACTATACGTGTGAATCTCTATATCATTACCAGTATGATTTTCTGAAGAATTAGGTGTGCACATACTGTGGAAAGGCATATAAAGTGGAGGATTTTCCATACTTGTATGCACACATATGTAAGAATAATAAAAGGAAAAGGGTGTTATAATGATTAAAGTGAAATGTGTTAGGCACAGAAAATGGATACCTAAGAAGATTGTTGAGCCTGAAATTCAACCTTTGTTAGTCACCATTCACGTAGAAGTAGCATGCACGCATGAGAAAGGAAGGTGAAACCACTCATCAAAAGGGAGGAAGGTTGTACATGCAAAGTATCCAAACGTAGCCCAGTCATAAGGAGGTTTATAATGAGACCATTAGAGTCATCAGGGAGATACAAAGGAAATAAAATGTTTGAAAGAGCAAGTGCGTGAACAGGTAATGCATAAGGATTACTGAGATGCCAAAAAAGGATGTTGATGATCTTAGAGAGGTGTGTAGAATGCTTCAAATAGTGAAAACATAATACCATTCTTGTGGAGATTGGTTGCGTGAAAAGGTTTCACGCGCAGGTATGGAAAGGGAGCACTATATCCTTCATGCTAACTTACCACTATATGACCATGAGTATGACAAAGGGATCACACTGGATGTAGTGATTAATGGATGGTTGATAAGTAATATTATCATTAACATAGGTGCAAAAGTCAATGTTCTCACTCTTGATTCCTGGAACCAAATGGGAAGTCCACCATTACAACCATCTTCAAATGTGTTGTATATGGATAACAAACTGAGGGCCATGCCCATTAGAGTACTAAAGGATGTTACCATCACTATACAGGGAGCTAGATTCACATGTGATTTTGAGGTATTGGAGATGGAAGAAGTAGATAACTTCCCACCTCTACTTGGACGAACTTGATGTTATGTTAATAATGTCGATTTTCACTTAAACAAGAGGTATATCAGTTTTGAGAACAAATATGAGTGCATCATGATTTTGTTGGATGACATGAAGTTTGCACTCTATATAGAGCCTATAAATGAAGAGGATCTTAATCGGATATATGTACATATGATATGCGACCCTGAGAACATGGATCCAACAAATGAATGTATGCTTCATTGGGAAGATGTGCAGTCCATTAGTGATACCACTAGTGTGGGTTGTGACAATTAGTACCATGGCACTTACGAAATGGTTGGTCACGAGGTCCATGGAAGAGTATGAAGGATGGTTATTCCATGCATAATCAAGCAATTGAATAAGACCATTTTATTAAAGTATACTTGATTCAATGGACAATACAAGGGAAAAAATTTTCCTAAATCTTTCAGCATCACTACAGTACGGAAGATCACTCCGAGAGATTTCTGACAACTATATGAATGCTGAAAATGGATACCGTACGTGGAAATGGATGGGACCGGGACAAATGGAAAGTTACAACAAGTGGAAAAATGAAAGATTGAAGGTGATAGGTATGGGTTAATGTTTCAAGCCTCTGGTCTTCAACACTCGAGTAAAATAATCTTTGGGTATGATCAAGAAAAACAATTACCATATGGTGGGTCCTCAGTCTACCATGTGGCCTACCACCACTTATCCACATTTCCCAACTCAGTCACGCTAAGGGGTAAGTTACACTAGCTCGGAGAGCTCTTACATTGCATTGGTGAGTTCATGGTCAGGGTGAGTCATGCACAGCTTGGTCGAGCCATATGGAGAGTTGGTTATATTACATTGGCCAGAAAAATTGGAGGATGTAGCTCAAAGCCATGGTTTTTAATTTGGATAAAGGCTATCTAAATCCTCGCCTTATCATATCCCTGCTCGATATGAGATAATCCACATTGATGTGGATAAAGTGGCTAGGTTGAACAGTAGTTCTAGATGCACACAGGCTCAGGATAGCGATCACATGGATGGGTCAGGTGATGGCAGTCTACATGGTGGGGAGCCCACATGGAGAGAGCCAGTCTGCAGGTGATGTGGTGAGGTCCGAGTCAGGCACGTGAATGCACATAGTGAAGGTAGTATGGAAATAGATGACAAGAAGGTCACGTGCCATAGTGAGGAGGGACTCAGTCGGGTCGTTCAACGGCTGAGGAAAAAGAAAAGGTAGTGGCAGGGGAGTTGACCCCGTAACCACCCTCCCATATCTGAATGACCCAATCAACCCACCCAACTTGGTGGGTTGGTATCGAGTTGGCCTATATGCCTTATCAACACAAACTATGGGTTGAGATAGGCCTATAAAAGGCCCTTCCCACACAATAACTCCACACAAGGAAAGAATTGAGCTTCTAAGCCATTTTTAAAGGCAGCGAGGAGAATTTAAAAATCTTCTAAAGGAGAATTATAAATCCTTATAGTAAAAAATATTTTTTTGTGATTAAGTCCTATTAATTATAGGCAAATAATTGTGTTGGAGCTAAGACCTTATTAAATAGGCAAAATATTGTATGATTGGGAGTAATTATAAACTCTCCAATAGGCCCATAGAGCCACACCTTCATAGTACGAGTCTAGAATTTTGATTGAGGATCCAAATGGTATTGTGCCGTGAAGGAGAATATTGGGATTGAATTTTCTTCATAAGTCGGGGTAGCTTCTCGGTGGTCATGATAAAGGTTCACATTCCTTTTTTTATTCATATTTATTATAGCTGCTATTGTAATTTTGTACTAGGGTTGTAGTTAAGAAGTGGATAGTAAATCAGTTCGATTAAAAAACCCAGAGATGTAGGCATTTCGGCCAAACTCCATTATCAATCTGTGTGCAATGTGTTTACATTTTGATGTGCATTTATTTTAAAGTTGATTTACTTAAACAGAGTAATTTCGGTAAAATATTAACTTCCTATAGGGGTCCGAGGTCAGTTTAAAAAATTGACCTACATTTTTGGATCAATTTTGGTATCAGAGCGAGGTTGATATAACAGTGTGATTAAATAGGTACAGGTGCACCATGGGAAATATGTCTAAATGGGAAAGTATCGATGATATTGAGGCTTATAATCACCAGATCTAGGAAGATAACTCTCTCCTATGATCAATGCATTACTCCTTGGAAGAGGAGAATGCTCATTTGAAATCAGAATTGCAAGCTAATGATGAGATCTTAGAAAGGTTGTAGTGTGGTGATCAGAGAAAGGAAATACCTTCAACTTCAAATGTATAGATCATGATAGATGAATGCATTATAATTTGTTCACCACGTGAATCTTCTTCTTCCTCCCATTCAGTTTAGGATTTAGGTAATGATGTATTTGGTTTATTTGAAAAGTGTATTAGAGGCATTGGATCCAAATTGTTATCTAAAATGGGATTTGATGGAATATTCCTTGGTAAATATGGCTAACATATTGCTAACCCAATACAGGTCAAGGATCATGCTTGTTTTACAAGTTTGGGTTTTCCTAGTATGGGAATGGACATTAGAGATTTCCTCAAGCATGCTAATGGGAGACAAGCTTTTGAAAGCAAAGTGAATGCCCCACTAGTCTTGCAGGAAGATTGTGAGCAAAAAAATAATCCTTCGTCATCATAGGATGAATTTGGTAAGAAAATATAGTGAAGAGGTAATGAAATTCCACCTTCGCATTCTTACCATAAGCAAAATAAAAATTGTAAAACTTCTTATCCACTTTTTCATCATAAGAAGTATGACTATGATTTTCAGAAAATGTGGAATGCCTTTCCCTATATGTTTTGTGGATTTCATAACCATTTTGTCACCAGATGCTAGAAAAGAAGGAAACTGATAAAGAATTTTATGTCGTTTGTTAATAACAATGTAAATCAGAAAGACCAGTCTCATCATGTAGAGGTGAGAAATGACACTAAGATTTCCTCATCCCAGAAGAAGGAGAATAAGAGTAATTTTTGTGCTCATTATCAAATAAATGGGCATCGGGTGGACACTTGCTGGAAACTTTATCAGAGGAATGGTAAAGTGAAGATGGAATACAGGATTGTTGCAAAGGTAATGGAAGTTCCCAATCCACCGCCAATATACAAGTTAACCCAAGAATAGGTAATACCTGAAAATGAAAGTTTGATAAAATAGGTAAGTCAACAATTTTTCAATTATATATTGCATAGCTTTGATTGTTAAATAATATCCAATATTATGTTTATATTTCATATTTTTTGAGAAAATTTGAGGGATGTGTTTTCCATACTTAATGGGTTTTATTACTTGGTAAAATTTGATTAATATTCCACTCACATCTCCATAATTAGCTTTTGAATGCTTGTTGCATCTTGGATACAGGATTTAACTCATATTTATAATCTTAGATATTTTTCAACCATTTTTGCAGATAGTTAAGCTCATTGGTGTCATCTCGTATAGTCATTTTATGTAGAGGCATTGTGACCATGTAGTAGAATGGTAGTTGATCACCGTTGGCATCTGACATCCAGTTGGATAATCATTCTGCGTAGAGGCTTGTGGCCATGTATTAGAGTGGTACCTAATAGTCATCGTCAATATGAGGCTTTATACCATGTAAAGGCACTAGTCGTGCAGTGGGGTTGAATTCATCATTATTGAGCTCGTGTGAGAGATCATCTCGAATCTTTGTTATGTGTAGAGGCATTATGACCATGCAGTAGAATGATAATTGGTCATCATGGACTTGGCATCAGGTTAGATATTCATTCTGTGTAGAGGCTCATTATAGCCATACAGCATAATGGTACCTAATTTTCATCATCATTGGGACTTATACCATGTAGAGTAAAAGGCCATGCAGTGGGGTAAATTCATCATCAGACAGTTCTTAGTACCATGTAGAGGCTGAGGCCATGCAGCGAGGTGGAGAAAAGTGTCTTCTTTAATGGCACCAAAGTTTGTTATTTTTAGAGGCATACTTTGTGCAACATAATGAATATTACAAGGAGGTTTTAGCATAGTGGCACACATGCCATATGTCCTAAAGATTAAACCAAGTGACATAATGGAGAAGTAGCATATCGAAGACTATGGTATCAGTTGTGCAAATCTCTTCATACACAGTGGCAGGGTTCATGATCCAGGAGCAGAAGAAATAAAATTTTTGGGATAAAAAGCCTTCCCACCAGGGAGGTGTGATCCAGAGGACAATACAGAGGAAAAAAATTTCCTATATCTTCTTAGATTGCTTCAGTACGGAAGATCACTCTGAGAGCTTTCCAGCGACTATATGAACATAGAAAATAGAGACCATACTTGGAAATGGTGGGTAGTCAAATTTGGGTCAACGCTAAGATGGGACCGGGACAACTGGAAAGTCACAACAAGTCGAAAAATTTAAGATCGTGTGAATGTGACAGGTATGGGTTGATGTTTCAAGCCTTCAGTATTTGATACTCGAGTAAAATCATCTTCGGGTATGATCGAGAAAAACAATTACCACTTAGTGGGTCCTCGGGCCACCATGTGGCCTGCCACCACTTATCCACATTGCCAAACTCAGTCAAGCTAAGGGGTGAGTTATACTAGCTCGGAGAGCTCTTACATTGCATTGGAAAGTTTATGGTCAGGCTGAGTCATGCACAGCTCAGTCAAGCCATATGGTGAGCAGGTTATATTACATTGGCTAAAAAAAGTGGAGGATGTGGCTCAAATCCATGGTTTGTAAGTTAGACAAAGGCTATTTAAAGCCTTGCCTTATCCTCTCCCTTCTCGATGTGGGATAATCCACACCAATGTGGAAAAAGTGGTCAGGTCAAATGGTGGTGCCAGATGGACGTGGGCTTAGGATAGTAATCACATGGATGGGACAGGTGATGGAGGTCTACACAGCTAGGAGCCCACGTAGAGAGAGCCATCCTATAGATGATGTGGCGAGGTTAAGGTCGGGCACGTGTGTTGAGTAGGAAAAGTATGATACTTAGTAAAAGGCCCATAGAAGGTTCACGCATGGGGTCAGGGCACATTCAAAGGCATGGAAGGATAGGGAAGTATATGCGCATGAAAGACAAGGACAGATTCGAGACTCAACCATTTTTAGGAGTATGCCTATTTTTAGAGATAGCATACAGAGCACACAAACTGGATAAAGACTTGTGTGACACGCAAGGGATATTTATGGAAGATCTCCTACTAAGTGCTTTGCATGAGTTTGAGTTAATAATAGAATTAGTACTTCCAGTTAACCAGAAGAGATATATTATTAGCACACTTGCATCTGTGTCTATTATTGTAAAGGTGCATGGCAATTTTTAGCATGTGACCTATTTTGGGAATTATGTAAGTTGTGAAGGGAAAGTCCCCACCCTTATAAATATGTAGTGATCTGCGTAGTATAGGAGGACTAGAATATGAGTTATTATGAATTTATCCTGTCAGATCTGATGTGTGCATGAACTTATGGTACTACTTATTGTAAGAATATTTTGTGTAGTTACTGTGTTTAATAAAATGAAGTGTATTGACTGATTCAAGGTGTTAAACGTGAATATAACTAGATCTTGCATGGTAGAATTCATTATGGCTATTACTTAAACATATTACCCCTTAGATCTAGATCTGCAATATGTTATGTAGAATGTTTATACTATTTATGGATATGAATGCATTAACCCTTCATCATGTTCACATCCTACATAAGCAACTCTAGGGAGGGGCATGGTACCTTTGCGCACTTCGGGTGAGTGCTCAGTCTAGGTTGGGTGATGTGTCAACACACCTGGGTTATTTCTAGTAAATTATAGGTTACATCAGCATGAATGCACACATCAGGGGCAGTATGGATGTGGATGGTGGGTAAGTTGTGTGGCATAGCAAAGAGGGACTTGGTCGGGCCGTTTAACGATCGAGGAAAAAGACAAGGTGGGGGTGGGGGATTTGACCTCATAGCCTCCCCCCATATCTGAATGACCCAACCAACCCACACAACTCGATGGGTTGGTATTGAGTTGGTCGACAAGCCCTATCAACACAAATTATGGGCAGAGATAAACCTATAAAGGCCCTTCCCACACACTCACTCTACATAACGAAATCATTGAGCTTCTAAGCCATTTTCAAAGGCAGTGAGGATAATTTAAAAAGCTTCCAAAGGAGAATTATAAAGCCTTATAGTAAAAAGAAAAAAATTCATGATTGAGTCCTATTAATTATAGGTAAATAATTGTGAGGGAGCTAAGACCTAAGTTAATAGGAAAAATATTATAAAATTGGGAGTAATTATAAACTCACTAATAGGCCTATAGAGCCACACCTTCATAGTATGATTTTGGAATTCTAATCAAGGAGCCAAAGGGTATAGTGTTGTGGAGGAGAATACTGCGATCGAATCTACTTCATAAGTTGGGATAGATTCTTGGTGGTCGTGATAAAGGTTCATGCTCTTTTTTGTATTCAGATTTATTATAGCTTATACTGTAATTTTGTACTAGGGTTGTTGTTAAGAAGTGGATAGTAAATCAGTTCGATTAACAAACCCGAAGATGTAGGAATTTCTTCTAAACTTTGTTATTAATCTAAGTGCACTGTGTTTATCATTTTGATGTGAATTTGTTTTAAAGTTGATTTACTTAAATGGGGTAATTTTGGTAAAACGTTAACTGCCTATAGAGTTCTAAGGTTAGTTTAAAAAAATGAACTACATTTTTAGATCAAGACTTGAGAGGATAAGCCTGAGTCGTTCTTGCGTGTGATGGAAGAACAATGGTACAATAAAGGTGATGGGAGAAACAATATGGTACATACATTATGTGGTATTGTAACGAGCTATGGGACACACACAAAGATAATCTACTTGGATGGCACAAGATTAGGGTAGCATTTTTGACAAGATTTTTTCAAAGCAATCTTCCTTCTTTGATATAAGATTATGATGGGAAGACTTATCCCATGTTATATGTTCAAAATTGTGAAAGGATTTGGATACATGTGAAAGATATTTTTACACCATATCTATGAGTGTACAAGTTTTATTCTACTTTGCATAGATACACCCAAACGTGGTGTGTACATGCTAAATTGAAGTAGGAGAAGGCAAGTTGGCACGACCTAACTGAAGATATTATTCATACTTCTAATTATTTTTCTACTAAATCTTTGGTTCATGAACCCTTGAAGATTATGAGGTACATCACATTGGGGGATAACACAAAGGAAGATGAGCTTATGGTTCAATTTTTTTGAGAGTCTGATATTGAGGTGTGTAAGGACTTGGTAGAAATAGAAGAGACACAGTTGGGGCGCGAGTGGAGAGAAAAAGAGAAAGGGAAGCTAGTGTACCTCATATATGATGAGGAAGTAGAGGACCTAGATATAAAGCACATAGAAGGTGCATGCGAGGTGATGGATTTTGTAGATGAGTAGGAACACACATACCATGTTTCGTTGAAAATAAAGAAAGTGAATATTGGGAATGAGTATGCACCTAAGGAGGCTATTATTGGTTATTACTAATCTAAACCCAAGGTTGTGAAGATAATTGAGTTATTGCATGAATTTTAGGATATGTTTCCTAGGGGATATCATAAATTGTAGGGCCTACATCCATCATTATGGGAAATTAAGATCAAGCTCAAGGAATGTGCATGACCAGTTAGGTAGATGCCCTACTGGATGAATCCCAACCTACGTGTTAAAGTAAAGGATGAAATTGATAAGATTTTCAAGTCAAGTATCATGGAGCCTATTAAGGAATCTGAATGGATAATCCCCATGGTGATTAAAATTAAGAAGGATGGTCAGTTTAGGATATGTGTTAAATACATATTTCTCAATGCTTCATGTGTCATAAATCCTTTTCCCACACATTGTACTGAAGAGATCTTGGAAGGAGTAGCAAGGCACCTAATCTACTCATTCATAGATGGATTCTCAAGTTACCATTAGGTGAGGATTGTATGAAAAGGCCAAGAAAAGACCACTTATGCAATGGAATGGGGATGTTTTTCCTAAATATTCATGCCTATTGGTTTGAAGAATGTGCCAATGGTATTCTCATGCATTGTGGTGCAGGATTTTCGAGACTTTGTTCATAAATTTCTTCAAGTCTATTTGGATGATTGGACAGTGTATGGTTTGGTGAAAGATCATTGTGAATGCTTGAGATTAATGTTTGAAATATGCAGGCAGATGAGCATCTCATTGAATATCAAGAATTTTATTTTTGTTGCACCTTTTGGCACATTACTTGGACATATTATTTACAAAGAGGGTTTGTTGGTAGATCTAGCTAAGGTTGTCATTATTCTAGGGCTGGAATAACCAAATAATTAGAGTGAAGTGCACATATTTTTGGGGCACATTGGTTACTATTGGAATTTTATCAATGGGTATGCTAAGACTGTCATGCCCCAAGAGGAGTTGTTGAAATTAAAAGGAAAGTTTCATTGGGGCAATGTGAAGTAGCAATCATTAGTACCTTGAAGAATAAGCTAACCATCATGCATATGTTACGTTTTCCTTCTTGGAACAAACCTTTTCATGTGCATGTAGATACTTCTAGTATAACTAATTGGAGCAGTTTTTTGCACAACCAGGAGAAGGATAATGTGGATCATCCCATATGCTTTGTGAGCAGAAAGCTGACATCGGCTAAGAAAAACTATACAACTATAGAGTGTGAGGCCTTGTCAATGATTTATGTGCTTCATAAGTTAAGGCAGTATTTGTTAGACACGTCATTTATATTTCATATGGATCATATGTCATTGAAGATTACTTGGTCAATAATATGGTTTTTGTAGGGGCGCATCTTCCATTGGATTCTCTTATTTCAAGAGTTTGATTTCTCGGTTATAGTCAATCCTTTTAAGAGAAATTCAGGACCTAATCATTTGTCAATGATCAATTATGGTAAGGATGTGCAGATCATAGAAGATATTATTCATGATTCCTAGTTATTCAGATTAAACCATGCACCATCTGATTTGGAAGATATAGCAGTATTATTGCACACTAGTCTTTGACCTAAAGGAATAAAGACCTTGGAGAAGAAACAACTTGTTATATGTGCATGTGCCATATCATAGACTCATTGGAGGATATTTGTATACGATGGGTTGAGATGAAGTCTTGCGCAAATGTGTGTTGGAGCATGAATGTGAAGCTATCATGGAAGAATCACATAGAGGGATAGCTAGAGGACACTATGCAGGAGAAACAACTGTGTGTAAGATCTTATTGGATAGTTTATGGTGGGAAACATTGTATAAGGATACTAGCGCATTCATTAAGGATTGTGATCATTTTCATAGGATGGGTAAACCTGGAAATCGAAATGAGATAGCACTATGCCCTATAACAAGCGCAATACCATTTGAGAAGAGGTAAATTGAATTTGTAGGCTCCATTTATCCACCTGTGTGCATGACAAGTGCACATTATATTATAACATGTATAACTTAGTTAAAAAGGTGGGTAGAGGTTACACCTATAAAGGATTACACTACAGCAACAACAGCTAGATTTTTATGGGAATATATCATAAACATGTATAGATGTCCATTGATTCTTACAATTTATAGAGGGACTCATTTTATGAATAAGACAATAAGGATATTACTAGCAGATTTAATGGAGGCCCACCATAAGACAACACCTTATCACCCACAAGCCAATGGAACTGTTGAATGCTTTAACAATATTTTGGGACAGACCTTAACTGAAAATATGTGATGTTGGAAGGAAAGGATTGGGATGATAAGGTATCATCTATGTTATAGGTGTATAGAACAACCTACAAGAGGTTGAATAAGGACACCCCCTTTAATTGGTTTTTGGCATAGAGGCAGTTTTTCTAGTTAAGTTCATATTACCATCCATGTGTATTACATGTGCAGGAGGATTGGATGATGAGAAATTAATAGAAGAGTGCATTGATAAGTTGATGCAGTTGGATGAGTGGCACACCATTGTAAGATGGAGTCATAAGATAGAGAAATTTGGACATGAAAAAGGCTTATCATGACAGGCACATTAAGAACAAGTCCTTTTGCAATTGGGAAGATGGTGTTCTATATGATTCCAAGTTTTCATGCCATCCTGGAAAATTGAAAATGTCCATTGGTTGGGACCTTTTGTAATAACTAAGATATTGGAATTAGACACATGTCAATTATAGGTGTTGGATGGCACCATGTTTCTTGATTACTTCAATGAGAGTAGGATGAAACCCTACTAGAAATAAGCTTCTTTTGTGTTTGTAATAAGGCATTATTTCCATTTAGATTATATTTTTTCATGTATTTTTTTCAATGTTTTTTTTTGTAATAAGTGTTCACGTACAAGAGTTTAATTACTCTATGTTATGATTGATGCAGAGGACCATGCATACTTTTAGTGTGGGGTGAAGCAGAGTGCAAGTATGTGCAAGAGGAGAAATTGTGACGATCGGTACTTGTCTTGGGAAGCTTAATAGTTGGTGCACACAACAGAGACATTGAGGCATGAGTCTAAGGATGCAAAGGGATGATGGTGTTGAAAGGTATGCATATGGAGATAAGCCACAGTGTAGAAAAGATACCACGGTGCGTGATGGAAAAATTGGTGTAGTGGAAGATGGTGCCTATAAATGGCTGAAGGAATATGGATTGTGGTGCTTAAGGATGTGTGTGCTTGGAGAATTTCTCATATTGGGAAACCATGCTAGAAGGTTACGACTACTGCACATGTAATGAAAGGGAGGAAAAAACATAGAAAAAATTGGCAAGTAAATAATGATTTAAATCAGATTTAGGTGAGGAGTAACAAATGGGATGCATCCTAGAAGTAGTCTGCACCTAAAGGTTACGAAGTTTCATTAAGAGAAAACCTTGTGAAGAAGTTTGAGAATTTGAAAGAAAATAAGTGTGAATAGGTGAAATTTAGCAATAAATGTGGATAAAATTTGAAAACTATAAATAAGAATGAGGACAAATTTATTCAACCATGTCCTTTGAGAACTTGTGTGTTTGAGAGATTGGGGAAGTGCATGGAGGTTAAGATGTCGAGGGTTTTACAAACCATAGATTTGAGGTTTTGTAGCAGATTAAAAGTGCATAGAATTGGTATTAGGGAATATGATCATGGAAAGATAAGTTAGGGAACATGAATTGCTTAGGTGTGAAAAAAATTTGAAGAAAGGAAGGAAGGATTCAATGCTTGGTGCATGAATTTTAGAATAAGATCATCAAGAACCTAGGGAAAGGATTTGTTGCAAATCTAAAAGAGTTAATTCATGCATTTAAAAATAATGGCACTGAAGAAAGCACTAAAAATATCACCCTGTTGGGGTTAGACCAAAGAGATTTTAATAGATATATATCATCTTAAATTTTACGATAAATAAGCATGAAAATAACCAAAAAAATCAAATACAAAAGATATAACATGGTTTACTCGGTGTGGGCCACGTCCACCAAGAAACATCCAATATATTATTCCAGAGATTATGAAATTGAAGATCTGTAATTTTCCACACCTTACACGATGTACAATATTGTACAATATTTTTCATCTCACAAGCTTCTCTAAGCTCTCACTAAGGATTCTTTCTTACAATAAGCACTTCCTTTTCCTTTAACCCTAGTTTCCTAGCTTATAGATGCCTATACAAAGTTAGGGAACTTTTTCCATTCATTTACAACCATTAGATAGAATTTATAACAAAGATTAGATCTATTTCTCGTGACTTAAATATAAAAAAAATCACGCACATGTAACCAATGTCAGTTACCCAAACCAATACCAGTTAGTATGCTAGGTGACCGAGGCCGGTCAGCCAACTGATTTTGGTTAGTGTGTAAACCTGCTAGTTATAAATAAGCTCCTTTGTGAAGCAATTTAGCTCCACAACTCAACAATATCCCACTTGGAGATTAATTACTACACCATACCTATACAACATCCATTCTTGGTTCCTTCCTTAGATTTGTTTCTTCCTCTTCAAGTATCAAACTCGAAGACCAAAAAAAGTGAAGTTTAGCTCCAACTTCTCTTATTGCTCCAATGGCTTTGTTAGCATATCCACGGGGTTTTCACTCATATGAATCTTTTCCAGATTCAACTGCCAATCCATCCAATACCTGTCGTATGAAGTAATAACTTAACTAAATGTTTTTCATTCTTGAATGAAACATTGACTTCTTTGCTAAATAATTGTACTTTGACTATCACTAAACAATTTGCAATCATCTTGCTCCTTTCCCAACTTTGTCATGAACCTACTCATGCATATAATCTCCTTGTTAGCCTCTGTAGCTGCAACATACTCTACCTTTATAGTAGACAAAGCCAAAACCTTTTGCAATCTCAAAATCTAGCTAACTACTGTCCCACCTAATGTGAAAATATATCTAGTAGTGCTCCTCCTACCATCCAGATCTCCTAACCATATCCAAATCAACATAGCCACATAATGAAATATCTGAACCTCCATAGCATAAGTACATGCTAGATTTCCCTCTCAAATACCTAAGTATCCATTGGATTCTTTCCAATGTTCTTTACCTGGATTGGCCATATATCTACTCACAACTCCCACTACCTGTGCAATGTCTAGTTTGGTACAAACCATAACATACATGAGACTCCCAACTGCTGAAGCATATGGAACTCGTGTCATGTATTTGACCTCCTCATGTGATGATGGACATTGATCTTTTTCTCAATTTAAAGTGTCCAACCATAGGTGTACCAACAATTTTTGCATTCTACATCTTGAACCTTTATAACACCTTGTAGATATAATCCTCCTGAGACAAATACAATTTCTTGTTCTTCCTATCTCTGTGTATTTGCATGCCAAGGATTATTTTTGTAGCTCCTAAATCCTTCATAGAAAATGTGTGAGATAACTTTCCCTTAAGCTCACCAATGTCCTGCATACTAGATCCTAGCAATAAGCATATCATCCACATACAATAACAAAATAATATAGCTCCCATTTTCAAGCTTCTTGAAATAAACACAATGGTCAGATTCACATCTCAAATAACCATGCTCATGCATAAAACTATCAAACCTCATTTACCATTTCCTTGGAGCTTGCTTGAGCCCATATAGGTTCTTTTTCAACCTGCACACTAATTTATCCTTACCCTTGACTTCATACCCAAGCGACTGCTGCATATAAATCTCTTCATCCAAATCACCATGAAGGAAATCCATCTTCACATCTAGTTTCTCTAAATGCAAATCCTCTACTACAACTAAACTCAATACAGTACGAATATAAGTCATCTTAACAACAGGAGAAAATATTTCACCAAAGTTAATACCTGATTTTTATGTAAATCCCTTTACTACAAGCCTTGTCTTGTACCTTTTCTATCCACCCTCTTCTTCCTTGATCTTGTAAACCCACTTGTTCTGCAATGTCCTCTTACATGTTGACAACTTAACCAAATCCCAAGTCTGGTTCTGTTTTAAGGAGTCCATCTCCTCATCCATGCCATGCTCCCACTGGACGTGGGTCTTATCCTGCATTGCTTCTTTAAAAAATTTTGGTTCACCATTATCAGTCAATAATAAATAAAATAAAGAAGGTGTAAATCTTTCTAGAGGTTTACTTACCCTTTGTGACCTTCTCACAGAAGTTTGGGGTACCGGAGGCTCATTCTGGACCTCCTGGACATTTGTATCCAAATCTATCAGTGACCAACGATGGTCACCTGTAACTGACGTCGGTTCTGCTAACTGATGTCATTTGGCTCTTCTGTAACCGATACTGGTTCTGCTGACTAATGGCTGTCAGGGGTCAACTGACATCAGTTACTGTGTAACCCTGTCGGTATTAATTTTAAATCTGAGAGTTCATTTTCATTCACAAACTTCTCAACCAGTTCATCCTTGGGTACCAAAATTTGATCCTTGTACATTCTCTTTTCATTCCATTCAATATCACAACTCCTAATAATTTTAGAATTCTCTAAATCCCAAAAACAGAATCTGAAATCACCAGATCCATAACCAATGAAAGTGCATCTCTTGGATTTTGCATCCAACTTTTTCCTATTTTCCTTATCAATATGCACAAAAGCTTCTGAACCAAAAAATTAAGAAAAGAAAGATCTACCTCTTTTCTGGTCCAAGATTCCTCTAGTATTCCTCCATCTAGTGAAATTGAAGGCCCATGGTTAATCAAATAAATCACTATATCAACTGCTTCTGTCCCAAAACTGCAAGGGCAATCCAGAATTTATCCTCATACTTCTAGCACGTTCCATGATTGTTCATGTTCATTCTTTCTAGCAACACCATTCTCTTGTGGTGTTCTTGGAACCGTTCTTTCTCTATGTATCCCATTCACTGAACAATAATCATTGAAATCTTGCTACAATATTCACCACCATTGTCAGATCTAAGGAACTTTAACTTTGAATTTGATTCATTCTCAACAAGGGCTTTCCATCTTTTAAAAGTCTCAAAAACATCAAATTTATGTTTAATACAATAAACTCATACCTTTCTTGTAGCATCATCAATGAAAGTAACATAATACTGGGATCCTCCATGAGAAGCTACCTGAGTTGGTCCCCACACATCTGAGTGTACAAGCTCCAATTTTTTATCCTTCTTAGTTGCCCCAACTTTGAGAAATCTCACTCTCTTTTGCTTTCCAAATACATAATGCTCACAGAAATCAATATCTAAATCTTTCAAATATGATCACTTACCCTTAGCCTTTAAGATTTGCATTCCTTTTTTATTCATATGGCCTAACCGATTATGCCATGATGCATGCATCTGAATCTGAAGTAGATAATGTAGAAAAGGAATCAGTAACACAGGTAGATAAATATAATGTTCCTACCTTCTTACCTCTTGCCACAACAAAAGCACCCTTGGTGACTTTCCAAGAGTCTCTTGTAAAAGTAACCATGCAACCAACTTCACCTAGTTGCCCTACAAAAATAAGATTCCTCTTGAGGCTTGGCACATGCCTCACATCTTTCAATACCCATGTATTTCCATTCTACAATTTTAGATGAACTTCCCCTTTACCAGTAATACTGCAAGGTTCATCATCACCCAAATAAACATGCCCAAAATTTCCCTAGACATAATTTCTGAAATAACCCTTATTAGGGGTTACATGGAAAGAAGCTCCTGAATCTAAAACCCATGATTCAATTCTATTATCTAAAGAAAGAATAAGAGCATCTTGCATTACCTCTACTGCAACAAGATTTGCTTCTTTACCTTTGTCTGGTTGTTGGTTCTCTTTATCCTTTGACCAACAATATTTCTTTGCATGTCCTTTCTTTCCACATTTCCAACAAGTAATTCCTTACCTTTGGATTTAGATCTGCTATCCCTTGACTTTGATTTCCCATTACTCTTACTCTTGGATCTCTCCTTCTGCCTGCCCCTGCTTTCTACATTCAAAGCATTCTTAGATGATTTCTCTGTACTCTTCCTATGAATTTATTCATTCAAGATTATACTAACCACATCATCAAACTTCAAAATATTATTAGCAGATGTTGTATTACTAACAGCCATTACCAAGTTATCCCAACTATCAGGCAAAGAACATAAGAATAAAAGTACTTTCACTTCATCATCAAATGGAATATCAACTGATTTTAATTGATTTACAATAGATTTGAAATCATTCAAATGACTAGATGTAGATCCACCTTCATGCATCTTAGAACTAAATAGTTTCTTCATCAAATAAAATTTATTTGAAGCACTAGGTTTTTCATATAAATTAGCAAGAGATTTCATTAACCCTACCGTAGAAGTCACTTTTGTAATATTGGAAGCCACAGATGCTTCAAGCTCAATCTTATAGATCCCAAATCCTTTCTATCAAGAATCTTCCATTCTTCATCAGTCATCTTCGTAGGTCTAGACTTCTCATCCAACGGTAAATACAAATCTCTTTGATACAGATAATCCTCAATCTGCATCTTCCATAATTGATAATTTTGGCCATCAAACTTCTCTACCTTGTATTTGTTTTCTTTTGCCATTGTTGTAGCTCCCACTCAATCAAAAAACCCTTTGTGAGTAAATTTTTCAACACACAAAACCCTCAAACAAAGCTCTGATACCAGTTTTTGGGGTTAGCACACTGATTGTATAGATAATATATCAGATCTAAGCATACATGCAAATAAAAGTGGATATTCTACCAGAAGAAATATACAAAATAAGAGATATAAATCAACACCAGATTTAACGTGGTTCACCCAGTGTGGGCTACGTCCACCAAGAAACAAGCCAATCTATTATCCAAAGCTTTGACAAGATATACAATTGAAGATTTACAATCTTCCACACCTCTCAAATGTACAGTACTTTCTTTCTCTCAAGATTTTTCTTCTTCACCAAGAATTCTCTCTCTCACAATTATTCTCACAATAATCATCAACTTTTGCAAGTTCTTCTTAATTCTTACTTCTAAACCCTAGATTTCATGCTTATATAGACGTATACAAACTTAGGGCACTTAGCCATGCAATTACAATCAATAGATTTACTTTAATACTAAAAATAGATCTAATTCATGCGAGTTAATTAAAACACCCACACACAAGTAACCGATGTCGGTTAGCCCTAACTGATGCCGATTCCTCCTTACCTGACTAATGCTGGTTATAGGTGACCGATGTCGGTCCCTCCATAACCGATGATAGTTACTCTATTTTCCAGCAAGTTTCATATTACATGTTAATCCATAAGTAATTGAGCTCCACAACTCAACAGAGTGGATAAATGGGATAAATAATACTGTAAAGCAGTGGGGTTTTGATCAAGGAGCCTCGTGAACTCCTCATCATTGGTATTGATGGTATACCAATGGTTAATGTCCAAGGGTGCACAAATATTTCTTATACTTTTTAGGAAGGAGGATGTGCATAACGAGTCACACAATTGACTAATAGAAAATTTAACTGGCTTACGTGAAACATGAAGGTAGAGATTGGACCGGATTTGGAAGATGACGCGCCGCTGAAAACCACTGTAACACCGTTCAACTATAAGAGAGGGAAACACACTGGTTCACCATCATAAGATAACAGACCCAGGTACAAGGATGGTAATACTGCCTTGTAAGTTGTAATTTAGGTGTGTCTGATTGTTGGACTGAGGTGAACAAGAAGTGGTTGCATGTCACGCACAAGATGGTACATAATACCTTATATAATATCGCAATTTATATTGCTGAAGGAATAGTCGAGGAGGAAAATGTCTACTTTGAGTAAAGGAGAAAAGATAACATGGGGCGTAATCCTTATTTTAATCATGTTTTGGGAGATTGGGGTACCTAATGGCCTAGAGGATAAGATGTGGATCTATCCTATTGAGAACAAGTCTCCCATAAAAAGGTTTGTAGATTTCTCCTATGATGGGGTAAAT
Source organism: Taxus chinensis (assembly GCA_019776745.2). Taxonomy (NCBI): domain Eukaryota; kingdom Viridiplantae; phylum Streptophyta; class Pinopsida; order Cupressales; family Taxaceae; genus Taxus; species Taxus chinensis. Next base: position 259,969,265 of record CM034157.1, on the reverse strand, counting down.
AACCAAACCTTAAAATATGCACATGGATAAGTGGTATAGACAAATGTTGGAAAGCATTCAAAAATGAGTGGCGCATACTTAGGGAGAAAATCCCTCACTATTGGAAAAGAAGAAATATTTTGCAGTACAACAACAATTCTACCTTCGTAGGTTCCTTCTTAGCAATGGGGAAATGGGCCCATGGTGTAAATTGATTTTTTATTTCACAAAAAATAATTTCAGACCATAGTGAACTACATCAAATATGTTTCAAGATGAGATTTAATGTGGATCAATGTTGATTCAGACTACCATACCTTGTGCTAGACCTATGTCTATCCATATAGGTCAGTATATATAGACACGATGGAATCTGACAACATGGACCTAAGCCCATATGTAGTTCAAGGGTAAACATGCATTTAAGGTATAAATTTATCTTGAGCCCAAGATGAAAGATAGGGTGCAAATACATTGATGAAGACATATTTTCATCTCCCAAAACCCCCACAGAAGAAGCAGATAGTGGGAATCATAAAAATAAGGTGCATAGAGACTCCTCCTCAAGAAGAGAGATGAGGTAGAAAAGATGAAGCATGTGAGATAAGAAGAAGAGACCACACTTGACCAGAGCTGAAGAATGAAAATGTCTGTGGTAGTGCAAAGAAGAGAGTAAAGGTGCAAGTACCTCTAAGGTGCCTAAGAAGTCACCATCAATGACAACAATAAAACCTATTCCATTGAAGAAGAATGTGAAGTCAGCTAAGAAATAAGAAACCAAGGATGGTTTCTGATGAAGAAGACAAAGGGCACTTGGAGAAGAAGGTGACTGAGGAGGATTTGGCGCAACAAAAAATCCCCTAGTTGTCCATAACTTGGATGAAGATGATGAGGAGCAACAAAAATAAGGATATATTAGTGCATGTATGATGATCCTCCACAGGAGGAAGAAGAACTTGATCAGGATGAAACCATCAGAAGATGATGCTAGGAGAATAAGCGATGTACAAAAGGAATATAAGGAGGATGATTCATGACCAAAGAGGAAAAAGGTAAATCAAGAGCAACCAATTGGGGAAGACACAGGGGTTGCAGGTAGTGATTGGAACAGTACGCTCCTGATACATTGTGTAGGAGATATGAAGGGGAACTATGAGGTGACAGGAGAAAGAAACAGGAAACCTCTATAGACACCCCAAATTAGCTACATTAATGATCCCTCCAATGTATCTAAGAGAGAGGATTCAAAACACAATGCCAAATAAAGGACCTCTTAAGATGGGAACTGATTAGCATCAAACTGGGGCTATTCTCGTGAATGAAGAATATGTCATCATGGAGCATGAAAATGCATACTGGAGGAGCCAGTATTTTGAAATAAATAAATAAGTCATACTCCAAGATGTGGCTGAAGAAAAAGACCCAAGTATCGATTCCTCACAACCATTGATCCTACAGAGTTATTTGATGATCAAGCCTAAAATGTGCATCGGTAAATAAAATGACAACCAATGTTACGTGAAGAAATTTGGATAAAAGGGATTACAATAAGAGTAATGCAAGAGGATAAGAAGAAAAAATATTACCAAGAAGATACAGAAGGTCAAATAAGATTTGAGAGAAGAGAAGAAGCACACAACAGATTGCCTAGGTGAAAAATCAATGAGACATACTTGAGAAAGAGATCACTTATGTGTGCCTTGAGTTAGTGGAACATAGCCCAGATAAGTGTATATCCAACTAGAGTTGGACACATATCTAGAGGACATGGCATGCATGATGCCGATGGAAAGGAAGCATGGTAAACATCGATGGCTAATAGAACTTGTGTGAGATGAAGAAAAATAATAAGGAAGCAGTTGGGCAGATGATAACCGAAATATGAGGCATTGATCACAAAGATCAAAGAGGCCACAAAGAAGTAAGAACATGCATTTTGACAAATACCAAGATGTTTGATCCAATTCTTAGTGCGCACGTTGTGCATGAGGAGGTAGATCTAAGGAAAATTCAAGCCACCATGAATAATAACAAGCTCGAGAGGGAGAAAGTAACATGTCGAAGTAGCAACAAAGAGAGACTTAATCAAAGCCATGAAGGACATCTACTTGAAGAAATACTTGAGGAGAGTCCACCTAGAGGTATTGTGCAAGATGGATATCTATTAGAGGGTGTGACTTTAGACCTTAGAAAGGTGGTAGTTAAAGAATTGAAGGATAAAGTCTAATGAGTTGGCCCTTGAAGTAGGTTCCAAGTATTGTGGAAACAATGCCAAACAAGGTTGCTACGAAGCTCATTTAAAGTTGGAAGGATGACTTAGAAAATGAGAATAAACATGGAATTTGAGTTAGAACTTCTTCCACTAGCAAAGGCCCAAGTTTGGATGCGTGCGCATATGAAATTAACTCTTATTCTTTAATTCATTGGGTAAATGACCCTCATAATTCTTCAATTATTTTATTCTTTCAGTAATTATTTGGAGGAACATTATTTGGTCATGATATTGTCGCGGATGCACAATACTCCTAGTGTGGGGTAATGTTGGTCAGAGAAAATGGCTAAGTTACTAGCCATGCGTCGAGAAGTTGGGGCACTATGTGTGGGAGCATACGTGAATAAGGGTAATGAGTAATATACATGAAAGTCTTTGCGTGAAGGTGCACACTAACATTGTGAGTGGATCATATGTCGTGCACACATAGGACTCAGGTAGGTATGCAAACCCTGCGTATATGAGGACTTAGCTCATTTTTCAGGATGCGGCTAAAAATAGACAAAATTAAGTTGACGCGGTGCACAAGCAAGGTTTATAACTAGGAAAAGACACATGGTAAAACAAATAAAAAACAACGTATGGAGACAACCTATCTATAGGAATTAAAACATGTTAAAACAAGCTATTTACAGCTTGAACTATCATCAAGGTAAGTTGTACTAAATAATGCAGGTTAATAATAATGCACCTATTATAAGGAATTAACACATGTAAATGGTGAAGGGAAATTCCCCACCCTGTATATATAGGTGATGCACTCTTGTATTTAGTATTCCTTTACTAATTTGATGTGAGTGGATGTTGAAGTCTGTAATAGATATTTGTATGCACGCACTCCAGCGAGGATCGTAACTGACACTAGTATGTAACCAACTTATTTTTATGTAATGCATTATGTTTAGCAATGGTAATATGATTTTGCATTTGGGTTTCCAATTAATATAATGAAGTATGTCAAATATGAAATTTTGGGAATTCAAGTGTTATTGATCATTTTGTATCTTGATCCTAAGACTTCCTTATTATATGTGTTGTCTAAACTTGTATGTTGTATCTACCATTCTTGCACCTTCGTTATATATGGTTATTATTCCACTTGTGTAATCATGTTAAAACCACCTTGATATTGATAAAAAGAGGGACCTATAAGTATCTTTGTTTCACTTTGGGTCAGCATCAAATTTGTCTGAATGAAGTGTGTACAGATTTTAGTAACAAAACAGATAAACATGTGAGTGCGAAATTGTAGGCACGAAAGATGAAAACAATATGTACGTGAACTAACGTGTGCGGAATAAAAGGGAGCATATTTTCTTAAGAAAAATCTTGTTTCAACGTGACATCATTATGATCAATGTGAAAAATCAATAAAGGAAAGGGGAACAGGGAAATACATAGGGTACTTATCCAAAATTCCCAGGATGCGTGCGACCTCTTGCATCTTGAACAGAAGGATCACTATGCCAAGGAGTGTGTGAAAGGAAAATGAAAGGAGGTAGAGGATCTGGAAAATAAATTAGAATTGTACCGTCAATTCTAGGAAGTGCACTTGTGGTTCCCACTTAGGTTGAAACTAAAGAATTTGCTTCGAGGGAATATCACCATTGCGCAAACCTATATTTCGAACTTCGGAGCTACACCCTGGGATCATCTAATTTTTTAAATAACTAGGGGAGTTATATTAGGAAAAATTTTGGTGAATTTCAAGGCTATATTTGCTAACTAGATGAAGGAGATTAGTATCCTTAAAGTATCCATTAGGCATGGAATCATCTTGAAAACCCATGAAATTTTGATCATGTAACTTGGAAAACAATACCCCTGAAATCACTCAAAGCCATGTCTGAACCCTGTACTAAAGATTGTTGCAAAACCACTGAGGACTATTGGAAAATCCTAAGATTGAACTAGCATCTTGGAAACAACATAAGAGCATGCACAAGGAGTACATGAGAGTGAAAGAACTATGTACAAAGAAAACAATGTGTGTAGCAACACTTAGAGGATATTAAAACTTACTCAAACATTTACAATGATGTGAAAAAATTAATATAAGTGCTTGAGACCAAATCCCATTGGCTGGGATTTATAGCACACCTCCATCAAGGTTGAGACAACTCAAAAAAATCTAGCGTCCATACTGTAATAATCGATAGTGTAGTGGGCCACTCCGAAGTAGCATTAAACTTTGAATGACACCCTAGTTTAGCTAGTATTAGCATCCCATTTTAAGCACTAAGTCACCAAATTTAAAACTATCTGAGGCTTGAGCCTTTCTATAAAACCACTTCTTTGTTGATTACTGATGTTTTTTTAGCTTGATCATAGTAGATTTTCTCAATTCTTCAAGTTCAACTAGCTTTTCCATTCTGATTTTTCTCTTATCTTCATCCTCAAATTCCAGATTTTAGGAGAGCTCTTGGGAAGGAAATTCAAGATGTAAAGGAATTATATCTTCCTTTCTATAAATAAGATTATAAGGTGAATTACTTATTACCTTCTTGGACTGATGAGGTTTGATAAGCCTAGAGGGTGGGATACAGCGTGACCTTTTATGACCATACTTATCAAAAATATTCTCCAATATTGATTTAATTATTTTATGTGATGCCTCGGATTGGTCATTGCATTTTGGTTAATATGGGATTGCCCATTGTAGGCTGATATGGAATTTTTTAGCAAGCACTTTGACATTTTTTTTTTGAAGGATGTACCATTGTTTGTAACAAGAGAGGTAGAGATCCCAAAGCAATAAATGATGTGGTTAAATATGAACTTTGTAATATTTGACCAAGTAAAGTCATTAAGAGGCATGACCCTTATCCACTTAGTGAAATATTTGGTGGTTGTGATTATAAAGGTGTGTCAATCAGAAGATGTGGGCTTTATTTTTCCAATTAATTCAAGCCCCCATCTGGAAAAGTTTGATCTGCAGGATTGGTGAAGTGATAGGCTTCTAAGGGCTTATGAGGGTCACTAATTAAATACCATCACATTGACTGCCTATGACATTTCTTGACAAAATTACATGCATGTCAAGCTCCATGGTGGGCCAATAATATCCCACATTATGATCTTAAGATATTTCCTTGGCTAAGACCATGTCACTTGTGGGTGCCTAAGAATATATGCATGAAATTCAACTAGTGTTTGATTCAACCTGTTGAGACATCTTAAGATACACCATCATAGCAACTCTTCTATAAATGGTGTCTTTTGAAGGATGGTGTAGCGCATCAATCATCATTGTGTTAAGGGTATTTTATGGGTTGAATTCATGTTGGTAGGATAGGCTTTATTTTAGATAAATGTATAGTTTTTGTGATACCAGGGGTTCTCAGGACCAAAAATTTCACATGCCATGGTGGATCTAGATGTCGTGTGCGAGCACCAAAATATGTTCAGATTAAACTCATTGTATGGAAGCTTGTATCAAATTCAATGAAGGCTCGTGATAGTTGACATGTGCATCTACTGCTTTATTTTAGTGTGAAAGGAACCTCTTCAAATGTAATGGATTTAAATAATCACTTTAAGGTTGTTGACCATGAGTTTATATGGAATAATCTTATAATCATTTACTTGATATTCTCCATTTACATTCTTGATGATTAAGAGGGAGTCCTCAAAAAATATCATCTCTTGGAGCCGCTAAGATATTATGAAGCCCAAACATGCTATTAGATCTTCATAGTGTGCACAATGATGGTAGTGCATGGGAAACCAATGTAGTATGATTTGGGTATAACATCACCTTCAATGTTTAACTGAAGAAAGCACAATTAGATGCTCCTAATCCATTATGTTGCAAGATGTCATCAGAAAATAAATTCCAACACTAACATCTATACTAACAAATATTCATCAAGGAATATGAAATGTAACTTGGAATAAGAGCCTAAATTGTGGTGTTTTGGCTAGTTGATCTTCCATAGATTTCCCTTTGATTTACTTTTGATTGAAAAATTCTATGTCAAACTCATTTAGGAGGATAACCCAACTAGACATTTGACCAGTTAAGACAGGTCTGGAAATTAGATATTTCAATGGATCTACTTTGGCAATAAGTTTTATTGTGTGATTTAGCAAGTAATGTCGTAACTTGTGAAAAGTAAGCGTGACTGAAAAACAATATTTCTCAACCGAAGAATATTTAAGTTCATTTTCAATCAATGTTCTATTAAGGTAGTAAATGGATTTCTCTTTTCCTTTATCATTGTGTTGCACAAGTAATGCCCCAATGGTATGTTCTATTGTAGAAGTGTATAATAGCATTGGATTATCTTGGATAGGTGACACTAACATTGGTGGAGTTGATAGGTATTATTTCAACTTAGTGAAAGAATCTTGGCACTTTTGTGTCCATCTAAACTAGACATCCTTCCTAAGAAATTGATTGAAATGATGGCACTTATCTATAAGTGGGGAGATAAAGTGCCAGATAAACTGAATCTTCCCTTGTAATCCTCATAGCTAATGAAGATTCTGTGGTGGAGGCATGTCCATGATTACTTATACTTTATTAGGATCATATTCAATCCCCCTCTGTGAGACGATGAACCCCATAAGCTTTCCTGAAGTGACACCAAAGACACATTTCTTTGCATTAAAATGAAACTTATATTCTCTTAATCTTTCAAATATATGCCATAAAATGGGGGGATGATCTATTCCAGTTTTAGACTTAGCAATAATTTCATCAACATAGTCCTCCATGATTTCATGAAGGGTTTTGTGGAAAATTACATTCATAGCTCATTCTTATGATGCCCCTATGTTCTTAAGAACAAAATTCATGACCTTATAATGAAATTTACCCTAGGGTGTTGTAAAATTTGTCTTGTGTTGATCCTCCTCAGCTATTTGGATCTGATTATATCTTGAAAAAACATCCATTAAGGATAATATCCCATGCCCTGTTGTAGATTCAATGATCATGTCTATGTTGGGTAGAGGAAATTCATCCTTAGGACAGGATTTGTTGATATCCTAAAAGTTAGTGCAAATATGATTGTCAAGTGTCTTATTTACAACAAAAACCATCTTAGATATACATTCAAAGTAATCTATAGATTTGATAAAACTAGCTTCAAGTATTTTTTAGGGTTCCGTCTTGACTAGCAATGTAACCTTAGGATGCATCTTTCTCAGTTTTTGTTTTACAGGCTTCATGTCTAGGCTAACCACGAGGTTATGTAAAACTAGAAAAGGATCTAATCCCTGCATATCCTTATACAACCATGTAAATACATTCTAATAAATACGGATTTAATCAACTTACATATTATATAATGTTACAATAAATATTTAAATAAACATTACATCATAACATAAATAAATAAATAAATACTTACAGGAAATAAATAACACAGGTGACACAATATTTATAGTGGAAAACCCCAATAGGGTAAAAACCACTTTGAAAATAACCTTTTACTTCAGAGAACTTATTTTACATCCAGTAAGATCACCTCCTCCTTTAAAACCCTATTTACCAAGGGTAAAACCAAATCACTTGATTTTCACACCTTTGATATATTTCCCAAATATATCAAATGAGGACCTAAAGTCCTTTTTATATAAGGTGATCAGGTATGTCTCCCGACCCACCTTTTCAACCTAAAATGGTTGACACATATACCTAGGTGAGTGTATTTAATAAATAGAAACATAAATGATTCACATTATTAAATACTTACCTAATGTATATTACCTAGGTATGAATATTTAATAATAGAAAAGTATTTCATATTATTAAATATTTAACCTATATAATAGTGATGGACCCATATTAATTAAGGGTTGGCCAGACCACTTAATCATTATGTTCCAACACTCCCCCTTAATGTTAAGTGGGATAACATATGCCAATAGATTACCTTCCGTGGTACACTACAGGATTTACAATCCTTAAACCATAAAGGTTTTAGGCTAGCATATCGGGTGAAGGAATTATAACACCTTCATCATACTCAAGTTACCTTTTGGTACAAAAGGATTTGGAATCCCAAAGATCATCCCATGATCAGTGGCTAAGTATGATTTGTGAGTTTTACATATTCTCACAGGTTCTCATAAAAGGTTATTGAACCCAAGCATATATGAGCCTTTTATAACCAAGGACCTCCTTAATAATATGCTTGTACTGGATGTTTACCAGTAAACTCAATAGCACTAAAGAGTTTACTGAAGACCACCTTTAAGATCTTTCTACACTTCTTTCTAAAAAATAATCGAGGAGGTATACATGCCCAAAGGTCTTTTTACACTTTCCCAAAGGTCTTTTTTACACTTTCCCGAAGGTCTTTTACAAATGCCCGAAGGTCTTTTTACAAAAACCAAGTTCCATTAGGAGGTGACATTTTCATGCACACTCCCCCTCAATGGAAACTCTGACAATCCAAGATTTTCATGAAAGTGACAAAACTTTGCAGCACTCAGGGGATTTGTGAAGATATCAGCAACCTGCTCTTCAGTCGGCACAAACTTGAGATCTATCTCACCACTTAGCACCTTCTCATGGATGAAGTGTATATGTATCTCAATGTGCTTCATCCTCTGATGTTGTACTGGATTATGTGCAAGAGCTATGGTGCTTTGGTTGTCACAGAACAAAGGAACACTATGTGGATCCTTCATCTTTATCTCATCGAACAACCTCTTTAGCCATAGAGCCTCTTTTGCAACTTCCATTGCACTTCTATACTCAGCTTCTGTTGAAGAGATAGAAATAGTTGGTTTTTTTTGTTGCACCAAGTAATGACACCTGCACCAAATTTAAACACATAACCAGAAGTAGATTTTCTATCCAATACATCACCAACATGATCAGAATCACAAAATCCATATAAGTTAGCATTTTCATTCTTAGTATAATGCAACCCATAATTGATTGTGCCTTTAATATATCTAAGAATCCTTTTTGCAAGATTCCAATGATCTCTATAAGGTTCCTGCATAAACCTAGAAGTAATTCCTACTGCATAGGAAATATCTGGTCTGGTGATAGTTAGATAAATCAAACTACCAACTAACTGTCCTATATAAAGTAGGATCAAATTTTTCACATGCAGGTTTAGGATCAATTTTCAGTCCAACTTCCATAGGAGTAGAAATTGGTTTACAATCAATCATGTTAAACTTTTTCAATACATTGGTTGCATATTGTGCTTGAGAAACAACAATAGAATGTTTATCTTGAAATACAACCATGCCAAGAAAATGATGTAAGAGACCTAAATCAGTCATTTCAAAGTATTGTTTCAATTTTTCTTTAATTCTACAAATTAAAGTAGGATTATCACCAGTCATAAGAAAATCATCAACATATATACAAACAATGATAATATGTGATCCTTCTTGCTTAATGAATAGATCATTGTTAGAAGAATAATTAACAAATCCTAACTATTTAAAGAAAGAATTAATTTTCACATACCAAGCTCTAGGAGCTTGCTTTAAACCATACAAGGATTTTTTCAATTTACAAACATAGTTTTCTTTACCAGTTTCTTCAAATCCTTTAGGTTGAGACATGTAAAGTTCTTCTTTTAAATCACCATTCAAAAAAGTATTTTTCACATCCATTTGGTGGATTTCCCACCCAAATTGAGCGGAAATTGCAAATAAGGTCCTAACAGTACTCATTTTAGCTACAGGGGAAAATGTCTCAACATAATCAATACCAGGTTTCTGAGTGAAACCTCTAGCAACAAGTCTAGCTTTATGTTTGTCAATACTACCATCTGCATTATATTTTACTTTGTATAACCACCTAGACCCTATAATACTTATTTTCTCTAGAGGTGGAACCAACTCCCAGGTTTGATTTTGAATTAGGGCATTATATTCAGCTTGCATTGCATTGATCCACTTCTCATCCTGAGAAGCTTCTTCAAATATTTGTGGCTCAGGTTCATACAAGGTCATTAATGCATGGTACGTATGATGGCTTCTGGTCATTTTCCTAAGATCAATAGGATTAGAAATTTCTAACACAGATTGAGCCCATTTTGGTTTCTTAACTAGGGAGTTAGGAGATTCATAAGCATCTATAGTATCAACACAAGAAACATCATCATGACCATTTACTATATTCTTATTATCAGAATCATAACCATCATTAGAAATATTGACAGAGTTAGGAACATCTTTACCATTATCAGATGAACAAAAGTATTTTTCCAAAACCACCACATTGCGGTTTTCAGTTACTTCCCTTTTTGTAGGGTCATAAATCCTTAGACCTGTAGTGTTAATACCATATCCAATGAAAACACAAGAAAAAGAAGTCATATCAAGTTTCTTTCTTTTCTTTTTAGGAATGTATAAAGAAGCAGGACTACCAAAAAATTTTAGATGAGAAATATCAGGTTTTTGATTTGACCATTTTTCTAAAGGAGTTGAAAGATGAATAGCTTTGGTGGGAACCCTATTTAGAATGTAGACTGTTGTGTTCATTGCTTCTGCCCACAGAAATTTAGGAAGACCAGTAGAATAAAGCATATATCTAAAATAGTCATATTCTTACGTTCTGCAACACCATTAGATTGGGGAGAATGAGGAGAAGTTAATTCCCTTTTAATACCACAATCAATACAAAAAAAATCAAATGCTTTGCTAACATATTCACCCCCATTATCTGTTCTAAGTCTCTTAATTTTATAATTTGAAGAGTTTTCAACAGATGCTTTAAATTCCTTAAATTTCCCAAGTACATCAGATTTATTTTTAAGAAAATATGACCAAATCATCCTAGGTGAAATCATCAATGAAAGTCACATCATATAAAGAACCATTTAATGAAGCTACTTCAAGAGGTCCTCTAACATCACTATGAATAAGTTCTAGTGGGGAAGAGGAACTCTCTTCAAGATGTGAGTGAAAGGGTTTAGCACTTTGTTTTGAGTGTAAACACCCTTCACACGCATCATGAGAAGAAGACAACACAGGAAAACCTTTCACAAGATTATATCTAGCCATTTCATATAAACTTTGATAATTAACATGTCCTAATATTTCATGCCATAGTTTTGAATTATTCAAACTTTGAGAAACAAAATAGGATGCAGAAGAGAAATCATCAAAAATATACAGACCATTTCTTTGAATTCCTTCAGCTATTATATTATCATTACTATCCTTGATATACCAAGTATCTTTCAAAATTTGAATAGCCAAACCATCATGAGTTAATTGAGAACATGATAAAAGGTTATTTTTGAGTTTAGGAACAAATAAAACATTATTTAACACACCATTAGCAAATTTTACTTTTCCTTTCTCTATTGCTTCTAAAGATGAGTTATCACCAAGATACACACGTTCATTGATTTTCACAACATCAAATAAAGAATTTGAAACACCAGTCATATGATTTGATGCACCTGAATCTAGAATCCATTCAAAATTAGAGGAAGAATACAATGCAACATATAATGCAACAGTTTTAGGAATATCATTAGAGCTATCCTTTTTCCTTAAATTGTATTTAGAAGAAACAGTTTATTTTTTATTTTTATGGATAGGTTTCTTAGTTTTTCAATCTTCCTTTTTATGTCCAAATTTACCACATTTGTGACATTTACCACTAAAGCTAACACACAATTGATCATAAGAAAAAAACTTTTCTTATCAACAAAAGAAGATTTAGATCTAAATTTCTGATCTGAGAAGGGCTTGCGAGGTTTGAACTTTGAATTCTGAGCAAGAAGTTCCTGAGAGGCATTCTCCTTAGAGTCAAAGTTCATCATCACTTGCTCTTCCTGTATCAGAAGTGAACTCAAGGTATTTAAATCAGGTAGATCATTTTCGTTCTGATATTTAGAGTTCAAGATAGAAATAAAATTCCTAAATCTTTCATGTATATTTAACTGAACAATAAAGTAGATTAATTTTTCACCAATTAAATCACAATTGCATCCATCTAATTGTGCTTTAATATTTTTAATTTTGGCTAAGAAATTAACTACTTTTTCATCTCCTTTCATAGGAGTTGTAAGCAATTCTAAAACTAATTTAATAATTTTAGATAAATGTGTACCTTCATGCATGGATTCTAGTTGCATCCATACCTCTTTCAGATGTTCGATATTACCAATGTGTAGAAGGTACTCATCGTTCACATTGCGCAAAATCATGGAAAGAGCCTCCTGCATTCATTGTGAGAATGCATTCATGTTGTCTACAGTTACTTGACGACCAGTGGGAGCAACCTCAGATCCAGAAACAATTGTCTAGAGTTTCCTCGCCATAAGTTCTGATTTGACCCTGATCTTCCAAATGTTGTAGTTGGTTCCATTCAGGATCTGGGTTTTGTCAAGACAGAAATAGCCAAATACATTGTTTACTTGAACCTGTAAAACACACCCCATTATAATATACAATGTACCACAGAGTTAGATACATATTTATCAAAAAAACAACACTTTTAATAGAATCATATCTAAATTTTATAGATCTACATAAACTATTTAATCATAACTAATTTTGTCATTACAATGCATATTAATTAACCTCCCATGATCAAAATAATAACCCACAATATAAAGGGCTTTGCATTATACCCCAGACTTATATAAAAAAATTCTGACCATATAGAAGTGAAGAAGAAACCCCTAAGAATGTAAAACAACTTCAAATTTCTGGAAAAAAAAATAATGTAGAAAAAGATCTAGCCAGCTTAAATTTGACGTCTAAATGACCATCATTATGACTTATTTTTGGTCTGTCGTGACGGTCATTTGACCATCAATTTTAACACAGTGAAAGTTTCCTAGAACCTACGAGCTTAAATTTGACATCTAAATGACCATCATACTGCCTTATGTTTGGTCTGTCGTGACGGTCATTTGACCGTCAAATTTAATGGAGTCAAAACTTGTGTATTTCTAGAATGTGAAATTATATAATTTCTTCTTCTGTATAATATTAGGGAGGTTATATTTTAATACATTATATTAACCTATTATAATTTATAATGTAAAAATATATTCACTTTTTAAAAAGAGGTATATAGTTTATATAATGTAAATAAAAAACAACATATAGTCTATAAAAAATTATAAACTATAGTATATATATACTTTTTTTAAAAAACACATATAACCCTTATTACGGGCCCCCCTCATGAAAAAATATTTAAAACATTTACCAGGCCATGTAATTTTAAATTCTACATAAACCTTAAAATTTACAGAGGAGACAACATTTTTCACGCTTCCAATGGAAAAAATTCAAATCCTATTTTGATGGAGCTTTGTCTCCTCCTTCATTTACCATTGACAAAATTCAACCTGCACATATTAAAACTATAGAAAAAAAAATATTTCAAATATTTTACCCTTACATGTACACAAGTTTTCACGGAAGGTAAGAAAATTCTAAATTTTCCACCTGTGAATTCACGTTGATTCTTTACATAGCAAAAAATTTAGGTTGCACAATGGAAAGAAGGGGCTGGTTATTTTAAATACCCTTCCGGGTTGGTTGAAAAAACCCATACAAATTAAATAAATAAAATACAAAACATTTGATCTTAATTTATTTAATTTACCTCACTCTATTACCATGTTAGAATTTGAGGATTCTAATAAATACGGATTTAATCAACTTACATATTATATAATGTTACAATAAATATTTAAATAAACATTACATCATAACATAAATAAATAAATACTTACAGGAAATAAATAACACATGTGACACAGTATTTATAGTGGAAAACCCCAATAGGGTAAAAACCACTTTTAAAATAAACTTTTACTTCAGAGAACTTATTTTACATCCAGTAAGATCACCTCCTCCTTTAAAACTATTTACCAAGGGTAAAACCAAATCACTTGATTTGCACACCTTTGATATATTTCCCAAATATATCAAATGAGGACCTAAAGTCCTTTTTATATAAGGTGATCGGGTATGTCTCCCAACCCACCTTTTCAACCTAAAATGGTTGACACATATACCTAGGTGAGTGTATTTAATAAATAGAAACATAAATGATTCACATTATTAAATACTTACCTAATGTATATTACCTAGGTATGAATATTTAATAATTTCTAAAAGTGTTTCATATTATTAAATATTTAACCTATATAATAGTGATGGACACATATTAATTAAGGGTTGGCCAAACCACTTAATCATTATGTTCCAACAATCTCCTCTACTATCATTTTTGATGTTTCATTATCTTAAAAATATGTTGTAGTTCTGTGTAGATCATCTTGTTGATCCGAAATCGAGTCTCATCTCTTTGGCACCTTAGAATTCATTACGAAATAATTGATATGTCCTATTTCTTTTGATTTAGTGATTCTAAATCTTAGTATCATTTTCAACACATCAGTAAATCAAATGATTTGGTCATTGATAAGAATCAGTGTTCTATCATTTTTTTTGCATATATTACCAGTCTTGATTATAATCAACATAGTACCAAATGCATTCAATACCATAGTTGAATTCCATACAGAACCTATATGAAACTTTCTTGTCAACTAATGAGGGAATAAGGGTATTATATCCCAAGGAATTTACTTTCCATGACCTATTATTTAGACTTTGTAAGCATAGGTCAAAGCGATATGATTTTATTGGTCTTGATGAATAAGGGATGGATAAACTACGTCAAGGGTGTGAATGGATAGGTTTTCAACGAAGAGTTTGGTTTCAGCCAAGTCTTCGAAGAGGCTATATGTGGAATTTGTCTCAACTTTGGAGTCAATGTCCATACACTAGTCTTATATCAACATATTATTTTCATTTTTCAAATTGTTACACTTCTACTTGCGGTAAAAATTTTCTTCATACATGAAATGTTCAAGGGACCGTATTCTTATGGGTCAAGTCTTTTTCACTCATACTCCTAGGTTTCATATCTCTCATCATCTTTAAAACATTCTAGGGCTAGTTTCTAAATATTCATAGCAACCATCCACAAGATCCTCTAAATGAATTCAAACTCCAAATACATCATTTCCATAAGTTTATTTCCACAGAAGGTAGATATACAAAGCATTCTCACTAGGTGGGATGAACTAGGTCATCTCATATGACTATAATGGAACGTATGGAAGATTTCCAACATTAAATGCACTCTCTAGAGTATACTCACTAAGACCTTTATGATAAAACTTGACTTCATGTGGTGAGTTGGATGTAGATGGCTTTAAACTAGATGTAGAGGGTTAGGATTGAAAAATTTTGTTAAGATCGATACAATTATCTATAACGGGTATGACACGGGGTTCATTTCCTAGTTGCCGTCTAAGAAAATAACGTCAATGATGCTCTTTGCTGCCAAAATCTACAATATTAAAATAGTTTTGCACTACAAGAAAGGTTTTTTAACTTACCCAAATCCCTAAGAAATTAAAAAGTTGAGATGATGATAGGGAAATCCTATCGTGTATCCAAGGTCTGCAGAAGGATATTAAAATGAAGCATTCTGACATAAATTTATGACAAAGTGTTTTAAGCATCCATGGACCCAATTATATGGAGAGGGTGTTAGTTCTAGCAAATTATCGTTTCATGTTTTCATAACCACGGATAGTTATAACATTAGCTCCTGGACTCTCTTCTATATGACCAAGACATCCTAGTGTCTTCATAGAACAAATGTTTAGAGCAACACCGTTGTCAATAAGGAATATTTGAACCTTATGGTGGGTGATATATGCTTCAATATACATAGAGTTATTATGTTGAAGATTGGGGTTTAGTAGGTCTTGAGGACCAAATGAAAATATAGGGTCGTTTGGCAATAGATTAGCAAGTAATTCTTGGAACTATTGAGAATTGATGTCCTTAGGAACACGTGCTTCTTACAAAGCATGAGTAAGGATGTTTTATAGAGCGGGTGATGACTTGAGTAACTCCATAAGAGAAATATATGTTGGCATCACTCCAATTGTCTTAAAATATCATATGCACCAGATGTAGAATCTTTAGTATTGGTTGTGTTGGCTCCCAAAATAGCACCCCTAGGAGATGAGCAGCTAGCCTGAGTGGGTTGGCTTTGAGAGAGATATGAACAATGAAAATTTCTTTGTCGTTGATAGCCGGGGATTTGTTCAACACTCAACTCAATGACTCAAATCAAGGAGGTGATCAGGAGGCACCTTCACAAAGGGGATGGCTTTACCCTAATACTTCTGGCTCTGCCTGGACCAAGGTGAGAGGACCTAGTTGGGGGATCTGAATAAAGGAAAATATTTCATGGCTTGGTTTCCTCTATGGTTGGTGAACTTAATTTGAAGCAAGTGCAACCACACATACAATACTTCTCTCAAAAGAGTTGTCACTTGATTTATTGTAAGCACTTGACAATCAAATACAGATGTAATAGATAGATAATGAACAACTTATGATATTGCATTTACATAACATTATTGACCAAGGTTGCTTTAAATGATATTGGATCACATACTTGGTGGGATTTTTAGCAAAGCTTATTAGTAATGGACAAATTTTAAGCTCAACTTTGCAGAATAAGCATATGTATGGTTTGCAACTATGATATGCTTAGTAGGTATGAAGATCACTGGTTGTTTGTTATTGAGATTTGGAGGGGGGAGGGTAGTTGCTTTTATGACCTTAGTGTCTTAATGTTCCCATGGAATGAGTCCATCCTTAACTGAAATACTTGGAAAAAACAATCAAGTTAACACAATCTGTGAAATAACATTTGCATTCATTGATACTTAATGTGCACAAAAGTCATCTACAGTCTTCACAATCCTAACTACAAATCATGGAGTTAGAGCTGAGATAAAGCACTTTTTAGATTTGTCTTATACACCCAAAAGACCCTTAAGGGATAACGAAAGCTATTCAAAAGTGATGTTGCCTTTAGGATTTTACAACTAAGTTGAACCATTGCAAAATATACATTATTCTACAATGCCCACAGTAACCAAAAGAATGCAGCAACTAAGAAATACCCTTGTGTACTTGACAATGTAAAGCTAATGCAAGATAGTAATAGAACTATATTTCCTCATTCATTCATTCAAAACATAAGAAACGGGAAAGTATAGCTTGATCAAAATAGTCATAATCTATTCATGTAATTTTTGGCTAGGGGACATAAAAAAATGCCTTCAAAACCTACTAATGGTTGTACAGTGCAACCACCTTAGCTCTTCCTTACAGACTTAGACACATACAATCTTACAAGAAACTAGAAACTAGAACTAAAAAAATGAACTTGATCAAAAATTCTACAACTACCCCCAATCCGTCTCCCTGCCCAAATGAAATACTTTTACAATATATAACATATGAGAGAGAGAGAAAGAAGAAAAATCTTATCTCCTTCTACAACCACCAACAAGATGCATTAAAATCCTAAAAAGGAGCATGGGAAGCCTACTAAAGTCATTCATTCCTTGTCTTGTGTGTTTAGAGAAGAAACAGACACCATACTTCATCAATTTTGGTGGTTGACCAACACTGGGACTGCAACTTGAATGAAAAATACATTTTCTACTTTTTCTCCAACCAAATGTCATCAATTTCAGAATCTGATGATGTCAAACTGAAGGGGTTAAAAAGACCTTTCCAACAATATAAATTTTACAATATTTGGAGCACTGGATCTAAAGTTATGGCCTTCTAAAGTTTTGCATGTCAAAAGCACATGAATGTGACATGATTCTGCATTTGATTTGGCTCGGGGATTTCCTTTGTATATGTGTGCTTCCTTTTCCTTTTTCCATGTGTTCACATTTCATTGGTTGCAGGGTCAAGTGGACCCAAAATTCATTGAAATTCAGCTCATTCTAGATAATTTACGTCCGCAGGAGCCCATTTCCTAAAAGGTCACCAAAATGGTGATATGTGTCCCCTTCTAGTCATCGATCTTACACCACTTGTCATCCCCATATCCACCATGTTTCCTTGATGACTTGGCTTGACCCAAGCCTAGACCCAAAATATTTTTAACCCCGGTTGATTTTGTGGGCTTCACATATGCCAGTCACATCTGCCTTGAAGTGTGATGGAATGTTGCCATGTGTCCACCTTTGATGCTCAAGATTATGCCATGTGTCACCTTCTTATTACACCACCTATCCACTGACTTTACTGACCGCTCAACCCAAACTCGAACCTGAAAATTTTATGAATTTCAATTCATTCTAGGGCTTGACGTCCACCAAAGCCCAAAAGCAATAAAGAGCATCAAAAACCCGCCACTTGGCTCTATCTTTGACCACTAATCCTCTATTGCATGGCCCCACTAATTTTTAGCGTTCAAATTAATGGTCAAATACATGTCAAACATCTTTTAAGACATAACCCACTAATGAATTAGCCTTAGCCTCCCACAAGTTTTTTAAATGTCAATGGCTAGTGCCTTTGAGAGGTGGAATTTGATGGCCGTATGAAAGCTTTAGTCTTCCTTAAAATGGATAATTCCATTTTAACTGAACCTTCTTAACTAGTTATGCAACTTTATACTTCGTGTTCGGCTTGCATGTTTTTGAGCCTTTGTAGCTTCAGATTTTGGGAACAATGTGGATCATTTTGTGTTGATTGCAGGTTCTTTGTGAAAAATGTAGACACAATCCCGATCACCAGTGATCCCAAAGCTTTCATACTTTGATAAACCAGACCATTAAACCAATCCCCCAACATTTTTGTTGAATCTTCTCTTTTATTTGGCTAAGGCACAAAATTTATCACAAATTGACACTTCTTCTTGACTCAGACTAGTCTTAAAAGTACGAGGAACAATATAAAACACATAGAACTAGTTAAATACATGGGGAATCATTGAAAAAGACCAGCTCAATCCAAGGAACTGAATTGAGCTCCAACAAGCTATTGGTTTAGGATTACTAGGAACTGTAGGATTAGTAGACACTTAAGGCATATAAGAGGTTGATGGTTACTTTATTGTGGGCACCCAAACCTTATTTTGTCTTATGGCCACTACATTGATGGGAGCTTGAAACTTAATAATAGAAATATAATTGGGAATTTCTTCAACAAATGATACGATTGAACTAAAGTCAACATTATTTGATGACTGACCCTTTTCAGTAGTTTGTCTACTCACACCATGCTTAGGAAAAGGGTTTACAAACACATTTAAATTATCATTAAGTGTCTTATTAGATGAGGGTATTTTGACTGTGATGTATCCACTATTAATGAGGTCTTGAATGTAGTGGTGGAGCCTCATGTAGCGATCTATTATATGGTCATCAATGCGATGAAAATTGCAATACTCATTCACCTTGTACCAAGGCAATTTTAGCTCTCCTTCAACCCAGGGCATTGTGATAGGATAAGTGACCATGTTAGTATTTATCAATTGTCATAAAACACTTGAAAAAATATCCCCTAATGGTGCAAAGTTTCTTCTCTTGTTATCACAAGGAGGGGGTGATTCTTTACTAGGCACCACAATGGCTTGTTTGGATTTAGATTTTCTAGTTTAGTTATTATGCATATTGTGTACTTTTCAGTTATTAGTTATGCCTTCATTGATGACATTGTGATTGCAATTGATGTATTATCTTGATGAGTGTTTTTGATCCATAGGGATCCAAAATAACTCTACTTCATCAAAAATAGTCAGCACAAAGAATAAAAACAATGAAACAGAGGTTATGTCTTTTAAGTAACAAGACCACCACCCTACTCAGGGAAGCAGTTACAAAACTGCCGCCCAGCTAGGGTGGCGATCCTAGAACCGCCAGTGTACAGGGTGGCAGTCCTGGCCATTATGGACAGAAATTTTTTTTTGAAACGAATAGCCTTTGAATTTGAAAGGATGTTCATTTCTCTTCTCCTTCATGACCTTTCCCATTCTCCAGTGCACGGGAGGACATGAGAAAGGCTATAAATACATGATTGTATAAGTGTAAAAGATCATCGAAGCATGGGAGCAAGTGAGCAAGAAGTCTTAGTGCTGGAAATTGTCTTTTTGTAGAAGAAAGGAGTGTTAGACAAAGCAAGCAACTGGAAGGAAGTGTTGAGATATTATCTACTTCTCTTTCTTACTTATTGTAAATTTTGTACCTGTTGATTTGAATTGGCCAATAGAAGTGGGAAGAAAGAGTAATTTCCCTTCCCGACTAGTTTTTCCTCCATTGGAGGTTTTCCAGGATAAAATTGTTGGTGTTATGAGCTTATATTCTTTCCTTTACTACAATTGTTGATTCTAAGCACAATAGTAATTCATTCACTAGCTATCTCTATTATTTTCTAATAGAAAGTAAACAACAACGGTGATTAATTTGTGATTTGTGAATAATTCCAAAGTGAAGAGTTTACAGATCATTTTGGTATCAGAGCTAACAAGTATCCAGGATTGTGGTATTTCATTCTTGAATTTGTATGACAGTGACAAGATCTAAAGGTGAAGAAGCTTTACCTTGCGATCCAGAGATTTCTACAAAGAAGTGGAAACAGAGAATTCGGGGAGAAATGGAGGAAGATAACTTGGTCTGTAGAATCGAGATGTTGGAGACCATGATGGATAGGATGTTTAGAAGGCAAGAGGAACTTGCAGATTTACAGAAGACAACTTCTGTCAAGCAAGACTCCATGGACTCGGTGGTTTGAGGCTTAGCTAAAAAGTTTGGTATAGGCAAGAGTCACCATGAGGAAGATTATGGGGAAGAGCATGAAGAAGAGACTTCTAACACAAGAGAAAAGGTAAAATCTGAACATACTCCTTTTAAAGTTGAGACTAAAGTCGAAATCAAAAGCTTTGAAGGACAAGTAGATGCAGAATTACTGGATAAATGGTTGAAATAATTAGAAGTCTATTTTAGTGTCCATAATGTCACTGAGGCACAAAGGATCACCTTTACATGTCTCAAAATGGAGGGACATGCTCTAGTTTGGTGGGAAACTCACCTAACTACTTGTGAAAAGAAGAAGCATCCTATTGTAAAGTCTTGGCAAGAATTTAAGGAATTACTTAGAGCTAACTTCTATCCTATTGGCCATAAAACTGACCAAATGATTAAATGGCAGTATTTTAGACAAGGTAGTGGTCAAAGTGTGTAGGACTATACTACAGAGTTTCAGAGGCAAGCCATGTTGCTGAACATGGATTTGGAGGATGAGGATATTCTGACCAAATACTTGGGAGGACTTCACACTCACCTTCGAAGAAAAGTCATCTCCACAAAGCCCAAGGATCTCAATGAAGCATGTGTACAGGCATACTACATAGATGATGAGAAAAAGAAGGAGAAGTAGAGCTAAGGGTAAATCAGTCAACAAATCAGCAGAAAAAGGTTAATGGGCAAACAAGTAACAAGAGTAAGAGGAAAGGGAAAGGTAAACAAGCTTCCACTACTTTAAATACTTGTAAAGATCCCAAGAATTTTTGCAAGAGTTGTGATATTAATGGTCATACTGACGCTACATGTTCGAAGTTGCATCCAGAGTTACATTTGAAGAACCAAACCAAGGACTCCAAGAAGTCCATGAAAGCTTTAAAGACAGAAGAGGAGGTAGAAATTGAATATGAATCTGATGTAAATGAAAGGCTTGGATGCACAGCCACCAATATGAATAGCGAAGAGGAGATGAGTAGACTATTCCAGATCAAAATCCAGATCAAGAGGACTAAGGTAAATGCTTTGGTTGATACCGGTTCTCAATCTAACTTGATTTTTGAGGCAGTTGTAAAGAAGCTTGGTCTTGAGACTTACGAGCATCCACACCCATATCCTTTGGGTTGGGTGAAGAAGGGTGTTGAAATTTAGGTAACAAGAAGATGTAAGGTCAAGTTTGGGATAAATTCCCAATATATAGATGTTTTTTAAGCTGACGTTATTCCACTTGATGCTTTTGATGTTGTATTTGGGAGTCCTTACTTGTATGTTAGGGATGCTATCTTTATGAGAAGGGAAAACTGGTACAGATGGGTCAAGGATGGGATCAGCTACAACATCCGAGCACACCAACGTAAGACACGGGTTACTATGGTAAGTGCTAACCAAGCAAAACGGCTTATTCAGGAAAATCATAATCAGTTTTGTTTACTTTTATTAAAGGATAAACAAGATGGGGTAGAAGTTTTAGAGATTTCTAACCAAGGAAAACAAGATTTGGATAGTATTATTCAGTTTTTTCAGGAAGTATTTCAGGCTCCTAGTGGATTACCACCAAAATGGAAAGTAGAGCATGAGATTCAGCTATTGCTAGAGTCACCTCTACCAAACATCAAGTTGTATAGGCAATCCTTTCTTGAGAGTACTGAAGTAAAGAATCAACTCTAGGAACTAATAGACCAAGGGGTAATACGTCTGAGCACCTCACCGTGCAGTTCGCCTATTGTGATGGTGCCAAAGAAGGATGGTTCTTGGAGAATGTGCATTGACTACCATGCTTTGAACAAGATCACCATAAAGAATAGATATCCACTTCCTCACATAGATGATCTCTTGGACCAGCTTCAGCATGCCAAATTTTTCAGGAAGTTGGATCTCAAGTCAGGTTATCACCAAGTCAGGATGAAGGAGGAGGATATATGGAAGACTACTTTCAAAACAAAACAGGGTTTGTATTAATGGTTAATACTTCCTTTTGGATTATGCAATCCACCTGCTACATTTATGAGATTGATGAATTATGTATTACGGGATTTCATAGATTCATGTGTCATTGTATATCTAGATGATATCCTGATTTTTAGTGCCATATGGGAATAACATCTAATGCATTTGCAGCAAGTCTATTAAGTTCTTAGGGAGAAACAGCTGCTTTGTAATATGAAGAACTATGAATTTTCCAAACAGTCACTTGTCTATCTTAGGCACATGGTTGGAGAAGGAGAGCTACGAGTGGATCCAAAGAAATTGGAAGCCATCAAAAATTAGCCAACACCAACAGGAGCCACAAAGATTGGAAGTTTTTTGGGAGCAGTACAGTACATGCGGAAGTTCATTCTGGGTTTCTCAGTAATTGCAGCACCTCTACACACAGTGGCTGCAAAGAGTAAGGGTTTTGACTGGGGTAAGGAACAAGACACATCCTTTGAGTTATTGAAATACAAGATTAGTCATGCTCTAGTACTTGCTCTTCCTAGTTTTCAATAGCCTTTTGAAGTAGAGACAGATGTCAGTGATTATGTTATGGGTGCATTATTGCTTCAAGGAGGTAAACCCGTATGTTATCATTCTGAAACATTCACTTCAGCAGTTAAAGGATATTCAATATATGATAAATAAATGTATGCACTAGTTCAAGCAATTAAAAAATGGAAACATTATTTGTTGGGTAAAGAAACTATTGTGCACACTGACCACAAACCTCTCTAGTATTTGTAAGCACAGTCTAAATTGCATTAGGCGAGGCACTACAAATGAATGGGATTTCTTCAGCAGTTCCATCTAGTGATCAAATACAAGAATGGTAGTACAAATTTGGTGGCAAACATGTTGTCTAGGCCACCCACATAGGAAAATTTCTCTTGTTTGGCCACTATCTCTCAGATCGATCCCTTCACAAAGGAAGCTTACGGAGAAGCATATGCCCAAGACAAAGACTTTGGGGTAACATTTTAGAAGTTGCAGTCCCAAGGGGCTGAAAATAAGGGGATTGAATATTGTTATCTCAAGGACGTGATGCTCTACCGATGGGGGAAACTTTGTGTGCCTAAAGAAGAAAGACTTATGTTGATGAGGGAAGCACATACCTCGAAAGTAGTGGGACATTTTGGTGTTGGTAAGACCCTAGCCCACTTGCAAAGGTATGTATATTGGCCTAACATGCAAGAATAAGTATCAAAATTTATTCATGGATATAAACTTTGTTGTACACTAAAACTAGGAAGGAAGGTTTGTATATGCCTTTACCAGAACCTACTCATCCATGGGAGGACATTTCTATGGATTTTGAAGGAGGATTACCTATGTCTAAACATGGCCATGACTATCTCTATGTTGTTGTGGATAGATTTAGTAAAACATGTATTCTTATGGCATGTAAAGAGACAATAAAAGCACATGAGTTAACAGCTCTTTTCTTTGCTAATGTATGGGTACATTTTGTTTTGCATAAGTCTATTGTCTCTGACAGGGATTCCAGGTTCTTGGGGAAGTTTTAGACTACTTTGTGGGGCAAAATGGATACTAGGTTACAGAGGAGAAAAAATTTCCATCCACAGACAGATGGACAAAAAGAGATGGTAAACAAGACTTTGATACAGTTGATCAGAGGGTATAACAGTAAGTACCCAAGGACTTGGGATGATTCCTTAGCCTACATTCAACATTCCCATAACCGGGTAGTACACACATCCACTATGAAGTCACCATTTGAAGCATGCTTGGGATATCTACCTACAAATCCACTGGACATAGCAGTTGGATAGCAGGATGAGGAGGATACACAAGACACAGAGGTGACTAGAGCCAACAAGTTCATTGAGAGGATCCAGTAAATCCATCTCAACGTCAAATAATAGCTAGAAAAATCTCAAGCAAAGTACAAAGCTAGGCACGATCAGCATAGGAGGGAACACAAGCTTCATGTTGGAGACAAAGTTTGGCTTTACTTGAGCAAGGAGAGACTACAAGGTCAAGCATGGAAGCTCAAGCCACTACGATATGGACCCTTCACCATATTGGAGCAGGTTGGGGAAAATGCTTTTCAACTTGATTTGCCATCATTCATGAGGATGTACTTTGTAGTAAACTACAAGAACTTGCACCTATATGAGCCATCCATGTTGGATGAAGATGAAGAACTATAGTTGCTACCTTCCATTAAGGATTGTGTCTTGGACTCATGAGGTGAATTGGAGGAGGATGTAGTGCTACAGCAGAAGGTCAGAGTGACTAGAAGAGGTTCGCAGAAGTCTTGGAAGATTGGATTAAAAGGAAAGACACCAAGGCAGGCTTGGTGGTACTCGAAGGAGCAAGCGAGGGAATTGTTCCCTCATCTACTCCCCCACTAAGCTTTTGTGGGACCAAAATCCTCCTAAGAAGGGGAGGTGTGATCCATAGGGATCCAAAATAACTCTACTTCATCAGAAATAGTCAGCAAAAAGAAGGAAAATAATGAAACAGAGGTTTTGTCTTTTAAGTAACATGACTGCCACCCTGCTCAGGGTGGTGGTTATAGAACCACCACCTAGCTAGGGTGGCGGTCCTAAAACCACCAGTTTGCACAGGGTAGCAGTCTTGGCCATTATGGATAGAAAACAAAATTTGAAATGAACATCCTTTGAATTTGAAAGGATGTTTGTTCTCTTCTCCTTCATGACCTTTCCCATTCTCCAATGCATGGGAGGACATGAGAAAGGCTATAAATACATGATTGTAGAAGTGTAGAAGATCATCGAAGCATGGGAGCAAGTGAGCAAGAAGTCTTAGTGCTGGAAATTATATTTTTGTAGAAGAAAGGAGTGTTGGACAGAGCAAGCAAGTAACTGGAAGGAAGTGTTGAGATATTATCTGCTTCTCTTTCTTACTTATTGTAAATTATGTACCTATTGATTTGAATTGGCCAATAGAAGTGGGAAGAAAGAGCAATTTCCCTTCCCGACTGGTTTTTCCTCCATTGGAGGTTTTCTAGGATAAAATTGTTGGTGTTATGAGCTTATATTTTTTCCTTTACTACAATTGTTGATTCTAAGCACAATAGTATTTCATTCATTAGCTATCTCTGTTATTTTCTGATAGAAAGTATACAATAGAGATTGATTTGTGATTTGTGAATAATTCCAAAGTGAAGAGTTTACAGATCAGTTATCCTTAAAATGAGGCTTCATTAAGTCTTTTGCAATGAGGGATTTTTTTATTTGAGTTCCTTTCTCTATAACCTCCTCAAAGTTATTGAGGCAGTGCATCTACATGTGAAAGGAAAATTCATTGTTGATATTTCATACAAAGATGCTAACTAACTATTTTTCTATAATGGAACATGGGAATCAGCTTGCAATTCCTCTCCACCATTGTAAGAATTGTGCAAAGGTTTCATTGGTTCATTGTTCTGCATTACATAAATCCATTTTTTTAATTGAGGTTAAAGGAGAAATGTTTAAAAAAAATATTTGATAGGTCCGCAAAAGTGGTGATCTAACCTTTTGGGAGATGTAAAAACCAATCCAAATCTTGTCCACCCAAGCATTTTAGGAAATAGCATAAAAGATATATGTTATTGTAGGATACCTCTTGACAAGCCATACAGAATTCCTTTACATGTTATTGAGGGTCATGTTTGCCTTATATTTGTCAAACTTTAGTAACTTGAAGGTTCTAGGAAAAGGTAATCACAAGATGTCCTTATCGAATGGATAAGGGCACATCTCTTCGAAGTTGAAATGTTTGATTTGTTTTTACATTCCCAAGATTGTATCTTTCATTGTTTTCCATTCTTAGGAGAATGGTGAGTTAATTGTGGAATGTTGGGAATATTGTCAATATGTGGATTGGTTGTCTCCTTTTCTAATTCAGGCTTTTTTTATTCATTGTCACTTTTTGTCTTCATTTCATCAGTGTTCATGTTATTAGTGACTTTAGAAGACACCAAAGCTAGTTTCTTAGTCAGTGTATTAATATGTTCTATCAAATTTTGATTTGGCTCGAAGGAAAAAGCATTGTATTTTCCTTTGTTATCATTTTTAATCTTTCTTGATTCAACCTCATTATTCTTATTAGGTTCAGGAGGATTATCCTTATTTATTTTAGGTTGGCTTCATAAATTCTTCAAATACTCGTCATCAAAATCTAAAGGCAACTTAGCTCTCATTTATAGGAGATTGAGAAGGAATTGGTTTTTTTTTACATAAGATCCCTTCAAATTATTCTTATTATTATAAGGGAACATTATTTTTTTGATCCTCTAGGTATTCTTCATCCTATTCATTAGAACTAATGTGAAAAAAATTTCGATCCTTTCTTTCGAAAGGGTCATAATTTTGATGTCTTATTCCCACCATTTTCTCTAAAAGAGGAGGGGAACGGTGAAACTTGTTTTGATGTGCTTATATTTTGGCCAAGTGAATGCCAAAATATAAGACTATAAAATTAAAGTGATCAACTACTTGACTCTTAACAAAGTGAATGTTAAGATATAAGATTTTAGGGAAAATATGATTGATTACTCAACCCTTAACAACGTGAATGTTAAGATGGAAGAGTTTAACGATAAAATTTGGGTGCTCAACCCTTAGAAAATTGAATGATAAGATGGAAGATCTTGGAAAATAAAATTTAATTACTCAACCCTTAGCAAAATGAAAGCTAAGATGGAAGAGTTTGGCGATGAAGATTGATTTACTCAACCCTTAGCAAATTGAATGTTAAGATGAAAGATACATATGATTGATTGCTCAATTCATAAAAATGTGAATGTTAAGATGGAATAGACTTATGATAACGATGGATTGATTACTCAACCCTTAACAAATTGAATGCTAATATGGAAGAGTGTAACAATTAAGATTGATTATTCCGCCCTTAACAAAGTGAATGCTAATATGGTAAAATGTAGAAAAATGGTTGATGTACTCTAATATTAGCAAATTGAATGTAAATATAGTAGAGTGTAGAAAAATTATTAATGTATTCTACTCTTAGAAAAGTGAATGTTACGATAGTAGAGGGGTTTGAAAGATTGAATAACTCAACCCTTCGCAAAGTGAGTGCTAAGAGGGGAGAGGTTAAAAATGAAAGTTTGATTATTCTAACCTTAGAAAAATTAATGCTAAGATGAAATAATTTGGAAATGATGTTTGATTACTCGACCCTTAGCAAAGTGAATGCTAAAATGGAAGAGTTTGAAAAAAGTGATTACTTGAAATTTAACAAAGTGAATGTTAAATTTGTAAATGTAGGATGGTCTAGTGCTTAGAGTTTAACAATGTGAATGTTAAACTAAAAGACTTAGGAAAGTGATAGATAATTAAGATCATGATGGTGATTGACCATTATAAAGTGAATATCAAGATGTCAAGACTTAGATTGAGAATGAATGTGCTCAAGTTAAGACATGGGTATCCCAAAACTCAAGACTTTGAACGTTGATTGCAAATTTAGAAGATGGGTAGATAGAATGTGTATGATAAGATTGTGGAACACAAACTTTATAACACAAAATAGATGATGAAATTATGTAAGGAGGGCCTCTAAACTTAAGTTGGCTTGGTCAAGGAGGGGATTCCTATAAAATAGTTCTCTCCCTAAATTCCAAAATATTACCCGAGAAAACGCATTATACTATTACTAGTCGCTTTACTTTACTCATCTTGATACGATAAGCCAGATTTTACTCTGCTCAAAGGATCAAACCGGGGACACCACTATGGATAATTTTGGTTGTAATCTTCATAAAGGTATACTAGTCAAGTAGGTGGGGATCTCCTCTTTTGCTAGTTCACTCAAGGTGTCCAACTACTTTGGGGTTCCTTTGGTACTCCTCAATAAAGAGTTTCTGGCCCCTAGCCACATACTTCCCACAATTACAGTCGGAGGAGGAATAAACCATCTTCAAAAAAATTAATTAAAGAGATTTTTTATAACATTTAATAAAAGATGGTGATAAAAAGGTTTGCTTGATTATCATGAACAAAGGCTACCTGTAGTTAGTAGTTTTGATTTTAAAAGTAACCTTCATAGAGATGGTCCTGTAAGTAATGAGTTATAAGTTTTCATGAGGTAAGCACGTGAGAGAAAACATTAAAAAAACTCATGTTTCTGATTTTCAAAATCACTTATAGAAGTGTGAGAAAAGAGCATATGTGAGTTTATCGAGATTAGATTCACAACAATAACCTCTCGAAATGTAAGAAAAATCCCTCAAAAAATCTTAATACTTTCACAATATCATCCAAAAACAAGTTAATGGTAAAGAAACATCCAATAACCCTTAATTTAGATTTTCCCAATTGTCTTATTTAGTCTAATTTGATCAAAAAAAATTTAAACTAGGACCTAATTGCTAAATAAACCTTAATT
Source organism: Taxus chinensis (assembly GCA_019776745.2). Lineage (NCBI taxonomy): Eukaryota > Viridiplantae > Streptophyta > Pinopsida > Cupressales > Taxaceae > Taxus > Taxus chinensis. Next base: position 259,940,066 of record CM034157.1, on the reverse strand, counting down.
AACTAAAAAGTTGATTAATTTAATTAAAAAAGAAAATAAAAAATAATTAAATAAACTTAACCTAATTTTAAATGTGAATCAAATTTAAAAGGGGCAAAGGAAAGAAGGAAAACCCTAAAATCCTAATGATGAGCAAGGGAGAAAGGTAATGGCTCGGGCTCGGGCTCGACTCGATGGGCCAAGTTACAAATTTTTGGAAATATCAGGATTTGCGAGCTGAGTCAAGGTCAAAATGGATGAAGACAAGTTAGACCAGGTAGGGTTAGAGTAAACAGAGCTCAATGAAGAGTTCTACGGAATCACTTGCTTAGACAAGTTTAATTTAGAGAGGAGGTGTCCACTGCCTGTTTGTATTTCTCTATTGTGTTTTGGCCACCACTATTTTCTTTGAAATGCCTCTATTTTCTTTGTAGGGGCATAGGGAGCAACTCAATTTGGCCTTAGTGCTAGCTCACGTTATGTTTGTGGAGCATGTTTTCATGTTAGAGTGTGGTACACCTTCTATGTGTTACATTCAGGTATTTTTACGATAGTCCCGCTCGCCGGTGAGCGGATCAAGGGGGTTCGAGGGGATGAAGCCCCCCTAATTGATGGGGGCTTGGGGGTGAAGCCCCCAAAGCAAATTTTCATGGGTGGTTTATTAACCCATGGGTAATGGGTAACTGTTATGGGCTGCTTTTGGGCCCATGGTTTTTTGGTACCCATTGTTTTGATACCCATGAATTTTGCCCATGGTTTTAATACCCACGGTTTTGTATCAAACTGCTTAATCAATTTTCTATTTATATGGTCTTATGCATATAATACATAGACAAGCAAATGTATTACAGATGTGTTTTGAATTCGGGTGTGAATTCTGTAGAGTTTGTTGAGCATAGCTCCAAACGGATCTGGGTATTGTATTGATAGAGTGGAGGCTTGTAATAAAATCTGAGCAAGTGATTCTTGGTGGACGTAGCCCAAATTGGGTGAACCACATTAAATCTTGTCTCTTTGTGTTGTGTTATTTATTCTACACTTTTATTTGAGATCTGTAATATCTTCTACATATTAGTTTCTACTGTTGCGATTCTATAAGGGATTATTCCGCATATTTTATCTCTTATTTCCTAACAGCTCGACCACTATTTGTTCAAATTTCTTGGTGGACAAAGTTAGATCTTAGCATGTATGATGGCTCAGCCAATAGGGACTTACCATGTGTGAGATAGTTTGATGTGGCCAAATCATGGATCAATCCACTTGGTGGTGTGGTGATATTGTGAGGAGATTGGTCCAAATCAACAGGTCGCCAATGTGTTAAGCGATTCAGACTTGGAAATGTCTCGGTGGTCTGATCAATGCAAAACAAGGCATTCAACTTGCTCACATTGAATGCAAGGATTAACCAATGCATCTCAGTATGAACTCTACATCCTTTGCATAAATCAATGGATCAAATCCCCATAGTTAATGCTTTGATCTCACCCAATGCAATAATACCCATCTCTTAAGGAAGATATCAACTCGATGGGGAGGAAAAGTACACCCAGTTTGTATATAACCAACTCGGTTTATAGGGTTAAGATCTCGATCTCTTCTTAATACAACAGAGACACCTCCAACTATAATATAATTTCTAAATGTAGCATAGACTAAAAATGCCTCTATAGGAGACGAGAAGAGATGACCCCTAGTGGGAGGAAATTAATTTATTTATTCTGATTTCTTTTCTTATTCTTTCGAATGCAACAAATTTTCCTTGTGCAAAAGGCAGCAATGCAAAATAAATTTGTTTTCCATGTAATTGGATTTTAAAATGGAGGTTGTGGGATGCATGATGGTTTTGGGAAGTTTCTCTCCTAAAATTTAGATGTATTCTCTAAAAATTCTTCAACTTGCTGCAATCCTCCTACAACATAACCAATAACATATCAAAAAAACTTCCCACATCACAAATATTAAGCAAATAATGTCAAATTTACATAAGGGTCAATACAGAAAAAAAAATGTGCTAAGAGGTAATAAAAAATATGAAATTGAGATTAATAGAGTGTGGGTGTCCCATTGTGTGTGCCAGAATGTAAGCAGTGAAAAACTTAGCAGAAGTGAAAGATAAGTGATATAAACACAAAAAACCTTTCTAAAATCTCTTTTTTGCAAACCTCAATGATAATATTACTATCAAATAACAAATTGTAAGAGTTTTGTTGCAAAGCTTCCAGGGGTTATTTGCAAAGGAAAAGACTTGTTTTTTATAGAGGCTAAGGAGTGGTTAAAGGTAGTTAATGATATTATGAATGCATATTCTTAAAATAACATTAAAGGAAGTTCTAATGAATTCATTATCCATTGAGGGGCAATGAATTTCTATTTTTTATTCAATGAGGTGGTTGTACATGCAACTTTGTTGCCCCCACCTTTTTAGGATTCTAGAAGTGGAGTGGGGTTGGAGTGACTAGAATAGTTAAGTGGAGGATGAAAAGGAAAATATATTTATTTTTTATTTTAAATAACTACTTTAATTAGACATGAAGTGTGAGTAGAAAATTAACCATTTAATTGAATAAATGTTTAATTAAATTAGCTAAAGGGTGTAGAAATTAAATTTAATTCATTCCAAGGGTATGATAGAATTAAATTAATTAATTCTAAAGGGTTACGATTTAAATGATATAATTAATTTAATTAATTCTAAAGAGATGTACTCTAGTAGGATATAATTAATTTAATTAATTCTAATGGGATGGAATTAAGTTAGTTAACTCCGAAGAGATGTAAATAGGATATGAAGAATCCAAGAATAGGCTAGAAATATGCATGTACTTTTAGGGTGTGTACATCTACTGATAATGATCCCTGAGAGTTAACATGATAAAGTACAATATCCAAACACAATAAAATATAATAAAAACCCTAGGGCCACTTGGGGTTTGAGACACGATGTTCGATTCAAGATTCAGGTTCACCAAATGTTTTTACCTTTTTTAGGATTTGATTAATATGTACACCTATAACCAAAAAGGAATGAAATAGAAGCTACATGGGATTATTATGATTAATTAATTTCCAACACTAATCATTCAATATCATAACAACACATTAATACTTGTAATAAATGTACACGATACAATAAAAGTTCATAAATATAAGGATTTGAGTGCAATTAGCTGATTATAGATTATTCTGGATTGAATTGGGTGACGTGACATGAATGATGGAACATGGAGATCTAGAGCTGAGAGTGCCTCAATACTTAAACTGTGACTTGAAGATGCACCTAGGTAGAACCGTGCATTAGGGCCAAGAATTTTTGTATGGTTTTAGCCTAGTTGTATGGTCCTGACTATGCCCAGAACCAAGATCTGTAACTTTCTAGGTTTTTCACTTATCTAAATATCTTCATCACTCTCTGTCAGTAACTATCAGTCATATTGCGGGTGTCTCTGAATTCTCTGCTCAATATTTCAAACCCTAAAAAATTAATAAGAAGTCCTACAAAATAAACATTAGTTGGGTTATGGTCCCCCTCGTGTACCACTAACATTGGAACTACTCTGAAGAGGCCTCAAACTGTAATTTGTTCTACACCTATCATGTGATATTGAGTTGTAGTGTAATCAGATTTGACATCCTTTTTTTGACAAGGATTGACTTGAGTTTCTCTCTTACAAATCTACTTGAGTGAGTGATTTTAAGTGCTTACAAATATGGGAATCAGTACCCTAGACCTAATGGGAAGATTCAGACTTGTAAATGGTGTTTCCTTAATGAATGTACAGAGGTATTTTTAGAGTATAGGGATATTTGGGTGCCTTTTGTGCTAGATTTCTCAATAGGAGTCCATAAGAGTGCTAGGTTCTAAATGAGGTGAGTTTCACTTGCGTATATATGCTTCATAAGGTGATTTAAGCTACAAAGGTTAACTGAGGAGAAGTAAATGACCCAAAGAATGATTTGCATCTAAAATTTTGGGATCAAAGTGAACAAGGTCAAAACCCTAAACTAATGTTAGGAACATATGGACGTTCCTGCCCCTATTGTAAGTTTTTTACCCTAGAGAGACAATTTGAAGTGTGAAGTTTGGAAGCTAGCCAACATAGTTTCTTAATGGAATTCATACATTTAGTTCTCAGAAATTGTTGACAAATGAGTATGTATGACTAAGCAAACTAGACAAGATACCTATATATACAAAATGAGATTGAGTAAAGTGCACTTGTTTGAGAAAGATAACAATGTCAAGGCTAACAGTGTCAAAGAGTATAATTCTCAAATTTGAGTGTCTATAGTTAGGGTTTGATTTTGGTTTATTTGATTTCAGATGGTTTTTGGACAATGTGATACTTAGAGTTTGACAACAACACATATTTTTAGACTACTGAATGGAATTTAAAGTTATAGAACCTCACTCTAAGTAGGTTTAAGATCAGACAGCAAGTTCAAGGCCATAAAAACAATCCTAAAAGAGTTGTACAGTTCCGTAATAGGGAAGTTTCCAATTGCAATCTCGGGAGTGAAACTTCTTCGAGTTTAGTACTCCCATTTTTTCCACTTTATACACCTAAATATTTCATGTATCACTTTGTATAGTTAATTTCATCTCTCCTTTTGTGTATTTAAACTTGTAGCATATTTTCATCACTAGTTGCAAGTATTAATGCATTATTTTGACATTGCATAGTTAATGTTGGAAGTTAATTAATTAGAATAAACCCCTATAAAAAAACATTATATTTGTTTTTATTGTTGTGTATTTCACAGGAAAATAGAGCATGTTTAAAGGTGCAAACAGATAAGGGAAACACGCGCGTGGAGGATAAGTTCATATTTTGGGACTTAGCCATTTTTTGCACATGATGATCTATTTTTAGAGATGGCATACAGAGCACATAAACAAGGCAGAGACTTATGTGCCACACATTGGCTATTTTTAGAGGATCGACTACAAAGCACTTTGCATAGATGCAGGCTAAGAATAGGTTTATCACTATCAGTTAACTAAAGGAAGTCTATTGTTAGCACACTTGCATGTGGGGCTATGATTGTAAAAAGCGCGTGGCTAATAATAGCATGTGACCTATTTTGGGATTGGATAAGTGGTGAAGGGAAAGTCCCCACCCTTATAAATATGTAGTGAACTACGTAGTAGAGATATATATGGATGAGAGAGAGAGAGAGATATATATATGTATGTATGTGTGCAAGACTGGATATGATGTATCAGATATACTGTGCATGATATGGGCATAGAATTCCATTACTGTAAGAAGCTTCTGTGTAATTTTCATATTTAATATAATGGAGGATATTGGCTGAATCTAAGTGTTAGTTCTATGTGTATTTGGATCTTGCATGTTCTTGATTTCATCATGGTTATTACTTAAGTATGTTCTCCCTTAGATATAGATCTGGCATGCTCTGTAGAATGATGTATTAATAATGGATCTGTATGTATTAAGTCTTCATCATGCTAACATCCTGCAACAACAACCCTAAAGAGGGACCTGGTACCTTTGCATGCTTTGGGTGAGTGCTCAGTCTAGGCTGAGTGATGTGCCAGCACGCCTAGGGTCTTACTGGTGAATTCTAGGCTGCATCATTGGTTCCATTGTCGGGACCTCTTTTTCAGTTGTTTCCAGGATGGTTCATGATGAAGACATACCAGTTGACTCTAGCAAGTGTTGAGGAGTGGATACATGACCTGGAAGAATAATACACATGAAGGTTCAACACTAGATCTGAGTTTAACGCATGCACTTGGGTGGAACAGAATTTGTATGATAGTTTGTATGAGAGCTTCTTTACTATTTTACTGGTAGATTTGTATGAGTGGCTGGTTGCATATGCATCTAAATAGAATTTGAGGTACCACACACTGGTTTGGACACAAGAAGAATTTTAAACTCTCTATGATGCTGATTTTATTTGGACTCACAGCTGTGGATACGTGGTTCCATGGTGTTTTGAACAGTTATATTTTGGAGTATTCAATTTTCACTTATTCTTGCTTAGAGGTACCTGAATTCCAATTTTTACGGTATCCCACGGGAGCTTACTCACAAGGCATTCCACTAGCAATCAAGATCTTGATGGTAACCCTGAATTTGGAAGAAAACCTATGGCTAGCTAAACCCCACCATGCATGGGGTAGGAACAGGACCGGGGAAAGATGATGGACTTAGCAGTGGAAAGGAAGAGGGAAGAAAGGTGGCTTAAGTATAATGAGGCACGCGAGAGGGAGATAGAGAAGCAACGTGACATTGCAGAGTGGATGGTGTTGAGGAGAGAGATGGCTCGTGAAGGATTTGAAGCTCACGTAGAAGACATGGAGCCAGAGCATCAGGAACTCCCCCATCTGGGAAAGCATGATAGGGAACCCTCCTCAGCCTCACAAGGGAGTGTGCCAGCAGAGATGACCTGGGCCATGGGTGTGCATCTGAACCTACCTGATAACCTAGCCCTTGCACTTGGTTTTCCAGTATCTAGTACAACAAGTAGTCAACAAACTAATTCAATAAGTAAGAGAGCAGGAGTAAGTCAGAAAGTAAGCACATCAATGGCAGGGCAAACAACTTCATTATTGTTTTGGGGGTACATTTTCAGGTGTATCATCCACACAGAATACAAGTGCACCAATTTTGGATTCACTTCTGGAAGTGGAACTACTTCACAGACCATGTTAGGGTTCAGTATAGTACTACTGTTGGGAGCACATGGGAGTACGTCTTATGGTCCTATCCCAGCTACAGGTGGAGGATCAGGAGGTATAGGTGGTTCTAGTTCTAGTGGATCTTTTGGTTCTGGAGGTAGAGGAAACACAGGAGGTTCTGGATCAGGTGGGCAAGGTCCGCAACAACCCCAGAATATTTACATGGAGATGTCTCTTCATCTCCCAGAGTATAGAGGCATAGAAGATGTTGTTGAACATGTGCACATGTGTGAAATATTATGGCATGCAAAAGGGATCATGGCTTCTGAGCATAAGGCAAGCCAATTTTCTACCACATTACAGGGACGTGCACATAGTTGGTATAGGAAGTTTGACCCTGATCAAACTTGCGTGGATTATGCAGCATTGAAGGATGCTTTCTTAAAAGAGTTCTATATCCCAGAATTTGAGCAGAAGAGTATAAGTGCACTCAAGGATATCAAACAAGGCACTACTGAGAGTGTACGTGAGTATGATGCCCATTTTAAAATGCTTCTATCTAAGATCTCTTATGATATTCATGCAAGCCAGCATGCACAATGGTTCATTGGAGGATTGATTACACCATTTAGAAGGGCATTGTCACATAATACATACACTGATCCATGTGAAGCATTAGAGGTAGCTCTACATGCTGAGGTAGTTGGGAGTATTGACACTGGCATTAGCCCATTCATAGAGGCACATATTGTAGCTATGGTAAAGTAGTTAGAGAAACTATCGTAAAATTCAGCACATGAAACACTGCTCAGGGATTTGGTGTACAGATTGTGAAGTGGAAGGTCACACCAAGGATAGTTTCCCCCACAGATCCATACATTCATTGTTGTTAGACTGTGAGATCTGTCATTTGAATCATGATGCTAGCCACTGTCCTTTGTTACAGTGCACGATAAGGAAGAATGTATCCTGCTATTGTAAAATTTTCTGGTCCATGACCCATGATACTGAAGATTGTAGATTGATTGGTCAGATCCATGATGCCATAGACATTGGTGTATGACAGACAAGTGTAATGGATAATTCTAAAAATAAGAATGAGCACTAGGATCTGGATCACATTCAAGCGCACTATGATAGGAATGAGGGGCATTTTGAAGGAGGTCATGGAAGAGGATGTGGTTATCGAGGTGGATATGGAGGATGAGGCCATGGTGGAGGAAGAGGTGAGTTTCCTCATGGAACATGTTATACATGCGGGTCTCCTGACCACTATAGGCACGAATGTCCCCAGAATATTACATGTTCTTTCTGTGGAAAGAATCATAGCTATGAGGAGTGCCCAGACTTGTATGAGCATCTTAGTAAGAAACATAAGTAGGAGAACAAAGGCACAAGGATGGTTAGAATCCAGCGCATGTGTGGAAAATCAATAGATGCCCAAGTTATCACCAGAACCTGATGCTTTCACCATGAAAATTACCACACGAGCTAAATCGGTACACATAAAAGAGGCGTTGCAGCAGAAGCCTACAATCATTAAGGAGGAGGTTCTGCATGCAAGGTACCCAGATCCTGCTCATCAGAAGGAGGTCTATCAAGAGACCATGGAGGTCCTTTGAAATCTTCAAGGTGAAATACAGTGTCTAAAAGAGAAATCACAGAAGATAGAACATAAGAAGGAAGCAGGGAAGGCCCCATCTGAGATGGATGACATAAAAGAAGTATGCAAAATGTTGCACCAGGAGAATATTATTCCATTATTAGGGAATTGGTTGAAGGGGAACACTCCATGCACAAGTACTGAGAATGAATGACAGATCCTGCATGCAAATCTTCCCCCTGATAGCATTGACTATGACAAGGAGATTACTCTGAATGTTGTTGTGGATGGATGGCTCTTGAGCAATATCTTGATTGATACAGGTGCGGAAGTAAATGTTCTTACATTAGATGCATGGGTGCAAATGGGGAGACCTCCATTACAACCATCATATAATGTGTTGTTTATGGAAAATAGGACTAAGGCCACTCCCATAGGAGTTTTGAAGGATGCATCTATAACAATACAAGGGGCCAAATTCACTGGAGATTTTGAGGTATTAGCACTCACGGAAGTAGATAACTTTCCATCTTTACTTGGGTGCCCTTGGTGTTATGCAAATAATGTTGATTTAAGGTTCAACAAAGGATACATCAGTTTTGAAAACAAGGAGGAATGAGTTGTAATCCCTTTAACAGATGGAAAATCTACACCGTATGTTGAGCCTTTGAGTGAGGAGGACTTAAACAGAATTTATGTGCACACTATTCAAGACCCAGAGGTCATTGAGCCATCAAAGGAGGGCATCCTTCAGTGGGAAGACTCTCAATCTATTAGTGATACTACGAGTATTGCTTGTGATAATTGGGCTCATGGTACTTATGAACTAGTAGGGCACGAAGTAAGAAGCATGATTGCATGGAAAAATGGACTTCTCTCTGTTCAACGAATAGGTAGCTCAATACCTTGGTATACTGGGGTGGAAGATCTTCCAGTATTCTTGCAAGCCATGGAAGCACAGTGGACAGACCAAGTTCAGAGAAGGAACATGTTAGCATATACCCTGCGTGGGACAACAACGCGCTGGTGGGTGGTTCACAGAGATAATCTTATGGAATGGAATGAAATCAGGATCTAACTATCTACTCAGTTCTTTAGGAGAAATGCACCTACTCAGATCTGCACTTATCATGGTAATCAACCTGTTCAGCATCACATCCAGCAGTGTGAGAGACTCTGGACAGAGGGACAGGAAGCATTACCACCTTCACTCTGGGTGCATAAATTATATTCCACCCTACAAGGATGTGCACACACTTGGTATGTATATGCAGAGCTACATAGAGAAACTAGAAATTGGCAGAATTTGATTACAGGAATGATCCAGACCTTTGACTACTTCTCTTCCAAACCTCCAGTAGAAGAGGCATTAAAATTTGTCAAGTGCTTAACTATGGGGGATAGTGCAAAGGTGGAAGAGCTCATTCAGGAATTATTTGGTGAAACAGAGTCAGGAGCACATTTTGAAGAAGAAGAAGAAGACATGGACTCCATACTACTAGAACGTGCTTTCCTTGAGAAAGAAAAAGGAAAGATGGTCTACATAGTGGATGATGAGGAAGTTGAAAATCTGGATGTCGATCATTCACAAGGAATGCAAGGTCTTGGATAGTGCAGATAAGGATACACATGCATATCATGAACCAATGAAGACAAAGAAAGTAAATATAGGGTCAGAGGCTGAGCCTAAGGAGGCCATAATTGGAGACTATTGGTCAGACTCGGAAGTGGCTAAAATTATTGAGTTATTACGGGATTATCAGGACTTATTCCCTCGGGGGTATCATGAACTTAAAGGCATGCATGAATCACTAGGGGAGATGAAGATAAAGCTTAAAGAAAGTGTGCACCCAGTTAGAAAGAGACCTTATAGAATGAACCCTAACTTGTGAAAAAAGGTAAAAGAAGAGATTGATAAAATGTTGAAGTCAGGAATCATTCGACCCCTGGACGAGTCAGAATGGGTTAGTCCAATGGTGATCAGTATCAAAAAGGATGGACAGATTAGAATCTGTGTGGATTACAGGGAGCTGAATGTTGCATGTGTGACAGACCCATTTCCTATGCCATTCACTGAGGAAATACTGGAAGGCATGGCAGGGCACGAAATCTATTCATTTACAGATGGGTTTTCTGGGTATCATCAGGTTAGGATTGCCCAGGAGGATCAGGAAAAGACAACTTTTACTACTGAATGGGGCAGTTTTTCCTATACTGTGATGCCCTTTGGACTGAAGAACATAACTGTTGTATTCTCATAGATAGTGGTTCAGGCATTCAAATATTTTATTCGTAACTTCTTGCAGGTTTATTTAGATGATTGGACAGTATATGGGCTTGTTAAAGATCCTTGTGACAATCTGTGCTTAATATTTGAATGATGTAGATAGTTAATTATCTTGTTGAACATCAAGAAGTGCATATTTTCTACACCATTTGGAATAATGTTAGGTCACATAATCTGCAAGGAGGGTTTTAGTTGATCCAGCTAAGGTTGCAGTCATTCTAGGCCTAGAAGCACCTACCAGTCAGAGTGAGGTGCGTGGATTCTTGGGTCACACAGGGTATTATAGAAAATTCATAAAGGGATATGCCAAAGTTTCCACACCTTTGGAGGAGTTACTGAAAGGAAAAGGTACATTTTATTGGGGAGAACCACAGCAACGCACATTTGAGATATTAAAAGAGAAACTTACTACCGCACCTATTCTGCATTTTCCTTCATGGGATCAACCATTTCATGTACATGTGGATGCCTCTGGCATGACCATTGGCATGGTGTTAGCTCAACCTGGAGAAGGTATTATAGATCATCCTATCTATTTTGCTAGTAGAAAGTTGACTCCTGTAGAACAAAATTACACAACTACAGAGCGCGAAGCTTTGTCAATGATCTATGCATTACACAAGTTTAGACAGTATCTTACTAGCTACACCATTTGTATTCTATACAGATCACATGGCATTGAAGTATTTGGTAAACAAACCCATTTTACAGGGGCACATATGTAGATGGGTACTATTATTTCAAGAATTTGATTTCACAGTTGTGGTAAAACTAGGGAAAAGTAATTCTGGACCAGACCACTTGTCTAGAATACATTCAGGAGAGGAAGCACAACCAATTGAAGAAACCATGCTAGATGCACAGTTATATAGGTTACAACGCACGCCATCAAAATTAGAGGACATTGTTATCTTTCTACGGACTGGTGTGGCACCAGAAGGAATGAAGGCCTTAGAAAAGAAACAACTTGCTATACGCACGACACCTTTTATGTTGATCAGCGGTGACCTGTACAAGTTAGGCAGAGATGAAGTATTGCATCATTGTGTATTGGAGCATGAGCACATGGATATTATGGAGGAGGCTCATGGTGGTATTGCAGGTGGCCACTATGCAGGTGATGCTACTATGCAGAAGATCCTACTCACTGGATTATGGTGGGAGACCCTGTATAAATATTGTAAGGCATATTGCAAGGCATGTGATCATTGTCAGCATCTAGGAAAACCAGGGAAAAGAGATGAGATGCCTTTAAGACCTATTTCTAGTGCAGAACCATTTGAGAAATGGGCTATCAACTTTGTAGGACCTATTTCACCAGCCACGCATAGGACTGGATCACGCTACATCATTACTTGCACAGATTATCTCACAAGGTGGGCAGAAGCAACACCTACAAAGGATTGTACAACAGCTACAACAGCTAGGTTTCTATGGGAAAATGTTCTTACAAGGTATGGATGTCCTTTAAGTTGACAAGTGATAGGGGCACACATTTTTTGAATGAGACAATCAGGATATTATTAGATGAGTTTATGGTTGCACACCATAAGACTACACCTTACCATCCTCAGGAAAATGGAACTGCTGAGGCTTTCAACAAGATTTTGAGCCAGACCTTGACAAAAAATTGTGATGTTGGAAGAAAGGATTGGGATGATAAAGTGTCTTTTGTACTTTGGGCATATAGAACAACTTATAAGAGGTTGAACAAAGCCACACCATTTCAGTTAGTGTTTGGCACAAAAGCCATTCTTCCTATGGAATTCATGTTACCTTCTTTGTGTATCGCGTGCACTGGAGGTCTAGCTGATGAGAAAGCTTTAGAAGAACGGATTGAAAAGATAATCAAGCTGGATGAGTGATGAGCCATAGCACGTTGGAGTCAGAAGCAAGAAAAGGCCAGGCAGAAAGCATGGCATGACAGAAACATAAGGGATAAGAAGTTTGAGATTGGACAAATGGTGCTTCTCTATGACTCTAAGTTCTTGCGCCATCCAGGAAAACTTAAGGTACATTGGTTGGGGCCATATGTTATCACTTACATCCTTGAAACAGGTGCTTTCCAGTTAGAAGCACTTGATGGAACACGGCTACCCAGTTACTTTAATGGGAGCAGGATGAAGCCCTACTATAAATAAGTCTTCTTGGTGTTTGTAATAAGGTAGTGTTTCCATTTAGATTAGGTTTTCAATTATGTATTTCCTTAATGTATTTCCTTCTTTGTCACTATGCTTTGTCAATTTAGTTGTTGTTCTTGTGTAATAAGCACGTTTGCACATGAAGCTAATTACTATTTGAAGCATTTTTATGCACAGAGGACTACACATACTTTTAGTGTGGGGTGGTTGTTGATATCCAGGTACAAGACTATTGGAGTTGAAAGGTGAAAGGAATAAGCTGCTACGGGTGCTATTCAAGTTAAAGGATGTTAAAAGATTGATTCTAAAAAGTGACCAAAGATGGAGATGAATGAAGGGACAGTATAACACGAGGTAAGCGAAGGCCATAACAACTACCAGTGGAAGGTGCAGTGACAAGGTACTCGGTGCAAGGAAGCATGCTGAAGAGAAGTTTGTGACCAGAGGGTAGGAAGGCACACTAGAAGGTTATAGCTGGGGCACAAAGATGTACCACATGGAAAGAATGAAATTGGTCAATAAATGAGAGGACATTTGGTAGGTGAAGGAGCAATAAATGCATCAAAAATTTGAAAATCTATATAAGGATGGGATGCGAGTTCATTCTTACCATTGCGATTAAGAGAATTTGAAAAGAGCTAAGTGTGAAGAGCCAAGAAATCATGTTGAGGTGCGAAGAGTGTGAAACCAGACGTGGAAAGGAGGTTTGTGCAAAGGAGAAGCTTGTGTTCCCACAGGAGAAGGGTTTGAGTGAAGCAGATGCATTACAAATGAGCTAGGGCACATGATTTCCACTAGGGCATGGAGATTTGAGCTAGGGTTTGAGTTGCACATTGCAGAAGTCAAAAGATGAGTATTTTCAGAGGATTGCAGGGTAGAAATGGCACCAAAGAAGGTAGCTGCAGCAGGAGTTAAGGGAAAGAAGAAGGTGGTCATGGAGGAAGAAGAAATGACCCCTGAGAGAAATTTTTCAGAGATGCAATATCCAGAGGGGGTTATAGTAGGCCAGGAATGGGATTCCCACATTCAGAGAAGCAAGATAAGTGAGTACAACCATCATACCATAGAAAACAAGAAGGAGCTGGATGCACTGTTGAACACAAAGAAAAATAAGCACACGTCGGAGGACATGTCCAGTCTATGATGACTGGGGAGAAGTTATTGAAAAATATTGGAGTATATCAGTTATACGAGCTCCCCTACTTTGGAAAATATGAGCCCTTGTACCAATGGCTCATGAGTAGAGTACACAAAGACTTCTTCTACTTTGCAGGATGCAGAGTAAGGATTTCAGCCACTGATCTCAACTGTGATAGGCTTGAAGGGCATAGGTGAAGACCTCAATGGGGACTTAACAGACAAGGTGAAAATTCTAGAGACCAGGAGGGAGCTGGGGTACACCAAGGGTCTGTGTGGCATGGACATAGACAAGCTGAAAAAGTACCCAGTTGTGCAGGCAGTTGTGCACACCTTGTGACAAAACTAAATGACCAAGAGAGGTGGTCACAAGTGAACACCATGTGGCTGCACATGTTGCAAGGAAGATGTCTGAAGGGGTAGTATACAACATTTCAAATTACATTGCAGAAACTATCATCGAAGAAGCACGTTCAGGAGGAAAGATCAGTTTTGGGGCTGTTCTGTTGTCTCTGGTATTCATGGAGATCGGGGTACCTGATGGACCAAAGGAGAAGATCTGGGAGTATCCCATGGAGAACAAGTCACCTGCAGAATGATTCAGCAAGTACTTGTGTGAAGGATCGATGACCGAACCAGTCAAGCAGAGGGCTGAGAAGTGGTATGATAGGCTCCACATGATTTGAAGAGGAATGGCACATCCCCAAAGAATTGCCTTCGGTGGTGGGTAAGGCAGTACAGTTTGTAGTATACCAGCATTTTTGCATCACATGATTTGTGATGAAGGATGGGGCTTGGAGCCCATGGTGCAAACTACCGTATGCCTTCACAGTGAGGTATTTTCAGGCATCAGTTCATAGGTTCTCAGATGCACACCACCTAACATTCAATGCAGACAAGGTAGACTGTGACTACCACACACTGAGGAAGAAGTATGTATATCCAGGACGTAATGCATATATTGAAAGGCTCATCTCAGATGTGTTGAGCATAAAGCCAGTAAGTTTGGTTGTTGGAGACATTGGAGCAGCACTTGTGTACCTCCAACTGAAGCCCAAGCTAGAAAACAACAAGTATGTGGAAGATGAGTTCGCACTCCCAGGGCCACCGAAGGGTAAGCATACCATGGAGAACATTCCAGTGCCTAAGCCCACAGAGACAATCAAAGTAGAGGATGAGGAGGATGAGCATGAGGATAGTGGTGGTTTAGAGCATAGGAGGAGGCAACCATCAGATAAAAGAGAATCAGAGCATGACTACACCAACTCATGGGCAGGAAGAAGAAGAGGATCCAGAAGTAGTTCAAGGAGAGCACCACTTTAAAAGAGTATTCAGGAAAACAAGGACTCAAGGTGCTACTCCACAATCAGTGCGTAGGTCACCTCGACTATCTCCACAGAAGGAGACAACTGAGAAAAGGAGAAGGAAGTTGAAGTTGGGTGAAGAGGTGGAGGAATCTAAGGAAAGCACGCCAGGGTCTCCTACACCACCTGAATATGAGGAGGAACCACAGAGCAGGGAGGAGCCACAAGAGGAATCAAAGGATGAAGGAATGAAGGATGGAGAGGAAGGAGAAAAGGAGACAGCAGAAGCCACACATGAGACTGCTCGGGGTATGTCAGAACAAACTCCAAATCTTGAAGCTCCAGTTCCTAAGGGGCCTAGAACAAAGAGAATGAGTGGAGAACACAGTGCACCAATCATGGGCTACATTGAGGACATAGGTAAAATTGTCCGCACCCATTTCCAGAGCACTGTGACACAAAAGGAGTTATTTGGCTGGGAGTTGATGGATGAAGATATGGCAACCATGCACACAAGGAAGCAACTTTCATGGTCGATGCACACACATATGGATGAACCAGACTTTGATGTGTGTGAGGAGTCATGTGTGTCAGGAGGTTGAAAAAGACTCCCCAAGCTAGACACATAACAGTAAAGCCTACTGTTATGTCTGATGAGCAAGTAAGTAATGCATTGGTAAAGGTCTCCACAGAGGTGGCTCACAGGAACATGGATAAGGCTGCAACCATCAGGGCTGCGAGGGGAAATTAAAAAAAAAGGATGTAGAAATAGCATGCCTGATCTAGGAAAAGGACTTGGAACAGAAGAAGAACCATGCCTTTATCAGCATGGTAGAGACTATTGGGGACCATGTACTGAAAGTGCGCCCACATCTAGAGTCAAAGGTACCAGAGCAATTTCCTTCAGCAATGCACTATGTCAAGACTTTGGTGGATTTGGTACTTGAAGATGAAACCATGTGAATGCCAACACCAAAGAATCCTGAGCAAGAGGCAGAAAGGGAAAGGGCTGCAGTGAAGAGAAATATTTCATCTTACGAAGGACTGCTGCAAGCACTGTGGGAAGAACTAAAGAAGGCAGACCAAGCCTTGAACATCTGTACAGCTCCAGAGGTGCTCATCAAAATAAAAACCCTGGAGGAGGACAATGAAGTCTTGAAAGTGATGAAGGATGATACATTGGGCCACATAAAAAGATTAGCACTTGACAAACAGAAGCGCGAGGCCCTTGCAGCAGCACAAGAACCACACAAGGATCTTTAGATGAGCTTGGGAAACTCATCACGCAAAAGATGGATTTTCTAGAGGGAAGGATGACTGCAATGTCCAGCATTGTGTTGGTCTTGCAGAATGAGAAAGGAGAGATTGCACAAGATGAACTGGAGTCCATTGTTGTGGACATTCCAGAAAAAGTAGAGGAAGCACTCATTGAGTGGCAGACCTTGGAGGCCGAAATAAAGGAGGAATATCCCGAATTAATTTTTCAAGTTGAAGCAGGATGAAGCTGCAGAGTAACATCATTCTTTTATGCATATAGATTCATTCTTATTCTTTCCATTCAGATTCTTTAATTCATTTTTGAGACAACCATTTCCGGGGTGGCAATACAATTAGTGTGGGGTAATGTTGAGTAGAGAATACTTAACAAAAGGCACACAAGAGGTCCACGTGGGAAAATAGGGCATGTTCAAAGGCACGAACAGATAAGGAAAACACACGCGTGAGGATAAGTTCATATTTCAGGACTTAGCCATTTTTGCACATGAGGATCTATTTTTAGAGATGGCGTGCAGAGCACACAAACAAGGCAGAGACTTGCACGCCACACATTGGCTATTTTTGGAGGATCGGCTACAAAGCACTTTGCATGGATGCAGGCTAAGAATAGGTTTATCACTGTCAGTTAACTAAAGGAAGTCTATTATTAGCACACTTACATGTGGGGTTATGAATGTAAAAGACATATGGTTAATAATAGCATGCAACCTATTTTGGGATTGGATAAGCGGTGAAGGGAAAGTCCCCACCCTTATAAATATGTAGTGAACTGTGTAGTAGAATGAGATATACATGATGAGAGAGAGAGAGAGAGAGATGTAGATGTGTGCAAGACTAGGGTATACTGTATCATGCTGTGTGCAGATCTGTATGGGCATAGAATGCCATTACTGTAAGAAGCTTCTGTGTAATTGTCATATTTAATATAATGGAGGATATTGGCTGAATCTAAGTGTTAGTTCTGTGTGTATTTGGATCTAGTATGTTCTTGATTTCATCATGGTTATACTTAATTCTGTTCTTCCTTAGATATAGATCTTGACATGCTCTGTAGAATGATGTATTAATAATGGATCTGTATGTATTAAGTCTTCATCATGCTAACATGCCTTCTTTGTTATATGTTTTCCTGAATCTCTCCTTACTAACCTTAGGTACCCCTATGGACCTTATACCTATTTCAATAAAGATATCCTTATGGATACATCTCCTCCACTCCATCACAAATATTACATGTAGGGAAAAAATATGCATGTTCAACTAATTTTCCACCTGGGGGGTTAACTAATGAATTCATACCATTTTTATAACCACTTAAAAGTGAACTAAACTTTGAATGGGTCCCATCCAATCACACTTTTATTCTAGAACCAATTTTCTCTTCTTCTTAAAAAAAAGACCATAATCTTAAACCCTTTTTCCTCCCTAACCCAAATTCCTTCCCAAAATACCAATGACTAAGATTCAAATAAATTTGCACTCCCTTAAGAGTATCTACCAATTAATCAACTAATCCCACTCCATGATCTCATCAAAAACCTATCATTAGATACCAAGTTCCATTGGCAATAATAAGTCACCTAAAATAATCAAAATTGGTCACACACCATCCATTCCTATTATGTGTATAAAACTTTCAATTAATACAATGATTTTATAATTCATGCTGAAATATGCTTAATACATGTCAATTTAAGAAACTATGAAATAAATAAGACACCACTTAGAATGGATGTTAAATCCTCACCTATGAAGGTTGGGATAATAGAAAATGAAAATATCACAAAAAATCCTATAAAATTGTATCTTAAACCCAAACATTGGGTAAGGCGAATTTTAATCAACTTTTCAATCACCTTACTATAATGAGAAACTATAGTTTTATTCATAATTTAATATATTTTTCAATAATTATGATTTAAAACTAAGACAAACTATTCTAATAGTCCTAAATCATGCTACTCTTACTTTTTCCAAAAAAAATCCAATGACAATTTGATAAAATGTAATTAGGATTTTAGGGTTAGAGAGAGTAACCAGATTATATAGATAAACTACATGAGGAAGTGCTCAAAATGTGTATATAATAGGATAAAGGCGTCACTAATATGTTTATAAAATATCTCGATATGAAACCTAATGCAGGATAGTTTCATGGGAAGAAGGATACCTTCGGCATTGAAACCATCTCAGGGGCTACAAACCTATCTTCTAGGGATACACAACTAGCTTGATTGATGATCCTATTTGTGTGTGTCTAGAGATATGTTTTTGAATCAATAATTGTGTGATATATATGATGTGATGTGCTATTGATTCTCATTTTCTTGCAACCCTAAACTTTGTTCTTGAGACCTAGAAAGGGATTAACAATGACTAGGTTAGCCTACTTCACCACATTCCTACTCATCTAATGAGTGTTGTAATACATATCACTACTCTAAATATGTATCAAGCCACATGTATTTCTCCTAAAACTATGATGTTATTCACATGAAATAGAATAAATAATAAATACAAAGAAGTCAATTTGGCCCTCACACTTGGAAAAACATACTTGTACTTTATATTTTTCTTATGGTTGGTCTAGGGTAGAAATATAGAGGAATTCATATCTTAGTAGCTCATTGTTGTGATGATTTTTGTAAGGAATTAGATGCTTTAATACATTTTATTGTCCTTATTAGAGTGAGATATTAGAGGATCACTTAGATGCCCCTATTGAGTTAGGGTATGTTTGTATTTATATGTGTTCATTCATATGATTGCCTACTCTATCAACACAAATATACCACTAAGTCCGATTAAGCTAATTTACCCTTTTGAAAAAAATCTTGTTACAAGTGCAAAGGATGTGACTGCAGAAGTTAGATAGGTTTGTGGTTTAACCCATCCAATACCTACAAACCTATCTAAGGTGTGAAAGAAATTAGTTATGAGACATGTGGAAGTTTGTATTGATGTTGTTTAACATATGTAATGATTCTAGAGGAGTTGAGCTAGAAAATAGCTATTGTCTAGTGGAACTTGGGTAAGGGATACAGAAAAAGGGTGCCTTCAATTAGTAATTTTATATATAAATGGATAAATGTTGAAAAAAGTGTCAATATCATATTATCATGTGCTCAAACTAGATTTTGGGTATCATAATTTATCCACCTTTTAATCGAGTATTGACAAATACTTGACAAAAATAAAAAGCAAACCTCACACCTTGATCATAGAGTGGTGGTGTAAACTTGTGAATGTATTTGAAAATATATATGAAACGTGAAATCACATGGAAAATATGTTTGGATCAATGCTTGATAATGATGTATGTAAATTTGTTAATTTTTTGAAAAAACTATGTATTTGAAATGCTTGAAATAAAGTGAAATGTGCACAAGAACAACTACACCTTATTGCTCATGTTGAATGTCCCCAAGTTTGTTAAATTTTAAAGGCGTCAAGGAGCTTTCCCCAATGAAACATGGGTGCTATCATATTTCTAATAATATTTATTTACCAATGGTATGAAACTTCTTGTTGAATTATGTGAACTACTTTTCCTTTTTTGTAACATAATCTAGCCTTGTCAATGACATTTAAACAATTTGAAAATAAAATATTTCCTTTTCTATGGCTCAATATAGCTTTTCTAGTATCATTTGTTGTTTTTAATAATATAATATTTCCTTTCCTGTAACCCAATCTAATCTTTTTAGTATCATGTCATATCATAGAAGACCAACTTTGTGGGTTGTTAAGGTTGATTTTTTAATTATGTGTGTGTGATAAGACTGTTGAAACTCTATGAAAAGTGAATATCTATATTATGGACTATGTGAAATGTCATTAATCATATTTGAATATGTGTACTATCAATTGAAACCTGAGTGAAATTTTGAAAAAACCCACAATATGCCCCTCTTTTAAGGTGAGGGATGTCATTATGTGTCACTCAACTCAAAAGAGAAAACATGGTCAATTATATCATGTAAAAGACATATAGAGATAAATCATATAAAGCATGTGTACTAAACATGGTTGCATAAATCAACTTATGTAGGATATGATCATTAGAGAATAAGTAAATGATATGTGTCATCTCAAGAGTAATCATATTATGAACATTGTTAGAAATCCATACAAATCAATAGCTAAAGTGTAACAATGAAAATAAGAGAAGTATGCTAGCATACAATGATTATACACCAAAATATATATTAGAATTCATAACATGACATGATAATACATGGCACAATGGGCCCTCCACCAGAATTTTGATGACACAAGCAACATGATATCATGATGACATGATGACTTGACCAATATTGATGTTAGTATAATCACATAAGAATAATATAATCATGAAATCTATAGTAAAAAATTATCATACACATTTTATAACATATATATGTCATACAATATAGATCAAACACGTGTCAAAAAAAGATCAAGCATGTGTTAAACATTATAGGTAAGGTATGACATACAATAAGCAAATAATAATCACACTAGATAGTAAGCACGTCATAGAGTAAGAAAGTATTGTAAAATAAACATGAAGTATACATGAGATCCCAAAGTATACATTAATCAAATAAGTATATGCATGAACACGTGATAAATCAATGTATAAATACATCATAAACATTAAAAAAGTAACATTGAGCATACAAATTCATTATAAATATATAACCAGCGTAATATATAAAACACAATAAAGTGCCTAGAGTAAAACATGTGTCATGAACTATAATAAGACATATACTAAATAATTTTGTATCACCAATAGATGGGAGTGCAAAAGTTACAACCTAAAAAATTATCTATGTAAGATGCCTTTAGTGTAGGCATGCCCCTAATGTGGAAGGCTTCTCCTGAGTGTAGGACTTAGAAAATCATGAAGCATATATGTATGTGTTTATGGAAAAGGTCATTCTTGTAGCCAACTCATGTCTACCATCAAAATCAAATTCATAGAGAAGTAGATATGTAAAGTGCTAAAACATGATAACATCATTATCTAAGTCTATCTGATAACAAGGTGAGTCACATACATGACTTGGTGTTGTATTTTTGGAATATGTGAATGCTTTTGTATTTGTTTGAATAAATTCAAAACATGTTAGGGCCCTTAAGCCACAGGTTTTAGATGATAAAATGTTGGGGATTGGATCTTAAGTAACTATGATTCCCTCAACAATCACATCAAACCCTTAAGTAACTATGAGAGTGTGTACATGCAATTCATGGGTCATAAGTAGTCATAGAAATCGGTGGCCTCTACTGTGTGTCAAAAGAGTTCATTGATGTCCCACATGGGTCATACTTACATGATTGTAGTAAAACTAATGTGTGTCATGCATGACTAGGTAATATTAGCTAAAATCAAGGAGGAAATGCTATCAAAGATTGATAAATACTTATTAGTATTGGTGATTATTGTGGGATCTATCTAGGAATATAAGCAAGTATATGTCAAGGATGAGGCTAAATTGGTTACAAAAGTTTCACACATGAGTGTGATCATATAGGTTGGGTTGAATTTTTGGTAGACATTGTGATATGAAAAATGGTGGGTCAAATGGAATACTTATATGGAACATTCAAAATTATGACCATGTTGTTGTTTATAATTTTTGCAAATTTGAATGGATCTCTCCCCATGTCTACTTTTCATGTGAAATATATCATTAGCAAATAGTTTTAGGAACCATATGGCTATCATGTGATGTTATATTCATAAAGGTAATTTGATTTCCCCATTTGAGTTTAGTTTTTAGCCATGAAAGCTATCATCATACGTATTATACCGTATGCATCTAAAACAATGTATTAAGGTTCAATAAGAGTTGTTATAACACATATTATTTTGTTATTTTAATTTTTAATCATTGTAATCAAAATCATATGTATATGAATAGGATCACAAATGACTAAAGGACTATCAAGATCACTCGTATCAACATGATCACATTAGATTAAAGGATCAATCAAAATGTCATCACTCTTTATAACATGTGTGTCAACATGATCACCAAGGATTAATATGAATGTCATAACTTAGTATTTCATGTGTTTCAAAATGATCACTAATAAATAAAGGATCCTTGGGTATAGTAGACACAAAATCTATGCACTTGGGTACATTTCTAGGTCCTAAAGCATGCTAATGTATACATGATTCCTAAGCAAGAAAACTAGTGGTTGACAACTCCTTTTGGCCTTTTTTCTTTATCTCTTACACTTGCACTGGCCTTACACATATTACAACTCTCTTGCCAAAATTTGACTAATTTATCTTTTATGACCTCAGACACTAGTGCCTAGTTAGGATAAAAGTGCATAGGCGCTCATGTCCCTCCTAGGCACTCTTGACCTTCTTTATCTTATTTACCCTTTTGGGTCTCTTTTACTTCTTGGTCATCTTTTAGTACTTTGGGTCATCCTTTCAGTTGTCAATTACGAAATTCAAACAAGGGAATCATATATATACTTAGTTATTGCTCTCAAATAAAGGGGCCAAGCACTAAGAATTATCTATTATCACCTAAGCTTGCATTCAAAGGCACAAAGATCATTACAAAGCATCCATCTAGCACATCCATACAAGGGACAAGGGTTACATCACTTCTGCATACACATCATAGGAGGGGAAGTTCATTCTATTCCATCCCACACATTTGCATACTTGGAGTAATCTAGATCTAGCCCACTATCATAGTGAAACTTGCACAAGGGAAACCTAGGGCATCATTACACACACATACACAAAGAACTACATGGAATCTGAGATGTAGTGCAGTGCTCAGTCATAAGATCACTCTTCGAGTGATTGTCGGGGTCAGTCTGACTCCCCATTTTACATCTTATTTATTAGGTTTGATGTGGTTTGTGGGTATGTGTAACTAGGTATCTATTTTATAGGTTACAGTGTGACAATGACAACATTGGAGTCAAAATCAAAGTGACAAAAGAGATCAACAACGAAGCTCCTCCAACCTAGAAAATACCATAACCTAAGCACCTGAGTGGACACTAGCATCCAAAAAAATCACTAGCACCTGGGCGCTCTTGTGCTCCTGTGGGCACTTCTGTCCTGCACATTACTTGAGTTTCATAACTTGCATGAGGCTTGACGACACTATTTCTAGAATTGTTCCAACAAATTCCTAGTCCAGATCATCTCTAGATTGCACGAAATCAGCTAAGTCACCCTCTCTCTCCCTTTTGCTTAGGGTTTTATATCTTTGCATGCTTGTTACTTTTCCATGCACTGTATTCTATCACTTACATATCATTCATTACAGTAGTTACTCTGTGATTAGATTTAATTCAATTTAAATTAAATAAACCTGACCAATCCAACCTTGCCTTCTCACCATGCATCAGATCATCTCTCCTTTTGAATTTATGAACCAATCCTCTTACCCATCCTATGCCCCTACTAGGGTTTCTAACATGGCTACCACCACTGATTGTTTTATACAAGTATGTGCCCAACATCCTCCCCGCTTAAAACTACTAATGACCAATCCAACTATTAATGTGGTCATCACTCGACGTAATAGAAAACCCATGGCTCCACTCATCTCTATTCCACCGCCTATCACCTCTACAGTTCCTATTGACACCTTTAAAGGTTATGATATCATTGAGAAACTAAAGAATACACCTTCCAAAATATCTCTTTATGATCTTTTGTGAATGGCACTAGATTGTCATCATACATTAGAGGTTGCCCTCCATTCCATCCAGATTGCAAGTGACAATTCCCATGTCACCTTCACTCATCTAATTCAATCCCTCAAAAATTTACCACACACCATATCATTCAATAATGAGGATACCCCCCTACCACTGTTGGTGACCCTTTATCACCTTTGCTTATTGCAACTATTATTGGATTCCATTATATTAAGTACATATTAATTGACAACATCTCTAATGTAAATATATGTTCCCTCTCATTACTCACACTAATTAAGAAATTTATTATAATCTATAGATGCCAAATCCTAATTGCTTGTTCGTGGCTACACACATGCATCGGCAATAACCTAAATCTTTAAGCAAGTTGGACCAGAAATGTGAAACCCTAGTTGCAAACCCATTCAAGACTTAGCATATTTTGCAATTTGACGTGCCAAAGTACTAACTAGGACCCCACAAAGACCCAATAAATGCACATAGAGATTGAGAAACATATGTGTAATTTGACATCTATTAGTCCTGGACTTATTAGAAACGGGCCACAGCCACCTGTTCTATCATTTCCACTATTATGGGCCCTTGTGACTACTCTAATCCTCCATCCACGCTTGGACCTCTTCTCAATATCATTGAGAATGCTCCTTGTCCTTCACTTAATGTTTCACTGATATGTCGACAATGATGAGGTCGATGTTGTCGATAAGCTACCGATGAAAATTACACAACCTTAACTTAACTCCTAAGAGGTTGACAATCCTATTTAAAAGAAAATAAAACAAATGTTGTTCATTGGTCCTGGTTGAAAATATGAACTTAAACAACTTTTTCCCTCTATTACAGACCAATGTATTCCTGTGTTTAGGGAACTCTCCAACCATTGGACATCTAGTGGCTCTTGTGTTTATCTCACTTGAGTCAACTATGGTCCATAGCTAGATCCCTTCACATAGACCTGGGTGCATTCATACAATGAACTTCCCTCCTATGAAGTGTATGCCAGTCAATCCTATTGTCTTGACATGGATAGATTGCAACATGCTCTTGACATTATTTTGGATGCAACTTAGGTGGTGATAGTCCTGCTTAGTGCTTGGTCCCCATTATGATCACATAACTTATTATATTTATATGATTCTCTTGTCTTTGAATTTTATAATTAACCTCACAAACATCTCGACCTCTCCAAAAAGATAAGACTTAAACAACTAGAATCGACCCAAAATTGGTGAGTAACTCTTAAAGAGGTCAAGGGCCCCAATCATACTGGGGCACAGTGTTCCAATCTGGATGGTCATATTGTCCAAGATTGTAATGACTATTCCTTAGAAATACACAAAAGCTAAAGGATTGTAAGACACAAAATTGGCAACATAAAGAAAGTAAAAATGGCAAGGACATGGGTAATTATAATTTTCTTACTTAGGAATCATATGAATCAGTAGTATGCAATCATGACTAATAATTACCCTTAAGTGTGTGATTTTGTGTCATTGACAATTTCCTTGATGAATTTACTTAATTATTCATTCCTCTACCCTTGGGGGGTCTATTATTCCACTACATGTACATGCATCATCACCATTACTCTTGCCTTTACTTTAGACCTCAAACTACACTTCCCACTTTTTTTATTCATTGATACATCATTCAGTTCAACACTCTTACATCTTTAGTAGACCATTATACCATGTTATGCATGTGATTCACTTCTACAGTTCCAATGGTTAATACTTGACTGATGATGGTCCAATTCATATTTCTACTTGACCCCACCCATTCAAGTTTACACTTCATAGACCCAATGTTTCATGCTATACATCTTTCATCTACCTCAATTCCATACCATAATATCATACATATCGATGTCACACTCAATCCAATGGTTCATATTACTTTTCTACCTCATACACCTACCTCATTTATCACTTATGCACATGCCATGATCTAATTTCCCCTACCATCTACCTCCCTCTATCACTACCACTATTCCACCCTTTGACTACCTCTTCTAGTTCCTCTTCCACCACATGTCCTCCAATATCCTTGATCAATGCTACCCAACATGATAATGTTTCCACTCGATGATTTACAATGATGAGGTTGATGTTGTAGAGCTTACTTGATGAAAAGTTGTGCAACCTTAACTTCACTCCTATTGAGGTAAATGAATCCTATTTCCAAGACACCTTTGTTGTTATTGGTCCTGGTGAATATCAATTTAAATGAACCTCCTCCCTCTACTACCTTCATGATTCCTTTCCAAGGAATTTTCCATAGTATTATGTCATGCCACATCCTTACATCTCCCCGAGTCAACTCTAGTTCATGCTAGATCCCATCACATGACTATTCATACATGATTCTTATTGGCCTCATATTCTAGTCAATCTATACTTGCTTCCTATACATTTTTTACACACATGAAGGCTTAGCAATAATTAGGCTTCACCCTTGTTGATCTCCTCCCCCCCATTCTACCCACCTATATCAGGGATATGTACTTATTACTTACTACATATGGCCTCTGTGTCTTCATTTATCATTCTTCCTTACACATACATCTTTCATTCCTCTACACTCACCACAAAAATCTTGGCTCAACTACATTGGTGGCACTCTTGATCCCAATCATACTGATATCAAATTTACCAATGCCTTTTTCTGCATCTCTATTTGCAATGACTCTTTTCTTGGCTATACACAAAACCTAACTCATTTACACACTTGATTGTCCACAACCTCCTTTTACTAATGATAGAATATTATGGGTATGTATAATTTAACCTCACATAGGCTCACTTCATGATTAATGCCTCACACTATTGCCTATTATTTCTACTAATCCATACAATACCTTATGACCGCTACTAACACTGAATACCTCCTTGAGGAGTTCAAATGATTCCTCAATTACACACTTGGGGGGAATCGCATTTTTACCCCCTTCACATCTTACTATCACTAACATCACTCATACCATTTGCTACATTTCATGCTACACTTCTTGTCACCTTTCTAAACTCTTACATCTTTGGTATACCCATTTTACTATCATTACTTGATGATGCACTCTAGTGCTATGGTTCACACTTAGATGTTGAGGGAATACTTCTTCCATGAACCTCACATCATGATTCTCATTAATTTTCATTTACATCTCATAACATCGACTCTCACTGGGGACATTTGCTTATGCTACACTCATTTGCACGGTTCATCACTTTACTGTTGAGGGCTTCTTCCATGAACCTACATCATTACACTTCACTCTCACTTACTTCATTGATACATACTTTTTAGCATCTACTTCATCAACATAATACATTCATTACTGATGACACACTTTAGTTCTATAGTTCATACTTAACTGTTGAGGGAATAATTCTAAATGAAACTCATCTCACGTACATTCATTAGGGGAAACATGGCTCCTATCACCTTCACATCTTGCATATCACACCACACTATCACTTGCACATAACATGAGCATGTATCATGGTTGCATTTATCTTGTTATGGTTATATTATTTACATGATTACACTTTGTTTCTTATACTAGTTGGATTCTTAGTATGTCATTATCTTTTCTATATACACATGTGCATTCACTTGGTATTGAGGTAAATGCAGGGTCTTTACATGATTCTCCCCTAAATGATGAGATGATGCTTGACACTACTCTTTACCAATCCTTGAGGCTCTTGGGGGCATCACATTTGCCACTCTCATACTCTACACATCACAAGTCCTATTATTACATTATTACTACTTATTGTCACTAAAACTTACTTTTCAACTGATATATACATGCTTTTGACATACTATACTTATCTTTCTAACATGCTAATGGGTGCTTCATGTGTAGCATTTTCCTTGCATATTTTATACAACCATGGTTATCTGTCACTTGTTAACAATTGTTTCTATATTGTTTGCATCCATGCCCTATGTCATGATTGATCATTGTTGCTTTTGGTTTCTTCAAACATAATTGTCTTGTGACATTGTGAGTGATGTCCCATGTATTTGGGCCCACTTTTCACATCCATCTTATCTTCATAATTTTTTTGTTACATTGTCTTCTATTGCATGCTAGCTTTTTTACTACTAACACTTGTTAAAAGCCATATCTTTGTTTGCATGTGCCTTGGTTTCTACCATGCACATCCCCTACCCCTAATAGGTATCCACTCTTAGATATTTTATCAACTTTAGGTACCTCTCCTTTAGCCACATTCTCCTAAACCTCATCACATGCACCCCAAATGAGGGGGGCATCTATTTGGTGAACAAATCACCCTTATAATAGCTCAGAGCTCTAGTGTACAGATCAATACAATACAAAATTGACACAAGAACATAGTTAAAAGTGGTCAGAATCAGACTTGGACATAGATCACAGACACTAGCACCCAAGACAATAGTAGCAGTGGGCACTTATGCCCCCTATGGGCACTTGTGTCTTGGGGAAAAAATTGTCAGTTTCTCATTTCAACACAATCTCCAGTAGTTTACAGTACAGTTCTCTAATAGCAGGCACTTGCCTCTAGTTACAGAATGCATTCAATCAGTTACAATCAGTTACAACAAGAACAATAAGTTACAAATCAGGGATGTACCATCTACAGTGGTGCTTATTGGGAAACATCATGGAAGGAGAGAAAAACCAGACCTCTCTCCCCAACACTCTTCTCTTGGCATGAGATCGCCCAAAAAACTCACTCTTGGCATGAGATCACCCAAAAAACTCACTCTTGGCATGAGATCGCCCAAAAACCTCACCTTTGGCAACAAACATCAAATCTCAACATTAAAAAACCAGCAACATCTCCAAAGCAAACAAGATAACTTTTCTATCTCATACTCTCTTACACATCATGTGCACTCTTTCCTTTACACACTTTACACACTTATTTATACATGTTACTCTGATTTTTCATATACAAGACTTTGACTACTCTTTTGCTCTTCTTTTGCAGGTCTGTCCTTATGCAAACAAGAAACAACTCACATCAGCAAGCACAAGCTCCAACATATATGCTCCAACCCTAGGGTCTACCTCCCCTTCCTAGTTTCCACACTTCACATTACGATCACTTCATGCTTCACTTGTCCACTCGGCACACTATCGGCTACACTCTTCTCTATAGGATTACAAGGTATGCATCTTCTATCTACTTTATGCTATCGAGTATTCACTCAACAACATAAAGTGGGGGAAAATGTAGACACAAAATCTATGCACTTGGGTACATTTCTAGGTCCTAAAGCATACTAATGTATACATGATTCCTAAGCAAGAAAACTAGTGGTTGACAACTCCTTTTGGGTCTTTTTTCTTTATCTCTTGCACTTTTATTGGTCTTACACATCTTACAACCTTTCCGGAACTTGACTAATTTATATTTTATGGCCTCAACATAGCGCCTAGTTAGGAAAGAAGCACCCAGGTGCTCCTGTCCCTCCTGGGAACTCCTGACCTTCTTTATCTTTTCTTACCATTTTGGGTTTATTTTACTTCTTGGTCACCTTTTAAAACTTTGGGTCATCCTTTCAGTTGTCAATTACAAAATTCAAACAAGGGAATCATATATATACTTAGTTATTTCTCTCAAATAAGGGGCCAAGCACTAAACATTATCTATTATCACCTAAGCTTGCATCTAAAGGCACAAAGAGCATTACAAAAGCATCCATCTAGCACATCCATACAAGGGACAAGGGTTGCATCACTTTACATACACAACATAGGAGGGGAAGTTCATTTTATTCCATCTCACACATTTGCATACTTAGAGCAATCTAGATCTAGCATGCTATCATAGTGCAACTTTATACAAGGGCAACCTAGGGCATCATTACACACACATACACAAGAACTACATGGATTCTGAGATGTAGTGCAGTGCTCAGGTCGTAAGATCACTCTTTGAGTGACCTTCGAGGTAAGTCTAACTCCCCATTCTACATCTTCTTTATTAGGTTTGATGTGGTTTGTGGGTATGGTGTCTGGGTGCTCATGTTCTCCCATGGGAGCTTCTGTCCTACACATTACTGAGTTTTAGAACCTGTAGTGAGGCTTGATGACATTGTTTCTAGACTTTTCCAACATTTTCCTATTCCAGATCATCTCCAGATTGTAAGAAATCAGCTTAGTAACCATCTCTCTCCTTTTCACTTGGAATTTATATCTTTGCATGTTTTTTGCTTGTCAATTCACTATATTCTATCACTTTTATATCATTCATTACAGTAGTTACTCTAAAATAAAGGTTTGATTAAATTTAGATTAAATCTTTATGTCATAGTTTTAAGCATATTTTGGTTGTATGTCCAACACATTGTTGATAATTACAACATGCTTTGCCATAAAACTTTAGATGTTGCAGTCTATTTTTTAATGTGTGTTCAAGTAGTACTCATAATACTCTATGAGGAGTATCATACAAGCATGAAGTGGATTGGTTGGATATAAGGTTCTATTAGGTTGTAAATATATTAAGTGGTTAATTTTCTTAAATAACTACATTATTTGTAATTTGGTGAGTTATCTAGGGTTTGATAAGACCAACTCCCAAACCTCAGTTGCCAGCTATTTCTTAATATTATCAAAATATATGGGAGAATATACATTACTACTAGAAATTTTGTAATGTAAAGGACACAAAATCATAAGAGAGTTTTGTTAAAAATCCTATAATAAGAAAAATCAGAGAAATTAGACTAAAATATGAAACCCTATGTTGGTGTAGTTTGATAGATAAGTAGGTTTACCGAAATGTAATAAGAAATTAGAGTCTCATTCATAATTTAATATATTATATAATAATGATAATTCGTAACAAAGGCAATACTAAAAGTCCTAAATCATGTTACTCTTGCTTTTACCAATAATTTTTCCTATTAGAAATTGATAAAGTAGAATTAGGGTTAGATGGAGGAATCAGATTATGTGGATAGATTTCATGAAAAAATTCTTAGAATGTGTTCAAAAATAAATCAAGGTGTCATCAAGTTGCTTAGAAAATAGTTTTTCTTGAAACTCAATGCCAAAACTATTATAGGGGCTTTGGACCTATCTTTTGGGGATGTACACCTAATACGACTGATGTGATCTTATTTGCATGTGTATGGAGATATTATTTCAGGGTTTGTAATTTTTCAATGAGATATGGATTTTCTTTGTCTTGAAACCTATCTCTTATGTTTGATACCTGAAAAAGGGTTCACAATGATTAGGCTAGACTTCCTCGCCGCACCCTCATTGATGTGATGAGTGTTATGCTACATACCACTGCTACAAAGAGTCCGGATCAAACCACGTGAATTTATGTCAAACATACGATAAAATGTGTGTGACATAGAATAAAAAATAAATTTGGAGCCATTGATTTAGTCCTCACACTTGGAAAAACACACTTGTGCTTCAGTTTTTGCGCATGGTTGATGTAGTAAAACAGCATATATGACTTCAAATTTTAGTAGCTTGTTTTTGTGATGGGTTCTCTAATAAATTGGGTGCTTTGAGGATTCATTTTTACTTTCTTATAGTGGGAGAGTGGAGGATGATCTAGATGCCTTAATAATCTAGGGATGATGTGTATTTATATGTGACCATTCATATATTTTCCTACTCAACTAACTCAAAAGTATCACCTAAGTTTACTAAGATAAGTTGCCCTTTTGAAAAAGTGACTATTAGAAGTGCAAGGAATAAGTTTATGGAGATTGGACAGGTTCATGGTTAAGTTTGTCCTAGGTGTGAAGGAATTAGGTTTAAGACAAGTGGAAGTCTATATAGATATTTTATAGGATGTGTAGTGATTCTTGAGGAGTTGGAATAAATAATAAATGTTGTATAGTGGAACTTGGGTGTGAGATAGAGTAGGAGGGTGCCTTAAATTGATCATGTTATGTATAAATAGGATAAATGTCAGAAAAAGTGCCAAATTTCATATTTCCAAGCGATTGGACTAGATTTTGGGTACTAAATTTACCTAATAACTCATTAAAAGTCACCTCTTAAGAAATGTTAGGTTATTG
Source organism: Taxus chinensis (assembly GCA_019776745.2). Taxonomy (NCBI): domain Eukaryota; kingdom Viridiplantae; phylum Streptophyta; class Pinopsida; order Cupressales; family Taxaceae; genus Taxus; species Taxus chinensis. Next base: position 259,907,941 of record CM034157.1, on the reverse strand, counting down.
GTTATATCTATGCAAGATGTGATTTTCATGCTCTCTACCCAAAACTAGACCTCATGAAGTGTACATAGCCTTATTGATGACAAATTTATATAGATAAATATTAGTTATATGCATATATTAAAATTTATTTGATTATTCAAATCTAAAGTAGAAAGAAAAATACTAGCTATATAGATATATTAAAACTTATTTGATTCTTCTGATATGAAGTGAATAGAAAAATACTGGTTAAATATGTATTAAAATGTATTTGATTCATATGATATAAACCTAATAGAAAAATACTATTTATATGTAGGATATGTAAGGACTTAAACTCTTATACTAGATAATACTAGTTCGTTTGGACTTGGCCTCTTTTGAAGGTTATTGTGAATCTTAAAATGGAAGGCAAGAAAGTGTTTCGTGACGATAAGGGCTCATCTACACAAATGAAGATAAGAAGTAGTACCAAATAGTCGTCCATGAATAACATTAAGGAGGAAAATGAAGAAATTATACATCATTATTATGTCAAGGATGTCCAGTCCTCTTTTATGGGATTGGTTGAAAACTTGAAGCAAAGAAAGTTGTTAAATAATGGGGTTTTATTGGACAAAACTACTAGAATCCCTACACAATATGCCAGAGAATTCTATAAGTATGCTCTAGTAGATGTAATTAAAGATAAAAACTACTAAATTGGTGTGTTACTAATATATTTAGAGTTTAACTAGTGACAAGGCTTGGTCAAAGTGCCTCAGCAGATCAAGTTGTTGAAGCAATATGAGACTCAATTAGTCAATCCCTAAGCTAAATACTTTTAAAATTGCTCAACTCATTGGGATAAAAATAATACTCTTTGGCTTAAGTATTACATTGGAGGTCTATTGGCACCCAAAAATGCCACACTACATTTTTTAGGGCCTTAAAGTTAATTTTTGAAGTTGTGGATGAATTTAGAGATTTTTAGTATGTTTGCAGTTGGCTAAGAGATCATTCACATTGCCAAAATGAGCCTCATACTCCATTTTTATCAACTACCAATAATGTGCACCCATTTTCTCATAGTGTTAATGCTTTCATGGCTTCTTTTGGATGTTTTTATAATCTACAGAGGTCAGGCTTGTGCATAGAGATTTTAAATGAGTTTAGAGATAACGAGGATTTTCTCTTTGCCAAGTTTTATTAACTTGACATCTTCCCTTTGTTTTACCTTTCCCGACATCATAATTTTCTTCAAAGTCATTTAAAATTTTTTCCACAGTGATCACTCACAGGACATAAATGTTTAACTTTAAATCAAAATCACTATTAGCCATGAGAGGTTCTTGTGCCTTTGCAATAACAGTTACAATGTTAAAGAAGCCTCGTGAAGACTCGCCATAATTTGTTTTTCCACTTGGTTAGTGATAATTCTTGTTTAAAGCCCAAGTAATGTTGGTCACTTTTGTTTTCACTTTAGTGGTTAGTCCCATATTGGAAAAGTATGAGGGATTGCTCGGGTTTAAATAAAGCATTATTATTCTATAGTAGTGGAGCCAAAGCTCCACATAGCAAATAGAGAAACAACCAAGTGTTCGACCCAAGCTTGGCAGAATAGGCTAAAGCATGGGATGACATGGCACAAAAGGACATGTTTCATGAAGTCAAATTCTTGGGGGTATTAAAATTTAGTTAAGGAAATAATTGATAATGATAGAGTGTGGCTATATGAGCACAAACTATGTCGCACAATTTTGGATGCTTGGTTACCTGGGTGAAAGTCGAGGCTTGTGAGTGAGCCTGGGAACATGGGTGTACACACAAAATTATGCACTTATTAATGTTACATTATTCCTCTAGCATGTTTTTATATACATGATTCCTAAGAAACAAAACTAGACATTAATAACACTTGTTTTTCTTTACATTGACATTCTTTTATTTTTCCATGCTTTCATCCTCTGCTTTTCTGGATTTATGGATACTTGGTTACCTGGGTGAAAGTTGAATGAAATAATTGATAAGGCTTATGAGTGATCCTGGGAACATGGGTGTAGACACAAAATTATACACTTATTAATGTTACATTATGCCTTTAGCATGTATTTATATACATGATTCCTAAGCAAGAAAACTAGACATTGATAACAATTGTTTTGCTTTAGTTGAGTATTTTTTCATTGATATCAAAGGTACAACATTAGTGTTGATATAAATATTGAGGTTTGAATATTATCTTAATATTCAATTTTACAACATTAGTGTTCATAAAATATTTATCCATGTCAAAATTAGTGTGATGTCAAAATTTGAATATTTTAATATTCAACATCACAAAGGAATCATATGACACATGGTGGGATGTGTAATGGATCATTTTTTAATGAGGTCATTTAAAATGAAGGTTATTTAATGCATGATAAATGTTTGAATTAAAAATGGGAGTTACATTTGCAATAGTGATGAGTTATGACATGGAGGAGTTACAAATTGATTCTAAAATCATGGAGGAGTTACAAAATTGAAGTCAAAAAGAGAATATATCATTATGGGGCGGATTTTTTCACTTATGGAACATTAAGGACGTGTAAGGGAAGTTGGTCATGCATATTTATTGAAAAATATGAGTTACACTTGACCATGAAAAAGAATATTGCTATTTAGAGAAAATATTCATTATTTTTGTAACCACCAAGTGATGTGGCTTCCTCATTCCAAATATGGCACATTTTTTAAAGTAAATTTTCCCATGGTATGGGTACATGGTTTTAGGGAAACGTGGTTTTTTCATCTCCTTCTTCCTATATAAACAAGTGTTGTGTGCACATTTTATAGTGTGAAAAAGAAAGAGCATTTTTTTTAGAGTGATATGTATGTGAAGTTATTATTGTAAATCTCTTAAGTGAGTATGAGTATGTGAGAGAGAAAATAAAGAAGGAGAAATATTATTGATTTATATTGCAGATTTTCTGAAGTGGGTGTTTCGGATTGGGGATTGGTATCTCAAGAAGTTGGTGCTTTGAATCACAGATTGCAAAGTCAATGGTGTTTGCATTCAAGGGCTGAATTGGTGTTTGGCTTAGAGATTGGTGTCTTCTGTGACTGGGTGCTCATACTTTGTAAACACTATTTTATTTCGGTTGGATTTGGACAATAGATCCAAGCAATCTCCTTTTGGTGGATGTAGCCGACACTAAGTGAACCACGGTATATCTGGTGTTATGTACATTTGATTTCTATGTGTGCTCTCATTTATTTTTAGATTTGAATATCTTATTAAGTGTAAAAAAATCTTAAGTTCGAGAAAATTTAAAATTGTGGAATACTGATTCATTCGCCCTCTCAGTATTCCCATGCTTCTAACAACTTTACATTGACATTATTTTATCTTTCCATGCTTTCATTCTCTTCTTTTCTGGAATTATGGATACTTGGTTACCTAGGTGAAAGTAGAATGAAATAATTGATAAGGCTTGTGAGTGAGCCTGGGAACATGGGTGTAGATAACAAATTATGAACCTATTAATGTTACATTATGCCTCTAGCATGTCGTTATATGCATGATTCCTAAGCAATAAAACTAGACATTGATAACACTTGTTTTGCTTTACATTGACATTGTTTTATCTTTCCATGCTTTCATCCTCTACTTTTCTAGAATTATGGATACTTGGTTACCTCGGTGAAAGTTGAATGAAATAATTGATAAGGCTTGTGAGTGAGCCTAGGAACATGGGTTTAGACACAAAATTATGCACTTTTTAATGTTACATTATGCCTATAGCATGTCGTTATATGCATGATTCCTAAGCAAGAAAACTAGACATTGATAACACTTGTTTTTCTTTACATTGTTTTATCTTTCCATGCTTTTATGAATCTTGGTTACCTATGTGAAAGTCGAATTAATGAATAAGGCTTGTTGATCTCTGGGACTTTTAGACAATTATTGACACTTGGCCTTAGCATGTCTTGTATGCATGAAAGCAAGTATTGATAACACTGACAATGAATTTTTTATCTTTCCAGGCTCTTGAGTATGGATACTTGGTTACATGGGTGTAAGAATGAAAAATTGATAAGGCTTGTGAATAGGAACATGCACAAAATTACTTATTAATGTTACATTATGCCTCTAGCATGTCGTTATATGCATGATTCCTAAGCAAGAAAACTAGACATTGATAACACTTGTTTTGCTTTACATTGACATTGTTTTATCTTTCCATGCTTTCATCCTCTAGTTTTCTGGAATTATGGATACTCAGTTACCTAGGTGAAATTCAAATGAAATAATTGATAAGGCTTGTGATTTATCCTGGGAACATGGGTGTAGACACAAAATTATGCACTTATTAATGTTACATTATGCCTCTAGCATGTCATTATATGCATGATTCCTAAGCAAGAAAAATAGACATTGATAACACTTGTTTTTCTTTACATTGACATTGTTTTATCTTTCCATGCTTTCATCCTCTTCTTTTCTGGAATTATGTTACTTGGTTACCTTGGTCAAAGTCGAATGAAATAATTGATAAGGCTTGTGAGTGATCTTGGGAACATGGGTGTAGACATGAAATTATGAACTTATTAATGTTACATTATGCCTCTAATATGTCGTTATATGCATGATTCCTAAGCAAGAAAACTAGATATCGATAACACTTGTTTTGCTTTACATAGACATTGTTTTATCTTTCCATGCTTTCATCCTCTTCTTTTCTAGAATTATGGATACTTGGTTACCTCAGTGAAAGTTGAATGAAATAATTAATAAGGCTTATGAGTAATCCTGGGAACATGGGTGTAGACAAAAAATTATGCAATTATTAATGTTACATTAATCCTCTAGCATGTCATTATATGAATGATTCCTAAGAAAGAAAACTAGACATTAATAACAATTGTTTTGCTTTACATCAAGATTATTTTATCTTTCCAAGCTTCCATCCTCTGTTTTTCTAAAATTATGGATACTTGGTTACCTAGATGAATGTCAAATGAAATAATTAATAAGGCTTGTGAGTGATCCTGGGAACATGGGTGTAGACACAAAATTATGCACTTAATAATGTTACATTATGATTCTAATGTGCCGTTCTATGCATGATTCCTAAGAAATAAAACTAGACATTGATAACAACTATTTTGCTTTACATTGACATTCTTTTATCTTTTTATGCTTTCATCCTCTGCTTTTATGGAATTATGGATACTTGGTTACCTCAGTGAAAGTAGAATGAAGTAATTGATAAGGCTTGTGAGTGATCCTGGGAACATGGGTGTAGACACAAAATTATGCACTTATTAATGTTACATTATGCCTCTAGCATGTCGTTATATGCATGATTCCTAAGAAAAAACTAGACATTGATAACACTTTGTTTGCTTTGCATTGACATTATTTTATCTTTTCATGTTTTCATCATCTGATTTTCTGGAATTATGCATACTTAGTTACCTGGGTGAAAGTAGAAAGAAATAATTGATAAGACTTGTGAGTGATCATGGGATCACGGGTGTAGACACAAAATTATGCACTTATTAATGTTACATTATGCCTCTAGCATGTCATTAAATGCATGATTCCTAAGTAAGAAAACTAGACATTGAGAACACTTGTTTTTCTTTACATTGACATTGTTTTATTTTTCCATGCTTTCATCCTCTACTTTTCTAGAATTATGGATACTTGGTTACCTAGGTGAAATTCAAATGAAATAAATGATAAGGCTTGTGAGTGATCCTGGGAACATGGTGTAGACACAAAATTATGCACATATTAATGTTACATTATGCCTCTAGCATGTATTTATATGCATGATTCCTAAGCAAGAAAAATCGACATTAATAACACTTGTTTTACTTTACATTGACATTGTTTTATCATTCCATGCTGTCATCCTCTACTTTTCTAGAATTATGGATACTTGGTTACCTGGGTGAAAGTCGAATGAAATAAATGATAAGGCTTGTGAGTGATCATGGGAACATGGTTGTAGACACAAAATTATGCACTTATTAATGTTACATTAATCCTCTTGCATGTTGTTATATGTATGATTCCTAAGCAAGAAAACTAGACATTGATAACACTTGTTTTGCTTTACAATGAGATTTATTTATGTTTCCATGCTTTCATCCTTTTCTTTTTTGGAATTATGGATACATGGTTACCTAGGTGAAAGTCAAATGAAATAATTGATAAGGCTTGTGAGTGATCCTAGGAACATGGGTGTAGACACAAAATTATGCACTTATTAATGTTACATTATGCCTCTAATATGTCGTTATATGCATGATTCCTAAGCAAGAAAACTAGACATTGATAACACTTGTTTTGCTTTACATTGACATTGTTTTATCTTTCCATGCTTTCATCCTCATCTTTTGTGAAATTATGGATACTTAGTTACCTAGGTGAAAGTCGGATGAAATAATTGATAAGTCTTGTGAGTGATCTTGGAAACATGGGTGTAGACACAAAATTATGCACTCGTTAATGTTACATTATGCCTCTATCATGTCGTTATATGCATGATTCCTAAGCAAGAAAACTAGACATAGATGACAATTGTTTTTCTTTACATTGACATTGTTTTATCTTTCCATTCTTTCATTTTATGTTTTTTTATAATTATGGATACTTAGTTATCTAGGTGAAAGTCGAATGAAATAATTGATAAGTCTTGTGAGTGATCCTAGGAACATGGGTGTAGACATAAAATTATACACGTATTAATGTTACATTATGCCTCTAGCATGTCGTTATATGCATGATTCCTAAGCAAGAAAACTAGACATTGATAACACTTGTTTTGCTTTACATTGACATTGATTTATCTTTCCTTGCTTTCATCCTCTTCTTTTCTAGAATTATGGATACTTGGTTACCTGGGTGAAAGTCGAATGAAATAATAAAAAAGGCTTATGAGTGATCCTCGGAACATGGGTGTTTATGTGAATGTTACATTATGCCTCTAGCATGTCATTATATGCATGATTCCTAAGGTGAAAAATAGACAGTTGATAACACTTGTTTTGTTTTACATTGACATTGTTTTATGCATCCTCTAGAATTATGGATACTTGGTTACGAATGAAATAATGGCTTGTGAGTGATACTAACATGTGTAGACATTATGCATGTTACATTATGCCTCTACCATGTCATTATATGAATGATTCCTAAAGCAAGAAAACTAGACATTGATAACACTTGTTTTGTTTTACATTGACATTGTTTTATCTTTCCATGCTTTCATCCTCTGCTTTTCTAGAATTATGGATACTTGGTTACCTGGGTGAAAGTCGAATGAAATAATTGATAAGGCTTGTGAGTGATCCTGGGAACATGGGTGTAGACACAAAATTATGCACTTATTAATGTTACATTATGCCTCTAGCATGTTGTTATATGCATGATTCCTAAGCAAGAAAACTAGACATTGATAACACTTGTTTTGCTTTACATTGACATTGTTTTATCTTTCCATGATTTCATCCTTTGATTTTTTTGGAATTATGGATACTTGGTTACCTGCGTTGTAGTCGAATGAGATAATTGATAAGTCTTGTGAGTGATCCTGGGAACATGGGTGTAGACACAAAATTATGCACTTATTAATGTTACATTATGCCTCTAGCATGTCATTATATGCATGATTCCTAAGGAAGAAAACTAGACATTGATAACACTTGTTTTGCTTTACATTGACTTTGTTTTATGTTTCCATGTTTTCATCCTCTGCTTTTCTAGAATTATGGATACTTGGTTACCTGGGTGAAAGTCAAATGAAATAATTGATAAGGCTTGTGAGTGATCCTGGGAACATGGTTGTAGACACAAAATTATGCACTTATTAATGTTACATTATGCCTCTAGCATGTCATTATATGCATGATTCCTAAGCAAGAAAACTAGACATTGATAACACTTGTTTTGATTTACATTGACATGCTTTTATCTTTCCATGCTTTCATCCTCTATTTTTTTGGAATTATGGATACTTGATTACCTGGGTGAAAGTTGAATGAAATAATTTATAAGGCTTATGAGTGATCCTGGGATCATGGATGTAAATTGTTATGCCCTTAATTATATATCTTACATTGGATGGATATAGCCGACTTGTGGCTATCATAACTTCTTATCATGATGTATCTCTTTCATATATGATCTATTATCATTAGTAGGTCAGCCTTGTTGATGGCCATATCATAGGAATAGTATAAATAGGGGTTATAGGTAGTGGATGATCATCATATTGAGTATTTGAGTCTTATTGTATGTTTTGGAGGTTTCCCCCTCGAAGTGGCTAAGCTATTATACTTTCATATTGAGAGCATTTATCTGCAATATTGTGTTATTTGGTGTTCTATTGTTGGTGATAATCATAATTAATCAAGTAATTTCATTACAAGTGGTATCATAGCGTGATCTCAGCCAACGCTACATCAAACCCTAATTCTGAAGGTTCAGCTATATCTCAAGATTGGTAGCGAATTTTTCTGCAATTTTGTTTTGTGGTGTGCCAAAATCAGTCAAGTAAGCTTCTCTCCAAATTTCAAGCATTTTTGACTTGTTTTGCAAAAGTTATTGTGGTTCTATATTTTTTCATAATTTGGCTCCCTAGGGTGCAATTTTTGGAAATGTTTCAAGTTTCTTATATTTTCAGAAACCTTTCCAAAAAATAGCTAGGGTTTCTTTTTTATGAATTCCTATATTCAGTCAAAAGAATTGCAAAACCCTAAAATCTAAAATTATTCCCTATTAAGTCTACCCATAGGCCCAAACCCTACGTCATGGCTGGTAGATCTACCCGAGGCCAAGGAAAAGGACAAGAAACTCTAGGAATGACCCCAAATAAGGAAGATATGGATTCAGAGTCTACTGGTTCAGGAGTATTTGAGGTGGTCATCCAACTTTAGGAAAGGGTAAATAATATGGTGAGTAAGGATGACCTTAATGTTGAGCTTCATCAACTGAAAGGTAGCCTTAGGAGTGAGATTCAGAAGGATTTTCATGCAATGCAGTAGGATTTGTTGTGTGCTATTTCAAATACAACTCCTAATCTTAGTCATATGGGTTCCTCTAGCAATGGTCACACAGATCCAAATCACTCCAATCATGGAGGATCCTTTACTCATTCAGGTGGATCTACTCACCAATGGAGGGGATGATTCCAAAAGTGGAAATGCGTAAATTTGATGGAAAGGATCCACTCAATTGGATTACCCAAATGGAAAATTTCTTTGATCTCCATCAGATCCCAGAGGACAAAAGGTAACTGTGGCATCCTTATACCTAGAACCTGATCAATTTGTTTGGTATCATTGGTTATGTGCTCAAAGGCAGAAGAATGGCCTAAATGTCACCTGGATAGTTTTCACTGAAGAGCTTCAATTACACTATAGTTCTAGTGTTTCTGAGAATTACTTCATCCAATTAGCAAAGTTACGCCAAACTAGTTCAGTTAAGGAGTATGTCCATCAATTCCAAAATTTGTCCTTGTGTGTGGAGGATATTACAGAAGAGTATTTGAATGACCTATTTCTTGGGGGTCTTAAGGACCACATTGAGCATGAGGTACACATGTTTAACCCACTCAAGGTTTCTGATTCTATTATCATGGCACGTCGAACAGGGGAAAAATTTATTTCCAGTAGAAGGTAGTCATCCTTCTCTAACATAAAAAATCATAACACCTTTCCTCCTTCGTACCCTCGGCTAGTTCAATTGACACCTAAAAAAATTGAAGAAAAAAGAGCCAAAGGGTTATGCTTTAACTGTGATAGAAAATATGGACCAAATCATAAATGTTCTGAGAAAAAAATGTTCTACATTGAAGGGTCTGGTGATGAGGAAGAATATGAGGAAACATCAACGGAGGAAGTGGAAAAATTAGAGGAAGAATCTGGAGATCCCCAACCCACTATTTCATGTCATGCTCTATCAGGTATTAGTACTCCACAAACCCTTCAGGTCGTGGGTTATCTTAAGAAGCAGAAGGTAACAATATTGATTGATTCAGGGAGCACACATAATTTCATCAATCATAAGCTGGCAACAAGACTAAATTGTTTCATCTACCCAACACCTGAATTTCAAGTAATGATTGCAGATGGTGGCACAGTCCAATGTTCAGGTAAATGCCATAAAATCAAACTCATGATGGGTGACTACACATTGGAATCTACGATGTTTTCTATTCCCATGGGTGGAGCTGATATTGTCTTAGGTGTTCAGTGGCTCACAACTTTGGGCACCATAGAGATAAATTTCTAGGAATTGTTCATGCACTTTCATTCTAAGGGTAAAAAAATTGAACTTCGAGGTCTACAAGAAAAAGATCCTCAAGTGGTGAGTTCTCACCAAATGCAGAAGATTCTTAAAAAGGGGTCTAAAGGTTTTGTAGCATGATTGTTCTCTATGGAAGTCCAACCACAAATGAAGGTATTGCATCCTGATCTTCAGAAGGTTATTGATCAACATGCAGTTGTCTTCAAGGAACCAAGAGGATTGCCTCCTGAAAGAGAGCATGATCATGCCATTCAGTTGATTCTAGGAATCCAACCCCCCAACATCAGGCCTTATAGATACCCATATGTGCAAAAGAGTGAGATCGAGAAGATGGTGGAGGAAATGTTGGAAATGGGTATTATTCATCATAGTCAGAGTGCTTATTCTGCTCCAGTGGTGATGGTGCATCACAAGGATGGAAGATGGTGCATGTGTCCAGACTACAGAGAGCTCAACAAGTTCACTATCAAAGATAAGTTTCCTATTCCTATCATTGATGATTTATTAGATGAGTTACATGGTGCCATTTATTTTACAAAATTAGATCTACATTCTAGGTATCACCAAATTAGAGTAAAGAAAGAAGATATTCATAAGACAACTTTCAGAACTCATCAAGGCCATTATGAATTCCTAGTGATGCCATTTGGTCTTACCAATGCTCCCTCCACATTCCAAAGTTTGATGAATTCAATATTTAGACCATTCCTAAGAAAGTTTGTCTTAGTATTTTTTGATGATATACTCATCTACAACAAATCATGGGAGAAACACTTATAACAAGTCAACACAGTCTTAGAAGTCTTAGAGAAACATCAACTTTATGCCAAGCCTTTGAAGTGTTCTTTTGGGGTACAAGAAGTGGAATACTTGGGCCATATTGTTTCTCATGAAGGTGTTAAGGTGGACCCTCACAAGATCCAGGCCATGGTGGAATGGGAAATCCCAAGAACCCTCAAGCAATTACGAGGTTTCTTAGGTCTCACAGGGTATTATCACAGATTTGTAAAAAACTATGGCAGTATAGCAGCACCACTCACAAAATTATTGAAAAATGACTCCTTTCAGTGGAATGAGGAAGCATCTAGGGCATTTGAAAAATTGAAGGTGGCTATGTGCACCACTCTAGTATTGGCAACTCCAAATTTCTCCAAAACTTTCATAGTTGAGTGTGATGCTTCAGGAAATGGAATCAGAGTAGTACTTATGCAAGAAGGACATCCCATTGCATTTGAGAGCCGACAACTAAAAGGAAAGAATTTGTTGAAGCCCACCTATGAGAAGGAAATGATGGCAATACTACATGCAGTCAAACAATGGAGACCATACTTGATGGGTAGACATTTTAAGGTAAAAAATGATCATGATAGTTTGAAATATTTCTTAGAGCAATGTCTATCTTTAGAAGAACAACAAAAATGGGTCACTAAGATGTTGGGATATGACTTTGAGATTGTTTATAAGAAAGGAAAGGAAAATTTGGTCGTTGATGCTCTATCTAGGAGGGATGAGTCCGCAGAAGCATTGTTATGTGTAATCTCTATACTAAAGGTAGATTGGGTAGATCAAGCATGGGAAGAATGGAAGAAAGATGCAACAACACATACTCTCATTCAAAATCTCCAGGAAGATCCATCCATATCAGATCAATTTATATGGAAGGGGGATACATTGTGGTACAAAGATAGGTTATATCTATGTAAGAACTCTACACTTAAACACCATGTTCTTTCAGAGCTACATTCTTCTCCAATAGGTGGCCATGCTGGGTTCCTGAAAAATTATCATAGAGTTAAGCATATTTTATTTTGGGAGGGGTTGAAAGGAGATGTTCAAAAATTTGTGGCAGAATGTTTGGTTTGCCAACAAAATAAGGGCGAGACCATTAAGACACCTGGTCTTCTCCAACCTTTGTCTATTCCTAGTGAGAGATGGGAAGAGGTATCAATGGATTTCATCACATGATTACCTAAATCAGAAGGGAAAAGTGTCATCATGGTCGTGGTGGATAGACTTACCAAATATGCTCATTTTTGTGCCATGGCTCATCCTTTCACAGCTAGTACAATTGCCATCTCTTTTATGGATATAGTTCAAAAGATCCATGACACGCCAAAAATTATAGTAAGTGATCATGATCCAATATTTACAAGTAACTTTTGGACTGATTTGTTCTCTTGTCTTGGTACCCAACTAGCCCAGAGTTCCTCTTATCATCCCCAATCAGATGGGAAAATTGAGGTGGTAAATAAATGTTTAGAGGGATATCTTCAATGTTTTACTTCAGATAAACAAGAACATTGGGTGTAATGGTTTCCACTGGCAGAATGGTGGTATAATACTTCATTTCATACCTCCTCCAAAATGTCTCCATTTCTGGCACTTTATGGGTACCATCCTCCATCACTCATATCTAGCTTGAAGGTCAAACCAAAGGTGAGAGTAGTTGAAGATCACATTCAACACCAACATGAGGTACTCTCTAGTCTTAGAGAAAATTTGGCAAGGGCACAAAACCACATGAAGCAACAGGCTGATCAACATCAGAGTGAGTGACACTTTGAAGAGGGTGACTTTGTTTTTGTAAGGTTACAACCATATAAGCAGTTATCCTTAAAACAACAAGAAGAAGGATAATAAGCTTGCACCTAAATACTATGGTCCTTACCAAGTTTTGCAGAAAATTGGTAGTGTGGCATATAAGCTAGAGCTCCCTCCAGGAAGTAAAATACATCCAATCTTCCATGTTTCTTTCTTAAAGAAAGTTATTGGGAAACACATTTCCACCCAGTTAGTGCTTCCAGAACTAGATGAGGAAGGAAGGATCATATTGGAACCTGAAGGTATTCTTCAGACACGCACCAAAAGACTGAGGACCAGATTCATTACCGAGTACCTGATCAAGTGGAAGAATATGAATATTGAGGATGCATCATGGGAAGATGAAGCATTCATGCAGCAACATCCAGGGCTTCCCAACATTGGGGACAATGTTTCTTTGAAAGGGAGGGGCATGTTACACCCTTAATTATATATCTTACATTGGATGGATATAGCCGACTTGTGGCTATCATAACTTCTTATCATGATGTATCTCTTTCATATATGATCTATTATCATTAGTAGGTTGGCCTTACTAATGGTCATATCATAGGAATAGTATAATAGGGGTTATAGGTAGTGGATGATCATCTTGAGTATTTGAGTCTTATTGTATGTTTTGGAGGTTTCCCCCTCAAAGTGGCTAAGCTATTATACTTTCATATTGAGAGTATTTATCTGCAATATTGTGTTATTTGGTGTTTTATTGTTGGTGATAATCATAATTAATCAAGTAATTTCAGTGAAATTCAAATGAAATAATTGATAAGGCTTGTGAGTGATCCTGAGAACATGGGTGTAGACACAAAATTATGCACTTATTAATGTTACATTATGCCTCTAACATGTCGTTATCTGCATGATTCCTAAGCAAGAAAACTAGACATTGATAACACTTGTTTTGATTTACATTGACAGTGTTTTATCTTTCCATACTTTCATCCTCTGCTTTTCTAGAATTATCGTTACTTGGTTACCTGGGTGAAAGTCGAATGAAATAATTGTTAAGGATTGTGAGCGATCCTGGGAACATGGGTGTAGACACAAAATTATGTACTTATTAATGTTACATTATGCCTCTAGCATCTCGTTATATGAATGATTCCTAAGCAAGAAAAATAGACATTAATAACACTTGTTTTGCTTTACATTGACATTATTTTATCTTTCCATGCTTTCATCCTCTTCTTTTCTAGAATTATGGATACTTGGTTACCTAGGTGAAATTCGAATGAAATAATTGATAAGGCTTGTGAGTGATCTTGGGAACATGGGTGTAGACACAAAATTATGCACTTATTAATGTTACATTATGCTCTAACATGTCGTTATATGCATTATTCCTAAGCAAGAAAACTACACATTGATAACACTTGTTTTGTTTTACATTGACATTGTTTTATCTTTCCATGCTTTCATCCTCTACTTTTCTTGAATTATACCTTTACTTTTGGACATCACACAATGTTTTACTCGGCTAATCATTTCCTTATTTATCTTTATATCTTTTTGGACATAAGTGCCTAGTAGGGGACAATAGTGGTTGACTCTAGCATCCCCTTATGGGTGCTCCTATCCCTTAGCTTGTGTTCTTATGTTTTAAAATGACCCATCACTTGTTTATATTTTCTAAAATTGTATTGATCACTTTGGATCGACTTCTAGTGTTGTTAATGTCGCAATTCAAGAAAAGGAATCATTTATATACACAACCTAATAACTATCCTAAGGGGCATGGGGTTGCGTGGGAATCTACAAGTAACTCTTCCTCGCACCCGACCTCCCGAGGTCGTGCCGAGACAGTCGGTGGGGATGGAATATGTGTGAGATACAGACAAACTAGTTAGGCAATCTAATGTCTTCAATACACACTAGCGGAATTTGTGAATCTAAGGCAAAGAAAGCCCTCCTAACTTGAACTGGTGTGATAGATCGATCAGCAAGGATGACTGCTCGAAGGCTCCAATCAATATCGAGCTCTGGCGTGATTCGATCTATGGGTTGTGGAATACGTGGAAAATGACCCGGGATAGTTTCGTGTATTTCTCCAGATAGGGTCATATGGTGGATGGTAAATATAGCCAATTGACTCTATGGATGATTCTCTGGCCTAGTCCAGAACTCTCTAGCTTTGTTAGCTGTTGTGTCTAGCAATGATAATTGTTCGATGATGATAGGTGGAAGTGGAGTAGACTGGAATACTAGTGTGCGTAGGCCAGTGTCTATGTCTAATTCTCCTATGGATTCGTTGGGCTGTGGGATTTGTGGGTCACAACCGTAGACTCTTAGTTGTTGTGGACCTGTTATGGTCATGCGTGGAATCAAGTCCTAATCCCTAGTATCCAGTAATCGTATGCTTTCTCAGCTTCTATATTTAGGATCAATAACTGTGTGATTTTCTCAGAATACCTTACAGGCGTTCGTGCAACCTGGATTCTTAGGCTGGTATCTATATCTAGAAGAGTGTCTCCTGCATCTGGCTGTGGGACCAAAGGATCACAACCAAATTTTTGTTCTCTTTCGAACCCTTCTACAGTCATATGAATGTTTACCTAGGGTAATCTGTAGTTCGGTTGATTTGACCAAAACGTGTGTGCTTGGTTGTCTTCTACGTTTAACCCACTCAATTGGGAATTGATTTGTTGCAAGCTTACCGTTGTTCGGAAGACTTGAATCCTAAGATTTTGATCTATATCAGTTATTGCTGTGATGAGATTGGGCTGGGGCACGATTGGCTCGAATACGTATTCCCTGGGCTCTCTAGGTCCCGTGATTGTCATACAAAAGCAACAAAGTAAATTAACTGTAACAAAATGAAATTTAACTATGTGAAATATATCTATAACATATATGATTTCTCTCTATTTTTTTGTTTTTCTGATGAACTTTAAATGAATTTAAGAAAACAGCTATTTAAAATATCTAGAAATGACAACTAAAATAATAATTTAAAACAAACAAAATAACCGAGTGTAGCTATTTGTCTGTGCAATTTGTAGATCTATTCTAAACAATAAAATAGCTTATCTAATCTATTTGCAAGATTCTCGATCCTACCTCAGAAGTGAGGAGTGAATCATAGTTTCTCAGAAACTATCAATCCCCACAGCTTCCCTGGCAATATCGAGAATAGAATTTACTGAAATAAAGCAATTAACTACTCTATTTGATATGATTCTAACTAGAACTTTGAAAGCTAGAACCTGGATTCTGCAGAACAGTGGCGAATCCGATGGTGTGTGTGATCTTGTCCCCTCAGTGTGATCTCCTCGTTCCTTCGTGTTCACGTGGATCCAGAAAAGCGTGTAATGCTAGCATCAACAGAAGTAGATATTGGGACAAAGGCAGCTCAGAATACAGACTGAATACAATGCGAGTAGGAGAGGGATAGCGCAAGAGTACAGAGCTTGGCTTATGCAATTCCTAGCGGGATCTATTGCGAGTCATGCAACATAAAGCATCCAGAACCTGAAACTATCCTATTGAGGAGCAAAACCTGCAACTTTAATGGCTTCCTAAGCTATTCTACTCCAATGGATTGGATGAAATAACAACACTGCTTGCACAAGATGGATATGTGGCTTACCAACAGTAAAACAATGCTAACTAAGCATGCAATGAACTAAACTATGAATCCTAAGCAAAATAAAAGACTGAATTACTGAAAATGAGAAGATGAGAAGTGAATGAGGGGCCATTTGCTTGAGCACAAGCCAACTATTTATAGCATTTGCATTTACCCAAGGTAAAAGCCAAATGGAACTCTTAAACTATAAACAATGGCAAAACACTATTCCAGGGAACCAGAATCATAAATGCAAGCTTATGGCGGTGAAAGAAAGCTGGTAAAACGTTGAATTTACGTGAGTCATGTTAAAAGAGCTTTCTGGAAAATGCGTAAAGGACCGCCGCCCTGAGCAGGGCGGCGGTTACAGGACCGCCGCCCTGTTCAGGGCGGCAGTCACGAGACCGCCGCCCAGGCAGGGCGGCGGTTTCGTCACTGAAGAGAAAAAGGCTAAGAAAAGAGGGGAAAAGGAAAAATAAAGCACGCGGGGGCTAAGCGGGGCATGCGGGATGTTAACGCACACTTGGAGAGATTTTCCGGATCCCGAACACCTTGCGAGGAGACCTGTATCATCATTGGGGCACTTGTCACATTGTTCTGGCAGTACAGTACCTTACAATTTTGGGTACGTACATATTGCCCCCTCGGAGAAGCGTTTTAGCCATGAAGAGGTGTAAAATGGTGGGTCCGAGTATGGCGGTCCCGAAATGGGAAGTTAGAAGTTATACCTGATACATCCGTGTGTTGAAATGACGCCGTCCAAAATTCCCATTACCTACAAAATGAAAAGAGAACTCAAGTGCAGATAGACACAATAGTTTGAAAATAAACGCTAAAATAATAGGGAATGAGAACGTACCATTTGTGCGGGGATAGGAACTTACCTCCGTCGGCGCTCCAAACCTGTGAAAAAGTCATTTAAAATGAATCAGAGCGCTATATATATGAAAGTGGGCCCATTTTCCTATTCATTTGCGCGAGTCGATTTGATTGATTTTGAGCTCTGGGACCCACGGTGACGGTTTCTTGCGTGAGTAGAGTCAAAACGTCCGTGACAAGATAGCGATCATGCCTCCACGTGTGGATACATCGACCCTTCGTACAGAGATCATGCCTTCAGTTTATCCTTTTTGAGCCCTTGATGAACTTCGAAATGCTAAATACTTTGATCCAGGGGTTCCTTTCTTCCCTCCATGCATTGTTAAAACCAGTCCTAGGCGTGGGCATGCACCTTCAGAGGGATCCGTAGGGATTGAGAAGCCACTTGGCTCTCATAGATTTTGTACTATATATTCTTTTGTATATCCCGGGCTCTTTGAGCATTTTTGACCATGCTTAGTATGATGGCATTGTATATAAACATTGATTATTTATATATATGCATTCGTTCTAGGATCAAAATCTTGGCATTCATGGCTTTCTTTCTATTTCCAGTTTCCTCATGTATGCTATGATGTATGTTTATATGTTTCTTTTAGAATATATGCAATGGTGAACAAATGATGCAAGTGTTTTACTTTCCTTTTGTGTTTCATGATGCTGATATATGATGATGTAGATATAATGTGATTTTGAATCTTAGTTTCTGTAAGCAATTTTGGATACTTCATGTTTGTTTTGGCAAAGTGATGAAAATAAACCAGGTATGATGAACAGATAAACCTGCCCCTACCCCCAACTCCACGCAACTAGTAAGATGCGAGGGCTTATCACCAAGAGTTGGGAAGGGCGCAAGTTATGAGGTGTAGTGAAATGATAGTGATGAAAGACAGACAAAGCTTTGGTGGAACCAAATTAGGACACCACAAGTCTACTCTACTCGAGTGACTTCATAGTTTTGGATGCAACTTGCTTTGCGGTTTATCCAGACTTAGACCCGTAGATGGCCACATAGTAGACAAAATCTGGGTTTTTAGGATTTTAACTCTCTTGGGACTTTTGAACATCTGATTCATTTGTTTTTGACTCAAAGTTTCAAAGTTTTAATTGTTTGTGTATGACTTTTGCATTTATTTGTCAAGAGGACCCCCTACACTTTGCCCCATGCTACTAGTAAGAAGCGTGGGTTTATCACCGTGGGCAAAGTATAGGCGAGTAAGGGCATTTCCATCCTTTCCCAACCCTACGTCACTAGTAAGAGACGCAAGCTCATCACCAAAGGTTGGTGGGGCAAGGAAATGTGTAAAATTAAAATTTTCTGTTTGATCAATGTTTGACTTGTTTATTTGAGTAAAATGTCAGTATGTGTTTTATTTCCAAAGAGATATACATATGGGATAGATGTGACACCATGAAGCTTCTAGAACAGACCATAGGCAAGACACCTACCCTAAGAAGAAACCAAAAGTGAGAATAAACTTGCAGATCTTGGTATGGTTACCGTTAAGACTTTTCGTCATGTCTAGCTTTATTTGATAAAATGATTCCGAGATAATTTGATGATATCATGAAAATGGAGAAGTATGATTAAAGTGTTTATGCCAACAACATCATGAGTTTGTAATGAATTTCTTTGAGAATAGATTCCTTGATCACAATTTGTGTATGAAACAAGTGGACAATATGATCCTAATCTATATGAAGATGCAATGTAGATAGATATATAAGTAGTGCTAGCTGCTTACGCGTAAAAAACGCTTGAGGTGTAGGGAATTGACTGTTTCGCCAAATTCCTCACCTTCTAGCGTACATAAGAGGTATGCACCATTTCCATAGTCCTTCATGACTCGGTATGGGCCTAACCATTTAGGCCAGAATTTCCTTCCTTCGTCGGTCTTCTTGTCGATCCGGCTGTCTAGCCTTAGAACTAGATCACCTTCATATATGTCGCATTCATAGACTTTCTTGTTATATTGCCGGCACATCCGGTCAGCATAGACTCTATGCCGCTGTTCAGCATCTAACCTAGTTTCATCTAGGCTTTCTAGTTGGGAAAGACGTGCTTCTCTGTAAGCGTCTTCATCTAGAATCCCTTGTAATGAAATGCGGAGACTGGGTATTTCAACCTCGAGTGGGAGAACTGCCTCTGCCCCGAATACTAGTGAAAAAGGAGTTGCTCCCGTTGGTGTTTTTATTGAGGTTCGGTGGGCCCATAAGGCCGGATATAACTTCAAGTGCCAATCTCATTTGTTTTCTTTCACCGTTTTAAGGAGAATGGCTTTTAGTGTTTTATTCGTCGCTTCAGCCTGTCCATTGGCTTGAGGGTAATACAAGGAAGCCGTATGATGGCTTATTTTAAATTTATTGCATAGCTCGCGAACCTCTTCATTCTTAAAAGAAGTTCCATTATCGGAGATAATGATTTGCGGGATACCGTACCTGCAAATGATTTGGTTTAAAATGAACTTGGTGATTACAGAACCAGGTACAGTAGTAAGAGGCATAGCCTCTACCCATTTGGTAAAATATTCGGTGGCCGTGATTATAAAATTATGGCCGTCTGTGGATGAGGGAGAGAATTTCCCTATTAAATCTAGGCCCCATGTAGAAAAGGGCCATGGAGTAGCGATTGGTTGCAGAGCTTGTGCCGGCATATGGATCTCATGGGAGAATTCTTGGCACTTATGACACCTGCGTACGAACTCTACTGCGTCGTGTTCTAGAGTAGGCCAGAAATAGCCCATTCGATGTATTTTACGAGCGGTGGCATGACCACCGAAGTGGCCTCCACACATTCCACTGTGGGATTCATGGAGAATCTTCTTGGATTCTTCCGTGTCGACACATCTTAGGAGCATTCCATCGAACGCTTTCCGATAGAGCACTTGCTCTATAATGATGTATTTAGCTACGATAATACGTAACCGCCTTCTTTGTTGTGGTGTAGCTCCTTCTGGATACGTATGGTCCATGATATAATTAATGATATCAGCGTACCAGGGACACTCAGAGATAGAGGGTCGGGTTTCGATGTAGTATACGCACTCATCTGGAAAATCTAAATCTACTAGATCGCCTCCATCTAATGGGTTATCAGCTAACCAATCTGCGATGATTTGTCCTTTAACCGACTTCTGATTTACAAATGTTAATTCGAATTCCCCCATTAAGGTTATAAAACATCCAACCTTTTTAGACAAGGACCCTTGTGTGAGGAAAGTTCGTAAATGGTCCATTTTTACCATGACCCTTGTTTCTTGATTTAACATATAATGTCTTAAGCGTTTGGTTACAAAGACTATGGCAAGGCATTCTCGTTTTGCTTGGGTATAACGTGTTTCATAGTCGAGCAACATTCGCTAATGAAATAAATCACGTGTTCTCTCTTGTCATTGTCTTCTTGAGCCAGCATGTAGGCTAGTGAGACATTGGTAGCTCGTGAGTATAAAATTAACGGGTGATCTAGCTTAGGTGGCATTAGCGTAGGTGGTGATAACAAGAAATGATTAACTGCATAAAAAGCTTCATTGCAGTCTTCAGTCCAATCAATGCTATAATCTTTCTTGAGCAAATTGTTGATTGGATGTATGGCGAAACTTAAGTCCGGGATGAATCTTCGGATTGCACCCAGCTTTCCGAGAAATGACCTGATTCCAGATTCATCCGAAGGTGGAACCATTTCGAGGACAGCCTGAATTTTGGTTGGGTCAACATCTATCCCTCGTGACGATATGATGTAACCTAGGAGCTTCCCTCCTGTTACACCAAAGACACATTTTTCTGGATTTAGCGTGACTCCGTACTCTATCAGACGTGAGAGAATGATGTGGAGTATTTCCGGATGGTCACAACGCTTCTTGGCCTTAGCCAACAAGTCATCTACGTAGGATTCCATGATTTTATGAATTAAATCATGAAATATATATGTCATAGCTCGCTGGTATGTAGCACCAGCATTCTTGAGACCAAATGGCATGACAGCATAGCAATAAGTTCCCCAAGGAGTTATAAACGTGGTTTTAGCTTGATCTTGTTCAGATATTTTAATTTGATTGTATCCCGAGAATCCATCCATGAGAGACAAAAGTTCAAACCCAGCTGTTGCATCAACAATGACATCAATGGATGGCAACGGGAAGTCGTCTTTAGGACACGCTTTGTTGATGTCTCGAAATCTATGCAGATGCGTATCTTTCCATTCTTCTTGAGAACGGGAACGATGTTAGATACCCATTGGGAGTAGTCGACTGGCTTGATAAATCCTACTTGGAGGAGTTTTATTAGCTCCTCCTTTACCATGAGAGCTACCCTGGGTTTCATGGGTCTCGATTTTTGTTTAACTGGCTTTGCATCAGATTTAGTGACGAGGTTGTGCACCGCGATGTGGGGTGCAACCCCTGTCATTTCCTTATAATTAAATGCAAACACCTTCTGATGTTCTTTGAGGATCCGAGTGTGTATTTCTACTTCCTCTGGGGTTAACGAGGACCCTAATTTCAATATCCTTGGTTCGTCTTCCGTTCCGATGTTAATATCAATTGTTTCTTCGATCAAAGAGGCGTTACCCTCTTCAAACTCAGGTGGCGCTGGAGGTAAATCCAAATCATCCCCATTTTCTACTGTGCATATGCTAGGTTCCATTTGTGAGGGAAGATCCACCATGGGATTTCCGAAGTAGGAAGACGAATGTGGGATTAAGGACAAATCTATCATATGATAGGAGAGATGTAGTGCCGCATAGGTGTTTAAGTAATCCAAAGTGGCCATATCACTATCAACATGGTCTAGGATAGTAGATTCATTTCTGTTTAAAAGAGAATTTGTCATTGTCTTTATCAATGGTTCATCACGAAGGGATACTATGAAACGGGTATCCTCTAACTTATTGCTTGGAGTAAAACGTGATGTTGAAGTTGCTATTGAATCAGCGAGAAGATTTTTCTCTTGCGGGATTGCTTCAATTGATATGAAGTCAAATTCCTTGCTTAAATCTAATACAACTTTTTTGTAAAGCTGTAAGTGCTCGGCTTTGGTTTCATATATCTCTGAGACTTGGTTTGCTACCAATTGTGAGTCTCCTAAGACTCTGATGTTATCAACACCAATTCTTTTAGCTAAGATGAGGCCAAGGAGGAGGGCTTCGTACTCAGCGCCATTGTTTGTGCACTCGAAATTTAGTTTAAAGGCAAAAGGTAAGACTTTTCCTTCAGGGGAAGTGAAGATTACACCTGCCCCCGCTCCGTAACGGCATCTAGCTCCATCAAAATGGAGTGTCCAATATTTGACTGGGAATATGGATGCTGGGATATCTGTTGTGTTTGCATATTCTACTTCCACCATACAGAGATCCTCTGCTGGAAGAGAGCCAATGCCTAGGGGATATCCTATGCCTACTGAATCGAATGGTAAGAATATTGGTAGATCATTTTCTAGCAGTTCAACGATTTTTGCAGTAGTTCTTAATGATACTACTTCTACAGTGTTAGCCTCATCTTTAGGGGTTGGGGTTACTTTGGCTAGGCTCATAGCTTCAAGATCTGTCGTAGGTACCAACTTTTCTTTTGTTTTTGCGTCGGTAGGTTTATTAAGTTGATTTGTTGGGAGTTCAAACTCTGAGTGTACGCCTGGTCTTTTCTTTAAGTCAGCTAGGTGTACATCAAATGGTTTTGGATCACCTTTGGCCACGAATACCTTTCCTAAATGTAAAAACCTTACTTCTTGAAATAGTGTAGAAGGGATTGCCTTTATGCGGTGTATCCAAGGTCGGTCGAGGATCATATTATAGTTAGTTTCCTGATCTATAATATAAAACTCAGTCAAGATGGTTTTGGGTCCTAAGGTGACCGGTAATATTATAGTTCCAACCGAGGTGGCTTTAAGACTATCATAGCCCCTTAGTGTATTTCGAGTTGTGGAGCAATTGGTTTCTCCATACCCTAGCTTTTGGAGGAAAGAGAAGGGGACTATGTTAACTGCCACCCCATCGTCAACCATTGCACGCTTTACATAGTTGTTATAAACCCATACTTGCAAATGTAAGGCTGGATCACCTCGGCGTGCGATCTCAGCATCTGTCGGCATTTTGTTTATCTCGAATATGAATTCGACATCCCTATCTGCCTGCCCTGGAGGATGAACATCAAAGTCCACATGATTTACCTGTGTTTCAGGTGGTGGAGTGATGTTAATTAGATGACCTAAACCTAATGCTTCTAAAAGAGCAGCCCTGTGGGCAGGAGAGTTCTTTAGTAAGTCTAAGAATGAAATGTGCGAGAAGGTTTTTGTTAGGTCATTAATCAAATCATAGGCTCCCACAGGTTTTACTATGATTTGTTGGATGTCATCTACCTCTGGCAGGTGGCTTGGACTTGGCTGAGAGAAATACTCTCGTGTCCTTGTTATAGCTTCGATGGGTAGCTCAGCATCTAACTCTACTAAACCGACTACCTTAGGTCGTGGTTGACTTCCTAGTTGCGGCGCAACTAATGGATTTAGCGAGGTCGAAGGCTTCATGATCATTGTTTCCTGTCATTACACCTTTGTTCGTCCCAGTTGGATTTAGCTTGTTGTTATCATGATTTGGGAGTGGATCATTAAAGATCTTCAGGGGTGCGTTTTGAGGGGAAACTGCCCTTGAAAAGGTATTTGACGTTGGTGACGTAGGATCTGCTAAGAACATATCCATAAAAAGTTGTTTTTGTTCATCTGGCAAGCGTTGCATGAATTTATTGTAGTCACGACACGTTCTAGTGTCATGGCCCCGAATTTTGTGGAAACCACAGTATGAATTAGGATTGTAATTCCTAGTTTGTTGATTTGATGTGTATTGTGGCCCAAAATTTTGATCAAACCGTTGTCTATTAAAATTTTGCGTTTGTTGTCTTTGGTTTGAATTCTGGTTTTGGTACCTAGTTGAATTTTGGCTTGGACCCTGTATGGGATTTCGTTGTTGTTGTTGTTGTGGATGATTAAAATCCACTGCATTGACTGTCGGGGTAAAGTTGTTGTTTCGTTGGTTGTTTATTTGTGATGGAGTATTGACAATATTTACCTTTTTAGGCTGGTCGGTTACTCCATCTGTTGTTACACCCCAATTTTTGTTAAGGATTTTAGGTCCTTGATTGACGTTCGTGGTAGTGGGATAAGTTGTAGTGTTCTGATTGGGGGCGATTAACCTCCCGTTTGCTCCATATGTTTTGCGACCACTATCAATTGCTGCTTGATCTATTCGAAGAGCACTCTCTAGTACTTCATCGTAAGTTCTTAATGGGAACTTCTGGACTTCTTCCTTCACTTCTCTGCTAAGCGAATGAAGGAATAAATCACATAGTTCCATTTGATCCATGTTTGGAGCACTTGCTAAGGAATAAAGGACTGTACGCCACCTTTGGATGAAATGGGCGACAGATTCGTTGTGTTCTTGTTTGATGTGTAAGAACTCCCTGATTCCTGTTCTTAATAGTTTGTTCATGTCGAAGGCCTTGATGAACTCTGAAACGAGTTGTTTGAATGAATGGATGGAAGCCTCAGGTATTCTATAATACCAATCGAGAGCGATGCCTTCCAAGGTTTTTGGGAATATTTTAGCAACAACCCCATCCCATGGGAGTAGTTCTCGAATGGCTGTAGCGTAAGCTTTGATATGTGCATTTGGATCTCCCTCTCCTTTGTATTTGGGCAAATCGGGAAGAGGTCTTGGAAGCATGACGCTTCGTATGGTGAAATCTAAGGGTTCTTTCAAATATTCTGAGTAAGTCCCTATCGCATATGTTTCGACCATTGATGGTGCCTGTTGAGGGAGTGGTGGTGGGATGGGTTGTTGATATGGCGCAACGTATGCATTGGCAGGGGCATAAGGAAGCCCCTGTGTTTGAGAAAACATTTCGGGAGAGGAGAACATATCCCCTTGCGGTGATTTGGAGTATATGTTTAAGTATGACGGGGTACTATCCAGGAATGAATTGTTCTGTACTAGACCGGGAGGAACAGTGCTAGAGATGGTGGGTCTAGTTGGCATTTGTTGTGAATACTGAGGAGTCATGCCTAACGTGCCTACTCCTGTGAGGAGATCCACTTGGCTAGGATGGTGTGGAGGATTGGAACTCCCTACTTGCATGAATTGCGAATTTTGACTTGCTTGGGCAAGTTCTAACCCTCTAACCTTTTCTATTAGAGTTGAAATGACTTCATTTGGTGAAGTCACGATGTTTTGCCGTAGTGGCGTTTGTTGTATACCATGGTTTTGTATAGGCATGTGATATCCTGCTATGAACTGATCGCTATCTTGCCAAGTTTCTCCGAGGGTATTTCCTATATGCAGTGGCATAGAGGTATTTTCTTGAAAAGAGACCTCGGGTTGTGTTTGTAAACCTCCTACAGGTGGATACATACTTCGAGAACGTTGGTCATTCCTGGCATAACGTACCAAATATTCATCGTCTAAACCTTGGTATGAGTCTGATTGTCTACTAATTTGTGGTCTAAGTAGCATCTGAGGAGATGAACTAGATTCTCTGGTGAACGTCATGTTGTTCGAGCCTGAAGGCTCTATTTGTTGCATTTGAGCGAGCTGATCTAACTCCTCAGTTTGAAATGATGAGTTATATCTGATTCTCGGAGTTTGTGTTGACAACTGATTAGTTGAATAGTTGTCACCCCATACTGAGAGTGAGGGTGATGATTGTCTATTCTGTTGGGCGTAGTATGCCTCAAGACCCAAGAGGGGTCTGCCATATGCATCGAATCTCGACATATTCGGGGGGTATATGAATACCCACAGAATAATGGGAAGGAGTGAAGGTGAAAGCCAATGAGGCAGAGAAGATGAAAAGTATACTAAACTTGGAAGAACACGTAATACTATGACTCCGAACTAGAAAGTAGGAAGTTCACGTCAGCTTCACTAATTTTGTTTGTTTCACATCGGGTTCACCAATTTTGTACGATGGAAAAGTGACAAGTGAGCGTGGGAATCTACAAGTGACTCTTCCTCGCACCCGACCTCCCGAGGTCGTGCCGAGACAGCTGGTGGGGATGGAATATGTGTGAGATACAGACAAACTAGTTAGGCAATCTAATGTCTTCAATACGCACTAATGGAATTTGCGAATCTAAGGCAAAGAAGGCCCTCCTAACTTGAACTGGTGTGATAGATCGGTCAGCAAGGATGACTGCTCGAAGGCTCCAATCAATATCGAGCTCTGGCATGATTCGATCTATGGGTTGTGGAATACGTGGAAAATGACCCGGGATAGTTTCGTGTATTTCTCCAGACAGGGTCATATGGTGGATGGTAAATGTAGCCAATTCTATGGATGATTCTCTGGCCTAGTCCAGAACTCTCTAGCTTTGTTAGCTGTTGTGTCTAGCAAGGATAATTGTTCGATGATGATAGGTGGAAGTGGAGTAGATCTGAATACTAGTGTGCATAGGCCAGTGTCTATGTCTAATTCTCCTATGGATTCGTTGGGTTGCGGGATTTGTGGGTCACAACCGTAGACTCTTAGTTGTTGTGGACCTTTTATGGTCATGCATGAAATCAAGTCCTAATCCCTAGTATCCAGTAATCGTATGCTTTCTTCAGCTTCTATGTTTAGGATCAATAACTGTGTGATTTTCTCAGAATACCTCACAGGTGTTCGTGCAACCTGGATTCTTAGGCTGGTATCTATATCTAGAAGAGCATCTCCTGTATCTGGCTGTGGGACCAAAGGATCACAACCAAAGGTTTGTTCTCTTTCGAACCCTTCTACAGTCATATGAATGTTTTGCCTAGGGTAATCTGTAGTTCGGTTGATTTGACCAAAACGTGTGTGCTTGGTCGTCTTCTATGTTTAACCCCTCAACTGAGAATTGATTTGTTGCAAATCTTACCGTTGTTTGGAAGACTTGAATCCTAAGATTTTGATCTATATCAGTTATTTCCGTGATGATATTGGGCTGAGGCACGATTGGCTCGAATATGTATTCCCTGGGCTCTCTAGGTCCCGTGATTGTCATACAAAAGTAACAAAGTAAATTAACTATAACAAAATGAAATTTAACTATGTGAAGTAAATTTATAGCATATATGTTTTCTCTATTTTTTATGTTTTTCTGATGAACTTTACGAATTTAAGAAAGCAGCTATTTAAAATATCTAGAAAGACAACTAAAATAATAATTTAAAACAAACAAAATAACCGAGTGTAGCTATTTGTCTGTGTAATTTGTAGATCTATTCTAAACAATAAAATAACTTGCTTAATCTATTTGCCAGACTCTCGATCCTACCTCAGAAGTGAGGAATGAATCATAGTTTCTCAGAAACTATCAATCCCCACAAGCTTCCCTGTGATATCCCTCTCATACATGATAATGAAGACACTACTTACATTGCACATCATTCTCCTCTTGTGATGGACTACAATGCTACTAATTTACATGATGAAATTTCTATTGGAACCCATGCTACTCCTCCCACTATGTCTCACTCTCATCCAAATTATGCTCAATCCCTAATGCATACTAATGCACACTTACCTATATCTAGAGCTTTCCCCCTATGATGGTTTCTACATCTAAGATACCTAAGGTGTTGGGAGACACTCATATCCCCCTTCACAATGTCACAATGACGATGACTTTTTAATAAATTGCTTGAAAAATCTTAATGCAATTATAATGATCATATGCTTACTAATTCAAATATTACATCACTTTGTAACTTCCTGCACCACAAGTAAAAACACAATGTGTTGATTTGATAATGATTCTTGATGCTCTTCCCTTACTCACACACTTTCCAAATTGAATGCATGACTCATATGATATGGCTACACCTCATCTTGTTACATCCATGGGGGAAATCAATCCCCCTCTTTCCACATTTATGTCTATGGTTTCTTCTATAGTCATAGGGGTAGTACATACAACTTTAATGCTTCCTATCTTCCCAAATTGCACCTATTGCTTACCAATGTTCCACCTATTCTAGTTTCTCCTAATGAACACACTCTTATTGTTTATGTCATTACACTTACTACTCATGCAGTTGGAATCTTGGACTCTATAGGGTTCTCCCCTCACTATGTTGACATTTTTCTATGGTAGCTCTTGTGTTACCCTTGCTACCCGATGACACACTCTTGTTCTAGGTTCAAACATGACTTGTTGAGGGTGCACACTTACATACATGAACCTCACTTTGCACACATACACACTGGGGGAAACCTTGCTTCCCTTCCCTAGTCATAGGATCTCATATTCTAATAATACAAAAACATTCAAATATTTGTAAAAATACAAAAACCTTAGATCTTGATTGGATGTATCTTGGCTTGCTTATACTATTCCATGTTGCATTTTTCCTATCATGTTAGCTTGATTCATAGTATGTTCTATCCTTTTACATGTACACATGCACATTCACATGGTACTTTGAGGTGAATGCAGGCTATATATAGGTTATCACATGATGCATGATGCTTGACATTGTTCTCTACCAGTCCCACCGAGGCTCCTAGGGGCATCTACCTTCCATATATTTCCACATTCATGTGTTATCATTACAATATCTACTACTTTCATTTCTATTTTCATTTAGATATATACATTGTGACATACTATTCATTATTCTAACATGCTAACGGGTGCTTCATGTGTAGCATTTGTCTTTCAGGATTACTTCCAACCATGGTTATCTGTTTATACTATTTGTTTGTGTCTTGTCTTCTATGATTGTGACTTGTTTTCCATTGTTTGTGGGCTATGCCCTATGATTGATTTTTTGTTTGCTTGTATGGCCTTGAAGGCCTTGAATTGTCTTGTGACATCCTGAGTGGTGTCCCATGTTTTACACCAAATACTATGTTGTCCTCTTGATGTGTTATTGTGTGTTTGACTTGTTTCTATTACATTATGCCATGATTGTTTATCACTAACACTTCTTGCTAGTTTTCTTTCCATTTTTTTGCATGTGTCATGGTTGTTACCATGCACATACCCTATTCCCCCTATAAGAATCCTTCTTCAGATGTGCACATCAGATTCAGGTCCTCTCATTTGGGCCATGCTCTCACATTGATCCATCTCATGCACCCCAAACGAGGATGGAAACCATCAGGTGATTATTTCACCCTCTCAACAGTTCAAAAATTAGAGACAAAATGGTACATAAGTATAAATGGGTAGAAAGGGACTTAGAATATGGTTCAGAATTAAACATGGGCCAAAAACAACACAGGGATAAAACTACCCAGAGTAGACAATAATGGTGGGTGCTATTGTCCCACCTGGGTGATTTTGTCCTGGGCCCAAAAATAGGTATTTGATAGTTGACTTAGCTTCTCAGTGACAATTTTACACATAATCCAACAACAAACATTCAACTCCAGTTTACTATCTAGAACAAAGGAACAAAATCAATAACATGTTTCATACTTTGGGCAAGGGAACTAACTTACTTTTCTTTCTCAATTTACATTTTTCCTACCGATATCTAATAAGGAGTGACACCTAGGGCATATGCAGGGACAACGATATGTCTGGAATGAAGTGTCATCTGTGGCCAATTACTATTGGGTTGGTGACCATCTGTAGTGGCACTTATCTATGGGTTTTGGGGAAGTGTCATGGATGGAGGGAAAATTGACCACTCTCCCAACACTCTTCCTCTGATGGTAGGATGCCTAAATCCTAAGAGTATTCACATTGGTTTGGGAATTGATCACTCCTGACCCCTCCAACCATACCAAGGAAAAGTTCTCAAGGCAACAATACACAGGGACATTCTATATCCTTTCTCTCTTGGTATTCAGGTGTACTCTATCCTTGATTCACTTGTTTATTTTACACATTTCTATTCTGATTTCTCTAAGTTAAAGTTCAATTTCATATACTATGAACATTGACTACACTTTTCTTCTTTTGCAGGTCTGTCCTTATCCCGACAAAAGGCAACACAACTGGAACAAGGAGCAATCTCAAGCACAAAACGCTCAGTAAAAGGCAATATTCAGTTACAAATGTAGGTATCCTTTTCACTATGTGCACAAGTCACCCCTAGGGTTCTTATCCCCTCTTAGACTCCATGATACACATCCTACAATTTCCATTCAGCACGTTATTAGTTACAATAT
The DNA here is from genome assembly GCA_019776745.2 of Taxus chinensis. NCBI lineage: Eukaryota > Viridiplantae > Streptophyta > Pinopsida > Cupressales > Taxaceae > Taxus > Taxus chinensis. The sequence goes on along the minus strand of CM034157.1, from coordinate 259,877,508 downwards.
TCTTTGGCTCTCCACAAGGTACACTCTTCCTATCTACTTTATGCTACCAAATATTCATTCACCAACATAAAGTGGGGGAAAATGTAGACACAAAATTATGCACTTATTACTATTACATTATGCCTCTAGTATGTCATTATATGCATGATTCCTAAGCAAGAAAACTAGACATTGATAACACTTGTTTTGCTTTACATTAGACATTGTTTTATCTTTCTATGCTTTCATCCTCTACTTTTCTAGAATTATCCCTTTACTTTTGGACATCACACAATGTTTTACTTAGCTGAGCATTTATTGATTTATCTTTGGAGCTTTTTGGACATAAGCACCTAGTAGGGACAATAACACTGACACTAGTGTCCCATGTATGGGCACTTTTGTCCCTTCACTTGTGTTCTTATATTTTAAAATGGCCCATCACTTTTTTATCTTTTCTAAACTTGTATTGATCACTTCGGGTCATATTCTAGTGTTGTTAATGTTGAAATTCAAGAAAAGGAATCATATATATACACAACCTACTAATTATTCTAAGGGGCACATTGGGTTATTATTTTCTATCTACTACTTGAGCAAAAAGAAATTTAAGGACTGCATTTAGGTTGCATTATTCACTGTAGGAAGGGAAATTCTAAATTCCATAACACACATTATCTTGGGGAAAAAGGTAGTTGTAGCACACTATCTTGGTGCAACTTGCACAAGGGAAACCTACTATATACACGACTCACTATTCTAAGGGGTTGGACACAGGCTTATTACTTTCTATCTACTAATTTTGAAAAGGCAAACTCAATGACTGTATTTGGGTTGCATTATTCATTGCATATGAGGTAAATTTTTGAATTCCATCACACACATTATCTTGGGGAAAAGTAGTTATAGCCCACTATCTAGATCAAATCCAACTCAAGCACACATACATATTTTGTTTTATAATGCGTGTTTAAGTCCTTGTGCAGGTAGATAGGGTTTGTTTTTTAGGAAAGGTGCACATAAGAACCCTATAAAGATGTGGATGTGATACAAAGCAAATTGAAGATGACATTATTAGACACTGAAAGAACCAGAATTACACCCATCACTAGGGAACTACCGCCCAAATCCAAACACTACTCCTGATGATATTATCCCCTTCTAAATGATATTGTCCCAACATAATTCTCAGATCATTATTTTCTAGACGAAGCATATATAGTTCATACTGAGCCTGTTCTACCATCGATCTAGCTTATATACATTCCAGATAGTCAGATATCAACTAAGTCAATCTTATTCTCTTGCTAGTTGTACTTACTCATCGTGTGTTGGTATATTGCTTTTTTATGATATATTTGATTTACTTGTCCTATGATTCAGATTTAATTTTTGTTAAATCAATGGAACATGTGATTGGACCATGTGGCCCAATAACATGTCAATTGTGTAGACCAATGGAGGCTCATCATATGGAAAAATACCTGATGTTCATGCATAAAAGGGAGAATGAAGAAAATGGAAAGGTTGGGAAATAAAGGCATATGATTGGGCCACATGGCCCAATCACATGTAAACTATGAATTATTGAGTGCCCAAAACTTGGCACATTTTTTGGTGTTTAGACATGCATGAAACAATGAAGTTGAGAAAACAAAAAAAGAGAGCCCTGAGAGATGAAGAGACGTAATTGGCCCACATATCCCAATTACAAAGTGCAGTAGAGATGCAATCAAGATGTGACAAGTGGCCTAATCAAAAATCACAATGGGGACTATAGTTGAAAAAACCATTTTTTTTGCACAATTTTAATGAAGCGGGCAATCAACAAAGCTCTAATTTATTTGTCGTAACTTTTGATTGGGAGCTTGGTGTTGTAAATGGTTGACCATATTATTCAAAATCTCTATTCAAGAGATTTATAATTGTTGTAGTCTCAAGGAGAAATTTATAGTGATTAAAGAGCATTTTGTAATAGACTTTTTAGAAGGTCGTTTGTCTGTTGAAACAAATCTGTAATCAAATTTATGATCATTCAACAAGGTACACAATTGGCATAAAACTATATGATGACCCCGTAAGAGATACTTTGTGTAGGGACCACATCCAATCAGACAAATTATAGCCTCTTATATCTTTGATCTTCTTGATTTCATGGATGTGCATGTGCTCCTTTCCTTGGATCTTCACTTGTACTTTCTCGAGGATCAATTTTATGTTGGAATTTGCTTGTTTCTAAGCAATATTTGTATTTCTTTCCACTTTGATTTGGCATGAGTGATCCATGCATGCTTCATTCTCTTCATTCATTTATGGATGGTGGGATCTCTCCTAGTGTTGATAAATGACTCCCTCTCAACCTTTGATTGCTCCCAAAGGAATTTCTAAGTACCTTTGCTTTCCACATCTATAAATGGAATTGTTATGAATTGAAGCACAAATCCTTCATCCAAGTCTTTTGGTTCATTAACAAACTTTGTTTCCAAAATTGAGCATTGTTTTCTTCTAGCTATTGAGCAATTCTTGGTAGCAATCACCCTGATTCAAGATTAATTATTGTAGGGGACTAAACAAGTGCTGTAGGTTTCTTGAAAATCAAGGAGTTTGAAGATTTCTGTTTGGTAATGAAATAGTTGTGTTGTGTAAAAAAATTGCAACTATTGAGTTATAAAATCCTTGCTTTGGTTTCTCCGTGTTTTGCAACTCTCTTCAATATCAATGTCTTAATACTTTGCGATATGTTATTATAAAGCATTAAAAAAAGTCTATGTAAGATTAGCTTGTTATTCATCTAAGTCAAGAAAGAATGTGCAATAATTGTTGTCATTGTTGATTATTACCAATCCTAATTAATTGAATCTTATAGACTCCTTACCTTAATGGATCCAAGGCATTGATCGTAATTCATTTGATCACATCATTTTCAAGATATATCTATAAAATTTTGTGTCCTACCGAGATCTCCATTTACCCTTGCAAATCATTTGAGATATCTACTGTTATAAGTTATAATTTAGGCTTTTAAGTCTTTCCATTGTGTATTGCTTAGCATTGGGTTTATAAGCCATGGATATCTCTATTATAAACATATGTATGTTTGCAACCTTTGCCCAATCCTTAACAATCTAGTGATTCTCTTGTTAGTGACATCAAATTGGGTGGGAAATCATATTGGTTAGGCTTGTTAACTGGGTATGCTATACCTCATTGATAATCCTTTGTTATTCCACATCCTTGGGTTGCATAAAGGGTCTCTCCCTTAGGTTTCTCAAACCCTGAAGAGTAAGGATTTAACCACCTCCTAGTTAGTTGGCCTCAAATCAAACCTAATTTTGTGAAGAGAATTACTTGCTAGAATTGACTCATTCTCAATTCTCTTCACCAAATCCATAGGGTGCAAATTTGGGTGCCAACATGATCTATGAAGATGTTGAACATCTTAGCTTTGATGTAATGTGCAATCTAGCTACAATTTTACAACTTTTGAAAGCTACGACTACTGAGGAAGTAATAAAATGGAAAAATATTGATGCAATTTGTGAGAAGCATTCCATTAACCTTTGTTATAATTTTAGTGAGTCACACTTCATTGAAACTTTTGCAATAGTTACAATTGAAACGGAGGTTTGAGAAAGGGGAACAACTATTGTGGTCTCAAACTTTGAGGTAGTTTTGTATGTTTTAGCATAACAATTATTTTAAGGTTTTTTTTTTTTTTCTCAATTACCTATCAAGCGGCCAATATAATTTGTCGATTAACTTTGGCTTGCATTTATGTTTCCAAATTATTCCTATGTAATAATTTGTTGGTTGGCCTTTACTTACATTTTTTGTTTCCAAATTATTAGTTCGTAATTATTTGTTGACGACCTCGGCTTACCCTTGAGCAAGGGTGAGCTATTTTTCAATTTTCATTCGAAACATACTAAAACGACATGGTCGAGGTCGAAAATTTACTAAATCAAATGTTTAAAAAAAAGATACTTTCTCCTTCAATGTCGACGGGTTTTGCCTCAAAGTGCTGAGCAATCAAATTGGGCGAAATCTCTGTAAGAAATCCTCAAATCATCATATTTCTCTGTTCTGCCAAATTTCATTTTATTGAAAAATAAATTGGGAATTCAGTCTTGGATATTCTATTTACTTTACTTTCTACAATTTTTAATTTTTAATTTCCCTCCATGGAGGTTTAGTTTGCAGTTTGGTAACTGCTCATTAATTTTCTATTTTGATACTTTAATTGATTCTAAATATAGTGGGCGAAGTAATACATGATACACATTCTCAGATATAGTCCGAAGTCTGACATTTTATTTTTGATTACCTCCTTAAATTGGGAATGACGCTTTAATTTCATAGAAAAATTCAATATATACAGAGCTTAAGATTTCAATGCAATTAGAGGGTGTCTGTAATTGCTTGGTTTATCTATCTTGTTTTGTTACTTCTTATCCCATGAGTTGATTTTCCGGAAAACCCACAGACAGACCATTTTCATCATAACGAAGGTTCTCTAAATAGACAACCGTCAACAACGAAGGTTAGTGCCTGGTCTACAATTTATGGATCTTGTTTTCGTTTGTCCCGTTACTTCTTTAGCATGCTGCCAATTTGTTGAATTGTTCCTTTGCTTGGTAAATCTTGGGTTGTGTTATGGGTTAATCACAATGAGGTATAGGGTAATCTTTGGCTGCATTGAATGTGCTCCATAATTGAGACACCCTAACCCCGCTGTATGTCCACTGGAGTTACGAGCTGCCTTATTGTGGTGAGAAGACCATGCTAATGTACTTTATCATTACACTGCAACCCCTTAGACCTATTTTGTTAGATTGTCAGGACGTTTTTGCTGGCAATAGCTAATCCAAACTACTCACTGCTGACCATTCCATTACTTTCAGCCTTTGACATTGCTTGCTTCTCAATTTTTGTTAATCACAAGGTGCTTTGGCAATTTGGCCTCTGTTGCAGCCTAGTTTACATGTAGTTTATTACTTTGACATATGCAGTACATTCCTCATCTTGTCAAAGTTAGGTTTACTGCTGAACAAATTAAAGTGTTCAAAGCTGTTTTGAGCACCTCGTGGCGTATTACCTTCCAATCTTACTGGTTATTGTTTAAGTAGTTTCAGAGCCGAATTCCACCTTTGTAGGGTTTTCTTTTTCATATAAATCCCCTCAAATTATCAATTCTTATCGCTTGAAGACCATAATACGCATTTAGATGTTGCTTTGGTTCTCAGAGTAGCTGGCCTAAGTCCTTAGTCCTCATTCATTACTATTGCCAATATCCAATCATGTATTGTTGTATTTGGTACATCTTCATTATTTCTGCCAACCTATCTACCTCAAGGCAACATTAAGTTTTATACCAGAACATTCCTTGCTAGATACAAATAAATTTTTGTGGAATATTTAATGAAAGAGAGAAGGAAAAAAATTGTTCTGCAGACAATAGTAAAGATGAACAGACATTCATCGTTGATTAAAAAATTAGAACACTGGGTATGGATGCACATGTCCCTCTCTCCCTGGGTATACTGTGATGAAGCTATATCGAGGTCCATGCATAAATCACGATCTCACAGTTTAAAACAATCATGATGACACACAGAACTTGTACCACATTGACAAATATATCGGAAACTGTCTTTTGTGGGAATGCTGTATTTATTAGTAACTTGATGGTTATGGTCTTGATGCCTTTACTTCGTCTCATCTGATTTATGAGGAATCTAATGTCTAGGGCCTCATGTTTTATTTTCTGTCATCAGTTTTCTATCTTGTATCACATACAGTTTTAAAAGGAATTTAGAGCAGAAAGTCGCTTGCTCTGTTATTGCAAGTTGGATGATGTTTGCACTCTTGGGAGAAATCTAAATTTTCATCTCCATGCAACTTACTGGTCGAATATTTTTTTTTCTGCAGTCACTGGTGATATCATTCTTGTATTTTGAAGATCAGGAAGATGCAGGATGGGAGATCACAAGGCCAGCGTGCAGTGAAACATATTTATATGCGTCTGTGCTTGTAAGTTATTTCATTTGAGTAGTTTTGCTTTTTCAAATTGAAATACTATGGAAACACTCTGTTTTTGAACAATTGGGATGGGGATTCTTGCACATATGCACAAGTTTATTATGCAATAAACAAGATCACTTAAATAGTGTAGTTCTCTTGTGAATTGTGATATCGTGCATGCATATTTTGTTTATCATGGAATATACTTTCTCCAAGATCACAATTGGATCTCCATGCATGTTTTCTTATTACTAATTATTAACTATATTGAAATCCAAACCTTTAATATGGCGAGAAAGAGAAAATAGTGATTTCCTATGGTTCTCTAGTATCTCAGGAAATGGTAGCACAGAGGATTCTTCGTGAGAGATGAAGACAAATTTTTGTTGGAAATAATTTAAGTCGAACTGTAACTGTGATAAAGGCCCCACCTCGTCTATGTCATACCAAACTTTGAAACTCTCAATTTTTTTATGAACTATATGTAGACTATATTTAGCACGTGTTAGCAAATAGCTAAGTAGTGATTTCAGTCAACAGATTAGGTGTCTACAAGAATCAGGCATTTGAAAGATCAACCTGTCTAGGCATTGGAAAAAAGGCATTAAATTACAATCTTTTTATCTTGATTCAAAAAAATCACTTTGTATGTGAAGCTGCATTTTTTGTGGTCATACTCTTCATGGTGCTTACTCATGTTATTGTTGAATCATTTTTGGGAACAAATTTCAGTAGGACCTTGATGCATGAAAGCTGAAATGGTTCATTTTATTCCACAAATTGTATTTATAACATTAGGGTTATAATAGATAGCCTATAGTAGCAGATAATTAAAGTAAGGATTATAAGTAATGAGGGATAATATCATTTATCATCCATTAAAAACTAGAATGGACGGCTACAAAAAGCCACCCAACTTCTAAATGTAACATAAATCATCCCTGAAATATTATATAATATTTATTAGCGATTTCTTGTGACATGGCATGAGCTGTTGGATGATTTCTCTATTTTCGTTTAGAATAGTTGCAATGCCTCTAGGCTATACTGCAGTGGCACAAAAGATAAAAAATATCTTCAATACTTTCAATCTGAAACTTGCGTTTATCATCATGGTTTTGGTTATTGTTCAATCTCATTCGAGCTACATATTTTTGCACATTCTAATTATGTCATCCAATATCTGTGTGTTTATTTACTCATTTTGTATATGTCTATACCATTTCAGCTGCCCCTACATATTGTTCCATCTAGCTGTATGTCCACTGTAACAATGTTCATTTTAAAGTTTAAACTAGAAAATGCCAAAACAAAACATGCTATCATTTTTAGCAACTCACCTTTACTTTTCTTCCCAGTCTTCCAGTTATCACTGGTTTGTAAATGCTCCAAAATGTTATCTTCTATCTACCAACCATCTATACTTACCACACGTTAGCCTTTCTATCTACATCTCTCAACATTTCCCATTTGGCTTTATTGATCCTTTTAATTCTTTTTGGTTCGATTTTCTCAATGTCTAAGCCCCTATATTGTTCTTGGCCTTCTTGCCCCCAAACCAAATTTGTTTTTTCATCATACAAAGAAGCGCGTTGAGCTTTTCATCTGCATTGGAACCCATCCTCTCTTGCTTATTTGTAACTTGGTGTCCTCTGTTTATAGAAACTGTTGGGTCATTTGATCCAAGCGGTTGTTTAGTTTATAAGTATATTATTTATTATTGTACGGGGCATGCTTCCCCTAGTGAGACACCCCCTTGTTAGTAGATGTGTTCATAATACTAGCAAATTAATGTTCATCATTAGTTTAACTAAGCTAGAGATGTTAGTTATACAGGTGTATAATTGGTTGGTAGTTGGAGCATTGGGTCATGTGGGCAAATAACTTCATCCGTAAGCTTATTTAAGCTTGGTGAAATAATTTAATGAAGTGATAGAGCATTTATTGTATAAGCTTTCTATTTAAAAATAAATACATATTATGTAGCTATTCTCTTCCATTTTCCTGTGGTATCAAAACTCTTAGTGGTATCAGAGCCATGGCTATGGATCCTTGAGGAAGAAGAAATCATGGAAGAGCCATGAACAAAAACTTTTCCGAAGAATTTTGGTGAAGTTTTATCGTAAAAGGTTTTATTTTTCCCTGATCACTTTGCCACAAGTTTTAAAAATTTGCGTGGAGCCCACAAAAATATTTATTTTTTTGCTACTATATTATGCTAGGCATGAGAAATAGTTGTCTGGGCGTTGGATGACATTGAAATTTGTTTAGTGTTGGAAAATAATGATGTTGGAAGCAATAACAAGGCATTCAAATCTGAAAATAGTATATGACTGCAGCCAAAAATAATTATTTACATGCTGTAACGTGAATAAGTACAGGAGCACGATTCTCCCTCTTGCAGGAGTGATAATTTGCTTTGGAGTATGGTAAAGAAGCCTTCCTATATATCTTTGAAATTCATTTGACAAAAATAGCAAATAGCATTGGAATTCATTGAAGATAGGTCCAAAAAAAATCTGATTTATTCCGTTTTTGCTGCATCTAATACTGTTGGGCATTGGATGTGGTGCTGAAACTCATAGAAAAATTGTCTTTTCATTTTGAGTTGGAATAAGTGTGGGTCCCACTAAAAATCAGACATATGGCATAAACATTTATTGCTACTACATATTCAAAGTTGCGGTGCGTGAGTTGGAATAGAATGGGTGTTTGATTTCTCACAATAAAAGAAAATTTATGACTTTTATTTTATTTTAGTTTTAGTTGCCTTCTAAAATTGGTTCAGATAAAACATTCTTGTCTTATGTCTTTAAAGCATGCTTGGTCGAGTTAGTTTGAAGAGTTGAGTGAAAGCATTTAGAAGCAAGATATATTGTGTTCAAGTCTCTCCAAGTTTCTCCACTTATACTCTTTTGTTTGAAGTGTTCATATGCAAGAAAAGAAGAACATATACAATGTGGTGAGTTTAGATTTCCAAAGTAGACATAGCTGAGTTGGCTATCATTACTTTGATAAATCCATCCATTAGCAGCCCTTTGGTCATGAGTTTCATTCTTGTAAATGCCCAAAAGTGTCTTTTCTGAAACTAGTCAAACTCAATTTCTGTTAAAATGCAGGAAAATCAGTGCCCACAATCACAATTGTCATCACATATTTTTAGTGCCCACAATCATTGTTGTCATCATATCTTTTTTAGTCTAGCCTTATTTTGCTATTAAAGTTAATTCTTTGAAAATTGGACTCAAAAATCTTTACAATGAGCACACATACCATAGGGTACAATTCATAAGTCTAGTATATTTCAGTGTTTCTGGATACTCTCCCTACTGCTAGGGTGCGCGTATCCACGTGCTGGATATGGAGATGGCTCAGGTACTGTACCCAGTTGTATCCAGATACAAACCTATAATTGTGCTGTGTTGGATACCGCCGGATACGGTAAGTAGGGCAACTATGGCTGTAACTGATTTAACTGTTAAAAAAAACCAAATGGAGATGTAAAATGCACCAAAGATGATTTGTAAATGAAGTCATACAATCCCTTTTATACTCCTTTCTTGGAGCCAAAGGCCAAATAGATGAGGACCGACCTCATAGCTTCACTTTATCTTTCAATTCTCTACCTAGCCTCTCTATGACAGAGATAAAGAAGCTGTGTGAATAGCCCAACACTGCTCCACGCACTCGTTGTTTCAATGGGTGCAAGCTTCACAGGTGTGCTCCGTGCAGAAGCAACCACAAGCAAGCACACAAGATTCTCAACAAAAACTTGCACAACAGTAGTGCCAAAGATGGTGTATGCCTCAACAGTAACCTGTGCAATAATAGTGCGAACCCATACCTTAGCCGCGAAAACCATGAAGACACACAATGTGCACTCTAGTCACATGCAACCATTAGTAATATCCCCTTTTGGGATATTGATTAAATTTTATTAAAACTACTTGCAATAGAAGTAAACTTAGATGAGAAACCCTTGTACGTTCACCTCAACTAAACTAGTGTCGACTTCAATACAACCTCAAATGGGGTTCGAGTGGGCCAAAGTAAGGGTTTAGATGGGTTATCTAGTCAGAATTAATACTTCTTTAACCAATTAAATTCCAGCAGTAGTAAAATAAATTAAAAATGTTAGAAAATAGTTGCAAATTTCAAAAATTAATCTTTCTTTCAATATTGACTCTTTTTGCATGAAATAAATTGTAGGTGGAAGATAAAATTATGAGTTTTCAAATGAACCAACAATCAAAATTTTTAATCCACCGAAACCCCACTTAAAACTGCCCCCGAATGTGCAAAACAAGTCTCTAGGGTTAAGGGAAAAATAGTAAATTAATTTCAGCCTTATTTCTCACTTTTCGCAACATTTCAAATCACCACTTTCAGATCTGCAATAATTAATTTATGACAGCAGATCGGAAAATATTCAGAAAACCCTTCCAAAACATTGTTATCAAATACCTACACAAGTCGACTTACATTAAATAAATTCCAGCAGTGTTAGCAAACTAAAATATTATAAAAATGATCACCATCATGCCCATATCAATTAGATAAACATGTAGAAATAAATCAGATTGTAACCCTCATGCGAACCTCATACCCAAATCATGCAAAAATGCTTCATACCACAAGTCGATTTATATGCATGAAAAATCAGCAGCTAATTTCAGAATTTAATCTGATCCCAAGATAGCTCTAAAAACTCTCAAAACAAGTTCATGCACTCTCTAAAAATGGTGACTCACATATATGGAAGAAAAATGCAAATAACTTATCAATTCAAGCTCTCAAGGGCACACACACTTCACAATGGGTGGTGTTGATGAACACTTTTTGTTTTTTGATCACTAGTGGGCATACATCCCTCTTCAAACATGAAGATAAGTTATAATAACCGTCAACATGCGAAAAGGGGTGCCCATCATCTTCTTTTATATCTTTTCCTTGCTCAATCTCTAAAGTTCCTTCTCCATTTTTGGCGCCAAAGTCTAGGAGAGAATCTTTATTTTAAAAATTTCCTAGGAGAGAATCTTTATTTTAAAAAGTCAAATTTTGGCATGCCGAGTAATTGCCGATAAAGATTTTTTGAACTATGGTTTGACCATTTATATGCTTTAAACAAATGATATTAATTACAAGTTACAAATCTATGATACTATTAATTGTGTAGTGTTTTGTTTATTCTGATGCTGACTATGCACATTGATACTACTGTTATTTTTATTTAAATTTTAAATATTTTTATATTATGTAGAAACACATGTCCCAAAAAAATGTTGTTTCCTGTACCCATTTGCTGATAACTTAGTTATAGTGTTTAGTTACTTTCTTTTAATTCATTGGACTCTTTTTGCCCAAGTAACTGATAACTGTTATTTTTTCTTTTAATTCCGATTCATCTATGTCGGCCAGTTGTGGAGATTAATGTAATTTATATCTTTCTTTTACCTGTGATGTTTATGAGGTGGGTAAGTAGTGAATTGTTGCTATTCTACAATTTAATCACAAATCATTTTAAATTCTTCTTATTTGTAAACAATTTCAAATAGGATTTGTTAATCTGATTCATTATGCCTTTTCTATAATGCATGTATCTCAGTCAGAACATACAAAATATTGACCATGTGAGAGAAGCCTCTAGATCTCAGCCAACTGAGAATCATAATAGTCCTGATATTGCACACAATGCTGTCGGAATGTGTTTGAAGTTGGAACTTGAAAATGAAAGAAAAAATAATGATAATAACTGGTCTCCTCCATGGTCTACCAAAGAGATATCTAAAAAAGAACAAAATATTGCAACCAAAGGTCTAGTGAGAAGATCCGGAAGTCTTTGCTTGGAATCAGAAAATTGCAGAATTGAAGCGCCTAATGCAAGCACAGATCATGATGATATTTCATTATTTTCAGAACTGAGAGCCCGTGTCTCAGCTGATCATGGTGAGATTCTTGTTGTATGTCTAATATCAATGGGAACAATTTAATTATCTGCCTTGGAGATCTTGATATGCTTCAATGCTTTCACTGAAGCTGAGCACAAAATGACAATTTGAGATTTATGAGCAGGTAACCTAGACTGAAAGAATGTGTGACTGCAACCCTCATAAGCTGATTCTGTTTCTCCTAGTGCAGCGATACTCTTTTGGAGGTTCAACTTTGTTTTGCACCCTTAAACACCTTTTATTTATTAGATTGGTCTCCAAAATTATTATAAACTACCAGTTGCTAATCAGTATCATCCGTTTCATTCTCTAATTTGCAAGCTTGGCAGGCAAGAAGAACTGATTTTTAGGGATAAACCCTCACAGCCAAAGAAATTAATCAAGGGAAACCAGCTCCAGGATCTGAAAGATGCCATTCAAGCAGTGCTTGAAAAAATACATGCAAATCCAGCTGAGAATGGAAGATTCAGAAACTTCATAATTTGGACTCTTGTTTGTATTATGTGGATTCCAATCTTAAAACCGCGAAATTATTGCAAGGACCAAATTGCTCCCCTAAGTGGGTCGCTATCCAGTTCAAAAGGCAATAAACATCCACAAGGATAGGTTTGGATGAAATATGCATTAGCAACCAGATGTAGGGAATCTTCAATGATGCCGTCAATCTGGAAAGAAAGATACAAGACTCCCGTGTTGAATCTATTAAGGGTTTTCAACTTCCAGAGTTTCCTTACATGCCAAGCAATACCATCAATTAATCTAACTAATTAATTTAAAGTACTTTAAGATCCCTCTAACTTTTATTTAGTCCCTTGGCTTCCCAATAGCGATACATGATAAAAATAAAAACACTCTCTAAACTGGCATCAAATATCTTCAGAAATGTTCCTCTTGCTCCAATCCTTAGTCCCATGAGGAAGAAATGGGATAAGGTCTTCAAATTGCTAGTCTCCAAAAAGGGACATGACAGTCTCCCCTCCCCAAGATTGCTTGTTCTCAAGCAAAGGTGAACTCTTAGATCCCATATAAATCTCAGCTTCTCCTTCTTGGATGTACTTGCACATGAAGCAAACTCATTAAAGAAAAAATGTGTTCCCTTCTTCATCCACTCATGCTTTGCAGATATGATGGCCAACTCTTCTTCTTTGCTTGCCAAGGCCTTACAATTACCATCCAAACATTGGTTGTCCACAATTTCCCTCATGTTGTCCCAAACACCAATGTAATCTTGCTTTTCTCTTTCAAAAATCAGAATGAAGGTGACTAGAATTCCACTTTTACTTGCACAAAATATCACAAGATGGTCTAGATGTAGGAAACACAACTTCCAATTGCCTAGATGTCCTTTTATGACCCAAAAAAGTGAAAAGAACAAGCTGGAAATGCACAAAGCAGTTGTCCACCATCTGCAAACAGCCTTTAAATTGACCCTTGGGTCAAGGTGTTTGTCATCCCACATTACTTCTTTGATTATGCAAGCTGTCCTTTAGGGGAAAGGCACCAAACTGATTGTATGGGGGCTGTATAGTGACTGTAACAGTCATGAAATGCTCAGAATTCCTTCCCAAACAACAATTCCTTTGTACCTAGTGACCTTCTATGATGAAGCTCTTCATACCCCACTCTAATGCAAATGTTTTCACCCATGCCGTGGCTGTTAAAAGGTGTTTTCTTGCTTAGAAACTGATTGGTAATGACTGGAAATAATCTTGCAATGGCTGTACATACCTCATCTTTGAACTGGTTGCTTAGGAACACCATTGAGCATGTCATGATTGCTGGTAAAAGATTGAGACAACTCAACTACATAACCAACATAGCCCAAAAAACTTTCTTTTGAATCAATAGCTGAAGTACCTTAATGACATGGTAATTATTTTCAATACCTTGGGCAGCTGTCCATACAATTGCATCCATGGGATACAAAGATTTTCCCATTCTGTCAACCCAAGACAACTCCCCTAACTGTTGTACTTTAGAGATGTGGCCTTTTTGTAGCAACTCATCCTTCACTATGGTGCTAGAAGGTACAATAAACTTCATATGCCTCCGTATAAGTTTCCTTATAAACAAAATGCAAGAATCGTAAAAATCAGTAGAAGCTTTTACCTTGTTTTTCATAAGGTCATCCAGAATCTCCATGCCATAGTCAGTTTGGACTTGACTCAAACCAACTCTATATCTATGGCTGAAAGTGGTGTTTTTCACCCCAATATGCTCTTCGGAATTCACTTTATAGTAATAAATATTCTTACCAAGTGTGAGCAACCTTCGTTGTGGAGAATTTTCTGATTGCAAGTGCCTTGCTGCCCCAAAACAACTGTCCTATGTTGTTCCTTCTTGCAAACTCCTTCCATGATGTCATTAGCAAACTGATTTTTGACATATTCAGTTGTGATAATATTTTTCCAGTCAGCTGTTATGCAAGAGAGCAGCACACAATGTGATTTCCAAAGATTTGCTTCAGCATTCACTTCTTTTCTCATGCCATGAATTCTGATTTCTTCCACTTTGTCAGAATTTCAGTTCTTTATCATGATAGTTGAGGGTGAACTCCCCCAATGTTTGCAACCATTGAACCCCAAGAACAATTTCATCATTAGCTAGTTCAATCACAAAAAAAATCATCACATACCTCATGATCTCCCAAGAGAATTGACAGCTGTACTATTTTCCTTGCGCAAGGTATGATGGTGTCACTCTCTACAAGCATAGTGACCCCTTGGTTATGAAGAAGACCCTTCACCTAGAATGGATGATAAGTATGTGTGCCACACATTAGAGTAAGGGTGCTGCCCTTCCACCATATTCTCTCTAGCTCTTCCATATTCATGGAATCATGGAATGGAAAATCAGACTTACCATCATGCCCTTGATGCCTCAAACATAGATATTCTCCCAACACTGCACCTATATTCCACATGCGGAAACAATTTTGAAATTGAGCCCAAGAATCCATACAACAAGAAGTACTTCTTACCTCATTATTCCATGGAGTATGAGGTGCATAATGATGTCCAATCAGCGGTGACATAGGAGGACATAACAAGCATGAAATCTGATCACCTTCCCCAACCAGTTGTGTGTGAGGGCAACATACCAGCAATGACATATCAGCAAGCAACAAAACTGAGATATTCTTATACCATGGGCCGCCTACGACACTCTTATGACTCAAAATTTCTGAGTTAGGAACAACACTCAGAAAATACTCTAATGGTGCCCTTCTTTCACGCATAATGTCATCCTCATAGGTCCTTAGTAAATCTGATTTGACTTCATTATGTGACTGCCCTGTGTGACCATTAGAATTCAATAAACTATCATAGAACATCAAAGGATTTTTACCTTTCTTCAGATGATGACAAAATTGGGATTGTTCTTTGTTGATACCCCCATCAATTTGCTCCTTGGTGACTGCTGTTTGGAACAATCCAGCCAGCTGAAAATTATCATGGGCATCTAGAGAGACCCTTATTTCATGGGCATGCCTCTTAACAAGGTCACCTGACATTTTTGCCCCATTAACCCCTTGTAATTCTGATTTTTCTCCCTTCTTAGCACCATGACGATCACCCATTTGATGTGACTTATTATGGAGCGTCAAACTCGCCACAAGGTCATCCTTTTTAACAAATTGCCCATGACCATAAATCTGAAATGGCATGATAGAAAGCAACAAATCTGAATTATCTTCATACCTTCGGTTGTCTTTATGAGAATTTGTTGAAGCACTTTGTTGAGACATGTAAGGAACCACCTCGTGAGTCTTGCTGGAATCATGAATATCATCCTCCTTGTCCTTTGGCCATTGAGCTTCAACCTTCAACTTCCCTTCAACACCTTGTGAATCTGATTTTTCTTCCTTCTTTGGCTTAGAAGGATGGCCATCCTTCTGATCATCACTATAGGGATGAACTTGCACCTTCAAATTTCACCATGGTTTCCTCTTCATCTTGTAGCTCCATAGCCTCTTTTGCTTTGCTTCTTTAAATGAAGGGGCTCTTTTCCTCTATGTTGGGACCTTGGGGTCCTTCCCATGACCCTTGTGCATGACTTGCGGGACATTATGACCAAGTGCCAATTCCCACTCTATCTTTTCTCCATCCTCGAAATCCTGGAAAAATGATAGGGCATCACACATAACTTTGGAAGGGCTTGATACTTGTCGAAGCTCCTGCAAATTCAACCTTGAAAACCCTATTTCTTTACTTGAATGTCATTCCCCATATCTAGATGGCTAGGGTAAGATCCAATAGTGTCCTCTAGGATTTTTCTAAGACATCTTCCATATTGAGGGTGATCGTTGAAGGATGAAGCTCATGATACCACTGTAATGTCCCTTTTTGGGGACTCTTAGGAAACTATGCAAAGCTGAGCCAAACAAAATACACTTTTCAGATTTAATTAGTAGGCTGTTAGTGATTGAAATTGAATTTGTGAAACCTTCATAAGCTGCCAAAAACTCTCTCCTAGGGCAGCAACCTTCTTTGGAGCACTTCAACTTCCTTTTGGACCTTAAACACCTGAAAAACTATTAGATAGTCTTCAAAATTATTATAAATTACCAACAATCATATCATGCAAGAAAATATGAATTTGCAAGCTTGGAAGTAGGAGAACTGATTTTTAGATGAAACCCTCAGACTGCAGAAATTAATTAATATTTCCAGATCTGAAATAAACTTCAACGAGCTTGGAAAAATAGCAAATCACCACCAAAATTCATGAAACTTCATAACTTGGCTCTTAAAAATATGGAGAATGTTATTCCAATCTTAAAACCATGAAATTATTGCAAGAAAGTACCAAATTGCTCCCCTAAATGGGTCGCTCCACCTTGGAAAGGTCAATAAACATGCAAAACACTTCCAGTAGGTCGCTCCACCTTAAAATGGGCAAATATGCATTAACAACCAGAAGTAGGGCAAAAGATCTTCAATTGATGACCAAATAACAACCTTAGGGCAATTTGCCTAGGGGATGGAAATATAAGATAACAAAAGATCCCTCAAGGGGGTGGAGACTCCCGTGTTGAAGTCTTCCCTAGACTTGGTGAAGGGTTTCGTCCTCACACAAGACTCTCCAAGGGTTTTCGTCCTTAGGAGAGGAAGAGAGATGCTTCACAAGCAATCCTTCCAAAAGAAATAATAGAATTCACATATGATCAATGGCCAAGCAACCTCCTTTTATATCATAAGGGGTGCTAACAATACAATAATGGCCAACCTCATAAAGTACTTTAATAATCTATTACAACTTGAGCCTACATGCTCACCAAATTAACTAACTAATTAATTTATTAAGTCCCTCTATTGGAGCACTTGGCTTCCCAATAGGGATACATGATAAAAATAAAAAAACACTCTCTAAACTGACATCAAATATCTTTAGAAACGTTCCTCTTGCTCCAATCCTTAGTCCCACGAGGAAGAAATGGGATAAGGTCTTCAAATCCGCTAGTCTCCAAAAAGGGACATGACTCTCTCATTAGCTAGGTTGGCTGGGTTGGAGGAGTAAAGGTAAAAACAAAAAAGAAAAAACAACTTCATAATGAGGTTGGTCATGGGGGAAACTTCTGCATGGGGTTTGGCACCACCAAAAGGATATATAAGGAGTTGTTTGGGCTCATTTTGGGCATACATCTTTATTATAATTTTACATTACTTGGTTTTGGGCTGATTGCTCTATTTCCATTCCACTAGAGGGTGGAAATCCTTTGGTGTGGCTTCACAAGGAAGACGAAACCCTTCCTTGATAATTGGAGAACAAAAACTCTTCAATTAATTGTTCCAAGTGCTTCAAAGAGGTGGATAAGGCCTATTTTCAGTGAGGGTTTGGTTCTAAGGTGAAATTCAGCCCCTCTCCTAGGGGAGCGACCCACCTTGGGGAAGAGATTGGTGGTTTCTAGGGCACGACACCGCTCAACTCAGCCATCATTGCATTCTCCATATTTTTGGCAGCTGGAATCTACTTTGTACTTCATTTTTAGGGCTTGGAATCATTCATTTCCAACCATTTCATAAGGGCATACTCTATTGTCATTTATTTAATTTCCAACTGTGTTTAGAGGTTGATTTCTTGGTTGATAATTTTCTAAAATATTCCTAAAGTGCCTCTATATACTTCAGATATTGTGAATGGTGATATTTTGATGAATTATTGTTTTTTCCTTACAGTTCTAAAAATCAGACTGCTATTCAATGTTGTTTCTAATTTTAGTTGATTGGTATAAAAATTTGAATATTTTTCAGTTTAAATGTGTTATTTCATTTTTGTGTAGTTCAACCCTAGAAAGGGACATTACAGTGGTATCAGAGCATTGATCCTCCCAACTTGGAGGGTTTCATTCAGAAGGAGCAGATAAATGGCAAACATACATTTTGATGATGTTAGGGTTGAGAGGCTTGCCCTAGGGCAAGAAAGATTGGCGAATAAGATGGCACAATTGATCCATGCCATGCAAAACCTAAATGGTGAAGGAAGCTCTTCAAAGGCAAGCAATAATATTCAACCACCAAGAATTGAGTGATTCTTCATTCTAGGTCTTTCCGGCCTACCTTCCTCCCAAGAAAGGAAGTCATTCTTGTGGTTGAAACACAACATTCAGTGGGTCATAACATTGCGGCAACTATGAGGAGTATAGGGCCCTTCTAGCTGAGATTCGTGATGCCCTATCCCTTGTAGAATTCATAGGAGTGAACAAAGGAAGATTAAGGCAAGGACCTAGGTCTCAAGCACCACAAAAGGATCTTCAGCATGCCTGGAGAAAGGAAGAGGAGAAGAACTTCCAAATTGCAATGACAGAGCAAGAAGAAAAATCAGGGCTGCAAGTAATGGAGAGAGAACAACCCATGGAGGAATCTACCATGCCAAAGGAAAATGGGAAAGATGTTCTAGCCAAAGAGGAAAAGGATTCTCCCTTGGTGATAAGGCAAGAAGAAGAAATCATAAAACAAGAACAAAGGAAGACCAATATGTAGTGTGAAGGTAAAGATTCTTTGACAATAAATGATGTTTTATTGATTTCCAATGATTGCATGTGGCGGCAAGATGGTGAAGGAAAATCAGATCTACAAGAGGTTCATGAGGTAGAGACTCGGGATGACCCTGTTGAGAGGCATGCCCTTCAAAAGGAGGCCTCACCTGATACTCATGTTGGTTTTCAGTCTGTTGGAATTTACATATCAACAACAAATGGTAAGCAATTTAATTTATTGCATCACCCTCACACTATGTATTTGCAAGGTTTTGATCATCATGAGAATTATTTGAACAAAGATGAGAGGATGAAGGGTACTAAAGGGAAAAAGGATCTTTTCCAAGAGGCCCCAAACCATCTTTCGAGCATTCCAAAGATTGAACCAAGGAAGGAAGAATTCAATTTGCATAGTTATGATAATGATCAACTTGCTGGAATTTTCAAAACAACAGCTCATAAGAGACAAGTTGAGGGTGTTCATGACTTTGGCAAGGACTACGAAGAGGCTCCATGCACGTGCCAACAAAATATGGATGAAGTCAAGGTGGGAAGAGCTTCACTAGTTGAATATGAAGAGATCTCAACCATGCTTCATTCGGCAAAAGAAGATGAACAAGTGAAGGACAACCCAAGGTATGATATTGAAAATTACATTTCAGTTTTTTGGTCTCTTCCTATATCGCTGCCATACTTGTGTCACCATGGGCAGCTTGTTGAAAAGAATGAGCCTATGTTGAGTTTGATGCTTCATAGTATAATGGGTGGTCATCATGGACAACATAGTGGACATGGTGATAAAGTGAAGAACACTCTAAGTGGTGATTTCTATGTGAATTGTAATGAAGATATGGATTTGGTACTTGGAGTGCCATGGCTACACTCTTTGGGAAAATTTACCCAAGACTACCAAATCATGGAGTTGAGGCTCAAGCTTGATGGCCAAGAGGTTGTTCTTCCAAGCATGACACATGGGATTCCTCAAGTTGCTACAACCAAGAGGAGGGGAAGAACTTCTTGAAGAAGGCAAGACATATGGGCAACACATAATGAGGTAAAACCTACAATTTTATTTTCAAAACAACAGTCATGTTATAAGGATTTTGAATTCCTAATTGATAAGCAGGCTCTTGGAGGGAGTGCTCCAATAAAAGTAGAAGTTAAGTTCATGAATTTTGTGTTTGAAATTGAGCGGGATGGTTGTTATCTTGTTATTCCGAATGTTATAACTCAGTTGGGATTTGGAGGAATGATTGGAAGTAATAAAAGTCTTGATTGGTGGGTTTTAAAACATGCTGCCATAAATGTTTGTATTGCTGTTATAGACATTCCCAACTTGTCCAACATTCGATTTGGTGCCACACAAAAGAGGACAGTCATGAGAAGGGATAGTTTCCAATCCTTCAGAGCATTTTTAGTCAAAAATGACTCATTCGTAGGCCCCACTACATTGTTTTTGAAGAGATTCATGAAGGGCTTTCAGTTTGACAGTTGCTGTACTTTTTTTTCATTTGCTGTCCACAACAGTTTCAGCTCCCTATCCATTTTTTTGACAGCCGGAGATGAGCATCCAACCATGAGGATGAAGGGTTTCCAATCTACTATCATCATGAATATGGTTTTAGCTGTCATAAGAAGGATCCCAGCCACTATCCTTTTGATTTTGGGGGACAAAACACATGGTTACAACTGTGTTTGGGACAGCGTGGGTGAACTTTTTAATATCTATCACTTGGGTGGAGAATATGAGATGATTGCAAGCCATGGAAGAGAGCTAGCTTCCATACCTATGAGGCATGAAGAAATGATATTGAGAACTCTTGTTTCTTTTAATGTGTTTGCTCTTTGTGTAGGCACATGAATAAAGAAGAAAGAGCAACTGAAATTGTTATCCATCCGAGCATATGGTGAAGAATATGGGACTGTAGTTGAAGATGAAGATGCCATAATAGAGGATGGCAAGTTTGTGGATGCAAAAGGTTTCATTTTGCATAGAAATAGAGTCCCTCCAATACTTGGATTGGGAATGAAACATAAAGGCTTTGAGGAAGGTACAACCCAACCTAGGACAGCGGGAAGAGGGCAGCCTAGACCATCTTTTGGGAAGCCATGGAGGCCACTACAACAAGGTAACTCTAGGTGTTTGGATCAGTTTTGCATGATGCTCAAGCTTGCCTTTCCAAGTTTGCTGTTGAGTGAAGAATGTACTCAAGAGTTGGGGAATGAGGTGTTATCTACCCCAAGTGAGAAGGGAAGTATTTTTATGGCAGCCATGAGCCAAACTACCATCATTGATGGTGCTGTCATCATTTATAGCAGCCCCCACCTAATTTCAGTTGCATTTGTATTTGGGAATATGGAGTGTTCTTCCACCTTAGTTGACAAGGATGGAACGAAGAATGAGGATGCCACATTGGGACATGGATTAGCTTGTCAAGCTGCTGATTATTTATTAATTTCTTGCTTTATGACTGAGATTACAACAGTTTGGAAGGTTTTTTATACAACTGAGTATGCAAAAGAAGTTGTTAGTGCTGTTTTTGAAGTTGAAGATGAAGGGGAATTCAATGAAGAAAGGGGCAGCGGGTGTCTGAGTTTGTTTGGGCAAAAGCTCCTTCATTTGACAGGCACGAGATCTAGATTATGGGAATACTACAACATGTTCCTTCACCTTGGTATGATGGCATTTTGGCATGAGAGCTTGCAATTGCTTGAGGGAAAGCAATTTCGGGAAGGGAGGACTGTAATGTCCCCTTTTTCAAATTAATCCATTTAGAAGACTTCTAGCTCATTCCACTTCCTGTGGGCCGGAAGAAGGTGAACAAGGGAAGTAATTGTTCATGTTTTTTTAGTTTTCTTTGAGCATTTACCATTTTCTTTCATGGTTTCTCTCATTAGCCAGGTCGACTGGGTCGGAGAAGTAAAGGCAAAGACAAAAAAGAAAAAAACAACTTCATTATGAGGTCGGTCATGGGGGAAACTCCCTCATGGGGTTTGGCGCCACCAAAAGGATATATAAGGAGTCATTTGGGCTCATTTTGGGCATGCATCTTTATTATAATTTTACATTACTTGGTTTTGGGGCTGATTGCTCTATTTCCATTCCACTAGAGGGCAAAAATCCTTTGGTGTGGCTTCACAAGGAAGACAAAACCCTTCCTTGATAATTGGAGAATTAAAACTCTTCAATTAATTGTTCCAAGTGCTTCAAAGAGGTGGATAAGGCCTATTTTCAGCGAGGGTTTGGTTCTAAGGTGAAATTCAGCCCCTCTCCTAGGGGAGCGACCCACCTTGGGGAAGAGATTGGTGGTTTCTAGGGCACGACACCACTCAACTCAGCCATCATTGCATTCTCCATATTTTTGGCAGCCAGAATCTACTTTGTACTTCATTTTTAGGGCTTGGAATCATTCATTTCCAGCCATTTCATAAGGGCATACTCTGCTGTCATTTATTTAATTTCCAGCTGTGTTTAGAGGTTGATTTCTTGGTTGATAATTTTCTAAAATATTCCTAAAGTGCCTCTATATACTTCAGATATTGTGAATGGTGATATTTTGATGAATTATTACCTTTTCCTTGCTGCTGTTCTAAAAATCAGACTGCCACTCCTAATTTTAGTTGACTGGTATAAAAATGTGAGTTTACTTCACTTGGGGTTTGTGTGAGTTCTTTGTTTGTGTAGTTCATCCCTAGAAAGGGACATTACAAGGCCGCTGTGACATTGCAAGATGCTCACGTGATTCTTGGGTTGTCGATTCAGGGTGTTTGGATGTTATGTGATGTTCCTACTAGTATAACAGAGAGGAGGGCTTTAGCCCAGTGGGCCATTGGTAGTGATGATTATCATCTAGGCTCAGTGATGGTGCAATTGAGTGTTGTGTTTGCTGCACAAATTTCAGATATCCAGAAGGAAATCATTGGTATGGTTGTGGCACAAATTTTGTGCTACAAAGTAGATGGTGCAATGTCTTTATTTGTGATTGTGGCATGTAGGGATGCCATAGAGTCTTGTATTCAGTTCAACAGGGGGAATGCCACTTGGGTATAACTAGTATATGATCTATACAGGATTTGAGTGAGGCAATAAAGCATCGCGAGGCCCATTAGTCTTTTGGCAACATGGATCTATGAGTGCTTCCCGATGTACAGGCTTACAGGGACACTGCTACAGGTAACACGGGATTGCTTGAGGATATTAAATTGGGAGAGAGGCCCAATAGTGAGAGCAACAGTGGGATATTGGTCTTTGATTCATGTTACAGAGGATCAAGTAGTATGGGAGCCCTATAGAGGGACAATTGATCAGTGACCCATTTCGCTGACGATGCTTATTGTCGAGGCTATTTCGGGGATCATAGGGCATTATGTGCGGTGGGTGGAGACACACCCAGTCGATAGAGTTTCTTTGCAGTTTGGACGATTGGCTCATGCAGTAGCATTACCCCTCGTAGAGTATCAATGACGACATGCTAGAGAGAGAGGAGGTAGAGTAGGGCTAATACCATCTATTACACCACTGAGATCACATTGAGTTAGGCGTGCCCCATAGCCGGGTGCTAGGTGGCAGTAATGGAAGGAAGCAAGAGTTGAGGGGCCACATGCGATAGAGGTGGGGGACAACCCTGATAGATAGTTTGTTGAGGAGAGAGTAGAGAGAGCTAGTGGATGCCACCACGAGTGGTAGTTGCAAAGATCCAGAGGAGGATATTTGTTAGCTCTAGGTGCAAAAGTTGCGACTTATGTGATGCAATGGCTTGGGCAGAGAGGAGGTTCTGAGGGGATTGCAGATGGTATTGGTGCCTCGAGATTCGTGGGCATGATTGGTAGGACCGATGTATCGAGAAATGACAATGATGGGGCAGTTTTGGGAGGTTGAGCAAACAAAGTCATCATGGTTGAGTGACTTGATGAGCCAAGTGAGCCTCAAAGTGATTTAAGTAGATTTGTTGTAGAGTGTTATGATAGAGTATATTAGAATGTTGTATAGATTGCTAATGAGTTATATGGGTTTTGTGTTTTGCAGAGTTAGACCATAGTTGAGTGGCACTCATTGATTGAGGGTGCACACCACGAGATCTTGGATGGCACACTAGACCTGACAGGATATGTCTGTGATGGCAAAGATCTAGTATCAACAACTACCAAAGTTTCAGTGAGTGCATTTAGGCTTGTAGGAGAGGCAACTTGCGATTAGCTTCAGATATCAAAATGCTTAGGCAAGTTGCGGATGCAAGAGATATGACTGCATTGGTGTAGGGCCTTCCTACAGGCATAGGCAACATTGGCATGAGAGCAACAAGCGAGACTATTGGATGCACTAGGTGGTGGCTACACACCAGGCGATAGATGTGGCTCATATTTCAAAGTTGGAGGTTCAGGGGCTAGAGCAAAGGGAGAGGCTGTAGGGGCTCGGTCTAGAGCCACATCACTAGCATGATCCCTACATGTGCTATGAGTCAGGCACCATCAACTCAAAGCATCAGATAACCTCCAGTTAAGGGAGGAGATGCTTGAGCGATGGATGTATGTATTTTGTATATAGATATATATTGTATAAAATGATGATGTATAAAATATATATATGAGATATAATTGTTTTGTAATGATGTTACTATGTGTATGTGATGTTGATGTATGATTACTTTTATGATTCCATTTTCTTATTTGTGCACAAATGTAAGAACATTTATGGCTAAGAAAAATGAAATGATAAAAGGTTTAAGATGATAATAGAGTAGGTAATATGTGTTTGTAAGATAAAGGGTAGATTGATGGGATGGGGACCAATTAGAGGGCCAGCCCAAGTAATAAGAGGTAGACCCAAGCCCAAGATGATAGAAAATTACCAAAGTATCCAAGGTAGGAAGCAATGGTCCATAGAAACCCAAGCGGGAGAGATAAAGATATAAAAAAAGTATCCAAGTATAAAACTAATGCGAAGATAACCCAAGGGAGAGATAATAGAAGAGGATGAGGAAAAGAGTAGATCAAGTGAATCAATGAGAACGTGCAAAAGATTGACATGCGTCATTTATAATGTTGGTTACTTGATGCAGAATTTGATGTCGAGTTTGAATCATGAGGTCCTATAAGTTATCTTGAATAACATTAATACCACAACGAACTTCAAATCATGTAGCAAAGAGAGAATCATCAATCCTTTCAGAGATCCTTGTGAGAACGTCACGGATTTCATCCAGGGAGGGGCGAGGGGGAAGAATAAGTAGGGCGAGAACTAGGCAATGGCATGGAAGGTGGTTGTCATGTTGGAGGAGATTAGGCCTGTCACTTAGGCATGCGAGGAGAAGGTTCTTGAAACTTGGTGCTTGTGAGAAATAACCTGACAAGTATCAGTTATATGTGAGAAAAAACCATGATGATATCAATAGAGTGTGCAAGAGGAAGGTCAAGCTGAGTTTAGTTTTGTTGATCTCTCCTAACCTTTGCTTCAGTTTCTTCATATGTCATCGATAAGATCTACAATCCGTAACATCATGCCCTAGAACCTCATGCCATGTGCAATATGGTTCAGCTGCAGGTGGTCCGAGAGCTATAATGGAAAGAAGAGCTTGAGGTGATCTCGTGGAGGCTAAAGTTGTAGCAATATGTGGAGAAGTAGAAGGGGGAGGAGAAGGAGGAGATGTCACAAGAGGTGTCGTGAGAGTAGAGGAGCTAATTGAGGGAGCAAGTAGTGGCTCAGGCATCGGGTCGCTAATCAAAGGAGTGTAGTTCATGAGCTCATCCTTAGAGTCAAAGTCAGAGCAATCATCCTCATCATCCATGAGGTCATCTTGTTTGGGGTCAAAATCAATAGTCTTGTCTCGTGAGGAAACAATGATAGTGTTGATGCTATGAGTAAGGTGGGATTGTAATGATTCTTGGTACCGAAGAATCTTGCATTCTTAGCTTGGACATAGCCTGCTAAGAAGGGGTCATCTAGGGTATAACCATCATCATAATCAAGCGTAGTAACATCAATAGAACATGAGTTGATGATAGTCTCGGGCTGAACTAGATGCTCTACAATAGGATGCTTGGTGCGAGTAATAGTGATAGGGAACTCGATCGGCACATCCTTCTTGCAAGAATGAGGTCATAGGGAAGGAGGTAATTGTGAGATAATGGCATCATGGAGATCAAAAATTAATCTAAGGTTGATCTCATTAGGGTCATCATCATTCGAGTCAAGGAGGTCAGGCGGAGTACGGCCCACAACCTTGGGATGACCACTATAGCCACGAAGGGAATCGACAAGATAGTTAAAGCGTTGATATCCTGAAATGGAATAGTAGGAAGCTCTTCCAAAGTGGGAATCTTGAATGTCCCACATTGTTGAAAGAGGTCAAAGTTCCAAGGGTTAGTGTTGCCTTGTACTTTATAAATAGCCCCTAGATGTGCAAACTTAACACATTGGCAGGTGGATGACGTGACTGCACACATGTGGTGGGTTCATGGTTGACCTAAGAGGATATTATAAGACAAGGGGAAGTTGAAGATCATGACTTTGACGTAGATGGTACAAGGAGGCACGGTGATAGGTAGCCAAATGCAACCCAAAGGGAGCATTTGTCACGGTCATAACCTTGACACATGCTCCTAGTGGATTTGAGATTATCAATATAGCCAAGTGTCTTAATGAAATTGAGGGAAGCAACACAAGTACCAAAACCTTTGTCTATGAGGGCTCTCTTAACTGTAGTGTGGCCAATTTGGACTGAGATAAAGAGGGGAGGGTCATCTGTATAAAAGAGAAGCTCATCAAGAATCATGGAATCAAGAGGGAAACAAATGCATGAAGAATTATCAGAGGAAAGGTCGGTTTGAATGGATAGCTCTTCACATTGGCATAAGATACTCTCTTCTAAACCATGTAGGGTAGGCTCCTGCGCCAAAGCAGGTGGAAGAGGAATATTCATATTAAAGAGGGTTGACATAAGATGCTCACAATGCTTAGGTGAGGTACAAATGAGTTCTAAAAATGGATTTGACTTGGGAGTCTAGAGAGTTTTGCAAGGGGGTCCTAATCCTTAAGGATGGATTGTGCAATAGTTTGAACTTGGGGGGTATCAGTCTGAACAGATTTCTAAAGGAGTGGGGCTTGTAGAGAGCTCCAAATTTTGATTTTTTTTATCTCTATGGGATTGGCTATGGTAGAGTAATCTTCATAGGGCTGGTGGCGTAGGGAACAAAAGAAGTGAGATCAAACGAGATTGGCCATGTAGGGGCACAGTGGTCGATGACGTCTAAAGAGGATGATGAAGCCACAGACAAGATCAACTATGCAGTAAAATTTGCAAAAGGGCCAATGGCATTTATTTGGACTATGGAATCAAGGATTGATGTTGGTTCATGGAATGTTTGGCTTGGAGAACAAGGGTAGATATTTCTATAAGCTCTAGTTTGAGCAGAAGAAGGATATGTTGGCTCTATACAAGCAATAATACGCTTGGCACCTTGCATGTTGATTGTGTTCTCCGTAGATGTACTAGTAGGGGGATATGAAGTGTCAACAACATTAGTGTTCTAAGTAGGATCAATATTAGGTTAGTCAGATTAGAGTGATCAGGGAGTGGATCATTATAGACTTTAAGACTATTCATTGGCTTGATAACACCCTCATGCTGATCACGCTGTTGGGATTTATCACGTGCCTTGATAGCCTCATCTAACCTTTTTTGAGTAATGGCTTCATAATCAAACTTATTGCCAAGAAGGAAGGTGTAGGCGAAGGATCAAAGGGACATGACAATTTTTCATAAGAATGACCCCAATTAGCATGTCACCAATTTTGTTTACTTTCATCGTGCCATTGAGGAAGAGGTCGAGAAGGGTCTACAACCATGGTGAATGGTCGAGGTAGAACATCTCAATTCATCCTTAGACAAAGGTTGGTGACAATCATTATGGGAGGAAGAATGTGATTGAGAGTTGCCTTGTGGCTTAGGAGTAGAATGATCAATGTTATGGATAGTCCTATTAGAAGAAGTGCCTTGAAGAAGAGTGTTTGTGACTCTGTCATTGGTGGCATTCTTGTTTTTAGGATGCATGAGAACTTGGATATTCTTAGATTGTTGTTGCTTGGGGATACGCTTTTTGAATTCCTTCATGAGGTAATCTTGGCATTTTGCTTGCTCCAATGCTTCTTCCAACGTGGTAGGAGAGAAGGATCTCACTTTGTATTGAAGGTGAGGTTCGAGGGTTCTAAGGATAATAGTTGAAATAAACTCTCATTAGACATATTGTGTCCAACCTTAGTGGATAAGGTTTTCCATAGCTTGATGAAAGCTTGGGCAGATTCGTTTTCAGCTTGTTTGTAGTTGATGAGAGCATTGATGTTGTTTTCAAGGAGGTCATGGTATCTCAATTCATTTACTAAGGCAGTCACCAGGATTTCGAGTTCGACAATAGAGTTGGACAAAAGGGTATGATTCCAATCCATAGCATTTCCTATAAGTGTCTTGGCCAAGAGCTTGGTAGTTGCATAAGAGCTTGGTGGTTGCATAAGGTAGATCCATCTTATGAGAGGGAAGGTGTGACCCCTTCAAGATCCATGGAAGTGATGTATGTAGCAAGGGGCTCTCTTTGAATGGCTTGAAGGACCTTGTTCTGAATGGGAGGTTGGGCAATGGATGTGCCATTGATACTAGCTAGGAGGGGAGGGGGTTGACCTTGGTTTGCCGTGCCCCAAGAGACTGTTTGTGGTCTGTAATATCCCCTTCTTGAGATTAATCTTGGAGAAAACCCTTAGCTTATCCAGTATTTTCCATGGGCTAATGGGTTGAAAAAAGAAGAAATAACTTAATAATTTAACTTCAGTGCAAAAGTAACTTTAATTGTTAACAATTATGTTTTATTATTTATTTAAAAAGTGACTTTATAAGATAACGTTAAAATAAAAGCATTACTTTATTGAAATAAAGTTAAGTATTACTTTATTTTAATTAAATTAAAATGCTAAAGTGGGACGTCCCATTTGGGGACACGGTATGGAGATATGAGCATTGAAAAGCATAAAAGGACGCCACTTGGGGTCATTTGGGATATCTTTTGGCCATTTATCATACTTTTCATCAAGGGTTTGAGCTGCTGCTCCAACTTTTGCATTAGAGGACGAAAACCCTTGTGTATTCAGCGATTGAGGACGAAAACACTCCATTCCAACCAGATTTGAGGACGGAAACCCTCCAATCTGTCACGTTATCTCCATTTAAAGGTTACAATTGAGCTTTCAGTCAAGGATTTCCAGTTTCAGATCACATTTATCAGTTAGGGCACATTTTCAACTTGCTACAATGTTGCTACAGTAAATTAGGGAAGATTGAAGTCATTTTCAGCTTGCTATAGTGTTGTTACAGTAAATTATGGAAGATTTCAGCTTGTAGAAGATCAAATTCCATTTTTAGTGTGGCTGCCGTCACTTCTTTCAGTCTGCAGGGCCATCATTTGGTCTATTTCCATCTAGCTGGGATGCCACTAGTCAGAAAATTGATGTATACATGCAGCTGGGGATATTAGAGTGGTATCAAAGTTGATGATCCTACCAGCCTGTTGGTAAAAATTAATATTTTGTTGATACTATCTGATGCATAGTCTGTGAATCATGGAGTTAATGAGTAAAGATGATTTGGGAATAAAGCTTTACAGAGTAGGGAAGAAACTTGGGCAACCACATCATTCAAAAAATGTTCTACTCAGTCTTGGAAGAAGTGGCAAGCTATTTGTCCACGATAAGACAGTCAGATTCTGAATCTATGTTATGGGCAGTGAATCCATCGATGACTCATTTGGCTAAGCACAAGTTTTTGAGACACTCAGATGCTGATGTGAGACTTGTAGTCATCACTTATATTAGTGAAATTACAAGAATAACAGCCCCTGAAAGGCCATACAACAACACCATGAGGGAAATTTTCCAGTTGATTGTGGAAAGCTTCTGAGATTTGGATAAAATCCACAGTCCTTATTTTGCTAAGAGGGTTATAATTTTAGAAACTGTTGCAAAAGTTAGATCTTGTGTTCTAATCCTAGATCTTGAATGTGATGACTTGCTTCTCCAAATGTTTGGACATTTCTTTGCTACTGTTCATACTAATCATGCAGAAAATATTGTTGCCTGAACGCAAACAATTATGACATTGATTCTGAATGAGAGTGACGATATTTTCTAGCCACTCCTATCAGTTTTATTTACTAATGTGAGAAAGGATGTGTGGGAAGTTTCACTAGCAACTTGTGCGCTGGCCAAAAATGTTGTTAAACAGTGTGAAGAGAAGTTGAAGCCATACTTAATAGTAGAAATGACAGCTGAGGGGCTTGCTTCAAGTGATTAACAGAAAAAGAGTTCTCCCATAGTAAGAAAGGAAGATGACAACAAAAATTAACTTAGAAGACAGAAACGTTGCTTCTCATCCAAAGAATCCTGGGAGCCAAGCCACATATGTCCAGGCAAAGGTCAAGTGCACCCGTGGAAGTGTTGTCAGATGAAGAGTTGGGAAAATCAGATGTAGAGCCAGGAAGGAAGAGGGTGGAACCGAAAAAAAATGAGGGATACATTTGAAACACAAGCTGAAGAAGTTAATTTGACTTCCAACAAGTGTGTTTGTCAGCAGAATAGTGATGAAGTCAAACAAATATCACTTGTTGAAAAAGATATTTCTGTTCAGAAAGCACCTATCAATCTTCAAAAGATTGAGTCAGTTCTAGAGAAGAGTGATTTTTAGGATAGCGGTGAAAATAAAATTGAAAGAAATACTTTGGTAAACTCCAAAATCTTGAGTAGTCAGAATGATGATGTTGATGCTTTAGAGACATCAGCTGAAGAAGAATGCTTGAACCATTCCTGTGTTTGCAGATTGGAAAATAAAAGGGATGTTCCGATCCAAGAATCATATCAGATTGATTTCCAGAAAGACTCTAGTGAGAGGCTTGCACTTGAGAAGAACACTGGTTTTGAGCTCGCAGAAATTTTCAGACCAGCAAAAAATGGTAAGCAGTTTGACTATCTCTGTGGTTATAACTTAAGCCATATTAGCAGAAATTTGATGCTTCATAATATATCATTACAAATTTGTGATCATCATGGAAAGCAATCTAAAGAGGGCGAGAAAGTGAAGAACACATCTAGTAGCAAAGGGCACATACATCCTTTCGTGCAAGTCCAAAATTGTTTGTGCAGTATGGGATCTGGTGATACTTTGAGATACCCGATGCTGAGGGTTGAAGTGGAGCAAGCGATGGGTTCTCACCTAATGCCTCATCTTGTTGCTTCACTCCTTGTTCATGGTTCCATCATTCCAACTGCTCAAGGAGTTTGCAAGACAACTCACAAGAATGTGAAGGGGGATAATTTGAAGGAGGCAGCTGATGGCCGAACATATGATGCTCGTGAAGCAGTGAATTCACAAGTAGTGCAGTCTTCCATGGCAGAGAGTCAAAGTCTAATCATTCAAGATCTTGGGACGACAAACCTTAATGGAGCATATGAGATTGCAGCAGCATCTGCTCGAGAAGCATTAGTTGATAAGAAATCTGCAGCATCAGAAATTAATCAGCCAGGTTATGCGGATCACTCTCACAAAGGGAAGAATAGCCTTGAAGATGATGTAGCACCTACAAGCAATTTTTCTTCCATCTATGGACATACTTCAAAGACATTTTTATACAGAGATATTAATGTTTGCTGCCAAGAGCAAGCAAAGAAAAGTCATTTTGTATGAATTAAGCTGAGGCCGGAAGAGCTGCATGAATTGAAGAGACAACTGGTTGTAACAAAAAAGGAGGAGGTGCAAGTTCTAATGGAGCTGGATAGCATGAAAAGGTTCATTGAAGAGCAAGCTCTAAGTTTGAAAAGAGCACAGATTGCTGGGAAGAAGACAGGCATAACAGATGAAGTGATGGCCTTGTAGGTTTGCAAACAATAAACAAGGCATTATAAACAATGAAATCATAATATCTGCATTTGTTAAGAGATAAGGATATTGCCATCAAATTTGCAGAAGAGGCCTTGTATGCATCCTAAGGAAATGAAGGAAAAGGTTGATGAACTCACCTTTGAGCTTAGTTCAACCAAGGATTCTTTAGAAATGGCCCATTTTGATCTTTGGAAAGCAGAAGAACTGTCAGTTGCTGCAGAATTTTTGAAGGAGCAAAAGGCTGAAGCAAGGATTAAGGAAAGCAAGCAGGTAACTAAAGAAATAGAAAGGCTTAGAAAGGAGCTAGAATTATCTCAAGCAGGAGAAAAGCATGCCAAGGAACCCATGACAAACTTGTCTAAGGTGGAAATAGCCAAGGCTTAAAAGTATTAGCTCTTGATGCAAACAAAGATTTATAGATCAAATCAGAATAGTACAGTGGAAGCTGAATGGAGAAATCATTCGTCAGGAAGAGCAGTTTCCAGGGAAGACAAAAGTTGCAAGTACAGAGTTGGGCATAACCGAGACAATTTTGTAGGGAATTGAAGATCAACAAGAAAAGCAACTTGAGAATGTCTTAGTTGGATGGGAATCAGAAATAATGGCTACAGTGGACAATTGCATAGTATTGGGACACCATAAAGAGTGGTCTAGTCAAGGAATTGATTTCCAAGTTGAAGACAAGAATGGCTTTCAAACTTTTTCTATGCCCCAGTTGATTCATGATTCAACTATCATGGGGGGAAAATCAACAGATTTACTCATTAAAATGGTTGGAGAAGCATCCCTTGGTGCAGGGCTTCCAATTGCTAATTATATTAGAGTAGCGCAACAAAAGCTAACTACATCTAAAGGAGGATCAAGGATTGGAAATTGCAATTTCCAAGATTGATTTGGGACCCTGGTATTTGCAGGGGGTTTAGTCTAAAAAGAGAGTAAGAGCTGAACTATGCATTGCTTGGCAAAATTTTTTGGGAGGGGAGGACTATAATACCCCCTTCTCGAGATTAATCCTAGAGAAGACCCTTAGCCTATCTAGTATTTTTCTGTGGGCTAATGGGGTGGAAAAAGGAGAAATAAATTAATAATTTAACTTAAGTGCAAAAGTAACTTTAATTATAAGCACTTATGTTTTATTATTAATTTGAAAAGTGACTATATAAGATAAAGTTAAAATAAAAGCATTACATTGTTGAAATAAAGTTAAGTATTACTTTATTTTAATTAAATTAAAATGCCAAAGTGGGACGTCCCATTTGGGGACTTTGTATGGAGATATGATCCATGAAAAACATAAAAGGAGGTCGCTCGGGGTCATTTGGGATATCTTTTGGCCATTATCATAATTTTCATGAAGGGTTTGAGCTGCTGCTCCAACTTTTGCATTAGAGGACGAAGACCCTCTTGTGTATTCAGTGATTGAGGACGAAATCCCTTTATCGCAACCAAATTTGAAGGCAAAAACCCTCTAATTTGGCACGGTATCGCCATTCAGGGGTTACAATTGAGCTTTCAGTCAAGGATTTCCAATTTTAGATCAGATTTATCAGCTAGGGCACATTTTCAACTTGCTACAATGTCGCTATAGTGAATTAGGGAACATTGAAGTCATTTTTAGCTTGCTACAGTTTCGCTATAGTGTTGCTACAATATTTATGGAAGAGTTCAGCTTGTAGAAGATTAAATTTCAGTTTTAGTGTGGTTGCCGTCACTTCTTTGAGTTTGCATGTAATGTCCCTTTCTAGGGCTGAAACTGAAAAACAAGGAATTAACACAAACCCCAATCTGTTTTTTGGACCAGCAAACTGAAAATTAAATCAATACGAAACAACAAATTGATTTTTATAACAGTTTGAAAAACACAAGTTTTCATCCAAATATCACCCCACAATTCAGCTACAATATTTATAGACCCTTTTGGAATATTTTAGAACAATTTCCACCACAAAAATCAAGCTAATGCTCAACTAGAAAATTATTTAATAACAAAAGTACAACGAAGAGAAATAATCAAAATGA
Organism: Taxus chinensis; assembly: GCA_019776745.2. Classification (NCBI taxonomy): domain Eukaryota; kingdom Viridiplantae; phylum Streptophyta; class Pinopsida; order Cupressales; family Taxaceae; genus Taxus; species Taxus chinensis. Next base: position 259,843,648 of record CM034157.1, on the reverse strand, counting down.
CGGTTTCCAAACCCCAACAATGCCTAAATATGAGTGATTCTAGCCTTATAAATTATATCGAATTTGAATATCAATAAATGAATGAGTGTCGTTCCCTAAAAGGCACTTAGAATGACCTCTACCCTAGATGCTCCCTAGGAGAGGGCTCCAAAAATATGTAAAATTGTAGGCTTTCTTTTTGATGCCCTAGATCCAAATCTGCAAGAGAGTCTTCAATAGAGATCTTCAATTCACCAACATGGAGAGTTTTCATTCTCCACCAAGCCACAAGGAAAGGTTTCGTCCTCCTTGGATGCCACATAAGAGGGTTTTCGTCCTCAAGTGGAATGGTATTGAGCAATCAACCCAACAAACCAAGTGTAAGTGTAAATGCGCCAAAAGATGATCTCCAAATGAGGTCATACAACCTCTTTTATACCCCTTGCTTAGAGCCAAAGGCCAAAATCAACAGCTTTAAAGTGGAACAACAACTGTAAAACTAGAAACTCCTTGCAAAATTAGGAATTGTGAACATGGCAATGACTAAAATCATCTCTCTAAAGGCTGAAATTTTTCTCCCAACATTCATCAATCGAAAAATGCTCCATTTCTTGATTGAAAATATTTGCCTACCCACTTGTATGCATGCAAATGAAATCATGTGGTGGCTGATATGAATAATGACAACAGTACCAAGTTTGAAATTCTGAGCTATGGTTCTCCAAAGTACACTCCTTTTGTCACCACTAACCACCACATATTTTGTTGTGTTCCCTTGCATGAATACTCAACCATGCTTATGTTGCGCTACTCTGAAATCATAGTTGGCTGGAAATGTACAAAATGGGGCATGTCTTGTGAATCCATCAACCACAACATGTAAACAACTCTTACCTTGAACCATGGGCAGACTAGTGATGATTTCCATGGAGATACTTTTAAGTGTCACCTTTTTTCCCATATCCATAAAGCTTATTTTTATGTTTTGGAATTGGAAGTGAGTTCTCCCAAAGAGTGCAACCATTGGACCCCAAGCACAAGATATATACTAGCCATGCTAATCAAATAAAATACAACACATATCTTATGTTTTCCCAATGTGAAGAGGAGTTGGGGGGCACCTCCTTGTTCATGGCATAAAATAGCCAATCGCTATCTTAACTGTGAAGTCTTTGAAGTCTTCCACCTTCAAATTCACCTTTGCCCTCAAACTCTCTTTAATCTACTTTGAGAAACCGATGTTGAAATCGATCAGATAAATTTTTTGAAAATCCTTCACACGGAAGTTTTCTACAAATTGGAAATTCTCCAAGTCCCAAAAATCTGAAAAATTCAGACTTCAGACTTTGGGGATTTTCCCTTTCGGAGTTTAATTGGCATGGAATTGAAATTGTGTTTTCAAAATTCTTAAGTCTGAAACCCCGAAAGTTTGAAATTTCAGACTTTCGGGTTTTCAGAGTTCGGAGTTTTCTTTTGGCAATTGTCAATTACTGAGCCCGGAGTTCTGAAGTCCGAAACCCCGAAAGTCCGAAATTTCGGATTTCTAGGCTTTCGGGTTTTAGAACTCTAGGTCGCGTTTTGGTAAAATCACTTTTGAACTTCCGAAGTTTGAAAGAAATTTCGGACTTTCGGGATTTCAAAACTCTCCTGGCCATTTTGGGTTTTTTTGCTTTCAAACTTCCGAAGTCTGAAAGACCAAAATTGTGAAATTCCAAAATTTCAGACTTTTGGGATTTCAGGTTTCAGAGTTCTTCCATCACATTCCACGATTTTCACCTCCTGATCTCCGAAGTCCGAAACCCTGAAATTCCAAAATTTCAGAATTTCAGACTTTCAGGTTTCAGACTTTCAGAGTTCTTTGCGCATTTAATTCTTACCTACTTCCATACGTGTCAAATTTTGGGCATTAATGTCAGGTTTTTTCTATTTAAACTCACATTTTCACCTGACAATTTACTCTGACGATCTGGTTTTTACTGTATCTTGTACTTTTCGACGTCATTTTCAAGGTATTTTATTTAGGTTACTTCTTTTTGTTTTAAGATCTTTGTGGTTTGTTTTTCTCCATTTTCATTTTCTTTTTGTTCTTCCTTTGTATGTCTTGAAAAATGAAAATCTCACTACCCACCATGTTTCCTTTGACTGTGTTTTTGATCCTAATGATTCCGCGATCTAATTTTCTACAGGCATCCAGGGAAGATCTCATCACAGTCCTCAAGATCTTCCTAAGTATTCAAATCTTCTCTTTCAACACTTCTCATTTTTTTAGAGTTCGGAAGATTTACCTTTCAGGTTTTGGGGTTTTGACTGTTCGGAGTTTCTTAGTTTTTGGGAACCATGCCTTTCTCCATTTCGAACTCATTTTTGGGTTTTTGGAACTTTGATTTTCAGGTTTTCGGAACTTTTTTGGTTTTGGAACTTTCAGAACTCTACTTTTTTGGGTTTTTGGAGAGGTTTTTTCGGGTTTTTTCAGGTTTTCAGACTTCTCCATTTCAGAGGTTTTCCTTTCGGGTTTTTGGAGGTTGAAGTTCTTTGGGTTTTCAGACTTCTCTTTTCAGAAATTTCAACTTCAGAATTTCAGAATTCAGAAGGCCATCAGATTCAAAAATTCAAAACTTGATGTCTACTTCTACAGCCAAGGGCAAGGAAAAGATGAAATATACGTTCCTTGGAGTTTCTCCTCACTCTTGTTTGTCTTCTGACTTGGGAAGTATAGGAGACACTGATCTCAGGAAGATTGATTTTCCAGACTTCTGGGCAAGGGTGAAGGCCCCAAACAAGAAACCATGGATGCAAGCCATATATGACAGTGGGCTTGTTCTTGCTACTGGTTTTCCCGCGTCCATGCAATCCCAGAGTTTGTCTTAGCCGCAGCAACCCACTTCGATGAAGAATCCAGGACAGTTAAGGATGCTGATGGCAAGGTTGTAATCCGCTTGGATCCAGATTTCTTTGAAGATTTTCTCAAACTCCCCGACATTGAAGACTATGCAACAATTTCACCAGAATTAGCGGTGGAACATTGGGACAAGGAAACAGAGTTATGCACAAAGGTCATATTGAAAAGTTATCTGGCCAAGAATGTTGCCAAATTTCCCAAGACCATGTATAGGTCAGACTTCATTCAGGAAGTCAGTGATATTATTGTGTTACTGAGTAGAGTTTCAGGCCTTCCCTCTGTAAGGGAATTCCAGGAGTGGATGTTCCTATATATCACCACCATCAAGAAAAACAAGGAATTTATCAGATGGGGGGAGCATATCAACAGCTCCATTTGCTTTCAATTGAGCAAGGTGTTGTCCTCAAAAAGTTTTTATATGACATCTTTTTTGGTCTATGCTGCAGCTGCCATGGGAGACTTCACCAGATTGAATACTAAGGGTATTCGAAGTACTTCTCAAATCTATGATTTCTATCCTCAGCTTACACTGGATGAAGGAAGTAGGCACTTCCGCAGGATTAACGATGCTTTCTTTGTTGTTATTCTCTACCATTTTGATAAAGAGTTATATAATAGAAGGATTTCCGATGAAGCCTTCAAGGAAGTACATGAGTGGGGAGCTATCTACCTACAGTTCCCTACATTTACTTACATTCAGATTCCTAGTTTCGTAGGTGCTCCCAACAAGCTGCCAAGATGTCCCACTGACAAGTGGGTCTTGCTAGAATTGGTTCGGCAATTGCTAGACTACCATAAGATCCAGAATAAACGACACAAAGTGGGAGTTCAATTCCCTATTTCAATTGGAAGATACACTTGCCCAAATATTTATAAGGCTAAGAATGTGGATGCAGAAATGGCAGAAGTAACTTTGCGGACCTTTCATCCTCAAACCAGTTTCGATTACTGGGGTAAATTTAGTGAAACAGGTCGGTCTAGTTCCCATGTGCCTCAGTTAGAAGACATTTGGATTCATTTTCGGGATGAATTCATCATCCGACAAAGAGATTATGAGAGGCTAACTTTGGATGAGGTTCGACAGTTTGGTATAGCTGAGGTTCCAAAAGAAATGCAAGATGATGATGAGGTTTTGGATGTAACATATAAAAATAATAATGTTGCCAATCAACCATTGCCATGGATTGATTGGTATGTGGAAGAATGTTGTAATACAAAGGAGAGGGCAGGGCCCATTCTATAGAGAACCTACAGTTGGTTGGTTACCTTGGGAATCTCACCCAAGGGGTTAGAACAACCTACAAATATAGAAATTCCATCAACCATGAGTCTACCAACACCCACAAAGGGAAAAAGGTCCATCCAAAGGGCCCATACAGTCCCTAAAAATATTTCATTCATAGTTGGAAACTCATCTCTCTCCAAGGCTCCTGCTTCCAAAGCCATGTCTCCTGCAACACCCGTATCAGAAATAGTTGAAGTCAGTGATTCTCCAAGTGTCTCACAAGACCTGTCATCTCCTCTTCCTCTTCCATTGTCACTTCCTACATCATTTCCTTCCACTTCTACAATCATTTCTTCTTTTCCATCTCCTTCTATGGCCCAAGTGTTCTCATCCCTTCCAGTTCTCTCAGCTGGGGAAACTATTGGGTCACCCATTTCTACTTCACTTCCCCTAACCCTTCCATTTCCTTCCATCTCATCTCCTAATATCATTGTATCCACTCCTATGGCTGTCCTCACATCCACCCCATCCATTATTGCCACCTCCATTCAAATGCCAACTAATGTTACTGGTGCTCTTGTTTTGACTAGTGTTTCAGGTACTGAATCTAGTTGTTCCACTCCCATCAGCATCAACCATTCCAGAATGGTTGTTTTGGAAGACTCCAAAACAAAAGAAGAAGGTGCCTCTGGGGGATGTCATAGATCTGAGCATATTGGAGCCTACACCAAAAAGGTAGGCCAAGAGGCCAAATATTGTTTCCAACTTGTCAGTGAATCAATCAGGAGAAAGGGTTGTAGAAGTTGCTACTCCCATTGAAGGGAAAACCAAGGAAACAATTACAGCAACAGATTATCAAATTTCTAGATTTTCACTGGGAAAAGCCACTCATGAAGGAGCTAAACAGGATGTGCAGACTGCTCTTGGAAATCTGCTAGAGAAATATGACAAGGATAAAGCTTCTAAGGATGAGCTTAAAGCAAAGGTCGAGCAACTCACTGCATTGTTAAGAAAAGTAACACAACCAACTCCATCTACCGAAGTTTCAACTACCATGGCTCTGACAGTTTCATCTACCATCGACGATATTTCTTATCACGAAATTGAGAAGATAGGCCAGAAAGGGAGATCGGTAAATGGATGGATGGAGCGTATACTGCAAGAAGCCAATCCTTTAATTAAAGAGGCTCTAGAAATATATAATGATTTGCAGGTTGGAAGAGATGCTATTTGTAAAATGGATGAATCATTTTCTGAGGATAATAATAATCTAAACTTGAATTTAGCCACATGGAGTGAAATCAGAGAAGAAGATTCAGATCTACTCCTTCAGGAGGATGTAGTTGATGATGCTTCAAAATTGTTTGAATATCAAAAGACAATGGAATTCCATTCTCAAGTGTTGCAAGATTTAATAAAGAAGTTGGATGATAAACAAATAGAAATCATGGATGCTCTGAATGACATATCAGAAGAGTTTGATATTATTAGTTGTAAGTTTTTCAATGAAAACATTGATGCTCTTCCGAAGGATCAAATCTGGGAAAATTTCAAAGATTTGGTGAAGCGTGATGATGAGGTTACCCGAACTTTCAGCAGTGACTCTATTGATAGGTTGGTGTTATGTCAGAATTTCACAAGAAGACTAAAGAAGGTCATGGGTAAACTGAGAAGAATTCCAGTGAAAATCACAAGGGAAATCAAGACAATGGATGTAGTGAATCACTACGCATGTGGACCAGAAGATGAAGAGGTTCAGGGAATTATCAAGCATTTCATTGAGTATAAACATCAAATGGCTGCCTGGGAGGAAGCACAAGGGAAAATTGAAGAAGGAGAAAGCGTTGCAGAGCCAGCCAAAGCTGAGCGGCCATGGAAGGACAGATCCAAGCTCTGGATCGGTCAAAGTTGCAGGGTTGACTGAGTCAAACCCTTGCAACAAACTTGCTATTTTTATGGGAGCATGTTCCCTTGAGTTTAATGACATTTCTATTTTTAGTTAATATTAGTTAAGGCCCAATTGCAATGGCTCAACCTAAACAACTTATAAATAGTTAAGTATATGAAGTCTTAAGGGGGATATATAGAGATCAATTTTTGGAAGAAGTTACTCTTCAAGCTTGGAAGAGTGCTTTGAATATTCAGGAACCTTTCAATTACATTCAGAGTGATATTTTGCCATGGAAATCTGAGTTATTGTGTTAATGGTTGATGTGTTTATTCTTTGTGAATTCCCAATTCCTTAGTATAAGTGGTTGGCTTGTCTTTATCTCAGAGTATCTTATTTCATTCTGTTAGAAAGTGATATAATTGTGTGAATATCAGTTGTGGAAAAGTTATCTTCCTTCTGTTATGCAAGCTATATTATCATTGACCCTCATGAATGAAATGGATGTTTGACATGTGTCTATTTTATATTATCATGGTGAATTGATTGTGTTTCTAATGAACTTGATCTATCTATGCATAATATGAGTTTAACAGCAAGGAATGTATGCTTCTTAGTTTGTGATATCTTGTATCCTCTCCAAGTTGCACATAGGTGAAGTTGGTTTGTGGTGCATGCACCCTCTTCGAATTAACCCTTCCTGAGTTTGACAATACCCTTTATTTGGTGCATCACCATCCCTAGTATAGTTTCAAATTCTTGTAAATCTCTCTCCCTAAACCCATGAAATGTTAGCATAGGACTAGATAACCATTTTATTACACTAGGAGTAGTACAACACTTAGTTTAGGAAGAGGAAGCCGACCTTCTCCAGAGGTTCACCTCGAGCCCAAGTCCCACAGCTTGAGAGGTGATCCCATGTGTCCCAATCACAGGCATAAGAGGATATAAAATGTGATTTTTGTCATCATGCCTTGGGCTGCCAACAAGGATCCTACAATTCCTTTGTGTTTGGAACATCCTCGGAACTCACTCCGAGGTGATAAAGTCCCTCGATTTGCCCATCCTTAACTGCTGTTAGGAAATTTCCAGCAAATTAGAAGTAATCATGAGGAATTGGAATTGCCTTTCTTTCATGAACATCCCCTTCCGTAATGTCTTCCTCTTCGCCCTTATGCAAATCTGATTTCTTTTCAACGATTTGCCACAAGCGCTCATTAGAAACCAATGAAATATCATTAAATATTAAAGAGCTTTTACCTTGGGACTCATGCTCCCTGATTTCCCTAGGTTCATGCTTCAAACTTTCATCAAACCGTGATGTCTTCACATTGCTGTTTAGAAAATTAGTCGAGATTTACTTTGGCAATGGAAATGGGGGCTTTTAGGGCTTCAATGGGCTGTTCCCTCTCAATGCTCAACAACTTAAGTTGTTCTTCCTTCTTTGGTTCAATCTTTGGAATGCTTGGAAGATGGTTAGGGGCTTCTTGGAAAATATCCCTTTTCCCTCTAGTACCCTTCATTCTCACATCTTTGTTAGTGTAATGTCCCCTTTTTTACGAATTAAGAGCGTAAAAGTGGACTTCTTGCCATCCCCTTTCCCTGTAATGAAGCATGGTTGAGCAAATGAAGGAATTGCATTTTCATTTCAATTTTCTTAATTAGATTTAACTGTTTCCGACATTATAAGTGTTTCCCTTTATAAAGCAAGTCGCCTGTGATTTGAGAGTCATAAAGGCAAATTAAAAGGCTTAAAGAGGTCGGTCCACTTCTAATTGGCTTTTGGCGCCAAGGGAAAGATATAAAGGGGACTCAAGGACTTCATTTGCACCTATCTTTGGCACATTTTTATCTATACTTAGTTTTTTGGGAAAAATGCTCATTAACTATCCACTTGAGGACGAAACCCCTCTTGTGTGGCATTCCAAGGAAGACAAAAACCTTCCTTGTGGCTTGGTGGAGGACGGAAACCCTCCATCGTGGGAGATTTGAAGATATTTACTGAAGACTTCTTGCAGATTTGGATCTAGGGCAGCAAGGGAAATATCTAAAAAAGCTTTCATATAATTCATATATAATTTTACAATTTGAATCTCCATAATTTATAAGGTTGTAATCTATATTTTTGTGATTTTTGGTGATGTTTATCGTTCATTTTTAGCGTGGGTTTGTGGAAATTAACTGCCCCTGTCCTCAAATTTAATTAAACCAGTATATATTCCCAATTTTGAACCATTTATTTTTAGGACAATTGGAAAAATGGATGCATTAACCCTTGCCTGGTTCAAATAACTTTGCCAATATGTAGAAGTATTTTTCAGCTATTGTGCATGGTTATTTTGTGAATTTAAGCTCATATACAGTTCGCCCTAGCGTTTTAAAGGATATTACAACTCTTATAAAAAATAATCAGATTTCATTTCACTTGGGTTTGTGTGGCTTCCTATATTTCACAGTTTATTGATTCCAACCTTATAAATAACAAGGAAGTCAAATATGAGTTCAGAATTTGATTGCTCACGATTAGATGGCACCAAACCTTGCAATACATGCAAGTGCTCCAGGGTGATGCAATAAATTAGTTTGCGTACTATCTATTGCTGATATGTAAATTCTAACAGATTGAAAACCGACATGAGTATAAGGTGAGGCCTTTTTTTGAAAGGCATGCTGTTGAACCGGGTCATCCCGAATCTCTTCCTGGAAGAACCTCAGATCTGATTTTCGCCTCAAGATCTTGCCGACATGAATCAATGGAAATCACAAAAACATCCAATTTATCGTCATAAAATTCGCCTTCAGTACATACCAAATGATCTTCTTTTGTTCTCCTTTTATGATTTCTTCATCTTGGCCCAATCACCAAGGGAGAATATTTTTCTTCTTTGGCTAGAAAATTATTTAACCTTTGTTGCATGGTAAATTCCTCCATGGCTTGTTCTCTTGCTTATTTGAAGAAAAAACTCGATTTTTCTTAAAAAATGCTCCACCATTGCAACTTGAAAGTTCTTCTCCTCTCCCTTTCCCCATGCATGCTAAAGATCCTTTTGTGGTGTCTGATACCTAAGTCCTTGCCTTCCTCTTCCTTTGTTCACTCCTATGAATTCTGCAAGGGATAGGGCATCATGAATCTTAGTTGGAAGGGCCCTATACTCCTCATAGCTGGCCGCAATGTTATGACCCACTGAATGTTGTGTTTCAACCATTGGAATGAATTCTTTTCTTGGGTGGAAGGTAGGCCGGAATGACCTAGATGAAGAATCACTCGCAATTCGTGGTGGCTGAATAATATTGCTTGCCTTTGAAGAGCCTTCTTCACCATTTAGGTTTTGCATGGCACAAATCAACTGTGCCATCTTATTCTCCAATCTTTCTTGCCCTAGGGCAATCCTCTCAACTGTAACATCATCCATATGCATGTTTGCCATTTATTTGTTCTTTTGAATGAACCCCTCCAGGCTAGGAGGATCGATGCTCTGATACCACTGTAATGTCCCTTTCTAGGGCTGAAACTGAAAAACAAGGAATTAGCACAAACCCCAATCTGATTTTTATCTGATTTTTGGACCAACAAACTGAAAATTAAATCAATACAAAACAACGAACTGATTTTTATAACAACAGTTTGAAAAACACAAGTTTTCACCCAAATATCACCCTACAATTCATCCACAATATTTATAGACCTTTTAGGAATAATTTAGAACAATTTCCACCACAAAAATCAAGCTAATACTTAGCTGGAAAATTATTTAATAACAAAAGTGCAATGAAGAGAAATAATCAAAATGAGGGTTTCCAAACCCCAACAATGCCCAAATATGAGTGATTCCAGCCTTATAAATTATATCAAATTTGAATATCAATAAATGAATGAGTGTCGTGCCCTAGAAGGCACTTATAATGACCTCTACCCTAGTCGCTCCCTTAGGAGAGGGCTCCAAAAATATGTAAAAGCTCTTGTAGGTCTTCTTCTTAATGCCCTAGATCCAAATCTGCAAGAGAGTCTTCAATAGAGATCTTCAATTCACCAACATGGAGAGTTTTCGTTCTCCACCAAGCCACAAGAAAGGGTTTCGTCCTCCTTGGATGCCACACAAGAGGGTTTTCGTCCTCAAGTGGAATGGTATTGAACAATCAACCCAACAAACCAACAAACCAAGTGTAAGTGTAAATGTGCCAAAAGATGATCTCCAAATGAGGTCATACAACCTCTTTTATACCCCTTGCTTGGCGCCAAAGGCCAAATAGATGAGGACTGACCTCCAAGCTCACTTTATCTTTTAATTCTTTGTTGGGAAAATCATAATCCCAGCCGACCTGCTTGAGGGAGATAAACACTAAAGAAAAATATTAAAAATAATAAAGGAAACAGAAACGAAGCTCACTTACTTCCCTTGTTCACTTATTCTTCTTGGCCACGGGACGAGAGTGGCAAGACATTATTCAATTGATGCTAGTTTGAAAAAGGGGACATTACATTGCAAGGCCATCTTTTGGTTTATTTCCATCTAATTGGGACACCATTGGTTAGAAAATTGATGTACACACCTAGCTGGGGATATTACAAGTCAACTAGTAAGCTGAGCCAAGTTTTGCATTTGCAAGAACTGATTGGCTGTTGTAGTTTGTTGTTGGCTTAAACGATCGAGAAGTTGTATAATGAGTTGAGTAGTATCATTAGTTGGAGGGATATTGTTATTAATTGAATTAACATTTGCTATGCTTGCAAGATGCTATGTATGATTGGTATTTGACTCCAACTTGCTAGATAGATGATCTACAATGTGTTTTTGCAACATATTAGGTGCTTCTCCTATAATCTCAGGGAATTGTTGAAGAAATTTTTATATGGCAGGAGAATAATCAAAATCAGGAACAACTTCATGTTCTCTGTGGTCTTCTAAGTCAAAGATAGGATTATGAATGCTATACTTGGTTTGAATGTTGCGAGTTGGTGGTTTTGGCTTCTTAGTGTTAGCAACTTCTATGGCTAAACAGTCAGTGTCATAAGGAACTAGCTTAGGAAAAGAGTTAGTTTCAACGTTATTGTCATTGTAAAATATTGTTTGGCAGAAGAATCATTGGAACCAACAACTAAATATTCCATTATGATGCTTTCTGAGGTTAAGGCAACTAGAAAAAGAGTTTTGGAAAGTTTTTTCTAACGGGATTGACCATATGTAAAGATTGCTCAGGGGATGATGGCGTCAAGGGAGGAAAAATGTGAGAAATCGGAGATAACCGGATAGGATTGGCCCTGCAAGTGCTTGCACGAGTGTTGATTGTGTAAGGTCAAAGAGGAATTATGCCAGGCAAGATCGACCATGTGAGGAAATTCACATAATGACCTATCACGTAAAGGAAAGTAGGGAAAAAAATAAGTAGAGCAAATATGATCTAATCCAGGGTAGGGTAAGTTTCACGTTGGGTTCACTAGAATGTATGTCGGGAGGAGATGGATCCCTGCCTGGGTTTTCAAATATGGGGGATCAAATCTAGGTCTGCAGACAAGATGTAGATACCAAAGGTGCTCAAGGAGCACAAGTTTCATAATTCTAGAGGATAGTGATCTTAACCCTAGGATAGCTATATGTTTCTAAGGTCTATACCTAAGATGAAGAGAGGTATCCTACTAGGATTCATAATAAGAATAGATCAAGAGATGGATATAAGCCAAGGGGCATAACATAATAAGATAAAGCAATAAATCAAAGAAAACACACATCTAACATAATCTATACTGATGAATGACCGACCATCCACACAAAACAAACATGCAACAAAGGAACAAAAAGGGTTAGAAATACTTACCTGCAGTGTGGCTGCTGATGCATGTTTCTCCCTAGAGACAACAACATCGAGAGAGGATCACTATGGGTGGAGAAGGGGAAAGCTCAAGAAGAAGACCTTTAGTCCTAGCTCACTATGTTGACCCAAATGCAAAAGGGAAAGCTTCAAAGCCTCAAGTCTAACAACTAGGTGCGAAAATATGCGTAAATGTCCAATTTGCGAGCAAATGAAGTGTTTGAGAAAGAGGAATGAGTGATCATAATATGACAAGAGTGGTGCATATATACCTGATGCAATTGCCCATGGGCGATGGCATCGGTCATGGGAAAAACCAAACCCGACACCATTGGCCATGGGTGATGGCATTGTCCTTGGGTGAAACCTAAGGTCAAAGGGTGCAAAACACAATGAGGTGGAAGCCAGGAGATAAATGGAGGCAATGACGAAAGTCCAGGATTATCAAAAGCAGAGATAAGAGTATGCATAACTGTAAGCAAGTGGACATAATGAAATAAGTGGACATAATGGGTATAAAATATGAGCAAAAGGGGGAATAAAGTGAAGATAAGGGAACTATGGCATAATGGCGACATCTCTCAAATGTTGTGGTCTAGCCCACATGACCAAGTCCGATCACACCCCAATCTCGACAGGCCCCTTGAGGCACCTGCTCATGAGGAAAATGCATCAGCAACCCTTGCACAAGAGGAATGGTTAGCAATGGTAAAAATGAGGTGTATACATGCAGCGTGTGCATCACCTATCACAGTATCTCGTGTACTCACAACTTCTCACAGTACGACACAACATTACACACATCTCTTAGTATTTGTAGCTTCTGTAATGTCACACACTTACTTTGCAACACTTGCAACTCCGCGTAAGCATACCGTAACCCTTGCAACTCTTGTAGTCTTGTGCAAACCCATCACACAATATTCGTATCGTGCAACACCTCACATCGTTCGCATCTCGCAGTGTTGTGCAAATAATTTCATTCTTGCACAATGAACCTCACCACGCGTGGCCATCTTGCGCTTGTTCGCATTACGATGCAAAAATTGCATACACACAAGGCTTGCAACGTCTTGCACTTACTCTGATCCATAGGGATTTGAATAACTCTACTTCATCAGAAACAGTCAGCACAAAGAAGGAAAACAATGAAGCAGAGGTTCTGTCTTTTAAGTAACAGGACCGCCGCCCAGCTAGGGCGGCGGTCCCAGAACCGCCGGTCTGCACAGGGCGGCGGTCCTGGCCATTACAGACAGAAAACTAAATTCGAAACGAACAACCTTTGAATTTGAAAGGATGTTCGTTTCTCTTCTCCTTCATGACCTTTCCCATTCTCTAGTGCATGGGAGGACATGAGAAAGGCTATAAATACATGATTGTAGAAGTGTAGAAGATCATCGAAGCATGGGAGCAAGTGAGCAAGAAATCTTAGTGCTGGAAATTGTATTTTTGTAGAAGAAAGGAGTGTTGAGACAGAGCAAGCAAGTGAATTGGGAGGAAGTGTTGAGATATTATCTACTTCCCTTTCATACTTATTGTAATTTTTGTACTTATTATTGAATTGGCTAGTAAAATTGGGAAGAAAGAGCAATTGCCCTTCTCAATTGGTTTTCCCTCCTCTGGAGGTTTTCTAAGATAAAATTGTTGGTGTTTGTGAGCTTATACTCTTTCCTTTTCTACAATTTTTGATTCTAAGCATAAGCAGTAATTCATTCACTAGTTATCTCTGTCATTTTCTAATAGAAAGTAGAACAGCAGCAATTAATTTGTGATTCTGTGGATAATTCCAAAGTTGAAGAGTTTACAGATCACATGTTCGCAGTTGATACAACTATAATATAGAGTGGTTCCTGTGTAGAGCCTTCAGAGCCTTGCAGAATTCATCATCTTGTGCCCTTGTGCAAAGCTCGCCTCATGTCATTACCATGTTTGGATCTTTGCAACTTACACTATTGAGCTAAGGAATTGATGCCAATAAGTTTGCTAACCTAGAGGATCTCTCAACACCCATGTGGAGACTCTCAGTTTTTGCGTGGGTTGCCAAGTAGCACTTTCTAGTTCTGTGGGACACCAGGGAATCTCACTATGTAACCATCGAAGCTAGAAGGTCAGCCGCCACACACATCTGGGGGAAGTTCATTGTCACTCAGTTTGGAAGATGAAATGAATTGTAACCATTCCTCTTTGTAACCGACATCTTCTAACGTTATATATTGTAAGGAATCTGATATCCAAAGTAGCATCATTCAACCTGGAATCGGCAATGCTCCCATTGTATTTATGAATACGTGCATGCTTCGTACAACTCGTATCACTTGGCCATCTCTCCCACATGTTAGCTTGCTTTGTATATCTAACATCTTGATGGTCTTCTCCCCTCTTTTGATCACATGAGCTTTTTCTCTTTGTCTTTCTGGACACTCGCGGTTTGGGAAAATCATCAAGGATGCATTCCCCTTCTGTTATTAGGAGCATCCTCTGCTAGTCTTATTGCGCATTGTAGACATGTACTCTACCCCAATTCTTTCATTTGAATAGAAGTGGGACTATTTTACCGATCACTTCTGTTGAATGTATAATGGTTGTTTCCACATTTGTTCTACCTCCATTTCTAAGTGCATATTATACAATTTTAACTCTGTTTAAGCAGGTCCGTCTAGCTTAACTAGTTGTAGCTCGTCTGTACATCCATGACATTGTCTTGGGCATTTTTGCAGTTGTTGAAATTTCAAGTGTGGGAGATAGATCAAGAAATACCCAAAACAATCTTGGTATACTTGAAATAGTTCAGGTGCATCTCTTAACCACATTGCCACCCAAATGCAGCAAGATGCCTTTGTGTGACTACCATGCTATAAGACAGGGACTAAAGGTCCTAGGGACTGCTAAAAATCTCAATTTTCCTTGAGTTAAAACATGTTTATCAAGGAAAGGACAAAATAAGATGTTGAAGTTTGTTCATCAAAGCTCCATGCTGACAGATTGACTCAGTTGGGTAGAGGGAGGCACCTAATGTGCTCATAATGATGACATCATAACCTATAGGCTCGAACTTGCCAAAATACTTTGATAACAGATGGTCACTCCTAACCGGATTTTTGTTAGTTCTGCCCCTTTGCTCCATGTCAGGACACAAGGGAGTCAATGATAGGCTGTTTTGCAGCCAAAATATGGTTAATCAAACTGTTGGCCATCATGCAAGCAAGCCTCATGTATATCCCAAGAACCCCCATGTAAGATTTTGATCCTTGAGTGATACTAGCAATCTTTTTCCAAGGGTCGTCAATAACTTGTTTATTTCTTCTCAAAGGTACCAATAAATGCCTTCTCTTACCTAGACTAACAACACTCCTATGCTTTCTCCCGATCCTGCCACTCCTGGGTTTGGGAATTCCTGTAGTATGCCTTGCTTCTGTGATGTCCTGTTGATTCAGAAACTCACTGTCCCACCACCAAGAATGTGCACACAGATAATTCCCCACAGTTGGATTCATCTTTGAAAGTGCCATAGTGGTTTCGCTGCATACTAACTGAATGGATACGGGACTAGATTAGAGGAGCATTGTTGAGTTCAAAATCCGGTTTTGGAGGGCTTTAGGACTATGGAACAGGGTGCAACTACCTGAAATGCTGAATGATAACAGCTCTACAAAAGAACTGAAATGCTTGAGAGGGCAGTCTATTGATATGTGGAGGCTAGAGGCTACAGAGGTATAACATATTCAGCCTGCTGCAAAATGACAAGTAAGAACTTCCAAGTACCCCCCCGTACCAGGCCTGATACGTACCAAGTACTGTACTGGTACGCTGTGGGTACGTGGGTACGTACCACAGGCCCTGGGTACTTCCTGGGTACGGAAATCCGTACCCGGGACGTACCCAGGGCCTGTGGGTACATACCCACAGCGTACCCACATGGTTTTTTTTTTAAGTGCAAAAAAATAAATAAAACTTGAGGGCTTTGACTGGAATTGAACCTTGGAAAGTTCGTGTGAGATTCAATATTGCCAATAGGCTCCGAAGGGTCAAGAGAGATGAAAAGGACTTTATTTGGTTGACTTACTATTTGGGTGCTTTCTTGTTGCTCCTCATGGGTCCTTTATTCTTCAGTCAATTTGGAAGGCATGGGAACAAGTGAAGCACTTGGTGGTTGGGCAGCCTATCTTCTCTTCCTTTGACACTAGGTGCCAAGCCTACAAATCGATTTTGTCGAATCTGAAATATAATGACAAGATCCTTGCCTTGACAAGAGGCTGCTCTGCCCTCCTTTGGTTTGAGAAAGGAATTAAAATATTTCATGACTTGTACAGATTTGGGAAGTGGATGGAATGGACAGACCTTAAAGCTTTCTATAAGCTTCCTCAATCTCAGTTCAGAATGTATACAATGCTCAGAAATGCTTTCACAGCTCCCTCTACTGGACTAATTATGGAGGATGAGAATGACTTTTGGGATACTATGAGGTGGCTCAAAGGGCCCCTTCTCCAAGAGGCTACCTCCAAACAACTCTATGAAAAGATTGCCTTCTCCCCAAACCTTTCCCTGGGCCTTAACAATAAGTGGAATGTTTGTGAGCCCATTAGTAGATGGACTCATAGATTTAATGTTTTGTGGTCTTCTTGTATTCAGTCAAAGAAATCTTGCTTTAGATGGCTTCTGATTCATAATAAGCTTGTTGTTGGCTTCTAATATTTTATAGGTTGTTGAGACTATAAGCTTGTTGTTTTCTTTAAATTTTTATATATATTTATATTTTTTACTTTTTAGTACCTTAGTTTGGTTTTTTTGGGATTATGGTGTATTGCTGGAAAGATTTTCAATGTAATGATTTATATTTCCAGTTTCATGGACTGATTCTAATTGTTTTCTGAACAAAAGGATGTGTCTGGTGTTTTTGTTCCCACCTTTTTTAATAATATGTTTTAAATGCTTTTATCAAAAGTTAAAAAAAGAATCAAAGCAGCGTGAAGATTAATCAGGACTAATGGTGGGGGAGAACACAAATTTAATTTTTTATTGTGGAAAGAAAAAGACAATGTTATTGTGGAGATGGCTAGAGCATGCTTAAGAGCAAAAATCTCTCCAAATTTTTTTGGGCTGAAACAGTAAATACAGCATTATATGTACTCAACATATGTCATAAACTCTTATAATTTAAGGATAAATAAATGATCTGGAGTGGGAGGAACCATTGGTACATTGTTTCAGAATCTTTGTTTGTTATGCATAAAGTTTCTCTGATTTTACAAAGAATGATATAACTGTCTCTAGAGTTGTCTTGACTCTTCAATGAAAGGTCATGGGCAAGAAGAATCAAACTAGGTTATTGCACCATGGCTCGTAGAAGACAAAGATGGAAGAACTAAAGTGGAGGTGGAGGAAGAGGAAGGCAATCTAAAATGGGACTGGCCTATCATCTAGTATGTTGAAGAGGAAGTAGTGACAAATAATTTTACAGAACCAAGGAAATACCCGGGTGGTAGCTACAATTAGGGAGGGATTCAAAGCTACTAGAGCTACCTCATACCGGGTAAGACGATAGAAGCTATGAAAGTTGCACCATCCAACTTCACATCAGGTAAATTTTTTTTTGATGGCAATAATTTGCATTCACATGATCCTTTCATTTGAAGAAGCACATAAGTAGCAATAGTGGGAAAGAGAAATGCAGGGGATTATAATGCCATAGAAGGAAATACGATTTGGGTTCTTGCTGAATTATCTTGACTAACTGATATAAGTAGTTATTCTCATTTTGCATTTAGGTCAAGTATAAGATCCACAGGCCATCTCAGCATTGTGGCATTAGTTCATGTTATAGGAAAAGGGTAACAATAACCATGTTAGCAAGCTGTTATGATCCCAGTTTCTGTTCAGGTGAGAAGTAAAAGAAGAAGTTTATTTTTTAATTAGGAAGTGTATTCAATTACATAAGCCATTTGAGCTACAAAGGATCTTCTCATAAAGGCCACAATGAAGGAGTTACAAGGATTCTTGCATAGGAGTTGCAACGAATGATGAGGAAGTTATAAAGCATCCGAGGTGCCATAGAGGATAATGAAGAATACATAGGGACACACAAAACATCTTACATGTGATAGGGAGTTGCAAAGAATCTGTCATAGTAAGGCAATTCTATCCTACATGCAAAAGAAACAAGGCATATTAAAGCTGCTTCAATGAAAAGGATATCTTGGAAGAGTTTTGTGATTAGTATGTGGAGACTAGTTCGTGGTCAGGTGTAGCAATTGAAGACTAATTCTTGGCTGGGTGTAGCATCGATACTGCCTTGGAAGTTACTCGGCCTGAGTTGGTGCTCACATTTTCTTAGGAAAGTTTCTTCTAAATCTTATGTAGTACCTAGAAATGCAATTTGGGTTGAAATAAAGTCACGTTGGTCTTTTTACATATGTTCCACATGGGTGCTTCACCACCCTTTCCCTCCCGTCCCCCGTTCTTTTACCCCTTCCTTGTCTCTATGCCACTTTCCTATCTGTATATCAATAGGATTTTGGGGACACTTCTAGGCATTCCTTTCTTGTGTTCCCACATTTCTCCTTCTCCAAAAGGGACTCATCTTTTTTCATTTTTTGGTTTTAGTTTCCACTGCTGTACAAATACTTTAAACCCTTTATCAAAAGATTTCAGTTAAACCAAATAATAAATAATAAATTGATTTTCATATTTCAGTTCAGATTTCACCTGAGTCCAGATTTTGAAGCAACGATATGTTCAGACCATACGCCAGTATCAAATACCTGTATAGTATACAGGGCAAACATTTTGAGGATTTAGAAATTGTGCTGATTGGGAGTACAATGTATGGAAGCATGTCTACACCCTCTGACTTGTGCATCAAAGCTAAGTTGTTTTTGCTACTTATAGGTATACTCTTTTTAAAACTTTTTTACATTTATTGGTTTAAAATAACCAAGGATTAATTATAATTCATGAACTAACAAATGGTATTCCTAATCAGACCTGAATTATGCAAAATAGAGACAATTTAATCATTTGAAAATAGTAAAAGTTGTGAGAGCATAGATAAAGGAACAATTTGACCTGATTTTTGCAAATAGGATGAATGCCCAGTAGATTTAGTGACTGGAAATGGACTCAGGAAATAAATGCCAACAAGCTCTGTAAATTTGGTCATTTGAAAATATGCTTGGGTCAGGTTTCTGGCTCTTTGGTCTGCTTCATGGCCGAAAGCGTATGCTGGTCAGGTTTGGATCCAAAAGTGTCCGGACTGGTCAAGATCGTGGCTGAACCTGTCTGTGGGCTACGAACCCATCCTCTGTTGGTTTGATCATTATGTAAATTCTGGTGATGGTTTGCCTATATTTGCACTTATGTAATTTGACTCTAAAATTGTGTGATGATATGTGACGATACATAATTGATCTCCCCTTGGCTTGAAACTTTAGAAAACTAGAACACCAAGACCCGATCAAATGTTATTGAACTAGGGCCTAAACCAACTTCTGACACACCCATTGCATGAGAGTGCTGCACTACATATCGAATAAAAGCAAGTGTGGTTGAATCAAGGTTGATGTAGTTCTCCCAATGCGAGTGAAGTCTTCACCCTTGATTCTATATGAGATGTAACTACAAAATCAATATGCAACTAAGATTGATCCTTTTCTTGACACACGACACACCCATTGCATGCGAGTGTTGCACTACATATTGAATAAAAGCAAGTGTGGTTGAATCAAGGCCGATGTAGTTCTCCCAATGCGAGTGAAGTCTTCACCGTTGATCCTATATGAGATGTAACTACAAAATTAATATGCAACTAAGATTGATCCTTTTCTTGACATAAGACACTTAGCAACATGCAACTTTGACCTTTGTACTTCAAATTTATGATTTTGGACTGCTCTAGGGCTGCTTTAGGAAGATTTAGGATATATCGAAGCCTTCTGAATATGATCTCCAAGGTGATCAATCAATCTGAATAACTTCTAGGGAATTTGTATATATATGAGACCTTTTGTTGATTTCCCGCTCAAGCCAACCCGAAAGTCGCGCCTAGGCTGGCCTTAAGAAAGATACCCAGTTTCAAAAATTGACTGTTAATTAGGTGGAGGTCAGGTTCGGAAAATGTGGACACGTACATTGGCTGAACTTGTCCAAGGGGCTACGAACCTGACCCAGGGTCAAAAACTCAAAAATGGAGAATGGAAAATGTATGTATAGGTGATATGAGGTTTTTGTACAGACTGTACATGATTCTGCTTCTATAGATTTTCAAATGAGTTTGACCTAGTGGACTCGAGAGTAATCAGAAGGGGGAAATGTATTTAAAAGGATTCAAATTTGTGCTATTAGTCCAAATGTCTAGAATTGTATAAAAACTGATGGTGCCAAGTGCCTTGAACCAAGTTATGGTACTATAATTTCCCCCCCCCTTTTAATGTGGCATGTGCAATACGTTAAAAGGAAAATTTACATGTGTAGTGTAGGTATAAATTGTTATAATTGGAATATTTTACCACACCTACAAACACATGAAAATGCAGGTAGTTTAAGCAATTTGAAAACTTAAAACTTTGAAAAATTGAAATTGAAATAGCAAATGAATGAATACACTTGGTGGTATCAAACCATGCTGTGATTGTTGAAATTTGTTGGAGAGTGCATGGGGTGCCCCAAATGTTATTGCGGAACTTGAGAAATGCCCCTGTCATGGAGAGTGGCAATGCTGAACCCTCTGAAACTGTAACAGAAATGGAGAGGTTCCCTCGTCACGGAGAGTGGACGATGCTGAATACTGTCAAACCGTGGAGCGTAACTCCATGGGTGACAATTGACTCAACTGTAAGTGAGATGTAATCCGAATATGACAAATCATGAAATGTATATGACACTGCAATGTCCAATTCTTGGCCAAAGAAGCGAACAAATTTGAAATGAATATGGCACTGCAATGGGTCCAATAACCAACCTGCCAAAGGCAATACCCACTTCCTAGCTAGAGAAGCGAACAAATTTGAAATGTCTTGAAACTAATACGACACAACAAGGGGTCCTGAAACTGAGTCGCCAAGGACAAGAATGGATACTCTGCTGCAAACAGAGAAACCCACAAATCTAAATCCACAAATCTAAATGAATGATGTCTCACTGATCTTGGAAAAGTAGTGTGATCCATCTGAAAGTGATATAAATCTGATCGGAAACTGAATACGAGCTCTCAAAAGCATGGAGAATGTCTTTGAAAACTGAATGTGAACTATCAAAAGCATGGAGAATGTCTCTGAAAACTGAATGTGATCTCTCAAAAGCAAGAAGAATGTCTCTGAACGCTAAATGTAATCTCTCAAAATCTGGAAAAAGCCTTTGAAAACTGAATATAATCTCTCAAAAGCAGGGATAAGGTCTCTTAAAACTAAATATAATCTCTAACAAACATGGAGAAATTGTCTAATACTGAATCTGAACCAATTGAAACTGAATCTAAACCGTTTAAATTGAATCTGAACTATCCAAAATTGAATATGAACCATCTGAATCTTATGAAAATGTCTTTGAATCTGTCTAGGAATGGCGTGCTTTGATTGAAACTGCTTGAATCTCTGAAATAAGCCAATTGCATTAAGCTCCACTTTTGAGATGAGGGCATGTACCTGATGTATCACTTCATTTCAAAAGAATCGAGTTGAACTGCATCATTGTCTAAAATGTATATAAAACATGAGTTAAGATAATTATGTGAAAGCACGTATACAAACATAGTAGGATATGTTACATAGAAAGGTGTCATCATGTAAGCAAGTATGAAACTTGTAATCCAAATCCTATGAGTATGAAGTGGCATTGTTAGTGGCATGTAAGACATCGTCATAAATGCACAACTAAAGATATAGACAAGTTCAAGCAAGGTATGACAATTAAACATGCGGTAGTATGTGCCCCAATAGATGCATGATATGAATCATGACAACATGATCACTAATAATAAAGTAATAGTAGTATGCATGATATAAATCATGGTACCATATACATATGATAAGGCATGGTAGATAGTTAAGTACAAGCATAGTTTTAGGATAGTAAGCAAACATAGCGAAATAAGTAATAAGCATCTTGATCAGAGAATCACCCAAGCAAACTTGGTTACCTTTGGAAGCCGAGTCTGACATGACATGAACAAGAGGATCCTCAGACACAATATCGACTTACATGACATTTTCATGAACAAGTTGAGGATCCTCAGACACAAATGTAGTTCATGACATGACACGGCTCAACTGGAGCACAAAGCCATCAATGTAAGAGCACATGCCTCATGTAGTAAGGAAACATAGTGCAGATAATGCCGCCCTAATAATTATCTTGACTCAAGAATCACATAAGAAAACAAGATAGACCAATGACATGGCATGAACAAGAGGATCCTCTGACACAAATGACACATGACATGCCACACAGAGGGTGATGAAGCACAAAGCCATCAATGTAAAAGCCACAGTAAACACATACACAATTAATGTAAAGCATGTGATAATCATAAGCATGAAGCAAGCTCATATCAGTACACATAAGCAAACAATGACCATCATCAAGTGATCATGACATAGCACAATAGGATCATGTAAGCATGAGCACTCATAGACTATGTAAGCAAGAGGAAGACATGAGTATAAGCAATCTGAGCAATTGATATATGCATACATAAATTTACAGGACATGAGTAAGCACGCATAAGATGCCCCCGGTAAGCAGGCAATGCCATTATCATGTATTGTAAAAAATAATGTCCACTTGAGTGCGAGAACAAGCAAAGCTGCAAAGTATTTTTGTATCCATACTCATGTATCAAGACATGTCTATCCATCTAATCTTCAAGATACTATGAAAAACGTATGCATCAAAGAATGGATATGTAAATCACCATGTAATATGCTAAGCAACACCATATGGAATTATGTACCAATAAAGTAAATAATAAATAGGATCTCTATAGTGAAACCTACAAAAAAGAGTGTAGTAAATGTCCATAAAAAGAATTGAGCTTTAACTCATTTTGAAAATGTAATTTAAACATTGAAATTTGAAGTTGAAACTTGCAAATTTGATAACTGAATAAAGCAAGGAAGGAGTACACCTATTTATCTTGTCAAAAGAGAAGCTCTTTGATGAAGTTCTTGGAGAGATGGATTGGAATTGAGCCACTAGAGGATTGGAGGTGATCAATCCCCAATTTTATGATGAAATTCTTATCCATAAGGGAATTGGGTGTCACTTGACCCAACACCAAAAAATGGTGTCACAGGGCTTTCAAGTCACCCCAAAGAACCTTCTAAAAAGAGAAAGGGTGTCACAGGATGTCTAGCCATCCCAAAAACCTCCCAAAAAGAGTGAGAAGAAAAGTGTCATAGGGATTTCTAGTCACCCCAAAATATTCTACCCACATACCACACTGCTGTAGACAGATCTAGGCC
Organism: Taxus chinensis; assembly: GCA_019776745.2. Taxonomy (NCBI): domain Eukaryota; kingdom Viridiplantae; phylum Streptophyta; class Pinopsida; order Cupressales; family Taxaceae; genus Taxus; species Taxus chinensis. The sequence continues at coordinate 259,820,396 of CM034157.1, read as the reverse complement.
CAAATGTGTAAAATAGTGCAAAGTTAAAAGGGAATGAAGTATACTCATGCCCCCACCGTGTGATGTCCCATGTGTATCAAGTATGCAATGCAAAATATAGAAGGAGGAGGCCCATGCCCCCATACCATGTATTGTAAAGGTGCTCAAGATGTGCAAATCCAAAAGGGAATGAAGTACTCATTATGACCCCCACATTTATATACCAAATGTATAAAACTCTTACTCTGACTGTGCCAACTATGTCCCTTGAATCTATATTAGAAACCTGTAAAAATCTGTATGTTCTAAAAATTTTGAATTTTTGCTGAAAAATCCTACCTAGGACAAAATTGTCCATCCTGGATAGTAATCTATGATGTTTTATCCCCTATTTGGATGGTTTTGTACCTGTGTAATTTTTAATTGTTTTACTATTGATCATTATTATTATGTATCTTATTCCTTCCATTCTAATTGTATTTATATTTGTGTCCTGAATTGCATAGATATTTATGTGATAACCCCATTGAATGCCCCTCTTTTGAGGTGAGTGAGATGTGCAATAGATCACTCGGCTCAAAAGAATTGAAGCGTGTCCATATCAGATGTAGCATACAATTAGTGTTCGATCACATCGAGGGTTGTTGTAGGTGGCCAATGTAGAGATTGTGTTCCTGCGAAAGAGTGCACGGTAGAAACCATGGTATGAAGAGATAACAATACAAGCATACAAGCAAACAAGCATATAAGTAACAAGTATATAAATCATAGAATATACAAGTACAACAAGAAATGTCACATGTATAGTCATAGAAAAGGCCAAAGGTTGCATACAAGAGACACAAGAGTGTCACACACACAAACAAGCATGAAAAGGCTGCAACAAAGGCCAAGAGTTTGAAACAAACAAGGGACACCAAAAGTCGCACACACACGCATAGAAAAGGTCATAGGTTGCATACATGAAAACAAGCATACAAGTAAACAAGTGAATATAATAGTAGAAATAGCCCAAATACATACATGAAAACAAGCACATAAATCAAGAGATAGCTAGTTTTCACAAAGACACATGTGTTAGCCATTAGTCTAAATAAATAACATAGAGCCTCACAGTATAGAAAATGAACATAATGAGAATGTGAAATAATAACTATGTAAATGAAACAATAACACCTGATATTGTAAGAGATGCCCCCAGATGTTAGACATAGGCCACTGGGTAAGAGGAGAGATCCAACATCTAAATCATGTAGAGTCCTGTGTATGTCTTGCATCATGCTTAAATACCTTGTGAAATGCATGTGTAAAGAGTATATAGAATATGCTATCTATCAAACTATATGACAAACAACATGTGTAAAGTAAAGAACTAACAAATCAAGTCATATGTAGGTCTTGATTTTGTATTTTGATAATATTTGAATGTTTTTGTGCTTATTAGATTATTTGAATGTTTTTTGTATTTTTAGAATATTTTGTTTAGATATAAAAGCAAGTGCTACCCTATGATACTATCAAGAGGGTGAGGAGAGAAACTGTAGGTATGGGAGGCTTGGACCTCAAATTTGCATTGTGCACACTAGGAGTAGGATGTATTATGTGAAGCGGAGGTTGTAGGACATGCTTAGGAGCTTTGTTACTTGCAATAGGAGACCTAGGAGAAAGCATGTGAGGGATAGATCATCTAGATGTAGCATGAATAGGATGCAACTAGGCATGGATGTAGAATCAAGTGCTTTTTTAGTAAAGGGATTAGGAAAAGGAGTCTCATATGGGATACCCTTAACCATAACAACTTGATTGTCATAGATATATTTAACACATTGATGTATCATATAAGGGATAACCTTAAGTTAATAAAGCCAAGGGCATCCTAGAAGCATGTCACATGAACCAAGAGAAGTAATAACCAAGAAAGGTATAGCCATAGTAGTAGATCCCTTAGTAAGAGGGAGAACAATGTGCCCAAAAGAAGTTTTAGTATCAAAGTGCATATGTTGCTTAGTAAATCCTAAAGATGCAAGCAATTTAAATGTGCACATATTGTGTTTAGAGCCACTATCAACCAAGACACTATGGATAGGACTTAGACCAACAAAGGTTCAAATATAAAGTGCATGAGAAATTAATATCAACATCATCAAATGTAATAGTAGGCCTAGGAGGCATAACAAAGGTAATTGTACCAATTAGAAAATCAAGTGGATGATCATATGTAGTGGGAGGAGGATGAGCCCTATAAGTATGATGCACCTTCTGAAGTGCTCTTAGATTCAAAATTGTTATGATTAGGAAGTGGATCATTGAATATCTTTAGCTTAGAATTATCATTGATAGGAGGCTTAGATTGCTCAGGAGGAGAGTCAAATTCAATTGCATTGACATCAATGAGGTCTTGTATAACATGGCGAAGCTTGAAGCATTTATTAGTAGAGTGTCCAATACATCTATGGAAGTCACAATAGGCATTAAAATCAAAAGTTTTACTTTGAGGCTTACTTGTATCAACCTCAATAGGAGGGAGAGATACAAGGTTACACTCTTAGCAACTTTTGTAAGATTACTTGTGAGGGAAACTATGTGAATTGCCTCCAAGGAGCAATTTTAACTGAAGCTTTGTAGGTTGAGATATGGCATCAATATTAACTTTAGCATCAATCTTGTTATCATTAGGTTTGCCTCTATAATTAGATTTGTCTTGAAATTTAGATGTAGATGCATTAGGAGTGGTAGATGCATACTTAAGCTTGTTCAATGTAAGGAGCTTGGCCTCTCATTCTTTTAAAATGTGACATAGCTCATCAAAAGATCAAAATTTGTCAAACATAACTGATTCTTGCAAAGGAAATAGAAGACTGAGTAAATAAATCTTGAAGCTCATTGTTTGCAAGTATATTGTTCATCTTAGTAAGCATGGTCTTATAGCACAAAAACATAGTCACTGATTGGTTCATTGGAGCCTTGTTGCATCTTAGCCATTTGAGCATATGAAATCTTGTCACCAATGTTGATAGAAAAGTGTGCAAGGAATTGATTAGCCAAAGGAGTAAAAGCCCCTATGTAATGCATAGGTAGATCATAGAACCATTGTAAAGCATAGTCTTTGAGGCTTCTAGGAAAAAGCTTAGTAAGAATTGATCATTGTAAGCATAGTCTAAATAAGTAACGTGAAAGGAGTGAAGATGTTGCTCAGGATCACCTTTACCCTCATAGATAGGAAGCTTAGGAGACACAAACCCTAGAGGTAAAGGATAAGATGCCACTTCAGGTGCAAGTGGATTATGAAGCAATTGAGTAGAATCCATAACATTAGAAGGTCTAGTCTCACCTTTCTCTAATTGTAATACCTTAGTTTGTAAATAATGAATAAGATGCTCAAGGGCATGCATAGTAGAAGAAGAGTGGGAAGCCCTATAAGTATGCTCAAGAGATGTAAGAATAGTAGTAGACATATGAATAGACATTGTAATATTTTGAAGAGGGATATGGGATGCCCCCATAGATATAGGCACAATAGATGTGGCAATAGTAGATGTAGCAGCTATAGAATATCAGAGATTTGGGAATATCAAAGACAAGGTTTTTAGATGCAGCCAATCGTTTTTGTTCGTCGCTAGATATATAGAGAAGTGTGTCAATACGTTGAGGATTTTTTCATAGAAACTTTGTAATTTGCATTTATCCTCCTCAGTAAAGGGGTTAATAATGTCCTCACATAATGCTATATTGGCTAGAGACATGGAGGTTGGCTCATTGGTATACGTATAAGAGAAAGGTATGGCATGAGTAGATTAAGTCATCAAAGCACAAAAGAGAACAAAATCTAAGGCTAGGAAAAGGATCAAGCATGAATAGAAATCCTAGGGCACCTAGGGTGCGAGCTAGGCAAAGGATTCGATAAATAAGCAGGTTCACCAAATGATTTAACCAGTAATGTCCCCTTTTCAAAACTAGAGGAAGAGAAGAGACGTAGCCTAATTTTTTGGTTTTCCAAAGGCTAAGGGGATGAAGAAAAGGGAAATGGGGTGCAAAAGAGACTAAGTTAGCCAAAAAAACAACTTTATTTGGGCAACTTAAGTGTTAATATTAAAATAAAGGGGCTTTTTCTAATTTTAAGTTAAGTCAACGCTTAATTAGAAATTAAAAGGGCCACTTTATAAGAAAAAGTTTTTTTGCCCACTTGGGCCCCAATCTAACTTGGGAGATTGGGGCAGGGAAAAGTATAAAGGAAGGTAGTGGGGTTCATTTGGAATCATCTTTTATCATCTATTTTCCTATGTGTGAGCAATTTGCTTCCATTTGGAGCTATTGAGGACGAAAATGCTCCATAGTTTACAGATTTGAGGACAAAAATCCTTATTTCTCTTGGTGGCTTCACCCGGAAGTCACATATGAGCAAAAGAAGATTGAATCAAGGCTAGGGCATCATCTAGTTTATAGATATGAGGACGAAAACCCTCATTTCTTGTGTTGATTTCATTCAGAGATCATCATTGAGCATCAAGTCAGATTTTAAGCGTGTTTGGGGACTCAAAAGCGTTGATGCAGGGGTTTTGGACAGTTTAGCAGCATGTAGGAAGCTTCCACAGTGCTGATGTCACCCCCTATAGGGCTGACATCACCCTTGGGGTGAGCTGCAGCAGTTTTCAGTCTTTCCTTCAGCGAGTTGGCATTTATATGAGTTTCATTTGGCTTCATAACACTGGGTTTGATTAGTTATGTTGTTTCGTGTGTTTTTGACATTGTAATAAGCAGCTGTGTTTGAATTAATTTCCATCCTGAAAATAATATAATAAAATCAGATCTGAGCTTTTTGTTTGAATTAAAGTGGGATTCTTATTTCTAAAATATTATATAAGTATTTCCTGAAGTTATATAATTTTCCACAAGGGTTTGAAGAGTAAAAGAAAAAAATTCTTAGTTTCTGCATAAGGGTTTCAATGATTTCCAGATCTGCAATATTTTGTTTAAAAAGGAACATTACAGTGGTATCAGAGCACAGATCTTGCCAGCTTGAAGGATAAGAGACAAAGTAGGTTCTTCCCAACTTCTAAATCACAAGAACAACTAATTGACCACTATATTTTCAAGCAAAGTTCTTGCAAAGGGAAGAAAAGATAGATCCCATTCAAACTGTGGTGATACGATTAGAACAACTAAAAGGAAGGCTGAAGGAGGAAGATGAGCAATCAGAGCTGCAAGGAACTGAGAAGGAGCAGCCCATGGAAGATATGAAAAAAAGGGAAGAAAATGATATTTTATCGACTTCTAATGATTGCATGCACCAACAAAATAGAGAGGAAGTCAAGGAGGAAAAACATCACTTTTTGAATGCACAAGTGAGGAAGATGTTCCTATTCAGTACACTCTCATCAATCCACCAGTGAATGAGTCCACGCAATAGAAGAATGTGTCAAGTCAAGAAGGATATGAGGCAGAATTCAATGATCCACCATCAACAACATGAATGGATCTCATTGATGAAGGGAAATTTACCACATTACAGCGAAGCACAAAGGCTATAATAAGGAGTCAAAACCTATGTGAGGAATGGAAGAGAAGGGCAAAAGAAGCGAAGTTGATAGTTTATCAAGCAAAACAACACCCACAGAAATTTAGAGAAGAAGCAATATATGTAGGTGGCAGAAAAGAAAAAACAATAGCAATTTTCCCTTCAAATCATGAAGTTTATGAGGTGGAGTTTCAATAAGACTTTGTTGGAAGGCATGCACATGAGAAAAGTACCTCACCGGGTACTGATGATTATTTTCAGTTTGCTGGAATTTTCATATCAACAATTAATGGTAAGCAATTTGATTATCTCCATAGCAAGGATTTATTGTATTACCCTCATACTATGTCCTTACAATGTTTTGATCATCATGAGAATTATTCTAACAATGAGGATAAGATGAAAGGTACCAAATGGAAAGAGGATCTTTTCCAAGAAGCCCCTATCCATCTTCCGAGCATTCCAAAGAATGAGCCATTGCCATATGAGATGGATTTTCAGGACAACTATGGGAAGGTACTTGACGAGATCAATAGTGTGAAGGCAAATCTATCCAAGGCTCTTACTTTAGCCAAAGGAGATGAGCATTCTAATTACAGCCCAAGGAATGATGGTCATGCCCCATATTCAGTGCTCCATACTAAGGCAATTCCAGATTGTTGTCAAGAGGGTCAACACCCTTATAATTTCAGTTCAAGTTATAGTGAGGACAGCAAAGAACTATTCCAGCTTTGCCATCATTCTGAGAATGGTAAAGGGATGAAGGTAGAACCTTGGGATCTAAATTGTCCTAAGAAGCCACAATGGGATGTACAAGGAATCAAAGCGAGCAGCAAGGGAACAATCCAATAAACCAACTCATATCATCTTTGCTAGCTTCAAATTTGATATCCAAAATGGGATTGCATGGGCAAATACATATGTTATGAGAATTGGAGATAAATGGATAAATGGCTGCCTTCTAGACAAGGTCCATGGTATGCTAGATAGGGCAGCAACATTCTCCTCTCATATTGTTTTTGATTCAGCTGATAAGAAGGCACTCGGAAAGAGTCATTTAGTTGAGAGAAGTATTTGAGTTCATAAATTCAGGGACTAAGGGTAAGCAAAATAGATGTTATTTTTCTGTTCTAAATATTATGACTCAGCATAGCGTGGTGGGTATGGATATGGGTAACAGAACTATGACCCATGGTTCTTGAAGAGAGCTGTCTCAAATTTTGGTACTGCTGTTTACCACATTCTCAGCTTTTCCCATATACCCTTTGCAGCAATAAGAGGAAGTTGGGTCACAAAAAAGATGCATATTCCTCTTCCGGTCATTGATGAGGCTTTTGCTACTGGTACAAGATGGTTCCCAGCCACCACAATCCCAATGTTGAGTAAGAAAGTACAATGCTACAGCCATGGTATGATGCTCTTTCTAATTTCATGTGTTGGAATGATAGCACTTTTCTTGGACAAAGGTAGATTGGAAAGTATGATGAAGTTCTCTTGGTCTAACATGATGTGTGAAAGGGGTCACTTGTTGAGATCATTTAGTACAAACATTCCAACACCCTTAAGGCAGTTTGGGAAGGAATTAAGAGCAAGGGATGATGATCTCTTACCTCCCAAGGAAAAGGGGGTCATAATGGGGACAACCATGTTCCAAACTTTCAGCTTGAAGGCTAATCTCATCACCAATCCCAGCAGCTACCCTGCCTCAATGGCGACCATACAAGTGTGTTCGGTCATAAGAGTGAATGATATTCAATTTACTGCTGCCAACAAGGTATTTTCAGTCATAGTATGGTTGTTTCCAGCCTCTCTATTGCTGTCATTTCTAATTCTTGTGCAGAATTTTCAGTATGGCAGCTGCCACACCATTTACTAATGTCCAAAGATTGAGTTGGGACTGCTGCTATCAGTCACACACAGCCACCAGTTGACTGATTTGAAGAGTTCCAGAGCTATATATGACTGTTACATTCACTTATCAACACTCATAGGGTCTGACCCAAACCAATTTTCGAAGAAAACTTGGTGGGGCAGCATGGAAGCAACATTTGGAGCCCAAAATAAGCAATGTAACAGCAATCACAAAGAGGAGTTTCAGTTTTGTAGCTGTTATACCATGGTCATGCTGCTAGACTTGGAATTCTCAGGCCTAAGACTGCTGTTAGTAGTCATGAATAGCTGCAAGTTTGCACAGTTTCAGAGAATTTTACCATTGGATGATGTGGGTGGAAGGATTCAGCTGAAGGAAACAAACATTTCAGGCATCACAGTTCTGATTCGGGTGAAATTCCAGGTAGATTGTGGCTGTTGAACTTGTTCCCAGCCTCTATAGTATTGGCATTGCTGAGTTTTGTGAAGGATTTTCAGTATTGCAGCTGCTGTATTTTTTTTATTTTACTGATGTCCAGCGATTCTAATTTTGGACAACTGTTATCAATCATATACAACCACAAATTGGCAGATTTCAAAATATTTTCCTTGTATTATTTCGTCTATGAGGAGTTCCATCCATTGGGGCTGCTGAAGACTATTATTCCATCTGCCATACTCATGTTTTGGATAAGGTTTCAAATAATTTATGACTGATGCAAATTCATTTCATCTTGCATACAATTTGATTTTGCACTTTCAAGATTGCCATTAAGTGAAAAGCAACGTCAAAGGTTAGAGAAGATTTGTGTTCTAGATAACCTTCCTATTGAAGAGGAAATGGGCACTACAAGAAGATCTCAAGGAGAAGTTTTCATGAAGACCAGAATAGTGCAACAAAAACATGGTGAATTGAGATTGATTTGGGATCTTGGTATTGATAGAAAGGTTCAGATTGGAGGAGCAAGAGATGAATTAGCATTGCTTAGGGACAAACAATTTTGAGAGGGGGCGACTGTAATGTCTACTTCTCGAAACTACAGGAAAAAAGAAGAACGTGAGCCTAATTTTTTGGGTTTCTGAAGGCGAAGGGGATGAAGAAAAGGAAAATGGGGTGCAAAAGAGACCAAGTTAGCCAAAAAGCAACTTCATTTGGGAAACTTTAGTGTTAATATTAAAATAAAGGGGCTTTTTCTAATTTTAAGTTAAGTCAACGCTTAATTAGAAATTAAAAGGGCCACTTAATAAGAAAAAACGTTTTTTCCCACTTGGGCACCCAACTTAGGAGATTGGGACAGGAAAAAGTTTAAAAGAAGATAGTGGGGTTCATATGGATTCATCTTTTATCATCTATTTTCCTATGTTTGAGCAATTTGCTTCCATTTTCAACTATTGAGAACGAAAACCCTCCATAGTTTACAAATTTGAGGGCGAAAACCCTCCATAGTTTACAAATTTGAGGGCAAAAACCCTCATTACTCTTGGTGGCTTCACCTGGAAATCACATCTGAGCGAAAGAAGATTGAATCAAGGCTAGGGCATCGTCTAGTTTACAAATCTGAGGACGAAAATCCTCATTTCTTGGGTTGATTTTGTACGGAGATCATCATTGAGCATCAAGTCAGATTTTAATTGTGTTTGGGGACTCAAAAGGGCTGGTGCAAGGGTTATGGACAGTTTGGCAGCGTGTAGGAGCTTCCACAGTGCTGACGTCACCCCTACAAGACTGATATCACCCTTGGGGTGAGCTGCAACAGTTTTTAGTCTTTCCTTCTGCAAGTTGGCATTTGTATGAGCTTCATTTGGCTTCATAACGCTGGGTTGGGTTAGTTGTGTTGTTTCGTGTGTTTTTGACATTGTAATAAGCAGCTGTGTTTGAATTAATTTCCAGCCAGAAAATAATATAACAAAATCAGATCTGAGCTTTTTGTCTGAATTAAAGTGGGATTCTTATTTCTAAAATATTATACAAGTGTTTCCTGAAGTTATTTAATTTCCCACAATGGTTTAAAGAGTAAAAAAAGGAAATTTTCTTAATTTTTGCATAAGGGTTTCAGTGATTTCCAGATCTGCAATATTTTGTTTAAAGAGGGACATTACATATACATATAAGAGAAAGGCATGGCATGAGTAGATTAAGCCATCAAAGAAAAAAAGAGAACAAACCCTAGGGCCAGGTAAAGGATCAGGAATGAACAGAACCCTAGGGTAGCTAAGGTGTGAGCTAGACTAAGGATTCGATGAATAAACGGGTTCTCCAAATGATTTAACCCAAAAATGAAATAAATAGGAGGCCTATGGGGTTTGCTATTTATTCTTTTGGATTAGGGTTAGAAACAAGAGATATATTCAGATTAATTAATTTACATTAATAGTCAGATCAAAATATACATATACAACAATATGTAAGATAGATCAATCGAAACAAGTGCTAAATGAAACAAGACACAAGAGGAGAGATGCACTTAGCTATTCCTGTTGCTTTGGAAGGTGATTTGACTGTGACAAAAGGATGAAAAGATTGGAAATGACTTGCAAGTGGTTCGTTTTTTATTCTGAAAGTGCCAGATGAGCAGGGATGAAACCGATTATTTAGGTATGTAACCGTTTGGTCGGTTTGGTATATGAAGAGCTGTTGGCATTCTATAACTTTCTGCGTTTGTGCAAACCGCCTGGAGTATGTGTCTTCCTATGAAACCCTAGGTCTCGCAAATGTGTGAAACCCTTTGCATGACCCGAAATAACTTCAAACCCTAACCATGGGTAAAAACCCGTGCAAAAAGATTTGTGGTTGGGTTGAAGTGTAATCCATACATCGCCTACATTGGTACTATTCCGAAGAGGCCTTTAAACATACACATAGTTCTCCACCTAGAGATGTGATATCTATATGGATGCAACTATCTTTGATAACTTGTTCACTTGATAATGCTTTGTGGTGGCTTGGCGTGGTTTGTGCTTGACTTGGCTTTGGAAGCTTGTAACTTGTGAAGCTAGACTCTTGAACCTGGTTGGGAGTGCTTCAAACTTGTGTGGGTGCTGCTCCTAATGTGTGGTGGTGTTTTAGAGGAATTGAGGAGAGCTTTGAGTGCTTTTTGGAAGATATTTTTTTGACGAGTGCTTGTAAGTGTCAGGTGGATACCAGGCGAGTAAATGAGTGCATTTGACTTGCTTATGTAGACCTTCATAGGTTTAATTTCGCATTAAAGTCGACCTTCAATGAAAGTACCGACCCATAAAAGATATCAAATTAAGAAAATGATTGTTTGGGTGGCTTGTGACGAAACCTCCAATTTCGGACCAAACTGTTTAGCGATTTGGTCCTTGTTTGGCAGTCCCATATAGGTAGGGAATGAGGTGTTGGAAAGTTTTGGGCATGACACTGGGGAGTGATAGATTGTTGTGGACTAATGGAAGCAATTTTGTGAGTATTTGAGCAGTGCATATGATGAAAGAAAGTCATGTAATAGGGCTAAGGATAGGCAATTGAGCTCCAAACGTGCGCACAATTCATGATTTATGGATCAAGCCAATATTGACATGATTAAGTGATAAATTACCAACTTTAGGTGTCTATAGATTGACACCCTTGATGTTGAAATGAGAAAAAATGCCTCTGATTAGATGAAGATACAAGTATACAGGTCCACTAGGAAATGGATAGAACCAATCTAAGCTTATGGTTTACTAAGCTTCTATGGTAAGTTTTGAGTAATAATTTGCCATCTTGCATATTTTCTAAGAGAAGAAGCAAAACATGTAAGATGTAAATAGGGATCTCCATGCTTATCAAATAAATGAAATTCAGGGATGATAAAGTCGTGTGGATAAGGAAAATTAAGTACCCTACAAACAATAGATTGACCATAGATGGCATCATGTTCTACCCAAGTGCCCAAGCATTGGATGCAATAGACTCTAGGGATATTACTTTGACTTGTTTTGTAGCTCGCCTATTGTATGCATCATAAAAACATTTTGACTGGTAGGTATGCCCGTAGTATGAAGATGAGCATTCAAAGGTCTCATTTCACCATTGATTTTGAACACAATACTAGAAGTCAAAAAAAGTGAAAGTGCATGGCATAGAATCATTATGATAAGGTATAGCAACATCATGTGCACTATGAGAAGAAGCATGTGCATTTTCAGTTCATTTATCCATTGCATAATTCAATCAAAACAACCGTTATGACATGCAATCATTTGCCTAATAATATCCATAAGTTTATCAATCACAACATTCAAGGGTTCATTTGTTTCATCTACATCATGAGCAATAATAGCATCTACACAAGGAGAAAAAGTATTGTCATTCACATTATATACATGGGTTTGATCTAATTCATCACTAAAAGCTATGTCACAAGGTTCGGCGAATTTTATCAAAAAAGTTCGAATTTCGCCGAACTTTATTCTCGTCGAACATGAACTCGAACTTTATCCATTTTTTTCACATGTGAAGTGTTTGGCATGCTTTGCATTATATCATAAATGTGTATATATACTTGTACCGACTGAAAGTAGTGGATATAAAGCTCTCTCCACTCTGTCCTGACATATTTATGCATTTTTTCCAAAAAATAAAAATGATAGAAAAAAATTGTTTGAACTTAAAGACGGTTTTTTCTTCGAACTTTATCCCTTGGCAAACTTGAACCAAACTTTATCCTCGTCGAACATGAAAACCCTAGAACGACGAAAAATGCAACAACAAGCCCTAACCCTAAGAGGAAAGGTAACTTGAAAAACTGATGCTAAAAAATTGGTCACAAATGAGACACTAAAAGGGGAATAAATGAAACTGCAGAAGGATAGAAATAAAACCCTAGGGTTAGTGTTTCGATATACAAGTTCACCAAAATGTTTTAACTATTTTACAGCTAAGGGTCTAAAATAATTAAGGATTAGTGATAATTCAAGAACTAATAAATGACAGTCCTAATCAGATTTGAAGTATGCTAAATGGGGGAAATAGAGAGTGTAATCAATCAAAAATAGTAAAATTTGCAAGAGCAGAGATAAAGGAACATTTTGAACTGATTTTTTTCAATACGATGAATGCACCGTGGACTGAGTGACTGAAAATGGGCTCAGTAAACAGTCGTCAACAAGCTTTGTAAATTTGGTCCTCTGAAAATATGCCTTGGTTAGGTTTGCGGTCGTCTGGTCTGTTTCATGGCTGAAAGAGTCTACTAGTTAGGTTTGGATCCTAAAGCGTCTTGGCTGGTCAAGTTCATGGCCGAACCTGCCTGAGGGCTAGGAACCTGTCCTTTACTGTCCTGATCAATCTGTAAATTTTGGTGCCGATTTGAATCTGCCTGCATTTCTATAATTAGGATCTAAAATTGTGCGGTAATATGTGATGGTACAAGATTGATCTCTCCTTGGCTTGATACCCTAGAAAACTCAAAAAAAAGACTGGATCGAATGTTCCTAAACTAGGGCCTGGACCATCCTCTTGCACACCTATTGCATGAGAGTGCTGTAGTACATATCAGATAAAAGCAAGCGTGGTTTAATTACGGCTCATGTGATTCTGTCAATGAGAGTGAAGTCTTCATTCTCGATCCTATATGAGATGCAACTGCAAAATCTATAAGCAACTTAGAATGATCCTTCTCTTGGCACAAGTCACTTGGCAACATGTAACTATGACCTTTGTACTTTAGATTTTTGCTTTTGGACTACTCTAGGGTTGCTCTTGGAAGATTTAGGGTATGTATGAGTCTTTTGAAAATAATCTTCAAGGTGATTGATTAATATTTATAACCTCTATGGCATTTGTATATATATGAGATCTTTCGTTAATTTCCTACTCAAGCTGACTTGAAAGTCATGTGTAGGCTGATCCAAGAAAGATACCCAATTTGATAAATTGAACATTGAACAGGCAAAGGTCAGGTTCGGAAAAAGTGGACAGGTTTGTGGCTGAATCTGTCCAAGGGGCTACGAGCTTCACCTGGGGGGTCAAAAACTCAGAAATAGAGAATTGTTTGTATAGATGATATTAGGTTCGTGTATAGACTGTAAGTGGTTTTAATTATAGATTTGGCAGATGAGGTTGACCTAGTGGACTTGAGGGTAATTACAAAGAGGAAATGGATGTAAAAGGAGACAAATATGTGCTACTGGTCCAATGTCTAGAAAGGTGTTAAAACTGATGTTGCCAAGTGCCTTCGACCAAAATTAGGGTTCTACAACTCTATAGAGCATCATATTAATTTGATTCTTCTACGAGTTGATGTTACGAACCCAGATAAAGTCCTACTGTAGCTATTCTAAATATTACAAATTCTAAAACTGATTGAAACAGAAAATTTGAAACTGAATAGATAATCTGAGACAAGTTCAGAAATTGAGAATTGCAATTCTGTAAAATCTGAAGCGATTTAACATTTGGAATCTGTTATATAATTGAAAGCTGAAACTGTTGGAAATTAAAATTTAAAACTTCTCAGAAACTAAAATAAACTGCTGATAAAAAAATTAGAAACTGTTGCTGCAGTCTGTAATATTACTGAAAATAGAAGAGAGTGTACAGGTGAGAAAAGTTTTCTAAGAAGGCATGGATGCATGCTCAAGCCAAAAGGTTTCCGTAATCAGTCTGGGTGCTTGGCAATGATATTCAACTGCTAAAATAGAGAAGACTCCACAAGAAGCATGACATTCTATTACAGGTAATAAGCCTTTTTAATGGACTTATGAGACAACCTATTTACACATCTAGAAAATCCTACCAAACAACTTACACACATTGAATCTGCACACATTAACTAAAACTATGGGTTGGTGGATCTGCTGCCTTAGTGGTGAGTTGGTGGACCCCACTGCCTAAAAATGTGGGTTGTCCCATTAATCCTAAAATTGGTTAGTTACATAAAAAATGTTTGTTTGAGCCCAATACCTAGTAAGTATTGCTGGTATAAAACAGCAAAGGTTTATAACAATCCCCCGTCCTTGAATTGTTTCTCCTGCAAAGCTACGGCAGTAACTGTATGCATCTCTTTGGTGGACTAATATAATGCCTTTCTCTTTTTAACTGCAGAAGAATGCACTCCACCGATAATACCAGCTATAATGGAGATATTTGTGAGTAGTAAACTAAGGCATCTAGTCTCATGACTCCTCCCATGAATAGCAGTAAGAAACTCGGTACCAGGTTGCTACAAGAATAGAATCTTTTCGATTGGTGTGGTGTCATTTAGGTTGAACATGTGATCTTTGTTTGCTGACACATTCTGCATCAATAAGCCTTTAAAAAACAAAAATTTGAACCATATTTATCTCTTAAGAATATCTTGCACCAAATTTTCGGCAAAATTAACAGTCTATAATCATTGCAGCCTTTTTGTATATTCCTTTTCCAAATTGAGAAAAGGAATCACAAATGTGGATAAAAATCCAGTTTAACTCATCTCTTTCAATTCAGGTACTTTTTCATGATCTCCAAACTCATATCCTATATGCAGTGCCACATTCTTTGATGACTCATTAGAATTTAGAACTCTTTCTACCCTCACCTGCAAAATTTGAAGATAACATTGATAAAACACCATCATTCTTCAGATCACATAAGTTGCGAATTTGATCTTTATGGCCACAACATAAGTTGCAAACTTGTTGAGAATGGTCACTGTATCTCATGGGGAGATAGGATCTGCTGTCTCTTCCCCCCTCCAGGAGTTTGAGACTGAGGACCGCTTTATTATTAGGTGCCCTATATACTTTATGAGATTTGGGGGAGATACCATTGTTTGTATAAGGACACAAGCATTTTATACGAGGACGTGTCCCCTTAATCCTGGAGACATTTGGGATGTCTTGGGGATAGGGGGAACATCCCCTTGAAGTACCAAATCAGCAAAAAAAGGGGGACCTACCCTGTACTTCAGAGATGTTTCGGGGATGTCTCCAATTTTTTTTTTGTTTTCTAAAACTTTATTTGTATTTTAAAGATTTAAATGTTAGTGCAGATATGAGATATCTTAATTATATCTATCTGAAAAACACTGATATGTATGAATCTTGAGGTGCTTATCTTGGATTTTTTGCATAATTTTTCCCATTGAAGGGTTCCACATTGATTAACGTTGAACGACTATCACCTTCTCCACAAATATTTCGCCATCTGGGTATCGATGGCCTCAACTATCTGCACCACTGCGTCGAGCTTGGAAAAATCTTTTTGGTTTTAAAAGAATGGGCTCCAAATTCCACCATATGCCCAAGATATTGTGATTTTTTGATCACCTTCTCCATGCAAGAAGGAAAAGTTAAACTTGTCCTATGAGGGTGAAATGGACATCAAATTTAAGGCCAGCCATTTTTCTTGACATGACACACTATGACACTCGCTCCTCCCACTTCCCTTGGCTGCAATTGTATATTATGCCTATCAGTGTTACTGATTTTTTATTTTTTTTATATATTATTAAATATTTAAATAGATGTTCTCCTGCCATCCTCAAAAATCCATTTTTTTTGCTGTCCTCCTATCCCCAAGACTTGGATAAATATGGATGCAAGTAATTCTTTATCCACTTTCTTCCGATACCCTGATTATTGGTGCCTTTGCCCATTTTCTTTGAGAGATTGCTACTCTTAGAGACACATGAATCCATACAGGGGACCCCTACAGTTGTCATGCTAATTAATTTATTTTTTCATCCCACTATAGGTATTGGGGGCGTCAGATGCCCCCTGGATACAACTGATTCATGCCAATAGGACACATTAGTGAGTTGATGTTCCTCTTTGCAGATTGCTACAAGAGCAACACCCTCAACCTCATTCTAGGAAGAGCAAGTCTACGTTGTTCTGGCGTTGTGGATCTTATCCTTGTCTGCAACTCGAGTCAAAAAGACAAATGCGCATTAGCAAGTTTTCCTTACTACCAAAGGTTCTTCGTCCTTTGGATGTTAAGAGAGGCTCTAAATGGAGTACTTGCCCTCCTCTAAGGATCACTTAACCTGCCCCCCTTAACCCAAGACATTCCCCTGTGATTGTTCTCAGAATTTTGCTTTGGGCCTTTCAACATGATAGAAGACAATGTTGTTGATTCTCTTGATTCGATTCGTACTACAAACATGAGACAGTATTTGGCTCCTTTTTCAGCCTCCTGCTTTATTTCCTCTATCAGCGCCATGGTTATTTGAGGGGTTCCTCCTTCTGTGGGCTATTTATACTTGTACTGTCTTATAGTTCGAGGTTTATACACTTGAGGTTTACCCACTTGCTTTGCTCACCTTTTGTTGCAATTTGTGTTTAGTGACTTTTCCGATCCTAGGATATTTCTACCGTAGTTCTTTGTTATAACCGATTGTACTTTCAGAGTCCCATTGAACTATTTTGGTCATTTGCGGCCATTAATATATTCTCTTTCTTTCTTTGGGATCATAATTCACTTTTAGCATTTCCACATACCATTTGTAGCATTCAAATTCCATGCCCAGTGAGGGTTTGACCTTCAAATAGTACTTTTGTCACGTGTAATGTGCAACAATCCTTAAATTAGATTGGTGTTTCCATTAAAGGAAAATCGTGATTAAATCTTTGAAATATCTCCTATAATGTCCATGTTAATGTCCTTTCCATAATATTGGCACCTGCCCCTAGGTCATAAAATGCTCCTGTACCAGTGCTGGAAATCATGGGTTTGATTCCATTGTTACAAACCCACTTACAGTAGGTTGCAACTACTGTAAACCCTGGGTAGAAACCCTTGGTCAGAAATAGAAAGAAACAAGATCTGCAATGCTCCTTAATTTTTAGAATTTCCGCTGTAAACCTTGATTTGGAAATTTCGATTTTTGGGCTCAGAATAACTTGAAATTGTTAGTGTAGATTATTATTTATTCTTTTATTTGTTTATTAGGACACTTCTTGTACTTTTGTTATCCCTACACTTGTTGAGTTAGCTTGTTGAGGTGTACTAGTTGTGTGGAGTTAGCTTGCTAGTCTTGTGGAGTTAGCTTAACTGCTAGTATCAGTTAGTGAGAGTTCTCGCCACTGATCTAGGTGGTAGTTGCACTTCCCTCCTCCTATACGCACATTCTAATTATTGAGCAAATGAAAGATAATCTAATTCATTGTATGTGATGTTCTATTAGCATCTGAGATCTTATGGCTTGGAATAATCTTGTTATTGTTCCTTTCAGAAATTGGTGTAAAAATGTGGAAAAGATGCTGTAAAACTGAAGAATTACAATTGAAAAATCTGAAATTGCTGGAAGAAATCTGAATGTTTTCTTGGCTGGAAAACTGGAAAAAAGACAAGAACTTCAGTGTTACTGGAAAATCAATCTTATAGTGTATACAAGAGAAGATAACATTCCTAAGAATATAGGCATGCCAACTTAGGCCCAAAGGGTTGTCCAAGAACAGTATGGTTCCTCCCTTAGGAGAAACCAATGTCAGACCTGTGCACAAGAATTTTTTTTTTCAAGAACATAGCTCTACTCTACACCTAGGAGTCTAGTTACAGTTTTCCAAATTTAGCTCCTTCGCCTTTTGCATGTGGAATAATTAGATATTGAAAGTACATCAAACCAATGAGAACAAAATATATAAATGGGCATAAAAATATTCCCACTGGATCAAAAAACGAATCCCAATAGACCCACAACTCTGGCCCCAATAGACCCACAAGATTACCTTTACAAATTATTACCATCTGAAGTGTACTATTTTTTGTCGTCATAATAACTCCTACTTGAATTGCTTTGCCCCAAAGCATTTGTAGTGCTGGATATTGTAGTATTTCAGGGCCTTATCACATTGCCGATTGCAAGGAGACCCTCCATTGGCTGATAAATACTTCGAGAGTACCTTATTCCTTAATTTATTTTCTCTAGCACTCAAAATGTTCTTATGTACCATGATAACATGGCCTTCATCATGTAAAGGTAGCAAGGCATCTGAAGTTTTGAAATTTTAGCCAATTACTTTCTTCAAGCGGAGACATTGAAGGCTAGACTGTTTCGGTATGGGTATGGTATGCTGAAATGGCAAATTTTTAAAAACTTCAGGTACGGTACACTGTGGGTATGTTCGTACAAAACATTTTTAAAAAGTAAAAAATATAAATACATATAAAAATTTAAAGAAAAAAACAAGCTTATAGTCTCAACAACCTATAAAATATTAGAAGCCAACAAGAAGCTTATTATGAATCAGAAGCCATCTAAAGCAAGATTTCTTTGACTGAATACAGAAGACCACAAAACATTAAATCTATGAGTCCATCTACTAATGGGCTCACAAACATTCCACTTATTGTTAAGGCCCAGGGAAAGGTTTGGGGAGAAGGCAATCTTTTCATAGAGTTGTTTGGAGGTAGCCTCTTGGAGAAGGGGCCCTTTGAGCCACCTCATAGTATCCCAAAATTCATTCTCATCCTCCATAATTAGTCCAGTAGAGGGAGCTGTGAAAGCATTTCTGAGCATTGTATACATTCTGAACTGAGATTGAGGAAGCTTATAGAAAGCTTTAAGGTCTGTCCATTCCATCCACTTCCCAAATCTGTACAAGTCATGAAATATTTTGATTCCTTTCTCAAACCAAAGGAGGGCAGAGCAGCCTCTTGTCAAGGCAAGGATCTTGTCATTATATTTCAGATTCGACAAAATCGATTTGTAGGCTTGGCACCTAGTGTCAAATGAAAGAAGATAGACTGCTCAACCACCAAGTGCTTCACATGTTCCCATGTCTTCCAAATTGACTGAAGAATAAAGGACCCATGAGGAGAAACAAGAAAGCACCCAAATGGTAAGTCAACCAAATGAAGTTCTTTTCATCTCTCTTGACCCTTCAGAGCCTATTGGCAATATTGAATCTCACATGAACTTTCCAAGGTTCAATTCCAGTCAAAGCCCTCAAGTTTTATTTATTTTTTTGCACTTTAAAAAAAAACGATGTGGGTACGGTGTGGGTACGTACCCACAGGCCCTGTGTACATCCCAGGTACGGATTATGTACCCAGGGCCTGTGGGTACCCCACAGCGTACCCGTACCCGGTACGTATTAGGCCTGGTACAGGGGGGTACTTGGTGTTTCTGGGCAGTCTAGATCGAAGGTATTGTGCATGTAAATTCTCAAGAGTGTATGCATTCTTTTCTACTTGTGCCAATATCTTCTAAGGTTCATACTATCACGGTCCTATTCGCTTTTCTTCTTTTCCTTTAATGGAATTTTGCTGATGAGGCTTTACCTTAAAGAAATTCACCTTCCTCAAATTCCTTCTTCAGTGTTGGTCTTGTTAGGATTTCATACTATCTTGGGTTACTTAGAGGCTCTCCTTTAGTTACTCCAAAATTCACTGATTCTTTTCAAGAAATCTTTGACAGATGACACTTGAATGCCTGCAATGGACCAATTAATCAACAAGGGAGGATTATCACTATACAAGGTCTAGCTAGTGTTAGTCTAATAGTTTTTTGATATGTATTATACAAATTCTATGCTGAATGCAACTATTTTGGCCATGAAGTTTGTTTTTCTGCAACATACTTCATCAAGTGCCCATCTATACATTTGTTAACAAACCTTGTCTGTCTATATATTTGAGGGTTAGTACTTGGCTTAAGGTGGTACCAACGACTTTAAACAACTCCCAAATTTTAGTCATAGATATTTATCTCAATCACTAATAATGTTCTTTGGAAGAAATCATTCAACCTCTAAATACACTACATAAATAGTTCAACAGCTATGAATGTTTGACAACGCATGTGACATCTATGGAAATAAAATGGGCAAACTTTTGATCAACCACTTTCTTCCTACCCATGGTAGGCCTGTGATGGAGTCCATGCAAATGGATTCCTATCTTTGGTCTGGAATGGGAAATGGCTGGAACAAGCATGGATTTCTTACATTCTTTGTTATATTCCCTTATGACATTTCACAAGAAACCTCAAAGTTTTTCAGTCTTTCAGCTCCTTCCTGAAAATTTTACTTCTTTTGCTGCAAAGGTCTCAAAAAGCCAAAGTAACCTTACAAGGGGTGAGCAATGTCATTTTTTCAATACATTTTAAATTAGAAGTGGGTACAAATTATATTCATTTCTTATTAAAAATCAAATCACTTGAATAGGCTTACTTGCTATCCTCCTCTTGGGTCTTTTCTGGGTTTCGTAGCATATGGCAAGAGCTCTCTCATCATTGCGTATTCAGCAAATATCTCCTGGTTCAACTACAGAAATTTCAAACAGCTCGGGAAGTTGCAATCACATTATTTATCCCCTCATATTGAATTTCAAAGTCAAAAGCCTGTAACTTGTCTGAAGAGCTTCAATCCCAAGGTTAATAAGGGGGGGTGGGGGAAGTGGGCTCCCCATCCAGCTCATTATGGATTCAAATATTTAGTGCGTTAAAGATCCCTACTGTAGAGTGCAGACATGAGTAATGGAAACTTATAATCTAGGTGAATGGCATAAATGATCCAGACAGCTGATTAAGAAAATATTTAATATGGATTCAGTAATCATTTGAGCTGTTTCATATATCAGTAGGCAGGTATGATTGTATATGTAAATTTGTAATTGATTGGCCATTCAAATAGATGTAATATATTTTCTATAGTTCTGGTTAGCACATGACCAAATAAACCACCATTGTTCTTTGTATTTTACCATTTACTCGTTACTATTTAGTAGACATGATGTTTTATCACACGGTTAATCTTTCCCCTTGGCTTATTAATTGTACATATGTATAGTGACATAATCTCATGTTTTTAGGGTTTAAATATTGTATTCAAGTTCACAAATATGAAAATTGAGGTCTCTTAGTCTAAAATGTGATTAAATTGGAAGTATTGCCCCTTCCAATTCTTTTCTTTTATTGTGCTATTTAGAACCCATAAGCCATTCAGTCGGAAGCCATGAAAGATGCAGACAGTAACACGTCCAAGTTATGTCAATGAACATTCAAGCTATATTCCAAACTACTCCATACATCTTTAACATAACATTGGAAGGATGAGTTACCGTGCTTCCTTTGGATAGTGTAAAAATGGAAGTAAATAACAAGGCAGCTGTAAAAAATGTGCAAAGATTGAATCCTATCCATTGTTTCAAATCCTCATTCATATGCATCTGAGTATATACCTTTCAATGAAAAGGTTTATATGGAGTCTTCAAAGTACAAACTATGGCAGCGACTGACATTTTTATGAACAGTGTACATGTAATCTGTCCAATTAAAAATAGAAGAAAGTGTTTTACAATCATCTGGTGAAAAAAAGGACAGACAATGTAGCAAATTAAGGCACCGAATGAAATAAGTATCTCCAGTCTAAGTCCCTCAAGCTACATATCAATTCAATGGAAAATGTAGGCCACATTTTGTGCAGTGTACATACAAAAGTCATATTGTAGGTCGATAAATGGAAAGATGGAATGTAGTGGAAGAAATTCCAGCTTGTAGGTAGTCCTGTTAAATTGTAGGAGTGAATTAAAAAAGCAAACTAAAAGTTTGGATTTCAAAAACTGAGTTTGATTGTACTGCTTACTTATATCTTCATTCAATGATGGCTGGTTATGTGATTGCGTCACATGGCTCTTGTTTGGTTAACTTCTATTAGAATTGTGTGTAGCAATGTTGTGAGATAAATCACTTTCTTGTGAAATTCCAAGACCATTTCATTTGATTTAATGTTTTTGGAATTGCATTTTAGGATTTAGCACTTTATTGCATAAGATATTTAATCTTTTTTCTGTAAGTGCACAATCTTTTATCTTTCTCAATCACTGACAATATGGCAATCTGACTGTCTGAAATCAGCTGGTTGTATGACTGATTACCTTTATGGATTTTGAATATTCTGTGGTTTTCCATCGAACTGCTCTAATCTTTGAAGTTTTAAACAGATGCACAAATAATTGCATAACGAGCTCAAAACAATGTATATTTTGATTTTTTTCAATTTGTCACTAACTCACCCGTGCACATAATCTTTCCCACTGTTGTCTAGTCCTTTTAGTATTTGCCAGCTTGTTTCCTAGTCACATTTTTGTGATGATACTTTTCTTCCAATTAAATATATGGTATGTAAAATGTATTGTTCTTGTAGGCCTGGCACACAGTGCTTTAGATAATTTCTCGCAATCCCGTTCTTTATGATCAAGATAGTTTTTGCCTTTAATAGCTTATTAACCTGTTAGCCAGGCAGTTAATTGTGTATCTGCTGGTCTTTTAATAGGCAGTTAGGTGCTCCTGTTATGAGATCAACAAAAGATACATTTCTGCAAGTCCTGGAAGAGGCATTGACAAGCCTGTATGGTTTGGTAGGAGGAGCTTTGTTGATAGACTTGATTGACTTCAAAGCGTTAACTGGTATTGCAACCTTACGGTGCAGAAAAGGGTACGTAACATTGTTTATTCCCCCAAATATATGAATAAACGAAAACATGGCATTAACCATGAAATTGAACAGAGAGGCTTGCACATAAAAAATGAGCCGATTGTGTACCATCCTATAACCATGTAGTTTTGTTTTGGTCTTTTCTATTGCATTTGTTTGTCAAGTTTGGATAATTCTCGACACACAATATCTATCTGAGCCTTTGCAGCATCTCAAGAAGAATTTCCCAACATTGATGCTCTGTTTTAATTGGTAGTTTTTCTATGCTTTCTATTGTGTACAGTGATGTGCAACGCATCTGGGCGGCAGCAACATTTGTGACCAAGTTCAACAATGTTCCATGTCGACTTAAGGTGCTAGAAGCATCTCCTTCCCTTGTGCCAGATGCAGGGTTGGAAAAATAGTTGAGTTCCTATTTAGTGGCAATTATTGGACAGGTGCAACGTTGAGGACGTGTGGTTACAAATGGAACACATTTTTTAATGAAAATTTTGGCTTCAGTTTGAGGTTGGGTTAAGTTGGAATACAGTTCTTTCCCTTAGGACTATGTTATCCCTTTACATGTCTTATTAATTTATGGTGGAGGCAATGTTGTTACATTGCAGTTCATCTTATTTCTTCTTGTCTTTGGTTTTTCAGATTATGAGTAGCACAGAGTTGTGGGTTAACTCAATGGGCATTAATAGACCGTAGATGACACATCGTCATCGTCAATGGTGTCAATTGTATGGCATAAGGCAACACATTTAAACTCTTTGGATTTAGAAATCTCTAGGATCACATCTTTTTTGGAATTTTTGAAGCATAGACAATACACGTTTTCTATTGTCATAGTTGGCAACTGGATGATCCATTATTGTAACAAGTTGTTCCCACTGTTACTGGTAGGCAATGTGATCAAAAGAAGCAAAATCCCATTAGTTATAAAGCACATTCGTGACTATTATTATATGGCGGTGGTATGATTTGGTTAAATTCACTTGAAGAAACTTGTGCATCGGGGCAGTACCTCAAGTTGGTAAAAATACTTTAGCATGAAAGAATGGTTGGTTTCCACATGATTATAGATTTTGTAGCATGGCTCACACCAAGATGAAACTTAATATGCAAAGAGACACAAATATATTATCTTGAGAATGAATTGCAAAAAATATGTGCCAAAAGTAATCTACAATGTGCATATGTGAGGGTATAAAGCTACAAAAGAGTTATCTCCCACACTAATAGATGACATTATTGGCCCCACTTTATTTATTCTAACCTAGACATAATGTACTAACTGCAAACATGCACTCTAACTAAGTGTGCATAACAGTTAACAATTAGATGCATCTTTATTTATTCTAAGCCTAAACATAATGTAACAGCTATAGAAGCTAAATAAGTGCAACAATTAGGTGTATATAATATATTGCACCAACACCCCCCTTAAGTGCAACTTATGGAGATCTATAACAAAGAAATAAGAGGCTCCTTCAGAAATGGGTCCCAACTAAGGCTTGATCAGGTACCCATGTACAATTTGAATGAAGGAAGAAAGGACTTAAGATGAATCCCCCCAAGGACAACTTCCTTCACCCAAGCATCGATCACAATTGAAGATAATGAGACAATGTTAAAGTTTTAGTGAAGATGTCAACAACTTGCTCCTTTAAAGGCACAAACTCCAAGCTACGGACACACCTTGGATGAGCTTGCCAAATGAAGTGCATGTGGATCTCAATATGTTTGGTACATTGATACTCCATTGGGTTGTGTGAAATCAATATAGCACCTTGGTTGTCACACCATAGAGCATCGAGTTGAGTTTGTGGAAAATCAAACTCTATCAACAATTGTCGAAGCCATAAAACCTCTTGGCTACCTAGAACAACATCTCAATACTCTGCCTCTGTTGATGATATTATGCAATAACGGATTGTTTCTTGCTAAGACCAAACAACATGCCTTGAACCAAGATGATAGAAAAGCCCAAAAGTAGACTTCCAATCACCAACATCACTGACCCAATATGAGTCAGCGAAAGCCCACAATCTGTGAAGAAACCCCTAATGTGTAGTGAATACCAAAGCGTGTAGTGCCCCAAATGTATCTCAAAATACATTTGGTTTCTTGCCAATGACTTTCATGTGGATCATGTGAGACACAGAGGCAAGGCCAACTGTAAAGGAAATATTAGGATGAGTATGTGTTAGATACAGAAGAATGTCAACCAACTTCTTATACAAATGTAGGATCAACTTAGGTGTAGTGCATGTGGCCGTCAATGTGACTCCTAACTAAAATGGTGTAGGGGTATTCTTTGCAATCAAGCATACTAAAGCGACGAATCAAGTTTCGAGTATATTTATGTTGACAAATGAAGATCCCATTAGAAGACAAAGTGATATGTAGTCCAAGAAAATAGTGTGGAAGTCCCAAGTCTATTATATCAAATTGCTCCATCAAATTTTGTTGTACATCTCAGATCATGGAAGAACTATTTGTGAGGGTCAAGTCATCAACATAGAGGACAAGTATCAAAAGGTCATTCTATGTCTCTGTATGTAGACTGTAGGGTCAGAATGGCAATGAGTGAAACGTAGAAAAAGCAAGAAACTGTTCATCTTCTCATACCAAGCTTGGGAGCTTGTTTGAGACCATAAAGTGAACAACGATGCCAAAAACAAGTGAAAAATCCTATACAAATCCTTGTGGTTGCTCAATGTATAATCTCTCCATGAAGGTCACCATGAAGAAATGCACTCTTCACATCCATTTGGTGCATTGACCATCCCTTTGATGCATCTAGTGAAAGCACAAGGTGAGAAAAATCCATCTTGGCAACATGGGCAAAGGTCTCATAATAGTCAATTACTTCAACTTGTGAAAATCTCTTTACAACAAGATGGGCCTTGTACTTGTCAATAGAACCATATGCTACATATTTGGTCATGTAGACCCACTTACAACATGACCATCTTTCTTCCCTTAGGAAGAGGAAACTAAATCCCAAGTGTGATTCTTCATCAAAGAAGAATACTCCTCTACATGGTTGTGTCACACTTTGGTATGTCTGCAACATCTAAAAACTTCTATGGATCCATTGAAATAGCATGACTTAAAAGAGAAACCCTAGATGTCTGTGAACAAGTGCAACGTGTGTCACTAGGATCTCTTGCCAGGAACCAACCTCCTATCAAGTAGTGTGAGCCCACTTGGGCATATATTATGTAGCAGAAG
The DNA here is from genome assembly GCA_019776745.2 of Taxus chinensis. Lineage (NCBI taxonomy): Eukaryota > Viridiplantae > Streptophyta > Pinopsida > Cupressales > Taxaceae > Taxus > Taxus chinensis. The sequence goes on along the minus strand of CM034157.1, from coordinate 259,794,445 downwards.
GTGGGTAGGAGGAATGAATATCGACAAACATCATCAAGGAAGAATTGAAATCATCAAGATGTGAAAGAAGAGGGAGTGAGTGAAGGACAAGATGAAGGTGAAGACTCAAGAGGGGTGAAATGCATGTCAAACTAGGCATCCCATTGAAACAAAACATCATGAGTGACTATGGTCAAACAAGCGATAAGCCTTCACATCCTCACAATATCCAACAAAGTGATGGTTGACTCTTCTTCTCCATGGACTTTGTGTTTTTTATTAGGAATAAATCTCGAAGCCTTCACTACCATAAACTTCGAATGTGGAAACATAAGACTTGGTATGGGACCAAGCCTCCTTAGGTGTCATGTTTTACATGACCTTGTGGGGCATGCAATTTTGAATTTAGTTGGCACAATTGACTACCTTAGCCAAAAATGCATAGGTGCCATGTTCTTGGAACTAGGATCATACAATTGACCATCTCTCTCAAGGTCATGTTCTTCCTCCCAGCAGTATCGTTCTATTGAGAAGTGCAAGGAACTATGTACTGATGTTGAATACCATGCTATATACAAGCGTCTTGAAATGCATTCTTGACATACTCCTTATTATCTGTGCATAGCTTCTTGATAGGAAATGAGGTTTGCTTCTCAATGACTTCCTTAAAATCCTTGAAGTGGTCAAAGACTTCACTCTTGTACTAAAGAAAGTACACCCATGTGTGACACGAGAAGTCATCACTAGAAGTGAGAACATACTTGGCCCCCAAAAAAATGAGTTGGAAAGGACATGGGTCAATGTACCAACTCAAGGGGATGGTCACAATAATGTTTGGGAAAAGGGTCATGAAGTTTTCCAAGTACAATTCTCTACAAATACCATCCGTGCAAGACACCTTAGGAAAGCCAAGCATAAGTTATGTGAACTCATTTGCTGCAAATATATGCAATTAAAGTGTCTAAATTGTTCGTGCCAAAGTTTTCTGAAGCAGTTGGCATGAGCAATGGGTGATGTCCTTGAAGAAGACTCAAAACCATCAAACATATACAAGTGTGAACTATGATCAACACCACTTGAAGAAATCACCACTTATGGATTAAACAAATCTATGATAAAAACATTATAAGAATTCCACAATGTTTCCATTTTCAAATTGACAAATTTGATAGATGGAAAGAAGATTGTCGGAGATCTTAGGAACCAAAAGTATATCATTGATGCAACCATCTTGCATTTGAATTGTTCTTTAACATCAAACATTTGAGATGTTTAGAATCCCCAACTATAATATGTGAAGTGTTGCTATGAGTCCCTGAAGTGAGATGCTCATGTGAGTGCGTCATGTGATGAGAAGCAATTGAATTTAGTATCCAACTATTAAATGTAATCAATGCACAAGGTAAAGTTGCCTTGCCCTTATCATTGGAAGTAGGAACTTTAATGCTTTTTTATGTTTAAATGCTTCCTCCAATGCTTTCATCCGCTTCTAACATTGTCTCCAAAAATGACCTACCATGCCACAAAAGGTAAATTTCTCAGTAGTCTTCTTTTTGGTTTTAGAGATTAACTCTTAGACTTAGAAGAAGTAGGTTTCATGGATGTGGAAGTGGACTCCAAAAAAAGTTGGGTGGATTTTATCTTGTTATTAGGTTTTGACTTTGGCTTTCAATTACTTTTGTTCTTAGGTGTATTGATTGCAATCACATTTGAACTATGAACTATGGAGAACATCAAGTTGAGAAAATTTTGACCGTTCTCTAGTGAGACATTCACAAAAGATCTCAAAAGACGACATCTTAAAGGCATTCATGGTGTAATAGAAGGTAGAAGAAAAGACTTGGTATGAACCTTTTAACTGAGACAAAATGAAAAGATACCCTTCATCCTTCTTCGCCTTACCATAAATAGACAATCGTGAGAGAATAGAGTTAAATTTTGGCAAGAAAGTCTTAAATAAAAGAAACGGTAGTGGGTGAAAGGCATGACAATTTTGTATAAAGCTGTGAAGTTTTGAATTCGTTGGTCTTCCCAATAATTGTTCAATTTTTTCCCAAGTTATTTTTGGAGTGATACAATCTTTGATGTGAAGTAACATGATACTGGAAACATGCTTTTGTAGTTTTTCATTGTTTTTTAAATTACTATCTAGATATAATGGCCTATTGTAATTATCCAATCTTATAATGTTAGCTTTCCCTTCGTGGGATCCAAGTCGATCATAAATTGGTGAAAGTGGAGTCCTTAGGGTTTATATTTAGGTATTTTTTAGATCTCCTCTAAGTAGAACCATGTTACGATAGTTTAAAACCTTAAAAACTACCATTCTGGGAAAAACAATGATCAATTTTACCTGATCCGTGGTGTGAGGCATACTGCCCTAATACTCAAGCCATCAGACAACATTGTGTACAAATTTTAGCTTATACATATCTCACGGTATATAGGAAACACCTAAGATTTTTTCTTTTTGCCAATAGAAAGCCTTTCGACTGTTTCTTTTTGTGATGCACCTATAAAGTTATTCTTAGGAAGTTGCTCTCTATGTACCTCGAAGACAAGATAATGCATCTACGGGAACAAAGAGCCTTTTGTAGTTAGTGTCCTGAAACATTGGTCTGATTCAGTATTTACGAATGAGATAAATATATCAAAAAATCTACAAAACACACACACCTCGGCCTAGTGAATACTTTGGGTTTTCCTAGAAGTTCAACACAATGTTGTTCAGACCTAGAATTCTAGTTACATTCTTGGTTCAAGATTTTGGCAATATACACTAGAAATTCTCTGTTTCAGTTTTGGTTCATATCCTTTAAATTATAGTTATATTATTTGTCTCAGTTTTTGTCCAGATTTTGTTCAGTTACATGGTAAATATCTATTTTTAACTAGAACCCTTATTTTAGGTATACTTGGGAAAACATTGTGTTTGGCATTCACAAAGCTATGAGTAGACAATGCTTAGGGTGTGTTTGAGATGAGAAAAAGTGAATATATCTTTTGTATAAGGTCAAAAATTGTGATTCTAATTGAATAATGAACATGTGAGGTTGTACAACAACATTTCCATGTGATTTTATTTATTTTTTAAACAAAAAAATTGTACACATTTATTACATTTTTCTTCTAGGGGACCTACATAATTGTGATTTTATTTTTGAGACAATCATTTTAACTGCCACATTGATTTTCATGAAAGATTTCGCATACAAATAAGTTTAGTGGGGGAAAATTTCAGAAAATTTCCCCATAACTAATTACACCATTGTGATTTTTCTTTCATGCAATCATTTTAATTTCTACTTTAATTTTCATGAGAAAATTTCCATGCAAATATGCTTTTCTTGGGGAGCAATTCGATTTTTTTTGCTTATAAGAAAATTAACTCATTGAGACGATCATTTTAACTACTATTTTTGAAAACACTTTTTAAACAAAATTTGGGTTATTTGTTGACCAACAACAAATTTTAGTACTCACTGTGGATGCCAATAGGGTATTTTCAACGGTTCTAATTGTTTTAGTTGGAGAGAATATAATACTAATGTGCTTCTTAACAAATGATTTTACCATATTGCAATGAGTGAAGAGTCCACACCTCTTGAATTTGTCAAACGATAAAAATAAAAAAATAGGTGTGATGAAGCTCATGGTATTATAGGTCAATCGATGTCTCCTGTACTCAAATTTCACTTTCAGGGTGACATGGATCCTTATATAGTTTGGACTATATGGGAAAATCTCTTTGGTATATACAATAAGCTATGAACATTGTAAGTGGAAAATGAGATTTTTGCTCCTAGCCTAAACAAGTTTCATTTGATTGAGGATTTCATCACCGAGATTAAATTTGTAAGAATTCTTGTTTAAGTTGGGGAAACAAAGTCTGATGACAAGATCATTATTACTATTTTATCTAAACTGGGTTGTTTATACTCAATTTTATCTCAAATTACTACATACACCAAGATTCCTTGGGTGTAATATGTGTGACACTGAATTTTGATAAGTTGTGTAAGCAACTTTAAAGAAAACAAGAAAAAATGTTTTTTAGTGATATCTTTCCTGAAGATACTAAGAAACAAACATTTGCAGTCAATGACTAATGTGAGTCCACAACCTAACACTAACAAAGGAAAGGGCCTAGCCAAGGATAAAGGTAAAGCACAACCTAAGCCTAAGGGAAATGAATCAATAAAGAAAACTCCAAGTCAAGACAAAGACGAGAAAAGGGAAACATAAAGCCAAAGGTCACAAAGAATGTTTCAACTATTGTGGTAAATTGGACCATTCTAAACATTAGTGTTTTAAGCAAATGGCATGCTTGGAAGATACTTAGTTTTTGTTGCAAACTACTACATACATCAAGATTCTTCAGGCACAATATATGTGGCACTGAATTTTGATAAGTTATGTGAGCAACTTCAAAGAGAATAGGAAACATTATTTTTTGTTGGTGATATTTACCTTGGAGGTACCAATAAACAAACATTGGTAGCCAATGATTCTAATGTGAGTCCATAACTTAACATTAACGAAGGCAAGGGCCTTGCCAAGGACAAAGGTGAAGCACAACCTAAGCCTAAGGGCAATGAATCAATAAATAAAACTCCATCCAAAGTCAAGACAGAGACATGGGCAAAGTGAAATGGAAAGCCAAAGATGACAAAGAATGTTGCAACTATTGTGGCAAATTAGACTATGCAAAACATTAGTCTTTCAAGAAAATGACATACTTGGAAGCAAAGATAAAAATTCAACTTCCTCCCTCGAAGACAAGCGCTTCTCTTTTTGAAAAAAACCAGTGGATCAACAATAACTTAATGTATTTTGGATTTAGGGGGCTCTAATCACATTAAAAATCATGGTTCTATGTTTCAAAATCTCTTGGACATTAGCATAATGGAAATTTTTATGGGACACAAATAAACTTTTAGTGCCAAAGGCCAATGGTCCATTGTGATAACGAATTCCATGTTCAATATAGATCTCCACTTTCCAGCCTTGAACATACTATCCATTTGTTAGATCACTCATTTTGGGCAAGGAAAAACTATTGAGTTTACCTTATGTAGGAGCATCCAGTTCACATGCAATCTTGTATCAACCAAAACAATTGAACAATTGGAGTAATTGATGTTTGTATTTTGTGGGTCATGTGTTGAAGAATCACGTTATCAACAATCCGTGGAATACCATGTGGGTCCTTTGATCCTTCATTTGAATTCTATAGAATGAAGAGTCTTATAGGGAAGGTAGTTCAATTTTTTTGGCAGAATTTAGAGTGCTTGAGCAGAGTATGAATGCAAACTTAATGCTCACTAAATCATGATGATGGTTGAATAACCATAACAATGGTGCAAAAGAAATTTTCCTAAGAGTGATTCGAGTAATACATAGAAGATTTTTCATGTTCATACATTGTGTAAAATGCTGAATCATTGGTGACCAGTCTGATGTTATTGTTTCTTTGAATAAGATATCCCCAAAAGATGTATTAATTTTCCAAATCTATGTTCATTTTATCTTTACATCGATACATGTTGTTTCAATTAGAGTTGTTATTTCATGCATATTCTATGCGCAACGAGGTGTGACGTGGCTCCTTGTTGAACACCCCACATGCTTGCATCATTTAGTATCAAAGCAAGATTGCTTCCCTTGAGGAAATGCACGAAAAATATTTGCATTTTTTCACATTTGTGAGTGTGGGTAGAAAATCATTGTAGGCATCTTCCAATGGGTGAATTTCAGGTAGAAGGTGTGATAGGAAGTGACACAATGACTTGTTACAACTTTCTACATTACAAATTGTGGGTAGAAGGTTGTTCTAGGCATCTTCAGACAAGACGGTTGTTGGGTAGAAGATTGCACAAATTGTTTTTGTGAATTTCAAAGAAAGAAAAAAATAAAAAATAACATTAAAATGGTACACTAGAGGAATTTAGGACTCCTAAATAAGGGCACGAGAGTTGAAGACTTGGTTGAAATGATGTAGACTATGTAAGTTCACTTGGAGGCCATGGAAGCCACATAATGCCAATGTGTTGTTGTGGATGTCCAAAGTGATGATGATGGCAAACACAACAGGGAGTGCTTGAGCTGCGAATGCAGATGTGGATGTGAACGCAAACACATAAGAAGAGGAAGTGTAAAATGGTCCCGAGGATAGACCACTTCATGCAATTAGTAGGATGGAGAGTAATCCTAAGTTGGATACCCCTTGTTATTATGGAATTTTGGAACCAAGATAACTAATGGGATTAGATAACAGATATGGACAAATATTTTTAGTGTGAAGACAAGGAAGATCCTAGAAAGTTCAAGTTTGTGTGCACAAAGTTGAAGGGTCATGTGAGTCTTTAACATATATAGCCCAATCGAGTGCAATGTGGTAAGAAAAAGATCAAGACATGGGATAAGTTGGTGGCAAAGATCAAGATAAAGTTTTTTTTCATAGATTACCAGTTCATTTTTTTTCAAAAGTTTGCAAGGCTCGTGATAGAGGGAGCTTAGCGTCAAAGGATATATTGAGAAATTTTGTTGACTCACCATTAGAGCGAGACATATGGAGAATGATGTGGAGAAAAATTCCTGGTATATGACTAGCTAATTTACAATCATTCACGATGAGATTAATATGGAACACATCCATTATGTGGAAGAAGCCTATTAGTATACTTTGAAGGTGGAAGCGAAGTTTGTTCGCAAACAACTTAGCGATAACTGGGGAAAAGGAAAGGTCATGTAAGGTTATGGAAATAATAAAGGCAAAGACAATTTTGCATAAGGTGGAAGCGAGTCATGTTCGATTGCATAAAAACAAGGAACTTCTCAAGGAAATGGAAGTACATCCTAAGGAGGTTGTGGGAGAGGTCGTGGATTCAATGAAACATGTTATAGGTGTGGAGAGATAGGGCATATAATGTATGAGAATTCACACGCCCAAGATGGTGGCAAGCAAAGTGTGCACATTACACAAGGGGAGGAAGATGGATTGCCAAGCCACGAAGAAGAACAATAGATAAGAGAAGAATTGATGTTCAAGTGCATATTGTTTAAACTAGAGGGAGAAATTGGACTTGAGTAGAGGAGAATTTTATTTAGGATGACATATAAGTCAAGGTGAAAAGTTTGCAAAGTAATAGTGGATAATGGAAGTGCTAAGAACTTGGTAGTGGAGGAAATGGTGAATAAATAGAAGTTGGAATTAATTGAGAATCCAAATCCATACAAGGTTTCATGGTTTCAAAAGTGTAGCGCCCACCCATGTGGAACCCAAACACAAGTCCATATATATATATATTGGCTTTCACTTTACTGATACAACTATGGAACACCATAAAGACACACAAGAGGTTACACGACACCACGTGCAACGTTTACACCAACATGAAGAACACACAATTATCAAAATGATACAATATGCAACCAATGTCACACCTAGATAAATGAGCAAGTATGAAACCACGACACAATGACAAAATGTACATCACGAATTGGAACCTTCCACAATATCACATTTTCATGGTTAAATATTTGTCATATTCAAATTCCATTTTTAGCCTTAAAGTTTTGCAGAGCATATAGCATGAAAACATAAATTTTCCTTTTTCTAGTCTGCATTGTCTTTATTTCGTATTACTCTTAACTTAAGATAGTTCCACCCTTAATGCCATTTAAAACTCTCTTATATAACCTTATAGGTCTCGATATCATTTATCACGTAAACATATATTCTTATTCACAACGTTACAACTTATTCATTTCATTTTAGATTTAACTTGTAAAAATTACACTTAATTGAGTTATTTTCTCTATTACTATCATTTATATAACTCAATATTAAATTAAAACTCTTTAACACACATGTGAGATTTTCCTAGCCCTCGGTCAGAACTATAGTTTTTGTCTCACCTGAAACACATTTACTTGACATTCTTAGTTGTTATGATTCAATAATCGGTTAGGGTCATTTCTAATAGTTATGAGCCATAAGTTTTATTTTCTAGACAAGAGATTAAGTTGCTCAAATGCTTGAACCCACGTGGTGAAATTTATAACAATTTTTAACAACAAAAGAAGGCCTAACTAAGAATAAGGTAATTCCAAGTTTCATTTGTGTGTCCATTTTATATCGCTCACATTTAAAAGAGTCGGGATTTTATTAGGGGTACTAAGTGAGGTACCACCCCATTTCATAGTTTGCCAAGGCACCCTTGACCACATTTCAAAGAAAAGCATTATCTTCCTTAATGCTCTTACGATCCCAAACACGTACAATGATTAACCCTTCCCAAGAGTCTTAGCATAAACGAAAACCATCTAAACACGTAGATAATGATTACATCAAACATGTCACAAAGGGGTATTTCACCCTTAACTAAAATAACATGCATAAGAAACCTTGCACTATGAATGACACATGAGTAAGGAAAATTTTAAAGGGGTCTACACCTTGATACACGATAACTTATAGCAATTCAACCTCCCATAGATAAGCTAGATGCGAGAGGGGTTAAAGGAGTCAAACATGAGGATTTAATGCGAAGGTAAGCAAGTACTAACTTCACTCACGACACTTAAATCTCATAATGAGATCACTCAAGGTGAACAAAAAGAAACGACATGCGATATGTTTAAGTCTTTTCTAAAGTGATAAAGGTATCGTTAACCATAAAAAACTCGTTTAAGAGAAAGATACACGGGAAAGGTTAAGAGCACAATTCCTTTCGATAGCCCAGTAATAGAAAGTTTCTGCCATCAACATAAGTAGTAAGGTAGAAAATAATAATTAACATTATAGAAGGTTGATTCTATATATCTAAACCGTATAACAACAACAAAAAACCATAATCAATATCGTACCCAAATAGAATGTCTGTTTTTCCAAATACACCAATATAACACAATTTCTTACTTATCACAAAATAATCAATACATAACTTTCATTTTCATAAAAAAATAGTGCTGATACGTCTATGTATTTCAACGACATTCCATATTACAAAAACACCAGCAACGCTACCATTTCCTTCTTGTCTTGCACACCTGCAACCACTGCATGGTCAACACAACTGTTGGCATGGCATCAAACTACAACCAAGCACAATTTACGATTTCATAGTTCTCTAACAATAATGAAACTGTATTTAACACACTTCAAAGGAGAGTAAGAACTGTAATGTCATTTCATTTCGTTTTCAAACCCACAGAGAGAGATAGAGAGAGGAGAGAGAAAACACCATTTTCCTACATTCAATTTCCTTTCAAGCAAGTGTCAACATAAATTTTCCTACAGTCATGTATTCATGTTTACAAGGTTTCTATATTGTTAGTTTTCTTGGATAAGGTCATATGCCAATTTTCACCAATTAGACACAAGTTTCCAAAAATGTCAAAATTTAGACAAGTTACGCAAAAACCAACATTCGAAAACCATATTCAAGACTCAAACACATAAGGGAATAAATTCCTACCTATTCCCCTATATATAAGGAAAAACTTAGAGCTGACAGAACCCCAAACTAGAAAACGAGATTAAAATGGTGCTCATCTTTCCGGAGCTACCGATCAGAAATGCACTCAAGTGGCCTTGTTGTTTGATGACCAGAGGCCTATCAAAACCTATAAGGAAAACTAGCTTGCGGGATGTTTTTATCCAAACTGAGGGTTCACAGTAATTGTCTCGTAGAAATATTAGAGGTATGTGGAAGCCAAAATCTGTTTCTACACCCAGGGCCAAGACAACGAGTCAAAACCAAACTGCATTTTTAATTTTCAGTAGCTATTAAAGTTACAATCTAGCTTTATGGGCTCCTCAAACACGTTACAAAACAAGTTCAAATAGACTTTCGAGGAACAACCCAGGGTTTGGTTGAACACTCCACATACATGGTACATGACTAAAGTTTGATTTTCTCATTTCGAGGTCTGTAAGGATATTTTGTGCCTCCATAAAAACAAGTTTTATTAACATTACACAAGGTCATAAAAAAATAGGTTTACTAAGCTCCCCGCTTTCTTGCCAACCACATGGTTTCCAAAACCAAAACTAGTATCGTAGTTCGAATATCCATCTTACGAGGTAAAGGAGAGAGTAGTGTTTACATTCATGGGTACTTGTCAAGTGCATACCAAACAAAGATATAATTTGCTATAGAAAACACGTTTTGTTTAGTTCACCCAAAATTTACTTGTCTTTAGTTTGGTTTACAACTCCATTCAAATTAAGAAAACTAGAACATCTAAATTATGAAAGGGTAAAGTGAGATGACCATACTTGATAATCGAATTGGAGAAGCACATGGATCACCTAGAGCTCAGTCTGCGGCCGTCTGAACGCAAAGCTTTTATCAATAGTTCTATTGCATACACTCAACCCCCAAGTCAACCGACATAAAAGCAAGAAAATATGTGATCGATGTCACATTCTTATTTCAATTTCCAACTCAAAGCATTAGACAACCAACCATGCCCACTTCACATCCCAAGCCCACGAGTCATGCCACACATCAAGGATGATTCCACTAAGCGGTCATTAACCCACCCTTCCCCCGGATATTATGTGAAATAGTAGGCATGCCTAGAGCTCACTTCTACTTGCATAAATATCTACCATCACACGAAAAATATATCCTCAAGAAAATAAAACTCTCCAAAGCAATGACGGCCAGACCACACCCTGCTCCACAGTCCCTATTTTGGCACGAGCTGAGAGGATACTGGAAAAGATTGAAACAACCATCTTTAAGCCTGACAAATGCATTTGTTTGAAAGTTTCTAAGTCCCCCCCTTTTTATACAAAAATCATTTGTGCACTTCCAACATTATATGATCCCCAATTTGGCATGAGCTGGTAAGATACAGGCGAAGGAATGCATCTAACTTTACACCTGGCAATTTCATTTGTCTTGGAGTTTCTAAAGACGCTTCAACAAATTAGTCTTGTGCAAAGCCTGTACCTTGCACATACAACAATCCTTACTGTCAACGAGCCCACATTTCTTTTAGGCAATTTACCAAAGAGTTCACATGCCCTGTGCATGCTTCTGACGCCTGTCAAATGCACTGGGCTATGCAAACTGAATGTTGCCGCATTTGCATACTTGTCTATCAGGAATTACTTTTCAAACTATGCTTTAATGGATGTCCAAGCGCTGCTCTATGCTCTAAATTTGACATTGACAAGGAGGATGTTGGCAGAGGTCGTGGAATTTGGCTTTATACCTATCAATAGCCATTTATTTGAAGCACCCAAGGCCATTTCAATGGACCCACTTCTACCATAAGAAAAACTAAATAACAAAGTCCTCCAAATAAGCTTGGAAAATTTCCATACTCTGTTCTAAAGCTCTCATACATGTGTAGACATGGAGAATACATGAAATTGAGGAGGAATTCATCTTACACCTCTCAGATGGAATAGCCCGGGAGTTTCTAAATCCTTTAAAATCAGACACAAACTGAGCAATCCCTGAACTACAACCTTCCCTCATGGAATTCCAAAACAAAACCAAGAATTTGCAAAATGCACCCTTTGACCAAATCCTTCTTCATTCATCCACACACAAACCAAAATCTCTCTCACATATAAAATCTCACATTAACCAAAACAAACTATTGATTCTTTCTTAGTATAAGGTTGGCACATACTCCCATTTTTTTGAGGGATTTAAGAATATTTGATAATTTAATTATTTTCATTTTTGCTTTGTTGTTAACATTTTAAATTTCCCTGTGGACAATTTGAGGAAACGTGGCATGCTCCTCCCCAACATGTGTGTACTTTGTAAAAAAGAGGAGGAAAGTGTCAACCACCTCCTCATCTCCTATCCCTTTGCTCAAGCGGTGTTGTCCAAGGTGTTGGAGCTTTTCAAGGTTCAATGGGTCTGTCCTAATTCCATTGAGGAATGCTGGTTACAATGGGATTGTTCTTTTAGGTATCCCTTTCTTATGGATCCTGGAAAATGGCCCTGCCCCACTTTATCTAGTTCTTATGGAAGGAAAGGAATGCTATCATCTTCAAAAATCAAAAGGCCAATATTAGAAAGGTCAGTGCCGGATTGATTTCCTCGATTAAAGAGAACTTCAAACTCATTAAGGTGAAGACTAAAAGGCCGTTTCTAGTAGAGAAGAGGAAGTGCTCAAATAGTTTGCCTTCATTCTGCCTTGAGTCAGTTTCCCGTCCACTAAAATTAAGTGGTCCAAACTTGAAAGGGGAAAAGTCAAACTCAATTTTGACGGGGCTTCTAAAGACAACCCTGGCCTGGCTAGTGGAGGAGGCATAATCATGGATCATAATGGGGATTGGATCTTAGCCTATGCTGGACCTTTGGGGAATCAGAGCAACAATGTGGCCGAAGCTCATGCTATTCTCTGGGGTGTTAGTCTTGCTAAGGAGAAGGAAATTAAACATATTTTTATTGAGGGGGACTCTCTTCTCATTTTAAATGCAATCAACAAGACTAGTCACAATAATTGGGTCTTGTGTTATATTATTAATGATATTAAAGGGCACCTTAAGTACTTTGATTCCCATATCATTACTCATATCCCTTGTGCAGACAAATTGACAAATGAGGGAGTTCAAAGTAATGATTTCAAAGTGTGGCAAAAAGGTGAGGTCATACCTGTGCATATTAATGATATTATTAATTATGAAAAGTTGTAAGCACTTCACCTTAAGTAGCGCGAGGGATAATAATGGGTTCATTTTCCAATATTGCAAAAGTGAGTCTAGCTTAAGCTATTCTTGGAAAGGTCAGTCTAATTTCAAAAATTGCAAACCTCAAAGTGTTGTGTGTTGGAGTAAAAATTTGGCTACCATAGGCGGTGATAGAACCGGAGTTGAGCCGTCCAGCCATGGGTGTATTGTGGAGGATAAGTCTATGTGGCACTTGTTTAGGATTGGGGGTTTCAAGAAATTTATCACCAGACTCCAAGGGCATGATCCCTCGCTTACTATGGAGTTTGGGCTGGTGTGGAAAGAGGGAAAAGAGATGATCCATGGCATGGAAATTAATACGTCAGAGGAAGCCATTTCTCATACTACTGGCATGTACATGGAAGGTCTGAAAAACTTCAAGGATAAGAATTGGAGAGAGTATGAAATCAATAATTTCTTTGCGGGAAAGGCAACTGTCCATTACTTCACCGATGACATCGCTCATTCCTGTATTCCTGGGGTGTGGAGAGAGTTTCTGAATTTGGAGGGTAAATACCGAAAGATATATACCCACCACTTGTCATTTCTGAACATGTTTAAACATAAGAAATTTCTCAGTATTCCCTTCTATCTTTTCATGTCTCTGACCACCTTAGCGAGAGATTTCCAATGGAGTAAGGTGGAGTCTCCCATCCATGAGGGCCTCATTCTTCTTCTGTTTCGCAATGGGAAATTGGCTCGGGATAAACAAATACCCCTAATTGAAGATGAGGAGGATATTACCCTGGTTGAGTGTCTGTCTAAGATGAGGGAGGGAAATATGGGTATTAAGCAGATGGGTGAGGGGAAGAATGTGGAAGGGATGGAAAATTGGGAAGCTAGTTCGTCGAAGGGGAACGATAAAGTTACCCTGAAAGGAGAGCATGGTCTTGATATGTGTAAGAAAAAGGTTCAGTATTTGGAGACGGTGGTCCAGGTCCTGGAAGAGACTAACTTGGTGGTGAGAAAGGGCATGATTGACAATATTGAAGCCACCAAACAAATATGCTTGGCCTAGAAGAACATCCGAGGGGATATCAAGCAGTTGGATTCTCTAGTTCGGGATTTGGGTGCTTGTCTGGATGTTGTGGAAAAGAGAAGTGGAAAAGGAGGTGGATCAGTTCTAATGATGTTGAAGAGGAGGAGGAGGATTCTGAGGAGGATACTGAGGAGGATGCCAAGGAACCCCCCAGAAGAAGATGAATTTTGATTCTAGCACGAAAGAAGAGACCACGGAGGTTAAACCCTCCAACAAAAGTAAAGCTTACTAATGAAACTTATTCTGAACTGTCTGCAGAATTTCATGGAAATTTCTCTACTTTTTCTTGTTTAATGGCTTAGTTCTCTTCTGCTCGATGTTTCTTGGACCCCCTTCTCTGTCTTGGAGTTAAGTCTGTTTAACTCTGGGGGTCCTATTCCTTTTTTGTCTCGCTTTGTTTCTGTCACGTTGTAATCTTTTTGTACTCGGTCTCTGGGAGCCTATCCTGTTTTTTACCTTATTTAATAATAAAAAACACTTTAAATTTCAAATGATTTAACTCATTCAATTTTCTCAAACATTTAAAATAACTTATTGTCATGATTTTTTTTATTTTTAAAATTCACTTCAACCAAAACCTCACCCACTCCCAATTAAAGCACTCACATATTGCGTAAGAACCCTCATTTGAAAATTATGAAGATTACTTTTATCGTTGCCTGCATTACAATTTTCTTTGATCAACTTTTAACGTTAAAACCAAATATACATATATATGTTTCAAAATTCAAGATTTGTAATTGCTCTCGAGTTGAAAGGATCATAAGAATAATGAATGACATCACCACACGAGATGAAGGCACTTCAAGGGTTCTAAAGGTTCGTCAAAGGTCAACTTCCGAATTGCCCTTATTATTTTATTATCGTAATTGCTTAATTTAATTTCTACCATTATTTTATGATCGCGGAAAGAGGTTACGAACATCTATCGAGCCCTCCACTAGGACAGAAATGATAATGCGACAAATGTGAGGCTCTTCATCCACAAAGGTGGCATTTACCTATGTTGCACAATGGCTTGACTCCTACAATAAATAAAACATCTCGGAGGCTTGCATTTTAGTGCTTTCTTAAATATAGAGGATTGTACTCTTGACCTTAAAAGAGTGATGAGATACGAAGATAGATCTCCATGCAATGAATTTTATCCTTCATCAACATCTAATATTCTAATCTTAGGAAGGTAATACTATTTTTATTACGCTCCATTTAATTGTTTCATTTTACGAATTATTCATATCGTAAGCACGACGCTAAAACAAAAAACTCACTCATACCAAGGACAAATTCGATCCCACGTTACTACAATCGAGAGGTGGTAACGGGAGGGGCATTACAAAAAGGGACACCAACTATTGTGAAGGAACAATGTCTAGTTAAATCCCATATTGGGAGATACGAAGATGAAGTATTGTGTAACACCATGCACATGGATGCATGTTACATGTTCCTTGAAAGGACTTGGTAGCTTGAATAAAAGGCATAACATGATGGTTACACAAAGACATACATGATAAATAAGGGTGGAATGAAGTATAGTGTAAACCCTTGAGGGAGAAGAGTGAAGCAACACCAAACTTTTGTTACTCTTAGGTAAGTAGTTCCTGAGTGAAGTGAAGTATGATAACATATGTTTTGCACTCATAGTATAGATCACACAAAGAGATTGAGTGGTAGAAGAAGATGAAGAGGAAAAATAATGCCGCTAACGGTGAAATGAATGTTGGATGAGTTTCTAGAAGTTGTGTCTAGTGAGTTATCCAAGGGGTTACCACCTATGAGGGACATTAATCACGACATGAATTTAATCCCAGGATCAAGTCTTGTAAACAAGGAAGCTTACAAAATGACACCACATGAGAATTCAGAGATATTGAGAAAAGTGCTAGGATTGTTAGATAAGGGACTCATTAGAGAGAGTTTGACCCCATGCACAATGCTGGCATTATTAGCATCGAAGAAGGGTAGTGAGTGGCATATGTGTATTGATTTGAGAGCCACACAAAAGCTCACCATCAAGTACATGTTTCCATTACCACATATGGATGCCATCATGGATTACTTGAGTAGAGAAACATATTTTAGGAAGGTTTATTTGAAGAGCATATATGATCAAATTCGTATAAGATAAGGGGATGAATGAAATACAATGTTTAAGAATCAAGAAGGATTTTATGAGTGGATTGTGATGTTGTTCATATTGAGAAATGCACTGAGTACTTTCTTAAGGTTGATGAATCAAGTCTTGAAACCATTTTTAGGAAAGTTTGTGATAATGTACTTGTATGATATTCTATTTTTCAGTAGGACATGTGAAGAACATCTACTACATATTAGGGAAGTGTCGTAAATATTTAAGGAAGAGAAGTTGATTAATATTGAGAAGTGTAGTTTCATGCAGAAGGAATTAATGTATCTGGGATTTTTCATTTTCGAAGAAGGATTTAAGAATGGCTCTAAAAAGGTTAACGTGATTATGGATTCACCATCACCAAGGAGTGTATCTGAGGCACATATTTTTTATGGATTAGATAACTTTTACTAAAAGTTCATCAAGAAATTTAGTGGTGTATACACACCGATTGTAGAGGCCATGAGAGGGGATTTAACAAGATTTTTTTGTAGCACAGGTGTAAAAAAATATTTTTAGAGTTAAAGAAAATAATAACAAAGAAATCGGTGTTGACATTACTTGATTTTGGGAAAGTATTTTAGGTCAAATACGATGCTAGCAGCATAGCCATTGGCACGATATTAAGTCAAGAGGATATAAATGCTGCATATTTTAGTGAAAAGTTGAATGATGCATGAAAGTATAGTGTTTATGATCAGGAGTTCCAAACAATTGTGCAAACATTGAAATAGGGGAGACATTACCTCTTGCATAAGGAGGTTGTGTTGTACATGGACCATCAGGAACTACAGTTTATTAACATCCAGGGAAATTTGAATTAGAGGCATAAGAAGTGGGTGGAGTACTAAGAAGGATATATGTTTGTTTTTAGCCATAAAAGTGGGAAATATAACAAGGAGGCTAACACACTTAGTATGCACAATTTTCTTTTGATAGAAATGAGGATAGAAGTTGTCGGTTTTAAATCCATGAAAAAAGAATATGCGCAAGATGAATATTTCAGAGAAGCATGGGAAGCATACATATTACCCACAAGTGTGGGCATGCTGCCTTAGACTATTTTGTGCAAAGAGGCTTGCTATTTAGAGAAAGATAGTTATACATCCCATAGAGGTCAATGTAGAAAAAACTTAGTGAAATAGAAACATTGCAGAGGATTGATAACACACTTTGGATTGGGAAAAAACTTAGCGCAATTAAGAGAGAATTAATTTTGGCTATAAATGAGTGATGATGTGCACAATTTGTATAGGAATTCCACTTTTTTCAGATGGATAAAGCAAAGATCTCTGAACGCATGGTTGTATCAAGCTTTTCCCATTTCAGAGATGCTTTGGGGAAACATAAGTATGGACTTTGTTTTGGGTTTAAAAAGAACAAAGAGGGGTGTTGATTCTACTTTTGTAGTGGTGGACACATTTTCAAAGATGACACATTTCATTGTGAGATTTACTGTGCAGTGAAGCTATAATAGGATATTTTGAGGAGCACATGAAACAAGTGCATCAACAAGTGCACAATCAGTTATAAAAGATGAATGTGCAATACAAAAACACATAAATGAGAAAAAAGGGGAATTTGAATATAAAATTGGAGACATGGTCTTGGCATATTTGCTGAAGGAAATGTTTTTAAAAGGAACAAATAATAAGCCTAAGTTGAAGAAGATAGGGCCATGCAAAATCACCAGGAAGTTCACGCAAAACACTTATGAGATTGAGTTTTCTATAGGCATTGATTTCTCTAATATATTTAATGTGGCATATCTATATCCATACTGCATAGTATAAGGAGGCGAAGAAAAAATTGAATCATAGGATGAAAAAGTAGATTGGAGGGAATATATGCCCAAGTAGGAGCATGATGAGGCAAAAGGGATAATAAACACTAGGATCAATAAGACACAATAAGGAGTACACAAAATATTTGGTCAAGTGGAAAGAAAAAAATACATAAGAAGGAACTTGGTTAAGTGTTGTGGATGCCACATAAAATGGCGTACTAATTCCTTGAGTAGGAGCTCAAGTTTCTAAAATTGCTTGAGGTGTATGATATAGGAACATCCAGGTTGATAGGAAATCATGTAACAACCAAAACAATTGAATAGTTGGATTCAATTTTGTATCTATTGGTTCGAATATTGCACATGTGAATGATGTGAGACGTGAATTGTTCCAAGAAAAAACAATGCAAGCATACAAGATTGTTAAAAATACAAAAATGCAAGAGAGATAATTGTAATAACACAGAAATAGCTCCAACTCAATACAATCAAATAGAATAATGCAAGAGATGTACATATAGGAGGTGAATGTGTAACCTCCTCCTAGAATCATGGCAATCTCCACCTAGAATAGTGGTAACCAACATCTAGAATGGTGTAGTCAAGTGGTGACTAACACCTAGAATAGTGTAGTCAAGTGGTAACCAACACCTAGAATAGTGTAGTCAAGTGTACACCTAAACAAGCATATCCCATAAGTGTAGGGAAACTCCAAGTGAGGTGGAATATCTCAAGTAGGATAATACAAATAAAGCGAGGAAAATAAATCCTACACTAACACCCCCCCATAATCACAACTTAGGTGGGAAGTGAAAAATGTAAGCGGGTCCCGACAAAAAGGCCTGATGAGGTACCCACGTACAATGCAATATGTCATAATATAGAGTAAAAGGAGAAAAACTAGTGGGAAAAAACTCCCCCCCCAAAAGAGAGATAAAGAAGAGAAGGTAGGATTACAAAGCCCCACTTGAAGCTACAGATGCCTGTAGCCATCCGGTATCCTACAAAGAAACTTCCTGGAGTGACCGTGGCTCAGAAATAGATGCAGTGAAGAGTGGATCACCATGGAAAAGTGAAGGTAGCCACAAAGTTTTTGATGGATCTCCAACCAAGGTGTTATTCCTATCCAAGGAACTATGCTCCTCATACATGGTAGAAGTGCCAACTACTCCATGATGGAATGATATATCTGATGCATAAGAAAATAAAGAATGTGGAGGGTCCTGTAACTGAGTAGAAGACTGCTTGATGTCTGATGAGTCTTGAATCAAGATGTCTACTCCCTGAAAAGTCTGAGGTGGACCAGAAGTAGGTGGATCAAGAAATAACTCCTCTAATAATGGAAGGTGACAAGGAGATGGTGGAGGTGGGTCCCCATCACTAATTTAGTCATCTGTGCTAGAAGAGAAGTTCTCATCAGAAATGTTCTCAAGCTCAAAAGTGTCATCAAGTACAAGTGAATGTGGTGAAAAATATGAAGGAGGATCAAAGTGAGAGAAGGAATATAGTTGAGTTTGATGATTGACTACACCCATTGTAATGATAGTGTCACTGTGTAACTCTTTGACGTAGAATGAATCTAGAGTGAATTCAACCCGCATGCCCTGACTAAGGTGAGTAATCTGGTAGACTGATAAAAGATTAGTTAATAGTGAAGGAATACTAAAAATGTTATTGAATGTTCCTCCATCCACTTCAATAGACCCTCTCCCAAAAACCTGTGAAGAACTATTATCACCCAATCGTATAGTAGACATGTCACATGGCTATAATGAAGTGAACTCCATGTGTGAAGAATCCATATGATGTGAAGAACCATAATCAATAACCCATCTAGGAGGTGGTGGTACAACTGCAACAAGGGATCTCCCTTTTTTCTCCTTTCCTGATTCTTTCTCTTTCCCTTTTCCATTGGTATTTGTATTGGAGGATTCATTGTTTGATGAAGACTATTTGGAAGACTTAGGTTCACCTATCTTGTTCTTCTCAAGAAGACTTGTGAGGTGGTTAATTTTCTTCTTCAAAAATTTTCTTTCATCATGTCTTCCTTTACAATACCCACATTTAAACCTTTCTTTCTTAGACTTATCACTAGAAGAGGAAGTTTTAGAGTTTGGTGTAGAGGTGGAAGAATGTTGATCTTTCTTTCTTTCTTGATCCTTGTTGCTCTATTTATACTCTTTGTCTAATGAGGCTTTCTGTTTTCCATTCTTGGAAATGAGAGCTTGAGGTTTGGATGACTTCAAGGTACCCATTTGAATTAACTTGTCTTGCTCCTTATTCAAATCATCAATGAAGTCATCTAAGGATAACATAGACCATGTGGCTCCAAGAGCTCTCTTGGTAGCATAAAATGTAGAAACAAAGCTAGAATAGTCAGGACCTAGTTTGGCAAGCATTGAAAAAACAAGTTTTTCATCCTTCTTTTCTGTTCCGTATTCTTTTAACTGTAATCGTAAGGACTTGAGATTGGTAAATAAATCTTCCAAGGTGTCAAAGTTGCTAGGACTTACGTTGATAAGTTATATTTCTAGCTCATGACCCCTCATAGTGTCAACTTTTCCAAATAATTTTTCTAAGGTTTTCCACACCTCATTGAGAGATATGGATGACTCTATGTGAAAAAGGAGTTCAAGAGACACAAAAAGATACAAAATACCAAAAGCTTCATTACACTTATTATACCACTTAACTTTATCTACAGCTATAATAGGCTCAGGTTCTAACCCCATTGTGATATGATACAACCCTTTAGTCCTAATTGTAATGAACATTTTTGATTTCCATTCATGGTAGTTAAAATGTGTAAGTGGGTTGATTGTACTTAGATCCATGATTGTAGAAAGAGAAGTTGTGGTAGTTGTTGCAGAAACCAAAGAAATGTGTAGAAAGAAAGAAGTTCCAAACAAGAGAGGAATCACACTGTACACCCCCCAGAAACTTTATCAAGAAGCCCCCCTACAATTTGATACTTTATAATTTAGTCCGTTTAAAAAAATAAATAGGTCCCATGATTTGGGAAATAAAAAACATTTAAGTTTTGCAAAAAATGGCACTCGATATCAAGCTACCAATCAAAAGTTTTACAATAATTATTTCCCATAAATAATTCCTATTTAAATGAATTTTCCCTAAACTTGAAATGCACTTTTTTCACTAAAATTATAGTTTTTGATTGTATACAGGATGTAACCACGTTTTTGCATTGTGGATGGGGTCAAATTTCCACAAATATGAGTGTAGCACCAGCATTGCCGTGAGACCCAAAAAACAACAATTGAAGCTTCACAAGTCTGAAAAACACCTAGATCTAGATAAATCTTCCAGAGATCTTGTAATAATGATTTGGGGCCTACAAAAAGTAATCTCCAAAACTGTATCTGCACTATGCGGGCATGTAAACCTTAGAAGCATGCAAATAAGCTACATACCCATAAACTAGGCAAAACCAACACAAAATAACACCCATATACAATACTTGCAAATAATGATCTCAAATGAAAAATAAATTTGTAGAATAATAACCAAAAAATCTCAATACCATCTCGGATTTGATACCATATCGGAGAAGCGCTTAAGATCTACTAGTTCGAAGATTGCATAGGTGAATGATGCGAGGTGTGAATTGTTCCAAGACAAAAAAATGCAAGCATACAAGATTACAAAAACATGAAAATGCAAGAGAGATAATTGCAATAACACAGAAATAAATCCAACTCAATATGATCAAATAAAATAATGCAAGAGATGTACATATAGGAGGTGAATGTGTAATCTCCTCCTAGAATCATGAAAATCTCCACCTAAAATAGTGATAACCAACAACTAGAATGGTGTAGTCAAGTGGTGACTAACACCTAGAATAGTGTAGTCAAGTGGTAACAAACACCTAGAATAGTGTAGTCAAGTGTACACCTAAGAAAACATATCACATAAGTGTAGGAAAACGCTAAGTGAGGTGGAATATCCCATGTATGATAATAAAAATAAAGTGAGGAAAACAAATCATACTACCATTGAGCCATGAAATACAATGTTGCATTGTGTTGTGTGTATAAGCCCATTATGCAATATATGTGGAATATGTAGTTCCAATGTGAAATGTATGGTATATTTTTCAATCATCTAGTGTGCAACATTGTCCATACATTCCTATTCAAGTCACAAATTTGGAATATTTGACAACACAAGTTCCAGAAAATGAAAACTAGTTGAGTTTGGGTCTATTGTTGGGTCCTTTAATCCTTCATTTTAATTCCATATAATTAGGAGTCTTAGGAGGTGGTATGAATAGCTATATAAGTATCCCACTAATTGATTTAGGGAAGACAATTCAAGTTTTTTGGGAGAACTCAAAGTGCTTGAGAGAAAAGTATGGATGCATGCTTAATACTCACAAAATCATGATGATGGTCGAATAACCATAATAATGGTGTAAAAGAACTATCCCCAAGAGTGTTTCAAATAATGCATGGAAGATATACCATGTACATATGTTGTGTACAAGGCCAAATCATCGACGATCACTCTGATGCTATTCTTTCTGTGAATAAGATATTCCCAAAATTTGTGTTACTGTTCTAAATATGTGTTCATTTGATCTTTATATCGATGTATGATTTTTTATTTTTGAGTTGTTCTTCCATGCATATTTTTTGCACAACAAGGTGTGATTTGGCTCCTTTTTGAACACCCCACCAATTTGCATCATTACCACCACTATTGTTAATAGATAAGCTAAAAACTAGTTTGCTATTGTAGTCACTAGTAAGGTTGATCATTAAGCTAAATTATATAAGTTTGACCAATTTGTGTTTAATTAACCCTCACAAGTCATGATTTTTGATGCAAATAAATAAAGTAAACTTTGACATGAGTATTCTAGTAATCTTAGCTATCACTCATTACAAAATCTAAATAAACACAATATGATTATTGGGTTGCCAAAGGCGTCCTTCATAGATGGAGTTTGTTTATGTTGTGTACTTGGAAAATAACACATGGATAAATTTCTAAACGAAACATCTTGGAGTTCCAGTGAAAAATTGCAGTTGGTTCACAATGACCTCTTGTCATTAAATACATGCTTATCTTCATTGATGATTTTTCAAGAAAAAACTTATGTCTTATTTTTGAAAAACAAAATTGAAGTCTTTGAGAACTTCAAAAATTTTAATGCAATTGTTAATAATTTATCTAAGTGAAAAATAAAATGTCTTATAACTAATAATGGAGGAGAGTTTTTTAATAATAAGAGCATTATCTTTTGTGAGCAAAAATACATTCAAATTCAACAGGATAAGGTAACTGTAGAGATGGTTTTCAGACCCAGTGTGCTTGATAATGCAAATCAATGACAATTCTTCAATGATGATAATCAAATTCTGGCTTTCTTAGAGCAAAGAGACAATTTCAATAATCTCTTCTTTGAAGGAAGTGAGAATCCACATAGGTAAATGGTAGCCAAAGAGGAGAAGCAAGGAATTGATGAAGAATGAGTGATCAAGCTAAAAGGAAACAAGATCCCTAAAGGCCTAGTCTCTCTAGAAGACCTTTTTGATAAGAATGATAGATTTATTCAAGAGAAGACAAAGCAATCTTCCTAGTTCCCAGCTGATTTTGAGAAAGAAAACATCGGCACCCACAAGAACCCAAGAATGGTCAACATTGGAAAGTGTTGTTCACCTGAAGAAAAGAGAATGTTCATGTTGTTTTCTCAAGAAATATTCAGATGTTTTGGCCTATTCTTATGATGAGCTTAAATCCTTCCAACCGAAGGAAATGCACCACTCAATTCCCTTGAAGCCAGATGCCAAGCCATTCAAGAAAAATATAGAGGCCATACAACCCAAAGATAGCATACACCATCAAGGAGGAAGTGATGAAAATTATCAATGCAAGGATCATCTTTCCCATCCATCATTCCACATGGGTGGCGAACATTGTGCCAGTTTGGAAGAAGAATGGTGAAATAAGAATATGTGTGGATTTCCACAATCTGAACCAGGCTTCACTAAAAGATAATTACCCCCTCCCCATCATGGATCACATTTTGTAGGAAATCACCAGATCTAAAATGCTCTCCTTGCTCGATGGATTCTTGGGGTACAATCAAATTAAGGTGGTAGAGGAGGATCGCACTAAGACAACTTTCACAACACCCTGGGTGCATACAACATAATGCCTTTTGGTCTAATCAATGCAAGAGCTACATTTCAAAGGGTGATGGATCTATCATTCAAATATTTGAAGCATTGCATTGTCATATACCTGGATGATCTCACAATCTTCTCAAAAAAGAGGGGAGACCATATTCATCATTTGGAATAGGTACTCATGAGGTGTAGAAAGCACGACATATCCTTAAACCCAAAAAGTGCATTTTTGGAGTTATAGAAGGTAAGCTGTTGGGGCACATTGTGAACAAACATGGAGCACACATTGATCCTGAAAGAGTGAAAGCCATTCAAGCACTATCTCTGCCCACAAGTAAGAAAGGAGTTCACTCCTTCTTTGGCAAGGTAAGCTTTCTTCATCGCTTTGTTCTAGAGTTTGCAGAATTGACAAAGCACATCACCACCATGATGAAACCGCAAACAAGATTCAAGTGGAATGATGAGGGAAAGGCAACTTTTGAGGAAATCAAGAAACCCGTTGTTAAATCCGACTCTTGTATCTCTATATTTTAGTAAAGAGTTCATCATGTATTGTTATGCATCAGAACATACTCTCTTTGTTGTTCTTGTCCAGAAGAATGATGAAGGTGTGGAAGCACCTATTTCTTTCATGAGCTTCCCATTGAAGAAGCATGAGCTAAACTACAGCCAATTGGAGAAACATGCCTATGTGGTGGTCAAGGCCATAAAAAATTTCAAGTTTTACATACTCAACTCTCATACGGTGGTGATGGTCCCTGGAAGTGCAATCAAGTCCATCTTGACACAACAAGATCCTAGAGCTAAAAGAGGAAATTGGGTTGCAAAGACTCAAGAGTATGACTTGGAGATCTAGACCTCCAATTTGGTGTGGGGAAATGGTCTATGTAGATTGATCACTGAAGATGAGGCTCTCAAGGCTCAACATGGTGAAGATAATTGTTCTTGCTCCAATTGTTTTGAAGATATTCCACAAGTTCTCTTCGTAACTACTACCAATGAGTGGTACACAGAACATCCTATTATCTAACCTATTGATAATGACCCCCTCATCTTGAATATAAGAAAAGGAGAACACTCTAGCTGAAGGAAAAAAAGTTGTGATCTGGAACCACATGCTCTACAAAAGAGGTCTTGATGGATGTTTTCTCAGGTGCGTAGAAAAAGAACAAAAAGAGAAGTTTCTTAAAGCATATCACGACCAAGCATGTGGTGGGAATTTTTCAGCAATGGTCACTGCACATAAGATTCTCTGAGGAAGATATTATTGGCCTACCCTCTTTGTAGATACATAAGAATTAGTTTCTAAGTGTGAAGCATGTCAATAATTCATTGGAAGACCACAACTCATAGCACTACCACTCAGTCCAGTTGTCATTGAAGAACCATTTCAACAGTGGGGGCTATTTCATTAGTGCTCTAAATCCTCACTCAAGCACGGGGCACACTTCATGTGACAATGACATTATTTCAAAAATTGGGTGGAGGCCATCCCAGTCAAGCAAGCTAACACTGAAACGTATGCAATTTCATCAAAGAGAATATCATAGTACATTTTGGAGTCCCACAAAATATCATGGTAGATAATCACTGATTTTTCTTCAGGGAGTTGACAGAGTTCTACTATGGTTATGGAATCTCCCTATCCCACTCATTAGAATACTATCCACAGGGAAATGGTTAGGCCAAATCAAGTAACAAGAACATCATGACCATTTTCCACAAGCTCATGGATGAAAACCAGAGGAATTGGCACAATAAGTTGTATGATGCATTATGGGCAGACATGATCACTCCAAAGAAAGCAATAGGTATGTCACCATTCCAGTTTCCATATGGATTCGAAGCGTAAATTCCCATTACAGTTGAAATGCCAACTCTCAAATTTCTCTAGGGAATAGAAGATGAATAGTACAAGGATTCTATTAACAAGAGGATCCTATTTCTTGAGAAGATGGAATATAATAGATTCTTATTGGTAGATCGTATCAAAGAAAATCAACTGAAGGTGAAGAAGATCTTCAATAAAAAGGCTAAGGCCAAGGAATTCAAATTTGGAGACCTTGTCCTACTATGGGAAAAAAGGAGAGAACCAAAAGGGAGCCATGGAAAGTTTGATTCATTATGGCTCAGCCCATTCTAGATTCATGAGACTTGCGGTGAAAATGTGTTTCTACTCTCATATCTAGATGGGACACCATTGGAATTGCCTCGCAGTGGGCAATACCTAAAGCAATATCATCAATGAAAGTGGGTTGTCCCCTGCCTTGTACCATAGGTGATTTTTAGGTGTGTTTTCCCTTTCTGTTGTGTGTGTCTTTCCCTTTCCGTGTGTGTTGTGTGTTTCCTTTCTTTTTTTTGGTGTGTGCGTTCTTCCTTGTTATCTCTCTCTTATAAAGTTGTACACGATTCCGTAGGGCCCAATGGATAAGAAAATGGTCAATATGTTATATGTTGAGATTTTGGGATTCCTCATACCATGTCTTCATTGTTCTCAGTCCACACTATATCCCCAAGCTAGAGCCAACTATTGTCATGCAAATGTGCAACAAGAAAATTTACAATTTTCAAGCATGACAATGATACCCTTGTGTCAAAATTTTCAAATTTTACCTTTCCAAGACACCCCAGGTCTACCCATCCTTAGCACCGACCTTACTCAGTCAGTCTAATGACCCCCTAGTGGATGTCAACTCATTCCCCTCGGTGAATTGGGAAAGGCAAGTCAATCCCCCTAGGTGATTTTAGGAAGAATGCCAATTTTGGGTAGTTTTGGGAAGGGCTACCACTGGCCTTCCCAGGACTAATGCAACCCCCTGGAGTGGAAAAAAGGAGAAAAATTCAACATGGAGATGAATTCAAGTGTCTAAGAACATCAAGGAAATATTTTGGAAGATTTAGGAAAAATTTGGAGGTTTTGGGGTAGATTCATCAGAAACGGGTTCTCAGGCCTAGGCAGTGCACAGGGCCAAAAAAGCTACTGAGCTTCTGGGAGCTTTGGAAGGATTTAGGAGCTAAAAAATACATATTTAGAAATGGAATTCATATCTCTACAAGATAGTGGAATCATATTTTTACAACACCTAGGCACAATATGGTCTATATCTAGTTTTTCTCATGCTCAGTCATGGAGCTAGAAAAAAAAGGATTTTCCAGGGCTTAAATGGAGGAATCAAGAGCTAATATCCCCAACATTGGATTCATAAGGAAATTTTTTAGTGAAATTCATATAAAATTTCACCTTGAAAACATCCGGGAGCTCAAGATATCATCGTCACAAGTTGGCTCAAGGTAAGCTTTCTCGCAGTTAGTCAATTTTTGAAGTGGACACGTGTCAGCTCCAGGAGCCTGGAGCATTTTTGATGTCCCTTTCATCCCTTTAGAAAAGGGACATAGGGGACAGTAAAATTTTCCCAGCCCTTTTTAGCCCCTTGATCACCATAGGACCCTCCACATTGTCAGTTTAGCCCATAGGAGCCTGTCAAAGCCTATCCTCACAGTGCATAGATGACCACCAAGTGTCGCAATCTGACGCAATGTGAAAATTGATGCCCCTTTTGTCTCTTTAGCTAAAGGGACATAGGGGTAAATAGAATTTTCCCATCTCTAGGTATGCCTTCTTGTCCTCCATACGTCCAAATTTCAGCTTCGAGGTGCTTCACTCAAGCCCCCTTGCTCAAATGCTCAGCTGGTCGGATCTTGCCAAGTGTCAGCTCTAGGTGCGATGTGAAAAATTGATTTTCCTTTCATCCCTTTAGCTAAAGGGACATAAGGTACATAAAAATGCACCCAACCATTGGTATGTGCTTTTTGAATGCTTCAAATCCAGGACTTAGCATTTTTTTACCTCCATTTCATCTCCCCACAACTGCACATCCTGCCGGAACTTTGGAAAAGTTTTCTCCAGACATCAATCCACCATTGATGCACTCAACCAGCTATATAAAATCCATCACAATATGAAAATATAGATATCTTTCAGAGGAAAATTTGATCAAAGAAATGAAGAATGAAAGAGAAAACAAAGATCTTCATATGAAAACCCTCATAGCCGCCCCAGACGAAGAAATCAACATAACTTGCAAACCAGGGCATGGATCGAAGACAAGTTTTTTTTCCATCTTCACCATTTTTAGAGGCCATAAAAACCTCAATAATAAATCTACCATTTGCAGCAAGGTTTTTTTGCAGTGAAGAAATCTCTTTTTGTGCAAACAAAAACAAAAAGCTAATTTCTCGATCAAACCAGGTGATCGGTTTACAAAGAAAATTCACTGGTGAAATAAGAAGGAAAAACCCACATCAAAAATATAATTTTCATCACGATCCAAGGTGGAAAAGGAAACCTACAATTTTCAAGCTCCATTAATGGTTGTCATGTCTGTAGCTGCCAGGTGAAAAATTTAAAGTTTTAAAATCTCATAAACTAGTGATCGGGTAAGCCTGAAATTTCAGAGGGGTGATATTGGGAAAAAACCCATATCAAAAACTTTGTTCCACCATGATCCATCACCAGAAGCATACTTACTAAAAATAGTAGGCCTTTCTACATGGGAGACTGCTATTTTGGGTAAGCCACCATCTGAAGAAGCTGCAAAGGAGGTGGTGAACACAGAGGAAGTATCACAGGAAAAAATCATCAGAAAGGTCACCTCAGTCCAAAATTGACACTTACTAAAAATAGTAAGTGGTCCCATAAGCACCTGCTAAAAATAGAAAACTAGTCCAGAAGGTGAGAGGAACATAGGGAGAAGAAGGAATTCAAGTTGTCATATCCAATTGAGGTTCGAAAGAGCTGAATTTTCATACTTACTAAAAATAGTAAGTTGTCTCATAGGCACTTACTAAAAATAGTAAGTCATTCCAGAGGGTGGATTTCACAAAAGGAGCATACAGAGGATTGGACATTCAAGTTGACAGCTACAGTTGGAGTTCAGAGAAGTATTTTCTGTCACTTACTAAAAATAGTAAGTCACCCTTCCCAGACATAGTAAGTGTTGAGTAATCATGAAGTTCAAGTTTTTAGGGATGAAACCAACACAACCTTTCTCTTCTGAGTATGAGATAGATGATAGTGATGTATCCTATATGGATTTCAATGATCTGAAGGCTCACATGATGGAAAAGGAAAGAGGGAAGATCAAATATCAAGTATTCACAAGTGGGTTGTTCATAGCTGTGGGACACCCCGTGTCCATACAAAGCACTAAGCTGGTCTTGGCCTGCTCACACCACTATGAGCCTTAAACATGGACAATTCGAGCTAAAAATGGTGTGGAAATGGTAGTCATTAACCCCATAACCATCTCACTTGCTCTACAAATTCCAACATCACCCAACATGGTCATCATCACAAAGGAGAAGGTCATGCACGAGTGGGAAAAATGGATGCATACGTGCAAGGGATTGCACTAGGATCATGGATGAAGACAGGAAGAAATCCCTCAAGGATGCCAAAAACACTTTCAAGATGTGAGTTTCATGAAGGCTATTCAGATGCAATCACTCTCCTCAGCAGAGTGATGGGAGAAGCAAGTACAAGGGACTTTCAAGATTGGATGGCCCTTTTCATCTTGATAGTGACTGAAGGAAAGTAACAAATTGACTAGGGGCAGATAATCAGTGAAAACTTACATCTACAACTACTCCAGGTGCCCATGACAAAGAAGTTCCACATGACTTCTTACTTGGTCTATTTTCTCACCAGCTCAAGGTCATTCAAGGGATTGGCTCTCACACAGAACATTAATGCCAAGGTTCCCAAATTCGAGAAACTCCCACAGTTGGTAATGGAAGAAAGTCACAGACACTTCACCCATGTGAATGATGCATTCACGATGTACGTGGTCCAAAATTTGGAGGGTGATTTGGAGGCAAGGATGTCACCACAAGTGGCATCCTTAATAAAAAATATGGTTCCTATTTCATACAATTCTCAACTTTCTCCTACTTGCAAGTTTCTGGCTTTGACCAAGCTCCCCTAAGGTTTCCCAAGTACCTTAGTGACCAAATTGTACTATTTGAGCTCTGTAGGTAGTTCATACAGGTAAACAACAAACTCAGAAGTAGAAAAAAGAAGTTGATCTCATTTCCCATCTCTCTCAGGGTGTTCACATGTAAGAATGCAAATGATGCATCTCATCTGGAGGCTTCCTTCGCACATTTGACTCTGCATTCCTACACTGCCAGACCCAATTTCGACATTCGAGATGATCCTGACTCTTTTCATATCCTAGACTTGCACCATGATCCACAAATTGAAGATTATTGGGCCAACTATGTTGACGAATTTGAAGTACGGGAGAAAGATCACATGAGGATGAAAGTTGATGAGATGAGGAAATTCCAGTTCTCTTGGTATGAGGATATTTTACAAGATGATGGAACATAAATGTATGATCCTGAATATGTGGCGATCAAGGTTTCCCCATTTCCTCAAGTCAATTGGCACATTCACGAGTCAGGAGACATAAAGGAATGAACTGAGAAAGTGGTCAGAAGAATGAGGGATTGGTTCCAAAGAAAGAGAGCCATGGCCATTCAATCATGAGGTACCCCCACAAGTCAGAAACAAGCTTCATGTAGTCATCATCAAAGTGGTGGAAGTTACTTCAAGTTCAAGACACTCTGGAGCAAGTTCAAAAAGTGAAAAGCCACAGAATTGGAGACTTCTTCTCATGAAAAGTCACCAAAGAAGTCCAGGACAGAAGAAGGAAGACTCAGTTGCAACAATGCAAGAGGAAGACCCAGTTGCAGAAATGTAAGAGGAAGACCCAGTGGTAGAAACACAAGTAGAAGAAGAGCACGTAGTTCAAGACCCAGTCTTTGAACCACCATAGGAGGTCTCACCTCTTGTCGACACTAATTCCTCTCCCATCCAAGATATGCCTCCTCCACCTGAGTAAGGAATGATTGATATGCCTCTCATGGAGCCTGAGTCTGATGAAATGTTCCCATGGATGCAAGAGACAATAACACCTGATACTCACACTATTCAACAAGTGGTGGTCCCTGATTTATCAACAATTACATCATTGGCCAAGGGAAGAAAAATAAATCTCACACACACATGGCCTCATGGTTCTATAGTGGAGAAACATGTAACCAGTATATTGAGGTATCCCGACCTAAGGTGATCAAGCCAGTGGATGAAATGACACCAACTGATTATGAAATGAGCACAATCCAACTAGGGTTGACTACTCATGAAGGGGATTTACATATGTACCAGTATAGTCTTCCGATCACTTGGTGGCGAGGAAAAAAGAATACAAGAAAAGGATTTGCGAGCTAGAAGAACAAGTACAAACTCTTTCATCATATGTACATTACTTGGGGAATCCAAGTACCTCAATAATTCCTATCGAAGAAGTTGAACCCATTAGTAGCTTTAACCCAAAATCCATCAAGAAGGCACAAGAGCTCATGGTGCAGGGATGAGCTAATAATGAATGGATCGGAACAATTTCTAAAAAGGGAAATTCAGTCCACCAAGAGGTAGTCAAACTCTTCACCTACATGTGTGTAACTAAAAATAGGATGTGGGTGCTTAGAGAAGATTTGGATAAAGAAAGGGATCACTGGGATCCTCTGTGTCCAGTGGTGAGTGAAATGAGAAACACTCACTCTCAGGAGTTGATTAACAAGAAGGTTTTTGGCACCCTTTCTGAAGACTTTTCACATGTAAGGGAAAGGGCCTTAGAAATCAGATTTGAAGCAATCAACCGGTCCATCACCGAGTTGGATGAAAAAGAGGAACAAACATACAAGTTGTAGGATAGTATTAATCACCAAATTCAGAAACTTGGAGTGCCTGCAATGGGAGAAGACACAACAACTGATGATTTGATTGGGCCATTCAAGGAATATGTTAAAAAAGAGGCAGACAATCCATTATCCTTCAATAAGGATACCCTAGAGTTCCTCTCAGAGATTCGGGCCACCATTGCACTCATTGTAGAGAAACATCCATCATGGTTCAAAAAGTGCACAGATATCAACGATGTGTTTGACAAGTGGACAGAGACTTTAAGTTGTGTGCACATTCCCCATGCTAACAGAGTGGAACCTGTAGTGGCTCATTTTCAGTAAGGAATTTGGAGAAACATAGATCTTCTTAGCATCACGAGATGGACAGTGGTCAGGAAGTGAGATCAAGTCTAATGGAGCAACTCTTTCTTCTACATGATTATTCCTCTCTCTCTCTCTCTCTCTCTCTCTCTCTCTCTCTCTCTCTCTTCTCCTCACAACGTTCTCTCTCTTCAATGTTCTAATTTCATGTTGGGGTTTGCACTTTTTATATGTCTTTAAGTGACTTTAGAAACATGATGTAAAATTTAAGTCACCTTGTTTTTATAAAAGGGACTTAATATTTGATAGGAATATGAACAACCTAAAGTCAAAAATATGGCATATGAAAAGTCACGGGAAGATGAAGAGTTGTTCCTCTTCTATAAATTTTAATAATTTGAGCTCCTCATTTGAGGTCTTCTTAGCTATTTTTTTGTGAATTCATGAGTGAGAGAGATCCTTGTGAAAAATCAAAGAGATAGAAAATTCTTCCATTCCCCCCATTCTCAAATTCCTCTATTCTCATACTATGTACAACTTTTGATTTTCAGCATCAATAAAGGAAGAATTTAGCCTTTTTTGACTAAGGGATTTATATAATTTGTGCTCATAAATTCTAATTGGTTTCCTCTATGCTATTTAGAGTCTTGTTTCTTCTTCTTTTATTGCATGTGATGAAATTTCTAACTAGTGTATGTAAGAATCTGATTTTCTACTTGCAGCATTAGTTCCCCTACTTCATATTCTCACTCCCTTTCCCACTCTCTTGACAAATTCCTCTCTAGCAAGAGATTATTAGCTTTTTTGCAGGGTCAGTAGAGTGCCCCTGTTGGATCCCCAGCCACAAGGCCAACCCAGATAAAACTCACCATTTAAGTAGAGGGACTTTGATTCCTAGAGCAAAAGGAACATGTACACTTGATCCATATCAAGAGAAAGGGTGTAGGATATTGTGTATTGTTGCAAGTTTTTTGGGTGATCTCACACCACCATGGCTAAAGAAGTGTAGGGAGGAGCTTCTATATATCCTCCAACTCTAACCACTTCTGTTGAAAATGTGTGAAGAGATCCCTATATCGTCTTGGTTTTTTATGTGATTCGACACTAACTTGCCAAAGTAGTGTAGAGAGGCACACCCAATGTAATCCCTAAGCCTGTAACTACTTCCCAAAAATGCCAAAGGACACCATGTCCTGTAAAGGTGACTGTGTATGGATTTTGTAGATTTGTTTGAACTCACTCGCTATATGTAAACCCATAATGCCAAGGGAAGAAAGTACACTATACTAAACCTACGTAAAATTATCTATGTGTATGTAAAACCATCAATGATTCCCCCTTCTTTGGGGGAATATGTGATGCCACTGAAAGGATAATGTGACCCCAAAAGAGGACCTACCACACTCTGACCTATATAACTCTTCCCTGCAGGGGGAAGGGAAAACAATTGGTAGAAACCAAGGCGTGCACAAAAGGGGATGACTAGCCAAAACAAGTGTTAGTCCGAAAACACATGCATGTAATAAGACAAGTGTAAAATACACAAACAATGTAGTAACTACCAAACAAAGTAGTGTAAACATGCAAGAAAAGATATAGACCACACAAAGTGGGTTGCAAACATGGGATATCACTCACGATGTCGCAAGTCACGCAAGGCCATCATGGGCGCAAACAACAAACAAGTGTGCACACAAACATAGGGAAAAGCCTACATACAATGGCAAATAATAGAAGACAAGCATAGAAAAACAAACAAGTAGTCATGGAAACATGTAATCCTACAAAACAAGTGTTGCACATGGAACACCCGTTAGCATGTTAGAGAAATAACCAATATGTCAAAGCGTGTATGATCAAGTAAATGTAAGATGCTAAGTACAAAATGAAACAATAACACCTGGATAAGACGAATGTGGATGCCCCTAGTGACCAGTATAGGAAGGGTAGAAGGTGAGCATCCATGTCACGTGTAGAGTCCTATATCTGCAGTCATACTAAACAAATTCATGAATGCACATGTGTGTATGATAGAGATAATGACATATAATATATCAATATAACATGTGTAGTAAAGTGATCATGCAAAACACTAGTAAACAAGAGTAAATGCCCCCAAGACAATGTAATATGTTGTGGATGGATGGAATGGAATGCAAGATGGAATGATAGGAGCCACTTGCCCCCTGAGTGGATGGAAGTGTATGCAATGAGGTTCATTTTGTTTTCCCCCTCAATAGTCAAGAATGAACTGTAAACAAGAGTGCGTCATCGGGAAATGGTCGAGTAGTGTTTTGTGTGTCTAGCGTGTTGCGATGAGTATGTATATGTAATGATGATGAGATGCGACATGTGAGGAGGTGTGTGTGAAACTTATAGCTGAAGCGTATATCACAACTTGTTTGAATAAATGAGTGATGATTTAGTACTAAGTGTATATCACTATATGATGAAAGGATGGGTGATGATTTAGCACTAAGCGTATATCACTATAAGATGAAAAGATGATTGATGAAAGCGTAGCACTAAGCATATATCACTACACGATGATAAAAATAAGTGAAGATTTAGCCTAAAGTGTATGTCACTACAAGATGAAAGGAGGGAATGGTGAGGTAACCTAAAGTGTATACCAGTATAAAATGATATTATAGGTGATGATTTTAGCCTAAAACGTATGTCACTAGGTTGCATGATGAAATGTCGTATGGTGAGTGTAAGGTCCATTTGATTGGTAAACCCTCAGTAGTCGAGTATGGACCGAGGAACTAAAGTGCCTCATAGGGTGGTGAGTGCAGTGCGTAGAACAATGTAGTGTATGATAAAAATGACTATATGATAAGCATAATGTATAAATGCGTGGTGTGAATAATGTAATGTAGGATGTGTAGGGTGTATATAATATGTAATATGTAAGATGTGATTGATAGGTGTAGATAGAAATAGAATATGTAATGATAAAATGTAAAGCTAGACCCATATATAATGTAACCTAGTGTAGTATGTAGAATGTATGTGGAAATGAGTAGTACAACTACGTATAGGTTATGTGTAGATAGCCTAATAACATATGTGGTGTGTAGGGTAAGGACTAGAAAATAGTATAATGTAGGGATGAAAATGTAAAACTAGACACATAAGTAATGACAACTAGTATAGTATATAGAAAATATGTATGATATAAAAATGCAATGTATAATGTGACTAAGTGCGTAGATATTGTAATAAAAGTAATGCATAGATGAGGATAATGTATAGTGTAGAATAAGTGTAGAATGAATGGTGTATGATGCATAATGTATGATGAAATAAAATGTATAATGCCTAAGGTGTAGTGTGTGGGGCTTAGTGTAATGGTAATCCCTCAATTGTCAAGTGTGAACCGAATCACAAGAGTGCATCATCGGGTAATGATGGTGCTGAAAATGCATGATGAATATGCCTAGATAAGAGATTAGTGATATGATGCAATGATATGTATGTTAGAATGGGGGGGAATGTGATGCTATGCCCCCCCAAATGTATGTGACAAGGTAGCTAGGTGACACCATCAAGTAGATCATCATTGTCATGGTCAAAACTAGCTGGAGCCGCATCAGAAACCAGGTAAGCTAGAGAATGGGGAGGGTCATATAGGGATACATTACGATGGAGTGTATAGAAATTCATCATGTATTCCTCATCCGTAAAAGTGATCGGTGGATAACCATGAGCATGCCAATGTGAGATATTAGGAACGTAGGTAGGGGAGGAATCATTAGTAATAGAGATAGTGCCAAAAGACATGGGGAATGAGAGTGAAGAGTGGAGAGGATCATTGTACCACCAATATAATCGAGCCAAGATGTTTCCTAGTGTAAGTGGAGAATCACGATGGGTATGTGCAACAAAGATTGTCAAATGAAAAACCTGTAAGCCATAAGCCGCGATGATGTGAAAGTAACCATGATAAAGATGAGGTGAATGAAGGGGGGTAAGATATCATTGAGTGTCATACCAAATCAAGGCAAGTAGTCACGTGTACATATAGTATCTAAACTAGTGAGATCGATAGGAATGTGTTCCCAAAATGACTATTTATAAATAAGGTGCATGTAAAGGGAGGTCGCAGAGCAGCCTCTATGGAGAAGAAGATGAAATGGTGTCAACACTGTTAAAAGATCCCTTATATAATACCATAACATTAGTGGAGGGAGGGTTTTTGAACTGGTATTCACCTGGGCCATCAGCTACAAAGGTTTCTTCAAAATAAGAATCATCTACGCCTAGAGGAGTAAAATCAAGTTGTCTTAATGACTCATCTGTGAGTTCTATTACATCAACCTCATCATCAAACTCTTTGGAAGCATCAGTGTGTGCATCATCGGTTTGGGTGGCACTATCTAGGACATTGGTAGGTGGCATTGAAGTGGGAGGGGTAAAAGAATTAGTGGATGATAGAGGTGGAGTGCTAACAGGGACAAATACAGTAGGTGAAATGATAGCCGAAGTGTGAGTAGATATAGTAGGAGAAGTAATAGTAGGAGTGGTGGAAGAGGATGCACTAGATTGATGAACATCATATTTATCAAGACTAGCATACGTAATACATTGTGGAGGTGGAATGGGCATATAAGTAACAAGATCGGTGCGAAAATATTTGAATGGTTCCAGATCAACGGTAATAGTGTGTTCATAGCCGTCATGCAGGAATTTGACACATTGATGTACAGTGGATGGAACTACTTGCATTGTTTGAATCCAAGGCCTACCTAAGAGGACATTGAATTGAAAAGAAGGTATCAAGGATGTAGAACTCAGTGAGAACAATTTTAGGTCCAACCTGAATATGTAAGGAAATAGTTCCTAAGCATGTGCGAGTGGAAGAGTCATAACCACGAATGAGAGTGAAATTTTGAGAGATGAGACTATCATTTATACCTAATTTCTGTAAGAGAGAGTGGGCACAAAGATTAACAACAGATCCATTATCAATGAGAACATGCTTGATACAAGTAGTGTTAACAACACAATAATGAGAAACGGAGCACATGGGTTATTTTTTGCAAAGGGGGCATATCCTCATCAGTGAAAGAGATAGAACATGGTAAATTACAAGAGACTGATGAGATGTGCAAAATCCTTGGTGGAATTATCATGCTCAACATGAATAACATGGAGGGTAAGCCTTGAATGTGGTTCAAAAATCTGGCGCATTTTGCAGTAAGTCATAGAGAGAGATCTTAGCTGGTGTATTTTTGAGTTGGTCAATAATGTCATAGCCCTTAGAAGTGGCTAATGGGGCTTCCGAAGTAATGGGTGGTGGAAGAGAAATGGGTGGAGTGGTTGGTGGATTAAGGTGAGTGCAACGAGTAGTGACTACATTGATAGATGGATCAGACTTAGGTGTGACAAAGTGAGGAGGGTGTTGGGTGCGTACACGCATAAAATCAGTGGCAGGTAGTAACTATATTGGTGACCTTAGTAGGTGTATATGTAGGATAAGAAGATTGGGCCATAACTTGATAAGGAGATGACATGGTGCAAAGGAGGCATTAAAATGTGGGTTCACCAAAATGATTAACTAAAATTAAACTAAACTATGGGAAAGTATAATAATAGTTAATCTAATATAGGAGGACTAAAACACTGTAAAATATGCTAAAACAGTATGGAATTATTTTAAATTATTATATCTAAATGAAATAAAACCCTAAGTATGCAAAATATGTAAAAGGAAAGACACTTAGCTGATTGCTGGAGACTGTCGCAAGTTGTCACAGGTCTGACTGTGGATTCCAGAAGCAGGAATGATCACTCAGAAAGTCCCGTAAAGGCAGATCTGGAAGATTTAAGGATGGACTAGAGTGCCCAAGAAGGTACTGGGTGCCCCATGGTCTACAGAATAGGTGCCCTGGTCTCTGTAAAAGCTCAGAATCTGATTTTTAGTGTCGCAAGATGGTCTGAAATATTCCCTACTGTCGCACTGGATTTTCCAAACTACACTGGATGTATGAAATAATGCAAGATGAAGGAATGACCTGCAAAAGACAAAGAAGTATCAAAACCTAAGAAAAATAAAAGATGCAAAATGAATGGGTCAGACTGACCTCAGCTACCACAACAATGGTCTTACTAAACTGAGCATTGCACTACATTTCAGACCCAAATGTAGTTTGGTGTGTGTGTGCATGTCGTGCCCTAGGTGCTCTTGTGTCAGTCACACTTTGTGAAGTAGCAAGAAATAATAACTATAGAAAATGTACTAGCATGTGTGCATGGAATAGAATAGAATCCCTCCCCCTATGTTGTGTGTGTTGATGCAGATCTCCTAGCCTTGATGCATGGCACTATGTGGATGCAAGTGATGCAATGGATGCAACT
Organism: Taxus chinensis; assembly: GCA_019776745.2. Classification (NCBI taxonomy): domain Eukaryota; kingdom Viridiplantae; phylum Streptophyta; class Pinopsida; order Cupressales; family Taxaceae; genus Taxus; species Taxus chinensis. Next base: position 259,756,213 of record CM034157.1, on the reverse strand, counting down.
CTAGATGGAGTGATAGTAGTATGTGATGCTAGGACCCTCATTATGGTCTTATAACTTTATATTTATAGGGTTCTCTTGCTCTAATTTTGTAATTAACCCCGACATGGCCGATTAGGAAAAGATAAGGATGAAAAATGGCTAGAAAGAACCCAAAAAGAAGTGGGAAAGTAAAACAAGGATCGGGGTGCCCCAAGGTGGGACCAGGGCACCCTAGTACAGGCCTGGGCGCCTGGTTTAGGCTAAAATGACAAGACATTGATGAAATCACTGGACATGTATATGAAAATATGTGAGAATGAAGAAATAAAAGGTAAAATAAAATGGCCAAAAGGTGGGATTAATTACTACTTTCTTTACTCAAGAACATTCTTAATAATAGTATGAGACCGGGATAAATAATGCCTAAAGTGCAAAAAATTCATTTTTTCTGTGTATATGGGGACATTCTAGACTAGGATAACAAAAAGGGTCACACTAAATATGCATATAAATTGATGTAGACATGAAACTAGGAAGATATTACTCGACAGTCTATATAAGGTATAAGGTTTCAAATCCTAGACCTAGTTTAGGGTAGTGTTGTCTAACTAGCTCCTGATTGTAAGATGACAATAATAAAGTTACAACTAGGATTGTAGTCACGATAATTATCAAATAACAAATTCAAGATATTATTAGGAAAGAGTCATTATGATGACAAGAGAGGTCCAAGAGATTGCAAAGAAATATCAAGGGTTGTGCAAGTATTTTAAGTTAAGAATCAAGAGATTAAAATATAAAAGAGAATAATATGTTACCCTATTCTAATCTATGCATGACCACATCCACAACATTCAAATCTGAAATAAAAGTAAAGGAACAAGAGAGGTTAGAGATACTTACCTGCATGAAGGCGTTGCTAGCAAATTACCTATATAGCCTTATGCGACCGCATGTGGTCCTATATGTATGACACACTTAGTTCGAGATGTACACATGTTATGAACTTATATTTTCAGAGACGTGCGTCCAACACACTTAGTTTGATACATTATATATCCATGTGTTGGTTTTCATAACGATATTACTTCTATGTTTGATTTGATTTCATTGCACATGATATCCTTCTATGTATGTATGTTCTATGTATATTAGTTCTATATGTATGTTTGATTTAAAATTAAAAAACCACGTCCCAGAGCACTACATGGTACAATTGTTAAGCAAACCTATTCCATTAAGCAAAACCTATGATAACCATGCTAGGTGAACTACAAAAGGGCAATACGTAATTACTTTTTTCACAATAATTACGTAGGGTGTATGTGCAACTCTAATTATTTTCCCACCTCCTAACAATGTGCACATCTTTGAAAGAATGGTTGTGAGGGAATTTCTATAACTAACATTTTTTCTTTTAAAGCTAACACTCATCTGTTGCATATCAACTAATGTGAACATTGTTAGAAATAAGTGAGGTAGAGTTCATCTTGAACTATATGAATATAACGTTACTATGGTGCAACATTGCATGGTACAATTGTTAAGAAATTAAGGGAAGCATTTATGTATTGTTTTAGAGATTATCCCATTAATAGGGCTTATCCCATTGATCAATAGATACACCTTAATATCTCTTTATAATTTGGTGCTATGCCAATCAACTAAGAAGTTACACATGATTTGATTATCGTAAGTAGATTCACTTCCCTATTAAGTCCTATATGTTTTTGTATTTAAGCACACACTTTAAAAACCCCATTTTTTGTATACCCTACAATCCTTCTAGTCCAAAATACACATTTTTGTGAGGGGGTTTGTCAAATAATTCACATCCTTACCATTCCAAGGTATTTGAAAAAATTTCAAGGTTCTTCAATGAATTTTAAAATGATATATCAAGGAATTTGTGAACATTCTTTACATATTTATTTAGGATGTTTGTACATATGTTACGACATATCAATCTAGATAAGAACACATAAATATGTATGTAATGTATATTGTCAAATAATTCACATCCTTGCATTTTAAAGATGATACACTGACAATTTTTTAGGCATTTCAAATGCTAGCAGGTATCCTTGTCATATTTATTTGAAACCCTAACATCTAATAAAAATCTATTTGTTTAACATTTAATTTTGAAACTAAGATATAACAATCGACACATATCATATATGATGTTATATGTTATATAATGGTAAATTGAAGGTTCTTAACTTAGTTGGAAAAAGATATGCAAACAATATTCTTAACAAGTTCTATTGTGTATTAACATGCTTAAAAAGAGATCATTTAACAATCATTAGAGTATTTACATGGTAATGTGTTAACCTTGTTGCAATCTCATTGATGCTAGCCGAGTAGCACGAGAAGTCATGCCCCGGGACGTCGTGGTCCAGCAAACTGTCACCACCAATGCGTTTGACTGGGGGGGTATATGCCTTCAGGTGCTATGGTGGGCTCTAGGGAGGCCCAGATTGGTGTCAGACCACCTGATCTGGAGCCTTCCTGGCATTCCTTGAGCCTTCGTGGCATAAATGTTTACAAACTACCTTTTCTAGGCAGTCCTAGGAAATGAACGGAGGTGAGTAGTGAGAAGTCATGCCTCAGACATCGTGGCACCAAACCGACTATGCCGACACATCTGGGTGGCTAGGTGAATGCTAGAGGAGGCATCATTTTGGTGCGTGACAACGTCGTTGCTTCTGGGCTACTTCGTTTGGGCGTAGTCCCTTAAGAGCCCTGAGACCAAAAAATCATTCAACTTCGACGGGTGACTACGCGGACTCTGTGGCACCTAAGGATGTCTCATCTAATCCTACACCTCAGTGTAGGGACCCTCTACAATATCCTGTCTCAGTTTTTTCCTTCTCCAATCGGTGCTCTCGCTGCCCTATTGTTTGCAAACGCGCCAAATAGTGTAGTTTGAGACAGTGTAAGGCTGTCAAATGCTATATTTTGCAAACGGTGGGTCGTGGCACCAAACTGACTGCACCAACACATCTAGGTGGCTAGGTGAACACTAGAGGAGGCATCATTTTGGTGCGCAACAACGTTGTTGCTTCTGATCTACTTCGTTCAGGCGTAGTCCTTTTAGAGCCTTGAGACCAAAAAATTGTTCAACTTCGACGGGTGACTACGCGCACTCCGTGGCACCTAGAGATATCTCATCTGATCCTACACCTCAGGCATAGGGACCCTCTACAATAGCCTGTCTCATTTTTTCCTTCTCCAATTGGTGCTCTCGCTGCCCTATTGTTTGCAAACGCATGAAATAGTGCAGTTTGAGCCAGTGTAAGGCTGTCAAACGCTATATTTTACAAACGGTGGGTCATGGCACCAAACCGACTGCAATGAAATGTCTGGGTGGCTAGGTGAATGCTAGAGGAGGTTTCATTTTGGTGCGCGACAACGTCATTGCTTCCGGGCTACTTCGTTCGGGCGTAGTCCCTTAAGAGCCCTGAGACCAAAAAATTGTTCAACTTTGACAATGGGTGACTACGCACACTCCGTGGCACCTAGAGATGTCTCATCTAATCCTACACCTCAGTGTAGGGACCCTCTACAATAGCCTGTATCAGTTTTTCCTTCTCCAATCGGTGCTCTCGCTGCCCTATTGTTTGCAAACGTGTGAAATAGTGCAGTTTGAGCAGTGTAAGGCTGTCAAACGGTATATTTTGCAAACGGTGGGTCATGGCACCAAACTGACTACAGTGAAACATCTGAGTGGCTAGGTGAATGCTAGAGGAGGTATTATTTTGGTGCATGACAACGTCATTGCTTCCGGGCTACTTCGTTTCAGGCGTAGTCCCTTAAGAGCCCTGAGACCAAAAAATCGTTCAACTTCGACGGGTGACTACGCAGACTCCATGGCACCTAGAGATGTCTCATCTAATCCTACACCTTGGTGTAGGGACCCTCTACAATATCTTGTCTCAGTTTTTTCCTTCTCCAATCGGTGCTCTCGCTGCCCTATTGTTTGCAAACGTGAAATAGTGCAGTTTGAGCCAGTGTAAGGCTGTCAAACGCTATATTTTGCAAACGGTGGGTCATGGCACCAAACCAACTATGCTGACACATCTAGGTGGCCAAGTGAATGCTAGAGGAGGCATCATTTCAGTGTGTGACAACATCGTTGCTTCCGGGCTACTTCGTTCGGGCGTAGTCCCTTAAGAGCCTTGAGACCAAAAAATCATTCAACTTCGACGGGTGACTACGCGACTCCGTGGCACCTAGAGATGTCTCTCGTCTAATCCTACACCTTGGTGTAGGGACCCTCTACAATAGCCTATCTCAGTTTTTTCCTTCTCCAATCGGTGCTCTCGCTGCCCTATTGTTTGCAAATGCATGAAATAGTGCAGTTTGAGCCAGTGTAAGGCTGTCAAACGCTATATTTTGCAAACGGTGGGTCATGGCACCAAACCAACTGTATGCACTGACACATCTGGTGGCTAGGTGAATGCTAGAGGAGGCATCATTTTGGTGCACGACAACGTCATTGCTTCCAGGCTACTTCGTTCGGGCGTAGTCCCTTAAGAGCCCTGAGACCAAAAAATCGTTCAACTTCGACGGGTGACTACGCACTCTGTGGCACCTAGAGATGTCTCGTCTGATCCTACACCTTGGCATAGGGACCCTCTACAATATCCTGTCTCAGTTTTTTCCTTCTCCAATCGGTGCTCTCGCTGCCCTATTGTTTGCAAACACACGAAATAGTGTAGTTTGAGACAGTGTAAGGCTGTCAAACGCTATATTTTGCAAACGGTGGGTCGTGGCACCAAACCGACTATGCAAACATGTTTGGGTGGCTAGGTGAATGCTAGAGGAGGTGTCATTTTGGTGCGTGACAACGTCGTTGCTTCTGGGCTACTTCGTTCGGGCGTAGTCCCTTAAGAGCCCTGAGACCAAAAAATTGTTCAACTTTGACGGGTGACTACACACACTCCGTGGCACCTAGAGATGTCTCATCTAATCCTACACCTTGGTGTAGGGACCCTCTACAATATCCTATCTCAGTTTTTTCCTTCTCCAATCGGTGCTCTCGCTGCCCTATTGTTTGCAAACGCGAAATAGTGCAGTTTGAGCTAGTGTAAGGCTGTCAAATGCTATATTTTGCAAACGGTGGGTCATGGCACCAAACTGACTTGTGACACATGTCTAGGTGGCCAGGTGAATGCTAGAGGAGGTGTCGTTTTGGTGCGTGACAACGTCCTGCTTCCGAGCTACTTCATTCGGGCGTAGTCCCTTAAGAGCCCTGAGACCAAAAAATCATTCAACTTCGACGGGTGACTACGCGGACTCCATGGCACCTAGAGATGTCTCATCTGATCCTACACCTTGGTGTAGGGACCCTCTACAATAGCTTGTATTGGTTTTTTCCCTCTCCAATCGATGCTCTCGCTGCCCTTTTGTTTGCAAACACACAAAATAGTGCAGTTTGAGCCAGTGTAAGGTTGTCAAACGCTATATTTTGCAAATGGTGGTTCATGGCACCAAACCAACTATGCCAACACATCCGAGTGGCTAGGTGAATGCTAGAGGAGGTTCATTTTGGTGCGTGACAAGGTCGTTGCTTCCGGGTACTTCATTCGGGCATAGTCCCTTAAGAGCCATGAGACCAAAAAATTGTTCAACTTCGACGGGTGACTACGCGCACTTCGTGGCACATAGAGATGTCTCATCTAATCCTACACCTTGGCATAGGGACCCTCTACAATATCCTGTCTCAGTTTTTTCCTTCTCCAATCGGTGCTCTCGCTGCCCTATTGTTTGCAAACGCGTGAAATAGTGCAGTTTGAGCCAGTGTAAGGCTGTCAAACACTATATTTTGCAAACGGTGGGTCATGGCACCAAACCGATTACACCAAAACATCTGGGTGGCTAGGTGAATGCTAGAGGAGGTGTCATTTTGGTGTGCAACAACGTCATTGCTTCTGGGATACTTCGTTTGGGTGTAGTCCCTTAAGAGCCCTGAGACCAAAAAATCATTCAACTTCGACGGGTGACTACATCAGACTCCATGGCACCTAGAGATGTCTCATTCTGATCCTACACCTCAGTGTAGGGACCCTCTATAATAACCTGTCTCATTTTTTTCCTTCTCCAATCGGTGCTCTCGCTGCCCTATTGTTTGCAAACACACAAAATAGTGCAGTTTGAGCTAGTGTAAGGTTGTCAAACACTATATTTTGCAAATGGTGGGTCATGGCACTAAACCGACTATGTGCAACATGTCTAGGTGGCCATAGGTGAATGCTAGAGGAGGTGTCGTTTTAGTGCATGACAACGTCGTTGCTTCTGGGCTACTTTGTTCGGACATAGTCCCTTAAGATGCCTGAGACCAAAAAATTGTTCAACTTCGACGGGTGACTACGTGGACTCCGTGGCACCTAGAGATGTTTTGTTTGATCCTACACCTCGGTGTAGGGACCCTCTACAATAGAATGTCTCAGTTTTTTCCTTCTCCAATCGGTGCTCTCGCTGCCCTATTGTTTGCAAACACATGTAATAATGTAGTTTGAGATAGTGTAAGGCTGTCAAACGCTATATTTTACAAACGGTGGGTCCTGGCACCAAACTGACTGTGCACATCCATAGGGGTGGCTAGGTGAACGCTAGAGGAGGTTTCATTTTGGTGTGCGACAACATCGTTGCTTCCAGGCTACTTCGTTTGGGCGTAGTCCCTTAAGAGCCCTGAGACCAAAAAATCATTCAACTTCGACGGGTGACTACGTGGACTCCGTGGCACCTAGAGATGTCTCGTTTGATCCTACACCTCGGCATAGGGACCCTCTACAATAGCATGTCTCAGTTTTTTCCTTCTCCAATCGGTGCTCTCGTTGCCCTATTGTTTACAAATGCGTGAAATAGTGTAGTTTGAGTTAGTGTAAGGTTGTTAAATGCTATATTTTGCAAACGGTGGGTCTTGTCACCAAACCGACTACGCTGAAACATCTAGGTGGCTAGGTGAATGCTAGAGGAGGCATTTCATTTTGGTGCATGACAACATCATTGCTTCCGGGCTACTTCGTTCGGGCGTAGTCCCTTAAGAGCCCTGAGACCAAAAAATCATTCAACTTCGACGGGTGACTATGCGGACTCTGTGGCACCTAGAGACATCTCATCTAATCCTACACCTCAGCATAGGGACCCTCTACAATATCCTGTCTTGGTTTTTTCCTTCTCCAATCGGTGCTCTCGCTGCCCTATTGTTTGCAAACACGTGAAATAGTGCAGTTTGAGCCAGTGTAAGGCTGTCAAATGCTATATTTTACAAACGGTGGGTCATGGCACCAAACCAAATGACTGGCGACACATCTAGGGTGGCTAGGTGAATGCTAAAGGAGGTGTCATTTTGGTGCGTGAAAATGTCGTTGCTTCTGGGCTACTTCATTTGGGCGTAGTCCCTTAAGAGCCCTGAGACCAAAAAATGTTCAACTTCGACGGGTGACTACATGGACTCCGTGGCACCTAGAGATGTCTTGTCTGATCCTACACCTCAGTGTAGGGACCCTCTACAATATCCTGTCTCAGTTTTTTCCTTCTCCAATCGGTGCTCTCGCTGCCCTATTGTTTGCAAACATGTGAAATAGTGCAGTTTGAGACAGTGTAAGGCTGTCAAACACTATATTTTGCAAACGGTGGGTCGTGGCACCAAACCGAACTACGTTGCCAAAACATGTCTGGGTGGCTAGGTGAATGCTAGAGGAGGCATCATTTTTATGAGTGACAATCTCGTTGCTTCTAGGGCTACTTCGTTCGGGCGTAGTCCCTTAAGAGCCCTGAGACCAAAAAATTGTTCAACTTCGACGGGTGACTACGTGGACTCCGTGGCACCTAGAGATGTCTAATCTGATCCTACACCTTGGTGTAGGGACCCTCTACAATAGAATATCTCAGTTTTTTCCTTCTCTAATCGGTGCTCTCGCTGCCCTATTGTTTGTAAACACGTGAAATAGTGCAGTTTGAGCCAGTGTAAGGCTGTCAAATGCTATATTTTGCAAATGGTGGGTCATGGCACTGAATTGACTATGCCGACACATCCAGGTGGCTAGGTGAATGCTAGAGGAGACATCATTTTGGTGCGCGACAATGTCATTTCTTCCAGGCTACTTCATTCGGGCGTAGTCCCTTAAGAGCCCTGAGACCAAAAAATCGTTCAACTTCGACGGGTGACTACGCAGACTCCATGGCACCTAGAGACATCTCATCTAATCCTACACCTCAACATAGGGACCCTCTACAATATCCTATCTCAGTTTTTTCCTTCTCCAATCGGTGCTCTCGCTGCCCTATTGTTTGCAAACACGCGAAATAGTGCAGTTTGAGCCAGTGTAAGGCTGTCAAATGCTATATTTTGCAAACGGTGGGTCGTGGCACTGAACCAACTGCAAACATGTTGGGTGGCTAGGTGAATGCTAGAGGAGGTGTCATTTTGGTGCACAATAATTCGTTGCTTCCGGGCTACTTCGTTCAGGCGTAGTCCCTTAAGAGCCCTGAAACCAAAAAATCGTTCAACTTCGATAGGTGACTACGCAAACTCCGTGGCACCTAGAGATGTCTCGTCTGATCCTACACCTCAGCATAGGGACCCTCTACAATATCCTATCTCAGTTTTTTCCTTCTCCAATTGGTGCTCTCGTTGCCCTATTGTTTGCAAACGCGTGAAATAGTGCAGTTTGAGCCAGTGTAAGGCTGTCAAACACTATATTTTGTAAATGGTGGGTCATGGCACCAAACCGACTATGCCAACACATCTAGGTGGCTAGGTGAATGTTAGAGGAGGCCTCATTTTGGTGTGCGACAATGTCGTTGCTTCTGGGCTACTTCGTTCGGGCGTAGTCCCTTAAGAGCCCTGAGACCAAAAAATTGTTCAACTTCGACGGGTGACTATGCGGACTCCGTGGCACCTAGAGACATCTCATTTAATCCTACACCTTGGTATAGGACCCTCTACAATATTATCTCTCAGTTTTTTCCTTCTCATATCGGTGCTCTTGCTGCCCTATTGTTTGCAAACGCATGAAATAGTGTAGTTTGAGCCAGTGTAAGGTTGTCAAACGCTATATTTTGCAAACGGTGGGTCGTGGCACCAAACCGAATGTGCACACATGTAGGGATGGTATTTCTAAAAATTAAGGAGGTTTTGTTTTGGTGTGTGAAAATGTCGTTGCTTTCGGGATACTTCGTTCGGGCGTAGTCCCTTAAGAGCCATGAGACCAAAAAATCATTCAACTTCGACGGGTGACTACACGGACTTCGTGGCACCTAGAGATGTCTCGTCTAATCCTACACCTCTACGTAGGGACCCTCTACAATAGCCTGTCTCAGTTTTTTCCTTCTCCAATCGGTGCTCTCGTTGCCCTATTGTTTGTAAATGCACGAAATAGTGCAGTTTGAGCCAGTGTAAGGCTGTCAAATGCTATATTTTGCAAACGGTGGGTCATGGCACCAAACCGACTGTGCACACATGTAGGGATGGTCTTGTAAACACTTGGGGAGGCATCATTTTTGTTCTCTAAGCTCCAGGTGCTTCTGGGATACCTCTCTTCGGAGCCAAGAACCCCCTCCACAGGTACATAAATCGTTGTTAATTGCTTCTCTTTTCTTGTAAAACAATGAAAGCTTCTCTTAGCTTCGAGAATTTACAATTCTCTACTAATAGTGCCAACCACGTGAAGGTGGAAGCTTTTCTAGCACCACTAACCTTCACATAAAAGTCTTAGTCAAAGAAATTTAAGTTTCAAATCAAAACCATAATAGATATATACAAAATACACAAATTTAATAAAATATATGAACTTAAATTTATCTAACTAAAAAATTTATATATACCAAAGAAATTATATATACCAGACATGAGCATTGTAAATTCATTCCAATGAACCATCAGGATCAGATCTACTCTGAATAGCAGACATGATTGCTTCATGATCTGACTCTCGAACCTTCCAAAGAATCTTGTTATTAGGCCTTCCTCGATATCTATACAGCTGAATATTTGTCACTAGAACTAGATGCGAATATAAGAGTATTTTCCTGTGTGTCTCAAAGTCTTCAAACACCCAAACAGAGGATTTTTTTAATGGATACCGTCGAAGCCAAGTTCCAGTAACTACCACTGACCCTGTAGGGTACTCAATATCTTCACCATCTATAACAGGAGAAGTCAACTTCTTTCTTTCCTCGATGCAACGACATAAGAAATAGTTTGTTCCTTCTTCATTGTCTTCTGTCGCAATAACTGCAAACACATGTCCTACAAAAAAATAAAGGTTTCAACTCAAATTTAAATTATACATATTAAAATTTCAATGGACATAACTCAATACAAAAATTGTAAATAACCATAAATACCTTGTCACACCAAAATCAAAATTTTCAAAGTCCTTGGATGTTGCAACTTCATCTGCAGAAACAAGTCATAATGCTTGTGGAGGTTGATAACTAGGAAGTAGAGTTAGAGGCCTACAAATCCATCCATCCACCCATTCTTGTGAATCACACTCAGCAGTGAAAAATTCGATACAAGATGCACAAAAACATGTCAAATTTCTTGTCCATGTGGCCCACAAAGTAGCGTCTGAGCTACAAAATGAGTGCATATCACTGGACCTAGTGAGTGTCATACAATCCTCGTAGTTAGCAATTTGTTTGTTCCTCTATCAACCAAAAATATCTATGAACTGTGGAATTTTCTTGAGAACCTCAGGCCATGTTGTCAATACACCATTCCACTATGCTCTTTGCATCTTTCAATTTAGCACCATCTTTGTACTTCAACTCTTCTCTTGCAAGAGCTCTTTTCACACATGCCCCTGCACTGTCATGCTCTCCTTTTCCATGTCCAGCCTCAGTGAAACTCCAAATATGTTGCACACCCATCTTGACGTGCATCCTGCTCATCCAATAAAACATTCATGCATTCTTAAACTGAGACGTGTAATTATCTGACCATATATAATGTTGTTTGAAGTGGATGTCCCTATCAGACAAGTTTCCATAAAATAACTAGAAACACCCTTGCACAAATTCAGTAGAATGAGTACGATCATCACTGATATAAAAGTGGTACTCTCTTAAAAAAATTCGATCATTCTCTGTACTTTCAGGAGAATGTATAAATGCTATATGCACAAAAATGACAACTTGTACTGAGTTGTAATATTGCGATTGAACCTCCATTTGTGGTTGCAATGTGTAATTCTCTGCAAAATCAACCACTGAAACAATAGTACCAATAGGAAATGTGTCCTTGCATATCTTGAACTATTCATCCAACCATCGAGCTCTGTGTGTATGCCTAGCATACTCATAAACAATTTCATCCTTAAATTTTCTCATAAATTGAAAAACAGGCATATGTTCTGTAACTAGCTCACACCGTTTAGACTCTTTTCCATCTTTCAACTGGTATGCAACTGATTTATATTTATCAAACTCAACTAAATTATGTCCTATTGCACCTTCAATTTTCTCATGGATGTAACTTTCCAATTTAGGTAATCCACCGCATGTACCACAACTTCCATCTAAACAATCCTGACTATAAAAAATTGTCCAACTTCTTTTTCACAAAATATCGTAGGAATGAAATCCCTAGAAGATATTGGTGGAACTTGAACACCACATTCTGATAACATAGTTTCAGAATGAAAATTAGAATGAATACATAAAAATTTAGCATAATGCATCGCAAATTCAACATGTTGCCTACAACAACAAGTGGTGTGAGCGTGGTTGATTTTCACATAGAATGGTTTCAACATTTCAAAAAAATGTTGACTAATTTTAATTTCCAGATGCTCTTGTTCAAACTTACGAAAAAATTGAGTTTGAGTCATATCTAAGAAATGCTTTGGATGTGGTTCACGATTAGTAGAACCAACTCTCCATTTTACAACATCTCTTGTATTAGGTGAAACTCTAGTGTTATCATGCCAAAATTGAATAACAACTTCTCTTATAGCATCAAAATTATCTTTGTCCTTACACGGTGCTCTAGCAGAAAATGCCCAAAAATCAGTGTTATTGAGTGATTGAAGGATATTACGTCTTTCAATTGCTTTCATTAGAGTTTTTTGATTAACTTGCAACATTCGACTTGTTTGCATAATCAAACGTTATTTTTTATTGATTCACTTACAACACTAGTAGCAAGTACATGACACACAATATTACTATCCCTAGTGTGTCTCTTGACACCAACAATGTGATATGCATCATGAAGGTTTTCAACAATTGTAGAGGTTTGACCACGTATATTAGATGTTGTCAATCCTAAGGTGTTTAATGTAGGTCTCATTTTAATCAATTTCATCAAACTAACCAACAACTGACATCTTTGGGAAACATTTGAAATTTCAAAATGATTATGCCAAATTTCAGTGGCTTTTCTTCTGATTTTCCATTCAGAAAGTTTTTCAGACATTGGTTTCAAAATGTTTTCATCAATTTCAATAAAATAATTAGGTTTCTTACGGAAAATCCTAGGAGGTGTTTTTGTCAAATTTTGCTTGTCTACAATTTCAACCTGAATTTCCTTATTCACATTTTCATTGTCTCCTTCAATTTCAACATTTGCTACATCACGAGTATTTAATTCTTCTTCAACATTGACAGTAAAAACATCTTCATCACGAGTATTTAATTCAACTTCAACATTGACAGTAGAAACATTACTTGGTTCCTCATTGCTTACAATAGTAGGGGTTGAAGATGAACCTCTTCTTGATTCACGAAGATTCCGCATTCGCTCAACATTTTGAAATCTATTTGCCTCTAATTCATTTGGTGTTTTTTTACTTAATGACTTCCTTTTTTGACTTCGTTTCTTGTCTCCCATGATGTTTTGCTTCCAGTGATAAGAAAAACGTGTAGAAAATGACAGAATTTCACAGTAATTCATACAGTAAAGTCAAATAGTAAAAATCACATGGTAATTAGAACATTGGGATGTGTGTAAATATGATTTAAGAACCGCGATTGCACTTTATAAAGCGTGATCACGGTTCTTGTTATAAAAACCATGATTGGGGTTTATAAACCACGATTGCGGTTCTATCTGTATCATCAAATCTGACCCTAAGGCTCAGGAAATCTTTGTTTTTCCCCAACCAAAGCTATGGAAGGTCATTATGGCAGTGTAAAAGGTCAAAAAACTTCAAATTTTCTCTTCTACAGACTTGAACCATGCTGAAAAACTGAAAAACATTTCACAAAAATGGTGCCATCGCATAGGGGAGACTGTTAGCTTCGTAGAAATATTGATTTTAAAGTGAATAGAATAAGATAAATATCATTTTATAATTTTTTACTAACAATAGGTCTTTAAGACATTTTTTCCCATGAATGTTCATGTCTACGTTTAAGACTGCAACTTTTGTTTCACTTATCAAAATGTGATAAAACTTATACCATCCCAAGCATGGAGAAATTCTATACACGTTAAAAAATATATATTTGATTTCGATATTTTTTGATATAGTTATGGCGGGCAAACGGAAAGCGCTCCATTTTCTAAATCTTTTCAGACCACTTTCACGGAAAAAATCATAAAAAAAAATATTGCTCGAAAAAATACAAAATAAAATCCATCCCAAGATAGACAACTACATCTAACTTTTCACCAAATGAAAAAAAAATAAACAAGATTTGGTCATCCAAATCACGGGCAAACGGACTACAATCTTATAGGTTTTTTTTTTAAAAAAAACCAAGTCATATAATTTTAAGTGTTTAATATAGCTAAACTTGTCCATTTTTTAAAAAAATTAGTAGTTTAGAAACTAGATTCTGGATGCTACGATTCATATTTATATAAATTTTTCTAATTTTGAGTGCACGTATTGCTAATAATCCCTACAAGTTGAGATTTTACTATTTTTTGCAATATGACATCCACTTATGACCCCTTTTTTGTCCACCAACTTGCTGCACTAGAAATATGACATCAACCACAATCAATTCCATTTGAGAGGGAAACCTAGGAATGGGAAAGCCAAGAAAATAGGTCAAATTGGCATGCAAAGAATTTGGAGTGCCGAGGGAGATAATGAAAAAAATGTGAGCATGCTAGAAGGTGCAAGAGTGAACATAAGGAGATAAAAAGGTGATATCTTAAGGATGTTGTAAAAGGTGACTACAAGGAATGCAAGAGATAACTGTAAAGGGGTGTGGCCACATGCAAAATATGTGATATATTTGGACTACACATCAAAGTTTTATGATAAGAACAATTTATAACTAACTTGATGTAAGTCGAAGGATTTATGTAACCATATCTGATTACTCCCCTCTTTAGAAAGGATTCATGTAACAATATCCCTATACACATTAATCTAGGAAGCTAATGCACCAATGATGATTGCGAAGAACAAAATTCAGTAAGGTGAAAAATTATGTCTATATAGCTTCTCGCATGGTGATTTGTAAGAATAGATTTACATGGCCTAACCTCTATGGTCCATTGATAATGATAAATCAAACTATGTGTGCACATTGAATTAGTTCTCATATGGCTTGGAGCATGATCCTCAAGCTTGGTATGAAAAAATTGACATATTTCTTATCATTTATGGCTTCACATGGTGTGTTTGTGACCTTACATTCTACACTAGGAAAGTAGACAAAAATATTCTCATTTTGGTCCTCTATGTTGATAGCTTAATCATTACAAGAGCTTCTACACAACATATTCATAATTTGAAAGCATGCTTGAAGAATTCTATTGAGATGAAAGATTTGGATCTTCTACATTTTTTACTAGTCTTGAGATTTCACAGTTTGACAAAGGTATTTTCATCCCTTACTCTAAATATGTTAAATATTTTTTGTTCCTCTTCAACACATAAAAAGCAAGTCCTCACCAACTCCTTTTCAATTGGGGGTCAAACTTTCTCCCAATTTCTCTACTCTAGTTAATGGGATACTTTATAGATATTTGGTTGGAAGCATACTCTGCTTGATTCATACATGTCATGATATTTATTTTTTTATGAATCTTATATCACACTATTGTTAGGATCCCCATGAAATACTTGACACTCTATAAAAAAAATCCTACAATATCTTCATAATACTAATAATTATGAGATTAAGTACAAGTTAGGAGGAACATCCTTAATTTATTGTTACACTTTAGGGGGAAATTAGAAAATAATCATACTCATTCAGAAACAATTTTTTAAGGATATTTAAATAGTGATTGGGAAGGATATCCATATGATTACAAGTCATCCACTATATATATATCTATCATATTGGTGTAGGTCCCATGTGTATACACCTTATTTTTTATGTTTTCCAACTATTTCTCTTCTATAAGGGATGCTAATGCAGTTTCCTCTTAAACAGGTGCCTCAAAGGGGTTTCCAAGATTATGGTGGTGATCGGATTTGGTCATGTGGGTAAAACCACAAATATTTGAGATATGTTGCTTTCATGTCAGATTTCCCTGACCCTTACCTCATTTCTTCCCTTTGTTCACACACTACACCCTTCATGTCAACTTGTCTCATTATACACACTTATTCATGCTTATTGCGTGTTTTTTATCTCTACTTTCAGCCACCCAAGACCTTTATCATTTCATCCATTATCTCTTGGATTCCACCTCACATGTTTTTCAACCTTTTAACTTTAGGGTTCCCTCAAGGCTGATGCCATCGCCTATGGGTGATGGTGTCAAGTTTGGTTTTCCTCCATCCATGAGTGATGGCATCAGGTATATAAGCCCCACCACCCTTTTTTCATTTTCACCAATTCATCATCTATTTATCATACATAAAGGAACTTATTTCTCATACGTTTTTTACTTATTGGACTCTAGGATTTAGAGCTTATCCCATTTACTTTTGGGTAACCATATGAAGTTAAGACTAGAGGTCTTCTGGATGATATTTCCCTTTCTCCACCATATCTATTATCTCTCGGTGTTGTTGAATATGAAGAGGATTATGCATCAATAGGAACACACACACACACATGCACCCCTTAGTATTTTATCTTGCACTTGAATGTTATTGATTGGCCATTCATTGCTATAGACTAGAGTAGATGTATTTTTTATTTGATCTATTGCATTGCCTTATTATATTACGCCCCTTGCATTGTCTTAATATTTTTTCTTGATGTTGTTGTCTTTGAAGAGGATTATGCATCAACAATCATACAAGCACACAATAGGTAAGTATTTCTAACCCTTCTTAGTATTTTATCTTGCACTTATATGTTGTTGATTGGCCATTCATTGCTATAGACTAGAGTAGATGTATTTTTTCTTTGATCTATTGCATTGTATTATTATATTACGCTCCTTGGATTTATCCATTTCTTGATTTATCTATATTATGAATCCTAGTATGATACCTATATTTATCTTACGCATAGGCCTTGGAAACTTATAACTATCCTAGGGTTAGGGTCACTATCCTCTAGAATTACAACAATAGTGTTCTTTGAGAACCTTTGGTATCTACATTGTTTGGAAGGACTTATATTTGATCCCAAAATTTGATAACCCATTCGAGAACCTATATTTTTCTATCATACAATCTAGTGAACCTGACATAAATATTATTATACCCTAAATTTGGTTAGATCTTCTTTTCTGTTTTATTTTTCCTACTTTTTTTGAGCAATTGACCATTTTACAAAACACCATTTTTTGTTCAATCTTCTTTGTACATTTTAATCTCTATTCTGACACCATTGAAATCTATGTGTATATTTTCATGGACGATTCAATTTGATCATACCTCTCTCAAACTCCCCTCCTTTCTGTCACTATTGGCCTTTATGACTTCTTGCATGACCAATATTTTTAGGCGCTGAGGAAATTTTTTTTGCCCTTCCTATGGATCTACTATTTGATTCTTAATCATGTCTTCTCTTATGATATTTTTATCTATTTTGAATCCCTTTAAGTCCCTTACGGGATGCTCTTTCATTCCCTCATATCCACTTAGAAACCTCAATCATTTTTTTCTTATTCTCCTTCACATAATGATACCATCAACCCCTATACCATACCATGGTTAATCCTTCATGGATCTCTCCCTATCATGCCCAATGCCATCAGTTCCTTTGTACCAATATGAATGATCCTATGATAAAATGACATTATATATGAATGAAATGTGGTAGAAATCACAATAGTTTATTCCACGAAGGATGTTAAGAATTTGAACAATAACAAATACTACACACCCAATAAAGAATGTGAATTAATTAGAGTTTCTCAAGGCAGAGGTCCTATGAAAGAGAAAATCCTAAAACCTCATTTAAAACCCATCGATCACAATAATCCTTCTACAACTAGAGCCACCCTTGACGAGTCACCAAAACACATTTATAAAAAAATAATACTAAGTCCTCTTCCTCTATTGGCCCTAATCACCACTTGATCCTAATCTTGTGATTATAAAGTAAATGGATCAAATGTACATTATGCAATCCTCCACTACTTCTAGCATGTTCCAAATGTAAAATCAAATTCCAAAAAAGACTTGTCAACCAACACAATTTCTTCTAGGTCCTAATCAGGTTTCAACGCCTCCTTTTCCTTTAGACACTAACATGGATCTCATCCCTCCTCCAATTCACAATAGGGTTATTAAATCATTACAAAATGAACCCCTAACACCTTACATATATTCTATTCACATAGGGGAAGTCTCTCCTACCATTTATATTTAGAAATTCAAAAACATCTATAAAGAGTGGATCTAAACCAATACCTATGCCACCACTAAACTCTCGCAAATGACCTTTGTAGGAGATGATTTAGAATGGAATAATCAACTTACTTTATATTATATTAATGATTCATAAACTTTGGTCCAATCCTTAATGAAGGAATTTCAGAAACATGATATCCTAGAAAGTACATTCCAAAAGTTCATCAATCTTAAAAAATCCCCCAACGAATTGGTCAATGATTTCATCAAGCAATGGAAGATTATTTGAAATTAAGTAGACCCAGAACTTGATAATCAAATTTGTGCCAATCAATCCTCAAGGATCTTGTTTAGGATCACCAATAAAAATCCCAATCCTCTTCTCCCAAAAAAATGGAAGAGGCTCTTGAACAATCCAAATGGAAGGATTACGTTATGAGAGAATTTAAAGAAATATCTAAATCTTAAAACAACCTTAAATCAGTTTTTTAATTCCATTCATCATCAAGACATTTCTAAAGGAAAATCTATAACACATTACTCTTCAAACAAAAATAATCAAAGTATTATTTCTCGTAACCCACACCACTTGCCTTTATCCCATGAAATTTATTACAATTTTTTCCTACCCCTCACATCTTCCCTCCAACTAAATAAATGTTAAATTCCTTCATCCCTGATATTTTTTATTGACGGCATGCCACTATCAGTCACTCCCATGATTATTAGAGGGATATTAAAAATGATGCCTTTGATTTCTTTCTTGGAACTCATTTTAACACCAATAATATCGTTTAAGAATGTTATGAGAAGTATCTTTCCCTTTTACAAACTCATAAGGACCATTAGTCTAGGCCTAGTAGTAATGATGATCCCATAAACTACTTTATATGAAATTTGGAAGGATCCTATGATCACAATTACCTTAATTCCCTATATGTCAATGTAGTTGAAGTCAACTATCGATGTAAGCCTGAAAAAATATCCCACTCATAAAAATAAAAATCCTTCCCCTAATGACCAAAAAATCGGTGATACCTCTTATAAAAGACCTAATTATGAGTCTTGTTCCTTAGTTGAGCCTCATACCAAATATACAACAAACATTCCCTCTACGGATTCAATTATTTTGCCTTTAGATAATGTTCCTCAATCTTACAAGTCTCATTTGGCCATGGATCCCTCTTCTACTTCTCATCTCCCTAGATATTACTGTGACACTTATTCTAGGCTACAACAGAACTTCATACATGAACTTAATATAGACAAAAAATCATGAACATACTACTATTTTACTATGCCATCAAGTATGTTGTTATATGCATGGATCTTAAGCAAGAAAATTATTCATTGGTGACATGAGCATTTTTCCATACACTTGTTTTGATTGTTTCCATTGGCTTGTTCTCTCACATTTATCATTTTTGTACCTATTTTTGGTCAGGTCACAGAGATCCCTATGCATCTGTCTTTTCTTCACATATGCCATACTTTATCCCATGATACCAATGCCCACTCTGAACACTAGCGCCCAAGCTCTCCTATCCATTCTGGGGGCTTCGGTCTCGTTGTTATTTTTAATTATTTTGATATTTGTGGTCGGGATTTTTAGTTTTCTTATCCTTATCTTGAGCTCATAGTTAGCATTTTGTGTCACTAGTGTTAAAATTCAAACAAGAGATCCATATATATACACAATATACACTCTATTATTTTGGATGGAAATTCTAAGGGGAAATCAAATCTATATACTATGAATATCATCAAAGGGGACTACATTTTTGGGTTGCATACACTGCATAGGAAGGGGAAGTGGTCAATTCCATACCACACATTTTTGCATCTTATCTAGCTATATCCCATTATCTTGGTGTCATTGGTGCAAGGGAAACCTAAGGACACTATTTCACACATAAGCAAAAAGAACTACATGGATTATGGAATGTAGTGCAACACTCGGTCATAAGTTCACTCATTGGGTGACCACCGAGATCAATTCGACTTCACATATTTCATATTTCATTCTAATTTGATGTTTTTGTGAGCTTGTGTAGGTAGTTATGGATTTTTTTGTAGGTTATAGGCACCCTTGGTGATCAAAGAGAGAATATCAGGTGACAGACAAGAAATGGCAGTAAAACCCTAATGAAACAAAAGAAAGTAGATTATGAACTTCTACATAGTCACCAATGCCTAAGAACAATCACTAGCGCCTAGATGCCCTTGTCCAACACCAGTCACCCGTGTCCAACATCATTCTTAGGTTCCAAATTTTACAGAGAGTAGTTATGAAAATGTTTCAATCCTATTCAACACTTTACACTTCCCAGATCAGTTCTAGATTGTGCAGGATTCAACTAAGTCATTTACCTCTCCTATTTACTTATAGTTTTACATTGCTCAAGTTCTTAACATCTATATCTTTACCATATTTTACCATATTAGTTACTCTACAATTAGATTTAATTCAATTTTTATTAAATCATTTGGTGAACCCGCTCTTCTTCAAACTTCTTTCCTTAGGATCCAAAAAACCCTCATGGTTAAAAAGAGGTCCTCATCTCCCAAGCATAATATGGTCGATATGTGTATGCAACCTGTTATTGATGATACTACTCCAAAATATGAATTTTGTGACCTCTACCGTAACCCTCAATGTGATTCTTTCATTCTTGAAAAACTTCTCGCTTTCCAAAACACTCTTCCTATGGGCCATGACACTCCTAACATTTACATAGTCTCCCCTGACAAAATATTTTCTTCATGTTCTCCATCATCTTTCGTAGTAACCCATGTTGCTACACCTTCTCCTCCTCTTATTATAGCACATGATAATATTACTATAGATTATTTTTTGGATCATGTTCTTGCTTGTGACAATATGGATACTAATAATTCTACTTCTAATGCTAAAAATGTAAATGTGCATGAAGTTGTTTCTATTAATAGTCAAGATGAATGTAAAGCTACATCTCTTACTATTTATACTTTGAAAATGTTTCCAACGATTGCAATGATAAATATGATAATAATACTCCTACGAATTCTTTGTATGCTGATGATAGTCTTGGTGAAATAATTTCTTGTGAAAATATGATTCATAGTGATGTCGATTATGCTTCTGATCATGAACATGTTAGTGATGATATTGATTCTATTAAGATTGATGAATGTGAATTTACTACTCCTCTTTCTTCTATTTATAAATTTTTTACTCATGATGATTCTACTCCTACCACTAGTACACCTCTCATTGTATCTCCCGAGTCTACATCTAGCACTCTGATTACCTAAAATTGAACTAAACTATGGGAAATATAACAAACTAGTTAATCCAATATAGGAGGAATAAAATGATGTAAACTATGCTAAGATAATATGGATTATTTGTAAATAATTATACTAAATAAAATAAAACCCTAAATATGAAAATAAGTGAAAGGCAAGGACTTTGCTAATTGCCGAAGATTGTCACAAGTTTGACTGTAGATTATGGAGGTAGAAATGATTATTCAGGGGTCCCGCAAAGGTCAGATATGGGATCTATAAATAGACTTCAACACCTAGGAAGGTACTGGGGCACCTCAGGGCACCCTAGTCTACCGAATAGGTGCCTTGTTCTCTGCAAATGCTTAGAATATGGTTTTAGAAGTATTGTAAGATGCCCTGAAATTATCTCTGTTTGTCACACTGGATTTTCCAAACTACGTCGAGGTATGTGAAATAATGCAAGATGAAGGAATGGAGATATCAAAAACCTAAAAATAAAATAAGACTTCCTCAACATAAAAGATGAACTGGGTCAAACCTCAGCTAAATAGTGGGCTTACTAACTAGTATTTCACTACATTTTAGACCCAAATGTAGTTTTGGTGTGTGTGTGCATGTCATGCCCTAGGTGCTCTTGTGCCAGTCACACTTTGTGAAGTAGCGAGAAATAATAACTATAGAAAATGTAATAGCATGTGTGCATGAAATAGAATAGAATCCCTCCCCCTATGTTGTGTGTGTTGATGCAGATCTCCTAGCCTTGATGCATGACACTATGTGGATGCAAGTGATGCAATGGATGCAACTCTAGATGGAGTGATAGTAGTATGTGACGCTAGGACCCTCATTATGGTCTCATAACTTTATATTTATAGGGTTCTCTTGCTCTAATTTTGTAATTAACCCCGACATGGCCGACTAGGAAAAAGATAAGGATGAAAAATGGCTAGAAAGAGCCCAAAAAGAGGCAGGAAAGAAGAACATGGATCGAGGAGCCCTAGGTGGGACTAGGGTGCCCTAGTATAGGCCTAGGCACCCCCGTTTAGGCTAAAATGATGGGACCCCAGTAAAAATAGGAGGGAAAGAAGAACATAGATCAGGTGCCCTAGGTGGGAACAGGGCACCTTGGAGCGCCCTAGTACATGCATGGGTGCCCCTGTTTAGGCTAAAATGATGGGACAATTATGAAATAGGTGGGAATGCATAGGAAAATACATGGGAATGATGAAATAAAAGGTAAAAATAAGATGGCCAAAAGGTGGGATTAATTAGTACTTTCTTCACTTGAGAACCCTCTAAATAGTAGTATAAGACCAGGCTAAATAATGCCTAAAGTGCATGATTTTGTGTCTACATTTTTCCCCACTTTATGTTGGTGAGCGGAACACTCAGTAACATAAAGTAGATAGAGATGTGTACCTGATATCCATGTAGAGTGTAGTAAGAGACGTGCCGATGGACTAGACTCAAGCGTGGAATGAAAAAAAGAAAAATGTGGAGGAGCATGGATTCTAAAGATGAAAAATGTGCATAAAAAGTGATGAGAGTGAACCTAGGGTGGAACACGTGTGTAGTTATTGCGGTGTGTAGTGTACCTGCATGGTTAGTAAAGGAAAGTGTCTTTGTTGCCTGTGTTTGTTGTTGTCATTTTCATCATCATCATTTGTTTTTTTCCCCCAATTTGACTACTTTTTTCTCATACAACAGACCTGCAAGGAGAAAATGATCAAGTAGTCAAATATATATGTATGTAAAAATGTTGTGTAAAATACGCATGTGTATAGAAATGTGTAAAGTACACAAATGTAAAATACACGAAAAGAAAAGTGTAAATGGAACATGTGCACCTGATCCATGTTGAGAGAAAGGGTGTAGAAGGATATCCTATACTGTCATGAGTTTTTTGGGTGATCTCACTCCCACCCTGGCTGAAGAAGTTAAAGGAGGAAATACTCTGTGTCCTCCAACCTTTAACCACTTCTTCTAAATGTGTGAAGAGATATCTGTATACTGTCCTAGTTTTTTGGGTGATCCGATGCCACTGATGAAGTAGTGTAGAGAGGCACACCCACTGTAACCTCCAAGCCTGTAACTACTCCCCAAAAATACTAAAGGACACCATGTCCTGTAAATGCCGCTGTGTATGAAGTTCATATACTGGTTTGAACTCAATCGTTGTATGTAAACCCACAATTCCAAGGGTGGAAAGTGCACTGTACTAAACCGATGTAAATATGCTATGTTAGTAGGTAAAACTCTCAATGATGCCCCCCCCTCTTTGGGGGCACATGCAATGTCCATGAAAGGAAAATGTGTCCCCAAAAGAGGACCTACCACACTCTGACCTGTAGAAATCTTCCTTGTAGGGAGGAAAGGGAAAGTACTTGGTAGAAACCAAGGCACACAAAAGGGGATGGCTAGCCAAAACAAGTGTTAGTTTGAAAACACATGCATGTAATAAGACAAGTGTAAAATACGTAGACAATGTAGTAACTACCAAGCAAAGTAGTGTAAACATGCAAGAAAACAAGTAGACCACACAAAGCAGGTTGCAAACATGGGACATCACTCACGATGTCACAAGACATGCAAGGCCATCATGGCCACAAACAACAAACAAGTGTGCACACAAGCAAAGGGAAAATCCACATACAATGGAAAATAAAGGAGCCAAGTAGAAACAAACAAACAAGGAGTCATGGAGACATATAATCCTGCAAAACAAGTGTTGCACATGGAACACCCATTAGCATGTTAGAGAAATAACCAATATGTCAAAACGTGTATGAGCAAGTAATATAAGATGCTAAGTACAAAATGAAACAATAACACCTAGATAAGATGAATGTGGATGCCCCCAATGACCAGTATAGGAAGGGTAGAAGGCGAGCATCCATGCCATGTGTAAAATTCATGTATCTGTGATCACACTAAACAAATTGTGAATGCACATGTGTGTATGATATAGATAATGACATATAAGAAATCAGTCTAACATGTGTAGTAAAGTGATCATGCAAAACACTAGTAAACAAGAGTAAATGCCCCCAAGACAATGCAGTATGTTGTGGATGGATGGAATGGAAATGCAATATGGAATGGTAAGAGTAGCATTCCCCCCGAGTGGATGGAAGTGTATGCAATGAGGTTCATTTTGTTTTCCCCCTCAGTAGTCAAGAATGAACTGTAAATGAGAGTGCGTCATCAGGAAATGGTCGAGTAGTGTTGGTTTTTTCTAGCATGCTGTGATGAGTGTGTATATGTAATGGTGATGAGATGTGACATGTGGAGAGATGTGCGTGAACCCTATAGCTGAAGCGTATATCACGACTTGTTGAATGGATGAGTGATGATTTATCCCTAAGCATATATCACTATAAGATGATGAATGGAAATAGGTAATGATTTAGCCTAAAGCACATATCACTACAAGATGAAAGGAGGGAGTGGTGATGTAACTTAAGGTGTATACCACTACAAAATGATAGAATGGGTGATGATTTAACCTAAGTTTTATGTCACTATGAGAGGAATAATAAGGGAGTGGTGATGTAACCTAAGGTGTATACCACTACAAGATGATAATATAGGTGACAACTTGACCTAAGGTGTATGTCACTAACACCGTAAATGTCACATGGTGAGTGTAAGGTCCATTTGATTGGTAAACCCTCGACAGTCGAGTATGGACTAAGGAACTAAAGTGCATCATAGGGTGGTGATGAGCAACATAGAGAAACAATGTAGTATAAATGACCAAGTGATGAATAGGTGTATGTAAATGCATAGTGTGGGAATATGAATATAGGATATGTAGTGTGTGTAGAATATGTAATGTGTAAAATTCAATGATAGGTGTAGATAGAAATAGAATGTAGTAAGTGATAAAATGTAAAGCTAGACCCATATATAATGTAACCTAGCATAATATGTAGAATATAAATGTGCATAATGCATAGGATGATGGTAGATATGTATGTAATAGGTTATAGGTATGGATAGAAATAATTTATAGTGGTGTAAAGGGTATATAATGACTAGTAAAATGTAGAATGTAGGGATGAAATGTAAAACTAGACTCATAGGTAATGATGACTAGTATAGTATATAAAAATGTATGATATGACAATGTGTAATGTATAATGTGACTAAGTGCATAAATACCATCATAGATGTAATGCGTAGATGAGGACTATCATAATGTAGAAATAGAGGTAGAATGAATGGTGTACATGCGCAATGTAGGATGAAATGTAATGTGTAGTGCCTATGATGTGGTGTGTGGGGTTCAGTGTAATGGTAATCCCTCAATAGTCAAGTGTGAACCAAGCACAAGAGTGCATCATCGAGGTAATGACCATGCTATGATGTGGGATATGATATGATTATAAGAAAGAAGGATGACAGATGAGGATGTGTGGATGTTAGGATGAGGGTGAGATGTCATGCCCCCCCAAGTGAGCATGAATGAAATAACCAATGAGGATGAAGGAAGTAGGTCCCTCTACTAATGTCTGTGATGATGAAAGCATAGGACCATGCTTGAGTAATGGTGGTATGGTAGATAAACACTGGGTGGGGAATGAATTCTGATACACATGCGATGGATGGATATGTAGACAAATATCATGGCTAGTAAAGTGTTTGGTGATGGAGATTGAGGAAATGTATGTGCAAAGGGGAGGACGATCTATGTGGAATAAAGTGAGGTGGTGATTGACGTTGGGATGCAATGGTAGTCCAAGGAATAGGCATATGCAGTGTGTAGGACTAATGGAGTGAAGTAGTCGTGTAGAGGACAATTTAGTAGGTGAAATAGGAGTAAAGTGTATTTTAGGCAACACCATAGGTGATGTGCAGGAGAGAGTAGAGGATGTACAGCGTTGACTGGACTAGAGGGTGGACGATAATGGAGGTGAAGGAGGGACACCATTAATGGAAATAACTTGATTTTTGTAAACAAATTTAAGGCACAAGTGGTTCATAAAAATAATAGATTGCGATTAAGACTCCAATTAAGACCAAGAAGCAGGTCACATCCCTTGACTACTCGACCAACAAGGAAAGGGATA
Organism: Taxus chinensis; assembly: GCA_019776745.2. NCBI lineage: Eukaryota > Viridiplantae > Streptophyta > Pinopsida > Cupressales > Taxaceae > Taxus > Taxus chinensis. Next base: position 259,730,208 of record CM034157.1, on the reverse strand, counting down.
AGAAGAGTGAGGGGAAATGTGACATGTAACCTAGTGATACCATAAAGTATTTTGAACGGATAGTCAATTTGTGATGGAGGATAACCGATAGACCATAAGAGGGACATGGAACATGCACTAATGGGCCAAGATGGATCAACCTTAGTGTTGTTGAGGATTTTCAAGTTGATAGATGCATGTATGTGCAAATGAGTAGAGGTAAATGTAGTGTGGTAATCAATGTTACAAAAAGAGATGATGGGTGACGCAACTTTGGTGTTAGCAATTAGGAAATCAAGCGCTCCTGAATCTAGAGGTGAGGGTGCATGATATGTATGATTAGTGGAAGAATCCATGGTATTTTTATCACGTTGTTGGGAGTCATTATTAAAAATTTTGAGTTTACGCTTGTTCTTAGTGGGAATAGAGCTAGTAGATTCTAGAAATTCAAGTTGATCATTGTCAATTAGGTCTTGGATAATTGTTCAGAGTTTTAGGCATCGATTTGTAGAATGTCCCACACAATGATGATAATCACAATGGAATTTTTCATTATAGTTTCATCCTTTGGGTTGTGATGGGTCTAACTTGAGTGGTGGAGGAAGGGTAATGAGGTTGCTATCGAGGAGTTTCTTTAATATAAGATGTGGTGCCATGGGAAGGTTGCTAAACATTTGCCTAGGCTGTTGGGACTGAACTTCCTTAGACAGGGTAATTGTGTTAATGGTGAGTTTAGTGTCAGTTGGCTTAGATGTAGATGGCTTGAATGGTGTCTTGTTTTGAAAATGAGTGGAGGATGAAGGTTTCTCCTGATACTTAAGCTTTTTGATGGATAAAAGTTTAGATTCACGTAGCTTAAGAGTATGACAAAGTTGATCAAAAGAAGAAAAGGCCTCAAAGAGAACACTTTCTTGGAGAGGTGGTAAAAGGCTCTAGATAAACATATCTTGTAGCTTAGAATTGGCAAGTACATTGGTCATTTTAGTGAGATTATTCTTATATCATAAAACATAGTTAACAAACTGTTCGTTGGATCTCTATTTAAGTTGTGCTAGTTAGGCATAAGACATCTTAAAACCTATGCTGATGGAGAAATGTGTAAGGAAAGTATCGACTAGATGGGTGAATGAAGTAACTAAATGGACATATAAATCATAGAACCAATGCATGGCATAGTCATGGAGACTACGAGGAAATATTTTAGCTAAGAGAGTATGATCGTCAGTAAAATCTAGGCAAGCAACATGAAAGGCCCGAAGATGCTCCTGCGGGTCACCATGCCCATTGAAAATGGGCAGCTTAGGGGTAACAAAATTGGAAGGAAGGGGATAAGTAGAGATGGTAGGTGCAAATGGAGTATGTAATAACAAGGTAGAATCTAAAGATGGAGATGTAGTAGCCTGTTGCAACTTACGAATTTGAGCCTGGAGATCATGATACAGAGAGGTTAAATCTTGATTGCCAACATAGGAGACTTTCCTTTCATGTGAAACTAAAGGAGGTGTAAAATGATTGGTAGGAGTGGGGACAAAAACCAAAATAGTAGAGATAGGTGGAAGTGTAGAAGCCGACGGTTGAGTGGCCACAACAGTGGGTAGAGCCACAAAAGAATTGAGTTCAGCCAAGTTGGTAGCTTCCTCATGAGCCACATGCAGAAGTAAATCTAGATCCTGGGGATGTGCAACAAGGTGATCATTGATGGATTTAAGGTGAGATTTAGTAAATTCCTCATGAGATTGAGCCATGGGAAAGGGAAGAAGGAAACCCTAGCAAAGTGAGAAAGACAAGTCTAGAAGCATATATGGCCGGGTTTACCAAAATGATTAACTAAAATTGAAGTAAACTATGGGAAGTATAAAAAACTAGTTAATCTAATATATGAGGACTAAAACATTGTAAACTATGCTAAAATGATATGGAATATTTGTAAATAATTATACTAAATGAAATAAAACCTTAAATGTGTAAAGTAAAAGGAAATGACTTAGCTATTGTCCAAGATTGTTACAGATTGTCGCAGGTCTGACTATAGATTATGGAAGTAGAAACGATCACTCAACGGTCGTGCAGAGGTCAGATTTGGGAGATATAAACAAACTACAACACCCAGGAAGGTACTGGGGTGCTACCTGGTGCCCTATCTACAGAATAACCGCGATTGGTTCTTAAAAACTCAGAATCTAGGTTTTGGAAGTGTCAAGATGTCTGAAATTATCTCTTTGTCTATCACACTAGATCTTGTTGTGCCTAGGTGTGTGAGATAACAAGATGAAGGAATGACCTGTAAAATTATAAAGAAGTATCAAAACCTAAAAATAAAATATGTAAAATGAATGGGTCGGACTGACCTCAGCTGCCACAATAATGGGCTTACTAAAATGAGCATTGCACTACATTTCAGACCCAAATGCAGTTCTGTGTGTGTGTGTGTGTGCATGTCGCACCCTAGTGCTCTTGTGCTAGTTGCACTTCGTGAAGTAGTGAGCAATAATAACTATAGAAAATGTAATAGCATGTGTGCATGGAATAGAATATAATCCCTTCCCCCTATGTTGTGTGTGTTGATGTAGATCTCCTAGCCTTGATGCATGGCACTATGTGGATGTAAGTGATGTAATGGATGCAACTCTAGATGGAGTGATAGTATTATGTGACTCTAGGACCCTCATTATGGTCTCATAACTTTATATTTATAGGGTTCTCTTGCTCTAATTTCGTAATTAACCCGACATGGCCTACTAGGAAAAAGATAATGATAAAAAACAAATAGAAAGATCCCAAAAAGAGGAGGGAAATAACAACATAGATTGGGCACCCTAGGTGGGACTAGGGTGCCCTGGGGTGTCCCAGTACATGCCTGGGTGCCTCTGTTTAGGATAAAATGATGGTATAGTTACAAAATAGGTGGATATGCATAGGAAAATATGTGGAAATGATGACATAAAAGGTAAAAATAATATTACTAAAATGTGAGATTAATTAGTACTTTCTTCACTTGAGAACCCTCTAAATAGTCGTATAAGACTGGGCTAAATAATGCCTAAAGTCCATGATTTTCTATCTACACAATCCCATAGAGTCTCCATGTTCTTCTCATCCTCTTCCACCTCCTTCTCCTCCTTCCACATTCACTCCTCCTTCCACATCCACTCATCCTTCCCACATTCCCATGATCACTCACAATGACAAGATCCAACCTCTCTGTATGCATCTCACTTCACCAAACATTCCTTCACATGATATTCTATCCCTCAAGAAAGTTGTTAGCACTTTGCAATATCAAGTTCATACAATCACCCTCAAAAGTAAATCCTATTATGCTTCCATTGACAATAATTCTTTTTATGACAATCATACTCCTAATAAGATTCACAATTTCACTTTCTCAAAATACTTCATCATGCCCAACTTCTCATGTTTCTATGGCATTGGCAATCCTTATTTACATATCAAGCATTATCGTTAAGCCATGTTTACTTATTCTACTCAAAGCATTTGGTCATAGCCTTGTTGATCATGCTCTCCAATGGTATACTCATTTACCTTATGGATCCATTAGTACTTATTATGATATGTAGGATGTTTTTCTTAGACAATTTATTTCTAACAATGGTCCTAAAGTCACATATCAATGCTTGCCTTCTTTTCATCAAGGAAATAATGAGCCAATTTTATATTACATCTTACGCTTAAATTATTGCATGCATCAATTATTATTTCAGCCCATTGATTTAGAAAAGAAATTTATATCTTTTTGTGGCTTAATTCCTGCATTAAAAGAAAAAATATTATATGATACTTGTGAATCTTTTACTCTCTTATACTACAAAGACATTGATTTAAAAAAATATTTAATTAAAAAACATATTATACCACCCCATTCTACTTCTTCCCCCCTTCTAGCCATTAAGATCCCTCCACGGTCCCCATCTCCACCTTCACGTAAACATCTTCCTTCCCCTCCATCACATTGGCATTCACCCAAGTCTTCTTCACATCTCACTCATGAACCATTGCAATGATCACATAATGCAAATCCACATGATGTTCTACGAACCTTACTTGGTAAGTGGCTCATCTATTTACCTTCTACTCAACTTCATCCACCTCACCACTTACAATGCCATTGTGACCATCCTTTATACTATTTCCACTACATCAATGGCCATCATGATAATGATTGCTATGACCTCCATGATCACTTACGACAATTAGAAGAAAAAATTTTCATTTCTTTACTCTCTCATTCTCATGAGCTCTCTCTCTCTCTCTCTCTCCCTCTCTCTCTCTCTCTCCTATTCCTCATAAGTGAGCTTCCACCATTGTTCACTTGTCTCCTTCACCTCCATCTAAAGTAGTCATCTGCCCATATCCTAAGGTCATTATCCATCTGCATCCTCCATCTAATCCACATATGGTCATGTCCTTGAATTCCTCACACATTGCTATAGTCCCTCATTGGCTTCCTAAGCCCCTTTCTTCTACACGTTCTCCCACCACACCTTCTATTCTTGGCTCCATTCCCTTTGACATTGAATTTGGCACTTATTCTCATACTGTTGTTGTTTCACATGCTCCATCTATGCCTTGCAGACCTTTTAATATCTGATAGATGACATCTAATTTCCATTTCATTACCTTATGAAGCACTCTCATGCTATGGTTCACACTTGATTGTTGAGGAAATACTACATCAATGAACCTCTCCTTTCATAAATCATGCGTTGTGCTTCATTTCATATATTTTCTAGCATCTCCTTTCACATGATAAAACCATTTCTTGATGACGCACTCTTTTTCTATGGTTTATTCTTGACTACTAGGGGAATTTATAATCGAACCTTGTTCTCACACTGGGGGGGAATCACTCTTTCCCCCCTCTTTATCATAATCACACATGATTATAACCATTGTTTTACATTCTATCATCATACAAATACCAATACATTGTTACTATATTATATTGTTTAAGTAATATTTATCTTTCACATTATCTATTATATTACATCACATACATCTATGTTTAGTCATCACATACTATGATCTTCATTTTCATTCAAATACAAGTCCTATTTTCATCATTAATTATCTATTTATTTCCACATCATCATGCATTTCAAATCAAAATAACCATTTTAACTATGCACATACAATCTATCACATTACACAATTACTACCATGTACACATCAAAATCACCACATTGTATACCACTGCACATCAACAACACATATGATATCAATATCCACACACACACAAATATATACCCTAAAAAATCATAAGTTCATAAATACAGTCACTGTGGGGAAAGCCCCCATTCATCACTACAACATATGCAATACATCATACATCATCCTCACTATCACTATATACACTCGCAAGAGCTCTATAACTAGAATCTTCGCCACTCACTCTATGCCACTAATATCAGTCTCTACATCTCTCAAAATAACTTCGTAATATATAAATATCAGTCGTCTACTCTAAAAATCATCCTTATAGCTCAACATATCTAGCAAAAATATCATGATCCAAGGTTCATCCTCCTACCATCTATCTAGATCACTCTGTCTCTACACGATCCTCATCATGATCACTTAATAACAATTCTACACGTGGTTGCTGTTATCAACATTGGCTTGAACAAATGGGCATACTCACCCATTAATAACATCAATTATCTCTAGCACACCACCTCTGATGAGCACATCTGGAGGCATGTTCTGCGTTAACATGTGTATCGACAAATCTACAATCAACGACCAATAGGCACCACATATAGTCATAAAAAAACACTAGTTACTACACAACTTTGCAATATCTCATAAAAAAACAACAACTACCAAATAACAATGACCAATACTTACGTTCAAATCATGTTGTTGCTACACCATCTACATCAGGGGAAGGTTCTTGCCCCTCTACTCCTCCAACTATCAGCCCACTAGCTGCACCCACCACTATTAGAAATAGTAACACCCATCAGTGTGTCACCCACCACTCATTGTAGGCCTGGGTGCACCCCACGTCATCAACATGTATAGGCTCTATAGCCACATCTACCTCATCTGGACTAGGATGCATTAGATGTGATCTAGTTGGGCCTACCCTTGCTCCTAGCTGTCTCACCTCTCTAATAACCCTTAACCATATGTATGGCTTCAGGGGCACATCTTGACCCATGCCAAATTGTCTAGCTACTCACTCACTATGAAACAACTCTATCACTCATGAGAAGCGATCCTCTAACCAAATGGTGAGTTGAATGCACTTTAGCTTCACACCATCCTCTTCCCATCCACCATAGTCTCTATATGGTTAATTTAACAAATATTGGAATTTGTAAAACCTTAATTACAAAGTCATAATGAAATGATAAACAATAAAGTGTAGATCTGACCTAATCAATAAGCTATAAAAATATAAAACCCTAAGTGCAAGAGAAGGGAGAAAGTACTTAGATGATTTTGTAATTAATCCTGGACTATGGTAAACTAAATAATAGATAAAAAGGAGGAGGAAACTGTTGCAAACAAACCCAAAAAATTGTGCGAGTTCTAGATATGCCTAGAAAGGGGTTCCTAGGAACTGTAGACTACGTATGGGCACCTGTGACTATGTAAATGGCCAAAAAGTGATTTATTCTATGTCACTTATATGTCTCTCTAACCTTCATTGTTTTTCACCTGTGTGTCACTTGGATGCCCATATAATTCACCTGTAACCTGCAAAAGAAAGATCACCTGCAAAACCCCAAAACACATCAAATCCTAAAAATAAAAATATGCAAATGGGGAGTCAGACTGACCCCAGAGGTCACCCGACAGAGTGAACTTACGATCCGGGTGCTGCACTACATTTCAGACTCCATGTAGTTCTGTGTGTGTGTGTAGAATCGTGCCCTAGGTGGCTCTTGTGCAAGATGCACTTGAATAGCACGAGCAATAGCTAGATGTAGTAATGTAAGTAGATGTGTGGATGTCAAAATGAACTTCCCCTCCTATGAAGTGTATGCAGAAGAATGTAGTCCCTTGTCCCTTGAATGAAGCTAGATGGATGCTTTGATGCTCTTGAAATGCCTTTGGATGCAACCTTAGGTGATAGTAATAGATGCTTAGAGCTTGGTCCTTTATTATGATCACATAGCTTTGTATTTATATGATTCCCTTGTTTGAATTTCGTAATTAACCACTAAAAGGCTGACCAAAAGAAAACAAGATTTCCAAAAGATAAAAGAGGCCCCAAATATGTGAGTAATATACAAAGAGGTCGGGGGCACCCAGAGGGGACGAGGGCACCTGGGCACTGGCATCCTAGTTGGGCACTGGTGTCCAAACTTAGAAAAGATGAAGTATCAAAATTCAGATTGGGCAATAGGGTTTGTAAGACCAAAAGAAACTAAGAAAGAAAGAAAGAGGCCAAAGATAGTGTCAATTAGTACTTTTCTTGCTTAGGAATCATATGAATAGTAGTATGTGATTAGGACCTAGAAATGTACCCAAGTGCATGATTTAGTGTCTACATTTTCCCCCACTTTATGTTGTTGAGTGAATATTGATAACATAAAGTAGATAAGAGATGCGTACCTGATAACCATGTAGATCGATGGCGAAAGCGTGTCGAGGAGACAAGAAAAAGTGTGGAGTGATAAAATGAAGCATGGAAGCTAGAGAAGAGGAAGTGACCCTAGGGGTGAAAGCGTATGTGTATATGTCACGGTGTACCTGTTTTCATTGTCAATTGATGTGTTCAATGATGTGACTTCTTGCTTCCCATAAGGACAGACCTGCAAAAGAGAAGAGAAAAAGAGTAGTCAAATATGTGTATATGAAAAATTTGATCCAAATATGTAAAAAGTGTGTAAAAATGTGAAAAGGAACATGTGCACCTGATCTGTGATGAGTGAAAAAGATAGAAAGGATCCTAAAATGAAAATGTTGTTTGGGAGATCTCATGAAGAATGAGTTTTTTGGGTGATCTCACTGCCAAGTGTGAGTTTTTTTGGGTGATCTCACACCACGACAGAAGAAGTGTTGGGGAGAAAGGTCTAGTGTTATTCTCCAACCTTTGACTGCTTCCCAACGATTTATACACCACTGCAGATGGTGTGATCCTACTTTGTTCAAGTTTGATCCATTTTGATCTAGTTCAATCCAACGCAAATAGAAAAAAGAGATAACATGCATGTTGATTGTTGGAGGACTGTGCCTGTTATGTGAAAATTGTGTAGACTGCTTGAAAATTGTGTTGATTTGAGAAAAATGTTGTAACTTCCCCTGGTCATAGGTGCCAAGGAAGGATCAGGAGTGCCCAAGTGCTTATGTCTGTATCTATGGCTAGTGTCTTTGTGCTGAGGACCCAAGTCAGATTTTGGGCCATTTTGTAACTGAATACTGTGTTGATCATGTACTGAACTATGTCTGAACTGTGACTGTGAACTGTTGAATGGGGTGACTGATTCACCCAATGTATGCCCCCCTCATTTGGGGTGCATGTGACGTCACTAGGAGGATGTGGCCCAAAGGAGAGGACCAGACACTGATATGAAACTGATGCCCTGAAGGGGGAATGTGCTTGGTAGAAACCAAGGCACATGCAAACAAAGTGGCTGGAAACATGTGTTAGTGCAAACAAGAAAAATACGCATATAGAAGAAAATGTGTAATCTAACAAGAAAGAAGAAAATGTAGACCACAAAAAGTGGGTTTCAAACATGGGACATCACTCACAATGTCACAAGACAATCAGGGCCAAAGTGGCCAAAAGCATACAATGAACAAGACAAGACATAGGGCATAATCCACAAACAATGGCATACAATGGAAAACAATAAAAAACAGTAGTAAAAAAGTAATAACAACAACCATGGTGGCAAATAGTTCCTGCAAAGAAAATGTTACACATGAAGCACCCGTTAGCATGTTAGAAAGATAAAAAGTATGTCAAAGCATGTATGATCTGATATAGAGTAGTGTGCTAGTAAGAATAGAAAGTAGTATAAAATGAAACAATAACACATGTAGTGTGTACGAAAGTAGATGCCCCCAGGAGCTATTGTGGGACTGGTAAGAGGTACAATGCCAAACATCTATGTTGTGTGTAATAGATCTATGTAAAGTCTACATTCACAACTAGAAGGAAAGTGAACATGCATGTGTATATAGAAAAAGATAATGACATACAAAGTATTTGTCTAACATAGTAAACAAAGTGTACATGTGAGTATAAGTAAGCAAGAACAATGTGCAACCAAGATATGCAGTATGTTGTGAGTGTGAATGGAATGGAATGCAATGTGAGTGTGATAGGAGCAACATGCCCCCCGAGTGAATGTGTATGAGTATGCATGAGATGAGGTTCATTTATAAATGCCCCTCAGTAGTCAAGAATGAACCATAGAACAAGAGTGCATCATCAGGAAATGGTTTGAATTGTGTGCTAGAAATATGATCATATAAAGCATAGAGCATAGAGAGTGGTGAGTGTGGTGAGGTTCATTTCATATTTATACCCTCAACAGTCGAGTATGAACCATGGAACTAGAGTGCATCATCGAGAAGTGTGTTGTGATGAATGTGATGCTAGAAAGATGTGTCATGAATGCGCCAAGTGTGAAATGTGTAGTGTGTATGATGTGAGGTTCATGAATGTAGTATGCCCTCAATAGTCAAGTGTGAACCATAGCACAAGAGTGTGTCATTGGGTAATGATGATACAAGTGTATCAAGATGTGTAAGATGCATGTGAAAGACTAGATGCAAAGTGTGAAGTGAAATAGTAGAAATGTGAGACACCTGATAATGCTAGAAGGGGGATAGTAAGCATGATGCCCCCAAGTGTATGATGATGTAGAAGAATCAAGTAACATCATCTAAGAGATCATCATTGTCATGGTCAAAATCAAATGGAGATGCATCAGAGACTTGGTAAGCAATAGTATGTGGTTGATCAAGTAAGGAGCCATTGCGGTGTAGATTATACATGCCCATTGCATATTCTTCATCAGTGAAAGGTGGTAATGGACATCCATGTGCATACCATTGAGTAAGATTTTGTGAATATCTAAGAAATGAATCATTCCAAATAAAAATGTGGCTGAAGGGCATCGGGAATGAAATGTCGATATGATCAGGGTCTAAAGTGCCACCAATGTAGTCAAGCCAAGATTGTCCAAGAGTAAGTGGAGAAGGCGAGAATGCGTGCGAAAAATACTGATAGATGAAATACTCAAGGCCATAAGTAATAGTAATGTGAACATACCCATGATATAAATGAGAAGAATGTGATGGAGGGATGAGATCATCCAATGTAATCCTAGCCAAGCCAAGCCATCATGTGTGCAAATAGTGTCAGAGCAAGTGGGATTGAATGGAATGTGCAACCAATAAGCATTATTCATGAAGAGAGTGCATGTGAAAGGAGGAAGTGTAGATGCAGGTTGCTCATGAGAAGAAAATGAAGGTGGTATGACATCTGATGTATGGAAAAACCCTCGATAAAGCACCATAGCATTAGTAGAAGAGGGGGTGATATTGAAGTGGATGGAACAACGTCTAATGCACAAATAGTTCCTTCGAGTGGAGGCAAGTTGTCTGGATAGTCTGTGGTTCGTGGATCAGCAACAAGATGTATAGTAGCATAATTCGAGATAGGTGATGTAGTATTTAGATCTAGGTTACAATATTGGAATGGGTTACTATCAATGGGAACTGTATATTCAAATCCCTCATGTAAGAATTTAACACATCGGTGAACTGTAGAAGGAACTGCTTGCATTTTGTGAAGCCATGGCCTACCAAGTAAGCAATTATATGGAATGGGGATATCAATAACAAAGAATATTGTAGGAACTATTTTTGGCCCAACTGTGATAGGTAAAGTAATAGTGCCTATGCATGGATGCGTAGTAGAATCATATGCCCAGAGAGAAATAGATGTTGGGTTAAGATTAGCTAAGGAAAGGCCTATATTCTGAATGAATGATAAAGGACAAATATTGAGCTCAGATCCATTATCAAATAAAGTTTTCTTAACACCCAAGTTATTGATGCATACTCGTATATAAAGAGGAGGATCATTGTCATAAACATAAATATTGTCAGCTATAGTAGATGGAAAAGTAAGTTACTGAGAAAATGCATCTACAAATGTCTGATAAACTATGTCCTGGATGAGTAGTAGAAGGAATGCAAGTAGTAGCCAAGAGAGTAATGATTTTAGCTCTACACTCAGGATTAGCTAGCAAAAAACCATGAATAGAGATATCCATGATGAGAGGATGAAAGAAGTGATGAAATGAAGACCCAAGAGTGTTTGAATGAGACAGGTTCACCAAATGATTTAACAAATATTGAAATATTTGAAATCCTAATTGAAGAGTCACAATGAAATGATAAAGCAATAAAGTACAAATTTATGACCTAAGCAATAAGCAAAGTAAAAATGAAACCCTAAGTGCAAGAGAAGGGATAAAGTACTTAGCTAGCTGATTTTGCAATAATCCTGGACTGTGTCAAACTGGAAAACTAATAAACATGAGGAGGAAATTGTCGCAACTGAACCCAGAAAATTTGTAGAATTGTTCAGATATGCTGGAATGGGGCACCTGGATCAGGTCAGGGGCACCTAGGCACTAGAGACCTTTTGGGTTCCTGTGACTGTGAAAACATCAAAAATAATTTCTTACAGTGTCGCAAGATGTTCACTTTGTTCACTTGTTGATTGTCACATGTATGTCACTGGTTATCACCGCAAATTCACCTGTAACCTGCAAAGAGAAAGAGAACCTGCAAAACCCCAAAACACATCAAATCCTAAAAATAAAAAGATGAAAATGGGGAGTCAGACTGACCCCAATGGTCACCCAACTGAGTGAACTTACGATCCAATTGCTGCACTACATCTCAGACTCCATGTAGTTCTGTGTGTGTGTGTAGAATCATGCCCTAGGTGGCTCTTGTGCAAGATGCACTTGAATAGCAAGAAATAGCTAGATGTAGAAATGTAAGTAGATGTGTGGATGTCAAAATGAACTTCCCCTCCTATGAAGTGTATGCAGAAGAATGTAGTCCCTTGTCCCTTGAATGAAGCTAGATGGATGCTTTGATGCTCTTGAAATGCCTTTGGATGCAACCTTAGGTGATAGTAATAGATGCTTAGAGCTTGGTCCTTTATTATGATCACATAGCATTGTATTTATATGATTCCCTTGTTTGAATTTTGTAATTAACCACTAAAAGGTGACCTAAGAAAACAAGATTAACAACTAAAAGAGGCCCAAAAGAGGTGAGTAAGATACAAAGAGGTCAGGGGCACCCAAGGGGATGAGGGGCCTGGGCACGTTGGCCTTTGTGGGGCGTTAGTGTCCAGACTCAAAAAATATGAAGTATCTAAAGTCAGACTAGGAAATAGGGTGTGTAAGGCCAAGAAGGAAACTAGAAAGGAAGAAAAAAGGCCAAAGATAGTGGTCAATTAGTACTTTTCTTGCTTATGAATCATATGAATGCAAGTATGTGATTAGGAGCTAGAAATGTACCCAAGTGCATGATGATTTCAGTAAATTGGGTAGTTGAAATGTCTAACAAGTGGGCCAATACACAACAGCAGTTCCCATGTTCATACCTATGTGGCATTCCTCTATCCCCTATACAAAAATCATGCATCTAGATAAAATATCCTCAATTCCATGCACCCTCCACGAGTCTTTGATGAGGTTATGAACAGTGCAATAAAATTCCAAAACTCATAACCTAAGTTCTCAATATAGCCTCTGGAAACTGATATGAGTTGTCAAATGTGTACTCATGTGCCTATGAAATACCACACTACTACCCTTAGATGTGTTCCCTATGAGTGATCTGGTTGATAAGCAGATGATTAGAGCATGTTCCTATCCTCGTTGGTAGAATGTGCAGCTGAAAAGCATTGTATACATGAAGAGAGTGCATCTTCTACCTTGGAGGAGGTGTGGATGCAGATTGCTCATGATCAACAAAAATGAAGGTGGTATGACATATGCAGAGGTATGGAAAAACCCCCAATAAAGCACATGTACATTAGTAGGAGGGGGTGATATTGGAGTGGATGGAAAAATGTCTAATGCCAATATAGTTCCAAAAATCGAGTGGACCAAGTTGTCTGTAAATCTAGTGGGTCACCGGTCAGCATATTTGATTACATAGAATATCATTGTTATCTGAATAGGTAATGTATTAGTTATGCCTGGCAACAATATAGGAATGGTATTACTATTAACGGGAACATTGTATTTCAAAACCATCCTATCTTAAGAATGTTTAATTGACCTACCGGTGAACTATAAGAAGGAACTACTTGCATTTAAATGAGGTAAAAAGTGGTGGGCCTATAAAGGGCTCCTGAGCACTAAGTGGGCTATATGTGAATAGGATATCAATAAAAATGAATAATGTAAAAACTATTTTTGACCAATTGTGATAGGAAAAAAAATAGTTCCAATGCATGGATGCATAGTAGAATTATATTCCCAGACTTCAGAAATAGATGTTGGGGTTAATATTAGCTATGGAAAGGACCTAGATATTATTTTGAATGAATGATAAGGGACAAAGATTGAGATTATGACTATGCTATTATCAACTAAATTTTTCTTAACACCCAAGTTATTTATGCATACTCATATATAAAGAGGAGGATCATTATCATAAACATAAATATTGTTAGCTATAGTAGATGGAAAAGTAAGCTACTTAGAAAATGCATCTAAAAATTTCTTATAAAAAATTCCTAGATGAAGTAGTAGAAGGGAATACAAATAGTAGCCAAAAGAGTAATGATTTTAGCTCTACACTCAGAATTGGCTAGCAAGAAATCATGAATGACGATATCCATGATAAGAGGATGAAAGAAGTGATGAAATGACGAACCAAGAGTCTTTGAATGAGATAGGTTCACCAAATGATTTAAAAAATATTAGAATTTGTAAAACCCTAATTGTAGAGTCACAACGAAATGATAAACAATAAAGTGTATATCTGACCTAAGCAATAAGCTATAATTAAATATGAAACCCAAGGTGAACGAGAAGGGATAAATTACTAGTTGATTTTTAATTGATCATAATTGTGGCGAACTGAAAATAGATAAATAGAGGAGGAAACTATCGCAAACAATTCCCAGAAAATTTGTGCACCATCTACTATGATATACCTAGAATTGGGAACTTGGAACGTTCTCAAGGTGCCTAAGCATTTATAGAGATGCTACTCCATGGGCTACCTGTAACTACTAAAATCCTGTCACCCAATAATGGAAAGTGAATTTCTTTAGATGTCACTTTTATGATGACCCTTTGTTATTTTTCACTTGTGTGTCTCACTATGCTTGTAGAATTCACCTGTAACTTGTAGAGTGAAAGATCACCTGCAAAACTCCAAAAGACATTGCATCTTACAAAAAACATATTCAAATGGTCACCCAAAAAGAGTGAACTTTTGATTCAGATTCTGCACTACATTTCAGAATCCATGTAGTTCTACATGTGTGTGTAGAATCATGCCCTAGGTGGCTCTTGTGTAAGATACATTGAATAACAAGAAATAGCTAGATGTAGTAATGTAAGTAGATGTGTGGATGTCAAAATGAACTTCCCCTCATATGAAGTGTATGCAAAAGAATGCAGTCCCTTGTCCCTTGAATGAATCTAGATGGATGCTTTGATGCTCTTGAAATTCCTTTGAATGCAATATTAGGTGATAGTAATAGATTCTTAGAGCTTGGTCCTTTAATTTGATCACATAACATTGTATTTAAATGATTCACTTGTTTGAATTTTGTAATTAACCACTAAAAGGATGACACATAAGAAAACAAGATTCCCAACTGCTAGAAGAGGCTCAAAAGAGGTGACTAAGATATAAAGAGGTCAGGGGCACTTGGGTGCTGGTGTGCAGAATTAGAAAAGCATAAGTATAAAAAATCAAACCAGATAATAGGGTATGCATTAACCAAATAGATAATAAGGAAGAAAGAAAAATGCTAAAGATACAATTACTAATTTTCTTTCTTAGGAATCATATGAATGCAAGTATGTGATTAGGATCTAGAAATGTACCCAAGTGCATGATTTTGTGTCTACAATAGTCTCCATATAATGGACCTAGGGACCATCTGATCTAGCATCAACCTATAGGTGGTTGTATCCATACTCCTGCTATAGGTGCATACCCAACTCTTCGTAAATATCTCAAGTCGAGCCCGATCGGCCTGTGGCCCATTGAGTGACCTCAATATCCACTATATTCTCATATGACCATACATGCAACAAAATTGTGGCTCCTAGTCAACACCCATCATCCTCCTAAATAAATCTATACAAATCTCTATACAAGTGGGCCAATACACAACACACCCATCCATACCTAGTCCCATGCCCCTCTATCCTACGATAAATATCATACATCTCTTACAATATCCTCACTCCGCCACCCTCCACTGTCACTGATGATGCTATAATCACTTCAATAAAATTCCAAAACCACATAACACTGGATCTCAATATCGCATCTAAACTGATATGAGTCTCTTCCTATACTCATGTGCCTATGAAATATTTCCTTGCCACCCTCATCTACCTTTGGTCATCCACTTTAGTCATAATCTATACCCTTTCTCCTAAAATAGGCAACCGTAATATCTTGTATACATGATCTAGGGTCACTGACATCTCACTAGTAGGAAACTAGAATGTACACGTATCTGTGGACCATATATCACATAAAGCAGTCAACATAGGAATATTATGGGGTACCTCCTCCAATCTAGAAATGTGTCCCAAGCTAACATGGTCCAATATATCCCACTCTATATTAGACAAACCCAAATTAAGCAATGTACTCAAGTGATGACCACATAAAACTCTTTAGAGTGTATACCCCTCTGCACAACATAACACATCAAATAAAAAAATATATCAACACACCATTCAACTAATCATAGTCTAATATTACTCAAAATTTACGCATTTTACAACATAGTGCCCAACCCCTGCTTTGGGACGTAAATTCCCAGGAGTAGCTCATGGGTGCCTAGAATTGGGTCATTATCACGTAAAAAAGGGCACTAATTTCCCCAAGGACATAAATTCTATGGCCACTTCTACCCAGGTCAAAAATGCTGAAAAATACAAAAAATTAAATTTACTTAAATTGACGAAAACAAACATATTCAACAAAATTTTCCAAAAATAATCACACTTACCAACTCATCGTTCATCTACAAATCCACGATTATCGCTACCCTCTCAAATCTATTCAAGCTTGCTACTCTAACATGTGGTATCCTCACAAATTCAAGCTCCAAATATCAATTAATCTTAGTACAAATGAAATAATATTCACTTTTCACTATTACTATATATACTAATTCCAATTTTTCCTATATTGTAGTTACTATTCGCAACCACTTTTACAACTAATACACATTGTGTAGTTTCAATCATTTGTTGAGCCTCAAAAATTTATTTGACTCGTTGTTCATGCCATACGGACCATAATTTCCTCTAGCACTGTACTATACATTTTAGCATCTCATATTCACATCTCACACATGTCCTACTCAATATCTACTCATACTGTGACACTATCACATACTTTTTCTCATTTACTATTACAACATCTTATACATCTTGCTTTCAGCTTAGTGCTCATTTCTCCCCCCTTCACCCTTTTTCCGAAAGGGGGGCATAAAATTGGGATCATCCCATAATCCCTCTAAGGTTACAATACAATCAATCGACACTCCTAGCATATTACTATTACATTTTTCTTTGATCTCATCTAAGAAAAGGTATAATCATTCTATACGATATTCAAATAATTTTTACTCAAATCTATTCTGCCAAATGACCTAATTTGGGGGTAAAGGAAAAAAAAAACCTCTCTGTGAGTAATATCCTAAATACAATATTATTTCAAGCAATCTTATATCATTCAAAGCAAGTCAATCAATCGGTTCAATAAGCATACATTACTATGTCTCCCAGATGACCTAACTCGGGAGCTAGGCTACATTACTATAACTTCTATATGACCTAACTTGGAAGCCATCTACATTACTATTCAAATTAGATGACCTATACTTAGGAAGAAAAATATAAGTCCTAAATAAGAATTAAATCTAAGTAGGAAAAACATACTGCTCCTATATGGGTTCTTCAATTGGAACAAACAATTTTTCAAATGAAACTAATCAGAACTAAATTTGGTCTCTATCCATCTGTAGTGGTTGGACCTTTTGGGGATGCAGTCATGGATGGAGAGTAAAACTAGACCTCTCTCCCCAACACTCTTCCTCTAGTGGCAGGACGCCAAAATCCTCCCATTTACAAACAAAATTAGGTTGGGAATTGATCACTCCCTACCTCTTCAATCTCCTTTGGCAACAATTAGAAAATATCCAAATTCTCCAAAATCATTTCAACTATTTCTCCAAGTGCTCCTTATGATGGTTTGCTATCTCCACTTACGCCACATGGGTCAAAGTGTTGATCCATGGTTTTCCACGCTACAAGTTTCTACATTCTACACACACTTTGCAACATGGCTTCTCTGAACTCTATACAGGTATGTTCCTTACTTCCTTTACACTACTTGAATTTCATTCAAATAGCATAAAGGGGGGAAATGTAGACACAAAATCACACACATATTACTATTTTACTATGTCATCAAGTATGTTGTTATATGCATGGATCTTAAGTAAGAAAAGTATTCACTGGTGACACAATACTTTGTCCATCTACTTGTTTCTATTGTCTTTCTCTCTCACATCTGTCATTTATGTACCCAATTCTAGTAAGGTCACAGGGATCCTTATCTATCTTTCTTTTCACATATGTCATCATTTATCCCAAGAAACCAATGCCCACTCTTGACACTAGCACCCATGCACTCCTATCCATTCTGGGCACTTATGCCCTCTTTGTTCTTTTTACACTTATTTTGACATTTGTGGTCGGCCTTTTTATTTTTCTTATCCTTATCCCGAGCTCATAGTCAGCCTTTTGTGTCACTAGTGTCAAAATTCAAACAAGAGATCCATATATATACACAACATACACTCTATTATTTTGGCTAGAAATTCTAAGGGGCAATCACATCTACATACTATCACTACCATCAAAAGGGACTGCATTTTTGGGTTGCATACACTGTATAGAAAGGGGAAGTTCTCAATTCCATACCAATTTTTTTTGCATCTTATCTAGATACATCCCACTATCTTGGTGCCTTTGGCATGAGGAAAACCTAAGGACACTATTTCACACACAAGCACAAAGAACTACATGGATCCTAGAATGTAGTGCAATGATCGGTCATAAGTTCACTCATCGAGTGACCTTCGAGGTTAGTTCAACTTCACATATTGCATATTTCATTCTAATTTGATGTGTTTGTGAGCTTGTGCAGGTAGCTAGGATTTATTTTATAGGTTATAGGTACCCTTGGAAATTAAAGAGAGAATATCAGGTGTCTGATAAGAAGTGGAAGTGAAACCCCAATGACACAAAAGAAAGAATATTCCAAGATTACACGCAGTCACTAATGCCCAAGAATAGTCACAAGTGCTTAGGTGCCCTTGTCCAACACTGGGTGGTGCCCATGTATGACATCATTCTTAGGCTCCATATTTTACAAAGAGCAGTTGTGATACTGTTTTAATCCTGTTCATCACTTTACACTACTTAGATCAGTTCCAGATTGTGTAAGATTCAACTAAGTCATTTATATCTCATATTTACTTATAGTTTTGCATTACTTGAGTGCTTAACATTTGTATCTTTACTGTATTTTACCATATCGATTAATCTACAATTAGATTTAATTCAGTTTTTATTAAATCACTTAATTCCATGACTTGTAAAATCCATTTGATGGAGCTCATGTGTATTTCTCCATAGCATTGGGAATTCCTGACATATTAAATTTATTTCTTGGAGGTTGATTTCAAAGAGGAAAAATAATCTCCCTACGTCCCACCTTTTCCTAACCCCAAAATTCACAATATAAAGACCACCATTCCCTCTAAAAACTCCAAATATATATGCCTAGAATTCCTCGAAGATGATATGATTAATGAAGTAGTATTATTAAGTGATGATAATCCTCCACTACTTATTAGTGTCATCATACATTATGCCCAATTAAGAAGAGTCCTAGTGGATGAAGGTTTTGGAATCAATGTTGGTTCCATCTCTCTCATAAAAAACCTCAACTTTTCTACCAATAACCTTAAGAATAACCAACTCACTTCTGATGGATTTTATAATAATTATCATAAGTTGTTTGGTCATTGTATTTGTCTCACCATCAATGTTGGAGCCAACACCATTCACACCAAGCTCATGATTCTTGACAAAAATCTCTTTGAGAATCTCTTTCTTGGATGACCTTAGACACATTACATGCATGTAGACACATCATATGGGTACCAATGCATTACGTTCATCCAAAATAACCAACAATATAAACATAATGCTGATCCAAATCCTCAGGATATATTTGTCCCCTTCGCTGATAAACCTTTCTACATTCTTACTATTTCTACAATACAAAGTATCACATACACTGAGTTTTATGACTCAAGTGACTATGAACCTAATGAATTACAAAACATAATTAATTTTTTTAACCAAATGTAGTTACACTTTAGTTTCCTCTCATTCTATTACCTCGGGACCAATTTCCTCCCGTTTTAGAATCAAAAGAGCCTCCTTGTAATGTTGTTTCCTTTATTTTACTAAGTAATCCTCTTGAAAAAGATGAATATGAGATTTTTCATCTCTTAAAAAATACGCCATCTCCACGCTTGTTTATTGAAATGGGGATAATGTCCCACAAGTATACCTTTGAATCTGACATGCTTGATTATGATGATGTTAAAACTCATGCTTCTTCCCATATCATCAATGAGGAATACATATTATCTCATGTTAAATCAAACCATTTAGATGTTATTCATTACCAACACAACTTGGCAAGAGTGTATTCCTTCAATCACAACACTCACATGATTTTTTCATCATACGATTTCAATTATCCTTCCTATAATACTAGCGATAGTGAGGATGAGGAAAAATTACCTTATGTCCCTCTAAATAATCCTCCATTACTTGATACTCCTTTGATCCTCCAACAAATATCAAATTATATAACCAAGAATGTACCTCAACTGACACCTTTTTTCGACATGATAAAATTTGTGACCCTCAAGTTTAATCCGGTTCAACATAATAAAAAACTACCAAACATAATTGACTAGTCTAAATGCTACATGGATGATCATGTCCACATTTATACTACCCCTCCTAACACCATCGGCCTTGTGCTACTAGCATGAACAATATTGTTGAGAAGAAAACTTCCTCTCCATATCCTCATTAGAAATTCACTCTCATTGCTAAGGTCTTGGATGTAAGATCAATTCATTCTTATTAACATTTTGATAGTAATAGATATGTGGCCCTCAAAATTAATGTCAAATATAATGATATACTACCTACATTTGATAATGATGATCCCATACTTGAGTTATTTCATACATGCAAGGACAACCTTCCCACTCAACATCACAAACTTGTGCACCTCTACGATAAACCCCCTCTCTTTGATAGCTTTGTCATTGTTACTGATCCTAGTAGTGACAAGGTTTCTAAGCTTCCTCAAGATCTCTACCATTTTCAAGACAACAACACCATGATCACCTAAAACACCATCAATGTTCAAATGAATGATGATCCATCCCATGTAGCCATGTTGGGCTTGGGAAACTACTTCCCTGACCTACATGATAAACATCATTATGTTCTTCATTAAAACAAGGCATTTTTTTGCTTGGGTATACTTAGACATGTCTAAAATTGATCTTGATATTGTAGTACAAAACACTATTATTTATCCCGATGTTACACCCAATAGACAAAATATTCACAAATATCCCCATGAAATCAATAATCTATTCCATAAACAACTCGTAAAGCTTATTAATGCCAATTTCATTCATCTCATTGACTATTCTAAATGGGTTTCCAAAATTTCATGTTCGTAATAAAGTCATGTTATCCATTCATATCTACATTGAATTTCGTAATATTAATCTTGGTTTTCCTAAGGATAATCTACCTCTACCCTCCATTGATGCCATTGTTGATGCCATCGAATATTACTAAATGTTATCCTTTATAGATGGATTTTCTTGCTACAATAAAATCCAAATAGCAATTGAAGATCAACATAAGACCACATTCACTACTGAATGAGGAACCTATTACTATGTTAAGATTTCTTTTTGACTTAAAAACATTATGACGACCTATTAATGAGTTATGATAGACATATTTCATGATCTCATCTATAAAATTGTCAAATTCTATCTGGATGACCTTATTGTTAAATCTCGATGGATAATAGATCATGCCCATGAGCTTGACATTTCTCTTGAGAGCCTTCATAAATACAAGATAATTTTTAATCCAAACAATTATATATTTTGTGTCAATTAAGGAAAAATATTAAGCTTCTTCATCTCCAAATGTGGAATAAACATGGATTCCATAAGATAAAATCCATTCTTGACATGCCTCATCCTACATTTATACCTGACATCCATAATTTCCTAAGGAATCTTACGGAAATATGATGGTTTGTACCTAAATTATCTTATTATACTCACTCAATCAAGAAAATTCTCATAAAAGACATTGCACTTGAGTGGAATAAAAATGGTCAACATGCCTTTGAGAATTTGAAAACATTTCTCCTCTCTACTCCTACACTACAACCTCTGTCGCTTAATCGACCATTTATTCTCTATACCTCATCTACCCCTATTTTTATCAAGGTAATCTTGGGACAAAATGATAAAAAAGGTAAGGAGCGTGATATATATTATATTATTCAAGCTCTTCTTGAATATAATTTTTTTAATACATTTGTCAAACAATCTTTCTTAGCCATATATTTTGCTACTACTAAGCGTCACCACTACGTGATTTACTAAACCACTTATGTCATCATTCAAATTTATCCTATTTGTAATTTATTCTTCCATGTTATCCTCCCTATGGACCACATCAATAAATAGATGAAACTATTTAAGGAATTTTCCCTACACATCATTACCGTAAAGGCTGTCAAAGGTCAGGTAATTGCAGATGAACTCACATTTTCTTCAATACCCACAAATTAACCCATTAGAGATGCCCTAATCTATGAAGAAATATTACTCATTAAAGGAGGGAATTAATCTCTTATAATCAAGGACAACTACCATAGATTCACCACTGATATATAGATGAAGTCCCTTACAACTGGTGAAGAAAATGAAAAAGTAGTGTTAAACTTGATGAAAAAGAAATCACTATTTACCTTCATGAAGACAATTGGACTCTCTATTTTGATGAATAAAAATGTCTTCATGGATATGGTTTGGTTCTATTATTATTGAATCCTCAGGAAAGAGAGTTCCCTTCTCGTTTTGATTGGGAATAGAAATTACAAACTATTTACACCCTTTTTAATATTATTAAATTTTGATATAGAATACACAACAATAAAAAAAGGAATGTAAGGTTAGGAAACTAGGAGCTAGTATAATTAATTAACTTCCAACATTAAATATACAAAATTAGAATGATGCCTTGGTTCTTGCAATGAAGGTATGCAAGCTCAAATACACAAAATGAAAAGAAACTTAGCTATATGAAGATGGATAAGAGAGATATGTGTACATAGACTATAGAATATTAGAGTGCAAATCCTGGAGAAATTTCATTACTGGTACTATGGAATGATAATGCCATGGTGTAGGAATGTACTATATGGTTGTGATGTATAGTGTACTCCTACCCTTCTGTATGGTGTTGGACGCCTTCAAAATGGGGTTTTGTAATTTTTTGGGTCCTTTGGTGGCCTAAAAATGTACTTCACTTTCAAACCTTAGTTGTCACATAGTCTTAATGTCATCTGTAATCAATTGAATCACCTAAAACCTAAACCATGGGTAAAATACCCTACATGAAGGTCAATGTTCGGGTTGAAGTGAACCCCATACACCACCTATATCTATACGAATTTGAATAGGCCTCGAACCACAACTAGTTATCCACCTAACATGTAACATCTATATGGATGCAAAGAGTAAGAAATTTGAACCTCTTTGATCATGTTTGATAGAATTGTGCTCTTTCTAAGACTTAGAAGTGATAACTTGGTGTGCTTGGATTTGAGGTAATCTAGAATCCTTGACCTAGTTGCGTGATTCAGAACTATAGTAGTGGCTTCTCTAATGGATGTGCCTCAAATTTGAGAAAATTTAGGGAGCCTTAAATACATTTTGTGAGTGGTGCTAATAGAATTCCATGTGATTGCCATGTTTATATATGAGGTTATGTTAACTTGCTTATAAAGGGGTTTGAAGGTAAATTATCATGATAAGGCCAACCTAGGAAGATGATAATACCAAACAAATAATAGTGCATTGAAATCAGAGTAGGAAAATGTGTTGGTGGAGGACTGTATAGATTGGCTGGGACCAAACTATGCAACATGACCTAACTATATGGTTTTTGAAAGGGATGTAGTAAATTAAATTTGAAATTTGCATCTTGGAAAGTAGAGGTTGGGCACTAATAATATTCAATTTTTTTTGACACAAAGGTGTATGAAATTGAGAAAGGTAGAAAATAGATGGAAACATGCACTGAGTGGAAATAGGATGTGGGTGTTTTCCTTAGACAATAAGTATAATTTCAATAAAAAATATAAAAATGGTAAATATCAAAATTTGAGTGTCTACATTTCCCCCCCTTTAAGTATGAAATGAAATTTGGAAGTTTAAAGGAAAAGATACCTGAGAGTGCAGAAACACTTTTTTTCACTAATAGTTTTATTATTGTCCATATTTGTTGGTGTCAACACACTCTATGATGACACCCATGACACAAAGTGTAGTGAATGTCCATAGTAGAAATTGAACTATAACTCAATAATAACTATAGAATTTAAAATTGCACACATGGAAAGAGTATACTTGATTATTTTGTGAAGGGAATAGGTTCCCATCCCTTTCTTTCTATTAGATATTTGGAGATTTTCTAAAGGATTGGGGGTGATCATACCTAATTTTTCTAAAGGAGAAACTAGAGTATTGGGTGCATACATTCCCAACACTGAATGGAAGGTAGAGAAATAAGAAGGGGTAAGTGCACCAAGTTGGGGGGCCAAAAGGGGTTCTTAAGTAGATGCATTTTTTTGAAAAATAAAAAACTTCAACTTGTAGGAGTTTTTTGAAACAGTTACACCTAAAATTGGAAGATTTTGTATAAACATGAATCGTAAAATTTTGAGTCTAGTTTCTAAGATACTAAATTTTATTGAAAATGGATAAGTTTAAGTGGGTCATATAACTAAAATAATAACAGGTGATCCTATTTTTGTTAAAAAACATAACAAAGTGACTTTCGTTCCCCCCACCATTTTTTGAGCACCATTTTGTGGTTTTGAAAACCCTTGGGTAGAAAGATAGCTAGGAGCATCTAGTTTGTGCTATAATTTTTTTAAGAATTTTTTTAGCAAGTATTTATTTATTTATTATTTTTCTAGTACAAAAATTTAATGTTTTGAAAAATAACGGAGCTCCGACCATGCCCCCCCTAACTACTTGAAAAAATATAAAAAATTATATTTTTTTAATATGTATAAATTAGGCCTAGTTTGCGCTAGTATATATTTTTTTTCAATTTTGATGACCCAAAAAAAAGATACACGGTGAAAGATAGACATATTTAAACTTCAAAAAATAGCTATTAAAAGCCATAGTTAGAAAATAAATAATATAGAAACCTTATATTAGTCAGAAAATTTGAAAAATTATACTTTTAGAAAGAATAAACTCTACTCCGCGTTGTGGTATAAGTTTTTAAAAACGAATCGATTGTTTTATGTTGATTTATCATGGAGGAAGTGGCATTTTTACATTTTACTGCAAAAACATGTTGTTTGTTGTGTTTGTGTAGGTCCACACCTCAGGATTGGGGATCTAAACCGGATCCCAAGCCTTGATGCATGGATTGGAAAAGGTGAAAACACAAAATGCGTATGTGCTATGATGAGTATGCGTTATAACTCGTACACGTTCTTTATAGTATAAACATTGTATATGCTTTTGGCATGCTTCTATTTGCAAAAATAAATGTTTGAGTTTTTCATTTATTATTATTTATATTTTATTATTTCTTATAATTTAAATTTATTTATGTAAATATAAGAAATTTGGGTCACTCTGCACCTTATGGAATTAGTCTCACAACTCCACAAGTCACAATTTAGGAGATAGTTTTTTATAGTATAAACTGGTCAGTACATAGGTAATTTTCAAGATTTTAGCATTTATCCTAAATATTTTAGTGTTTAACTTATACACTCAAAACCCTAAACCATAGGCCATAAACCTAAACCCTAAGCTATAAACCTTGAGCTCTAAATCTCGAACCATGATCCCTAGACCATAAAACCTAAACTCTAAACCCTAAGCCCTAAACCTTAACCCTTAAACATTCAACTCTTACCCATGAGCCTTAAGCTCTAAGCCCTGAGCCCTAAGCCATAAACCCTAAGCCCTAAACCATGAACCATGAGCTCTAAATGCTAAACCTTAAACCTTGAACCATAAAAACTAAATCTTAAACCCTAAACCCTAACCCCTAAACCTTAAACCCTAAACCTTAAACACCAAATCCTAAACCCTAAACCTTAAACCCTAAGCCTTGAACCCTACACCCTTACCCTAGACTGTATACCTTAAGCCATAAACCCTAAAACCTAAACCTCAAGCCCTAAACCATAAACCCTATACCTTAAGCCCTAAATGTTATATCCTAAACCCTAAACCCTAAACCTTAAATTGTAAACCATAAAACCTAATCCCTAAACACTAAATCCTTAATCCTAAACCATAAACCATAAACCATAAACCTTAAACCTTAAATCCTAAATCCTTAACCTTGATTCATAAACCCTAACCATAAACACTAAACCCTAAATCCTAAAACATAACATTGAACCTTGAACCCTAAACCCTAAACCCTAAACCTTAAACCCTAAACCATGAGCCCTAAACCCTAAACCCTAAACCCTGAACCATATTTCATCAATATTTCCTAGTCTCGTGCCTAGAACCATCATTGAGTCTGCTGATAGAACTACCTTTTTTTATGAGAGGTGGGAAAAGTAACTAAATGGATATGACATCTACCTTGTGCCTTGCAATGCATATTACACATCTCTTCCAAAATTGTTTCTCCCCACATATACTTGTGCTCTTGAATGCAAATTTATTCACACCCTGAAACAAATTTCACATTCTCATATTTCCATGTATGGTATTATGAAAGCCAGGATGACCCATTGGAAGCTGGAAAAAATAACCATCACAACACAAAAATTAATCTTAAAGGAAACAAAAGAAATATAGAGAATATACCAATGTGGAGGTGTAGGATCATAATTGAATTTCCTGTAGTATCCTCTCCTCTAGAGAAAGAGAAAGTTCTTGTTCTACTGGAATGGATGATAAATTTGACAGAACTTCTTGAAGTGTTCAAAATAAGCATAGAAATAGGGGAATGGTTTAGAACACAAAGGGGTTATCAATCGCCTAGTAAATACTTCTTGTTCAGTTCTAAAAGGGAGTCACCTGGCCTACAAATTAGTGACCTTCCATTCATTGATAATTCCTTATATGATAAACCCATGGATGTTTTCAAAAGCACCTTAAAAAAGATAGGGGTAGTCATCAATCCTAGTGAAGGGTGTGATGTGATTTCCAAGTAACTTGAAATTCATATAGATTTAGAGGTCATAACATGAATTTACAAATATCTCTATCATTATAAATGGAATTGAAGTAACAGTGTCTCCCTGTATCCAAGGATCGATGACTACTGGGGTCTGTGGAAGGATTGGAAATTCAGGAATCTGACATTTCCCTCATTCAAAATATCAACAGATGAAAAACATCAAATTATGATGAATCTCATTGAATGTTTTGCCTACAAAATCAATAAACCCTTTTCAATTGAATACTCTCTATCAATTACTAATAAGAATGGGTAAGACACAGAACATTACAATGAGTGAAATGTTTCCCATGCAATGGGAAAAGAAGATGGCTGTATTGGGTAATATTTCCTTACCCTGAGCCCTAAACCATAAACCCTAAACCCTAAACATTGAGCCCTAAATTCTAAACCCTAAAACCCAAACCCTAAATATTGATCCCTAAAACCTAAACCTTAAACATTAAACCCTAAATCATAAACCCTAAAACCTAAACCCTAAATATTAAACCCTAAACCTTAAATTCTAAACAGTAAACCCTAAACCCTAAACTATGAAACCTAAACCTTGAATTCTGAGCTTGAAACCCTAAAACCTAAATCCTAAACACTAAATGCTAAACCTTAAGCCCTAAACCTTGAACCATGAACCCTAACACCTAAACCCTTAACCCAGAGCCCTAAACCTTGAACCATGAGCTCTAAACCCTCCAACCTAAGCCCTAAACCTCGAACCCTGAGCCAAAAAACCTAAACCCTAAACCATAAAACCTAAAATCAAAACCCTAAATACTGAGCCCTAAAACCTAAACCTTAAACCTAAACCCTAAACATAGAATCCATAAACCCTAAACCTTAAACCCTAAACTGTAAACTATGAAACCTAAACCCTAAACCCATAACATGAAACCCTAAACCCTAAACCTTAAATCCTAAACCCTAAACCCCCTTAAACCTTGAGCCTTAAAACCTTAACCCTAACCCTTAAACCCTCAACCCTGAGCCATAAACCCTAAACCCTAAACCTTGAGCCCTAAACCATAAAACCTAAACCCTGAACCATGAGCTCTAAACCCTAAACCCTAAACCCTAAACCCTGAACTGTGAGCCAAAAATCCTAAACCCTAAACCCTAAACCCTTAGCCCTAAACCCTACACCTTAAACCCTAAAACCTAAACCCTAAACCCTTAACCTTAAGCCCTAAGCCCTATTCCCTGAACCCTGAGCCTTAAACCCTAAACCCTCAATACTAAAACCAAAACCCTAAATATTGATCCCTAAAAACTAAACCTTAAACCCTAAACCCTAAACACCAAATCCCTAAAACAATTATTACTAATTCAAGAAGTGGTAGGGACAAAATTCAATGCAGAAGGTCAAAAAACCTACAAAATGACTATATGTTTTCATAAAATAAAGACCGACTACAATATATATGGGTTGAAATTTTTAGGTCATTGTTGAAATTTTTAAAATGAGTGAGTATTGACTAGATTAGATTTTGAAAAACTATCTTCTAGATTATCACTGTCAGAACTACGGGACCACTTCCATCAGGTGTAGAGTGACCCTAATTTCTTATATTTAGTAAAATAAATTTAAAGTATAAGATTTCTTTTATTATTTCTTATACTTAAAATTTATGTTACTAAATATGGCTCCTTACAGCCCCTAAAAAATTCATATAGAACAAAACACGTATGCATTTTGTGTTCATAGAAACAAGAGTGTGTTATAACACACACACATTTTAGGTTTGTGAATTCTCGATCCTAGGAAAACATAACGTGATTGAGTTATTGCAAAATGTGATCACGTTATTGTAAAACACGATCATGCTTCATTCATTTTTGGGTTTTGTCAAATTTTTGGCCCCCCAACTTGGTGCACTTACCAGAAGAGAGAGGTAAAAATGCACCTTGTGAAGGAAGAACATCATGTGTCAAAATTTTTTGGTAACTTTGATATCTTCCCCTTTAATAATGATGGGAGGAAAAACTACCTACAAATAACTTAACCACTTTGATACTTTCCATAAACCCACGCACCACACCATTACAGATAAATCTAGGCCCAGTTCCTGAGTATATCGACACAAGGTATAAAGAGAATGAGTTCCCCCATGCTCTTCCCATGTGTTGTAATCTTGAGTAAGAGTATGTAATATGATGAAATATTAATGTAGAAGGAGACCCATGCCCCCAAAACATCTTTACAACTATAACTGAGCACTAAAGAGGAGAAGGAGTGAAATATTTCATGCCCCTTATAAAATGATCTAAAATATGTCAACTAAGTTTGATATTTTAGCAAAGTCTTGTATTCATGATGAGAAATTTGAAACTGTAGAAAAATCTAGTGCTTTTTCCCATAGCAAAACCATATGATATGTTTAGTGTTATGAACATAACACACCCCTACTTTGTTAGCAAAGTGGGAACCCACTTGAAACTTTAGGAAGGAAATATAAGGTAAATTTGATGTTAAATAAAATGAAATCTAAGATAGAAGACTCAAAAAATCCTTGAAATATTTTCAAAAGCAAGCCACAAGATGCATAGTGAAAATCATTCAAAGTTTACATGCTTAAGAAGTGCTTAAATGTATATTGATTCAATATATTGGTTTTTATTTCTTTATAAATAAAATATATGCTTTTATGAAATATATTCTATTGTCTTTAGTGTACATGGATGCTTATAAAAGGTTAATAGGAGATTGGAGTCTTTAAGCTAAATCCAACTGAGAGAAACCTTGAATTCAAATTATAAAGAAAACAACAAATTTTATCATTAAATGATTTACTTTCATAAAGAAACAAAGCACCAATTTTCTAAAAAACATGTTTCTAACATCAACACTATAGAGAAAATTGAAGATAAGTTTGAAGTTTCAATTCTCACATTAAGTACTTACACCGATCATTGATAAGTGTCATTCATCAAATTTTTACAAAGGATAATGACTTGCCTACAGTTTGAGAAGACAAGGATTCCCATTATATGCTTCTACCGATGAGAGACAAGTTTAAGGCATCGTTTATATGAAATTATAGGGAATAAATAAAAAAAAAAAATATCAAAAGAAATCCATGTAGAATTTTTATAGTGATGGTGGCCACGTGTCACTCATGGACATTTCAATGACTAGAAAGTTTCAATAAGGAGAAAAGCACCATATACTGCAACATGTCAACACTTTCACCAAACTTAATAACACATTGATGATGGCCACATGTCATTCATCGAAATTATATACTATTCAAAGGCATGATAATGACCAAGGGAACTACATAGAACATTGGAACCAATGAACAACAAGTGTCATACATCGGTGGAGATTAAAGGCCACATTAAAAGACAACTCAAATTAAAAATTCAAATTAGAAGGTTGAGTCACCCAGTTTCAAATCCATAAGTTTCACTCTTTCATTAATAAACTTGATGGTGTACGAACAATTTATAACTATTAAAACTTGAGGTAGATACAAATAACTTACATAATATAAAAAATATAGGGTCTATTTATAGTCACATCTATATTTATAAGAGTCATTATTTGAACTTGCATTTTCATAGAGCTATTATTGAAGGAAATAGACTAGTTTTCATAGAGTTTTAATGGTGAAATTGAGAAGGGTTTGAGTACATTTGATTTTATTAATTGGATCAGGTATTAAAGGAGAAAAAATCAAAAATAGATGCCAAATTCAACTTCCTATTATTCATATGCACAAGAAATCAGAGATACTTTATTTACCAAGGCACTCCCATCTCATATAAAAAATGGAGTGAAGTTTTTTGGACGATGCATAATTGTGATGAAAAATTAAAAGGGAGATACATCTCATACTTGGATGAATATTACAATGATGACCTAAAATCTATTAGATACAGTGGGATTCATTACATTACATCCAAGCCAAAAAGTTTCCCTTTTGATGAATTATTTGAAGATGTCTTCATAGATTGCATCCTCCAAGATGGAAAAATCATCTCAAATGATATAGTTAAGCATATTTTCATAGCTACTGAAAATGTTTTCAATAGTATATATATAATTCCTACATCATACATATCATATAATCAAGATATTGTGAGAGAATTCATGGGTAACGAAGGTATAATGGATGAATTAAAGTCATAGGTAATTGACGAGTCAACGATAAAACATACATGAAAGTTGAGTCTACCTATTGCCTTGTTTAGGAAATGGATTAGAGTTGTCATGGTTTTATTGAACAAACTTTATGGGGTAGACAAGGATGACCATGTAAATCAAGCATGTGTTCCCTTTCTTAGCGCAATTATGAAAGGAAAGAAACCTAACTTTGGTGAAATTTTGGAGTTCAATTTTAAATTTTGTTGCGATATGGATGCTGCAAGGAGAAACTTTAACATGTTATCATACTAGGTGGACCTGCTTTTTTCTTTTCTGACCTTTGATGCACCTTTTTCTACTTGGTTTACCATCACTGCTACCTTAATACATGTTGTCTTTGCCAAGCTATATAACCACAATCATGGACATGTTATTGGGGATATTTGTGACATATTTTATCCTACTATGTCTTCTAATATCCATGGAGTGGGAAGACCTATAATCGTCCTACAACTGATATAATCCATTAAGAAAGTGGGAGCCTACTGGAACTATCAAGGATATACTGTGATCAAAATTGACGGTGTTTTTATACCTCCTTGTCAACTACCCAAACATGTGCCTTAAATATTAAAATCCTTAGAGGTGTCACATTAATTTGATTATGGAATAGGTGGTTGGTGTAAAGGATTTAATAAATATCCATTTCCATATCTCCCATTTTCTAATGGTTAGTACAAGCTTAATACTTATCCATCTCTTAAGGTTTTTGCAAGGTAACACTAAGCTTATGTCAATCTTAAGCCTGCCATTTATAGGAGATGGGATCCTCATGGTTATGTACAAATTCATTTTACCAAATTCAAGAAAAGGTATCCTTAGCCCTATCATGTATGGATAATGATATACATGTATCATATGAACCCTTGATTTTTAGATGAGGTCATAGCCAATCTCAAAGCAGTAGGATTGCTTCCAATCAATTTACTGATTATAATTTCTCTTGATTCACTAAATGTTACAAGAAAATATCTATAGAAGAGTATAATAAAAGTTTTTTTTTATCCTTCCCCTAATGTGACATGATTAGTTAGTGTGACAAGAGAGGCTTATTCCTATATTCAAATAATTCAAACAAGTTCTAGACCCTATATGACATCATTTTCATCAAGTGTAATTCTTCCTACCATTGGGAAAACTAGTGGGGAAAGAGTGAGAGTTACAGATAAGGGAAAAGGAAAGCCTCTAAAATTTTATGTGGCATTAATAATTCAGATTTTAGTGGTCTCACTTCCTCCTCCTCTAATGCAATTAGTTCCATTAATAATGCATACAAGCACAAATGTGGTGAGTGCTAGTGTTCCTTTCGTAGGTACAAGTTTAAGTTTGGATGTGAGTTGTGGTTTGGTATCATATATGGTTGTTTCCTCTCCTCCTCTCATTTCTAACATTTCTTCCATGGTTTTCACATCATCCTCACATCCTCTTATTGTCACCACATTTTCTATTTCTTCCTCCTCATCCTTAGTTTCTTCTATTGTTTCTACTTCAACTATACTATCACCATCATCCACCATGATATTAACACCCATTGAAAGACCAATATAAGCTACCACATAACGTATATCCTTCATGTAAATGATGACATCATAAATTATAAATGTTTACATGCCATTTCTACCATTACCTTCACTTTACACAGGGCCAACTATCTAGTTTGGAACCAATTTATAAGGGACAAGATTATTGGTACCTAGGTTTTTTAGTTCTAAGATTGTCAATTCCAAGTTTTCTAATGCAAGTACCAAGGTTTCATTCCATTGCCAAAAATGGAAATAATTTTACATTGCACCTCCTATGGGTCATCCCATAGGAAAATTGTCTATTCATATGATTAATGTTTCAGTTTCTTCAATCCACCAGTTTCTACATTGCCCACATCATATACCTATTCCATCATGATATATTCCACAACCATTGAAGTGGATAAGTCAAATGAAGTGATAATGCGATAGTGAAAACCAAACCAATTAGTCACTAGATCTCAAGCCCTTGCATATAAGCTTCTTGAGGTATCATTGGTCAACAACAAGAAGGAAAATAAACTGTATAAAGTCACAATAAGAAGAATAAAGAGCCAAGATTATAATATTTAATTGAAAACAAAATAAGATGTCACGAGCTTATCCAAAACAATAGGTATAGAGGGAGATCCATCCATTGATCCTTTCAATATGGTGGAAGCTTCAAATAATATGGAAACACGAGCTTTAAAAGAAGAAAAACATGATGTCATTTCCATGTAATCAAATATTAGCCAACCTCCATATATCAGGGTTGATGTCTATCATGCCTTAAAAGATTCATTTAATAATTTTAGAGATATATCCAATGTCAAGGAAAAGGTAGAGACAATAAGGATAAAACTTGACAACTTGACATAATAAGTTATATCAGGGTTGATGTCTATCATGCCTTGAAAGATTCATTTAATAATTTTAGAGATATATCCACTGTCAAGGAAAAGGTAGAGACAAAAAGGATAAAATTTGACAACCTAAAATAATAAGTTATGGAAATCAAGGCTAAAATTTCAATCATTGCAGAGGTAGTAAAGGGAAATTTATTTCCAAATTTTCCATTAATTTATATGGATGATGTGATTATAATAGATAAAAAATTTACTAATGCAAAATTTGAATTGACAGAAACATCTAATCAACTTTCAACCATATACAAACATTTGGATATGTTTCATGTCAATATTGTGTCATTGTTTGCTAATGTGGGCATAATGAAATTATTGGATTCAACTGATCAAGTTCTCAAAATGGAGTTATTTGAAATTTTCTTGATGAAATTCATCTCACTTTTTAACCAATAGATATAGAGCCATATTTTTTCATATAATGAAGGGATGCATGAATTCATCCTCACTATTTCAATCAAGATGGAAAAATATAATGTCATAAATATATTTTTAGATGGGATGTTATAAGACCTTATCCACGTAGTCTAGAAAAAAAAAGAGCCATGTAAAGCACTAGCTATAAACATATAGTGTCCCCAAGATTTCACCCTAAAATCTAGGACTACCCCTTTTAAATTTTTTGTGCTTTTCAAGTAATGGGTCGTGCTTTGTGTTTTGTTTTACCTGAATTTGTTTGAATTACTATAAGGTATCCCCAGAGAGTCATAACATCCAAATTCTACAAATACGCACATGCCAAAGCTCAATCAATTCCTTCACTAGACTTTGTCTGAAAGTGTTTTATTTATTTATTAAATAAAGTTATTTTAAAAATAGATTGAGCTAAAATTAGTGAATTTTGGGTTATATAAACCACTTCACCCAATTATTGTTACCACACCAATATTACTTTCACCTCTAGGTGGAGCTTTCACCCTGGCAAGAGTTTTTACAAACTAGCTAATTGGTGAGTTATTTTCGAGCAATTGTCTACAACTTCTATCAGGTATTTCATTTTTTATTTATTTCTTTTGTGTCTGGTTTTGGTTTTTCTCTGTAATCATTCTAGAAATTCCCGTAGCCTTGTCTTTCTTCATATGCCTAGGATTTTGAAGAGCTCTTCATTATTTCTATTGCAAAACAACTTGTCTATTAGCTACAATTAAATAAATTCTTACAAATATCCAGATGTTTTCTATCCAAGTCATGGTTTTTTGGGCATGTGCAAGGTCAGGTCATAGTTTGCAAGAGGCATAAATTTTCTCTAAACCAAATCATGGATATTCTAAGCAGTTGCCTCCCTTCATGAACTTCCATGCCAATTCCGAATGCAAGTCACAGTTTTTGGGGAAGCAATTCAATTGGCAAGTTGTACTTATTAAAGCTTCCCTTCCAATTGGATTTTCACGTTGGCAAAGTCAAAATGTACTTCTTACAAGCTTCTTGCTGCTTCTATATTTTATGCTGCCGTGAATTCATATTTTTCACGCAAAGGTTAGATGAAAAGCTTATTCAATTAGCTGATATCCAAGTTTCCTTCCTCTTCATGATTCCATGTCAAACATAAGTGTAAAACGTAATTATTAAAGCTACCCCCCACTTTAAATTTTTACATTTCCTTCCTCTTCATGCTTTCACACAAAATTAAGTGAAAAAAGCCAATGCAAGTCACCAATCTAAGCTGCCCTTCATGTCTTGTTTTTATGCTACCATGACTTATGGAGATTCACACTAAACTTAAGTAGAAAAATCCAATGCAAGTCACCAATCTAAGCTGCCCTTCATGTCTTATTTTTACTCTTCCCTTCCTTCATGCTTTTCACGCAAGAATTAAAAGGAGTTTGAAAAGTTGGAGTATGAACATTAGCTGCCTTTCCTTCATATTTTCTACGCTTCCTTCCTACCTAAAGTTTGATGCAATTTTTAAGAGTCAAGGCTAAATGTTTTAAGTTAAATTCATGGAATTTTCAGCTTTCCTCTCTGATTTTCAACACAGACCATGTGAAACACACCAAAATTACATGGAAAGTCTCCCAAAATCTCATGGACGTTGCTTCTAGTCTCCAATTTGAACGCATGTTAGAGCTTACTTATATCTACTTGCACCCAGAGTCATTCCAGAATTCAAAATTGCTCTCATGCTATTTAAATAAATATGTGGGTGATGAATTAAATATTTGTCTGAATTGATTACAAGAATACTTCACTTGTGCCAATATTTGTGAGAAGAAAGAAGAGGTCAATGTCTGCTGCATTGAATATATCTTTAGGGGAAGAAATTGCAACTTCTGCACAAATAGATCTAGCTCTGAAAATTACAAAAGATCTTGGAAAAAATAAAAAAGAAGATCTCAGAAAAAATTTGATTCAGGTATAATGAAGTGTGACGACATGTGTAATCTGACATAAAAATGCATAGGGTCCAGGTTTGCTGGGATTCATGATACAAACATGGGGCATTAGTCTATCAGTGATTTGATTGAAATATCTAGAGCAACCGACATGACATCCCTTATGCAGGCTATAAGGGACAGTGGAAATATTCAGGTTGCAACATTCCTGGCTACGACTAAGTGACCTGAGTTTTTTCTAGAGTGTGCAAATTTCTATTATTCTTTATCTAGAACAATCAAGGATGCAACAAGGAAGAAAGTTATTAGACTGGATGCACAATTAATTAATTATTGCCTCAAGATCTTGGCAAGACCCATAGTAATTAAAATCAACATGTAGGATAATTTTGATAGGTTGGAGAAGGACAAGGTGCAGTGTGGGCATAATGAACATGAAGTACATAAAGAAGTACATGGTACCATAAAAATTTCCAAGGATTTTTCCAAGGTACAATATGGTGCGAGAAGTTGATGACATTTCCTAGTTGTTGTGCAAGATAAATGGGAAAGGTAATGCAAATAAATTTCACTCATGGATATAGTCCTTCGTATGAACAATTGAGATAAAAAACATTATTCTATGATCAATTGGGTAGAGATCATTAGCAACAACATTAGTGAGCAGCTCATGAATGTGAGATAGACATTTATTTTTAAAATGACTTCATACCTTTTGTATGCCACAGCCTCACAAGGAGTATTCTCCAAGCTAGACAAAAGAGGGATACTTTCAAAGGATCCTATTTATGAGTGCTACCCGTAGCTAGTGATACTAGAGTGCTATGAGTACTACAAAGTAGTGAATGATGGTTTCTTCTATGGATTCATTTGCAGGCTAAAAAGTGACATGAATGCCAACATAGTAAGCAAAGAGGTTTGGGAAGATTTCACTCAATATGGTTGTATCTTCATCCAATTTTTTTACTTCACGTATCTCAAAGCTAGTTGCTTCTCAGGTGAGCCAGCTAAGATGCCAAGGTACTATCATCACCAATCCGGCACTATGATAATTCTTCACCGGGAACTCCTCGTGCTATGATTATTTACTAATGCACAGCCTTTAGTTTGGTGGATGTAATCTGGAAACAAAACAACAAACATAACACAAGAATACCATCGACTATGATAAGAAGGAATGATGACAAATCTAAAATATCAAAGTAAATTATAATATTAACATGAAATTGTTATAATCTCACCCATGAGGTACTTCAAGTGTTATTGACTTCACTTGCCTTCCACCAATACTATGGGAGAAACTTTACAATTACACCTCTTAATGGCTTCTTCAACACACCTTTAAACTGATGGCTTCCTTTACACACTTCATACAATATTTCTCACTACTTCCTTCTATGCTAAATGAGGGGGGGTGGCCTCTTTATTTATAGAACTTCTAGGCTTATCCATCTTATCTCTAAGATAGGATAAGAAATCCACTCTGACACCTTAACTCTTATCTGTACATGTAAGCTTATCTTTTAAGATAAGATAAACCTTATCATTTCACATGGGTTCCACATTTTTAGACTTTTTACAAATAAAGTACACAAAATATTTATGACCTCACTCCTTGTCCTTATAACCAATATAATATTTCTAATTCCTAATCATGTAGACCCTACTTCTCTACTTACCCCAACTTTGACATTTTAACATTACCGAACCACTTACGACAACTATTTACTTTTTACCACAACATTCCTATTGTACTTTTGACTATTACCATACTGTACATTATTGGTGGCATCATACTGGCAGCGCCGTTATCTTCTATCGGACGCTACTACTAATTATACTTAACAACATCCTATTCCTAATACATACATTAATGAAATAGAAATTACAGAGGAAAATTTTAGTGTCGACAGTACCCTAATGATAAATGGGTTATCATGGATCTATGCAGGCATCTCATAGAATTGCATGACTTGTAAATAAAGAAGCACATGATGACAGCTGGCTTCCCAATCATAGTGGGAAACTATACTTGTCAGAATATTCATAGAGCCAGAAATGCCCAAGATGAAATGTCTCTTTACCATGAACATGAATTCTTCCTTTCTTGGATGAATTTTGATCCTTATGGAATAGAAAGGAAGATAGTCTCCCAGGAATACTCACACATCCCTTCATTGGAGGACTTCTATATGGGGTGTAGGAATGAATACGAAGTCAGAAAAGGAGGTTTCAGTAGATTAACAACTCAACAGGTTTCTGAATATGGTCTGGAAAGGATACTTGCAAATATTTCAGATGATGGGAATGTGGTACTTGACACATATCATCAAATGGGATGAGATAAATTTGTTCTTTTAGCAAGTGTAGGTGGTAACTAGACAATCAAGGAGAGGTCTTCAACAGTCCTTATTAACACCTCAAATTGGTTGTTAACAAAAGGATATTATTTGGATGAGGATTTGATGAACTAGATCATAGGGATTTCAGCATGGTGAATCTTAGAAAAAGGAAGCATGAGGGTGAGAGAAAAACAATACCATAGAATCTAAAAGTACACAAAAAGTCTCAGGCACTGGAGAAATGCAAGTATTCATCTATTACACCAATGCCACTTAAAAATGAAGC
The DNA here is from genome assembly GCA_019776745.2 of Taxus chinensis. Lineage (NCBI taxonomy): Eukaryota > Viridiplantae > Streptophyta > Pinopsida > Cupressales > Taxaceae > Taxus > Taxus chinensis. The sequence continues at coordinate 259,691,808 of CM034157.1, read as the reverse complement.
TTCTCCTACATCAACTCACAACACTTCAATGGTTTCGACATCATAAGAAGTCATGGTTATTCCACTACTAAATCCAACGTCATTCATATACACTCTTCTTCCGCCACTCAGTTCTCCACTTCCTTCTCCTCATCCTACAGAGGAATTGAATGCACATATGTTAGAATTTGAAAAGGAACTATCCTTAGATGGCATGGAAGGAGGGAGTCATAATACCATGATGAATTCAGATTTAGCCAAGCCCAAGAAAGAAATGGTAGTACACATCGAGGCTTCTCATTCCCTAGAGAGTAATTTCTCATCCTGGTTGGCTTTGCAAATAGTCCCAGAGGCTGAGAGAAGAAATAAACATGGAAGAATAAGATTTGCAGCTGCTCATGAGCTTAGGTGGAAAAGGTAGAAGACCTAAAGTTGCTAAAGTGAATTCAAGGCTGGTTATTGAAGAATTAGGGAAAATTTTTACAAAATTATCAGTTCCGACTGAAGGGAAAAAAAAGGGAGATCTAATGATGGAATAAATATCAGTAACCAAATTTCCACTGGGGAAAGTCACCACAGGAGGATTGAAGTAGGATACCTAGACGTTGATAAACACTTTATTCCTCAAGCTTGATAGGGAGAAGGTAGAGAAATCCAAAATTTAGATGCAGATCTCCCAATTATGTGAGATTATCACCAAGGTTGATAAACCTTTCTCTCAGCCAGTGCTAGTACAAGAGCATGTGAGATGCCATTTGATCAAAGAGATTGAGGATGCAGGTAATTATATCAAAGCTATTGATGAATGGAAGAGGAAGATCATCCACCAAGCGTCAAAGAAATTCAAGGAAGTACTAGATAATTAGGAAAGTATGGATGAGGCATTTTCCTAGATGAAAGAAACTATGACATGTATAAAGGATGATAATACAGTTGCTGAGAGCCACTTGGAGATATTGGCTAAGATAAATTCACTACCAAAAAGTGTATTGGTATCAAAATAACTTGTACCTGATGGATCGATAGAAAAGGGTAAGTAGTTGGAAATAACATTGTCTTTCCACATGGATATTCTCAAACTTATGTTGAATAGAAAGTAGTTGCTTGAGGACAAGATGGTGTACAATTTTCCGCACACCAAAAGCTCAAAATAGTGGTGGAGAGTGATATTATTAACCAGCTACTACGCCAACAGATAGATTGATGCAACCATGTGAGCTATGGGACCACCACGTATACACCTAATTAGGTAACAATATTATGAGAAATGACATCAGGACTTCCTGGGAGGTTCCATCCTAATACTACTCCAGGCCAGGTGCACTTAACCGCCTAGACCTAATACCATGTATGATTTTCCATCACACTAAAATATCAAATTGGTGGTGGAGAGGGATCTCATCATGTTAACTAGTTGCTTTACAAACATATGAGAGATGTGCCAAAGAGCATAATTACTTTCACTACAAAGGAGGAAGTTGATGGTATTCATTACTATACAAGGTACATTCAAGACAAGTTGCCAACTTCACTTAAGGAATTTCTTCTAGTCATCCAGAAGAAGATTAACAAGTCGTCATTCCTTTCACGTTGGATTCAATTAAAAAAATAGTTAGACTTCGTGCAAATGTCAAAGGATTTGGGCCTAGTTTGGAGAAGGTGAAGGAAATTATTGATATTCTATCTATGGGTTTATTGAGGTTCAAGACTAAAAAAGAATCTACTACTAAAGTAGATGGGAAAACAATGAATCACATGTTTGACACGTACATTCAGTATTAGAACAAAGGGAAAGCGTGAAGTGTGACAGTTGGCTTATTTTCTTTCTTCTCCTCTTTCTTTTCTTTCTTATTTTCTCAGACAAAATTTGTAAAACTAAAGTAATTGGTTAAAATTGATTACTTTAAGTTATTTGAAAATGTAATTTTAATTAATAATAGGTGGCAGCCATGCAAAAATTTGATTTGGTCTTCAGATGCATGTCATGTAAAGAGGAATTCCAAGAGAAATATTTCCTATTGTTTCCTTTATAGCTTCCACATGTGGGAGTTCATTTATAGTTTCTTATTTGTATTTTACCTCTATGCCCTATAAATAGAGGAAGAGCCTACTAGTTAGATCATCACAATTTTTTCATCAGACTTTGTTTAGCAAAAAAATTCTTGAGTTTTTCAGACTTTGTGTTGAAACCCTTGGTGTGATTTCTGTGAAATCTGGGGGATTGAATAAAAGGTGGATTTTTGGAGAACTTTGTGTCTATGGTGCTTTTCTCATCACTTCTATTTAAGGTTTTAGATAAACTTTGTGTTATCTTAGATCTAGGTTAGAAGCTATTTCTTTCCCTTACTGTTGAATGTTGTGAGTTTTCTATGTTTATTTAATTTGTGTGGATGAGACCAACTCTGATAGCTATTGGTTAAATCAACACATCTTCCTTTCTTCTTTCCTAACTTCTATTATTTCCCCCTTCTACAAATATCCCATAACAACTGCTTACTTGTTGCAAAATTGCCTGGTTGTGGTTCACGAGCTATGGTAATTAAAGTAAAACCCCCAAAAATAGTTATTAGGATTCACCCTTACCAAATTGATAAACATCTTACACAAGAGCCTCACCATTAAATGAGGGAGATTTATCTCAAAACTCCCTAGGTTTTTAGCTATTCATAAAATCTAGCCAACAATTTTTGCCAACTCTCCTGGGGACAACAATCATTTAGCAAACCAAAATTTTTCTTGCCAGTTCCCATCTATATTAAAACCTCAACCTGGTAGAATGTCCATTCACCCGGTCTAGCAAGGCTCAAGGAAGGACTGATCATTTTTATAGATTGCAGTAGTTTAATTTCAATCATCCTCCTCAAGTTAGGAGCCGCAGATCCAGTCTTTCACCAGGAAGAAGAGTGCAAACTCCTCCAGATCTGGATCATTTCCAGCACAATCCAATAGTTGGAATTATTCATCAGGTCTATTCTTGAAGAAGAAGTGCTCATAATGCAGAATCAGCCACTTGCCCCTGCAACACCTATTTCATGCGGTGTAACCTTTGGACCTTTGAATTTGACTCCTCCTATGCATGATCTACCTAAAGGGATGAGAAAGAATTTTTCAAAATTATTTGAAGACAAAAAATAGAATCTAGATGACCACTTGGCTGTGTTCTTTATATCATGTGGAGTGCTTGTAGTCGAACATGAAGATGTATATGTCAGACTCTTCATAGAAACTCTACATGATTTTGTTGGAGAATGGTTCTACCGGTTAGCTCTTAGTACCATAACCAACTGGGATACTATGCTAGATGCATTCCTTAAGAGATTCAAGTCATCCAAAGATTATAAAACTTTGATAACATAATTGACTCAGCTAAAGAAAGAGGCACATGAGCACATGCGATATTTTATTACAAAATTTTAAAGATTAATTTAAAAAATTCTAGCTTCTACTTCTCTGAATAAAGAGAACCAAAAAGTATTCTTCATCAATGCACTACTTCTTGAAGTAGGTTATCAACTATAGAGAGCACGTCTTACTGACTTAATAACAACTCAAAACATGGTGGTTGAAATTGAAGATGACCTGATTATGGCTAGAAAACTAAATAGTGGCACTCCTAAAGCCTGAAGTTCATCTTCTTCTTCTGCTACTACTTCTGATTCACTCTTGCAGAAATTAGCAAATGACATGTTGCAGATGAAGAATCAAATGGCTCAGGGCAGCAACACTGCCCCTGCTCAGAATTTTAACAACAACTGGAACCACACTTTTGGTCCTCAAAGGTTAGCAATTTAAGCTTCTCCCAGAAACAACGTTGAGATGGACAAAGAAGATCAAGAAGCTATCACCAATCAAATGGAGAATGATGATTTTTAGATCCTACTGATGACTCCAATATTGGCTACATAGACTACGAATATGAAAATGACTATGAGGAACTTATTGAAGATGATCATGGTCATTCTTATATAGTATTTACAAGATAACAAAATTTCCAAGATGAGGCCTTAGCTGATGAACAAAGAAAAGAATACAAACCTAATGTTACCATTCTTAGAAGGGGCAGCCCTTTACCTTCTTCCTTAGCTCCCAGAGATAAGTATGCATGCTCTTCATCTTAACCACAAAGGGCATCTTAGGTATCTGAAGCTAACACATCTATTCCTTCTTTTGACATTATTGATCATATCAAGAAAACTAAAATTCAAATGTCAGAAGTTGAATAATTGAGATCTTTTCCTGACCAACTAAATAGGTTAGTCAAATAAGTGCAATCACCAAGACCATCTAATGCATCAAAATGTATTTTTCCTGAGCCCAAAGATACTCCTTCCCAAAAAAATGTTGTATTTGTTAAATCCCCATCATCTTCTGAAAGAATAGAACCTTTCTATATTTCCTTATTGATTAATGGTTTCAAGTTAAGAAACTACATTTTAGATTCAGGTGCTTCTGAAAATGTCATGCCAACTAAAGTTGTGGATGATCTTGGGCTTACCTTGATGAAGACCATAGAAAGGTGTTACTATATAGAAAGATAGGTCCCTTTAATTGGATAAATCAAAGATGCACAAGCTGTTTTGGTAGCTTTTCCTGACAAAAGATTGAAAATGACAATCTTAGTTGCGGATATTCCTGTCTCCTATGGGATGTTGCTCAGCAGAAACTTCTGCAAAGAACTGGGAGGTGAAGTAAAGATGGATTGGTCATGTGCTCATATCCCCATCAAAGGAATAAACTAGAAGTTGGAGCTGGAAAATAAATCTAAGTACACAGTTATGAAATCCGAGGATCCTAGATCTCAGATTATTTTTCAAGAATCTGACCACAGAGTCTATTACTTGGAAATGAGTAATGACATTCTAGATTTAGAACCTCAACCAAAACCAAAAGAATATGACAATGTTTGGACTCTTGAGTTTGATGATAGTTGTTGCTCTTTTGGATTAGGAGTTAGCGTCCTATTAATATCTCTAGAGGATGAGATATTCCTGTACTCCTATAAGCTGATGTTTTAGAACACCAACAATACAACGGAGTATGAAGCTTTACTGCTAGGAATGGAGAAAGCCAGAAAGAAAGGAAAAAAATCCTCAAAGCCCAAGGAGATGCTGAGCTTATAGTCAAGCAAGTTCGAGGGCAGTATCAAGTTAAAAGAGACAAGCTGTGGCACTACAGAGATAGAGTGCTTTCTGCCACACTCGATTTTGAAGCCTTCTCTATCAATTTTTTCCAAGAGATCAGAATTCCAGGGCTGACTCTTTGGCAGTCACAACTGCATTATTAAATCCAGATAGACCACCATCCATATTCACGCAAGGAAACTATAAGGTGGAAATGGTTTACCATCCTAAAGTCCCTGATAATGTTGAGCAGTGGCAGATTTTTAATGATGACAAGAAAATAGTTGCATTCCTGGAGCAACAAGACAACTTTGACGAGTTGTATTTTGAAGGGAGTAACTCACTACCATGACAGACAACCATAGGTGAAACTGATCCAGAGCATAGTGAAAGTAGTGGGATAATCCAACTGAAAGGTAACAAAATCCCCAAGGGTTTAGTTTCCTTAGAAGATATTTTTGACAAGCATGACCAATACCTAAAGAAGAATAAAGAATATGGTGATAGTTCTTCCTCTGAAGTGCAGCCATTAAATCTGGGTACAGAGGGTGAACCCAAGATTGTTAATCTTGGAAAGTGCTGCTAAAAACAAGAACAAGAAGCATTATCTAAGATTCTCTAAAAGTATGTTGACGTCTTTGCATGGTCTTATAAAGACCTAAAGACATATCCTTTGAATGAGCTGCAACACTACATTCCCTTGTATCATGAGAAGAAACCTTTCAAGAAAAATCTCAAGTGTCAAAATCCAACCATTTCAGGAACCATTTTTTATGAAGTTTAGAAGCTTTTGGATGCAGGTATTATCTATCCCATTCACCACTCTAAATGGTTAGCGAATATTGTTCCTGTAAGAAAGAAAAATGGTGAGATCCACTTGTGTGTGGACTTCCGTAATTTAAATCAAGCTTCCCTGAAGGACAACTACCCACTTCCCATCATGGATCACATGTTGTAGGTAGTAACTAGTTCATAAATGCTCTCTATGCTAGATGGTTTTTCTAGATACAATCAAATCTGGGTAGTAAGAGAAGATCAATGTAAAACTGCATTCATGATACCATGGGATATGTTTGCATATCGTAAAATTCCTTTTTGATTGATCAATGCTGAAGAAACCTCCCAAAGGGAAATAGATCTAGCATTTTTTTGTTTGAAGGAAAAAAGTATAGTGGTTTACCTCGATGACCTGACAATCTTTTCTAAGAAGAGAGGTAATCACATTATTGATCTAGAATAGGTCCTTATTCAATGTGGGAAGCATGGGATTTCTCTAAATCCCAAAAATTGATATTTTCTGTAACTGAAGGAAAGCTTCTCAGACACATCATCTCAGAGCGTGGAACAAAAAATGATCTTGTTGAGTTATGGAGCTCAATTACTTTAGTTTAGCATGTAATGGAAATTTGTTGGAAAATACAGTAACCATCAACGGTTAAGGGGGAACCGACATCAGTCACCCAGGACTGGCATCGGTCAGGAAAGGGAGGGACCGACAGTGGTTAGGTCTAATCGGTGTCGGTTACCAGTGCGAGGATGTTTTAATTAACTCTCGTGAATTAGATCTATTTTTAGCATTAACGTATATCTATTGATTGTAATTACATGGCTAAGTTCCCTAAGTCTATCAACAACTATATAAGCATAAAAGCTAGGGTTTAGAAGTAAGAATGATTAATAAGAATTAGAAAGAACTTTAAAAATTTGGTGAGAGAGAATTCCTGGTGATGAAGCAAAAGCTTGAGGAAAGAAAGTACCGAACATATGCGAGGTGTGGAAGATTGTAAATCTTCATTATATATCTTTTCAAAGATTTGGATAATAGATTGGCTTGTTTCTTGGTGGACATTTCCCACACTAGGTGAACCATGTTAAATATGGTGTTGATTTATGTCTCTTGTTTTGTATAATTATTCTGGTAGAATATCTACTTTTATTTCCATGTATGCTTAGATATGATATATTATCTATACAACCGGTGTGCTAACCCTAGCATATCCTGAACGAGTACAAGCCATTCAAAGCTTACCGCTTCCAACTTCCAAGAAAGGAGTTCACTCATTGTTTGGAAAAGTGAATTTCATCATAAGATTTGTCCCTAATTTTTTTGAGTTAACTAGACACATCTCAGACAGGATGAAGAAGAAGCAAGACTTTAAATGGAATGAGGAAGGAAAGCTATCCTTTGAAGGATCAAAGAAGCCTTAACAAAATCTCACTAGTGCTGGTGTCACCAGAATTTTGGTAAAGAATTTATTCTTTACTGTTATTCTTCCAAGCACACAATGTCAACTATTCTCATGTAGAAAATTGAAGAAGATATTGAATCTCCCATAACTTTTATGAGCATGCCTTTGAAGGCATATGAGTTGAAATACACTCCCATGAGAAACATGCCTACGTTGTTGTCAAGGCATGTAAAACATTCAAGTACTACATTTTATCCACGTATACAACTGTTTATGTACCTGATACAACAGTCAAATCCATCCTAACTCAGCAAGAATTGGGACTGCTATGTGGCACTTGGGTAACCAAGGTGCAAGAATATGACCTAGACATAAAGCCTACAAAGCTAGTAAGAGGTAGAGGTCTATGTGAAATGATGAAAGAGAGAAGACATGATGATCCACCATGAGATGAAGTTGATGAGGACTCGCCCATGGTTCTTTTTGTAGATTTGATTGATGAATGGTATAACAAGATTGCTTACTTTATGACCTATGGGGAATGCCCAGATCATCTTTCTCGCAAAGAGAAGTGTACCATCAAATTAAAATCTAAAGAATTTGTCCTCTGGGATAATGGATTGTACAAGGAAGGAATTGATGGTGTATTTATCTGATGTGTGGATAAAGCTCAACAGGATCAATTGTTGAAACAATTCCATGATATGGCTTGTGGTGGTCATTTCTCAGCCTATAGTCACTACACACAAGATCCTCTGAGCAAGGTATTACTGAGCCCACCCTTTTTCAAGACACTGTAGATTGGGTATCCAAATGCCAAGTGTGCCAGCAATTTTTTGGATGTGTAAAATTACCAGCACTACCCCTAAAGCCAATCAGTGATTGAGGAACCATTTCCAACAATGGGGCATTGATTTTATTGGTATGTTAAATCCAGCTTCTAGTGTTGACCACCATTACATTTTAACATCAATGATTATTTTAGTAAGTGGGTAGAAGCCATTCCTGTCAAACAGGCTTCTTCTGAGGAGGCATGTAACTTCATCAAACAAAACATAATTGTGAGATTTGGTGTACCTCACAAAATAGTCAAAGACAATGTTGCAAATTTCTTCTGAGGAGCTAACTGAATTTTACTACACTCATGGTGTTCTAGTTAGTGCATTATTCCAACTGATTACTCTTAGGGAAATGGACAAGCATAATCCAACAATAAAATTTGATAGCAATCATCTAAAAGCTATTGGTAGAAGAAAATCAGAGAACTTGGCATAAAGAAACTATTTGATGCACTCTAGGAAGACATTTACACCAAAGAAAGCAATAGGTATGTCTCCTTTTCAACTGGTATATGGGATAAATGCATAAATACCTATTACTATTGAATTACCTACCCTGCAATTATCCAAGGCCATAGAAGATGTTACATACCAAGATGCCTTGGATAAAAGAGTTATGTATCTATCTAAGTTACAAGAAGTGTGTACCCAAGTGGAAAATGGGTTGGCTAAGCATCAGTTGAAATTCAAAAAGGTATTTGACAAGAAGGCCAAGAGAAAGGAAGTTGAGATTAGTGACTAGGTGCTCTTGTGGGACAAGAGACATGAACCGAAGGGCATGCATGGACAAATTTGATTCACTCTGGAAAGGGTCCCTTCATGTAATCAAAAGAACTTATGGAATGGATAGCTTCATCCTTTCCTACCAATATGGAATTGAGTTACCATTTCCCTTTAACGGGCATCATTTGAAGCTTTTCAAGAACTAAGAGATAGGGTAAAACTTGTTTGTATATAAATAACACTTTTTTTGTTTTTTTGGTTTTGTTTTTTTTTGTCTTGTTTTGTTTCCTGAACCCCAAACCCAATGGACAAGACACAGAAACCATAGATTTTGGGATCTCATCTTCACTTCATTTTATTTTGGTAGAAGTAAATATGTCCACAGACAGAGCTGACTGGTGTCCCTAAGATTTCACCCTGAAATCTGGGACTACCCATCATTTTTTTTTGTTCTTTTCAAGTAACAGGTCGTGTTTTGTGTTTTGTTTTACCTCATGTGGTTGTTTGACATTACTCTAAGGTATCCCCAGAGAGTCATAAAATCCAAATTTGATCAAATACCCAACATGCTAAAGCTCATTCAATTCCCTTCACCAGGATTTTATAAAAGCATTTTATTTATTTTTATAAACAAAAATAAAGTTCTTTGAAAAATAGATTGAGATAAAATTAGAAATTTTGGGTTATATAAACCACTTCACCCCATCATTGTTACCACACCAGTATTACTTTCACCTCAAAGTGGAGCATTCACCCAGGGAAGAGTTTTCACAGACTAGCTAATTGGTGAATTATTTTTGAGCAATTGTCTGCAGCTTCTGTTCAGGTATTTTTGTTTTTATTTTATTTCTTTTGTGTTTGGTTTTGGTTTTCTCCATAATCTATTCTAGCAATTCCCCTGGCCTTTTATTTCTTCCTATACAGTAACTATTTTGAAGAGATATCCGTAGTTTTATTACAGAAGTCGTTCTTTGCCTCAGACAAGGGGAAATTAATTTTTAATTATCGCAGGTTTTCTATCCAAGTCTATTTTTTGCCAGGTATGGAGAAGTAGAATGTTTTGTTATTGCAAGGGAAATCATGTTGATGTTTATGGTATTGCCTTTATCTTAACGCAAATTCCTAAGGCAAGTGTCAATAGTTTCTATAATCCAACAACCACCCTTTCCATTTTCACAAATTCGTATTTAAAAGCTTCCTAGTTCAAGTCATGGAATTTGAAGTTTCCCTTCCTTTGAAAATTCAAAAAACAATAAGTCGTGATTTTTGCAAGCTTGCTTCCATTCTAGTCTATTTTTACCTTGCCTGACTTCATGTTTTCACACAAAGGTTAGAAGAAAATTTATGCAAGTACATGTCCAAGTTGTCTTCCTCATTCATGCTTTAACGCCAATGCATAAGTGTAAAAGTGTAAATTCTTAAAGCTGCCCTCCACTTTCAATTTTACGTTGCCTTCCTCTTCATGATTTCTCATAAATTATAAGAAGGAAATAAAATGCAGTGTAAATAATTCAATTGGAGCTAATTTTTAAAGTTGCCCTTTGCAATGTTATTTTTAACGCTGCCCTGAATTATTGATTTTCCATGCAAAATTAGTTGTAAATTCAATATGTAAGTCGTCAATCTAAGATTCCCTCTTCTTGTTTTTATGTGGCCACAACACTTTTGCAATTCAGTGAAAAATTCAAAATTTTTGTCAAAAAGTTAATGCATGAACATTATTTCCTTTCCTCATGTTTTCAATGTTGCATTGCCTTCATACAAGTGAACACAATATGCCATAAGATTCAAGGCTAAATTTTTCGAAAATCATGTGAATTTTAAAGATCCAATCTCTGATTTTAAGCAACCCATGTGAAACACTTATATACAAAATTACATGCAAAATATCCCAGAAGCTTTATGCATTGCTATCCAGTCTCCAGTTTCAACTCATGTTATGCTTATTATATCTTGTACACCCAGAGTCATTCCAGAATTCAAAATTTATCTATGCTATTAAAATAAATATGATGGTGATGAATTGTATATTTTGTCTGAATTGATTACAGGAATACTTCACTTGTGCCACATATTTGTGAAGAAGAAAGTAGAGATTAATGTCTCATACATTGAATATATCTTCAGAAATCAGGGGAAGCAATTGCAGCTTCTGCACAAATAGATCCATAGCTCTCACAATTACAAAAGCTTTTGGTAAAAATAAAAAAAGAAGATCTCAAACAAAAGTTGATTCAGGTATAATGAAGGGTGATGACATGGGAAATCTTGTAGAACCATGCATAATGTCCAGGATTGTTGGGATTAGTGATACAAACATGGGACATGAGTCTATCAGTGAATTGATTGAAAGATCTAGGGCAGTTGACATGACATCCCTTATGTGGGCTATAAGGGATAGTGAAATTATTCAGGCTGCAACATTTCCGACTATGGCTCAGTTACCTGAGTTTGTTCTAGAGTGTGCAAAGTTCTATCATCCTCTATCTAGAACAATCAAAGATGCAACAGGCAAGACAGTGATTAGGCTGGATACACAATTCATCAATTATTGCCTCAAGATTCTAGCAAGACCCAGAGTTATCAAAATCAACATGCAAGAGGATTTTGATAGGTGGGAGAAGAACAAGGTGGATTGTGTGGGCATAATGAACAAGAAGTATATGAAGAAGTCTAGGGCACCATCAAAATTTCCAAGGAATTTTCCAAGATCCAATCTGTGCGGAAGTTGATGACATTTCCCTTGTTGTGTAGGATAAATGGGGAAGGTAATGCAAATAAATTTCACTCATGGATGTACTCCTTTATCAGAACAATTGAGATCAAAAACCTAATTCAATGATCAATTGGGAAGAATTCATTATAATAAACATTAGTGAGCAACTTAGGAATGTGAGGTAGACATTCAATTTTAAAATGACTTCATACCTTGTGTATGCCGTGCAGCCTCACAGGGAGTATTCTCTAAGCTGGACAGAAGAGGGATACTTTTAAAGGATCCTATTTATGAGTGCTACCCACAGCTGGTGATACCTGAGTGCTACAGAGGATTACAGGGTAGTGAATGATGGTTTCTTATATGGATTCATTTGCAGGCTAAATGGTGACCGTGAAGGCCAACATTAAGCAAAGAAGCTTAGGAAGATGTCTCTCAGTATAATTGTATCTTCATCCAGTTTGTCTGACTTCATGTATCTCAGGGTTAGTGGCTTCTCAGGTGAACTAGTTAAGCTGCCAAGGTACCCTAATGATAAGTGGGTTATCATGGAAAGTTATGTAGGAAGACTATTAGAATTACATGACTTACAATCAAAGAAGCATATGATGATAGTTGGCTTCCCAATCACAGTGGGCAACTATAGTTGTCAGAATATTCACAGAGCCAGAAATGTTGAAGCTGAAATGTTTCTTTGCTATGAATACGAGTTCTTCCTAGCTCAGATGAATTTTGATCCTTATCAAATAGAAAGGAAGACAATATCCCAGGAATACTTGCACATCCCTTCATTTGAGGATATTTGGATGAAGTGTAGGAACAAATACGAAGTTAGAAAACAATATTTCAACAGATTATTAGCTCAATAAGTTTTTGACTTTGGTTTGGCAAGGATACCTGCAAATCTTTTAGATGATGGGTATGTGGTACTTGACACATATCATCAAATGGAAGGAGATAAATCTACTCTTCAAGTCAATGTATGGTGGTATCCAGACAATCGAGGAGAGGTCTTCAACAGTCCTTGGTTAACACCTCAAATTGGTTGTTAACAAAAGTATATTTTTTGGATGAGGCTTTGATGAACCAGATCACAAGGAATTTTAGCATGGGGAATCTCATGCAAAAGGAAGTATGAGGGTGAGAGCAGTAAAAGGCTGAAATGCTAAAATTACAAAAAAATTCTTAGGCACTTGATAAAAGAAAGTCTTCATCTATTACACCAGTGCCACTTACAGACAAAGCTTCTCCTACATCAACTCACAACACTTCAGTAGTTTGGGCATCACAAGAAGTCATGGTTATTCCACTACTGAAGCCGTCGTCATTCATATACTCTCCTTCACTTCTGCCACTCAGTTCTCCACTTCCTCCTCCTCCTCCTCCTATATAGGAATTGAAGGAAAAAATGGTAGAATTCAAAAGGGCACTATCCTTAGTTGGCACGGAATTAGGGAGTCATAATACCGTGGTGAATTTATATGTAGCTGTATGTACCCGAAATTGTAGGGTACTGCACCACCAGAATGATGTTACACATACCCCAATGATGATACATGTATCCTTGCAAGGTGTTCAAAATCCAGAAAAGCTCGCCAAGTATACGTTGCATCCCGTATGCCTTGCTCAGCCTCCATATGCTTTTTTTTCCCTCCACCCCCTTTTTCCTTGCATTTTGGTCTTGAGTGACGAGACCACCGCCCTGCCTGGGCGGCGGTCCTGTATGTGTTTTCCATATTCTTCTGATGATCATGTCAAACATAAATCTTCAATTTCCACCCACATTCTTCAGCTACTTTTCTTTACATTTATGTTTTGACTGCCCTATGAATAGTGTTTTTCCTTTGTTTATAGTAAAAGGTTTCAATTGGGAGTTACCCTCTGGTAAATGCATTTTCTATAAATAGCTAGCTTGTTTTCAAACAAATGGCCCCTCACCTTCTCAATTCTATTATTCAGTCTTTTGAATTTCTCAATTAAAAATCCCATAATTTCATATTTTGCTTCCTTTGTTATTTAGAGGTCATTTGATCTTCTTGTTTCAGTCTTGCTTCATTGTTGTTCCATACAAGTCAGTTTAGAGTAAAGTAGTTTCATTTGTAGATTGGAATCCATTGGAGTTGTAGGTTTTGTTTTATCACAAGGATAGATTCTAAAAAATCTCAGTACATTTGCATTGTATTCCCACAATAAATCCCACAAGGAATTACATAGTCAAGGTCTGTTCACTTGTGTTATCTCTCTCCTACTTGCATTGTATTCGGTCTATATCTAAAGCTGCCATTGTTTAAATACCATCTTCTGTTGATACTATCATATACATGCTTTTCTGGATTCATGAGAACATGAAGGAACAAGGAGATCAAACTGAGGGGATGAAATCACACACAACTAGATTTACCACTGTTGTGTAAATGCCAGGTTTGAGCTTTCAAAGTTCTAGTTACAACATATCAAATAGAGTAGTGAATTATTTTATTTCAGTTAAAAGTTCACTCTCGATATCACCAGATAAGCTATGGGGATTGATAGTTTCTGAGAAAATGTGATTCATTCCTCACTTATGAGGTAGGATCAAGAGTCTTTCAATTTAAAATAATTAGTTTCTTAGATATTTAGCATAAAATCACAACTGCACAGGCAAATAGCCATACTAGGCTATTTTGTTTGTTTTAAATTTTGTTGCTAGATTAGTTGTTCATTTTTCTAAATATACTAGAATAGATTCTCTTTAATTTCATTAAAATACATCATTGAAAATACAAAAATAGAAGAATGCTTGCATAGTGTAAATACATCTTTCGTAATCAGTTTATTAATTTTAGTTAAAAGTTGAATCATTTTGTATGACAATCACAGGACCTAGAGAGCCTAGAGAATATATATTTGAACCAATAGTGCCTCAACCAAAACTACCCACAACATTAGCTGATATAGACCAATACCTTAGGATACATGTCTTTCGAGCAACGACCAACTTACACGCAATTAGTGAACAACTGAGAGGGTTAAATATCGAAGACGACAAGGCATACACATTTTGGTCAAATCATCCTAACTATAGACTGCCTTGATAAAATATCCGAATGACTACACAAGGATTCGAAAGAGAACAAGCATTTGGTTGTGATCCTTTAGTTCCACAACCTGATGTAGGAGACCTCCTCATTGACATAGATACTAGCTTATGCATTCAAGTTGCCAGAACATATGTAAGGTATTCTGAGAAAATTATACAACTTCTAGTTCTAAACATAGAGGCTGAAAAGGCGTATGATTACTGGATAGTCGGAAGAAGGGATTGATTCTTCACATGACCATAATAGGTCCACAACAACCACGAACTCATGGTTGTGATCCCCAAGTCCCACAACCCAACGGGCCTGTAAATTAGTTAAGCATTGACACTAGTTTACGAACGCTGGTTTTTAGATCCTCACCACTCTCGCCAGATATCATCACCCAGTTCTCCGTATTAAATATAGAAGCCAATCAATCTAATATTTTCTGGACTAGACCAGAAAACCACCCATAGTTCACTACAAATCCACTAAATCTCCTATCACCATTTTCATGACCTTGTCTGGAGATATATATGAAGCTCCCACAGGCCACTTCCCACATATCTAACAACCAAGAAATAGGATCTCGACAGAGCTCGACATTGATTAGAGCCTCCAAACAACTATTATATCTGAATGATCCATTACACCAATTTAGGTTAGGAGGGCCTTCTTTGCCTTAGATTCACAGATTCCATTATTGTGTATTGTGGATATAAGATTACTCGATTATCTTGTCTATATCCATTCATATTCAACATTCACTGGCTGTCTCAGCACGACCTCGGGAGGTCCAGTATTAGGAAGAGGTACTTGTAGATTCTCATGCTCACATGTGACTTTTCCATCGTAGATTAGCCAATACTGAGTAAGGAATGGTAGTACACATCGAGGATTCTCATTCCCCAGAGAGTAATTTCTCATCCTGGTTAGCTTTGCAAACAGTCCTAGAGGCTAGAGAAGAAATCAATTTGGAAGAAGAATACTTGCAATCGCTCATGAGCTTAAGAAGAAAATGTAGAAGACCTAAAGTTGTTAAAGTGACTTCAAGGCTAGTTATTGAAGAATCAAGGAAAAAGTTTACAAAATTATCATTTTCGGCTGAAGGGAAGCAAAAAGGAGAACTAACAGTGGAAGAAATATTAGTAACCAAAGTGCCACTAGGGGAATTCACCACGGAATAATTGAAGTAGGATACCCAAACATTGATAGACGATTTATCCCTCAAGATTTATAGGGAGAAGGCAAAGAAATCCAAACTTCAGATGCAGATCTTCCAGTTATGTGAGATTATCACTAAGGTTGCTAAACCCTCATCTCAGCTAGTGCTAGTACAGAAGCATGTGAACTACCATTTTATCAAAGAGATTGAGGATGTAGGTAATCAAGTCAAAGCTATTGATGAGTGGAAGAGGAAAATCATCCACCAAGCATTAGATAAATTCAAGGAAGTACCATATATCTTAGAAATTATGAATGAGGAATCATCACAGCTGAAAGAAATGATGAAAATTAGAAAGGATGAGAATACAGTTGCTGAGAGCCACTTGGATATCTTGGACAAGATAAATTCACTACCAGAAAGTGTATTAGTTTAAGAACAACTTGTACCTGATGGATCGATAGAAAAGGGCAAGCCATTGGAAATAGCAGTGTCTTTCCACATGGAGATTCTCAAACCTATGTTGAATAGAATACGATTGCTAGAGGACAAGATGGGAGATGTTCCAAAGAGCATAATTTCTTTCACTATAGAGGAAGAAGTTGATGGTATTCATTACTATACAAGGTACATTCTAGAAAATTTTCCAACTTCCCTTGAGGAATTTCTTTAGGTCATCTAGAAGAATATTGACGAATCCGTCATGATTTTCACGTTGGATTCAATTGAAAAACTAGCGAGAATTCATGCAGATGTCAAAGGATTTGCGCCTAGTTTGGAGAAGGTGAAGGCAAGCATTGATATTCTATCCAAGGGTTTTCTAAGGTTCAATATTGAAAAATAAGCTATTGCTAAAGTAGATGGGAAAATAATGAGTCACATGTTTGACACGTACATTAAGTATCAAAACAAAGGGATAGCATGAAGTATAACAACTAGAATATTTTCTTTCGTCTCCTCTTTCTTCTATTCTTTGTTTTCTTCTTTCGTATTTTCTTGGAAAAAAATTAAAAATAAAGTAATTGGTTAAAATCCATTACTTTAAGTTATTTGAAAAGGTCCTTTAATTAAAAGTAGGTGGCAGACATGCAAAAATTTGATTTGGTCTTCAGATGCAAGTTGTGTAAAGAGGAATTCCAGGAGAAATATTTCCAGTTGTTTCCTTTATAGCTTCCACATGTGGGATTTCATTTATAGTTTCCTATTTGTATTTTCCCTCTATGCCCTATAAATAAAGGAAGATCCTACGGGTTAGATCATCATAATTTTTTCATCAAACTTTGTTTAGAAAAAACATTCTTGTTTTTTTTAGAATTTGTGCTTAAACCCTTGGTGTAATTTATGTGAAATATGGGGAATTGAATAAAAGGTGGATTTCCAGAGAAATTTGTGTCTATGGTGCTTTTCTCATCACTTCTATTTAAGGTTTTAAATAAATTTTTTTGTTATCTTAGATCTAGGGTAGAAGCTATTCCTTTACCTTATTGTTGAATGTTGTGTGTTTTCTCTATTTATTTAATTTTTTTGGATGATACCACTCTGATAGCTATTGGTTTAATAAAAATATCTTCCTTTCTTCTTTCCTAAATTATATTATTTCCCCCTTCTAGAAATATTGCATAACAGTTGCTTACTTGCTGCAAACTTTCCCAGCTATGGTTCATGAGCTGTGGGAATTAAAGTAACCCCCCCAAATAGTTATTAGGATTCTTCCTTACTGAATTGATAAATATCTTACACCAGAGCCTCATCGTTAAATGAGGGATATTTATCTAATGACTTCCTAGGTTTTTAGCTATACATAAAATCTAGCCAACAAAGTGGTGTAGGATAATTTAAACTATCAACAAAACTCAAAGTATAAGTTTGCAGTCATGATGTGGAAATCAACACAAAAACACAAGTGACCAATTTTTTTTTTCTTTCTAGATCTATTTTTACCTCTTTGTACATATAAGGATTTACCCAGTGGTGATGATTCAATATGGCTAGATAATTTTAAACAAAGAAGCCTATAATTAGAGTAAATTTTGCAAACATAAGATTTTGTTCTCATTTTTAGATTTCTGAGATGTAATTTATCGTAGTTTATTTTATTGTAATATAGGTATCCAAAATCACATGTAGAGCATGAGGTTGTGTCCCATGACTCTATAAAAACATAATATTATATTATAAAAAATATCTCAATAACAGTGAATCAATATAGGGAAGGATTTTGGATCTTCTACTTGGTTTTATAAGTTTCATATTTTCTTTTGACGGTTGATTCATGTCTTGATGCCTAGATAGAAATCTATTTACTTAGTAAGTAGAGTTTGCACTTCTAGTTCTTGTTGAATTTTTCATAATAGAGAGATTGAGTCATGTTATTCTCAATTTTATTATTTAGTGTTTCTTGTGCTTGAATTTTTGATGTGCTTGGAAATATTACAGGTTTAAGTGATGTGGAGATGTTAATTAGTGAATGTTATTATGTTTGTGTTTAAAATCTGATTATCTTGGACAACTATTAAATAATTAAAACTTTGATATATACTTTGTGGATGAACCAATAGGTTATTTACTTAGATGATGAGGGGTTATAATTCTTTTTTATGTAACTTCCTTTGGCTTCTATCCTAGAGTTTATAAAGAATTGATAATACTAGTTCTTATATCCTAGAGTTTATAAAGAATTGATAATACTAGTTCTTATATCTTTTAGTATTGTTTGGTTTGGCTATTACAAAAGGTGTTGATCATGATTAGTAACAGAAAGAGAGTCTAGTTTTTCTTTTTTGCGCTACCCTTCTTAATTTTTTAGTTTTGTTGATAGTCCCAACAATCACTTAGTTTTTACATCATTGTGAATATTCACAAGATGAGCTAAAAATTTCAAAATCATAGTTTTTGAACTCAAAAAGTAAATATTAATAGGTATTTTTCCCAAACATACCAATCCCTCCACAATAGGTTAACATTAAACTACATGCATCCCAATTGAAGTTATACTTCCTAGAGTAATTCGTACCTTGAATCCATATGTCCAACTAGGATTCTAAAAAAGAGTGGGAGTAATAAATCAAATCCCTTTCTCCCTATTTGAGAACTTTTGTTAGTGTGCATAAAACATTGATCAATAGTTAACTGGTGCTAGAAGAAGTGACTCTCAAGGAAATATTTGAATAACAAGGAAGTCATCTACTGATTTTTCATACAATATCATAAAATGGATTCAACACCATGAATAAAAAGATTCAAGTCTAAGTTTAGGACATTACTTCAACCTTTAACTCTACATAGAAAACCTATATCAGACAATGGAAAAGTTAAAGATTCCAAAACAACACCAACCTCACTAACATCTACATCTCATTTCACTTGGTTTCCTCTCCATACATCACACAATATGGATTAACCTAATCCAACATGGTTGTGAGACACTACTTTGGAAATTCTTGGAGACATTCATGATTTACCTAGAAATCTAGAGAGATATTTACCCATATACAAACATGATGGTAGTAGGACTTTTTGAAGAGCGTGCAACATTTTCAAGAATACTTTTATATTGATGAATGTTACATTTGAAGATGTGGCTTGTTGATTATTTACTTTGACATTAAATGGTATTGCTTATTATTGGTTCTTTATTTTGACACATAACTCTAATACTAGTTGGGTTGATTTTGAAAACACTTTTATTGCACAATTTGGGTAGGTCACAAACCCTAGTGTTTTATATCAAAAAATTTATAGTGTAAAGAGAGAAATGAATGATCCTATCAAAGCATTCAATTATACATTTCAACATATTTTAGGAAGATTTACACCTTTATCTAAGCCACCTAACAATCTTGCTTTGGAATTGTATAAAAGTTTTTTTGATCCATTCATTTATGCATTTGTTAGAAGATAAAATATAACCACCATAACAAAACATTATGAATATTCCATAACTATATAAAGGTAATTTTGACAAGGGGAAAACACTCAAATTTCTCCTATGGTTGTTCAAAACACCCCAACCTTTAATTGGATTCTTGATTTGAATCAATTACCACTATAAATCAAGGTCATATATCCTAACACAACCCTTGTTTGAGTAGTAACACCTATAAATAATCTCCCAAAAAATTATAACATTCTTGAGATAGAGGGTATGCCAAAGATGATGCAAAATATCAGTAATGTTTTGGTCACTTTCTAGAGGGAAATCACTAGTGGAAATAATCAAAATAGGGGATATTCTTACCAAAGATATAACCATCCCAAAACTCAAATAAGCCTCCACAAGTAATACCAAATCAACTGATATTAATATCTGTGATTTTTATTTTCCCAATTGGTGTAGGGTACAAGCTACTATTAAAAATAAAGCATTAAGTTTCCTTGAATTTTGTAATTATTTTGAATCCATTCACAAATATATGTAAGGATATGAACCTAGTACAAGAGACTAAAATGAACCTAGTTCCTCCAAATCCAATACTACAATGGTATTTAACACAACAAGTTTTCCTTCTTAGGAGGATAATGAGCTAGATTATTAAAATGATGAGATACATGCCTTTTAGAGTTGTTAAAGGAGTAATTAAGATTTAAGAAATAGAAAAATGATCCTCTCACTATTTATACACATCCACCCAAAGGTGATACACCCCCTAATACCAAATATGAGAATAATCCACCTCCACATGAGGGAGGAGAGTCTAAAAACACAACCGAAGCTCCTCCAAGTTTATCAATCCATATAAATACTAGTTATAACACTGTAGAAGGCATGACGAAAAAAAAGGCCAACATCACATTGCACGAGTTAGCACAAATCACTAAACAAAGAGATCAATTGCTCAAGTATTTGACATGTAATAAAACTCCAAAGAAATAGGTACCAATTCACACAAATGTAGCTTTGTATAAAGACAAATGCGAGGTTCCAACTATTTTACTAATAGTTAGGATTTATAGTAAAAATGTGCATAATTTTTTGGTTGACTTGGGAAATTCAGAAAATTTCGTGCCTATAGGGATATTAAATATTTTTTGATTAACTCCAATAAAGTTTGATAGAAGAGTGGTTTATATGAATAATTCAGAGGTGAAATTAGTTGGGTAGTTATTGAATGCACATATGCAGTTAGATACTGAACCAAGGATAAAACACTTCATAGATAAACAAGTAGTTGACATACCTAAATCCTATGAGATGTTGCTAAGAAGAGATTGGTGAACTTATTTGAATGGATATATGTCAACTAAATTTTCTCATATGTGGTTACCATTGAGTGGTTTGGGTAACCAAATAAGAGTGGATAAAGATCATAATATGAAATACATGATCACATGAATATAATGAAAAGAATGAGAACATTAATTTGGCTACTTCAAACATAGGTGTATATGATATAACTATCAAAGATTATTATAAACAAAAAATGCCCTCCAAAAGAAGATTTAAATGATATATAGACAATGCATGGTGCAAATTCAAAATAAGGCTCAAAGATCTGCGGTATCACTCACCGGACCCCTTAGGTAAGAAATGTCACATTTCGTATCATTTTGAGTTTCTATTCACCAACAATATAGAAAAATATGAAGCACTAATCCTAGGATTATTGTTTGCATTAAAACATGGTGTGAAAAATATGGTTTCTATTGGATATTCAGATCTTGTTGTAAATCTGGTCAATAGTAAGTTTCAATGCAATTTATCTTATCTTAGGAAATACAAGCATAGGGTGTGGGACTTCATTGAATCATTTGATATCTTTAACATTATTGTTGTTTTTAGAAAGTAAAATAAGATTGTAGATCAACTAGCTACCATGATACTAACCTTGAAACCTTTTGAGGTGTCTCAATGAGAGAAATTCATAGTGGAGAGAATGTCT
The DNA here is from genome assembly GCA_019776745.2 of Taxus chinensis. Lineage (NCBI taxonomy): Eukaryota > Viridiplantae > Streptophyta > Pinopsida > Cupressales > Taxaceae > Taxus > Taxus chinensis. The sequence goes on along the minus strand of CM034157.1, from coordinate 259,670,139 downwards.
TAGCCATTAATATCATAGAATGTGGAAAATTTAAATTTTTTTATTGATGATGATAATCACTACAGATTTTGATGTTTTTCATAAAACATAGATGAACATATGAATGATTTTGGAGAAGTAAATAAGTATCATTATACTTGGGATGATGACTGAGTATTAAAACTAAAAGACAACATGACTCCCAAAGTTATAGTGTCTTTGGAAAGCTAGTCTGACTTAGACATTCCCCCTGATAGGCACAAAATATAGAACACTAAGTCTCTATTATTACTCTCAATTTGGGAGCCATTATTCAACCTTAAAATTTCACCATTGGAAAATTATGTATCATTTATGAAAAAGAGAAAATGAGATCTTTGTTAAATGGAGTATAAATATGTTATAGCCTATTCTTATGAAGATTTGAATATTTTTGATCCCAAAGTTATGACACACACAATACCTCTTAGTGAGAATTGTATACTTTTTAGACAAAGAAAAAGACTATTTAATTAATTCATTCAACCAACCATATATAAATAAGTCTAGAAACTATTTTTTGATCACATTATTGTCCCTTTTAACCATTCCACATGGGTAGAATTTTTTTTCCTTATTCGGAAAAAAATAACGGTGAAATCAAATTGTGTGTTAATTTTAGATACTTAAACAAAGAACAAATAAAATAAAAATATCCTCTTCCATTTTTGGATGAGTTATTCCAAATGATTAGTGGCTCAGAGATGATTTCCTTTTTAGATGGATTCTTAGATTACCATCAAGTGTTGGTAGATGAACAAGGCAGACTTAAGATAACCTTCACTACAAAATAGGAAAAAAATTACATATAAAAGAACTCCATTTAGATTAATTAGTGTAGGATCCACATTCCAAATAGCTATGGATGAATACTTTAAAATTTTATTTGGTAAATTTATTGCTATATAAATGGATGATCCAACATTTTTATCTAAAAATAGGTATAAACACCCTCAACATTTGGAGAAAATCTGGACCAAGCATTCCTCAAATTAATTAGTGTAGGATGCATAAAGTATGGTATTTCCCTTAAATCCAAAAATATATTTATTACTATAATAGAAGGTAAATTATTGTGACACATCATCACTAAGGAAGGTATCATTGTGGATCCCAATAGATAAAATTCCATCTTCAAGATTCCTTTACCAAGCATTGTAAAAGAGTTGAGATCATTTTTTGGTAAAATAAATGTTGTTAGGAAATTCATATATGGTTTTGCAGATATTATCAAGCCATTAAAATATATGCTAAATCAAGATAGAAAGGTGGAATGGAACCCTCAAGCCAAGGTTGCATTTCAAGACATCGAAATTGAATCATGTAATCTCCAATACTAACCATTTTTGATTTTAATCAAGACTTTTATATCTATTATTTTTCTTTAGATCATACAATTCCAAATTTGTTGATATAAAGGAAAGACTTGAATGAGCACCCAGTTTATTTCATGAGTATGAATCTCAAATATGTTAAACTAAATTATTCAATACTAGAAAAACAAGCTTATGCTCTAGTGAAGGTGGTCTAAGAAATAAAACACTATATACTGAGTGATCTGGAGGACACTTTGGGATATTCAAGAGTTTCCTAAATCTCCCTAAATCATGAGTAAGTGGTATAGTGTTTTGAGATATTTCTGATGACAAGTGGAATGCAGAAAACGGAGCTCATATGCTCAAGATATGGTCAGTCAAAATCCATGTTTGAAAATTGCTCAACATGCGAGTTACGCGTTGACACATGGCATTTGGTAAAAGGTGGAAAATTGAATGTTCGTGTTTGGATCACCTCCGGTCTTTGATGAACAAAAAATTGGTGGGACCTACTATTTTCTGGCTAGAGACCCTCAGCCATGTTTGACACACTCTTTTATAGGAGGGGTGCCTTTGCCGCCTATTTTTTTTTGCCAATTATCAAATTTTTGATATTTGTGAGCTATCTCATGGAGGGCGAGGTACTTTATATATTGGGTGAGTTATATTATTATTAGTTTATGATATACTCCATTTCCCACCATATTACCAACTCAGCCTAAACCGTGGGCATTCAATGCACAACACGGTGGAGTCACCTTGCCACAATACATGGAAAACTAATCAAACAATGCACGGTCCCTAAGGACTCGGTAAACCACCAAAAGATGACTCAGATGCATTATGAGGCTTGATAAAAGGAGATCATTTGGCCCAAGCCATGGATTACACCGGTTGGATTTTCCTTTTAAAAAGGCATTCACATGTTCTATGCCCATGCATGTGGGACAAAACAAAAATGATCTCCACTGAACCCAAATCCCAACATTCATTTGCATAGTAGATATGGATGGAAATCGAAACTAAAACCATTCCCCTCACTGCCAGTATGAAGGTATATGTTTCCATTGAGAAATTAATAGAGGAGGCCATGAGGAGGTGGCATATAAGGAAAAAAAGCATGGAGGTTTTAAACAAAACATTTAAAAATGTGAAGCTTAGTGCATTTAGATCCACGAAGATTATGGATGAATGGAGGGGAGCTTAATTACAAAAAGGCATATAAAATTGAATCCATGGTAAAACAATTCAAATCCCGCTTTATAAAAAGAAATATAAGTGTAGGATTGAACCATGGTGGGCCGTTTAAAAAGATTTAGGCCTCACTGATAGGGAATGGTGTTAATAAACACTAAAAAAGGGGTTATTTTGTAATTAAAGAGCACTCAGGAAAAGACTCTATTTTATTAAGGAGGCTTATTGAGCGAGCTAGGAGGAAATTTTGGCAAAAATGCCAAAAAGAGACTAGGACTCTCATTGTAAGAGGAACCTAGTGAGAAGATCTAAATCATGAAACACTCATTATATGTGTAATTTTACATTATTTTTATAGATCAATCCCTTGAATTGGACCCAAAGACATAGCCCTAGTTGGGTGAACTCTGTTATCACATATTGTGTCAAAATATTGCCTATTTTTCCTTGTTGTTTTCTCTAATTTTTATAGTTCTCACAGCCTCATAATTTTAATTAAAAATACAAGAAAGTAATACTGCCCTCATTAATCTATAAAATCATTTAAATAAAAACCATGAATGCATGTTTTAATTGTTACTTATGATTTTCAGATCACTGAGAAATAAGGTGCACACTATAGTACCGAATATAGATTTAAATAGATGCTTGGTTAGAATGAGTTGGGAGAAATAAGTGGAAAATAGATGTACAAATTACAAGAATTTTTTTTCATAATTGAAACAAAAAAATATTCAAAGGATTGGGATGAGTGAATACCATTGTTTAGATATATCCAAGGATCACCTCCTATTAAGTAGATCAATCCAAGTTGACTTCAGATTCATGGTATGGTCATATTATTTACTTTCTAATGTATGGATCTTGTCTTGTTGAATTGAACAAAATATAAAGAAGATATTTGAAGATCAAAGTATCACAATACATGCTTAATAAAGGAGTATTATATAGAAGAAATTATCATGGGATATACCTTAGATGTGTTTCCAAATCTAAAATAGATCAAATAATCTCTAGTTTCTATGATAAGTTGGGAAGCATTCATTCATCTGGGGATGCTACTTCTCATGCTATACTTAGAGCTGAGTATTATTGGCCTACTATCTTTAAATATTCCCATGATCATGTGAGGAAATGACATCAATGTTAGATATTTTCTAAAAGAGAGAAGAATCTAGAAATACCTCTCCAACCAATCATTAAGGGAAATTTTTTTTCTTAATGTGGACTGGATTTCATAGGGGTTATTAATCCCAATTATTATTTATTATACAAGATGGGAAGAAGTAGTTGCAACCAATAGGATTACAAAAATAGGTAATTAAGTTCCTAAAAATTAATATTATAACATGGTTTGGTTGTCCCTTTTATTTTGTATATGATAATGGTCTAGCTTTCCAATAGACTAAGATTCTAGAACAAGTCTATGACTGCAAAATTACACTAAAATTATCCTCAAACTATTATACTCAAGGTAATGGTTTAGATAAATCTAATAATAAAAATGCAATAAACATCATTAAGAAGACAACGCTTGACAAACCAAGATCATGACACACATTGTTAAAATATGCACTTTGGGAAGATAGAATAATATTCAAATTAACTTTAAAAAATACACCATATCTACTAGTTTATGCATAGAAATCTATTTTTAAAATCAATTTACAACTCCCAATGCATCAATTTTTATGTAATTACATGGATGGAGGAGATAAAGTCAAAAATAAAGTTCTAAATTTAATACAATTGCAAGATGCAAGGAGTAAGGTATTAGAGAGCTTTAATAAACACTAAAAGACTATTAAACAATGGTTTGACAGGAGAGATAATGTGAAGGCATTTAGACATGGAGGTCTAGTTTCTATTTGGGACAAAGCACATGAGAAGAAATTTCATGTAAAGTTTGATCCATTTTGGATTGAACCCTATCATATTACATATCCCCTGGGACAAAATGCATTTAGATTGAAATATTTACATGGGAATGATCTACCTTTACCAATCAATGGTTAACACTTGAAGCACTACTTCATATTGACACCATTATCTATTTCCTCTAAATGATCAACTAAGTTATTTTATGTTAGGAATATATTATGCTTTCTTAGAATAGATTTGTACTTACTAGATTAGATGCTTGCTTTCTTAGTTTAGCTTCATGTTTTCAATAAATTGAAAAGCAATCTTGATTCCAGTTTTCAAAACAAATTTTTAATTGTATATGAGAATAGATCAAAGAAATTCTTCTTGAAGAAAGCGAACAAAGATAAAATCAAAGGTTACTTAAATTTCTTGAAATTAAAGTAAATAGGGAAAATTATGTTTGTCAAAAAAATTCAAAATCGTTGGTGTCATTAATGATGAGATATAAAGTATTCACACTCAAAAGAGATTCACAACACACTTTAGAAAATTTTAAAACTTCTTTCAAATCGATTAAAAAAGTTGTCATATTTTTTTAATCTTATATCAACATCATTGAAAATGTCTAAATTGGTTGTCAACCCCTATTTTATTTCAAAGGCTATATCATGGAGTGTTTTGTACATACTTGTAATACATAAAAAGAGGGTATAAATCCCCACTTGTTTTAGAACCTAATTGGAATGATCGTTAAAGTTATGGAATACTCAACACATATAGCTTCAATTGGGAGACTATATGGCGTAGATTTAACCTAAAGAGGGAATAGCGTGTCTTGATAGACCACCTATTAGGTTTTGGGTTGAATGGATCTGAATTATCCTATTTTTTTATGAAGCTCAACCTACTGGTTATTTATAATTTTTCTAAGGTAATTTGGTTTTCTATAAAAAACTTAAAAGGGAGAAGGGAAGGGAATAAAGGATAATAGAATATATTTCTCTTCAAAAACATGGTGAGTGTTAGAAATAAAATTTATCTTAATTCATCATTAGTTGATATTTGAATAAATGTAATAAGTTAATGCATTTAATAAAATACTTTAAACTTATGTCAATATGTATTAGTTGTCCTTAGTTGTTAGTTAACTTAGTGACAATGTTCTCGTCCCATGTTTGTGGGATCATGTTCTATCTTACATATTGTGTTCCCGGATGATTTCCATGAGGGGAAATACGGGAAATTAGGGGCAATATGTTATTTTAATATATTTTATTAGATTAGGTGATTTGTTTCCATATATAGTGGATGAGATAGAAGTTTTCCAATATCTATAAATATTACATCTCTCTCATTTGTTTTGTAATTCTTGATTTTGATATTAATAAAATACACAAGCACTTTCTTGTTTCTGTGTAAAGATTTTGTGTCAAATATTTTTTTCAAGTATTCATTGTCAAGATCTGGTATCGGAGCAGTATTCTGATCCAGAGAGGAGTGTAGGAATTTTTAGGGAATTTTAGGGAGATATGGAGAAATTACAGAGCTAGGAGGAGCCATAGATGCCCCTAGCCATTTTACAGCCCCTACTTGAATCCACACCTCGGGTCACGCTTGGTTTACAGTTGAAGAACACATGGAGTGTAGTCATAGGCCCTTACAGACCTAGATGTAACTCTCTTGCAAAAGGTGACATTGCTTCATTCTTTGATAATTTAAAAAAAAAATTACCCGTACCTACAATTTTTTTTTAAATTGGAAGCATTTAATATATATACAATATTTTTTATTTGTGGGGACCCAAGCTTTTCAAGCTCCCCACATTACTTCTTCTTCCTCTTCTCTGTACTTTGTCTTCTCCTTCCAAGATTTTTCAGAAGAAGTTTAAGCGACAAAAAAGGAGATCCAATCGAATGTGGAAGCTTCTCTATGAACCTGCACCTACCAAAGGATGAGAAGATAGTAGATTTCAATGATCTCCAACATGCCTGCAAAAAAAAAAAAGACTACAAATTGAACGTGGATAAGATTTGCAACCTGCAAGAAAAAAAAGATGAATTGAAAAACGGAAGGAAAAGTTGTCTGCAAGAAGGAAAAATACTTGCATAGAAAAAGAAACAATAAAAGAAAATTACAGTCAAGGGTTATTATAATGTTTAGGAAAAGTAGTTGAACTAAATTTGTGCCCTAAACCACACTACGCATGCAAGTAAGCCTTTATTTGCGTTCAGTTTTTAAAAAATAGCTTCTAAAACAAATTCCATTTTGGAAAGGGACATTGCGAAAAAATTAGAATTCATAACTTTCAACTGGTACCTCAGATTGAGGTGTTGTTTTTTTGAAAGTATGTGTTTTTGCAATCTCTACGTATTGGTCAAGTTTTTAATAATATTTGTTTTGTAAAAATTGCAAAAATTATATTTTTGGTATTTAAAAAGAGGCCAAAGAGTCCATTTTTCTTTCAAATCGGCTAAGAGAGCCATTTTATATTTAAATGGCCACAGAGACAAATTTGTAACAAGGCCAATAGTGCCAAAAATTCATTTTACATGGCTGAAAAGGAGCCCAACGTAAATAAAATATTATTTTGGGGGGGGGGTGTGCATGATTTAAGGGGGGGAAAGTGTTCAATTGTTTCTTCTACTGTTCATCACTTTTCACAATAGCCACAATTACGACACCAAAATTATTTTTTCCAGATTCTCAACTTTTGCATTCTGATAATTATCCAACATGGAAAACAAAAATTTGTGCACAACTTGATTTTGAAAATCTATGGTTTGTTGTTTCTGGTACATTAACAAGATCTGCAACAGATGTTACACAACAAGCTACATTTGATCGTGCAAATCAAAAAGAAAAGTTAATAATCTTGTTTAGTGTTTCAGATGAGGTACAACCTCATATTCGTGAGACCACAACAAAAAAATAATATTGGGACAAGTTGAAAATAATATATGGGTCAAAAAATAAGAACACAATACTTCATCTCTAGAGTCAACTATTAAACTTGAAAATGTAACCAACTGAGAAAGTTGAAATGTTTTTTCAGAAGAGTAACAACTTTGCGTGCATCACTTCAAGCTTTGGAAGAAGAAGTAACTGAAAAATCACTCATGCCTATAGTATTCAGATCTCTTCCTCTTTCTTATAGGATTTTTGTGACCACGTTAAACATAACTGGTTAAAAAACAACTTTTGAAGAGTTAGTGAATATGATACAACAAGAAGAATCTATTCACTCAACTACTGAAACTGAAGAGCAAGAACTTTCTTCTAATCAAAAAGGGAAAAAATAGGCTAAGTCTAGTAAATAACCTCAGAAGCAAGGTAATACTCAACAAGGCCAAAAGGACCAAAAAAATGTCTTATTTGTGGTCGAAAAGGACATGAGTTAAAGAATTTTTGGTACAACACATTCCAACAAGGATTGTCAAGTGGTAAAAATATATAATTGATTAACAAATAAAATCTAGTCCAATAAAAGTAAACAGGGACAAAATTATCAAAAGTGGAAGAAGAAACAAACTCAAAAAGGAAATGTAGCCAAACAAGAAGAAAAATTTGATGATGATGACTTCCTATATTCTACATGGTCAAATGAAGTATCTAATTCTACAAATCAAATTTAGTATTTTGACTCATGTGCAACTCGACACATGACAGGAAAAAAATATTGGTTCTTCACAATGAGTAAAACACCCACTAAAAATCATGTCTCTTTGGGTGATGATACATCATATAGTGTTAAAGGCATTGGTTCCATTTCACTACCACTTGGGCAAAAGCATAATTACTAAAATTATACAGATGTTACTTTATGTCCCTGAAGTTTAACAAAAAATCCCTGTTATCCATGAGTCAATTATTAGATCATAATCTCAAAATTTACTTTGATTGTAAAGGCGGTAAAAATATGTGCCTAATTCGAGATAAGTCACAAAGCTCAATTTTTTTGCAAAATATTCGAATGTGGGAAGAATGTTTCAGTTGGATTTTATTCAACGAAATGATCAAGCACTTGTAGCCAAGGATACATCATCAACTCAACTATGGCATCGAAGACTTGGACATGTGAGTTTTGGCTATCTTGACACACTTCGTCGATACAATATGGTTAGGGGTTTGCCACTTATAAAAAAGGGTACAGATAAATGTCAACATTATTTGGTAGGAAAACAACATAGAGCACCATTCAAACATAGTACATTTCGGACTAAGGAAAAATTGACTTGGTGCATACCAATCTGTGCAGACCAATGAGACCTAGCCACTCTGGGTTTCAATATTTCATGCTCTTTGTTGATGATTTTTCAAGAAAAATGTGGATATACTGTCTTGTCTACAAAATACCAAGATTTTGAAACTTTCAAGAAGTTCAAAGCCCTTGTTGAAACAAAGTCTGGTAGGAAAATAAAAACACTCCACTCAGATCGAGGGGGAGAATACACCAACAATGAGTTCAATGATTTTTTGGAAACACATGGCATTCATCGTCAAATGGCTCCTCCTCACACACCATCAAAAATGGTGTTGTTGAAAGGTGAAATTGTACTGTCATGGATATGGTGTGATGTTTGATTGATGATGTAGGTTTATCAAATAAAATTTGGGTTAAATTTCTTAAAATGACAGTCTATTTACTAAAAAGAGTTCCCGTTGCAGCTCTTGATGGAGTAACACCTCAAGAAGCATGGTCAGGGCATAAGCCATCTATTTCACACCTTATATTTTTTGGATGTAAAGCAAGTATGCACATTCCTAAGAAACAAAGAACTAAGCTTGATATGAAATTAGAAAAACTTATCTTCTTGGGATACAGTGATGAAGCACTTGGCTACAAACTTATGGATCCAAAAACAAGGAGGGTATACACTAGTCAGGATGTTGAGTTCTTTGAGAATAAAGAAGAAGATGCTCCTTCCATACACTCACATGATGAAAAAATCATCCCTACAGTGAAAATAGAGGATGGTAATCACTTTGATGATGACAGTGATGATGGGGAAGATGGTGAAATTCAACCTCCCATAGGAACCAACTAAAAGTATGCCTAAATGGTATACAAGTATGATTAGAGATGCAAAATTGGATAGTGTCCCCAAACACATCTACCAATGGAATGAGGACTCACTGTATGACTTGAAATGAGGTCAATTTGGCCTTAATGGGTAAAGTTGTTGAAACTACTGAGCCATCCACAGTTTTAGAAGCCCTACAGTCTAAACCTTGGAAAGATGCTATGGATGTAGAATATAAGTCAATTATGAAAAATAATACATGGAAACTTATAGATCTTCCACCAGGGAAAAATCCGATTAGATGATAGATGGATCTTTAAAACGAAGTACAAATTAGATGACAAAATTGATAAACACAAGGCTAGACTAGTTGTTAAGGGATATGCTCAAAAATAAGGCATTGATTATGAGGAGACTTTTTCTCCCACAGCTAAGATAAAAACTTTCAGGTTAATATTTTCTCTAGCTTGCACAATTTGGTTGGAAAATACACCAAATGGATGTGAAAAGTTCCTTTCTTAATGGTGATTTATAGGAAGAAGTTTACATGACTCAACCAGAAGGTTTTGTCATACCAGGTAAAGAGGAAAAGGTATGTAAACTCATAAAATCACTATATGGTCTAAAGCAGTCTCCCAGGGCATGTACATATTAAAATCTGATGAGCATCTCATTCAACATGGATTCAATAGAAGTCCATACAATCCTAATCTCTATCTCAAAAATCAAGGGGGGAGATAGTGATCGTTGTAGTATATGTCGATGATCTAGTCATCATTGGAGGATCAGTGAGGATGATTGAGTCAACAAAGAAAGATCTAACACAATCATTTGACATGACCGATCTCGAGCTTCTACATTATTGTCTTGGACTTGAAGTTTTGAAAAGAGAAAATCATATCTTTGTGTCACAATTGAAATACACCAAGACAACGCTCGAAGAATTTCAATATGATGGATTGTAAGCCATTTTCACACCTTATGGAGACAAGACTTCAACTTGTCTCGAAATAGATCCATCACCACAAGTAAATGTAACTCTCTATATAACAATTGATCAGGAGTCTCATCTACTTGACTTACAATAAGGCCATATCAGCTATGTACAGTTAGATATCTTTCATTAAATGGTTCATGCAAGAACTGAGGGTTTCTCACTGAGAAAGCAACAAAGTGGATACTGAGGGTGCATTATGGAGCTATTGACTATGGCCTAGAATACAAGAAGGCCAATAACTTCTTTGTTGACAGGATATTCAGATTTAGATCATTTTGGTGCCAATAGATGAAAGGAACATCTCTTCAGGAAATTGTATTCTTGATTTGGGATTAGATTGAATACACAAGTGTCAAAGCTTGGGTAAGTTGCGAAATATTGGTTTCAATATCATGGTCAAGAGTAAGAATATCGTGAGCATGTAAGTTTGATCTTGTTTGAAGCGATATGTAGAATATACTTGAAGGATTAGGGAATATTGTAGAAAGATCCAATTCAAGCCTACATGTCAGAGCCATAAGATGCAATAAAACTTGTTTGAAATATATTTTTTCATGAATGCACCAAACACTTTGAGGTGAAGTACATTTGATTTACGAACATCTTCAGAAGAACAACATCTAGCTTAACATTTCCCGACAGACCCTGTCATTAACTTGCAAAAGGCATTGGAAAGTGTAATGCTTTGAGGCATTCAAAATTTTTATCTCCAAACGTCACTTCAGAAGTGCATGTATGAATTAAGGGGGGGAAATAAAAGAAATAAAAATTGTTAATTCATCATATGATTGATACAGATATTGTAATAAAGTATTTTTTTAATTTAAAACAGTTATTTTCAAGTCAATTATTACCTTATCTTTTAGTTGTCTTATCCACATTGTGGGATCAGGTTCTATCTTGCATATTCATGATTTTTCATGATTTCCATGAGGGACAAAAAAGGTAGTTCCAATCTTCCTGTGGAAGCTTCTCTTTAGTGAATTGTTCATATATTGAGGAGAAGATATAAGTATCCAATTTCTAAAAGCATCTCTCAAATTGTAATGCTTGATTTTTGATATTAATAAAATACTACAAGCATTGAACGTGGATAAGATTTGTCAACCTGCAAGAATTCATTATCAAGATGGTTGAAAAATTTTGAAGGAAAATTGTGTCTGAGAAGGAAATACCTGCATGAAGAAAAAGAAGCAATAAAAAAAATTACATGTAAGGGTTATTATAACGCTTAGGCAAAGTAGGTTGAATTTATTGTGCCCTAAAATGTACTACGCATGAACATGTAAGCCCTTATTTGCGTTCATTTTTTAATTTTTTAAAAAAAATTCCATTTTGGGATTTGGACACAATTGAAAGGGGCCGGAAAGATTTTGAAATCAGAATTTAAAAAGTCATAACTTTCAACTGGTACCTCAGATTGAGGTGTCATGTTTTTTCGAAAGTGTGTGTTTTTGCAAGCTCTATGTATTGGTCTAGTTTTAATAAGATTTTATTTTGTAAAAATTGCAAAAATTATTTTTTTTGTATTTAAAAAGAGGCCAAAGAGTCCATTTTTCTTTTTCAAATCGGCTAAGAGAGCCATTTTATTTTTACAAATCGGCCACAGAGCCAAATTTGTAACAGGACCAATAGTGCCAAAAAATCATTGTACATGAGCTGAAAAGGAGCCCAAAATAAATAAAATATTATTTTTTTGGGGGGGTGTGCATGCTTTAAGGGGGGAAAAGTGTTCAATTTTTTCTTCTACTGTTTATCACTTTTCACAATGGCCACAATTACGACACCAAAATTATTTTTTCCAGATTCTCAACTTTTGCGTTCTGATAATTATCCAACATGGAAAACAAAAATTTGTGCATAACTTGATTTTGAAAATCTATGGTCTGTTGTTTCTGGTACATTAACAAGATCTGCAACAAATGTTACACAACAAGCTACATTTGATCGTGCAAATCAAAAAGAAAAGTTAATAATCTTGTTTAGTGTTTCAGATGAGGTACAACCTCATATTCGTGAGGCCACAACAACAAAAGAATATTGGGACAAGTTGAAAATAATATATGAGTCCAAAAATAAGAACACAATACTTCATCTCCAGAGTCAACTATTGAACTTGAAAATGCAACCAACTGAGAAAGTTGAAATGTTTTTTAGAAGAGTAACAACTTTGCGTGCATCACTTCAAGCTTTGGAAGAAGAAGTAACTGACACATCACTCATGCCTATAGTATTGAGAGCTCTTCCTCATAGGATTTTTGTGACCACGTTAAACATAACTGGTCAAACAAACAACTTTTGAAGAGTTAGCGAATATGCTACAACAAAAGGAAGCTATTCACTCAACTACTGAAACTGAAGAGTAGGCACTTGCTTCTAATCAAAAAGGAAAAAAAAAGGCTAAGTCTAGTAAACAACCTCAGAAGAAAGGTAATACTCAACAAGGCCAAAAGGACCAACAAAAATGTCTTATTTGTGGTCGAAAAGGACATGAGTTAAAGAATTTTTGGTACAACACATTCCAACAAGGATCATCAAGTGGTAAAAATATTGATTACCAACAAAAAAAATCAAGTGAATAACAAAGTAAACAGGGACAAAATAAGGTAAAGTGGAAGAAGAAACCAACTCAACAAGGAAATGTATCCAAACAGGAAGATCAATTTGATGATGATGACTTCCTATATTCTGCACAGTCAAATGAAGTATCCAATTCTACAAATCAAATTTGGTATGTTGACTCGGGTGCAACTCGACACATGACATGAAAGAAAGATTGGTTCTTCACAATGAGTAAAACACCCACCAAAAATCATGTCTCTTTGGGTGATGATACATCATACAATGTTGAAGGCATTGGTTCCATTTCACTACCACTTGGGAATCATAATTGTAAAATTACAGATGTTCTTTATGTCCCTAGTTTAACAAAAAATATGTTATCCATGAGTCAATTATTAGATCACAATCTCAAAATTGACTTTGATTGTAAAGGCGGTAAAAAGATGTGCCTAATTCGAGATAAGTCATGAAGCTCCAAAATTGTTGCAAAAGCTTCAAATGTGGGAAGAATGTTTCAGTTGGATTTTGTTCAATGAAATGATCAAGCACTTGTAGCCAAGGATACATCATCAGCTCAACTATGGCATCAAAGACTTGGACATGTGAGTTTTGGCTATCTTGACACACTTCATCGATACGACATGGTTAGGGGTTTAGCCACTTCTAAAAAAGGGTACAAATAAATTTCAACATTGTTTGGCAAGGAAAACAACATAGAGCATCATTCAAACATAGTACATTTCAGGCTAAGGAAAAACTTGACTTGGTGCATACCCATCTGTGCGGACCAATGAGACCTAGCCACTCTGGGTTTCAATATTTCATGCTCTTTGTTGATGATTTTTCAAGAAAAATGTGGATATACTTGTCTTTATACAAAAGACCAAGATTTTTGAAACTTTCAAGAAGTTTAAAGCCCTTGTTGAAACAGATTCTGGTAGGAAAATAAAAACACTCCACTCAGATTGAGGGGGAGAATACACCAGCAATGAGTTCAATGATTTTTTGGAAACACATGGCATTCATCATCAAATGGCTCCTCCTCACACACCGCAAAAAAATGGTGTTGTTGAAAGGTGAAATTGTACTATCATGGATATGGTGCGATGTATGATTGATGATGCAGGTTTATCAAAAACATTTTGGGCCAACGCAGCTAAAATGATAGTCTATTTACTAAATAGAGTTCCCATTGTAGCTCTTGATGGAGTAACACCACAGGAAGCATGGTCAGGACATAAGCCATCTATTTCACACCTTATAGTTTTTGGATGTAAAGCAAGTATGCACATTCCTAAGAAACAAAGAACTAAGATTGATATGAAATTAGAAAAACTTATCTTCTTGGGATACAGTGATGAAGCACTTGGCTACAGACTTATGGATCCAAAATCAAGGAGGGTATACACTACTCAGGATGTTGAGTTCTTTGAGAAGAAAGAAACAGATGCTTCTTCCATACACTCACATGATGAAAAAATAACCCCTACAGTGAAAATAGAGGATGGTAATCACTTTGATGATGACAGTGATGATGGTGAAATTCAACCTCCCATAGGAACCAAAAAAAGTATGCCTAAATGGTATACAAGTATGATTAGAGATGCAAAATTGGATAGTGTCCCCAAAACATCTACCATTGGAATGAGGACTCGCAGTATGGCTCGAAATGAGGTCAATTTGGCCTTAATGGGTAAAGTTGTTGAAACTACTAAGCCATCCACAGTTTCAGAAGCCCTACAGTCTAAACCTTGGAAAGATGCTATGGATGCAGAATATAAGTCACTTATGAAAAATAATACATGGAAACTTACAGATCTTCCACTAGGGAAAAAGCCAATTGGATGTAGATGGATTTTCAAAATGAAGTACAAAGTAGATGACAAAATTGATAAACATAAGGCTAGACTAGTTGCTAAGGGATATGCTCAAAAAGAAGGCATTGATTATGAGGAGACTTTTTCTCCCACAGCTAAGATAAAAATTTTAGATTAACATTTTCTCTAGTTGCACAATTTGGTTGGAAAATACACCAAATGGATGTGAAAAATTCCTTTCTTAATGGTGATTTACAGGAAGAAGTTTACATGACTCAACCAGAAGGTTTTTCCATACTAAGTAACGAGGAAAACGTATGTAAACTCATAAAATCACTATATGGTCTAAATCAGTCTCCCAGGGTATGATACATAAAAATCGATGAGCATATCATTCAACATGGATTCAATTGAAGCTCATACAATCCTAATCTCTATCTCAAAAATTAAGGGGGGAGATAGTGATCATTGTAGTATACGTCGATGATCTAGTCATCATTAGAGGATCAGTGAGGATGATTGAGTCAACAAAGAAATATCTAACATGATCATTTGACATGACCAATCTCGAGCTTCTACATTATTGTCTTGGACTTAAAGTTTGAAAAAGAGAAAATCATATCTTTGTGTCACATTTGAAATACACCAAGACAACACTCGAGAATTTTAATATGATGGATTGTAAGCCATTTTCCACACCTATGGAGACAAGAATTCAACTATCTCAAATAGATCCATCACCACAAGTAAATGCAACTCTCTATCGATAGTTGATTGGGAGTCTCATCTACTTGACTTACACTAGGCCAGATATCAGCTATGTAGTCAGCTATCTTTCATGGTTCATGAAAAAACCAAGGGTTTCTCACTGGAAAGCAATAAAAGTGGATACTGAGGTACATTAGAGGAACTATGGACTATGGCCTAGAATATAAGAAGAATAATAACTTCTTCTTGACAGGATATTCAGATTCAGATCATGTAGGAAACATAGATGATAGGAAATCCACTTCAAGATTTGTATTCTTCTTGGGATCTAGACCAATATCATGAGGGAGTAAGAATTAGACTTGTGTTTCAAGATCCTCCATATAATCAAAATATCGTGTGCAGTAGTGGAGCTTGTCTGTAAAGTGATATGGTTCTGACGTATACTTAAAGGATTGGGATTACCACAGAAAGATCCAACTATCCTACATGTTGATAATGGAGTAGTAAAAATTATTCGGAATCAAGTTTTTCATGAGCGCACCAAACACATTGATGTGCAAGTACATTTCATTCATGAACATGTTCAGAAAAACAACATCTGGCTCCAATATTACCCAACAAATATGCATCATGTAGATGTCTTCACAAATTCACTTGCTTGAGATAAATTTGAGGGTTTTAGAGAATTTCTCTCATGTTCACTTGAGACCATGCTGAATTAAGGGGGGGAATGTTAGAAATAAAACTTATCTTAATTCATCATTAGTTGATATTTGAATAAATGTAATAAGTTAAAGTATTTAATTTAAATACTTTAAACTTATGTCAATAGGTATTAGTTATCCTTAGTTGCTAGTTAACTAAGTGATAGTGTTCTCATCCCAATGTTTGTGGGATCATGTTGTTGATGCAAAATCACAGCACCCCTGGATGCAGATCAGGTTTCTAGGTTGATCACTTTGGCATCCAGTGTGATTGCATAACATTGAATCCTTTCTCCAAGTGTGGGACTTGAAAAATGAGAAAGGATTCTCCAGAGAAGGCTGGTTCCTATTCCTCTGTTCAGATGCACACGAAATATGCAGAGGGTTTTCTCAAAACCTAATCTAATCTGCCAAGGAGACAAGGTAAGAAGATGCATAAAATAAATCTAAGCTAATAGAGGTGATGCACCGAGGAATGAAGAACACCTATTTTTCCAGTGAACACAGACCATTTGAATGTGATATAAGATCATGCACAGATGACAAAACCTGCAGTGAAAGACCAGGAGGATGCAAAAATGAACACAGAGAGGGCTGAGAATCATCCACAGACATGCATTACTTGCTCCAAAGATTGATACAATACACTACAGAATGCCATGAGGCAGAATAGTATTACAGTTCAAATGAGAGGTTCGAACTCCACAAATTCGCCTGAGGAGAAGAAGGGAGAGGCAAAACAGAAAAATGTTCGACCTTTGAAAAGAAGCTCCTCTTTACAATATATAGAAAGAATGAGAGAGGGAAGAGAGAGAGGAAAGCCAAATCTACCCCAACCACCTCCAGGTTGCATTCCATTCATCTCATTATGGCAGAAGCGGCGGATCCTGGCAAAACGGCGGGCTGCCTAACAGAAGCGGCGAACTGTCTACTGCATTAAAGTTGTTTGTTGAAGCATTACTTCTGCTTGTTATTTCGTGCCAGAGGTGTTTCTTGATTTTCTCTCTCCAAACTGAACCAAAATGCAAGATTGACCTCCGAATCGTGTAGAGAATTTTACCAGCTTTCCATTGATATAAAGAACGTGCCAATCCGAGCTCTGGATCGAAAGTTATGGCGATCTGAAGATTTAGGGCAAAAACGGGCCAAAACGTGTTTTGAAATCTTTCCCGCGCTCTGCCACCTGGATGACACGTGGCACGTGCTGATTGGACGAGAAATTCTCTCTCCTCTGCCTTTCGCGGGCTTTCCTTTTGAAATTTCCTTGTGGGCCCCTTAAACTTGGACACGTGGCACTATTTCATTGGTTCGGGTCAGTGCTCGAAACCTCGCCCTTTGACTTTTGGACTATCTCCCTTGTGACACGTGTCATGATTTGATTGGTCCGCGGGTTTGCCGGCTTTTCGCGCCCTTCGCGTCTTTATGTCCCGGATGTCCCAAACTGTTTGGGACAAAAACCTCCGATCCGCCCGAAATGGGCTTCCTCGTCCCTCATTTGCCGATGACACGTGGCACAATCTGATTGGCTCTCGGCTTTTTCGGCTATCCACGTCCCTCGCGTCCCTGCGGCCCAGATGTCCCAGTACGAACTTTCTCTGTTTCGGCCGAACCGGCCGGTTCACGTCCATTTGTCCCAAATGTCCCAGTGCTTCGTGGGACAAATTCTTCCGGTTCGCCCGATCCGGCCGATTCGCGTACTTCTGGCCCAGATGTCCCTTTTGCTTCCGGACTGTTTGTTCTCATTTCGGCCGATCCGGCCGGTTCGCGTACTTCGCGTACTTGTGTCCCGTTTGTCCCAGATGAAGACTTGGGCAAATTTTTCCTTCTTTCGGCCGATTCGGGCATTTCGCGTCCCGCGCGTACCTGTGGCCCAGATGTCCCTTTGCTTCACGGGCCGCCTGGAGGCTTTTCGGCCGATCCGCGCCTAGATGTCCCAAATGTCCCGACTGCTCCTAGGACTAGGACTTAGCCATTTTTCGTGATTTTTCCTGTTTCAATCTACTTGCCTGGAACTGCAAAACTCTGATGCATGTTATCGAAATTTACCCTGGGGGGTGAAATTTTGACAACAGTTTTGACGACTCAGCGGGGTCACCTGCCTGCTAGGTAGAAGATCAGTGGCCTTTTAGCGATCCATTGGGCATGGAGTTATAAGCAATAACCTGAAACGAGCCTGATACTGCAACTTCTTCTCCAGCAACACTCTGAACTGTAGAAAACAACCTGAGAGCAGCAAAACCTGTGCCAAAGCACTTAGGGAAACTGAAACCTAACTACAACAGGACAATGTGCATAAGCACTTGGAGGAATGAAAATCTAAACTAATATTTACAAGGGCAAACCTTTTCTTTTTTAGTAGCAATGTTTAAGATAGATTCCGTTAACCGGAATCGGAAGTTCCTCTCCATCCAATGCAGACAATTGGAAGGCATTACTATTTTTGCATCCCGTGACCATGTAGGGACCACTCCAGATGGCATCAAACTTGGAATGCCTTCCTGGTTTTGCCCGATCTGCATCCCATTTCAGAACTAGGTCCCCTTCCTGGAAGGTCCTTGCTCTTGCTCTCTTATCAAACCATCTTTTTACTAAGGCCTGATCCTTTTCAATCGTCTGAACTGCATGTTCTCTGATTTCTTCTAATTCCATCAATTCTGCATACCTGACCTCCATTGGTTCGAACTCAGATAACTCAAACTGCTTCATGAGCTCCAAGGCTGGCAATTCTAATGATATAGGCAATACTGCCTCCTTCCCATAGACCAACTTGTAGGGAGAATTACCTGTAGACCTCTTTGGTGTTATCCTGTCAGCCCATAACGCTGATTTTAGCCTTGTATGCCATGTTCTTTGATTTTCATCCAGAGTCCTTCTGATGATTTTTAGCAAATTCTTGTTTGTGGACTCTGCCTGTCCATTACCCTGCGGGTAATAATTTGAAGAGGTGCTCAAATAGATTCCATTCTTGACAGCCCATTCTGTAATTTTTGAACCTATGAATGCTAATGCATTATCTGATATGATGGTGGCCGGCACACCGAACCTGGTTGCTATTTCTTCATAAAAGTCTAGTATGTTAGACTCACTTGCCTCTTTGAGCGCTACTGCTTCGGTCCACTTGGTGAAATAGTCTGTCGCTGTAAGAATCCACTTGTGGCCTTGACTCGAATTGGGATTGATGACTCCAATGAAGTCCAATCCCCATTGCATGAATGGATGATCTACTGAAATTGGACGAAGGGGCAGTGCTGCTAACCTTCCTTTCCCTGTGAAGAATGCACATTTCTTGCATTTCTTAACCCATGAGTAGCAATCATTGAATACAGTAGGCCAATAGTAACCAGCTTTCATGATTTTGAGAGCTGTTACTCGTGGGGTGAAATGGCCTCCTGCCTCCCCGTCATGGAACTCGTGTAAGATCCTCTCAACCTGACCTGTCCCAATGCATCTTAATAGAACACCGTTGATGTCTTTTTTAAACAAAACACCATCAACAAGCACAT
Organism: Taxus chinensis; assembly: GCA_019776745.2. Classification (NCBI taxonomy): domain Eukaryota; kingdom Viridiplantae; phylum Streptophyta; class Pinopsida; order Cupressales; family Taxaceae; genus Taxus; species Taxus chinensis. The sequence continues at coordinate 259,650,430 of CM034157.1, read as the reverse complement.
ATGGAACTGCTTGTAATCTGAAGTACCTTCTTTTTGCTTTGCTCATTTCTGGAGGGCACATGCCCGTCTGTAGGAAATGTATCATATTCTGAGTCCAACAGGGAGTGGACACATCATCATTTTCCTGTTTTTGATCATCTTGTAATAGCAGGACAGCGTCTTCTTCATCTTCTGGGTTGTCTGGTTGTTTGGAAGCGAGCTGCTCACACAAACCTTTGCCTCTTACCAGCTTGGTGATCTTGATCTCAATGTCATACTCCATGACACGGGTGATCCATCCTGCCCTTTTCTCATTCAAATCCTTGTTGAGGAGGAAGTCCTTAACCCCAGCATGTGAGACTAGCAACTGGACCTTGTTGTTTGAGACTAAATGCTTGAATTTCTTCAAGCTTCTGATTACTGCAAGCACATGCTTTTCAATAAAAGAGTACCTCACTTCGCAGTCATCTAGGCTCTGGCTGAAGAAGGCAATCGGCTGTTCATCATTATCTTTGTTCTGCTGTACCAGAATGGCAGAAATAGTGTCATCACCTCCAAATGCATAGAGGATGAAATCCTTGGAAAAGTCTGGGTTGATGAGAGTGGGTGCTTGGGAGATGGCTTCTTTGATTGCTTCAAAACTCTCCTTGCCTTCTGCCGTCCACTTGAAAGCCATGCTTTTCCTTAACATTTTGGTGATGGGCTTGACAAGGGCTGCAAAATCTGGGACAAACCTCCGAACAAAGTTTATCCTTCCCAGGAAACTCTGAAGGGCTTTCTTGTGGCTTGGCAATGGTAGTGCTCTTATGGCTTCAACCCTCTCTGGATCAATTGCTAATCCTTCCTTGGAGACAATATGGCCAAGGAGCTTCCCTTCATGTGCAAGAAAGATGCACTTCTTAGGATTCAAAGACACTCCAAACTTTCTACACCTCTGAAACACTTGCCTGAGGTGAAAGAAATGGTCTGCTGCATTCTTTGAGAAGACAGTAATATCATCTAGGTATATCAGCACTATCTTGTTGATCAAGCCTTTGAATGCCATATCCATAGCTCGCTGGAATGTTGCTCCGGCGTTCGACAGTCCAAATGGCATCTTCTTGTAAGCATATGTGCCCCATTTGGTTGTGAAGGCTGTCTTGAACTGGTCTTCCTCCTTCACCATAATCTGATTGAAGCCTGAGTAACCATCAAGTAGTGAAAACCTTTCTGAACCAGCTACGACCTGCAATATTTGCTCCATGGAAGGGAGTGGATAATGGTCCTTGAGAGAGGCTCTATTCAAATCTCTGAAGTCAACACACAGCCTGATCTCTCCACTCTTCTTCCTGACTGGAACTAAGTTGGCAACCCAACTAGAATGCTTGATTGGGAATATGATTCTTGACTCAATCAGCTTGTCCAATTCTTTCCTCATGAGAGGCTCCATGTGTGGATTGACTGGTCTCTGTTTCTGCCTGACAGGCTTAGTATTTGGATCCAATTCGATGGTATGCTGAGCTAAGTTGGGATTGAAACCTTTCAAGTCTTCATAGCTCCAAGCAAACACGTCAGGGAATTCTTGACATAGCTGTATGAACTCACACCTTTCTTGCTCAGTTGTCATCTTTCCAATTTGCAATGGCTTGTTTTCTTCTACCAAGATGGATACCGAATCTTCTCTCTTGACCTGAATGTTTGCTTTCTCCTTTCTAAACTGATCATTGGGGTTAAAAATGGACTCCAAAGTGATAAGTCCCTTGGGCAGCTTGTCAGTTCTCAGCTGTATCACTTGGTCACCATATTGTTGTTCCAACTTTTCTTGATTCTTAGCTGAGAACTCAGCTTCTTCTTGCAAGAAATGGATGATTTGCTGGTCATTCTCAAATACTTGCCAACTGACATCGTTATCCGGCACCGAAGGCCTGACAATCACGTGGATGTTTGGCTGTACCTTGTCTTGTTGAATGTTTTCTACAATGTCAAAGGCTGCCCCTACTGCTGCAAGCCTGTCAGCAGCTTGATTCTCTTTCCTAGGAATGGCTTTAATGCCGAAACCCTCAAAATCTTCCATGAGGTCCCACACCCTGTTCTTGTAGCACCTGAGTAGATCATTTTTGGCCGCATGCTGTCCCTTGACCTGATTTACAATCAATTCACTGTCCCCAAAGACTTGCAAGTTCTTTATTTTTTTCTTGATTGCCCAATGCATCCCTTGCACCAAGGCTTCATATTCAGCAGTGTTATTGGAGCATGCAAATTGAAATCTAAAAGCTGAATAGTACTTTACTCCTTGAGGTGAAACAAGCACGGCTCCACCTCCTGCACCTTGTCTACTCCTTGATCCATCAAAAAACAGCTGCCATACCTCATTGTCATCCTTGTGGTTTGGCTTGGTGATGCTAGGAATAGGTTGACTTTCTTCGTGTATACAATAGACTCCTAGCTCAGATTCTTCTATTCCTTGATAAGGATCAAAAGCATGCACCTTGTTTGCCCATTCATCAAGAGTCAAATCTGGGATACTTCCAACCTTAGTGTCAGCTTCATCAGTGCTAGGGTGATCTTCTTGATCAAATGCTGAGCAATTGACATTAATCTGACTTGGAGTGTAGGGCTCAATATGGAAGTTTGCAATAGGTTCAGATCTGATTGTGGCCTTAGTTCCATATCTCGTTCTGAATAGCATGTGTGACCAATCAGCGGACAAATATCCCCCAATCTTGGCAGTGAAGTCCCTTGACAAACATAGGGCAAAGAGTGGTGGAAGGTCTATGACTGACACATCTTGTAAAACAACAACATTTGGACATGCGTGCAAGGTAAGACTCAAATTTCTAATCACTCCAACTGTTGCTATTGCTGTCCCATCCAACTGCACTACTCCCTTAGATGTTATTTCATACTGGAGCCCTAACTGATCAGCTATCTGTTTAGGCATTACTGAGCTACTTGCCCAGGAGTCTATCATGCAATTGTGCACTAGCTGATTTCCAATGATTAACGAAACATAGAAAGGAGGGGGTTTCAACATCTTACCTTGTTGTCCTCCATGATTTCCCTCAGGCTGGGCAGCATTTGTAAGCACTTTGTCTTGTATCTGCTGATTCGAAGTTGGCCAGTCCTTCATGGCAGCTTGCAGCAGATCTCTTTGGCCTGGGATAGCTAGGGATTCCCACATAGATATATTGACGTTTGTTTTCTTCATCTGATCAATGATACTGAATGGTGATGAAGGATCTCTCTGCTGCCCCTTGGTTTGCACATTTACTCCTTGTATGTGGGCAGCAACAGCTGGCATTTGAGTTGGCCTAGGGGCTGTTCTTGGCTGTCCTTGTGCATTTGAAGCGGGACTTTGCTTGCCAATCATTTGTGGAGCCATGGAAGGTTGTGGATTGGCTGGGGCTAATGGCTGTTCTTCACCCAAATTTCTCCTTTTTGACCTTGTGTTTGCTGCAACACCTTGAGAAACTGCCTGGTTCATGCCACAAAAATCCTCTGCTTGCCAATTTACCAATGTGGTGTCATTTGGGGCTGATTGCTGTTTGAATGTTTCTTGTTGTTGGCTGTTTTCTTGACTGTTCTCACCCTCCACACCAGTAGTTGTTACCATTAAAGCTTGAGTCAAAGCACCATTGAAGCACATGGATTGATTATGAGGCTCATTACATGGAAAACACCAATCATACTCCTGGGCAATGTTGTTTTGTGCTGGTACTAATGCCCTAGAGGCAGATATGGCATTTGGATTATAGGGCTGGAATGGTCTATTGACAGGAGGCCTTGTTTGATTCATATTTGCAGCTGGATTAGGTGGCCTTTGAGGCTGATATGGCTGCCTATTAGGTTGAGCTTGAGGCTGATACGAAGGTCTAAAACCTTGAGCTTGCTGTCTTTTGAGAGTGACCAGCTCATTGCCTAGATTTTGCAATTGCTTCATGACCTCTTGAAGCTCATTTGGGGCACTTGGAGATGAAGTGGAAGCTTCATTTGAACTCTGATTTCTAGGAGTGGGAATAGGAGCTAAGACAGGTGCTTGACTAGCACTTGGGCTCTCTAAACTTGGATATAATGGCATTGGAGGCCTAGGAGCCAATTTACCAGCTTGGATAAGACAGTTTTCGGCTCTAATGGCAATGCTATAAGCAGCAGGTAAGGTTGTGCCTCCCATAGATTGAATTAACATAGAAATATCAGAATTCAAAGCTTTAAGATAGTATAGAAAAGCACCTTCTGCTGTTGGCCTGACTGCCACTGGAATCCTATCCCAAGACCTTTGAAATCTGAAGTTGAAATCAGTCAGCTGCTCGTTGGGGGCTCTCTTGATAGTTGTCAATTGTTCTAGTAGAGACAAATTGTCTCCCTTTTCTCCAAACTGCTCATGAAGTGCAATACACAGCTGATTCCAGTTTGTGATAGAGCCAGCTCCAAGGCTCCTAAACCATTGCAATGCTTTCCCCTTGAATGAAGACGCCAGCAATTTGACAGCTACATCCATTTCATTTATCTCATGGATTGCACAGACGTTAGCAATGTCTTTTACATGATCACCAGGAGTGGTATGATTTTCTCCAGTGAAAAATGGAATGTTCTTCAATGCTGCAATTGGAACTGGATTCTGTGCATTGAGGGCGAGTGGGCTGCTGCCAGTGAAATTGACAAAGGGATTTAGTGGTTGCGCCATTCTGATTGGTCGAAGGACTCTTGAATACTGAATGAAAGGCCGAGCAGGTGGAGGAGTTGAGAGAGTTCTGTTTGGTGGAGATGGAGACCTTTGAATCCTTCTTCCTCTTTGCCTTCTTCTTGGAGATAATTGCAGGTATTCAAACAGCACTTCTTCTTCTCCAACTCTTGACCTTGTGATTCTTCTCATAAGCTTTCAGGCCTGTACTGCTGAAACCAGTTGATTCTTCCTCTTTGGAGTCGCCAGATATGCAAATAATAGCTCTTTTCAAGCAAGAAAATTGCAGCAGATGCATATCAACTTTGCTGCAATAAAAATGAGACCTCTAGGTCCCACCGGGCGTGCCAAAACTGTTGATGCAAAATCACAGCACCCCTGGATGCAGATCAGGTTTCTAGGTTGATCACTTTGGCATCCAGTGTGATTGCATAACATTGAATCCTTTCTCCAAGTGTGGGACTTGAAAAATGAGAAAGGATTCTCCAGAGAAGGCTGGTTCCTATTCCTCTGTTCAGATGCACACGAAATATGCAGAGGGTTTTCTCAAAACCTAATCTAATCTGCCAAGGAGACAAGGTAAGAAGATGCATAAAATAAATCTAAGCTAATAGAGGTGATGCACCGAGGAATGAAGAACACCTATTTTGCCAGTGAACACAGACCATTTGAATGTGATATAAGATCATGCACAGATGACAAAACCTGCAGTGAAAGACCAGGAGGATGCAAAAATGAACACAGAGAGGGCTGAGAATCATCCACAGACATGCATTACTTGCTCCAAAGATTGATACAATACACTACAGAATGCCATGAGGCAGAATAGTATTACAGTTCAAATGAGAGGTTCGAACTCCACAAATTCGCCTGAGGAGAAGAAGGGAGAGGCAAAACAGAAAAATGTTCGACCTTTGAAAAGAAGCTCCTCTTTACAATATATAGAAAGAATGAGAGAGGGAAGAGAGAGAGGAAAGCCAAATCTACCCCAACCACCTCCAGGTTGCATTCCATTCATCTCATTATGGCAGAAGCGGCGGATCCTGGCAAAACGGCGGGCTGTCTAACAGAAGCGGCGAACTGTCTGCTGCATTAAAGTTGTTTGTTGAAGCATTACTTCTGCTTGTTATTTCACGCCAGAGGTGTTTCTTGATTTTCTCTCTCCAAACTGAACCAAAATGCAAGATTGACCCCAGAATCGTGTAGATAATTTTACCAGCTTTCCATTGATATAAAGAACGTGCCAATCCGAGCTCTGGATCGAAAGTTATGGCGATCTGAAGATTTAGGGCAAAAACAGGTGAAAAACGGATTTTTAAATTTCTTCCCGCGCTCTGCCACCTGGATGACACGTGGCAGGTTCTGATTCGCTGAGCAAGTCTCTCTCCTCTACCTCTCGGTGGGCTTTCCTTTTGAAATTTCCTTGTGGGCCCTAGCTGGGACACGTGGCACTATCCCATTGGTTCGGGTCTGATGCTTCAAAACTCGCCCTTTGACTTTTGGACTATTTCCCTTGTGACACGTGTCATGATTTGGTTGGTCTGCGGGTTTGCCAGCTTTTCGCGCCCTTCGCGTCTTTATGGCCCAGATGTCCCAGTGCTGTTTGGGACAAAAACCTCCGATCCGCCCGAAATGGGCTTCCTCGTCCCTCATTTGCCGATGACACGTGGCGCAATCTGATTGGCTCTCGGCTTTTTCGGCTATCCGCGTCCCTCGCGTCCCTACGGCCCAGATGTCCCAGTACGAACTTTCTCTGTTTCGGCCGAACCGGCCGGTTCGCGTCCATTTGTCCCAAATGTCCCAGTGCTTCGTGGGACAAATTCTTCCGGTTCGCCCGATCCGGCCGATTCGCGTACTTCTGGCCCAGATGTCCCTTTTTGCTTCCGGACTGTTTGTTCTCATTTCGGCCGATCCGGCCGGTTCGCGTACTTCACGTACTTGTGTCCCGTTTGTCCCGGATGAAGACTTGGGCAAATTTTTCCTTCTTTCGGCCGATTCGGGCATTTCGCGTCCCGCGCGTACCTGTGGCCCAGATGTCCCTTTGCTTCACGGGCTGCCTGGAGGCTTTTCGGCCGATCCGCGCCTAGATGTCCCAAATGTCCCGACTGCTCCTAGGACTAGGACTTAGCCATTTTTCGTGATTTTTCCTGTTTCAATCTACTTGCCTGGAACTGCAAAACTCTGATGCATGTTATCGAAATAGACTCTTAGAAATTAATCAGAGGAAAATGAAAACAATGAATCAAAACCCTACATAAACCCAAACAAATAATTGTTTTACGTTCACATAAATGATGATAGGATTTAGTTAACCTAGCTTTGGCTCAAGATAAATGGATTCAATAAAAAAATTAACTATCCATGATTCAATATGTATGAATGATTGACCATTAAGACTCTATTGGAACATCCCACAAGCCAATTATGAGAAACATCAATTCATGAAATTGAGACTTTCCATGCTCAATATTTTACACTACAAACATAACTGAAACTAGAAGTGAAAAATCTCCTTAATAAATAAAAATATATTTGAATGTCTAGGAATCTTAAACATTAATTCTCAATTGGAAGTAGTTGAGAAACCCACAACAAAGATGTGAAACTCTAAATCATTTTCTCTCTATTGAATTCAATCCATAACAAATTTTACAATGTGATTACATTAATATATAGGTCAGGGACCAAGCCATTTCCTTTGTAAACTTTGAATCCTCTCAGAAATCCAAAAATTCCCTAAGAAAATACAACTACAACTAAAAAACCACAAGAAATAAGCTCACATAAGTTACAATAATTTCTCCCTGAAATAGACTTCTCTTTGATTACCTTTATAATGGTTAGGAAAAACTATCAGATTAGAGGTCCATAATACTGAAAGATTCCAACAAAACACTCAATTTGATCAATGTGATCCATGGAAATTAGGAGAATAGATGAATTTAGTGTTTCCGCTTGTCCAAAAAAATATCATGATGTGTTTTAACATATTATTTATATAATTCCTCATATGTTTTTGGTGGGACTAGAAAATGGAATATCTAGTTGAAAGACATCTTTGTAAAGAAAAATAAATGATTTAAGTTCTAATAAACCAAATAAATGAATGAAAAGGGCCCAAAATTTTGTCACTAAAATATCCCCAACCATTCAATCATTTTCTCGAAAACTAGTCTATGTGTGTAGGCCTCTAAATTATGCTACTAATGGTTCAAGTCTCATGCCAAATGTATCTTCTAGTCAAAAGATATGATTAAAAAACTAGGTCAATAATCACTCTTCCTTGTGACATCCATGAGATCCCCTTTTATGTAGTAGAAAACCATCAAATTTAAACTGGGAAATAGTATACTATCATGGATTATGAGGTATCACCACATGTATACCAAGTGCCACATCTTGTTGTTAGTGTAGGATATTTATTTTCCTTGTATTTTTTTATTTACTTGGAGATTTCCTACACTCATGGGATATGCTTGCTTAGTTGTTGCAATTGTGTTGAGTTAGCTCACAAGTCATGTTGAGTTAGCTTACTAGTTGTGTGGAGTCAACTCTACTTCTAGTGTTAGTTAGTGAGAGTTATTCTCCACTTATATTGGAGGAGGTTACACATTCATCACCGATATGTACTTGAAATGCATAAATTTATCCTATGGAAAATATAGAGCATTGAGTTCATATGGAGCCATTCTTGTCTTGTGAGTTCTTGATCATATTGCATCTTATTGTTAGTTATTTTGATTTCTACAATTTCTCGTGCATTTTTTTCCATCAAAGTTCCAGAAACTCTAACATGATATCAGAGTAATTTTGGTGATACATTTTCCATTATTGAGTTATTTGTAGTTTTAGGCTATTTCATTTGTGAAACTAAAAATACATGTGTGAAAGATCTAACTCTGAATTAGTTCTTTACAGTTGTGATTTTTGGTGTTTGATGATTGACAAGTTAAGGGTTGTTAAAAATTCTAGGGGTTTATAAAGATATTCTAAAAAACCTCAGGATTTTTTAAAATTCCTCGATCACCCAAAGCGACCGAATTTTTTTTTAGAGTTTTTTTCGAGAAATTTGTGTGGTGCCTTGGTTTAGTGCATTGCATGTTTCATCATAGACTCAGATTGAATCTTGGTTCTTTGAGTAGATTGTTTGGTTCATATTAGAGGTGGATCTCTTTTGGCCTATGTTACAGGTGACACATATACCTAACTAGAGTTTTGATTGTGTTTTTGGTCCGAAAACTCTCTATTTTTCCACAATATGTTTCAAATATGAAGTATTGGGCACCTAGATTTGATTATTTTCCCTCTCAGAGGTCCTCATCAAGAAGTTTTCCTCTTTTAATGTTTGAACGCCTCTCTAATCAGAGGAAAACAATTGTGTTTTGATCTGGTTTTTGGTTGGGAAATGAATTTGGCTTTTTTAGGATCTTTTTCTTAGCCTGGGTAGTTTCTTCAGCCTTCTTCCAATGTGTGCAGGCTTGTATTTGGCATCCTAAAGACCTGCAACATCAAACAAGGTAGAAATATCCTAATTTCTTGTTTTTTTTAGTATATAGAGGTGTTAACAACAAACTACAACCTGCTGAAATGTTTTTCTCCTCCATAGTGTTTAACCATAGATGTAGCTTCTCTATGGTGGTGCCAACAATAATAAAAACAAAAAAATAATAAATAAAATATATCTACCATGTTTCTGGGCATGCAATCTACATTCATGGCTTCCCTTGGGCATTTTTTTCTTGCATTGGGTGTTTTTTACTTGTATTGGTTGTCCAGATTGGAGTTTTTGCAGCTGATACTTCCTCTCCAAGTGTGATGTTGCTCCTTCCAACCTGTACACTCCAAAACAACAGGTTTCTCCTCATGGATACGACCAAAACATTAACATTAAAATATAAGCATTTTTTTAGGTTTCCTTAACCTATAGTTTCTCGTCAAATCTAAAGGTTTGCACTTTGTGGCCCCCACCAACAAGGAAGGGGGAATCGTATTTAATCTCAAAATTTGACCGTATTATTTCACAATATTAGCATTTGATGCTATTGAAAATTATTCAATGATGAGTGTCATTGATGTTCATACTTTAATCATGTTATTATGTCGATCTAGGGCAGTGTCTATGGCTGTTTTCCATAAAGGGAATGGTAGGAATGAATTTACAATATGTAATTTAGTAACATAAAGAAGAAATTTTGAACTAATCCTGATGACAAAAAAATGCTTGAAATTACAGTCAAATAAAATGTAGAATTGGGAAGTTCCTAAATTCAGTGATCATGGAAACAGTAAATGCATTCACTATGGCAGAAAGGAAATAATTTCTAATCACTCCAACTATTGTTATTTCAGTCCCATCCAGCTACACTACTCCCTTAGATGTTATTTCATACTGAAGCCCTAGCTGATCAGCTATTTGTTTGGGCATGACAGAGCTACTTTCTCCAGAATCAATCATGCAATTATGCACTAGCTGATTTCCAATGATTAACGAAACATAGAAAGGAGGGGGTTTCAACATCTTACCTTGTTGTCCTCCATGATTTCCCTCAGGCTGGGCAGCATTTGTAAGCACTTTGTCTTGTATCTGCTGATTTGAAGTTGGCTAGTCCTTCATGGCAGCTTGCAGCAGATCTCTTTGGCCTGGGATAGCTAGGGATTCCCACATAGATATATTGACATTTGTTTTCTTCATCTGATCAATGATACTGAATGGTGATGAAGGATCTCTCTGCTGCCCCTTGGTTTGCACATTTACTCCTTGTATGTGGGTAGCAACAGCTAGCATTTGAGTTGGCCTAGGGGCTGTTCTTGGCTGTCCTTGTGCATTTGAAGCGGGACTTTGCTTGTCAATCATTTGTGGAGCCATGGAAGGTTGTGGATTGGCTGGGGCTAATGGCTTGATCTTCACCCAAATTTCTCCTTTTTGACCTTGTGTTCGCTACAACAACTTGAGAAACTGCCTAATTCATGCCACAGAAATCCTCTGCTTGCCAGTTCACCAATGTAGTGTCATTTGGGGCTGATTGTTGTTGGAATGTTTCTGGTTATTGGTTGTTTCCCTTGGCTGCCCTCGCCCTCCACACCAGTAGTTGTCACCATTAGTGCTTGATTGAGAGCACCATTGAAGCACATGGATTGGTTGTGAGGCTCGTTGCATGGAAAGCACCAATCATATTCCTAAGCAATGTTGTTCTGTGTTGGCACTAATGCCTTAGAGGCAGATATGGCATTTGGATTATAGGGCTAGAATGGTCTACTGGCATGAGGCCTTACTTGGCTTTGATTTTGATTCATATTTGCAGTTGGATTAGGTGGTCTTTGTGGTTGGTATGGCTGCCTATTAGGCTGAGTTTGAGGTTGATAAGAAGGTCTGAAACCTTGGGCTTGCTGCCTCTTAATAGTAACCAGCTCATTTCCCAAATTTTGTCAACCGTTTCATGACCTCTTGGAGTTCATTTGAAGCACTTGGAGATGAAGTGGAAGCTTCATTCGAACTCTGATTTCTAGGAGTGGGAACAGGATCCAAAGTGGGTGCTTGACTAGTGCTTGGATTTTCTAAGTTTAGATACAAGGGCATAGGAGGCCTAGGAGCCAGTTTACCAGCTTGAATAAGACAATTTTCAGCTCGAATGGCAAAGCTATAAGCCATAAGGATTGTTTTGCCTCCCATGGACTGAATTAACATAGAAATATCAGAATTCAAAGCTTTAAGGTAATATAGAAAAGCACCTCCTGCTGTTGGCCTGACTGCCACTGGAATCCTATCCCAAGACCTTTGAAATCTGAAGTTGAAGTTAGTCAGCTACTCGTTGGGGGCTCTCTTGATAGTTATCAACTGCTTCTAAAAGAGACAAGTTGTCTCCCTTCTCTCCAAATTGCTCATGAAGTGTAATGCACAGCTGATTCCAGTTTGTAATAGAACCAGCCCCAAGGCTCCTAAACCATTACAATGCTTTACCCTTGAATGAAGATGTCAATAATTTGACAGCCACTTGCATTTCATCGATTTCATGGATTGCACAAAGGTTAGCAATGTCTTTAACATGATCACCTGGACTAGGTCTGATTTTCTCCAGTGAAAAATAGGGAATGTTCTTCAAGGCTGCAATAGGAACTGGATGTCTGTGCATTGAGAGCAAGTGGGCTGCTGCCAGTGAAGTTGATGTAGGGGTTTAGTGGTCTGAGCCATTTTGATTGGTCTTAAGGACCCTTATATATTGAAAGAAAGGCCTGTCAGGTGGAGGAGTTGAGAGAGTTCTGTTTGGTGGAGATGGAGACCTTTGAATCCTTCTTCCTCTTTGCCTTCTTCTTAGAGATAATTGTAGGTATTCAAACAGCACCTCTTCTTCTCTGACTCTTGACCTTGTGGTGATTCTTCTCATGAGTTTTCAAGCCTACACTGCTGAAACTAGTTGATTCTTACCTCTTGGAGTCGCCAGATATGCAAATAATAGCTCTTATCAGGCAAGAAAACTGCAGCAGATGCATATCAACTTGTTGCAATAAAAATGAGACCTCTAGTGTCCCACCGTGCGTGCCAAAACTGTTGTTGCAAAATCACAGCACCCCTGGATGCAGATCAGGTTTCTAGGTTGATTACTTTGGCATCCAGTGTGATTGCATAACATTGAATCCTTTCTCCAAGTGTGGGACTTGTAAAAAATGAGAAAGGATTCTCCAGAGAAGGCTGGTTCCTATTCCTCTGTTCAGATGCACACGAAATATGCAGAGGGTTTTCTCAAAACCTAATCTAATCTGCCAAGGAGACAAGGTAAGAAGATGCATAAAATAAATCTAAGCTAATAGAGGTGATGCACCAAGGAATGAAGAACACCTATTTTTCCAGTGAACACAGACCATTTGAATGTGATATAAGATCATGCACAGATGACAAAACCTGCAGTGAAAGACCAGGAGGATGCAAAAATGAACACAGAGAGGGCTGAGAATCATCCACAGACATGCATTACTTGCTCCAAAGATTGATACAATACACTACAGAATGCCATGAGGCAGAATAGTATTACAGTTCAAATGAGAGGTTTGAACCTCCACAAATTCGCCTGAGGAGAAGAAGGGAGAGGCAAAACAGAAAATGTTCCACCTGTTAAAAGAAGCTCCTCTTTACAATATATAGAAAGAATGAGAGAAGAAAGAGAGAGGAAAGCCAAATCTACCCCAACCACCTCCAGGTTGCATTTAAATTCATCTCATTATGGCAGAAGCGACGGATCCTGGCAAAACAGCGGGCTGTCTAACAGAAGCGGCGAACTGTCTGCTGCATTAAAGTTGTTTGTTGAAGCATTACTTCTGCTTCTTATTTCACGCAAGAGGCATTTCTTGATTTTCTCTCTCCAAACTGAACCAAAATGTAAGATTGACCCCGGAATCATGTAGAGAATTTTACCAGCTTTCTGTTGATATAAAGAATGTGCAAATCCGAGCTCTGGATCGAAAGATATGATGATCTGAAGATTTAGGGCACAAAACAGGTGAAAACGGATTTTTAAATTTCTTTTCCCGCGCTCTGCCACTCTGGATGACACGTGGCACGTGCTGATTCGCTGAGCAATTCTCTCTCCACCTTTACGGGCTTTCCTTTTGAAATTTCCTTGTGGGCCCCTTAAACTTGGACACGTGGCACTATTTCATTGGTTTGGGTCAGTGCTCGAAACCTCGCCCTTTGACTTTTTGGACCTATTTCCCTTGACGACACGTGTCATGATTTGATTGGTCCACGGGCCTGCTAGCTTTTCGCGCCACCGTCTTTTTGTCCCGGATGTCCCAGTGCTGTTTGGGACAAAAACCTCCGGTTTTCCAGAAATGGGCTTCCACGTCCCTCATTCTGCCAGTGACACGTGGCACGTTATCTGATTGGCTCTCGGCTTTTTCGGCTATCTGTGTCCCGTGCGTCCCTGCGTCCCAGATGTCCCTTGTGCTAAAATTTTCTGTTTCGGCTGAACCGGCCGGTTCGCGTCCATTTGTCCCAGTCATGGCCCAGTGCTTCGTGGGACAAATTCTTCCTGGTTCGCCAATCCGGCCGATTCGCGTCTTCTGGCCCAGATGTCCCTTTTGCTTCCGGACTGTCTGTTCTCATTTCGGCCTAACCGGCCGGTTCGGGTACTTCCACATACTTTGTCCCACTTGTCCCGGTGAAGAACTTGGACAAATTTTTCCTTCTTTCGGCCGATTTAGGCATTTCGCGTCCCGCGCGTACCTGTCCCAGATGTCCCTTTGCTTCGCGGGCCGCCTGGAGGCTTTTCGGCCGATCCGCGCCTTGATGTCCCAAATGTACCAAACTGCTCCTAGGACTAAGGACTTAGCCGATTTTCACAATTTTTTCTGGCCCAGGTTTATTTTCTGCAACTTCTCGCATTCTCAGAGCTCATTCTTTTTCAGCCTGGAACTTGGGAATCTCTGATGTATGTTATCAAAATTTAACCCGGGGGGGTTAAATTTTGATAACAATTACTTGAGATGAGATGGTGTCTAAATTGATTTTTGGAGGGGGTTGCTTGGGCGGTGCTTAATTTTACATAAAAGGAATGTGAGATGTGATGGCATGATGTTCACTAGACATAGACGGATCTGATTTAGGAACCCACTTTGCACGCATCAAAATATTTTGCATCAAATGAGATAAAAATTGATTCTCAAGATTCTTGACTCTTTGATTTTAAGATCATAGAAATCATTATCAATTATGAGATACATAATTCGATGATAATTGCAATATGGGATACCTTGATATTTTTCAAGTTGGTAAGGAGGATAACCTTGAGTAGACAGTGAAATTTATCAATCGATTACTAAAGAGCTCATTAAGAATGTCATGAATTTCATTAGTATTGCGATTAAAGTATGAGAGGCTCTGGTAATGGTCTGAACCTAAGGCTCACTGATATGATCACATGTAACTGATATATAAAGAAGATGAGATGTTGAATGAGAACAAACATGATCCTGAGATGTGTCCTTAAGATTTTGGGTTTCATATTTTAGAGATGTAATCATGGATTCCATACCCTAAACTTTTTCTAAGAAAATAAACTAATGAAAAGATTGAATTGAGTCTAAAATGGATTGATTAGATGTAGGATCATGAAGTTACTAGGGTTATTGGATAGACGATCTAGAATAGCACTCACTTGATGTAGCGGTGTACTTCTAGGGAGATATATCATGTCTTAGGTATTTTTTTAGAACAACTTGGAAATAAGGATGCATTTGAATTAAATCATATAAATAAATTTTAGGAATTTAAGGAGCTATGATATAGAATTTATGATATGCCAAAGAAGGATCCAAAAAATAGATGATGAGTGGGGTTCACCAAATTATTTATTAATTCTAGGGTGTTTTTGGTGGGACTATGGAAATGGATATACCTAATCTGAATTTTTGTTGTAGCAATAAGTAAATGTAGGAAGTTCTAAGTACATAAATTAACCTGAATGAAAAGGGCCCAAAATTTTGTCACTAAAATGTCCCCAACCCTATTCAAAGAGGGTCTCGAAAACTTAGTCTATGTGTGTAGGCCTCTAAATTATGCTACTAATGGTTCGAAGTGCTCATGCGGAATGTAAAAGAGTCAGAAGCATTGTGAGCCTTAAAAAACTGTCAATGAAGTCACTTTTGGCACTTGAAGACATACGATTGAGATTCCCTAAACTTGTTATGTAGTAGCCATCATGTCTGTAAAAGCTGGGAAAGAGTATCCTATGAATGGATTATGAGGTATCACTACCTGTATACCTTTGAGGTAGCCACAATGTTGTTCTTAAGTGTAGGATATTTATTTTCCTTGTATTTTTTTATTTACTTGAAGATTTCCTACACTCATGGGATATGTTGCTTAGGGTTTAAATTGTGTTGAGTTAGCTGACAAGTACAACTTGCGTTATGCTTACTAGTTGTGTGGAGTCAACTCTACTTCTAGTGTTAGTCTAGTGAGAGTTATTATGCCACTTGGTGGCTCTGGAGCAGGTTACACATTCATCACCGAGTAATGTAGCTAGAATGATGAATAGAATGAACTTATCCTATGGAAAATGTAGGTATTGAGTTCATATGGAGCCATTCTTGTCTTAGTGAGTTCTTGATCATATTGCATCTAGATTCTTAGTTATTTTGATTTCTACAATTTGGGTGGTGCATTTTTGATCCATCAGTGTTCCAGAAACTCTAACATGATATCAGAGTAATTTATGGTGATACATTTTCCATTATTGAGTTATTTGTAGTTAAGGCTATTTCATTTTGACTACAAAAATACATATGTGAAGATGATCTAACTGGCTGAATTAGGACTTTACAAGTTGTGATTTTTGGTATACTGATGATTGACAAGTTACCCAGAGGTTGTTACAAGGGATTCTAGTGCTGGCATTATGGGATATTCTAAAAAACCTCAGGATTTTTTAAAATTTGAGGTCACAAAGAGACCGAGATTTTTTTAATAGAGGGTTAAGAAATTAAAAAGAAAATGTGGTGCCTTGGTTTAGTGCATTGCATGTTAATCATAGTACTCTTCTTATTATGAATCTTATGAATTAGTTGTAATTAGATTGTTTGGTTTCATAATTAGACATGGATCTCAAATCTTGGCCTATTTGAGGTACGATCGCATATCACCATAACCAGAACCATTTGTATTGTGTTTTTGGTGATTAAACATCTCTAGATTTACTTGACCATGGAGATATTGAAATCGAAAACAAAGTATTGGGCATACTAAAATTGATTATGATAAATCTCAGAGGTCCTTCAAGATATTTCCTCTTTCCAATGTTTGACACGCCTCTCTAATGAGAGGATTACAATCAATGTTTTGATCAATGGTTTTTGGTTGGGAAATGATTTGGCTTCATTTAGGATCTTTAATAAATAGCATGGGTAGTTTCGTCAGCCTTCTATCCAAATCAATATGCAGGCTTGTATTTGGCACCATGGTACATGCTGCAACATCAGAACAATGGTAGAAATATCCTAATGTAGCAAAGTTTTTTTTAGTACATCAGAGGTGTATACCTACAAATACAATCCTGCTGAACCCACCGCTTTTCAACCTAAATAGTATTTAAATAGATAAATCTTCCTCTATGGTGGTGCCTATTATACTATAAAAACAATTAGAGAAATGCCTAGATAAATATATCTACATGGACTTTCTGGGCATGCAATTTACATTCATGGCTTACCTTGGGCATTTTTTTCTTGCATTGCATGTTTTTGACTGTATTGGTTGTTCCTAGATTGGAGTTTTTGCAGCTGATACTTCCTCTCCAAGTGTGATGTTGCTCCTTCCAACCTGTACACTCCAAAACAACAGGTTTCTCCTCATGGAGGCACCAAGCAATTACATTAAAATATAGCATTTTTTTAGGTTTCTTAAACCTATATTTTCTCGTCAAATCTAAAGGTTTCACTTTGTGGCCCCCACCAATCAAGGTAAAGGTGGAATGCTTATTTTAAATCTCAAAATTTGACCGTATTATTTCACAATATTAGCATTTGATGCAAAAGTATGATCAATATTCATTTCAATAATAGAATGTACTAATGATGTTCATACTTTAATTCATATTCTTATATCAAATACCATGAGACAGTGTCAATGGCTGTATCCCTATCCAAGTACAAGGGAATGGTAGGACCATGAATTTACAATATGTACAATATTAGTACCATCAAATTATTAATTTCCTAAAGTAATCATGATGTATAGGTATATCTGCTTTGTGAAACTCTTTAGATTAAGACCATCAAATGTAGCATTGGGATTTTCCTCTAACTAGAGATTGTTCATGGTTCCAGTACATGCATTCTCTATGGCAAGAAAGAGGGGCCCATTTAAACTTCATTTTCTTTGGTTAGTAGTGAAAATATATATCCTTCAACTATCAGAAAAGGTAATAAAAATCATAGAACCATGTGTAATATACACAAAATTTCCCTAAATCATCCCATCATTATTGAACAAGACAACCAATACAATCATATGATTCCTAAATAGTAATTAAAACAACTGATAAGTGAACTTACAATGCACTACAATCTGAGTACATACATCTACTTTGACAAAAAAAATCCATCTATGTTATGTTCAGGAGCTAATCTAGTATAGTTTCCACACATGACATAAGTATTGTTTCATCGTTCACAATGTTAACTGAAGTCATATACCACTTCCATAATTGGAAGATACATTATTGATCAAGTGGCAAAAAATTCCAACATTTAAAACAATGTTTTGATTCGTCATAATCTGAAGAGGAAAAACAATCATTTATTCCCTTTTTGAAGGAGTCCATCATTTCCAGATGATTTTTCATTTAATCATTGACTGAGATAATTTTGATGATAACCCATGCTGAGTGTATGGGGTGCTTCATGCTCAAAATTGGGTGGAATTCCCTTATGTACTCAAAATAACGCCACTTATTCTACTAGATATGGTGCTTGTAGCTAGTGATAAGAATCATCCAGCACATAAATCAGCCCGTATGTAGGAATTTCAGCTAGCATAGGACTAGGCTATCATGTTTGACTCACTCTGCCAATGCATGAATCTAGAAGGTCGTACAAAAAATGAGTTCTCTATTAACACGAAGTTGTAAACCTCCATCTAAGAAACTAATTAGAGTCATGCGTTGGTGCATGAATTAAGTCATGCGCTTCCTGTTATAACTCAACACATACTCTTTCAAAAGTGCAGTTAATAATTAACAAGATAAAAATACCAAACATATGCACAATAATTCCTTCATAATCATAGTAAATTATTAAATATATGAAGTTAATATTGTTCATTGTGCGATATGACATCAAAATGATATATATCTGAACATGGCTTAATAATCACAAAAACAGGGGCTCATCACTCCCCCTAGACTAAAGGTTTAATAGGTCCTCCTGCTACCTAGTATTTAATTGCTCTATAATCCTAAAACAATTATATTCATTGGAAAAGTTTTCTAAATTTCATCCAAAGATGTATCAGAAAATTCAAAATGATCAACAACTTTATTCCTCCAAATCTTGTAGTTGTCCTCTAATTTTTCATCCGTTGAATTCCATCATGGCACGGGTGAAAGGACTAGTGGGGGCCTGCATCTTATTCCAATCCATTGTTCTTTAAGGTCTAAAATTATATTACAAATATATTTTTCTCATTTCAATGACCACCAAAGGTTTGTTGTTAAAATGAATTCTTTCCTCTTGTATGGATCTGTAAGCAAATAACATTGTACCTGTGAGGAAAGGAAATTAACATTGAATGTTCGGATCACCTATTATATAAATTTATTGAAACAATTCCAAAAAATATTTTTGTACCTGTCTACTAGAAGTAGGCAATACACTTGTGAATGAAACTTGTTAAAAATCCAAAGGGACACTGGTAAATCATGACTCATCAAAAGGCCAATGGTGGATTCTGACTGAACAAATACTACCCATTGATCTGAGAGTAGAAATAAAAGACCTTAATTGCACTTGTCCCACCTAAATATTGATTGGAATTTCAATTTGTTTGAGGATAAGAAACTTGTGAACATAAAATTCACATAACAAAATTTTCTCAACATCATTTGTGCAGTATATGCAGCTACAAATTGTCTATCATCAGCAAATTCTATATCCATCATTACACAAGTCCTTGATATTTTCCATTTGAAGAACTATTATTTTTAAATCAATGCATACAATTTTGAAGGGGGTATTCAAGAAAGGACCTGATCATAGAATCTACATCCTGTCATCACATTTTCTTTCAACAAATTATTTTCTTCTTTCAAAATTTTATTCTCCTCTTCCACTGCCCTTAATCTATAGCACTTTTCCATCCACTTAACCATACCTTTTAAAATAATAATCTGAGGAAAATCCTGCTCTTTCTCTCTTTTTCTTTCCTGCAACTGTGTGAGTGAGGTGCCAAGTTCCTCAGTTTTATCATGAAGGGAGGTTACCTCTTGTTATCGTTTCTCCACAGTATTTTGTAATTGGAGTGTGGATTCCTCATGTTGAGCTATTGTGACCTACATTTGTTGAATTTCTTGATATTTGTAGGTATTAGGTGGGAGAAGTCAGTTTCCTTAGCCTCCAAAAGTGACTACAACTGGTTTATATGCTCTTGAGCTATTTGTATCTAAAACTAAATTTTGGAAAATGAGAGAACTTTGGGCATGATAGTATCAGAATCTGGGGGAGAACTAGGTTCTCCCTCTTCCATAGGTGTCTTTCCTTTACCTCTATCAGGGGACCCTGTGACTGTAAGAAATGAATGTTCAATCTCCACTTCAATTTCAGGAGCAGACAAGGACATTGGATGGCTAGGAGACTCAAGTGGGGTTTGAACAAGGGTTTGCATTATTTCAGCTGCTTCTTGTTCCTCTTGAGACATGGTTTTATCAATGGGTGTCTCATGGAGTTTAGATGTGGGATTTTAAGTTCATAGACATTTCTTTGGTCTAGTAGAGGAAATGGGGTTTGTTCCACACCCACAGGAGGATTCAATGCACATTCTTTTTGAAAATTTAACCATTTCTTAACCTCATGCTTCCTTTTGAAAAACTGATGCTTGTATATCAGGTGGATCAAACCCTGGAATTTAAAATATGGATCAGATATGGATGCATATAGAAATTGTGGAAAATTAATATTATACTGAGGTATGTTTTTGACCATGTCGAAGATGAAGTAGCATTCTCAATGAAGGACCCAGTACAATTTCATATTGCCCCTCACATGTAAAATATTTAATTAACCATTTGGCCAATTTAGCCTAAGGTTCAGGTATAGATATTATTTTAACTCCCTTTTCTTTTCCCTTATTATCAATTACCAACTGTAGTTTCTCTTTTTTTCCAACTACAAATCTTTTAATTACTTCATGATACATGGTCCTATCACTTACTGTTAACCCCTCATTAGGTAAACCAGAAAGATGACTGATTACAGTTAGAGAAAAATGATTTTTCTTACCATTAACAGTGGAGTGACCTTCTTCCATATTCCTTGTGAATTCCTCAGTCATTGAAACACTGAATTCTTCATATGCCAACAAAAAATCCAGCCATCTCACACTTTCAACAATCTCGACTTCCCTTATATCATCCAAAAGCTCAGTAAAGATTGTTGGTTCATGTCTCAATCTAGGATCCATAGCTAAACCATGAACAAGTAGGAAATATGGATGAAGTTGACTGAAAGTGGAAATTTTTTGTAGAGTGAGAACGTTGGAGAATGCCAGTGCAGGAACGAAAGGGCTTAATTCGGAAAGTGGAAATGAGATGAACTTAACATGTATGAAGATAAAAAAATTGGGAAAGATATGCTATTATCCCAAGGTGGTAATGGATTTATTTCAACACGTACAAACATTATGGGTAAATGAGTGATGGATTTTAGCTTGGGATTTGAAAATCATGTGAAGTGAGTGGTAATCAAGGTGCACTATGTTCAATAATTAACAACACATGATTTAAACTTCCCTACATTAATAATTGAATTAATTGTGCATACCTTGGTATTAAAAAAATTTCAAATCTCCACCGCCATTTCTTTTCTTGTGTCATGCTCCCTTTGTACATGGTATCTCCTTTATTAAGGATTAGATTGAGAGTAGAGGACCGCCATTGTTGGTTTTTAGTCCTCTTCATTTATTTAATTTTTTCTTTCTTTCTCTTTTTTTAGAAACATTGGTCGCCATTTCTAGTTTTCATCCAATGCCTCTAAGGATTACGGCCACCATAAATGGTTTTCAATCACCTCCTCTTTATTTCTTTAAATCTCAGTCAATCAGGTCTGGGTTGTGATGGGAAAAGAAACTCTGCGCACACAATTCAGATTTGAATCTTCTTGAATTACCTTTTAAAACTCTTCTTTAGTTATTAGTTTGTGGTACAACCTCAATATGTGCCCATTAACTAACATAAATTTCTCTCACCATCTATTGGAATCAATTTGGCAGTCTCATTATCAAATAATTCTACAATTTTGTATGGGCCCATCCATCTCATATGTAATTTCCCTTTAGAGTCTTTATACTTTGAATCAAATAGAAAAGCATAGTATCCTACCTAAAATTTCCTTTGTTTTATTTACTTATCATGCCAGAGTTGCCTTTGATTTTGAATGATCTCAGTGTGATGTAATTCCTGAATTTGAATTTCATCCAATTCATTTAACTGAATTATTCTAGCTTGTTGTGTTTATGTCAAATCAATTCCCACTTTTGATGTTTTCCTCAAAGTCTGAATCTCAAATTCTATAGGTAGGATAGGCTTCTTAGAATAGACTAATTCACAGGGAGTAAATCCCGTTGTTGTTTTCCAAGTAGTGTTGTAATCCCATACTACTTTTGGTAGTTTTTGAGCCCAATTTTTTCTTGAGATGTTTATTGTCTTAGTGAGTATGTTCTCCAAATCTCTGTTAGTAAATTCCACTTGACCATTAGACTATGGATGATAAGGAGATGACTTCTTATGCTTCAGCTGATATGTTTCTACAAAAGAAATGATTACCCCTGACATGAATTGTGGTCCTTGATCTAGCACAATGGATCTTGGTGATGAAAACATTTGAAAGATAATCTCGTAAAGAAAGTCTGTAAATTTCTCATCCCTTGCATGTAGCAGTTCTTGAACTTCAACCCACTTAGTAACATAATCAGTACAAACTAGGATGCATTCTTTTCCTTATGAAGTTGGGTCCATGGTCCAATGAAATCTAGCCCCCTTTTTTCAAATGGTTCCAAAACAACCTATGGTTGGAGTGGCATCTCTGATGTAAATGTTGGTTTCCCCATTCTATGGAATTGATCACACCTACACGCATACTTTTTGACATCCTTAAACAAGGAAGGCTAAACGTAACCAGCTCCAAGAAATTTATGAATGGTTCTTTGAATTTAATAATGTCCTCCTGATGGCTCATCATGGAATGTGCTAAGTATGTCAAACACTTTATCTTCAGCAACACACCTACGTAGAACATGATCATGCCCATATTTGAAAAGAATTCCATTTAACCAAATATACATTACACTCTGTTTAATTAGTTGCTTTATTTTCTTAAGTGTGAAAAAGTTTGGAAACTTCCCTGTAGCTAAATAGTTAGTCATATCTACATACCAAGATGAGGTAGTAGAAAGTGTAAGCAAATACTCATCTAGAAAGTCATCATCAACTTGATCTTCTTATTCTAAAGTACTAAGTATATAAAGAAAATCAGCTACCACATTTGACTTACATAGTTTTTTAATGATTTTAATGTTAAACTCCTACAGTAGCAATAACCATCTCATAATCCTACCATGCACTAAAGGTTTATTTATTAGATATTTGATAGCAGAGTGGTTAGTATGAACAATCACTTTGTACCCTATTGTATAATGTCTAAAATTGTTGATTACATAAACTATTGCCAGAAATTATTTCTCGGTTATTGCGTAGTTCTTTTCAGTAGGGGAAATATTTTTGCTAATGTAATAAATGACATGCATAGGTTATCCTTCCTTTTGTTGTCCCAAGACAACACATACTGCTTCATTTGAGGCATCTATTTGGATATGGAAGGGAAACTTCCAATTAGGACCTCTCAATACTGGTGTTTTGATCAGCTTGTGTTTGATTCAATCAAAACATTATTGACATGCTTATGTCTAGTAAAATTAAGAATCCTTAGTTAGAAGACCAAACAATGGAGAAGAAATTTTACTAAAATCTGAAATGAATCTTTTATAGTAACTGGAATGACCCATAAAACTTCTTACTTCAGTTTGATTTATTGGTGATGGTAGTTTCACAATGATATCAACTTTGTATGGGTAAACCTTAATTTCATCAATTGAGACATGATGGCCCAAAACAATACCTTGTTCCATCATGAATAAGAATTCAAAGATAACTGATGGTTTTCACATCAAGCAAGGAATTTATCTAAATTGTTAACCACCTCTTGGAATGTTGTTCTATAAACCTTGAAATCATCCATGTAAATTTTTACACAATCATGGGCAAGATTAGAAAAAATTTCTAGCATTGCTCTTTGAAAAGTGGCAAGGGCATTATATAAACCAAAGATAGCACTCTGTAAGAAAATTTCCCCCTAGGATAGGTTAAGGTTGTTTTATAATGATTTTCAGGGGCCATTGTTATCTGTTTGTATCCACTAAACCCATCAAGGAATGAAAAGTACTTTTTACTAAAGAGACTGTCTAAGACCTAATCAATAATAGGTAATGGAAAATAATACCTATGGGTTTATTTGTTCAATTCCTTATAGTCCACACAAGCTTTCCATTTCCTTTTATTTTTAGGCACTATAACCAGAGGGGAGACACATTGACTATCTGAGATTGGATAAATGAATCCTACATTTGAAAGCTGCTCAATCTCTATTTTCACAATATCCCTTAGAGCAGGGTTTATTCTTCTTTGAGGTTATATGACTAGTCTAGAATTAGTGGTATAGATTTGATGTGTACAAATACTAGGGTGAATACTCTTCATTTCATTGTACTCTCAAGAAAATTCTTAGGGGTGAGAGCAGAGGAGTTTTAATGCAGTGTTTTCCTCCTGCTCCTTCATCTAGTTATTAATTGTCAATGTTTTTCCTAGAAGAACAAGTAATCATTAATTTTTTGGGAGGATTGAATCCACTACATGGTATTCTCTTAAGAGTGCATTTAATGGACACTTGTGTGGAAAAAAATTGTGAACAGAAATGATGTTTTGGAAAACTGTTTTGGTAAGATCTACATTTTTTACAAACAAATAGATAATGGGCTTATTATCCTCATCCAAGAAATCACTTCTTATTTCATTTTGTTGTATTTTAGGACTAGAAGAAGAATCAACACAGGAGTTCATTATAGGACTTGAGTTTAATTTTGTATAGGAATTAGGCACAAGACTCAAACTATGTCTGGTACCAGGGTCATGGTAATTGCATTGAATTTGTTCTGAGTGCTCTTTGATCACCACCATACAAAGAGAAGAGATGATATCATCATAATTTTCATAAGCATCTTGAGACCCTTATTGGTTATCTGTAGCAAATGGTTTAGCAGTAGGGTATAATAACAATTTCTTCGAATCCTCCCATTAATGATCACCATGTTCCCTATCCTACAATCAATAAGGGTAGAAACTATAGCTAACAAAGGGTTTCCTAGGAAGATGGGGCACCCAATTTTCCTATCCTTTGTTTTTATGATCATAAAGTCTACCGCATAGTCCTAGGATTCAATGGTAAAGGTGACATATTCTATTATTCCCTTAGGTTTGTTTATAGACTGGCCTACCATCTACAAGACTATAGATGTATATTGTGTTTCAATCAGTGATAATGTGGACAAAGTATCTATTGTAATTACATTGATGGCAGCTCCTAGATCAATTAGAACATTAGGAAATTGGACTTCTCCTATGCAGAATGTTACAAGAGTAATTCTAGGATCTCCATATTTAGGAGGGGGAATGTTCCCTTCCAAAATAATAGCTAGCTTTCCATCAACATGGATGGTTTTAGGCTAGTTCTTTATTTTTCCCGGAGCCTTGAAATAAAGATATTTAATTGTTTTTTTTAACTCAGGGATTTCCTTAAGAGATTGCAATAGAGGAATGTTTATAAAGCACGTGGCGCTATAATAGTATTAAAGCACCCCAACTCAGGACTTAGTTGTTTTATGGATAAGGGATATTTTTTGAGATATTGTACACAGAACACATAGAGATGAAAACTTTTGTTACACATAAGGGTATTTTGGGAACAAGCGGTAGATAAACACCATGCATAGTTTAAGATAATAATAGGATTTCTACTTGGAGTTAACTATAGGACATCTATTGTTAGAACACTTGCATGTTGTGCATACTATTGTAAAGGTGCATGGCTATTATTAGCATGTGACCTATTTTGAGAAGTGCATAGGTGGTGAAGGGAAATTCCCCACCCCTATAAATATGTATTGACTTGTAGTTTAGGTAGTGGTGAATTATTGTAGAGTTGTGCTGTTGGTTTTGATGCGCACATGACTCATGGAGATACTTTACAGTGTAAGAAGCTTCTGTGTTTTACAGTAACTATGAAATGGAATATATTGGCTAGATAATGGTGTTAGACATGACTAAATTTGGTTCTTGTATGGTTAATCTTATCATAATTATTGTTTAGTTCATTTATCATGATTCTCTAAGATCTAGATTTGGATTTTACACTATGGAATGTTTATGTCTAATTATGAATTTGAAAATGTTTAAACATCATCACACTAACATCCTATGTAAGAAACTCTAAAGAGGGACCTGGTACCTTTGTGCACATTGGGTGAGCACTCAGCTCAGGATGAGTGATGTGCCAGCGTGCCTGGGTTATTCACAGTAAATTCTAGGTTGCATCATTGGTTCCATTGTCGGGACCTCTTTTTCAGTTGTTTTCAGGATGTTTCATGATGAAGACGTACCAGTTGACCCTATCAAGTGTTGAGGAGTGGATAGTAGATCTGGAAGAATAATACGCTTAGAGATTCAATACTAGGTCCGAGTTTGACACGTGCAAGTGGGTGGAGCAGAACTTGTATGACTGTTTATATGAGAGTTTCTTTGCTATCTTTCCAATAGAGATGTAAGAGTGGCTGGTTGCTTATGCATCTAAAAGGAATTGGAGGTTTCACACACTTGTCTGGATGCAGGAAGAATTTCAGGCCCTCTATGATGCTGATATGATTTGGACACACATTGTGGACACTTGGTTTCGGGTGTTCTAAATAGCTATATTTTGGAGTACTCAATTTCCACTTATTCTTTCCCGGAGGTAGCTGAGTTCCAATTTTTACGTTATCCCAGGGGAACCTATCTGCAAGGAATTCCACTGGTGATTAAGATCTTATTGGTAACCTTAAATTTGGAAGAGAAGTCAATGGCTAGCTAAACCCCACCATGCGTGGGGGCAAGAGCAGGTTTGGTGAAGGATGGCAGACCTAGCGGTAGAGAGGAAAAGAGAAAAAAGGTGGCTTAATTATAATGAGGCACACGAGAGGGAGTTAGGGAAGTAGTGCCAGATTGCAGAATGAATGGCATTGAGGAGAGAGATGGCTCATGAAGGATTTGGAACTCACGTAGAGGGTGTGGAGCTAGAGCATTTGGAACTCCCCCATTTGGGAAAGCATGACAGGGAACCCTCATCAGCCTCTTATGAGAGTGTGTCAGCAGAGATGACATGGGCCATGGGTGCACATCTGAATCTACCTAGCAACCTAGCCCTTGCACTTGGTTTTCCAGTTTCTAGTACAACCAGTAGTCAGTAAGCTAGTTTGGGTAGTAGAATAACAGGAGTGAATCAAATAGCAAGTACATCTATGGTTGGGAAGATGTCTTCCTTGTTATTTGGAGGTACCTTTTTAGGTGCATGGCGTCGGCACAGAACTTAGGCACGTAGAATTTTGGACTCACCTCTGGGAGTAGTACCACCTCGTAGACTGTAGGAGTTCAGTTTAGTACCACTGTTGGGACACAAGGTAGTATATCCTCTGGTTCACTTCCTGCTATAGGTGGAGGATCAGGGGCATAGGTGGCTCTGGTTCTAGTGGATCTGGTGGGTCTGGAGGTAGAGGTAACACAAGGGGTTCTGGATCTGGTGGGCATGGTCCTCACCAACCCCAGAATATTTACATGGAGATGTCACTTCATCTTCCAGAGTATAGGGGAATAGAAGATGTTGTTGAGCATGTGCACATGTGTGAGATATTGTGGCATGTAAAAGGGATCACAGCTTCTGAGTGTAAGGCAATTCAATTTGCAACTATGTTTCAGGGACACGCACATAGTTGGTACAGGAAGTTTGACCCTGATCAGACTTGCATAGATTATACAACATTACGGGATGCTTTCCTTAAGGAATTTTATATCCCTGAGTTTGAGCAGAAGAGTATAAGCATGCTCAAGGATATTAAGCAGGGCACTACTGAGAGTGTTTAGGAATATGATGCCCATTTCAAAACACTTTTGTCTAAACTTTCATATGATATCCATGCAAGCCAGCATGCACAGTGGTTTTTTGGAGGCTTGATCACACCTTTTAGGAGGGTGCTGTCACATAAGACATATACGGATCCACACTGAAGCACTTGAAGTAGTGTTGTGTGTGAGGTAGTTGAAGTATAGACACTAGAGTGATTCCATTCCTGGAAGCTCAGATTGTAGGTATGGTAAAAAAAGTTGGAGAAACTATCAACCAATTCAGCACATGAGACGTGCACTAGGATTTGGTGTACAGATTGTGAAGTTGAGGGGCACACTAAGGATAGTTGTCCCCATAGGTTAGTGCATTCATTATTGCTAGACTATGAGATATGTCATTTGAACCATGATGCAGCCTACCTTTCCCATTGTTACAACACACAATAAGAAAGAATGTATCTTGCTACTGTAAGATTTTCTCAGTCCATGACTCACAATACCAAAGATTGCAGGTTGATTGATCAGATCCATGATGCCATTGATATTGGTGTATGATAGACAGGAGTATCAGATAACTCTAAAGGTAAAAGTGAGCACCATGATCATGATCACACTCAAGGGTGCTATGATCAGAATGAAGGGTGCTTTGAAGGAGGTTGTGGTAGAGGTCGAGGATACCATGGTGGATTCAGGGGCTGAGGCCGTGGTGGTGGATGAGGTGAGTTTCCTCATGGAACATGTTATACATGTGGATCTCCTGAAAACTACAGGCATGAATTCCCTCAGAATATTACTTATTCTTTTTGTGGAAAGAATCCTAACTATGAGGAGTTTCCAGACTTATTGGAGCATCTTATCAAGTAATATAAATAAGAGAACAAGGGTGTATATGGATGGTTAGAATACAACGTGCCATGGAAAATCAATGGATGCCAAAGTTAGCACCAGAACCTGAGGTAGTACCTATGAAGATTACTACATGCACTGAAGCTGTGCATGCTAGAGAAATGTTGCAACAAAATCCTACCATTACTAAGGAGGAGGTTTTACATGCAAGATACCCAGATCCTACACATCAAAAGGAGGTTTATCAGGAAACCATGGAGGTGCTCAGAAATATCTTCAGGGTGAAATACAATGTTTAAAGGAACAGTCACAGAAGTTGGAACAAAAGAAGGCAACAGAGATGATCCAGTCAGATGTTGATGATTTGAAAGAGGTATGCAAGATGTTGCACCAGGAGAATATTATTCCATTACTAGGGAATTGGTTAAAGGGAAACACTCCATGTGCATAGGTATTGAGAATGGATGGCAGATCTTGCATGCTAATCCCCCCCTCATAGCTTAGATCATGACAAGGATATCACTCTGAATGTTGTTGTGGATGGGTGGCTTTTGAGCAATATATTGATTGACACAGGCACAAAGTTAATGTGCTTACTTTAGATGCATGGGTGCAGATGGGAAGACCTCCATTACAGCCAGCCTTTATTGTACTATTTATGGAAAATCAAACTAAGGCCACTCCAATAGGAGTTTTAAAGGATGCATCCATTACTATACAAGGGGCCAAGTTCACTGGGGACTTTGAGGTTTTAGCACTTGCAGAAGCAGACAACTTCCCAGCTCTACTTGGGCACCCTTGGTGTTATGCAAATAATGTTGATCTATGGTTCAACAAGGGGTATATAAGTTTTGAGAACAAGGAAGAATGAGTTATTATCCCTTTGACAGATGGGAAATCTGCACCTTATGTTGAACCTTTGAGTGAGGAAGACCTGAACAGAATTTATGTGCATGCCATTCAAGATCTAGAAGTACTTGAGCCATCTAAGGAAGGAATCCTCCAGTGGGAAGATGCACAGTCTATTAGTGATACTACAAGTATTACTTGTGATAATTGGGTGCATGACACCTACGAGATGGTTGGGTGTGAAGTAAGAAGTGCATCTATGTGAGGAGGAAAACCTCGTTGTATTAGGAGGATAGGTAACAACTTTGTACCCCGGTACACTAGAGAAGGAGACCCTGCAGTATTCCTGTGCGCCATGGAGGAAAAATGGAAGGATAAAGTGGAAGAAGAAATATGTTAGTGTATACCCTACATGTGGATAACAAATGCATGGTGGATGGTTCACAGGGATAATCTCATAGAATGGAATGAAGTGAGAATTTCTCTAACAACCTGGTTTCTCAGGAGCAATGCACCTACTCAAATCTGCACATATCATGGTAATCATCCTATTCAGCACCACGTTCAGTAGTGTGAGAGACTCTGGACAGAGGGGCAGGAAGCTTTACCACCTTCACTATGGGTGCACAAACTTTATTTCACTTTGCGAGGTTGTGCACGTGTTTGGTACATTTATGCAGAGCTGCATAGTGAGACTGCAAACTAGCAAGACTTAACTACAAGAATGATCCAAACTTTTGACTACTTCTCCACTAAACCTCTGGTGAAAGAGGCATTACGGGTTATGGAGTGCTTGACTATGGGAGACAGTGCAAAGGCTGAAGAACTCATTCAGGAGTTATTTGGTGAGGCAGACCTAGGAGCACATTTTGATGAAGTAGATGAGACCGATGTCAAACTACTTAAGCACGTTTTCCTTGAGAAGGAGAAAGGAAAGATGGTCTACATAGTGGATGATGAAGAAGTAGAAAATTTGGACATTGATCATTCAGAAGGTACACGAGGTTTTAGACAGTGTGGATAAGAAGGCACACACCTATCATGAACCTATGAAGACCAAGAAAGTGAACATTGGCATGGATGTTGAACCTAAGGAGGCCATTATTGGAGATTATTGGTCTGATTCTGAAGTGGCTAAGATAATTGAGTTACTACGTGATTTCTAGGACTTATTTCCTAGGGGCTACCATGAGTTAAAAGGAGTGCATGAATCTTTGGGTGAGATGAAGATTAAGCTAAAGGAAGGTGCACACCCAGTCAAGAAGAGACCTTACAGTATGAACCCTAACCTGCTCATGTAAAAGTTAAAGAAGAAATTGATAAGATGTTGAAATCTGGCATCATTAAGCCCCTAGAAGAATCAGAGTGGGTTAGCCCCATGGTAATCAGTATAAAGAAAGATGGTCAGGATTAGGATTTGTGTGGACTACAGGGAGCTGAATGTTGCATGTGTGATTGATCCTTTTCCTACACCTTTCACTGAGGAAATATTAGAAGGCATTGCAGGGCACAAAATTTACTCTTTTATAGATGGATTCTCTGGGTATCATCAGGTAAGAATTGCTAAGGAAGATCAAGAGAAAACAACATTCACCACTGAATGGGGAAGCTTTGCATATACAGTGATGCCATTTGGTTTGAAGAATGCACATGTTGTATTTTCACGCATAGTTGTTCAAGCATTCCAGGATTTTATTCACAAATTCTTGCAGGTTTACTTAGATGATTGGATAGTATATGGGCTTGTTAAGGATCATTATGACAACTTGAACTTAATGTTTGAAAGATGCATATAATTAAGCATCTCTTTAAACATCAAGAAGTGTGTATTTACTACACCTTTTAGAACTCTGCTAGGGCATATCATCTGTAAGGAGGGTTTGTTAGTAGATCCAGCTAAGGTTGCAGTTATCATAGGCCTGGAGGAGCCTACCAGTCAGAGTGAGGTGCACAGATTCTTGGGCCACACAGGGTATTATAGAAAATTTATCAAAGGATATGCTAAAATTTCCATGCCCTTGGAGGAGTTACTAAAAGGAAAAGGGACATTCTATTGGGGAGAACCACAACAACACACATTTGAAGCATTGAAGGAGAGGCTTACTACGACACCTATTCTATGCTTTCCCTCATGGAACCAACCTTTTCACATACATGTGGATGCCTCTAGCATGGCCATTGGTGCAATGTTAGCTCAACCTGGAGAAGGTATTATAGATCATCCTATTTGTTTTTCTAGTAGAAAGTTGACTCCTGTAGAACAAAACTATACAACTACAGAGCATGAGGCCTTGTCGATGATCTACGTGCTGCATAAGTTTAGATAGTACTTGCTAGCAACACCTTTTGTGTTTTATACAGATCACATGGCATTGAAATACTTGGTAAATAAGCCCATTTTACAGGGGTGCATATGTCGGTGGGTGTTATTATTCCAAGAGTTTGACTTTACAGTCATGGTAAAACTAGGTAAAAGTAATTTTGGCCCAGACCACACATCAAGAATTCAATCAGGAGAGGAGACACAAACAATTGAAGATACAATGTCAGATGCACAATTGTACAGGTTAAACCATGCCCTTTAGAATTGGAGGATATTGTTGTCTTTTTACACACATAGGTATGGTGCTAGAAGGAATGAAAGCCTTGGAAAAGAAACAACTTGTAATTCACACCACACCTTTCATGTTGATCAGTGGTGACTTATACAAACTAGGCTGAGATGAAGTATTACGTCAATGTGTACTGGAACATGAGCAGACGGATATCAAGAAAGAGGCTGATGGTGGTATTGAAGGTGGGCACTATGCAGGTGATGCCACCGCACACAAGATTCTACTCACTGGTTTATGGTGGGAGACCCTGTACAAGGATTGTAAAGAGTATTGTAAGGCATGTGATCACTGTCAGTGCCTTGGAAAACCTGGGCAAAGAGATGAAATGCCTTTGAGGCCTATTACTAGTGCAGAACCATTTGAAAAATGGGCAATAGACTTTGTGGGTCCTATTTCCCCAGCCGCACATAGAACTGGATCACACTACATCATCACTTGTACAGATTATCTTACAAGGTGGGTAGAAGTAGCACCTACAAAGGATTGTACAATGGCTACAACAACAAGGTTCTTATGGGAAAATATTCTTACTAGGTATGGATGTCCGTTGAGTCTGACAAGTGATAGGGGCACACACTTCTTGAATGAGACAATCAGGATATTATTGGATGAATTTATGGTCACGCACCACAAGACTACACCTTATCACCCTCAAGAAAATGGGACTGTTGAGGCCTTCAACAAGATATTGAGCCAGACCTTGACAAAAATTGTGATGTTGGAAGGAAAGATTGGGATGATAAAGTTTCTGTTGTACTTTGGGCATATAGAACAACCTACAAAAGGTTGAATAAGGCCACACCCTTTCAGTTGGTGTTTGGCATAGAAGCAGTTCTTCCCATGGAATTCATGTTACCTTCTTTGTGTATTGCGCATGGGGAGGTCTAGCTGATGAGCAAGCATTGGAAGAAATAATTGAAAAGTTAATACAACTGGATGAGAGGCGCGCCATAGCACGTTGGAGTCAGAAGCAGGAAAAGGCCAGACAGAAGGCATGACATGATAGACACATCAAGGACAAGAAGCTTGAGGTCAGGCAGATGGTACTTCTTTATGATTCAAAGTTTCTGTGCCACCCAGGAAAGCTTAAGGTGCATTGGTTGGGACCATATGTTATCACTCACATACTTGAATCAGGCACTTGCCAGTTAGAGGTGCTTGATGGAACACGGTTACCTGGTTACTTCAACGGGAGTAGGCTGAAGCCCTACTATAAATAAGCCTTCTTGGTGTTTGTAATAAGGTAGTATTTCCATTTAGATTAGATTTCCTTTACTTTATTTCATTTAATATATTTCCTTCTTCGTCGCTATGCTTTGTCAATTTAGTTCAGTGTTTTGTGTAATAAGCATGTTTGCGCACCAGAAGCTGATCACAATCTAAAGTGTTTATATGCATAGAGGACTACACATACCCTTAGTGTGGGGTGGATAAAGGAGGTATGGAAAAGAAATAAACTCATGGGTAACCACAAGAGGAACAAAAGGAGCAAGGTTTCAAAATTCATGAGAACTTCTGAAGAATTGCTAAAAAATTAAGACCACACGTAAAGCATTGGGCACTCAGTATAATTCAAGGGAGGCTGTAGCATTGGAGACTACATATGTTGGGTCACATTGGATAAACTACTTCAGCTTAAGGAAGCATGGGTAGAGGAGATCTGTGATAGATAAGTAGTGGCACACCATGAAATTATGACTGAGGTGTAAAAATTTGAGGCGTGAGACATTGAAGGGTGGGATAATGAGGTGCACAACACACTCAAGAGAAATTAATTCCATGTATGGTGGTAGGTGGAGCAATTAATGAAGGTAATTTTTGAAACTTGGTTTAAATTTGGTGTTCTCAACATCATTTTCTACCTTACAAACTTGAAAAAAAATTGTGAAGTGTGAAGAAGAGCTGGAGACAAAGAGCATTCTGCAGATTGAGTAAATTTATTGTGTTGTGAAGCACGGTGTTGAGTACCCAGGCATGGAAGTAGGATTTAAGGAGTGGTGTGTGTGCATGATAGAAGGGTGACTAGGGTTTTCATTTTAGCTAGGGTTTTTACACATTTACAGAATCAAAAGGGGTGATGGCACCACAGAAAGCTCCAGTAGTAGAGAAGGAGGTTGACGATCCAACAGAGGAGTGGCTGGTGGAAATGTTGTATCTAGAAGGAGTCATTGAAGGGTGGCCATGGAAAAAAATATTACTCAGTGTAGGGTTTTAGAGATTAACCACCACACTATAAAATGTATGAAGGACATCATGATAAAAGTCTACAGAAAGACTAACCAGTGAATGGTGGATGACACTAGGGTTTGGGATGCCTCAGTGAAGAAACTACTTGAGAGCGTGGGCGTAATGCAGATCCTTGGAGTTTCCCTACTTTGGAAATCCTGAGAAATTGTACCAGTGGCTAATGTTGCACGGGTCCATGAAGATTATTTCTATTTCATGGGTAGGAGAATGAGGATAACTAGCAAATTGATTGGAAAAGTTACAGGGCTGCGCGACACGGGTTTAGAAATTGTTGGAGACTTAACAGATGACGAGGGAATTGATGCCACAACATCCCTATACAAGTATAAGAAGGGGGGCTGAGCTTTCAAGGTCACCAATATCCCAGACATGGCCACCAGAGTAGCAGTATGGTTAGCAGGGAGTAAAATAGGGGCCACTGAGTGATGGAATGAGGTAAACATGCACTGGTTGCATATAGCACACAAAATGGCCAACAAGACCTACTACAATATCATTGGTTACATTGCAGAGAGCTTGGTGAATGAGGTGCACATCCAAGCAGAAAAAGGTGAGAAGATAACCTGGGGTGCAATTTTGTTATTAATTGTGTTCAGTGAAGTTGGGGTACCAGACGGTCCTAGGGAAAACATATGGGAGTTTCCATTGGAGAACAAGTCCCCAGCCAAAAGATATGCCAAGTACACGTTGCATGGGTCTGTTTCCAACACATACAAAGAGCACTTGGACAAGTGGTTCCAGAGACTGCGTAGGGCATTTGAGGGAGAATGGCACATTCCACATGAGCTGCCAAAGGTTTTGGATGGAGAAGCTTAATTCACAGTTTACCAACATTTCAGCTTGGGGCGCTTCCACATGAAGTCTGGAGAGAAGAGCCCATGGTGTAAGTTTCCCTTTGTATTTACCACAAGATATTTTAAGGACTCTATAAATAGATTTCATGATGCATGTCAGCTCCAGTTTGACACAAAAAAGTGGACACAGACATTCACATTCTACACAAAACATATGTATGGCCAGGTAAGGAGGCCTATGTAGAAACCATGGAGTCTGATAATGTTGACATCACACCAGAGAGTTTGGTTGTAGGGAAGATTGAACCAACACACATCTACATTTACCTAAGGCCAAGGTTCAAGGATGAAAAAGTGGTGAAGGGCGTGGATATGGATCTTCTAGGACCTCCTAAGAAGAAGCAAATACTGGGGACTTCAAGGAATGTTGCATCTGCGCCCCCTGCTCTAGAAGACCCAGTATATACAGGACTAGAAAACATCCTAGAACAAGAGGAACCTGAAGACAACACTGGACTTGTGCATACAAGAATGATTTTGAGGAAGAGGTGTGCTTGAGGAGACACTGGTGATGGAACTTCATAGCCAGTAAGGAAATCACCACACGTGACTCCTGTAAAGGATGAAGAGAAGGAGAGGAGAAAACACAAGAAATATATTCCTATACAAGATAGTGAGGGGGAATCTCCACAACCAAGTGTGCAGGAAGTAGAGGAAACTCCAAGAATGAGTGGAGATAGAGTTGAGGCCACTCCCAGTGTGGAAATACAGGATGATGAAGATATGGGAGTGCGTAGTCTATGAGACTATAGACCCCAGTGTGAGTATTCACAAAGATATCTCTAGTGAAGGAGAAAGCAACACTGGTGGGGATACAAAATTCCTCATGCACCCCACACAGGAAGAAGGGAAAGATGAGGAGGAGGTCAACCAGGTGGTTGAAGATGTTGTCCCACGGGATGCAGGCGTACCTGAACAGAAT
This sequence comes from Taxus chinensis, assembly GCA_019776745.2. Lineage (NCBI taxonomy): Eukaryota > Viridiplantae > Streptophyta > Pinopsida > Cupressales > Taxaceae > Taxus > Taxus chinensis. The sequence continues at coordinate 259,614,494 of CM034157.1, read as the reverse complement.
GAAGAGGACACATTAGCACACGAGGATGTTGGCAAGCATGCAAGCATGCATGAAGAAGAAGAAGTGGTAGGTACTTAAGACTTGGGTTATCTGAATGACCTTTCAAGAACTATTCAAACCCATTTCCAGAGTACACTACTAAACAAAGTGTTATATGGCTGGGATTGGATGGACCTTGAAATGGCCAATACACACACTCACAAGCAGCTATCTTGGGGCATGCAAACTCACATGGATGAGCCTGATTTTGATGTCTATGAGGAGGTGTGCACTTCAAAGAAGATGAGGAAGGTGCCTCATAAGCGCCATATGAACATTAAGCCAACCCAATTTTTAGATGAGTAGGTAAGCAACACTTTGATTAAGGTGTCCACAGAAGTAGCACACTGAAATATGGATAAGGGGGAAACAATCGGGTGCTACTGGAGGATAAAAAGGAAAAGGACACAAAAATCAAGTGCCTTACTCAAGAGCATGATAATGCAGTCATGGAGGCCCAAATGTAAAGATGATGGTGAAGAGATTGCAGATGAGATTCTACTACAGAGGCCTGAGTTTTAGGAGAAGGTGCCTCAGGACTTCAAGTCTGAGTTGCACTATCTGCGCACAATAGTTCACCTACTTTTGGATGAGGGACCAATGCGCCTCCCCAAGAAAAAGGATGCAGGGGAAGAAGCAACAAGAGCAAGGGCCACTATTGATAGAAAAGTTTCAATATATGAGGCATTGCTCCAAACATTGAAGGATGAGCTGAAGAGAGCCAATCAAGCTCTTAATTTATGTGCGGCATCAGATGCCATAATAAGGACCAAAACTTTAGTGGAGGATAATGAAGTTCTGAAGGTGATGAAGGATGAAACACTTGGGCATGTAGAAAGGTTGGCACTGGTAAAACAAAAGTGTGAGGCCCTCGCAGCAGCCTAGGATCCACACAAGGAAAGGATTAACGAGATTGGAAAACTCATAGCATAGAAGATGGACCTTATGGAGGGAATGTTGTCAGGTATGGCCAATATTGTCCAGGTACTACAGAATGAGAAAGAAAAGATCACTCAGGATGAATTGGATGACATAGCCACTGATATTCTAGAGAAAATGAGGAATGCGCTGAGTGATTGGCAGACCTTGGAGGCTGAGCTAAAAAATGAATATCCAGAATTAATCCTTCCAGTTGAAGAAGAGGGTGCTGTAGAATAAATTTCATTCTTTTGTACAAAGTTTGGTTCATTCTTTTCATTCTTTCATTACCTAGTCTTTATTATTGAAGACATATGAAGGAATTCACATCGTTGGGATGACAATGTACTCTAGTGTGGGGTAATGTTGAACAACCAGAAATATTCTAAGTATTGGGTGCATGAATATAGGGCACTGGAAGCAGGGACGCTATAATAGTATTAAAGCACCCCAACTCAGGACTTAGTTGTTTTGTGGATAAGGGCTATTTTTGGAGATAGCGTGCAGAGCACACATAGAGATGAAGACTTGCGCTACACACAATGGTATTTTGGGAACAAGTAGCATATAAGAGCCATGCATAGTTTAAGCTAATAATAGGATTTCTACTTGGAGTTAACTATAGGACATCTATTGTTAGAACACTTGCATGTTGTGCATACTATTGTAAAGGTTCATGGCTATTATTAGCATGTGACCTATTTTGAGAAGTGCATAGGTGGTGAAGGGAAAGTCCCCACCCCTATAAATATGTATTGACTTGCATGGTGAGTTATTGTAGACTTGTGCTACTAGTTTTGATGTGCACATGACTCGTGGAGATACTTTACAGTGTAAGAAGCTTATGTGTTTTACAGTATTTATGAAATGGAATATATTGGCTGGATAATGGTGTTAGACATGACTGAATCTGGTTCTTGTATGGTTAATCTTATCATAGTTATTGTTTAGTTCATTTATCATGATTCTCTAAGATCTAGATCTGGATTTTGCATTGTGGAATGTTTATGTCTACTTATGAATCTGAACATGTTTAAACATCATCACACTAACATCCTCTAATGAATTTACTGTGAGATTCATATCATATTCCACAGTATACATTGGGTTGCCCTACCTCACGTTTTTAAGATTTTCCATAGTTTGTGCATGAATCTGTGGTTGGGTAGGATGATTAGGTTGGGAAGCATTGGTAGGTTCAATCAACAAGGCTTGCTATCCTTGAGGTCTTCTTTGATTATAATACTGCTGCCCATACCCTTGAGATGCATTCCATTATTGTTGATACTAAGGATTAAATGGTTGATATAATGTAATGTTTTAGTGTGGAGCCCAAGCTTTTTGGTAATAATTTGGTGGGGAATTCTACTATGGGATCCATTCCTATAGGGCTTGATGCACCCAAGGTGGCAAATATGGCCATGGTACATTCCACTGATTTGGGGTCCATTGTGATTTGGGGACGTAGGGCTGATTTTGATTGGACTTGTAATTCCTTCCTTACCTCTGAGCCACATAATTCAACTTAGATTCCTCTTGATTTCCTTGTTTTAGGTGATTCTTTAGCAAGGGAAGTAGTCCACATTGATATGTGGCATGCTTGAGTTCACAAAGAAGACAAATTTCTTTCTTATCCAAAGATCAATCCTTAAGTCCATTTCTAGCTCTACATCTTAGGCAATAAATGAACATAGGCTCTATATTCCTAGCCTTTTCCCTAGCCATAGTTGCATTGAGTTCAACCAGTAGTTCTGTTCTCAAATTTGTAATCTCTTCCCTTAATTTAGATAGGTCCCCATTTATCGGTATTCCTTTTTGCTTCCTAAAATTGGGGTGAGTTCGAGAGTAATTTTGATAGAGGTCGATTATATATGTGAACTCTAACTTGTTCATATCTCCCTTTCCCATTAAATTGAATGCATCTTATGTGTCTTCACCCAAACCTTTCAGAAATAAGGTTTTGAGTAGGTTAATATCCAAGAAAGCTCCACATCTTATGTGAAGGAAGAGGAATTCATCCAAATAATCCTCTACACTTTCATCTTCTTTTTGTTGAATTTTAAAGAGCTCTTCTGTCCTATCCCTCACTCTACAATAATCCTGATATTTTTCGAAGAAGGCCCATTCCATTTCCTCCCAGTTATGAATGGAATTTAGGCTCAAACCCATAAAACACCTCATAGCTACATCTTTCAGAGTAGAGGGAAATAGTTTAAGCATTTGGTTATTAGAAGTGTATTCATGTGTTTGGCATAAAACATTAAACTCAAAAAGGAACTGGTTAGGGTCTTTTGAAACTAACCCCTAAAAGTTGGAAGAATTGATGGGGATATATTTTTCATAAGAGCATCCTCATTAGGATCCAATTCAATAAGGTAGGTAAATGTTCTTCCAATTGGAGGGTTCACATTATTTGCACCATTGTTTGCATTGTTGGGGTTATGTACTTTGTCATCCATTCTTCCTTGATCAACAAATTGTTCCACAAGATGGTTTTGCGGGGGATTTTTATGATTTAATCTAAAAAAATCTGCCTCTATGGCCTCTAGGCCTAAACATGCAATCCTATCATACTGAAAATGGTTCCCTAACTATCATTGCTGAACTTAATTATGTGTGTTCCACATACTCTAACTCAGAGGAATCTTATTGTCACTATAATGTTTTATGATCTTTTTAAAAGAAAGAGTTATGGAAATGAGATTTCTCAATGGAAACTTACTAGAAAAACAAGTAATACCTATAGCTAGCACCTTAAACTTTGATAACACCTTGAGGTCCCCGGAAACAATGCCAAAAAGTGATGAGTTTCGTTGATGCTCATACTTTAATCATGTTATTTTTTCAATCCAAGGAGGTGTCCATGGCTGTTTACAACAAAGGGAATAGTAGGAATGAATTTACAATACATAATTTAGTAACATAAACTAAGAAATTGCTGAACTTATCGTGATTTCAAATAAAATGCTTGAAATTAACATTAAAATGAAATGTAGAATTGGGAAGTTCCTAAATTCAATGATCATGGAAACAGTAAACATATTCACTAATGCAGAAAGGAAATAAATGTAAACTCCCTTTTTTGTTAGGAGTGGCCCTTGTTCTTTCCCTTCGATAAGGTTTAACACTTGAATTTAAGAAATAAAAGTTTCCCTGAATCTGTTATCTTTATTTAATAAAAAATGCTCTGTTACAGTGAATTAAAACAACTAAAAATCAAACCACTAAATTTGATTACATCTTCTCTTTTATACAAGATATGTTCTAGTTATGTTAGGAGAGAACTAGTTATTTTAAATGACTAAGTCTATTTAACTAAATGCTAACTGAAGTGACAAATTTCTATTCGAGAGATACATTAATGAAAGGGGAAATCATTAAAGTGTTCAAATTTGAATCATTCATGACAACTAAATAGAAAATCCATGATTCACTCCTTTGGTGGAATCAATCACTGTTGGAGGATTTTTCATCTCATAATTGATTGAGAGAATTTTAATAACAAATCTTAGTTCATGGTAGTCCATCCTCAAAATTGGACTGAAAGTTTGTTGATTTAATAGTGTCACTTATGTACAAGATATGATGCTTACAACTATGATTCTAATCATTTTAATGATCTACATATATGTGTGAATATCTTGCTTTGGAGAATCAGGGTTGATGACCTGGATGATTTGGATGTGGTACTCTGAGTTCCCTATTAACACAAAGGAGAGTCTTGTACCAACATGTTAATTAGATTCCTACATCGGTGCATGAATTAATTCATGCTATTCCTGTTATAACTCAACACATACTCTTTCAAAAGTGCATTTAATGTTTCACAAACAAAACTATTTAATTCATTTTTGAATAAGAATTAACAAGATAAAAATACCAAGCATATGTACAATAATTCCTTCATAATCATAGTAAAGTATTAAATATATGAAGTTAATATCAATCATTATGTGATATGACATAAAAATGATATATAAATGAACATGGCTTAATCATCACAAAAATGGGGTTCATCAGTCAATATGAGAAGAAATTTCATTTAAAAGGAATTAAGTGGTTCTTAAGAACTTGTATCTTCACCTGACGAAGATGAAGGGTGAGGCCCAGGTTGGCAGGAGGCTGATTCCCCCTCACAAATTAAATATTTTTGTTCCTCATTCCATCTTGGTTCTAATGAGTATACACGTGACCCCCTTTCCCCTCATTTTCAACATTTTTAAAATCAGTTTGCAAAATCTTAATTAAATAAGCCATTTATTTATAATAAATTTTATTTGCTATAACTTTTGATTGGTAGCTCATATTTAAACATTACTATGGTAAAAAGTTCATGTTTTCTCATGATTTACATGATGGATTCATTTATTTTTGTAAACACACTACTTTATAAAGTGTCATATTCTGGGGGAGGTTCTTACAAAACTCACTGGGGACTTGTACTTTTTGCACTAAGTTATAAAGTGCCATCTAGGATAATTTTGGGGGTTTATTTACATTATGGATATTTACCGTTCTATTTTTATTCTTAACTTTTAGAAATTTTTGTCTTGTAAGACAGGCATTCTCAATGATTGCATTATGTGTGATTTGTTGCCTTACTTCCATGGTCTTGTTCTTGAGCTTGATGATCCTCTACATAAGAATGAGTCATTTAACCACAATGATGAGGTCTATGGCCTTCTTGGTCTTACTATTTCTAGTGATACATTGTGTTTTTTTTAATACACTCAATGCCCTTTCACTGCCTAGACCATTATCCAACAAATGTATGGTGATCTTGTTTCACCATCTGAGAGTGAAGCTTCCATAGACCACTCTAGTGCCTCCATATATTCTCCCCCTTCACACATCCATTTAATTTCTAAGTGTTCCTCTACACCTATTTCTACTCATGAGTCCCATGTTGACCATTTGCCATAGGATATTACTATTGAGTACACTCTCCCTACTGTTGCCTCCACAAATCTCATTGGCGTCCATGTTCATGCTTCCATTCACTCTTCACAGAAGTGTTCTATTGGAGAACCTTCCTCTGAGATAGATGTGACCATTTCCTCTCATGCTCCATTACATCTTGATTTATGAGTTAACAAAACTCCACATACACCACTTACTACCTTTGAGTAAATCATTGCTTCATATTGGACTTCTAGTAGCTCTTTGCAGTAGTATTCTCCTCCTCCTTCATGTTGTGATGTTAATATATTCTTGTTAGACATTTCTCTCATTGAGAAAACCCATTGTGATGAATATTTTCCCAACCTGAGTTGTCTATTTACATATTCCACTTGTGTTGCATTACAATAATATGCTCTGTTTGAGCCATCACACATTCTGGAGGACCCATTCATCTCTCTTGTTGGGAGTGCCCACCTTAGGACATTTTTCACTTCAACTATTTTAGAGATGTTTCATGATCCACCTCTTTTTGCAGATCCCTTTTTGAGGGTTATTGGGCTCCCACCATTTTCTTCTCTGACCTGTATACTACATTGGCATTACCATTGTCTTTTGTGCACACATTTTCCAAACCTAAGTTGTAGACTAGATGCAGAGATCAAAGTATTACAGGATCCTTCTTCATTTTGGAGTGGGTGCACATTCGCTACTCCTTTTCTGTCCTTCCCAAGGGAAGGAACATTTTTTGGTGTAGGAGGATTCTCTTTAGTCTTTACATAGAGGACCACATAATCAACACTCTTCTTAGGGGACCTTCTTGTCCTCACTTCTTTCTCTATCTACTCTGGGGGATGATCATTTTATGTGGGTACTTCATCAGGACAAGTTACCAGGACCCACCACTACTACTTCTTTTTCTCCATTTTTCTTGAGTAATTTTCTAATCTCTCTTATGGGGGTAGTTTTTTCCCACTGGGTTATCTCCTTTTCTCAATTTTATGTTATATTTTCATTGTACGTAAGTACCTCATCATTCCTTGTTATCGGGACCCATTTTCATTTTTCACTTCCCACCTAAGTTGTGCTTATGGGAGTGGCATTGTAGCATATTTATTTTCCTTTTATTTTTTATTTACTTAGAGCTTTCCTACACTTATGGGATATTCTTTCTTAGTTATTCTATTTATGTTGAGTTAGCTCACTAGTTGTGTTGAGTTAGCCTACTAGTTGTGTGGAGTCAACTCTACTTCTAGTATTAGTTAGTGAGAGTTATTCCCCACTGATCTAGGAGGAGGTTACACACTCCACCACTCATATATGTACATTGACTTGCATCATTCTATCCTCATGGATATATGGATCATTGAGTCGATTTGGAGCCATTATTTTCCTCGTGAGTTCTTGATCATATTGCATCTTATTGTTATTTATTTCAATTTCTACAATTGCTACATGCATTTGTTTTTCATCAAGAGATCTAGAAGCTCTTATAGATCACTCATATAGCTTGCATAAATGCATACCATCAACGATAGTAACTGATCTCTAATGAAGATGGACCTTGTTATATACAAGGTGGGTGGTCATGATCCACTCTTAAAGCCAACCCGCTTTTGTTTCCATCATGCTTATATTTTAAGAGTGCATAAGCCATACGCCCAAAAGACATATAGTATTTGGTGGGTTTCTAAATAAAAGATCTTCCCACATAGTATTATAAGACACAGTACAATACAAAACTACCACCCTGGAATAATGGGCATAATGTACGCAATCTAAATCATAGCTAGTTAAAAAAAATTAAACTTTGGAAAATTTTCACTGAAATATCTTTTGAATGAAAATTGGTTTACTAGATTGAAATCAATGTCCATGACAGTGTTACACAAGCATCCTTGGCTTTTTCCATTCCTATACATTTTTATCCTTGATATGACTTGATACTTGATTGTGAAATTTTCCTACCAAAATGTGTGTACCTTGCCAAGTAACAGAGAGAATGTCACACTAGACTTCATTTTTAAATGTTGTGGGCTATCTTCTTCAATGGGTATGATATATCTCTACTCCATGTTTTCATGAATTTAGTTATTCTTATGTTGTTATTCACTTTCATTACATTTTGTGGACAAAATTGGGACCTTCATTTGACTGTTCTTGACTTCAAGACCTCAAATTAGTGTCCTTATCCGAGTGATCAATTTTGAAAACTGGGAAAAATCCAAAGAATGAATCTGAATATTTTATGCCTTAGTTTTTTACATCATTGTCATATTTTTCTCCCATGGCTAGAAGTATGAGAGTGGCAGCCCCTTCACCAGTAGGAGAAGAAGGCAGGGCATGTGAAGGTAAGTGATCATCCTTAGCCTTCTTTCAGAATCCTTATCATCATGTTAATTAGAGAACATTTCTCCAAAGATAAAATTGTTGAAGCAATGGGTGTGATGAATCCTAATTTTTGGAATACTGAAGGTTCTCGTGTAGAATTTGTAATAAATCATTTCCATAAATCCATGGGTACAATAATGGAACATTTCACTAAGAATTCAGAGGTCAAGGGTATGGAAATCAAAGGTATATTGAATGTTGATTTATTAAAGTCTCAATCAACACATTTTGCAACAACAATGAGGAACCAATATAAAAATTTAGACGAACCTTCTGAGAGTGGTGTTATTACAAGGCTCTGGCGAGGAATCTATCAAAGTATTATCTTACAAGAAGACATCAGTGAATATTTCAGATTATATGAGTTATGCCAAACAATGATTTTGGGGTCTGTGGAGGATGAAAGGGTTTTCAGTGCTTTATCATTTATAAAATCAAAACTGAGAAACAGGTTGGATAAAAATCTGAAAGTTGCATGAGGTGTTATGTTTCTCACTACTCCTTGGAAACCTTTCCTTTTGACAGAGAAATTGTGCATTGGAATTCCCTTTCTGAAAGAAGAGGTGTAAATAATACAGCTACAAGTACAATTGTTCCCAACGATGAGACTAGAATTGGTGTGTCGTCACACTCTACAGAAGAGAACATCGACTTTGAAGAAGCTATTGATAATGGATTGTTTCAGCTTTAAATAGGTATCTCCTTGACCTTACTTTTATTGTTTTTCACCTTACATTTTAACTGTGGTTATTTATTCAATTTCATATTAACATATTCAAATATAATAGTTTGTAGTTAGACGTAACAGTGAACACAATTGTAACTCTATAGATGCAAATATTGACTGAGGAGTATTTTTAACATATTTTATTTCATCTCTTGTCATCATTAAAGATGTTACAGGTCTATATATTTACATTTATTTGAATATAATTATTTATAAATTTATGTTTTATATAATTACTATTTTGGATTTGTCAAATACCAATTTCCATTTTAAAAATTTGTTTGTTACATGCATTTGTCGAATACTAATTTGCAAGGCCTTCAAAGTTTCAAATTTGCATATTCTTCCACTGTTATACTCTTTCAGACTTCCACTGTCCAGACATGCACAGGTTCTCATTTGCATTTTTTTTAATCTTTCATTTTTTTAAAAATGTTTTAAAAATCTGTGAAGTGTTGTTACATGCATTTGTCAAATACTAATTTGCAATGCCTTCAGAGTTTAGATCTGCATATTCTTCCACTGTTATACTCTTCCAGACTTCCTGACTTCCACTATCTAGACATGTACATGTTATCATTTGCATTTTCTTTAATCTTTCTATTTCTTCCTTAATCCACTCAATCATTATTTCATCTTTTTCTTGAAAATGTGGGTTGACATCCATCTGAGGAAGCTCTCACTTCTCCAGACTGACAATGTCAGGAAACTCACCCATCTATATACTAATCCATTTTTCATGTTGATTTTTCTTGAATCAAAGGTCATCTAGCATGCTACGAAGGATGATTTCTCATTTTCCTTCCATATGCTTTATCACAACCATCTAAAAGACAAGAGGTAGCTTAAACCCTATCATATGACATTGCTTGAGTTTTTACAATTATGTTTAATTTATTTTTGTATTTGCAAAATGCTTTGATGAAGTGTTTGAAATTTGTGGAATGAATATATCAAATTACATGTAAAAATCACACATTCAAATTTTACAAGTAGAGAGAGGAATATTTTTTATTAAGATGTTTCTGTCATACCACATTCCAAATTTTCTTACAACAATTATCCATTATCATCATCCATGATCATGCTTGAAGATAAATCTACACACACACACAATTCACCATCATCCATATTTATTTTAATGTCATCATCATCCACATCTAATGTCATCATATCATTGATTCATTACAAGTAGAGAGAAGAATATTTTGAGAAGGTTTAAATGTGAAGAAACCTGATACAGAGTTCAAATTTTACAAGTAGAGAGAAGAAGATTTTACTGTATTAAGATGTCTCTGTCCTAACACATTCCAATTTTTCTTAAAACAATTATCCATTATAAGCTAAATCTATTCATCATCATCATCCATATATCATCATCCACATCTAATGTCATCATATCATTGATTCATTACAAGTAGAGAGAAGAAGATTTTGTGAAGGTTTAAATGCGAAGAAACCTAATACAGAAGGTTTAAATGTGTTGATACAGAGTTCAAATTTTACAAGTAGAGAGAAGAAGATTTTACTGTATTAAGATGTCTTTGTCCTAACACATTCCAAATTTTCTTAAAACAATTATCCATTATCATCATCCATGATCATGCTTGAAGCTAAATCTACGTCCACATACAATTCATCATCATCCATATCTATTTTAATGTCATCATCCACATCTAATGTCATCATATCATTGATTCATTACAAGTAGAGAGAAGAAGATTTTGAGAAGGTTTAAATGTGAAGAAACCTGATACAGAGTTCAAATTTTACAAGTAGAGAGAAGAAGATTTTACTGTATTAAGATGTCTCTGTTCTAAAACATTCCAATTTTTTCTTAAAACAATTATCCATTATCATCATCCATGATCATGCTTGAAGCTAAATCTACATCCACATACAATTCATCATCATCCATATCTATTTTAATGTCATCATCCACATCTAATGTCATCATATCATTGATTCATTACAAGTAGAGAGAAGAATATTTTGAGAAGGTTTAAATGTGAAGAAACCTGATATAGAGTTCAAATTTTACAAGTAGAGAGAAGAAGATTTTACTGTATTAAGATGTCTTTCCTAACACATTCCAATTTTCTCTTATCCAATCATCATCCATCATCCATGCTTGAAGCTAAATCATGTCACATACAATTCATCATCATCTATATTTTAATGTCCATTCTAATGTCATCGTATCATTACAAGTAGAGAGAAGAAGATTTTGAGAAGGTTTAAATGTCTCTGTCATACCACATTCCAAATTTTCTTAAAATAATTATCCATTATCATCATCCATATCATTCCATGATCATGCTTGAAGCTAAATCTACATCCACATACAATTCATCATCATCCATATCTATTCTAATGTCATCATCCACATCTAATGCAATCATCATTACAAGTAGAGAGAAGATTCTGAGAAGGTTTAAATGTGAAGAAATCTGATACAAGTTTGAATTTTACAAGTAAGAGAAGAAGAAGAAGATTTAACTCTATTAAGATGTCTCTGTCATACCACATTCCAAATTTTCTTAAAATAAATAATTAATCATCCATTCCATGATCATAATAAATCATCCACATTTCATCATCATCCATATCTATTCTACTAATGCAATCATCATTACCATTTAAATGTGAAGAAACATATTTGAATTTTACTAGAAATTTTCTTAAAACAAATAATTAACCATTATCATAATGCCATCACATTCATATCAAACATAAACACCATATACAATCTAGAAATTCTATATATAATATATAACAAGATATAAAAAATCCAGATTGTATTTCAACATACTTCAAAATCAAATACAAGTATTCAAGTTTCATACTTCAATATATAAAGTATTTATTTCAAATTTTCAAACGCCATCACATTCAAGTTTCAATTTAATAAAGTTTCAATTTTTCAACCCTCAATCATGAAATTTTTCCCAGACAAACTGGCATCTTCTGTGCCCCTTTCCCCAATGGCTTTCCCTCATGTATTCTTTTCTTGAATAATCCCAGAACTAATCAGATCTTCTGCAACACTGTTTAGATTCTTTACGATTGTTTGTTCTTCCTTTGTCGCATCTCCATGGGATACCAAACTAGTATCTGCAGCTTCCTTTGCTTTGAACAAAATCTCAGGGTCGAAGCCACTCTCCTTAATTATCTGCTTTAGTGTATTGTTTTATTTGTTAACTAAAAAATATTTTCTTTCATCTTCATTATTACAGATAAACTGTTCTTAGTGGTTTCCAAGTGAACTTGGAACACCTTTGCTTGACTCTTCAAATTTTCATATTTCAACTGCAAAAAAAAAGTGAGCTCAATTAAACATATTACTAAAATAAGAAAATTTCAAATTAACAAAAAATATTGTTTCAAAGTGATAATACTTACGACTACTCTATCTCTTTTGGCATTTGCAATTGCCACCAGATCCTTGTCCTTAGACCATTTGTTAAAATATGCTAGGGCTTCAACACTAATATTTTCCAATTTGTTTAATGCTTTATCTAAAATATTGTCTTTATAATTGTTGTTATACGTGACAGTCCCACCTCTTGCTTGGGTGAGTAAGGCATCCATCTTCATAGGTTGATTTTGGACTGCAGCGTATAAACTGTCCCTTTGCCAATGATTTTCATAATGACTTATTATCTCATTGATTAGTACTTTTTCCCTTCTCTCCCATTCTATGAGCTGACTGATATGAGGTACAATAAACTCTTGGACATGGGATTGACAATCATAACCAATCAAGTTCTCTAAAGGAAATGATAGCAATTGTTCACCATCTGTATCTGAAGAAGATGATGTCGATGGAGAGGTATGGGGGATTTCAGGTTGATCATCATCTGCTACCTCTTTTTTCCTTTGGGTGGCCTGATCCTATTTGCGATAAAATAAATCAATATTCAAATATTGAAATTGAAAGTGAAATGTAAAAAAAGTTGAATAAATTACGTTGAAATAGAAATATACCTGTTGGCCTTGAATCATCTCACGTGTATTGAAAAATCATTGGGTTATTGCTATCGATGCCTAAGTAATCTTCATCTAAAGTTATATTATTTAAAACTGATATGCCGGTTGCACTGGGCAAGCCACCGAGAGAGAGGGTTGGAATTGAAATGAGGAGGCAATGTTTAGTGTCCCACTAGAGGCCGGAGGAATTGGCATGTGTTTACCAATGTTATTTTTACCTGAACCTCTGGTTGGAATTTTGAATCGTAATGGTGGAGGATGTGGTGGTGCCGCTATTTGTACAGATGGTGAAGGACTGCAATGTACTGAAAAGTCCAAGAAAAATCAACAAAATCATTACTAAATTATATGAAAAACTATTAAACTATGCAAAAGCTATGAAATTATATGAAAAACTATTCAAAACTTGTACTAAAGCAATAAAATCATACCTTGTTGTTGAGGGGTAACCTGTCATTGTACTTGAGGTGGCCATGTTGGAGTAGTAATTGGTTGTGTTTGAGTTGTGTGTGGCTAGGATTATTGAGCAGGGTGTTGAGAATCAACAATTGCACGTGATTGAACTGAGTGAGTTGGTGAAGACTGGTTGAGAAGCATGTGTATAGTCCAAAGTCCCTACAAGTGCAGCACTAGTCAATTGCATGTCAATTCAATATGGTAAATGGTAAATTGTAAATAGAAAATGGTAATTTGTAAATAGTAAATGTTAGGGTATTACGTCTCTGTCATTTAACTAATGCAAACACTTGGGGGTTCGGTGATGAGTGAACTTCCATTTCAGATTGTGAATCTCCTGACACCTCAGCATGTTGTTGGCCTCTTCCTCTTGATGCCACTTTTTTTTGTGGAAGGGCCTCCAAAAATCTTCTCTGCATACGGTCAAGATTTAATCAGAAGAAGTACATAATGTTAGTACTACATAAAGATTCAATCACAAGTACATAATCAAGACAATAACCATACTAAAGTCTAATGTCAAAATATAAACTATATACCTGTTGTTCTTGAAATGGAATTGACAAATTCTTCATTGTCTCATCCTTGCAAGTAGGAATTGGTTTGTCTTTTAAATTAAAAAGAACCTCGTAATAAAGGCCAAGGAGATAGTTTGTGGAGTGAATAACTGGTTTTTCAGAAAGTGATGCATTTGTAATGTCATATTTTATTTTATTAGATAAAAAGGTGCACCAATCAAATTTTAACTTTCTGATCATTGCAAGAATGTATGCAATAGCCCAGTTTGGAATATCCATTTTCCGACCCTGCAAAACAATTCTGGCTTGAAAGAAAGAAATCATGGCAGCAAGAAAGTGGTGTGTAATTCCTTGCGTATCCACACCTCATCTTGATTTATTGACGTGAGCTGCAAAAATTCATTGGAATTAATATCAATTTGAATTGTATCAAAATAAAAAACTTTCAAATGAAAATTGAAAATAGATTACACGTACAATCAACATGGAAACCAAAAGTAGATTCGAGGTACTTCTTATAATTTTCAATGAGGGTTGCTTTCATTGTTACTATGGGGGAATTTTTGTACGGAAGTCCTGTCAACCGATGGATATTAGTTGAATCGACACTGAATTAGAATATACAACCATCATCCACAGTAACAGTAAAATTACCACAATCTGTATTGTACAAGGAGAGAAGGTAGTTTAGAATGTCATGATCAATCTTGAACTGGGGCATGTTAACGAGCCCATCAAAATCACATGCTTCTAGAAAATCCTTGTATTATGTATTCATTTTCAAAACTTGTCTAAATGTGGGGGCACAACAAGTTCATGTATTGTATCTTGCCCTTGGGTAGGGCTTGTGGGTGACCAATGCCTCATTAACTTGATTTTCCATTGGATCTTGGTCTTGAGCTTGGGTTGCACTTGTAGTAGCCATTGTACTTGAGCTTGATTGGAGAATCTTGTATTCCACTGGTGGAGTGATGTATGATTCCTGTAGCAGTAAGTGTTGGGAGAATGGAGAAAATTTGGGAGCCGGGAAGTGTAAACATGAAAATGAGGGGCAGTGGGGTATTTATAGGAAAAAATTAGGGTTTCTCAAGACTTGGGCACACGACAATGAACTTTTTGATGCACGACAATAAGTGTTGTTGTCATGCGTCAGCAAATTTTGTTGATGCATGACAACAAGTGTTATTGTCATGCATCAACAAAGTTTGTTGACGCGCGATAGCAAGTTGTTGTTGTCGTGCGTCAAAAAATTTGTTGACGTGCAATAGCAACAATTGTTATTGTTCAGTGAAACTTTGTTGATGTCAACAACACTTACTGTCACACATCAAAAAAAATTGTTGATGCGTGATAGCAACCCTTGTTGTCGCACGTCAACAAAATTTGTTGATGCATGACAAAACACTTGTTGTTGTCATCAAAAAAGTTTGTTGACACGACAACAAGGGTTTTGTCAACGCAACACATCAAACTCTTGCAGTTATTGTTGTGTGACAATAACCATACAACAAGCTCTTGGGACAACTATGCATCAATAGTGAACAATACCTATTTTTCTGTGTCTACATAATTTTTTTTCCTCAGGCCCTCACTCTCGCTCAAATAATAGCAGGTGAAAATTTCGTTCTCAAAAATTGGAAAATTCACCTTTACATGAAAGTGGTTCCAGGTATATTCATCGGGGATTTTCCACCTCCATTTTACTAGATGCTTCTTAAAATGAACCCAACCTCCAATGTTCACATTTTTATGATTTCCTATCTCTCCTTATTAATAATAAGTTAAACATTATGAGGGATTAAGGAGGTATAGTTCCAAATTTTAAAATCATTAGCCATGACCCCTAGGTTAGCTAAGGAGTCCGCTAATTGGTTACCCTCCCTTTAGGTATGATCAAGGTTACATATAAGGAAATGATTTAATTAGCTGATTTTTCTCATCAATAATATTTTTAATGGACCAACTAAATTAGGACTGAACCTTTAAGAAAAATTTATAATATTAAAGGAATCCCCCTCAATTATGATGTTTTGAATATTGAGAGAACGATCTAGCCTGATTCCCCAAAGAGGCTGTTAATGCTTTGGAATAGTGATTTTTGTGAATTCCCATGGGGACTGGAATAAGGAAAGCTATTAGATGACATGTAACCCCTCTAATGCAACCTCCACCCCTTGAATTCTCAATATTACCTTTCCAAACACCATAAAAATTAAGTTTGTAGGAGAATAAAGGAGAGGGGATCTAAGAAACCAAGGATATATAAATCTTGGGATAAGCTACAATGTTACACAAACTACTAGATATTCCATTTATTAATAATTTCACCCTCCTTTTCATTTTAGTTGAAGTTATTCTTCGGCCTGAATCTCGAAATTTCATGCTTAATTCCTTCCACAAGTTGATTAAAACAATCTAATGATAGAAGGCTTTTTGTTGTTGAAAATACTTTGGTTCTTGTCTTTGGAAATAAGCCAGATGATGTGGGGGAAGGAAAAAAAAACCAAGATTATTTTAACAATTATATGTTTGAATGGAGAGAGCCATTTTTGCCAAGTTTAGAGGATGTTGTCTGGAAATACCCATTTCACTTCCATAAGCCTCAAAAAAAGATTTCCACACCTCCAAAACATAATTACAATGAAGGAAAAGGTGATTAACTTATTCCTCAACAAGCTTACAAAGATTACACCTGCTGGGGATATGTTGTCCTCTTTTTCTCTAATTATCAATAGTAAGGATTTTTATTTTAAATGCATAACTAGAGGAAGATATTAATTTTGGGAGTTAAATATTTGAACCAAACCTTGTTCTAGTCTATAGTTGAAGGGATAATGTTAGAAATGATGTTGTACCCACTCTTAAAAGAGTAGGAGCCATCAAATGAGTCATCCCAAATTAACTCATCAGCTGAGTCTTCCACAGCAAGGTGAAAAGAGTTTAGAGTGAGCTGAAGAGTGTTAACATATTCTGCAAGGTGATAGTCAAGAAGAGGAAGATGGATCCATATTCTTCCTTCTGAGTTGTTTTGAATATACTAATTAACCTTCTTTCTAATCAAATTAGTGTAAGGGCTGGCCAGTTGAGACCAACTAGCTTTGTTTTTTATCAGAGACTTGAGCAGCCATTTTTCTTCCCAAAATGATATGTTCTCCCCATTACCTGAGTCCCATTTTCTACGTTTGATGAGTAAGTTCCTGGAGTTAACAATGGCATTCTAAAATTGTGATCTAATAGGCAAATCGTCCCTGTATAGCCATTCATGGCCACTAGCATTTTCTAAATATTTTTCTCTAACAAGCCTATTCCATGGAAAATCTTCTTTTAGTAATCTCCAACCCATTTTAGCTATCAAAAATTTGTTGATACATTGAATCCTTTTTATTCCAATACCCCCTTTTTTCTTAGGCTAACAAACTTTATTCCATGCAACTAGGTGATACCTGTCATGCTCTTCAACCCCACTCCAAAGAAAACCTTTCTAAATTTTTTCAATTCTTTCAATAAATTCTGTATGGGAGTTTAAAAAGGGACACGATGTAAATAGGAAGATTCTGGAAATGTTATTGATAAGAATTCATTTACCAGCCTTAGATAAGACATTTCCCTTCCAAGTTGTTAAATTTTAGTGACATCTATCAATAAGGTTATTCCAAACCTCATTCGGGATTCTACCATGGAAAAGAGGCATACCCAGGTAAGTAACCGGCAAAGAATTGATGTTGCAACTAAGGATTTCAGAGATCTTTTTTTGTTTGGTTCTGGGTGTATTAAGGAAGTATAAATAACTCTCATCAAAATTAATCACTTTCCCCGAGACTTCTTCATAATCTTGTCTTGTGAGTTCTTGATCATATTGCATCTTATTATTAGTCATTTTGATTTCTGTAATTACTCGTGCATTTATTTTTCATCAGAGATCCAGAAACTCTAATAGTTTTCTTGTCTAAAACTCAGGGTTCTGGTATTCCTTTGGCTTTTCAGTATTTTTCCTTACCTTGATCAATCCTTGGGACTTACGGATTACTATCATTAATCCATGTGGCATCATAAATTTCCACTCTTAGCTCATGCCTTAGCTACTTGTATTACCTTGCACTTGGGTTCTCAGGGACTCAGAGTCTTAGGAATCTTGTCTCTTTTATTCCTTGATGAAATGCCATGACTGTGTGGCTCTGAAGTGGACCAATCACTAAGTATTGAAACTATGAGGTTGTCAAGAACTCTGAAATATCCTCCTCCTTTGATTAGTTTATAAAACCTAAGAACTAATCTTAAGATCTTAAGGGTCTCAGAACTTTTCCTTATTGTTTTTTGATATTTCTTTGGGATATTAGAGCATCTAGGTTTAAGTAAATTATTTGTCTTTGCGATACTTTAACGAGATTTTTGATTGAGATGAAAAGACTTGTCCACCTTGCCTTCCTAATTCTGACCTATTATCATGTTCTTGGGATCTAGGGACTCTTGGGACTTAGGAATTTTTGTGACGCTTAGTAAACATTTTTGGTTGCTAATAAGATGAGCCATATGTCCTTAGGGACACACAAAATTTATTGGTGTTATTTTTAACCTAAAAAATAATTTAAAATGATGAAATTAAATCAAATGTTTTGGAAAACAATGGAACATGTGAAGTAAACCATCATTTACATGTCTCAATCTCATTTGGAATCCAAAAAATGTCTTACTTTTGGTTTTTATTTCTTTTCACAAATCAAACATAATAAAAATTAAATCAAGCCAGTGAAAGCACACATGGTGATTAGATCAAAATTGAATCAAAGAGTTTAAAATTTAAAGATATAGACATATATTATAAACCAAGATGAACTCTTCCATTTAAACCAGTTTAATCAAAATGAAAAACCTTATATTTTAAACATGTCAAAGAGGTTTTTAAAACAAAGATTTAACATCTAATGAAAAAGGGGGATCCGTTCTCTTATCAAAAGGGAATGGGGGGTATTGGTCATAACATAAGTTGGTCATAAAATAACTTTGATTGAAATCCATAAGTTTCAATTTTTCATTGATAAGATTGATGACACATGAATCGAATACAAATAGAAAATAATTGAGACAACTATAATTAATTTACATAATATTAAAAAGATATGGTCTATTTACAGTCACATCTCCAGTCACAAGATCCATTGTTTGAAGTTGCACTTATATAGAGCTATTGTTGAATAAAATAGAATGATTTTCACAAAGTTTTGACAGGGAAATTGAGAAGGGTTTGAGTCTATTAATTGAATTAGGTATAAAAGGATACAACAAAACAAAAATGGATCCCAAAGTATAAGCTTCAATTTCCTCTTCTTCACAAGAGAAATATATTAGAGAAAAATTGTTTACCAAGGCACTCCAATATCATATAAAAAATTGGAGCTGTGGTTTTTAGAAGCTGCATAAATGTGTTGATAAATTCCAAGGGAGAGACCTCTAAGAGTCAAAATGATGACCTATAAGCTATTAGAGACAATGGGCTTCATGACAATACATCCAAGAAAAAAATTCCCTTGTGATGATTTATTCAAAGTTGACTTCACAACTCGTACCCTCCAAGATGATAAAATCATCTCAAATGCCACATGTAAGCTTATTTCTATATCTATTAGAAATATTTTCAATAGCATCTATAAAATGTCTACATCTAACATATCATATAATCAAGATATCGTGAGAGAATTCATGGGTGGTGGAGATATAATGGATGACTTAAAGTCATGGGTAATTGATGATTCAAGGAATAAAAAAAATCAAATTTGAGTATGCCTATTGCCATGTTTAGGAAAGGGATAAGAGTTTCCATGGTTTTTTTAAACAAAATGTATGGGGAAGACAAAGATGACCATTTTAATCAAGTTTGTGTTTCCATGCTTAACATGTTATAAAAGAAAATAATCCTAAGTTTGATGAGATTTTGGAGTTTAATTTTAAATTGTGTTGGGATGTGACCGTTGCAGGGAGAAACTTTAACATGTTATCATGCTTGGTGGACCTATTATTTGCTTTCCTAACCTTTGATGCACCATTTTCTAGTTGTTTACCCCTAATTTTCACCTCAATACATTTTATATTTTTCAAGCTATGTAACCATAATCATGGCCCTTTTATTGGGGACTTTATGACATATTTCATCATACTATGTGTTATGCCATCCATGGAGTGGGAAGATATATAATCCTACCAGAATTGAGATAATCCATTAAGTAATGGGATCCTACTGGTATTATCATGGATATATTATGATTATAATTGAAGGTTCTTTGACATGTCCTTATCAAATACCTAAGCATGTGCTTGAAATATTATAAGCCATAAAGGTGGTACATTAATTTGAGCATGGAATAGGTGGTTGGTGTAAGGGATTTAATCACAATACATGTCCATATCTCTCATTTTCTATTGGAAAGTATAATTTTAATATGCATCCATCTCTTCATGTTTTTACAAGATAGTACCGATCTTTTACCAATATACAACCTCATCTTTATAGGAGGTGGGATCCTCACGGTTATGTAAAAATTCATTTTAACAAAGTCAACAAGAATAATCCTCATCCCTATGATTATGTATGGATGGATACATATATGTATTATATGAACCGTGAGTCCATAGATGAGGTCACGTCCAATATCAAAGAAGGATTTATTCCAATTAATCCACCAATTCAAATCACTCCTGGTTCACTATTTAATACAAGAAAAGATCTGCATAAGAGTATCCTACAAGTTTTTTTCCCTTCCCTTAATGTGAAAAGATCAACTTGTGTGACAAGAGAGGCTTCTACCTCTATTAAAATAAGTTAGGAAAATTCTAGACCCTAGATGACATCATTGTCATCAAGTGTAATTATTTTTACTATGGGGGAATATAGTGGGGAAAGAGTGGAAGTTTTAGAAAAGGAAAAAGGAAATCCTACAGAAGTTGATGTAGCATCAAAAATCTAGACTTTAGTGGGCTCAATTCATTCTTTTTTAATAGAATGTAGTGTAGAATATAGCCTGATGAATTCTCCCTCTTTTGAGGTGCATATAAACAACCATTTGATTGATCAAATCAAAATAATATATGTGACATCATGCATTGTATATAGGAGAATTTTTAGGAGAGTGTAAATTGATGAAGAGGTGGCCACCTTTGAAAACGTGTACTTACAAAAGGGAGTTAGAAATAGTGGTAAATATGGTGTACAAAGAGACAAACAACCATAACACCAAACACAACATTAGTAGTGATATCAACAAGAACAAGAGTAATAACAACATCACATATATAATAGAACTAGAATAGAGACAGAATAATGATCAAGTGAGAAAGACAAAATAAGAGCATGTAAACTAGAGTCACATCAAGACATAGATCCGAAAACATGGGACACCTAAAATATTACAAGATACTCAACGAACTTAGGCCACATACAAGAAAATAAATTTCACACAAGAAATACATAGAGCAATAAACATGGGACACCCAAGGTTTCCAAAGACAAGAAAGGAACTCATGCTACATACAATGAAGTAGACAAGTGACAACACAAGAAACTAGCAAGCATGTATAGAAAATAATAACGTCAAACAATGATAAAATTAATCATTAGTAAGAGATCACATGAAGAAATATTGTCAACACTACACAGGATAGATAACATATACTCAATATATGTAATCAAGCATAATGAGGAAGTAGAAAGGAACTATAATGAAATAATAATACTTGTATAGTCTGGAGGGATGCCCCAAAAAGTAAAATGTAAGAAACCAAAGTAACTCCTATTAGCATATAATGATCTGTGTGTTCTACATCAAGCTCAATATACCTCATGAACACATGTGTAAAGAGTAGAAAACATATGCTAGAAATCAAATCAAAATCACTAAAACATATATAACGTAGAGTGTTTAACAATGCAAGCTATGTGTACAGGTCCTAGTTTCGTATTTTTAAAAATTTATGAATGCTTTTGTAGTATTGAATATGAAAATGTATAGGGAGAATGTGGAGTTAATATTAAGTACAATATTGGCACACGTGTATGATATTTATAGGTTTCTTGACATGTTTACCATCATGTGTATCCAAATGATAGACACCAAGTCCCACCCATTCAATGACAGTATATGGACCTAACAAATTAGGTTTGGATTTACATTTGATTTCCCTTTTCGCATTGGTACTTTTTTATTTTATTTGAGAACAAGATCACCAATAGGAAATTAATGAGTGTAGACCTTCTCATTGTAATCATGTTTGATACATTCTTAATACATATAAATATGTTCCAAGGATTGGACATGTCTATGGTCAAGCATTTCGAGCCCATGTTTAGCAATATTCTTCCACAAGATTTTGACAATCATTTTATTGGTGGCCTTAGCTTGGTCATTTCCTTATGGCTAATAAGTTGTGGAGAAGGTATGCTTAATAAGAAATTTGGCACATAATTTATTAACCATTTAGTTCTTAAAAGAAGGTTTCTTGTCTAAATAATGACATAAGGAACTCCAAAATGAGTAATAATATATGTGAGTAAGAACTAACATATATCCTCACTAGTAGTGGAGTTAAGGGGTATTTATTTAACCCACTTAGTAAAGTATTTAGAATAAGTGTATGACCTTGAGCTAATTTAGGGTTAAGCTTACCGACGAGGTCAAAACCTCAAATGGAAAAGGAACATGGAGAGATAATGGTTTGTAAAGCATGAGATGAGGCATGGTTTAAATTTCTATGTCATTGACATTTATTGATTTTTTGCATATTCATGATAGCCTTATTCCATTTTTTGTCAATAATAACCTCATCAGAGTAGTTTCTAAGACATAGTCTTCCCACTAAATTTGCCACTGTATTCATATTCATGTGTTTGGGAAAGGGCTAATTGTGCCTCATCTGCCCCTAAACAATGTAAGAGATGTCCATAAAATTAGATTTTGAATAAATACCCTCCCCAAAGGATATAATGAGTAGCCTCATGGTGAAGGTGATGAATTTCAGGAGGGGAAGAATTGGTGGGTAGGACTTGTCAATAGAGAAAATTGTATATATTTAAATACTATTTAGGATTGCAGCACTTCATGTGATAGGTAAAACATTTAGGAAATCAATAGTATCAAAATTTATAGAGAGTTTACACAACTAGAGAATAGTATAAGTAACATAGTTGTCAGTTATATCAAGTGGAATAAGTAAAGTAACACTAGCCATGGCATTGAAATGGTAGGTGTCCTTATGAGGGATATTAGTGATGGGATATAAAATAAATTGTGAATTTTTTTATGGGGAATACATAATATTAATTTTTGTGATATACATCTTGCACCTGATAAATGATAAGTTCTGAATTTCCAAATATTTGTATATGATTTATTTACAATGTTCTATCCGTGTAAAAACCCAAGAATAAGGCTTCCTATTCAAAAATATTTGGTACAAGAAAATCTAAGTCAGTAGGAAAATGACATGGTTGTGTCATGGGGGAAACAAACATAATTCTCATCCCCACACCAATTGTGCACTTGGTACCATAAAAATACATAGTCCAGAGTTCTGTATCAATATTGTATGTAGTGAATTCATCCCGAAAGACATCATTTCTAGGAGATGGGTCAAAAAGTGGAACTTCAACAAGATGGTAAGCAATGACCTGTCTTTGAATATATTTTTAAGATATGAAATTAAGATTAAATTTAGTTAACAACATTACTTATCATGAAATATGGCTAGAAATATGTGTGCATGAAAATATATATTGTAATGGATTGAACTCATGATAACTTATATTTTAGTGTTCAAGATACAATGTCATAACATATCGACCCTAAATAAAAAGTCTAAACAAAGTTTTTTGATGGGGCTATTATTATGCATATAAGGTATCAATATATGGATTATATAGTAAATAACACATTTGTGGTGATCATCATCATATTGTGCTTATAAAGCTTTAAATACATGATTAATAGTATATATATGTATATAATAGGAGTGGTATTTTAGGTATAGGTGGTATAATGATGAGAGGATTGAACAAGTATTTCTTGATATTTTCAAATGCCTATTGGCATGTCATATCCCATTCAAATATGGTGCTTTTTCTAATAGGCACATGAAAGGATAAGTTTTATTATCCAATTTGGTTATAAAATGGTGGATGGCCTTAATTTTATCTTAAAGTGATTGTAAGTATTTTATATTACATGGTGGGGGAATATCAAAAATGACTTGGATTTTATTAGGATTGACTTCAATATTGTGATGTGAGATGATATATCCAAGCAAACTACCAAAGGTGACACCAAAGATTCAATTTTTTGGTTTTAAGCATGAATTATACTATCACAAACATTTAAATATCAGTCAAAGATCATGAGCATGATTATGATGTTGCATAGATTTGGCTAGTAAATAATTGATGTAGTATTCAATAATTTTTGCATATTGTCGTGGGAAATATGTTACATAACATGTTGATATGTGGCACTGACATTATTTAAGTGGAAGGGCATATTAATGTAAGAAAAGGTACCCCATGGGGTGGTAAAGGAGGTTTTTCTCTTTATCAATGGGCTTGATATTAATTTGATTGTACTCAGAAAACCCATCCATGAATGATAACATATCATATCCAACATTGGAATCAACAATCACATCAATGTGGGGAAGTCAAAAATTAATTTTGGGACATTATATATTTAAGTCTCTAAAGACGGCACAATAATGAATTTCACGATTAGGTTTAGCCACATGAAAAATATTGGAAACCCATTGTGGGTAATCCACAACACGAATAAAACCAACATCTAAAAGTTTCTAGATTTCCTTTTTAACCAATAATACAATACATGGGTGCATCTTACAAATAGCATTTTCATGTAACACAACACTATGCATATAAATAGATAGATCAATGTTAGGCATACAATTATATGTACAAGTGAAAAGATTGAGAAACTATTATAGCACATTTTAAATATATTTTCTTTTAATATAATTAAGGGAAACAATGAGAAGTACTAACTGAGGGTCATCATTAGAGAAAAAATGGGAGGAAATGGTTTCTTCATGAAGAATCTTGGAGTGGTCATCAATACATGGGTGATTAGGAATAGTATTAGGAGAATTAGATATTATATGAGAGGAAAACCACTCCTTAAAGTATGCATGGGAATGTAAATTGTGAGGAAAGGTGCTATTTTGGAAGAGTGAAGGGAGATCGTCATATGCCCCTAAGTATTCTAGAAGGGATCCCTTAGTGGTAAATTAATCTAGAGTTGGAATATCATGGGACACACTATCATCAATGACATTTAGTTGCACTAATTCTAAGTTCGTGCTTATTTGAGTGGTAAAATATTAATGTGAATGTTTGCATGAGGTTGGAAGAAACGTTGGTGCTAACAAGGGTTTTCATAGAGGTCATATGATATAATTGATTCCTTTCTTGGTGAGATGTGGTTGAAGTGTCATAGGTTCATGAATGCCCTGACCATAACAACCAATCCTGTGTTCATTAAATTCATGTTGCAATAAATAATTAAAATCCTTCATCTAATCACGATAAGTAATGAAACAAGTCCATATGATAAGAATGAAAGAATTATTAGGAGTATAATTAACATAATATTTAAAATGTGTGACATAATTCAGGATAATGTATACAGTCCCCTGGTTAGAGTACTTAAGATAAGCATGTAAAGTAGAAGGGACAACATGTATGGCATGCAGCCAAGGATAACCTAGGAGGAGATTAAAACTAAGGTCATTTAGAATAACATGACAAGAAATAGGGAGGGTGTGAGAACCAATTGCAAAAGGTAATACGATTTGGCCCAATGGTTGATAAGGGATATTATTAAAACCAACAATAATGATGGTAAATGGGGATAAGTTCATAGCAGAGATACCTAATTGATATAGTAAAGAGATATTACAAATGTTAAGGCTAAAAAAATTATCAATGAGAATATTTTTAACCATAATCTTGTGTATTTTCGATTGAATGTATAGGGGAGGCCATTAGAAATGATATCTTTTGAGGATAAATCAATAAAAGTAAAGGAAATAGGTTATTCCAAAGACAGAGCTATTTGCATGTGCTCATGCAGATAAACAATAGAGGTTTTAGGGAGGATCCAAGCATGTTGCAATGCCTCATAGATAATATATTTATATTTGGGATGAAGTTGCATAAAATGAAGGAAGGATATGGTGGAAAAACTAAAAGAAGCCACGAGGGTAACCAAAATAAAGAGAATAAGCCCTATAAGGAAAATAGTCATGTACTAGTAGAACCTGAGAAACCCAAGGGTAGATAGGGTTTTGAACAAGAAATATTTGATTCAAAATTCAGGTTTACCAAAATGTTTGCACCCTTTTTAATATTATAATATTTTGTTATGGAATACACAATAATAAAAAGGAATGTAAGGTTAGGAAACTAGGAGATATTTTTATTAATTAACTTCCAACATTAACAATACAATATTAGAATAACATATTGGTTCTTGTAATAAATGTGTACAAGCTCAAATATAAAAAAGGAAGAGAAAATTAGCTATTAAAATCCATATATTATAGATTCGGGTTGATGCAGGAGCATCATTTGAAGAAACACAAATTGAGATAATTTCATCAAAGCATGATTATGAGGTTAAGAGAGAGAGAGAGAATTTGAGGAAGATGGAAGATACTAAGGGCTCATAAAAATTTGAATTTTGATCAATATTAGGTTTCCATCCATTTCTTAATTTCAAATTTTAAAACATGTAAGAGAAATATGAGAATGTAAATGGCCTTGAAGGATTTCAAGGTGTGAGGTAGTTTATATGCGATATTTTAAGCCTCAAAGAGGGTATGAGACAATAAAATGTTGTCAAATAATGTAAAAATGCCTTCATTATGTATAACAATGTAAAGATTCCTTCATTATGTATAAGCATGACAAAGGTCAAGGAATTCCTCTAAAGGACAATTAGGGTTAAGAAAAACAAAGAGAGAGTGAGATAAATATGAGTAAGATTTAGTTATAGGGAGATTAATTTTGAGGAAAGAAGAGTGAGGGAAGAAGAATCCTCGAGATCATAGGAGAGATTTTGTAAATATGATTCCTTGTATATAGCTCTATTTTTTTGGTGGTGTTACAATTCTCACCTAATTAATGAAGAATTATAAGTTTTTCTTTGGATGAATTGTGAATATATGGGTATACATTATATGTGTTTAGAAAGTATCAATGAACCTTGTAGGAGGATGGAAGATGATTGGACAGTTGATTATTAGCTTAGAATCTTGAACACAAGTTTACATGTTGGCATGTGAGTGATAATGCACTATATTTGTACTTTACAAGTAACTATGTGATTAAATAGACCTGAGAAACTATATATGGAGTGATTGAATGAGTGACTAGAAAATGATGATGTGAAAATATAAGGGATTGAATACATACATCAGGATAATGTACTTACATGTTAGGAATTTCAATGAAATTAGTCTGTGACTGTGCATGATAGTAGTAAAATTTCATTTTTATGTATTGTGTTTGATTTGAGACTTGGTATTAGATATTTTGACCATGACAACCAAGTGTGGGTGTTATAAGTAAGCATTTTTCAAATGATGGGTTGATATTCATCATCTTAAAGAATGGTTTACAGTGTGCATGCAATATAACTGTGATTAGGTAAATCATGATTTGTTTGGAAATTGATAGAAGTATTAGGTGCATGTTATAAATTTGGGAGGTGAAGTTTGAGGAAGGTTTTGGTAAATAATTCTTTGATTAAATATTCTGAACGCTACCTTTTCTCATTGAGTGGACTGTAAAGTACTTTATTTTTACGTATGAAATTTTTTGGTAACGTCATAACTAGAGGTATTCCCTTCATTATCCTAGATACTTGGTAAGATAGGTTTGAAGAGGAGGTTAAAAAAATGAAGAATTCCAAATTTGGAGTTTTGAAAATGATTATCAAGAAAGATATTAAGGTTTGAGTGTTCTCGGGCTAACATTGTCACTAAACTAGGGTTTGATAGTCGAGGATTTGAATCATCAAATTTTGAGTTGGAATTTGAAATCCAATACTAAGGAAATGTATATTTAATGATTTTGAAACAAAATTGAGTTTCCACTAGGTAAAATGGGATACATTCTTACCATTCCCCTATTACATACTATAGCTAAACTTGATGACCTAAATGAGAAGTCGGGTTACTAAGGAGAAGCGTATAGGGGTTAGAGACCAAGATTGATATTTTGGAGACAGCTAAAACCTCAAAATGGGTATTCAAAAAAAATTTGATAATGACTTGAAACCTTTCTTAGGTGAAATTTTGTCTTAAAAATTGTGTCAAAAGGCTATAAGGAGGCTAGTTGGTCCCTAGAAGAGAGTAGGTGATTTAGAGAAGGGGATAAAGAGTGAGGTTTTGAAATTGAACACACACCTCATTAATGATAAAGGGCATCTAAAAGTGTAATTATATCTTTATGGTTATATATAGAATGTCTCAATCAAGATCAATCTAATGGCAATGGTCTTAAGGATACATATTGCAAGTTTGAGTAGAGAGGTGGAAGCATGATATGTTAGTCTTTTGGAACCAAGGTTATGGTCATAGTAACACTTGTTTGATGTGAAAAATAGGGTGAATAACTGGGAAGTTCCATAGAAGGCCAAAATATTAAAATTCCTTGTTTTGGGTTGAGAGCTAAGGAAGGGCAATAGAGGTAAGAAAGAGTGAATGAATATTTTTCCTGAAATAAAGTTATCTTGGTGGATGAATTAGCATTTAATAAGACTATAAAATAGGGTAGGAGAGATGTTGAGGATCTCTAGTAAATGAGGTCAGTTGTAACATGTTTTATATATTCTAAACCAATTAAAATGACTATGAAACAATGAACTAGATTATATGAATGCTATTAAATGCTACTAACATGATGAGTGGATTAAAATGTAATGGATCTCTGCATCATGAGTTAACATACTAGAGAATATGGGATTGTAGAGCCTGAAGAAACTTCATTACTGGTACTATGGACTAAAAATGTCATGTTGTAGGACTATAAAGTCTAGTCAAAATGTATAATCCACTCCTTCCCCTTTTGTATGGTTTTGGATTCCTTCTAAATTTGGTTATGTAAATTTTTGGGTCCTTCAATGGCTTGAAAATGTACTTCACTGTCAAACCCTATTTTTCACACAATCTCAATGTCATATGCAATTAGTTGGATCACCCAAAACCCTATCCATGGGTAGAGAACCATTCAAGAAGGTAGAGTTTAGGTTGAAGTACACCCAATGCACTACCTACGTCGACACTACTCCGAAGAGGCATCAAACCAAACATAGTTCTCCAACTAATATGTAACATCTATATGATTCCATCTAGTTGGTGACTTGAATCTCTTTGATCATCCTTGATAGAATTGTGTTCTTGCTAAGACTTGTAAGTAAGAACTTGATGTGTTTGGATTTGAGGGAAGTTACAATCCTTTTCCTAGTTAAGTGCTTCATAATTGTATTAATGGATTCTCTAATGGATGTTCATCAACTTTGTGAATATTTAGAGAGCCTTGAGTTCCTTTTGTGAGTGTTACAAGTGAGTGTGTCAATAAATTCCATGTGATTTCCAAGTTGGTAAATGAGGCAATGTAACATTTCTAATATAGGTTTATGAAGGTAAATTATCATGATAAGGATGACCTAGGAAGATGAAAATACCCAAAAAATAATAGAGCATCAAAATTATAGTTGGAAAATATGTTGTTATAGGACCGTATAGGTTGGATAGGTCCAAATTATACAACTTGACCTAACTATATAATTTTAGACAGGGATGTAGTAGATGAAATCTAAACGTTGTATCTTGGAAAATAGTGCGGAAATTGGTTTTGTGTAATAATATTTATATTTTTAACATACAAGTGTTTTAAAATGAGCAAGTTAGGAAAGAGATGGCAACATGCACTTAGTGGGAATAGGACGTGGGTGTTTTTCTTAGCCAAGAAGCATAATTATATTAATTAGTGTCAATGAAAAATTAATATCATAATTGCATAAAGAAAATTCAAAATCTTACTCTTTATTCTTGCTACATTCATAGGAAGTATTACATCCATTTAAATAGGAGATGTTGTTCCTATATTTAAGGAGATATAATCTCCATAAATATCTCCACACATAACTCCTAAAACAACTCCATGCTATTTTACGTGAGATTTTGTTTTCTCACAAAACTAATATTGTTAATGATTTGTTTACTCAACAACTCATAACAATATTTACTCACCCACTCATAATTACATTTACAATAATGTAATTAATTATTACAACACATATTATATTATCCTAGATAATATAATCACTTACATAATAATCTATGTTCACACTACAACATAGATATTCCTAACAGTCAAAAAGGTAAATTTAAAAATTTGAGTGTTTACACCAACAACATGAATTAATAAAAATATCTTATACTTGGAATGAAAGCCACTCTCACCTCAAATATCACATATCTCCATGTAGTGTTTGACTCTCAACTTGTTTTCCAACAATTTAATAACACATATCAATGCTAACATGAAAATATAAAAGCATATTATGAAGTAATACAATAATTAACATGAAATTTTGCTTCTTTCACCATTAAATATATCCCTCTGGAACACAATTACTTGGATGATTCTTTGGCTTCATTTTCTACTCAATTCCAACCTCACCTAGGTCTTTAAAAAGACCAATACATAGTCCATATCTGCAAGAAACCTTCCACATAGCCTTCTCTCAAATATAATCATATTTATCACATGAATTTCATCCCTATTACCCATAGTTCATGGTATTGAGACATAACAAAATTCATCTAGCACTAAACTTATCCACTAGATTATGATTCTTGCAAACATACTTAAATTTGCAAGAAATCTCTAAAACACGTCATCAAAGACAACCTCCTCTACTATCGTAACTATGAAGGAACCATAGTTTGTTGTGTTTTAGAGGATGAAGTTCCCTCTTTCATTTATAAAACACACAAGGGAACTTGCAGTGGACACTATGGTGGCCATGTCCAAACCTAAATATGGTTATAAATGGGCTACTATTCTCCTAATTTAGAATTTGATGCACATTCTTTCACTAATAAATACACATCATACCTATACCATGATGTCTTTATTAGATTTCCACTAAATGAGCTTCAAGTCTTTGAAGCTCCCTAGCCATTCAATATGTGGGGATTAGATTGCATCAATAAGCTCCCTTGATATCAGGATGTATATCTTTTCATCATTACATTTGCATATATAACCAAGTGGGTTGAAGTCATGCTTCTTAACAATATGAATGACCTCACTACCTCTAATTTTATCCTTAATCACATCATTTTCCACTTTGGAATTCCTCACACAATAATTTTTTGATAATTGTGGGAATTTTAAATGAAAAGAAATAAAATAAATCTATGAGAAATTTAAAATTAAACACAAATTTTCAACTCCTTAGCATTCCCATTGTAATGAACATGTTGAATCTTCTAACAAAACAATTAAAAAAATTATTAAAAAGACCATCCATGAATCCCAATCTAATTGGAATATCAAGCTCTATCCAATACTTTGGGCTTATCATACTAGTATCAGTATGCTACTAGGGAAACCCCATTCTTTCTTGTGTATATTGTTGAAGTGGTCCTTCCGATTGAGGTGGAAATAACTTCCCTCTACATTTCTCTTCATGGGATCATCCCTGATGAATAAATCCATGAGGACTTATACCATGCCATCAAATTCCTTTAATGATAAATGTGATAGTGTTATCCATCATAACCACAAATATAAAAATCAAATAGCTAAATAACACAACAAACTTATCAAGTCTTAGAAATTGAAAATTGGAGACATTGTCTTAAAATTATATTATATCCATGATAAATAAGGAAAATACACTAAAAATGGTTTTTTCCATACCTCATTAAAGTGATCTTGGGTCCTAGTACCCATCCTTTATAAAGGAATGAAGGCCACATCTTCAAAGAACTAACCAATGCTCACTTTCTCAAGAAATTATACATTTGGTGTTCTTGCTTGACCATTAGTACATAGCCATCTTCCAAAAAATATATTTAAAACTACCTTTTCAACATACTATCTTACTTTATGCTCTTATTTCTTGGGTTTATATGGCCTTTTCTTCCTATCTTGGATGCTTTCTTAGTTTATCTATCTATTTCTCCATCGGTCCACTAACTTCGTATTGTCGTGTCTTAATTATCACCTTTTATCCAAATCTATTATCCTTATTATACCTATCCATTAGTTTTTTGCACTCTTAAATGTTTTTATTTGTCTTTTGTCTATCATCCTTCCCATGGCTCTTAGATAGGTTATTTATGTCGTATTTTACTAATAATCTTCTATTGTTACTTTTCATTATTTCTTCCTCAAGGTTCCAATTAGCTATTACACCCATCAGAGGCAATCCAAATGACACTTGTAGGTAAGTATGAGGTAGGTATATTTCATTTGGTAAGGTTAACTTATTTCATCACAACACTTTCATTATTTCTTTACTTTTTATTTTAGGTGTTACATCAATTTTTTTCCAAGGACTATCTCATGTTTCACTATTTTGACACGTGTTGATATTCAGTTGGGGCATATGTATACATATTATTTTTGACACTTACTATTTCTCTAGTGTAGGGATAATTATGAATTTTCCTCCTAAGTGGGTGCCTCAAGGGGATTTCCAAGATTGGGGTGTGATCAAACTTGGTCACATGGGTTGAACCAAAAAATTTGAGATATGTCACTATTATTCTATAGTTCCCTTACAATTGCCTTATTTATTCCTTTTGTGCACACACTACACCCATCACATTTACTTGTATCATTATACCCATTTGTGTATGCTTATTGTACACTATTACCCTTGCTTTCGGTCACCCTATACCTTCTTCATTTCCTTCATTTATCTTCTAGCTTCCACCTCACATTTTTTTCACCCCTTTGAATTTAGGGTTCCCTCAACGCCACTGCCATCACCCATGGGTGATGTTATGAGTTTTGGTTTTCCTCCAAATGATACAATCACCCATGTGTAATGGTGTTAGTTATATATACCCCACCACATATTTTTCATTTTCACTAATTCATCATCAATTGATCATACACAAAGGTATTTATCACTTGTACATTTTTGCATTATTTCACACCTACTTGTTTGACTTGAGGATTTGGACCTTACCCCCTTTATATTTGGGTCACTATAGTGAGTTAGGACTAGAGGTCTTATTGTTGAGATTCCCACTTCCTGACCATAGATATTATCTCTCGATGTTGTTGTCTTTATACACTATTGTATGATTTTAAGATATATTTATAATATTATTTGTAAATTAATGTGCATATTTCACCCATTGGTCCACACTTATCCACATTTATTAATAAAGAAGAGAATCAATCATATTATCGACTTGTTTTACTTCCACTATTTGATAATATTTTTTTAAGACTTGATTTGCAAGCAATTACTCTCCAAACTATAATGTTAGCCCCTCATCTTTTCTTTATAAGAGCATAAAGCTAGTGTTTATGGTTATCAATTATGGAAGAAATTTATTCTTACTTTATAAAATTCAAGTTAGATATTCTTAATTAAAATTATTGTAGTTATGTTACCCTTGAAAAATCTATAATATGTCCTTACACCAATATTTTATTGTTTTATTATATAGGCATGCATGCGAGTGTTTTTATTATAGTTGTTTACAATGATTTTGGAGAATACAATAAAAATTAATAGAATGAAGCCATAAATTACAACAATTTTTTTTATTTTATGTTTCCAAGTATGATAGTTATGAAAATTTAAGAGATCAATTGATTTAAAATCAAGCATTGTGTAAGAAAAATGAAACACACTTGAAATTTAGAACACCCAAAAAATAGACAACACAAGAGACAATATGCACTTAAAGTGTGCCATATAATCCCTTATATTTTTTATTACACTTAAAAAATATCCCTCCCATCTGAAATCAAGTGGCACTTTATCATTAGTGTGATACAATCATTTTTACAATGTAATTTTGTGAAAAAATGTTTAAAAGTGTAGTCATTTTGATCCAATATCATAATAAAAAAGCAAAAAAAACACAAATTTCAAAAAAATGACACTTGAATCCTTTGAACGGATCAAAATTTATAGTTGGTTGAATTTTGCAAAAAATAATTATGCGATCAAACAAAAGGAAATTGTATTTTCTAGAAAAATTAGTTGATGTTAGAGAAAAAACTAAAGACACTCACACATATATATCAAAGAAATAGTGAGAACAAAAATAATCATCCCATGGCCTTTACAATATGAAAGTTATGAGATCCTAAAGTTTACTAGTCAAAATCTAAAGAACTATTTGGTGAGGGGGTTGTATGGGATCCTGCAACATATACAAAATAATTTAATAAAATTGAGTTAGGATAATAGAACCCCAAACCTCTTCAATCAGAGATAAAATCCTTGCTCACTAAGGAGAAACACTATTTGTTATAACAATAATGTAGTACACCTATTTAACTCATCAACATAAACAAAAATTAAAGAAAGAAAGAGTTAAGGGGAATTTGAACTATGACCTATGGCTAGGTAACACATTTACAAAGTGTTGGGAATGGGTCTATGCAGAAACATTTGCAACCATTGAATATAAAACTCAAAACATGCAAAAAACAAGACCTCTAGAAGGGTCTACTAATGTGCAACAATAACCATGCACCAAGAAATAGGTCTCTCCATCATCACTGCATCAACCTGTGCAAACATGAAGACAAATTCCTCTATAATACTATATTCCTATGGATCAACAATACATCATGATCTCATGGATTTGTAATAAAAGATCTCACAACATGTGGATCTACAAGAATGAGAAATAACAAGATCTCACAACAACCTGTGGATCTAACAAGAAGAAACACTAAGTGCTTTGCATACTATGCAAGCCATTACATGAGACTAAATAATACAAAGGAAATACAGTAGAAGATAATACCATCTTCTCACCAATAGTGTACCTGCACTTTCCTTCTGTTCAGCTTCTCTCTATGAAAGCTCATGTCTTCATGCAATCTATTTTTCTTTTTCTTCTTCTTCATCCTTTCAACCAAAGATTATGCTATTCTTTTCTTCTTTCCTTATTCCAACCTATTTAACCCTGTTTTTTTAGCTTATATAATCCTATAAAAACTTAGGTCATAGTAGCCATGCAATTACATCCAATAGATTTTTTTTAATAAAAAATCTATATAAAATCCCATGAATTATGAATAATATACTCCCACACAGGTAACCAGTGATGGTTATTGCCTTACCGATGCTAGTTACTGCCTGACCAATGTTGATTACCTCTTAACCCATGCTAGTTGATAAGTCAATGTCAGTCATTACCTGACCGATGTCGGCCACTTCCTAGCCAATGTTGGTGACTGTGTAACTTAGTCACTTTGTAATGCATGCTCCAGTGAAGCTATTTAGCTCCACAACCTAACAATCTCCCACTTGGAGATAAATTTTTGAACCTTTGTACCTGTACCTATACATCACCATCCTCTACACACCATAAAGACCATCTATTCTTTCCTTCAATAATTCTCTCAACAAATAAAAAACTAGGAAGATAAACCATGACTCACCAAACCTGTACAAAGATACAACTGATCCGTGACACCAAGCCTAAATCTCCCATTGAATCATAACACCATACCAATTGTTGGTATCAATAAATTAAGCCAACCAAGCTCCTAATGCAATAAACCATCATGACTAACACACCTGCAAGAGCTCCCAGTCAAACTAAGGTAATGAGCCTATATCGCATCCATAGACATACCTGTAAAACCAACCATGTTCTCCATCCATCTATCCATGTCTCCATGCAACCACCAATGCAACTGACCAAGACAAGTCAAACTAGGAATATGCGAAAGAAAAACAAGATCTTGGGTAAAGACAACCCAAATGAGTTCTACCTACAACAGTGGGTGATCAATCCACAAAACCTGAATAACTCAAAGAATCCAAACACTGTAATCTGAAAATCCAACCCTCCATAAACAACTTGCATGTCCAAGCCAACTATCTATAGAAAATATCTATCATGGAGTAATATAGTAACAAGAGGAAATACAAACATCCCCTAATCATGCTCAAGGAATCCATGTGTAAATCAAACATATGCATCATCATAGACTCACAAAACTAAATCTATCCACATGTACAAACTCACCATGTACATCCATCCATATCACCAGGCTCTCCAGAAGCTCCAAGTCTTCCACCGACTAACTCCAAAGCCGAATATGAATCATGTGCTCATCAATGTCAATAACAAAAATCCATGCTAAACCATGCCACTAATACCAAGTGCAAATACCAACAAACATGTCATCAACATACTTTGCACAATCAACCAAGATGAAAGCAAAACAAGGGCACCATCAAAAAATGATAAATAAACATTATTTTCAAACATGTGACTTAACTGACTATGGTCAACTCCTGACCAACCATGGTTACCAGATGATTGACCACGGTTACCCCTTACTAATACCAGTCTCTGTAATAGTCAAATTTTATTTTCTACACCCTTCAAACTCTGAAAAGTTTCTCTATCATATAAAACCCATCTGAATAAACCATCAACTGTAATCCCATAGGAATATCCATAAACAAAAAAATAAACTAGAAGTGACATCACGAAGCAATAAACTCAAAATACTTGCAAATTCATGACTGTCCTCCAAAACCAACTTATGCTTCCTTCCACTTTTAATAGTAGCAAAATTCTCTCAAACAACATGTGCATCATGAGTCCAATCCTGCAATGCCAACAACCATGGCTTGCTCCCACTGAACACAAAATCCCATGCACTGCCTCTAACATAAAGCTCAAAATCTAATATGTCAATGAGAAATAAAACTAGACAAAAGAACTATAAAATTGATTCCCTTTCTTCTTTGAGAATACTTCTACATCACAGAAGTTTGGACTTCTTGTGAAGTAGGTGAATCACCTTCTTTCCATCCATGTGTACTCAACATCTCACATTACCTACAACTATGTCTAATCATGACTTTTCATTGAGGATCTCATCCTTAGACTAGAAACCCTTGTCCTCAAGATTCCACACAACTGGGAAATAAAATTCAAACAACACCAAAAAACCATGGTGTAAATATGTGCACACTATCCAAACATAATATCAGTTGCTCCAAATGAAAGAAATAAAACATGAATCATATAGAGATACCTGACTCAAAGTCTCAATGGACTAACCGAGCCAACTCTGTCCTCTTTCTAATCTAAACCATGAAGTGATCTACAATGTTTCTACCATGTACACTCTGTGTAAGAAACTCGATCCTCCAAACCAGGACAAAAAATCATCTTCCCTCACCTGCTACAAAAAACCCTGTATAGATAAGTTACCACAGAGACCAACCACAACCATCCCCTAACCGACCATAGTTAGCTGACCGATACCGGTTCCTCTGTGACTGACCTAGGTTCTCAAACCGATGTCGATGCTGTTGGAACAAACCCAATGCCACACAATTTGGCATAGAACACCACACTAGGTGCCTACTTCGACCGAAGGTGATAGTTGAGCTGAGCCAATCATTTCAAGAAGCATCCAAATTGTACAAAACCACTACAAAAATAAACCATGCAATAAATTGCATCAAGGTGAAATACATCACCTTACCAGCACCAAGATACTAACCCAAGTCTTCAACTGAAGAACTTTCCTCTCTGACAAAATCCCCATCTTCATTCTATGCTACAACCTCTCTACCAAAGCCCCATGCATCTAACTACACCAAGGATGCATACCTGCTCCTTTTCTTTGTCTAGATCTGCAATCCAAAACCATGCATGTGAAATTAAACCATACAAGCACTGCAAAACTTAGATAAAACCATATCTCTATAGCCAGATCTGTAATCTAACTACCATGCTTGTTTCTCTAAGAACTAGGGACACCTTAGAAAATAAGATACATTCCATGCATCTCTCCATTTCTTCAGATATGTGATTTTCTGTTTAAAACCAGGCTTCCCAGTAACCGACCACGGTCACCCTGTAACCAACCACGATCTCCCTGTTGTAATTTAACTTAACCGACGTCGGTCACTGTAATTTCCAGCAACCTTACTCTTCTAGCTCCCACTTGAGATTCAATCTCTTCCTGTGATTTTCACATCAGGAAAAACAAACCCTAATCTCATACATGTTAGTAATAACCACTAACAAAACCATGAAGCAAACCCTTGCTCTGAAATAACCAAGCTAACCATACCAATTATACCAGTTGTTGGGGATAGGTCTATACAGAAACATTTACAACCATAGAATATCAAATCCAAAACATGCAAATATGGATCTAACAATCCCCACAAAATCTACAACAGTGGAAGTATAAACAAGAATAATCCAAATCACACAAAAGTACACACACATAACACAACATGTACCATGGTTCACCCAATGTGGGCTACATCCACCAAAGATAGAGATCTCATATATATAATATAACAAGAGATTACAAACCAAATCTTCTGCACAAGAGTACATGTATCTCTACAAGAGTATCTCTTCCTCCCAGATCTCCAACCGGATCTGCCTGAGTACACTAAACCGTGCCTCCATACCACCACCTGTGTCTCCTCCAGATCTCTAACCGGATCTACCTGAGTGCACTACAACCATGCCTCTGAAACACCACCAGATCTCACATACCTGAAGCTACCCTGCATCTACCACTATGCAACCAAGCTCTCACTGTACTGTGAATCTGCAAACAAGACCTCTAGAAGGGTCTACCAATGTGCAACCGTAACCATGCACCAAGAAATAAGTCTCTCCATCATCACTGCATCAACCTGTGCAAACATGAAGACAACTTCCTCTACAATACTAGATTCCTATGGATCAACAATACATCATGATCTCATGGATCTATAATACAAGATCTCACAACATGTGGATCTACAAGAATGAGCAATAACAAGATCTCACAACAACCTGTGGATCTAACAAGAAGAAACACTAAGTGCTTTGCATACTATGCAAGCCATTACATGAGACTAAATAATACAAAGGAAATACAGTAGAAGATAATACCATCTTCTCACCAATAGTGTACCTGCACTTTCCTTCTGTTCAACTTCTCTCTATGAAAGCTCATGTCTTCATGCAATCTACTTTTTCTTTTTATTCTTCTTCTTCATCCTTTCAACCAAGGATAGCTCAATTCACTTCTAACACCTCTAACCCTAGTTTTCTAACTTATATAAGCCTAGAAAAAATTAGGGCACAATAGCCATGCAATTACATCAAATATATTGCTTTAAAACAAAAGCTATATTAAATCTCGTGACTTATAAATAAAACACTCCCACAGGTAACCGATGTGGGTTACTGCCTTACCAATGCCGGTCACTTCCTAACCCATGTTGGTTTCCTGACCCATGTTGGTTGACTAACTGACCAATGTCAGTCACTTTTGACTGATGCCAATCACTTCCTGACTGATGCCAGGTCACTGTGTAACCCAGTCACTTCGTAATGCATGCTCCAGTGAAGCTATTTAGCTCCACAACCTAACAATCTCCCACTTGGAGATAAATTTATGAACCTCTGTACCTGTACCTGTACATCACCATCCTCTACACACCATGAAGACCATCTATTCTTTCCTTCAACAATTCTCTCAAAAATAAAAAAACAGGAAGATCAAACCATCTTCTAAAACTAAGAAGATAAAACCATGACTTACCAAACCTGCACAAAGATACAACTGATCTATGACACTAAGCCTCAAGCTCCCACTGAATCATAACACCATACCAATTGTTGGTATCAGGAAATCAAGCCAACCTAGCTCCTCATGCAATAAGCCATCATGACTAACACACCTACAAGAGCTCCCACTCAAACTGAAGTACTGAGCCTCTATCACATCCATAGCCATACCTGTAAAACCAACCATGTTCTCCATCCATCTATCCATGTCTCCATGCAACCACCAATGCAACTGACCAAGACAAGTCAAACTGGAATATGCAAAAGCAAAACAAGATCCTGGGTAAAGACAACCCAAATGAGTTCTACCTACAACAGTGGGTGATCAATCCACAAACCTACATAACTCAAAGAATCCAAACACTACAATCTGTAAATCCAACCCTGCATAAACAACTAGCATGTCCAAGACAATCATCTGTAGATAA
Organism: Taxus chinensis; assembly: GCA_019776745.2. NCBI lineage: Eukaryota > Viridiplantae > Streptophyta > Pinopsida > Cupressales > Taxaceae > Taxus > Taxus chinensis. Next base: position 259,574,247 of record CM034157.1, on the reverse strand, counting down.
CATCTCCCATGGAGTAACATAGTAATCAAGAGGAAATACAAACATCCCCTACTCATGCTCAAGGCATCCATGTGCAAATCAAACATCTGCATCATCATAGACTCATAAAACTGAATCTATCCATATGTACAAACTCACCATGTAAATCCATCCATATCACCAGGCTCTCCAGAAGCTCCAAGTCTTCCACCAACTAACTCCAAAGCTAAATATGAATCTTGTGCTCATCAATGTCAATAAAAAACATCCATGCTAAACCATGCCACTAATACCAAGTGCAAATACCAGCAAACATGTCATCAACATACTCTGCACAATCAACCAAGATGAAAGAAAAACAAGGGCACCATCTAAAAATGGTAAATAAACACTGTTGTCAAACCTGTGACCAAACCAACCATGATTTCCTAACCGACCCCAGACACTACCTGACCATCCATGGTTACCAAATGACTGAACACGGTTAACCCTAACCGACACCAGTCACTGTATCTATCATATTTTCTCCTTTTTTCACCCTTCAAACTCTGAAAATTTCTCTATCATCTAAAACCCAGTTGAATAAACCATCAACTGCAATCCCATAGGAATATCCAGGCACCACAAAATAAACCAGAAGTGACATCACAAAGTAATAAACTCAAAATACCTACAAAGTCATGACTGCCCTCCAAAACCAACTTGTGCCTCCTGCCACTCTGAATAGTAGCAATCTCCTCTCACTCTGCATGTGCATCATGTATCCAATCCTGTAATGCCAACAACCATGGCTTGCTCCCACTGAACATGAAATCCCCTGCACTGCCTCTAACACCAAGCTCAAAAGCTAATATGTCAGTGAGAAATAAAACCAGATGAAAGAACTATAAAATTGATTCCCTTTCTTCTCTGAGAATACTTCTACATCACAGAAGTTTGGACTTCTTGTGAAGTAGATGAATCACCTTCTTTCCATCCATGTGTACTCAACATCTCTCATTACCTGCAACTGTGTCTAATCATGAATTTTCATTGAGGATCTCATCCTTAGAATAGAAACCCTTGTCCTCAAGATTCCACACAACCGGGAAATAAAATTCAAACAACACCAAAAAACCATGGTGTAAATCTGTGCACACTATCCAAACATAATATCAGTTGCTCCAAATGAAAGAAATAAAACATGAATCATATAGAGATACCTGACTCAAAGTCTCAATGGACTAACTGAGCCAACTCTATCCTCTTTCTGATCTAAACCATGAAGTGATCTACACCATCTCTGCCATGTACACTCTGTGCAAGAAACTCAATCCTCCAAACCAGGACAAAAAACCATTTGCCCTCTCCTGCTGCAAAAAAAAATTGTACATATAAGTTGCCACAAAGATTGACCATCCCCTAACTGACCATGGTTAGCTGACCAATATCGGTTCCTCTGTGACCGACCTCGGTTCTCAGACTGATGTCGATGCTGCTGGAATGAACCCAATGCCACACAATTTGGCATAGAACACCACACTAGGTGCCTACTTCGACCAAAGCCGATAGTTGAGTTGAGCCAGTCATTTCAAGAAGCATCCAAATCATACAAAACCACTACAACAATAAACCATGCAATAAATTGCATCAAGGTGAAATACCTCACCTTACCAGCACCAAGATACTAACCCACATCTTCAACTGAAGAACTTGCCTCTCTGATGGAAGCCCCATCTTCATTCTGTGCTACAACCTCTCTACCAAAGCCCATGCATCTAACTGCACCAAGGATGCATACCTGCTCCTTTTCTCTATCTAGATCTACAATCCAAAACCATGCATGTGCAATTAAACCATACAAGCACTGCAAAACCAAGATAAAACCATACCTCAATAACCCAGATCTGCAATCTGAACCACCATGCTTGTGCCTCTAAGAACCAAGGACACCTCAACAAACAAGATACATTCCATGCATCTCTCCATTTCTTCAGATCTGTGATTTTCTGTTTAAAACCAGGCTACCCAGTAACTGACCATGGTCACCCTGTAACCGACCATGGTCACCCTGCCGATGTCGGTTGCCACTTAACCGATGTCAGTCACTGTAATTTCCAGCAACCTTACTCTTCCAGCTCCCACTTGAGATTCAATCTCTTCCTGTGATTTTCACATCAGGAAAACAAACCCTGCTCTCATACACCTATCAGTAAACCACTAACAAAACCATGAAGCAAACCCTTGCTCTGAAAAACTAAAATCCATTGCTCTGATACCACTTGTTGGGGATGGGTCTATGCGGAAACATTTGCAACTATAGAATATCAAATCCAAAACATGCAAATACAGATCTAACAATCCCCACAAAATCTATAGCAGTGGAAGTATAAACAAGAATAATCCAAATCACACAAAAGTACACACACATAACACAACATGTACCATGGTTCACCCAATGTGGGCTACGTCCACCAAAGATAGAGATCTCATATATATAATATAACAAGAGATTACAAACCAACTCTTCTGCACAAGAGTACATGTATCTCTACAAGAGTATCTCTTCCTCCCAGATCTCCAACTAGATCTACCTGAGTACACTAAACCATGCCTCCATACCACCACCTGTGTCTCCTCCAGATCTCTAACTGGATCTACCTAAGTGCAGTACAACCTTGCCTCTAAAACACCACCAGATCTCACATACCTGAAGCTACCCTGCATCTGCCACTATGTAACCAAGCTCTCATTGTACTGTGAATCTGCAAACAAGACCTCTAGAAGGGTCTACCAATGTGCAACCGTAACCGTGCACCAAGAAATAAGTCTCTCCATCATCACTGCATCAACCTGTGCAAACATGAAGACAACTTCCTCTACAATACTAGATTCCTATGGATCAACAATACATCATGATCTCATGGATCTGTAATACAAGATCTCACAACATGTGGATCTACAAGAATGAGCAATAACAAGATCTCACAACAACCTGTGGATCTAACAAGAAGAAACACTAAGTGCTTTGCATACTATGCAAGCCATTACATGAGACTAAATAATACAAAGGAAATAAAGTTGAAGATAATACCAACTTCTCACCAACAGTGTACCTGCACTTTCCTTCTGTTCAACTGCTCTTTATGAAATCTCTTGTCTTCATGCAATCTACTTTTTCTTTTTCTTCTTCTTCTTCATCCTTTCAACCAAGGATTATGCTCTTCTTCTCTTCTTATTCCACCTATCTAACCCTAGTTTTCTAGCTTATATAAGCCTAGAAAAACTTAGGGCACAATAGCCATGCAATTACATCCAATAGATTTGCTTTAAAACAAAAGCTATATTAAATCCCGTGACTTATAAATAAAACACTCCCACACAGGTAACCGATGTCGGTTACTACCTGACCAATGTCGGTCACCATGTCTGACCTTCCTATGTTGGTTGATAATTGACCATGTCGGTCACTTCCTAACTGACTGATGTCGGTCACTGTCACTACTGACTGATGTCAGTCACTTCCTGACCAATGTCGGTCACTGTGTAACCCAGTCACTTTGTAATGCATGCTCCAGTGAAGCTATTTAGCTCCATAACCTAACTCATATTTTTATTACTATTCAATAAAAATAGCGACCACTCTCAAAGAAATCATTTTTTTAAAGGACAAATTATATAAAAAACCCTAAAAATTAGTACTTATGTTCGCTGAATAAACTATTTAAGATCTTAGGAAGTAACATGGGAATTATTTTGACTAAAAATTAAAAAATCACAACTCAAACTACAAAATCCTAGGCTTTAGTACCATATAAAAATAGTTAATGCCCATTGGATTAGAAATTTTGTAGTATGGCTCACACCAATTTGAAAACACAATTTTTTTTTATTGAAAAGCATATCCATATAATAATGATGAAATGTAAAATTCTAATCATAAAAAATCGGGTGGAAAAGATCACACCCCAAATGCAGAGAAAAAGTAGCCATTAAAAGGCTACGAGTGGCACAATTACATAATCATATTAAGATAAGCTTATCAATAAAAAAAAGTCGGAGCAAAATTTGCAGAAACCAAGCCAGGCATGGAGCTAGGCGGCGGTGGCGAACATGGAGGCAGGAGGTGATTGTGGGGGGCTCTTCGGATGGTCACCCCACCCACCAAGAGGGTTGGCGGGGGTGTCAGTAATCGGCATCCAGCCGTCAGTCTGCGGTTGCTCCTCCTCAGTGCCCCGCTGGTTGGGCGAGATGGCTAAGGAGAGCTGAGGGAACTTGGATTGGTCAAGCGCCTGCCACCCAGAACTGCCACCACCAAGCCGGCCAAACACCCCTGGTGTGGGAGGAACCCAAGAAGGAGGCGGAGAAGGACCCTGCCAAGGAGGGGAGATGCTCTGCCACCCACGAGCTAGACCCCGATCAAAATTGTGCCGCCCATGGGAATGGGAGCGGCAACCTTGTGAATGGGAGCGGCGATGAGGAGAATCAGTTAGAACACGACTGACAGTGCAAGGGGCACTTCCCCAATGATCCAGCAGGGTCTACAGGTGTTCCACCTCAATGTGGACTTTCTCCGCTTGAACTTGGATCTGAAGCGAGACATTGGAAATAACATCAAGTTTGTTAGAAATAATAAAAGTTCTATCCACTATCTCTTTGTTAAAAATAGCTGAATTTCTAGTTTTCCATATGTGATATAAAATAGTAGCCTAAAAAGAATGCCAAATGTTGAAGAATTTTGTAGGAACAAAGGTTGATTCCCCCAGCAGAACCATTTTCCATGTAAAGAACATGGGCATAAAAGTTTGAAAAATGGTATGAATCCAGCGCCAAGCAGACTGAGCGTGGGGGCAGAACCAAAAAAGATGAAGAAGAGTTTCAATGTGGTTGCAGAAAGGGCAGCGCAATGGAGGAGCTCCCATAAGAATGAGGCATTTTCCCACAGGAAGCCCTTGGTGGAGAATACACCAAAGGAAGTGAGCAACTTTGGGCTCTATAGGAATGGCCCAGACAACCTGAAAGTGTTGTTTCCAACCAAAACGGGTGGAATGCAAGCTCCAACAAGAATTAAGCTTACTGAGAGGGAGCTGCTTCTAAGCAAGAATTTTGTAGCCCACTCGAGTTTTGTAATTTCTGAAGGGGGTGGCAGCGAGCTAATGCCAGTCAAACCACCACGGGCGCTACGTATGAACACCAATTTTATGCAAATAATCACCAGGTATGAGCTCTTGTATTAGAGAAATGGCTTGTTTATCATTGTCATGAAGAGAAAATTTAGCTTTCAAGCTGATCCATGGAAGCCAATCCTTGGTGGTAGGATAGAAAAGGTCCTGAATAAACTTAACCCCTTTTCTGAAAAGATGCATACCCTTAAACTGCACTGAAAGAGCAAGCAATTTCTCCTGATGTTGAAAAACTAGGTTCCACCATAAGCTGAGAGAGTTGAGAGAGAGCCCATTTTGGAAACCATCACCTTGCCAAAGCATGTGGGGTTTGAGGAGCTCCCAAGATTTCCAAATACTTTTAGCCATAAAAGAACCACCAATTTTAATAGGAAAAGGGCAAAGCAATAAAGAATAGTAGTTCAGACCCTGCCATGCCTTCCAATTAAGAGGAGACCCTTGAGATATACAATGCCTGAGTAGAATTTTCCAAGATTCCTCACCTTCAAGGCTGCGAAGAATCCATTTGGTGGTAAGAGAAACCCCTTGCAATTGTATGTTGATAAGGCCAAGACCACCAGTATTTTTGGGCATACAGAAAACATCCCAAGCAACCCTATGGAAACCATGGTTCCCCTCAAAGTTGGCGCAAAGAAATTCATGCACAATTTTTTCCAACCGATGGTAATCAGCCTTAGAAGAAGCCCAATAGGAGGAATAGTAGACATGAGTGGCAGCAAGAACCTTGGAACAAACTTGAAATTTTCCAGCAAGAGATAGATGCTTGGTGAGCCAAAAGGATCTTTTTTTTTCAACTCGTTGAATCACATAATCCCAAAGGTCAGCAGGGGAAGCCATGAAGGCAAAGGGGATGCCAAGAAATTTAAACTGAATGCTAGGTTCAATCTAGAGCCATTGAAATCCCTCTAATCAAGGAGGTTTGGGACCCACTACCTTCCTGTAGCATTGAGTCTTTTTCCATTGAATGGAAGAACCCGAAGCAAGACAAAAGGTGTAAAGACATTGCATAGCATTAGAAACAGAAGCCTCAGACTCAGCTAGGGTGAGAAAAGAATCATCAGCGAAATGACCATTAATCAGCTGCTGAGGAGAAGAAGGTAGATGAATGCCTTGGACTAAACCAGCATGAGCATCTTTATCAAGCAAATAGCTGAGACCTTCAGTAGCAATGACATAGAGAGAAGGAGCAAGAGGGAAACCTCGTTGGATGGAACAATGAAGAGAAAACTGCTCAGATTGTTGACCATTGATAGAAATTAAAGCACCAGCATCTTGGAAGAGCATATTAACAGAGCGGATGAACCGAGGTCCAAAGCCAATAGCCTGTAGCATGGCAAGAATGAAAGGCCACTCAACTCTATCATAGGCTTTCTCAAAATCAATTTTGACAAACAGAGCTAGCTGAGAAGTCTGGCGCACATATTCCATGCCCTCCCAAACTGTAATAATGTTGTCCAAGATATATCTTTTTTAATAAAGCCAGTTTGTTCACTCCTGATGATCAAAGGTAACAGGTTTATAAGCCTGTTAGCAAGAGCTTTGGCAATAATCTTGTATGAGACATTGAGTAGAGTGATTGGCCGCCAGTTGGTGATAAGTTCTGGATCACCAGTCTTAGGTATGAATTTGATGTTACCTTGGTTGATCAGAGCTCCCAGAGTGTTGGAGGACATAGCTTCCAGATAGACCTGGTAGAGATCTGGACCAACAGTGGGCCACAAATCCTGGTAGAACTCACAGGGAAAACCATCAACCCCAGGGGCTTTATCAGAAGCCATCTGAAGAGAAGCTTCCTTCAAATCATCAAGCATGAGAGGTTGATCGCAGGCAACACGTTGACTTTCAAAAATCTTACAGGAAACAGCCTCCATGCATTGAAGGAGAGCAACATCACGAGCTGGAGTAGTAGGCTAGGTAGCGAACATAGCATGGTAGTGATGCACAAAATCTTGCAAAATGCCAGGTAAAAGGGTAAGCCTTTGATTACCTTCCTTGATTGCTTTGATTTTGGTAAGATTTTGATTAGATTTAAGAGAAGCAAAGAACTCTTTAGTAACTCTATCACCAATTCTGAGCCAGTGAAGTTTGGCTCGAACTTGAGCTCCTCTGGCCTTATATTGCTCTTCAAGCTACAGTTTATGCTTCTAATGAGCAGCCTACACTTGAATGTGGGTGCTAAAGGGAGACAGATTAAGCTCTTGAATAGCTCTTGAGTATTCAATATGAGAGTCTTCAAGAGCATTTTTTCAAAAAAAATCAGTCTGTTTCCCATAAAGCCAAAGAAAAGCAATGGTGTGAGTGATGGCATGAGACCACCAATCAATCCAGCCAATCCCATCAACTGGTCTTGGATCAAGATTCCAAATACGTCTGATGTAATCCAAAGTCTTAGGATGAGAAATATGAGACGTATTCAAGTAGAACTGAGTGGATTTGGGCTTGGGACACTGAAAGTTCCATTGGAGCCCAAAGAAAATAGGCTTATGGTCAGAGACCAAAGTAGTATCCACTACCGAGACCAGGAGGCTGTGTGAAACATCAAAAGAGAACCATTGTTGTTCTGAAAGCAGAGATCTGTCAAGGTATTTATACACTTTGTCATTGCCAGCTTGAAAGTTAGACCATGTGAACCATGGAGTGGTAGAATTTGAGTGCTTTTGGTGGTTGGGATCAAATAAACAGAGCTTATTACACAAGTAAAACCAAGCTTCACACTCCCCAGCACACCAACGCATAGGAAGCCTGCCTAATTTGTTTGTAGGAGATTCCACCATGTTGAAATCACCACAGAGAAGCCATGTAGCAGAAGGCAAGTGATCAGCCAGCCACTGCCAAAAGGAAGAGCACTCGGAAGCATCATTGGAAGCATAAATGTTTGTAAGCCCAAGAATGTGACCGTCAAAATCAACAAGGGTCCACACCACCCGATGGGTGGGGTCAAAGCCCCACAATATGATATTGGAGGTGAGGCCAGGACTTAAAAGAGTGACAACACCACCTCGACCATTATCATGTGCTGACATTTGGCAGAGAGAACCAGGCCAGATGGTACACATAGCAGAAGAAAGATAGAAGCCAGTGATTTTGACTTCCTACAAACACAAAACCTGAAACTTTTTAAAATACTTACAACTGTCTCTGACAAGATATCTGTGAGTCAGATTAGTGAGCCCCATGACATTCCATGAGTAAACTATCATGGAGAACTATCAAGGTGCATGGTTTCTTCCTCGAGGTTGGATAATGCTCCAAAATGGTTAGAAAAAATGACTTGCAATATATTCCCATGCAAATAGTCTCCAAGCTCAAACTATCGGCAAGGTCTCTATGAAAACTCCTCATCAGAAGGAGGGGAGGGACTTCGTGAATGGCGCAGGGCTGATTTTCTCTCTGTCGGAATTGTAGACACCAAATTTGTGTCTTACGACCCCCTGTGCCCCGCATCTCATTTCGCAACCTAACCTCATCACCTAAACCTTACACAATTATTTATTAATTACCTTATAATTAATAAATCCACATCACCATACCTGCCACCTCATGTCGCCACCTCATCATGACCTAGTCTTAACCCTAAACTAACCTAATTAAGACCTATAACTTGGTCCAATTCCACACCTATGACTAATTACTCCTCATCCGCACCTAAAACCAACTTCATAATGACTTGACCAAGCCCGCTACCAATCCCTCGGAAGAAAAGGAGGGAAAGCTGGCTATTTTACCAAAAATAGCCCGCTTTGACCTGACCGATACCGGTTCCTACTCGACCGCCGTCGGTTGCGTAACCACCATCGGTTCCCCGTAAATGACCACTTCCAACCAAAAACAAAGATCGGATTTTCATTTGATCGAGAAGAAAGAGAAATCATCGAAAGGATCCGGATTTGCTTGGCCGAGCAGAGATAAGTGAAGAAACAGGAAGAGTTTGCAGAGAAGGACATCAAGCCCAAGACTGCAACTGAATAACCAGAGCCCAGTAACACTCATCCGAGCATCAGAAGAGGAGATAACTCATCTTGGATTGTCAGATCATCCAACTTGGGTCCTGTCTTCATCATCACAGTCCTGAAACCTGCATCTGCATCAGGGACTAGTGAGTAGTGTTTTATATATGTTTCTAAGCACCATTTTCTTGAACTATTGATTAATAGTAATCATAAGTTTATTCCTAGATCTACTACCAGCAACATACTGCACTTAACCTTCACCCATACATCCTGATATTGCCCAGAAGGCCATTTTACCACACTCTGAGTCTTCCCTATCCTCCCATCATTCCCCTAAGCCATCCCCCAATCTTAATAACCCCACAATCACCTTGCAACCAACCTCTATCCAGAAGCACTTAGATTGCTGACCCTACCGGTATCGTTTATCCCCTACCGGCAGCGGTTCTCTAACCGCGGTCGGTTACCCAGTGACCGGCGTCGGTCACTGTGACTTATACCCCAAAACCCTTTTCTCACCTATTTGCCACCTAACAACCTCAGATCCAGTCTGGTTTATCCCTATAACTCAACCTGAACGTACCAACGACCAGTAACCGAACAAACAACGTGACGCTTTATTATTGATAATTTAGTTTCTATTGCTTTGTAGCGAGATACCTAAATCGTGATTTTGCAATAGCTTTCTTTGTTATCATTTGTGTTAAATCGTATTAAAAGGGGAACTGACCACCTTCGAAAGGAAGTTTTATATTTCCTGGGCCTAAGGCAGATCCCTCATTTATTGTCTAATTAAAATCTGGTGGTCTTGTATTCTTACTTGCAGGTAGTCCTTCCAAGACAAAAAGGAGTTCTTCGCAGTCGATCTGATCTTTCTCTATGGTACGCGCACACCATCTCAACATTTAACAGGTATTCCTCTTAGCCCTAACCCTTATCTGTTTCTCAAAGGAATGATAGGATAGAAGAAAGTCTATTCTGCATAGCCGAAACCATTCCGTGCGAAACATTTTGGCACGTTGCTCAAGATCAAATCATATACCCTGGTCGCACTACCCACATTTCAACGTGCGTCTCCTTCCTTGGACCTACCCCACCCTCTTACCATTATCTCAACACCATTTACCCTTTATCAACCCTATCCCTGCTTTCACGCTACCTCAATCTGTGATAGATTTGAGGGGGATTACCTATACCCTTAACAGGGGTAACCACTTCTTATTATTGTTCGTGCAGCTTTACAAAACAAACTACACGACAATAAGGGGGTAATGTAGACACCAAATTTGTGTCTTACGACCCCCTATGCCCCGCATCTCATTTCGCAACCTAACCTCATCACCTAAACCTTACACAATTATTTATTAATTACCTTATAATTAATAAATCCACATCACCATACCTGCCACCTCATGTCGCCACCTCACCATGACCTAGTCTTAACCCTAAACTAACCTAATTAAGACCTATAACTTGGTCCAATTCCACACCTATGACTAATTACTCCTCATCCGCACCTAAAACCAACTTCATAATGACTTGACCAAGCCCGCTACCAATCCCTCGGGAGAAAAGGAGGGAAAGCTGGCTATTTTACCAAAAATAGCCCGCTTTGACTTGACCGATACCGGTTCCTACTCGACCGCCGTCGGTTGCGTAACCACCATCGGTTCCCCGTAAATGACCACTTCCAACCAAAAACAAAGAGGATTTTTCATTTGATCGAGAAGAAAGAGAAATCATCGAAAGGATCCAGATTTGCTTGGCCGAGCAGAGACAAGTGAAGAAACAGGAAGAGTTTGCAGAGAAGGACATCAAGCCCAAGACTGCAACTGAATAACCAGAGCCCAGTAACACTCATCCGAGCATCAGAAGAGGAGATAACTCATCTTGGATTGTCAGATCATCCAACTTGGGTCCTGTCTTCATCATCACAGTCCTGAAACCTGCATCTGCATCAGGGACTAGTGAGTAGTGTTTTATATATGTTTCTAAGCACCATTTTCTTGAACTGTTGATTAATAGTAATCATAAGTTTATTCCTAGATCTACTACCAGCAACATACTACACTTAACCTTCACCTGTACATCCTGATATTCCCCAGAAGGCCATTTTACCACACTCTGAGTCTTCCCTATCCTCCCGTCATTCCCCTAAGCCATCCCCCAATACTAATAACCCCACAATCACCTTACAACCCACCTCTATCCAGAAGCACTCAGATTGTTAACCCTACCGGTATTGTTTATCCCCTACCGGCAGCGGTTCTCTAACCGCGGTCGGTTACCCAGTGACCGGCGTCGGTCATTGCGACTTATACCCCAAAACCCTTTTCTCGCCTATTTGTCACCTAACAACCTCAGATCCAGTCTGGTTTATCCCTATAACTCAACCTGAACGTGCCAACGACCAGTAACCAAACAAACAATGTGACGCTTTATTATTGATAATTTAGTTTCTATTGCTTTGTAGCGAGATACCTAAATCGTTATTTTGCAATAGCTTTCTTTGTTATCATTTGTGTTAAATCGTATTAAAAGGGGAACTGACCACCTTCGAAAGGAAGTTTTATATTTCCTGGGCCTAAGGTAGATCCCTCATTTATTGTCTAATTAAAATCTGGTGGTCTTGTATTCTTACTTGCAGGTAGTCCTTCCAGTTCTTCGCAGTCGATTTGATCTTTCTCTACGGTATGTCACACCATCCAACCATTTAACATGTACAAAACTAGCCCTAACCCTTAGTTTCTTAAAGGAATATCCCCTAGTTCTATACTGATTCTATTCTCATACCAAAACCATTCACCCTTGTGGAAACATTTTGGCATGTTGTTTGCATCTTCAAATCAATACATTGGTCGCACTACTACATTTCAACGTGTGTCTGCTTCCTTGGACCTACCCCACCCTCTTACCATTATCTCAACACCATTTACCCTTTATCAAAGGCTTTCACGCTACCTCAATCTGTGATAGATTTGAGGGGGATTACCTATACCCTTAACAGGGGTAACCACTTCTTATTATTGTTCGTGCAGCTTTACAAAACAACTACACGACAATAAGGGGCTAATGTAGACACCAAATTTGTGTCTTACGACCCCCTGTGCCCCGCATCTCATTTCGCAACCTAACCTCATCACCTAAACCTTACACAATTATTTATTAATTACCTTATAATTAATAAATCCACATCACCATACCTGCCACCTCATGTCGCCACCTCATCATGACCTAGTCTTAACCCTAAACTAACCTAATTAAGACCTATAACTTGGTCCAATTCCACACCTATGACTAATTACTCCTCATCCGCACCTAAAACCAACTTCATAATGACTTGACCAAGCCCGCTACCAATCCCTCGGAAGAAAAGGAGGGAAAGCTGGCTATTTTACCAAAAATAGCCCGCTTTGACCTGACCGATACCGGTTCCTACTCGACCGCCGTCGGTTGCGTAACCACCATCGGTTCCCCGTAAATGACCACTTCCAACCAAAAACAAAGATCAGATTTTCATTTGATCGAGAAGAAAGAGAAATCATCGAAAGGATCCGGATTTGCTTGGCCGAGCAGAGACAAGTGAAGAAACAGGAAGAGTTTGCAGAGAAGGACATCAAGCCCAAGACTGCAACTGAATAACCAGAGCCCAGTAACACTCATCCGAGCATCAGAAGAGGAGATAACTCATCTTGGATTGTCAGATCATCCAACTTGGGTCCTGTCTTCATCATCACAGTCCTGAAACCTGCATCTGCATCAGGGACTAGTGAGTAGTGTTTTATATATGTTTCTAAGCACCATTTTCTTGAACTGTTGATTAATAGTAATCATAAGTTTATTCCTAGATCTACTACCAGCAACATACTGCACTTAACCTTCACCCATACATCTTGATATTGCCCAGAAGGCCATTTTACCACACTCTGAGTCTTCCCTATCCTGCCATCATTCCCCTCAGCCATCCCCCAATCTTAATAACCCCACAATCACCTTGCAACCCAACCTCTATCCAGAAGCACTTAGATTGCTGACCCTACCAGTATCGTTTATCCCCTACCGGTAGCGGTTCTCTAACCGCGGTCGGTTACCCAGTGACCGGCGTCGGTCACTGTGACTTATACCCCAAAACCCTTTTCTCACCTATTTGCCACCTAACAACCTCAGATCCAGTCTGGTTTATCCCTATAACTCAACCTGAACGTACCAACGACCAGTAACCGAACAAACAACGTGACGCTTTATTATTGATAATTTAGTTTCTATTGCTTTGTAGCGAGATACCTAAATCGTGATTTTGTAATAGCTTTCTTTGTTATCATTTGTGTTAATTCGTATTAAAAGGGGAACTAACCACCTTCGAAAGGAAGTTTTATATTTCCTGGGCCTAAGGCAGATCCCTCATTTATTGTCTAATTAAAATCTGGTGGTCTTGTATTCTTACTTGCAGGTAGTCCTTCCAAGACAAAAAGGAGTTCTTCGCAGTCGATCTGATCTTTCTCTACGGTACGCGCACACCATCTCAACATTTAACAGGTATTCCTCCTAGCCCTAACCCTTATCTGTTTCTCAAAGGAATGATAGGATAGAAGCAAGTCTATTCTGCATAGCCGAAACCATTCCGTGCGAAACATTTTGGCACGTTGTTTGCTCTTCAAATCATATACCCTGGTCGCACTACTACATTTCAACGTGTGTCTGCTTCCTTGGACCTACCCCACCCTCTTACCATTATCTCAACACCATTTACCCTTTATCAACCCTATCCCTGATTTCACGCTACCTCAATCTGTGATAGATTTGAGGGGGATTACCTATACCCTTAACAGGAGTAACCACTTCTTATTATTGTTCGTGCAGCTTTACAAAACAAACTACACGACAATAAGGGGCTAATGTAGACACCAAATTTGTGTCTTACGACCCCCTGTGCCCCGCATCTCATTTCGCAACCTAACCTCATCACCTAAACCTTACACAATTATTTATTAATTACCTTATAATTAATAAATCCACATCACCATACCTGCCACCTCATTTCGCCACCTCATCATGACCTAGTCTTAACCCTAAACTAACCTAATTAAGACCTATAACTTGGTCCAATTCCACACCTATGACTAATTACTCCTCATCCGCACCTAAAACCAACTTCATAATGACTTGACCAAGCCTGCCACTAATCCCTCGGGAGAAAAGGAGGGAAAGCTAGCTATTTTACCAAAAATAGCCCGCTTTGACCTTACCGATACCGGTTCCTACTCGACCGCCGTCGGTTGCGTAACCACCATCGGTTCCCTGTAAATGACCACTTCCAACCAAAAACAAAGGATCGGATTTTCATTTGATCGAGAGAAAGAGAAATCATCAAAAGGATCCGGATTTGCTTGGCCGAGCAGAGACAAGTGAAGAAACAGGAAGAGTTTGCAGAGAAGGACATCAAGCCCAAGACTGCAACTGAATAACCAGAGCCCAGTAACACTCATCCGAGCATCAGAAGAGGAGATAACTCATCTTGGATTGTCAGATCATCCAACTTGGGTCCTGTCTTCATCATCACAGTCCTGAAACCTGCATCTGCATCAGGGACTAGTAAGTAGTGTTTTATATGTGTTTCTAAGCACCATTTTCTTGAACTGTTGATTAATAGTAATCATAAGTTTATTCCTAGATCTACTACCAGCAACATACTGCACTTAACCTTCACCCATACATCCTGATATTGCCCAGAAGGCCATTTTACCACACTCTGAGTCTTCCCTATCCTCCCGTCATTCCCCTAAGCCATCCCCCAATCTTAATAACCCCACAATCACCTTGCAACCCACCTCTATCCAGAAGCACTTAGATTGCTGACCCTACCGGTATCGTTTATCCCCTACCGGCAGCGGTTCTCTAACCGCGGTCGGTTACCCAGTGACCGGCGTCGGTCACTGTGACTTATACCCAAAAACCCCTTTTCTCACCTATTTGCCACCTAACAACCTCAGATCCAGTCTGGTTTATCCCTATAACTCAACCTGAACGTGTACCAACGACCAGTAACCGAACAAACAACGTGACGCTTTATTATTGATAATTTAGTTTCTATTGCTTTGTAGCGAGATACCTAAATCGTGATTTTGCAATAGCTTTCTTTGTTATCATTTGTGTTAATTCGTATTAAAAGGGGAACTGACCACCTTCGAAAGGAAGTTTTATATTTCCTGGGCCTAAGGCAGATCCCTCATTTATTGTCTAATTAAAATCTGGTGGTCTTGTATTCTTACTTGCAGGTAGTCCTTCCAAGACAAAAAGGAGTCCTTCGCAGTCGATCTGATCTTTCTCTACGGTACGCGCACACCATCTCAACATTCAACAGGTATTCCTCCTAGCCCTAACCCTTATCTGTTTCTCAAAGGAATGATAGGATAGAAGCAAGTCTATTCTGCAGCGGGAAACCATTCTTCGTGTGAAACAGTTTGTACAACCAACTTATTTCACTATTGTAGATAAGGTTTTTATCGCCTCTTCTAAATCAAGGGGTGTGTACTTACTTGGGACCGATGGGTTTAGCAACTTAACAATTCTCAGCTTAGCAGGCTTCCCAACTAGATGGCATATTATTCTCTATCTAATTTCACATAGACGAAATATTTGTCTGAGGAGCCTTGAAAATAGAGGCATTCACCAGTTTATAAGTGGCATCATAGGGTTTAATGTAAACAGAAGGTCATCACTGGACTTATGATTAGTTGGTCCATCCATTCAGAGTCTTGGATTGACATCGGTCGAGGGAAATATTGTCAACACATTTATTAGGTAATTGTTGCATGTTTTAACAATCCTTGATCATATGATCGGCAGATTGGCACCAAAGTACAATGTTGGGCAGGTTAATTTATCCCAAGAACCAATTCTATTTGCAAAGTGTGAATACCATTCCCTAACATCTAGATGTCGAGGGTATCTTTAAGGTCCTTTGAGATATCAATCTTCCACACAGACTTCATAATCTGGGGTCAAGCTTGAGTAAAATTTAAGATGTTGATCTCCATGGCAAATGAGCATTGTTCCCAAGGGTTTGACAATTTGGTCAATAAATCCCCATAGAGGCAACTTCACAGGATAGCCTGGAAATTCATATCCAAACAGGAATCTTGAGTTTGTCTTACTCAGAGACTTGAAAAGAAGATTCCAGCATGGAGAATGGTCCACAAGGGTGTTGGAATAAACTAATGGACCATGGTTAACAATGGCTTTGCAATGTCTTTGAGGCATTAGCAAAGTGAAATACAAAATGAAACCCTTGGTCATATTTGTACTCCTTCAGACTTTGAACTCCATGGGGTTGTCAATGGTATGAATCCATTGGAAAGCTGAGGATACCTTCTATTTGGGAACTCGACCCACAAATAAGCAACAAGAGAAATATGCTTCAAACCAGTTGCATCAGCTTTATCAAATGCAGGTAAATCAAGCACAATATTCGGGGGAAGGAGTATCAGACATCCTTACCTCGTCGAATACTACTTCACAGGTTTTCAAATTTCCTTTCTCTTTTCAGTGCCATTGTTGTTCAGAGCTCCTACATTAAGACCAGCATCAATAAGGGATGCCTGGCCCATTTTTGAGGTGGTCATTAATAAACCGCCCAAGGGGTGGGGAGGTGATGAATACAAAATTAATGGTAGATAACCCTATATGGATCTTTGAAGATCGGTGGTGTGACCACTATGGCCTTGCACCCTACGGAAAGGCCGAGCATTCACTGCAAAAATTGTAGAGCCTAAAAAAAAAAGTACTTTACAACCTTTAGGAAAAATAATTTTTATCAAGATTTTCTTGATATTCACAATAGTTTGATAATTAATTTCCAGTAATATTCCCACTTAAAACACATATTTTTATTCTACAGATCTTGTGGTATATATTACAAAATTACAAGATACTAGCATCTCACATCTTTATATTACAGAATCTAAACATGGTACATTATTTTAAAGGTGAGTATTATCCATTTCTTGGAGTAAAGGTGTCTAACAAATGACAACATTAAGTGTCATGACTTATCTTGGTTATTTTTCTAATCCTAGGGCATAGAAAGTGCTTATAAAGGACTTAACTTAAGTGCTTATGTGCATGACAACTAAGTTGCGCTAACATATCGTTTGAGTAGATGAACCATGGATCCTATGTTTGACATTATTTTTTTCTACACATTTAACTTGGGATGATTGAGTGGATGGAAACGTACATAGTGAGATGAGTCTGATCTTGTATGCTTTAGAGGAAGTAGACTTATACATGAAGATGGTAGGAAGTTGTGCAACTTGAATAGAGAGGTTTGTGATCTCCACATTAGCTATCAATTCCTCATAAATTCTTCAAATGGTGATATCGTATATGCTAACCCCTATAATGGCCATAATATAGCAATAGACACCAATATTTAAGGTCAACAACAATGAAAAAATATACTTAGTGCATCAAAAGTCATGGCTTTACTAGAGATAATCCAAACTTGTAAAGTTAGTTGTTCTTAATCACTTTCTAATGGGAATATTGGTATGGGTGTCTTACAATGAATCGAAAAACATTGCAAGATATAGATAAACAAGAGTTAAGTATAGACTAAGGATTGTAATGTTAATTGGTGGTAAACATGGGTTGTAAAATAATAGGTTTAATTTATCAAAGAGGGGGATCTAAACTTATAGTATTGATACATGCTACATCAACAAATAATCATACCAACATAAAAAGAGAACAATTATGGATACATACCTCTATGAAGACACTTTTGGTGTATTAAGTAGTTTAATTTTCAAACCTTGAGAGATTTGCATTTTTTATACTCAGATCCTAAGATAGTTTCAAGACCTAAATGTTTACCATAATTTAGAGATTATAAATACTTATGTATAGAGCTCTAATGGTGAAAATACTTATTGCTCCTTGTTCCTCATAACCTAATACATTCAAAGATGACAAAAATCTCTAACTAGTAATGCAGACAGGAAGCCATGTATAACAACCTCCATATCTTGGCTACTCCAAATTTCTGATAGAAAATATTCATTATGTGAATGTAATTGATCAGGTTTGGGACCAGAAAATGATAATCAAGTGTATTACATTTGAGACTCAAACTCAAACAGAAGAATTACTTAAAATTATAACACATGTAATCAAATTTGGCAATTCTTAAAACATATAAACATAAAACAGAATCCATATAGTATGCATATTTCATTCAAGGGAATTTAAAGGTTATCTTGACAAGGGGACATAAAAAATGGGTTTACAAAAAGTTAGGAATGAATTTGAAGTGCAACCACCAATTGAAATAAGGAAGCTTCCTAAACTGTCGTAATTTCATATGCATTTCACACAATAAAATGGAAACATACAAAAGTTTTTTAATTTCCGTAAAGCTCAATCTTCTCAAAATGATTGGGTATATGAAGCTCCAATATGCAATTAAGACACTTGTAGATTTACGAAATTGGCTACTGATTTCCTATAATCCCCCTAGAAAACATAAGCAAACAATTTAGAAAACATTGTGTGGAAAGGAGACACCCTATGGTATAAGGATTGATTGAACATATGATGAAACTAAACCCTAACAAAAGGTGTTTGTAGAGCTACATTCTTCTATAGTAGGGATAATTTCATGGTTCTTTAAGAATTATCATATGATCAATAAAAAATTTATCATTTTTGAGGAATCAACCCATTTGTTGTAATGTTTATTCTGTCACAAGCACTCATGTACCACATTCATAAGTCCCTTTATTCCCTGATTCTGAGGTTATTCCAACTTAAGTTACACTTTCCTTATGGAGGATTGCATGTTTTGGGAAATGGATAACCAGATAAATTCATTTGGCAATTTGATTCTTCCCTTTTGAAAAACCTTTAATTTCAAAAGCACACTTTTTTGAAAGATATCAATCTTCCTTCTCCCTGTTTCAGGAATTTCTTTGAAGCATCCAAAAGGCATTCTATCTCACATTCAATCCTAAGTATGATATTCACACAAACATATCTAAGATTCATCCTTCTATAAATACTTACCAATTTCTCATGGAATTTTGCCATAACTTACCTTTGAGTGTCATAAGTGACATTCGTCTATATTTGAAAGAATTAGAGTTACTCCTTCTTAAGAAATGGTAGTGTATGAATTGGGACTAATAGTTTATCAAAGATATTTCTTTAGGAACTTTGCACAGGAGACACCTAAAATATGCTTACACTTAGCATTTCCTCCAATTCAACCAATTAACGACACTTCGTTAATTCCCTATTCTTCACTCCATTCTCGGATGCCCATTTACGACACCTTCTTGGTTGTATTCCTCCTATAATCAACTTATTTGGCTAATATCTCTCTTATTAGCTAAACATTCCTCCTTTTGACCATTCAGAATCTCCCTAGTTCTCTCTGAACCACTTCTGTAAGCTTCCTAGGCTATCTATCAGTCACAAATGGTTAATCAGACCCCTCCCAACTCTCAATGAGTCTCTAATCACTTGCTAATCAAGTTTAACTAGCCTAAACCCTAGTTAACTAACTAAACCAAGCTTAACTAAGCCTAAAAAATGTTTATCCTAATCTAATCTAAAATTTATTTTTGAGCTTTAGTCCCACATGCACCCAAATTCCAAACTCTTCCAAACCAAAAACTATAAATAGAAGGGTCACCCCTCCCTTTCAACCTTACACCTTGTTTACATAACAAAATCTCTCAAGCACTTTGGAAAGGCATTAGAAATCATTTGTGATAGCTTTAAGCTATAGAACATTTGGATCTTGGCCATACTCCATTGTTAAGAGCTCCTCCATCTTGCATCCATCCACTCCAAATATAGTTAGTAAGGGAAGATCTAAAGCTTGGCCATGTAGCCAACTTGGAGAGATCTCTTCACTATTTTTGGGAGTAAACAACACACAAATTTGATTGCTTAGAATCTAACTAGGTTCATTTTCATTAAGCTTTCATGGAGTAGAGAGTAGTATATATGCTAGGGTTTGAATGTTTTTTCAAAGTTTATATATGCATGTATAGTTTCTTGTTTAGCTCTTATCTTATGGTGCATGGTTGAGTTAGTTAAAGCTTTGAGGTTCTTTAACCTCATTCCATAGCTTTTCAAATTTCCATTGCATACATTTGGCACACCCGGTGGGACATTAAGTCCATCCTCCATTAATGGAGGTCTTTTCAAGCTTTTCAAAGTTTCTAACCATTTTTATGCTTTTAGGTTTTAAATGCTTGTTATTTAACTTATTTCACATTTTAAGGGGCTAAATCACCTTGTTCATGCATATTTTTGGGTTTGAACTAGAAATAGGTTTCCATGGCTAACAACTAACCTGTTTTCTTGAAAAAAATTCATTTCCGTGTTTTGGTAGGTTTTACAGGGGGTACGCGTAGCTGTCTTGAATCGGAGTGTCTCATTGAAACAGGTGCACATATCCATCGAAACAGGGGCGTAGATGTCTTTCTGGTGCAAAAACACCTGTTTACACACATAGGTTTCATTCTGGGGGTGTATCCATTGAAACAGGCACGTAAACATCTTTATGGTGTAAAAACACATGCGCACATGCATATCCATTGAAACAGGTATGCATGTATCCATCATTCTGGGCATGTATCCATCACTGTTACTATTGTTTT
The DNA here is from genome assembly GCA_019776745.2 of Taxus chinensis. Taxonomy (NCBI): domain Eukaryota; kingdom Viridiplantae; phylum Streptophyta; class Pinopsida; order Cupressales; family Taxaceae; genus Taxus; species Taxus chinensis. The sequence continues at coordinate 259,553,487 of CM034157.1, read as the reverse complement.
TTGCACTGGGGCATGTATCCATCGAACTGGGCACGTATCCATTGAAACAGGCACGTACATGTCATTACTGGGCACGTATGCATTGAACTGTGTTCACTACCAATCTTCTGGAGGCCATAATGTTTTCTCCCAAACTCGAAATGACTCCATTTTTGTTGTGTTGGAAAGGTATTGAAGTGAAATACACAATGGAAACATAAAATTAGGATTTTGACTTACAAAAAATTTATGGTTTACATTATTAGATAACTATTCATTTTCTAACGTATCTTAAAGTTTGAAAAATTGTTTTCTTGGCTATTCTAACACTTTGAAAGGTTTTGTGGCACTAATCAGTTGTTTGCAGGGTTATTTTAGTTTTTTTACTAACTTAGTTAAGTGTTTCATTTCTTAGTTGATAGAGGTTTTCAAAGTGCGTATGCTCTTCCCTCGCACCTTCTAGGTGATCTTGGGAACCAAAAACACTTCCAAAACCCTCTTATTTATTTCAAAAACACTTACTTTATGCTTCCTAATGGATGGACATTTCAAAATTGGTTAAAATGTATTTTCCATAAACTTGTTTTAGTTGAGTTTTCACGTTATGTATGCTCTTCCTTCATGCCTTTTGGTGATCTTAGGAATCAAAAGCAACACACAAACTCTCTTTTGATATCATGATATTTTATGGAAAATTACTAACTCTTCACATATAGGGCCTAATGCTTGTCAAAGAAAGGAGGAGTCAAAACAAAACAGGAACCCACTAACACATGTTTTCATACAGGTTGCCAAATGGTGTGCTACTTAAAACCACATTAAGTTAAGAAAGATAAAAAAACACACCACTTTCACTCACATTGTATTGCAGGTTTCAGAAAAGGGTACGTCCCTATCCACTCAACTGGAACATAACCCCTTTGGCATAATGCCTTAAGCTACAACAATGGGGGTGGTTCTAGGAACCCTAAAGTAATCCACCACTGAGTAACCTCGTGGATGAAATAGGAAGCACTCCGCTTACCCACTTGACTAGTTTTTAATTGTGAGTTAGAGTCAAAGTTGTCTGTATCGCGACCCCAGTGATGGTACAACTGAATGCACTAGTTTCTCATTGTATCAGAAGGGGGTAAAGTAAAGCCGAGATACTCCCAAATCAGTCAGTGTGACTCTTTAGGTAAATCACAGCTCACATCTTAGACAACTTGTGACACCTAGTTGAGAGATCTTGTTAGGGAATCCATTCTATCTTGGAGCCCACTTTGCTAGTCCATTATTGTGTCGAGCCATCATGAAGTGATGACTTACTTGGAGTCTGAACCTTGTTTTTTGAACAAGGCAAAGAGCCCATTAAGTTGGATCTAAGTGTCTTTCACCACGAAAGTAAATGACATCTCACTTAGCTTGGTTTCTTTCTCACCTTCAGACGAGGTGAAACTCTGCCCAAGTGGCACTTAGTTTATTTCATCTTTTTGATCTATACCTTTGCATTCTTGCTTCCCATTTTTTTGGGGTGAGAAGGAAGCATACCTCGGGAGTGTTATCAAATAGTGTTCACCACTTTTTTGTCCATTTACACTCATCCATGTTTGCGGCTGAGTTGTTAAACATCTAAAGTGTGTGGTACATTTTTATATCTTTGATAGTCACTTGATCTTGATTTCAAGATCATCATCATAGTTAGGAATGATTCATCATTTGATCTCCCTTTGATGTGTTACCTTGTTTACATTGTCTCGACACAATTAAGATAATTATGTTATGTTTTTTTGTAAATATGATCTAAGTATCCGCATTGTGGCATTACGCTGCCCACATTTTAGCACATCCTTAGTATACTTTGACTTAGTTTGACTTAAAACATTGTCCCAAATCTTGAAGAGTGTCACTTACTTTGTTTTGTGTCATTTCAATACCACTTTGATACTAATATCTCACTTCTCCATGAAGCTTGATTAACATGTCCAATTGGTGTGGTTACGTGGCTTACATTTGTAATCCTCTCCCTTTGACATTTAGGCCTTGTTGTTGTCTAAACTGGTCATGGTATCCTTTGATTGGGAGTCATGTCTACCCTTTGTTAATATTTACGCCTTGTTCATTTCGAGCTTGACGTAAGTATTGACATTGTGTTGATCATCTTTGCATCGAACTATCATTTTGCACACACATTTTACATAGGGAGTATTTCCTTATTGATTGGCTTTGTGTTTCACACTTGCATGATTGTTCCTTGTGATCATTCATCTAGAAAACTTATTTTCTAGGAAATCCTTTTTGATCTCATCGAGATTGTGTCATCACGATGTCTATTTTCCTTAGACCTTCTTTGGAAAATCACACACGCATATCCATACTTACGAAAATGTCTAGTTGGATGTCATTATGCTTCCCTAAATCGACATGTCACTTCCTTCCCTTTGAAGTAGTTCCATCACACTATCTAGGTCTAGAAATTTGTACTTAAACAATGCAACAATGACTGACTATCACACGGTTTCTCACACTTACAAAAATATGGAACCTAGGTTTAGGAATTCAAATCAAAAGATTCCCATTACAACTAAACCTCATTTGGTTCTTCACACTAGAGGGCCCATTCGGGTACCCTGTTCCCCACCTTCAGCTCATAGTCAGTGGTATGGTTTGGATGCTTCTGATCCAAATTATTATTTGGGTTCCCCCCACTCTTCTTCTGATTCAGATCCAAACTACTGTTCAGATTCCCACTCTTCTTCTAAAGATTCAGATCCTAACTATAATTCAGATACCCCTAGATCAAATCTTGAATCACAGTCCTCCCTTCCTTCACAGGACCTTTATTCCAAATCACCTCAATGATGTCTTCCTCCTTTGAAGACTCATGTGACTCCAAGTTCCATCGATCAAACATCTAATTCAGTTCTTGAGTCACGGTCCTCCCTTCCTTCACAGGACCACCTTTATCAGTCACTTCAACGACCTCTTCCTCCATCAAAGAATTCCATGACTCAGATTCCATCTAGTCAATCATCTAATTTGACTCCTACATCACAACTCAATGGATGGCTATACGATCCTATTTTCTCTTCCACATTAAGTCATCTTTTAGAAAAATGATCTAAGACCAGATCTAAATCATCCATTCATGAGATGCTTTCCTCCAATCCTACTTCCTCTCTTGAGTCATCTTCTTCTGTCAATCAATATTCCCCACTTATCAGACCTATTTCTTTTATTCAACCTCTATGGCCAAAGAACAAACAACCTCTACTAATTGATTTCTCTCATAATGAAGGAACAATTAGACTACACGAAGATGTCCCTTTATAGGATTACAAACAAGGATTCTTTCAAGAACTCGATACGCTCGCATATTGGGGAAAATAAGTTTATCCCTTTTGTCATAATATAGATGAGGAGCCTAAGGTCATGGAACTTGACTCTTCTTTTGGCATTCCATCTTCACCTTCTTCTGAGCATGATGAGATGTCGGGGTCTAGCATTGATCCATGGCCTATCTTCTCATTACCAAATCATTCCTTATCTATCATCATTCCTCAATCAAAATCTCACCTTGGGTCACCACTGAGTAGCCCATCATCTTCTTCTATCCTGGAGCCACCCCTAGGTAGCCCTCCATTTTCTACTTGTGGGTCACCTCCTGGTAGCCCATTACCTTCTATTCTTGGGCCATGTCCTAGTAGCCCTTCATCCTCTTCTATCTATGGGATAGCCCTCCTCATCTATACTATGGGACCCCCTAGTATTCCCTATCTTCTTCCATTTGGGGCCACGTTCTAGTATCCCTCCATTATCTTTCATCTATGAGGTCTTGGGCCATTACCTTCTATTCTTGGGCATCCTAGTTCCCTTCATCCTTTCTTCTATTCTTGGTAGGCCATCATGGCCATGTCCTAGCCCAATTTCTTCCATCTTAGGGCCATATTCTAGCATCCCTTCATCATCTTCTATCAGTGGCTCACCTCCTGGTAGCCCATCCTCTTCAATTCTTGGACCGTATCATTTTCATCCATCACATATTTCTTCTATCAATGGTTGTGGCAAGCCCACAGTCATTTCTCACATCAGTTCTAAACATCCATGTTCGCTTTCTTCTCCTTCTCAAGATCAGACAAGTCATGCATCAGCTTATAAGAAACCCAAACAGTTTCTTAATCAAGCTCAGGTCAAAACTTCCAAGAGCTCGAAAGCCCCCAACAACTCGAACAATCTCAAAATTGCGATTCAAGCGCGATTCAAGAATGCACATTAACGTAACCATCAAGTATGGCACAAAGTGCATAAACCTATGGATAGGGAACTCAAGCTCCCACATATGAACAATCAATGTTTTAAGATAAATCGTAGTCATTTGTTAAGTATGAGCTCACCATGATCATTGAGATTGGAGAAAATGTTGTGCTTGATAAAAAAAACACGCCTAGTCTCCCTTATCAAGGAAGTCATAGACATTGTTGTTGGATCTTACCACACAGAGTGACTCTATTGTTCCCAACTTTCCAAAAACTATCAAAAATCTAAAAATCAAAACAATTCAAAAATACAAAAAACATGAGAAAACATAAAAAAATCAAAGGTACAAAGATCAAACATTGCAATCAGGTATTGCATACACATGGATGTTCTTTCTTCCCTTCCTTGTTATTCTTCTACAAGTCTTCCTACCATTTTCATCCCTTCGATGATATTTTGGTTAGCCTATTCACACACATTTTGTGACATTTATCTCTATGGTATCTGTTTGACCTTGGTCTTTTATCACCTTGGTAAATTAAAGAACGACTGACCTCTTAGAGATCCTATCACAATCAACATCTAATAAACTTGTTGCGAAGAAATTTTGGACATATTTGTTGACACTAGCCAATGTCATCATCACAATCACTTCCACCTCCTTCCATCAAGCCACTAGTGGTTCTTAACCCCTTGTCAAACAAGAGAGCTGAAACAAGTTTTTAGAAAGTAAAAGAATCAAAAATCAATCAATCAAAAAGCTAAAAGCTAAAAGCAAAAGAAAATTGATATATAACTCTCTCTTGGGGTATTTCCAATAATCTCTATCAAGGCTATGGATGCCTGACTGGCAGTAGAGAAATGTTGTGATTAGAATCAAATGCATCTCCATCGGGGCTATGGATGCCTGGCTGGCAACGGAGCAATGTATGGCTATCCTTCCACCCTCCATTCACAAATCACCTATCACCTATCAAAATAAATCATTCCTACACATTGGCTAGGGTGTCTTCACTTGTTGTCTATTAAATCTTCCCTTCAAGAGGTAATAAATTCCACGTGCACACACTGGATCTCTATGAGTAAACAGGATTAGTATGTTACCAAGTGTCTTTTTTTGGACCTTGTTCAAACTCTTACTTTAGTCCTTATCTCGTCTCACAATTTGTGCCTTTGGCTAATCACTTCTTCATCACGAGGCTTCTAAGCTACATTCATATCATTCACATTGTTCTTCTACTTCATTCAGAACATCCATGTGTATAAGATTTCCTTTTTTTCCATGTTTGCGGACACCTTTGTCCCCTTTCACAAAAACAATCTTCTCCTTCCTTTCTATCATGTGTTTTTAGGCCAACTTACACTGGGGGCATCCTTGCTTCTTCCCAGCACTTCATTGGTTTACGTTCATCATCATGTTGAACCTATCCATAATGGCCTTGAGTCCCGCTTCTACCCGTGAAGATTTTTCCTTTGAATACTCCCACCTAATCGTTGGGGCATTTTCACATCTTCACCTTTCTTGCATATGCACGTGGCCTTTTTCCCTTGTACATCCCATCTATCGCTGGGGCATCCATGCTTCCTTGTCTTCCTGTACATAGTTTCAGAAAACTTTCAAAATCACAAAAACATTCAAATATGTTAGAAAAATCAAAACATTCAAATATGTTTCAAGAAACATCTAAAACAATATAAATCATCCTACAAAATGTCACTCTTTGGTTCTCACCTGTTCATGTGTGTGACTCATGGATCATCTTGATCTACCTCCATCAACAAAAGCTAGGTTGCTTACTTCATCTGTACTCTGGGGCACAACGAGTTACCTGGTATTGTTTCGTAGTGCACATTGCTTTATCATCAACCCAAGTGTCCTTTGTTATTCCCCTTGCATGTATCCTTGCTTGGGGCACCATCATTAACCCTTGTCGTTAATTCGAATAGGTTGGAACTGAAGCTTGATAACAAAAACATTACATTATGTTTCTCTGTTAGGTTAGCTTGTTTACTTTCTCGTATTGCATTGCATTATGTATGTTGCATGGAGTTAGGCATCTTTTACTTTCTCGTATTGCATTGCATTTTGTATGTTGCATGGAGTTGGTGTTTTTAGCAATGGACATTTGTTCGTATATGGATTTTCATGTCATACTACACTTTTGTTCATTCTTTTTAATAAGGACCGATGATGAAGATCATTAGCAATATGATGAAAAATAAAGTTGTTTAAAAGGCACTGGATGGATGTTAGCTCATTCCCCCTTCCTCATACTCCTTTTCTTCTATATCCCCTTTCTTTTCTTCTTCATCACACTATTCTTTCTTTTGTTCTCTTTCTGTCATCTTTTTGATCGTCGATCGAGTTCTTCCATCACCCCATCGACAATCGAGGGGGCATCCTTCATTCTACTCATTTTTCTTCTATCCCTTCAAAATTTTCTACTTGTTTATGCTTGTCTACTTTCTTTGAAGTGACGTCACTTACGCCACCCCAAAGAGGGGAAAATGTAGACACCTAAAATATGCTTACACTTAGCATTTCCTCCAATTCAACCAATTAACGACACTTCATTAATTCCCCTTCTTCGCTCCATTCTCGGATGCCCATTTACGACACCTTCTCGGTCATATTCCTCCTATAATCAACTTATTTGGCTAATATCTCTCTTATTAGCTAAACATTCCTCCTTTCGACCATTCAGAATCTCCCTAGTTCTCTCTGAACCACTTCTATTGGCTTCCTAGGCTATCTATCAGTCACAAATGGTTAATCAGACTCCTCCCAACTCTCAATGAGTCTCTAATCACTTGCTAATCAAGTTTAACTAGCCTAAACCTAGTTAACTAGCCTAAACCAAGCTTAACTAAGCCTAAAGCATGTTTATCCTAATCTAATCTAAAAAGTGCTTTTTGAGATTTAGTCCCACATGCACCCAAATTCCAAACTCTCCCAAGTGAAAAACTATAAATAGAAGGGTCACCCCTCCCTTTCAACCTTACACCTTGTTTACATAACAAAAATATCTCTCAAGCACTTTGAAAGGCATTAGAAATCATTTGTGATAGCTTTAAGCTATAGAACATTTGGATCTTGGCCATACTCCATTGTTAAGAGCTCCTCCATCTTGCATCCATCCACTCCAAATATAGTTAGTAAGGGAAGATCTAAAGCTTGGCCATGTAGCCAACTTGGAGAGATCTCTTCACTATTTTTGGGAGCAAACAACACACAAATTTGATTGCTTAGAATCTAACTAGGTTCACTTTCATTAAGCTTTCATGGAGTAGAGAGATATTTAGATATGCTAGGGTTTGAATGTTTGTTTCAAATTTATATATGCATGTAAATAGATAGTTTCTTGTTTAGCTCTGGTTTCCCCTATAAAGTGACTAAATTATATATTATGTTATGTTGTTTATAAAATACCAATAACCTATTCCATTATGCTATTAGAATTAAATTTTTTACTATTGTTCTATTTATATGTTTGATTATTTGATATATTGTTAAATCTGCTAAAATAATTTCATTACATATGCATGAAGGGGGTTTGAAGGGGATACGAGGGCGATCTAAACAACGTTGATGTGAATGCAATAGTATTGAGGGTACCAAGTGATCATAAAGTACTAGTAGGAAGGTAGGTTAGGGAAAGATAAGGTGATGCCATAGCAAATTTCTCACTAGGTACACTACCAACTAGATGAAACCCTCCCCCGATACACTTAAGGGGCTGAAGGAGGTTAATGCACAATAACCTCCAAAGAGAAATCATTACTAAGAGCAAAAAAAGGTGTATACATATTCCCCAATAAAATATCATCATGTGTCATAACAATGTAATGTGATGTGGTCTTTGGAGAATGAACATAATAATCTAAAAAAAGGAAATGGATTTAAATGAATTTTTCCACACACTTACATAAAATAATAATCATTGGATTCATCTTAGCAATATGATTACAATAGTAATAATTAGTGATAACCCTATTTTTTAGGATTTTCCCACCATTTTCCTATATTAGTAATTGAAATTTTGTCAAGAAGACGATTACATCCATATAATCCATTGGTAACCCTATTATTGAACACTTAACCTTGAACCCTAAATCATGAACCCCAAACATTGAAGCATAAACCCTAAACGTTGAACTCTAAAACCTAATCCTTAAACCATGACATGATGATCAATTAGAGGTGTACAAAAAGGTAAGTCACTCGGGGAAGTACATAAAACAAGGAAGAGATAGATTCCGAATGATTCTAAGTTTATGAGGTAGTATCCCAACTTAAGGAAAATTTCTAAAAATGGTGTAAAAAGGTGATTTGGAGGCAATCAATGTGAATGGAAACTTGAACTAAATGAAAGGGGATATTATAAATGAAACCTTGTCTAATCTAAAATGATAATCACTAATTCCCATTTCGGTCACACGGGATCTTAGAGAAACCCATATTCAGATTTGGCATAACCTCAAATATCCTCTTGCTTCAGTGTGGGGGTTACATGCTACCAACATTGGATATGCACAATTTTAACGGGAAGGATCTAGTTATTGATGCAAGTGTTTGTCAAACAATATTGAAAATTGAGATAGGGAATTAAACCTACTTGTATAAGAACCCCTTTTGGAAATAAGATTCAAGGTAAAGAATACTCTAGAAATATAAATTAAGCTAGGAGACTATGTTACGAAGTGTTAACTTGTGGAATGATTAGTTTGTTTGGAAAAACCACCTATTAAACCTTAGATTTGGATTTGAATCATCATTATTTGAATTTGGCTCATCCTATTTAGGTATCATCAAGAAAACTCAAAAAAGAGGGAAGGGTTGGGTAGAAAAAAACTAGAATCTCTCCCTCAATTTCTAAGCATAACAAACACCCTGATCTCAAATAAACCACACACAAACTAGAGAATACAAGAAATACCATTATATCATTTTTGTATAAAATATAGGAAAATAATAAAAGAAATTTAAACACCAAGAATCACAACTCTGCAAAATCCAAAAAAAAATTGTTCATTCACCAAGCTCATGACAAAGTTAACTCAACACAATAATAGTTCAAGCTAACCATATTTAATAAGAGAATAGATCAATTATCCATCATAAAATATATTTAAACCACTTAATAGATGAGATTACATGGCACATCAAAGAAACCAAATGTAAGAAACAGAAACCCATGAAAATGAAACTAACAAAACCCAATCTCTTTCCCTATATATTTAAATGAAACTAGAGATAGAAACTCAACAACTAAAAGAGATTTTTTTATCTAGGCCTCAAGACATGAATTCTCAATTGAAAATAATGATGCAAATATTAACAACATGTGAAAACTCTGAAATCCTTTCTTTGTATTGAATTCACACCCCAAAGTCCTTTAACAATAAAATTACATGTATTTATAGGTATGGGACTAAACCACCACCTTTCCATGATTTTATAGCTTTCTAGAAAAGAAATCTACTCTAAAAAGGGAAAAACTACAAAATAACTAAAAATCACAACTAGAAAATATATATTGGGAACGTGCCCCATTAATTATAATGATTCTTTGAAAATATGCATTTGAAAAGAATATGCATCATTAGTCTTTGTATAAGTACAATTGAAAGTTATTCAATTGCATGAACAAAAAGATTCCCCAAAAACATGCTTAGAAAACAACCATTTTATCTTTTGCATAATTGATTTTCACTCATGAAACTACCTCAGTTTGAGTATGTGCTAACTGTAGACACAAAATTACACACTTGGGTACATTTCTAGGTCCATAAAAACATACTAGCATTCATATGATTCATAAGCAAGAAAACTAGTAATTGACAACTATCTATGGACTTTTGTCTTTGTTTTCTGTTGTCTATCTGGTCTTGCATACCCTACAACCAAGTCAGTACTTTACTTGCCTATCTTTTATGACTTCAGACACCATCACCTAGCCATAACACCAGCACCCAGGCGCCCTCATTCTCTCTAGGTGCCCTTGGCCTCTTTCCACCTTACTTGCTCTTTATGAGCCTATTTTATGTTTTGGGCATCTTATTTTCTTATGGGTCAGCCTTCCAGTTGTCAATTACAAAATTCAAACAAGGGAATCATATAAATGCAAAGCTATGTGAGGAAAATAAAGGACCAAGCTCTAAACATCATTACTATCACCTAAGCTTGCACTCAAAAGACACCTAAAACACTTCAAAGCATCCATTTGGCATTTAATCAAGGGACAAGGGACTGCATTTTCTGCATACACAACATAGGAAGGGGAAATTCATTCTGCCATCCACACATTCTATCTACATTGCTACATCTAGCTATATTGTTATCAATTGCACTCGTACAAGGGAATCCTAGGGCATGATTCTTTCACACACTCACAAGAACTACATGGAGTTCGAGATGTAGTGCAATGCTCAATTTTAAGCTCACTTTTTTAGGTGACCGTCGGGGTCATTCCGATTCCTCATATTCTAGTTTTCAATTACAAAATTCAAATAAGGGAATCATATAAATGCAGCTATGTGACCAAAATAAAGGACCAAGCTCTAAACATCATTACTATCACCTAAGCTTGCACTCAAAAGACGTCTAAAAAACTTCAAAGAATCCATTTGGCATTTAATTAAGGGACAAGGGACTATATTTTATGCATACACAACATATGAATAGGAATTTCATTCTTCCATCCACACATTCTATTTACATCACTACATCTAGCTAGCATGTTATCAAGTGCACTCACAACAAGGGAATCCTAGGGCACGATTCTTTCACAAACTCACAAGAGCTACATGGAGTCTAAGATGTAGTGCAACGCTGGGTTGTAAGCTCACTTTGTTGGGTGACCTTCGGGGTCAGTTTGATTCCCCATATTGCATATTTTTTTTAGATTTGATTTGGTATTATGGGTTTTTCAAGTGAATATGTGTCTTGTAGGTTACAAGTACCAAGGTGATCGTATTGCGACACATAGACGATCAACAATGAATACTTGTGTGATACTTTAGAAATCAGGTTTTCACCATTTTCGTAGTCATAGGAGCCCAGTAGAGGTCGTCAACACTCAGTCACCCCTGCCCTGCCATGGGCATCCATGTACAGTCTATTTAGTGATCTACATAATTTATTCGGAGCAATAACGACACAAGTCACTTCCTATTCAACAATTTTCCCAGTTTACATCAGTCCCAGATCGAGTATAAATCAACTAAGTCCATTCCTCCTCTCTTTTGCAGTTAGGGTTTCATATTTTATTAGCTTATTGCTTGTGTCAAATTTATATTTTAGCATTTATTTATCATATGTGACTCTGTAATTAGGGTTTAACACTTATTCTATTTTTTGTTAAATCACTAGTTCACAAAATTTCACGATTATGGGGCTTAAATTAAACTAAAATTATTTTATTTTCAACCCTTGCTCATCCTTTTCCATCTTCTATACTAATAATGACTCCAAATTTTGCCTCTTATATCTTTATAAACATTTATATATGTTCTCTAGTTATTTTTTTAACCCAATTAGTAAAAAAAGTAGTCACTTTAATTTTTAAATAAACTCAACTTTTAATTTGACTCCTCCAATTATGTCTTTTGAATTTGAATTTTCTTTAAAAATCCACATGTTTCCATGTATGCCTCTTTCTTCATCTTTCACATGTTTCTTTTTTACCTCTTTTGGATTAATCAAAACATTTAAGTGTTTAATTTTGAGTGACTCAACCTATGGTGAACCTCCACGTATGTTTTACCTTAGGACTTGTTGTCCTCTTTTGAGATTGTAGTATTGTATTTTAACCAGTGCCTAACTAGGCGCACTGACACTTCATCTAGAAAAAATTTGAATGCTCACTTGAAGCACGTGCAACCACCAGGTCCCTCCTTTATTTACTTATCAAGATTTTATTCATGCATATTCATCACATCCATACATGCAAGAAGATACAACATAGCATAACAATTTGGCAAAAAATATAATAAGGAAGCTCATTCAACATACAAAATGATCAATAACACTTGTATTCCCAATATACCATATTCAAACACTATAACCTTTGACATCCAAACATAATCATCCATCATAAACACAATTTATTACATAATAATCATGTTGATTACATTATAAAGAGGATTGTTAGAGAGGAAGGTCTTTGGGTGCAAATTATAAAGATGAAATAATTGCGGAATATAGGCATAATGGAATCCTTTTTAATCAAAATAACCTCCCTATAGGGTCTCCTTTCTGGAATTCCTTTGTGGCCTCTAAAGAAATCTTGACAAAAGGTACTATATGGGAAATTGGCAAGGGATCTAGAATCATTTTTTGGTACGATAATTGGATTGAGGATTCCCCCTTAGCTAACTTGGATATCTGGAAAGAAGTTTCTCAGCACTACAAGGAATTAGGAAAATTTTGGATTCGAGACTTTTGGATCCAGGAAGATTCTATCAGATGAGAAACCATTAGCCTCCTTCGGATTTTGATGGAAACATCTAACCATTCCAGGATCTCAACAATAAACTAAGGTATTTCCACATCCCCATGTTCCAAATCAAGGAGGATTCCATCAAATGGAAAGAAGAATAATCTGAAATTTTCTTGGTTAAATCAGCCTATATGTTAAATTTCAAGACTAACTTGCACAAGGACTATTGGGGTAAACTCTGGGTGAAGGATCTCACCCCAAAGATTAATATCTTTTTTTGGTTAGCTACCCAAAATAAAATCCTAACTGTGGAAAATCTCAGGAAAAGGGGAATGAAGATTCCTAATAGACGTTCTCTTTGTAAGAAAGAGGAGGAAAATGTCAACCATCTCCTCCTTCATTGCTCCTTCTCCCATGAAGTCTTTGCTTCCATTATGGATCTGTTCAATATCCAATGGATCCTTCCCTTGTCAATTAAAGATTGTTGTTTTCAAAGGGAGAGTCCTTTCTGTTTTCCCATCTTGATATGGGCCTGGAATATTGCCCTCCCTCATTTTTTTTGGGGTTTATGGAAGGCCAGGAATGATGGTATCTTCCGAGATCAGAAATATCTTCTCTTGAAAGTTAGAAGAAAATTTTTGAATGCCATAAAGGAAAACATTAAACTCTTTAAAGGAAAAGTCAAGAAACCCTGCCCAAAAAGTGAGCAGACAGTTCTTGACAAGTTTTCCCTTGGACCAGTGGAATTACACATACCTAAAAATTATTCCAGTTGGATTAGGCCTACGGAAAATGTTGTTAAGTTAAATTTTGATGGAGCTTCAAAAGGGAATCCAGGTCTTGTTGGGGGAGGGGGAATTCTAAGAAATAGTAAAGGAGATTGGTTGTTTACCTACGTGGGTCCGTTAGGTCGACAAACCAACAACATGGTGGAAGCTAGAGCTCTTCTTTGGGGGATTTTGTTGGCTAAAGAAAAAGGCTTCAAGGACATCCAGATTGAAGGTGACTCTCTCCTCTTAATTAATGCCCTCAATAATCAAGGTTCCATTAATTGGGCCATAAGAAATATCCTCAATGATGTGAAGGAAAATTCAAAATTTTTTATAGCGTTTCTTATAATCATACCTTACGTCAAGGGAATAAATGTGTGGATAAGATGGCCAATTATGGAATCACTTGTAATGATTATAAGATCTGGTGTAAAGTTGATAAATTACCCATGGAAATTAATGAGACCATTAGTAGAGATAGAGGGCACTAAGTTTTATAATGTTAGCACGAGTGAGCCCTGTGACGACGATAACTTACTTAATCCCTTGTTCTCCATGATTTCTATTAGTGCGAAAGAGGCTCTTTTTTTTAAAAGTAGTAGCAAACAAAAGAAGTTTAGTCTTGTGAAGATGGGGGGTGATAGAATTAGAGTTGAACTTGCTAGCCAAAACATTGAAGCTTTTAATTAGCCTTTGTGGAACAAGCTTAGGATTGGGGATTTTAGTAATTTCATTGCCAAATTACATGGTCATGACCCCTCCCTATCTAAGGATTTCAAAAAATCTTAGAAAGAGGATAATTTTGAGGTCAGAGGGATGGAAATTGTGGTTTTTGAGTTCACCATCGCCCTGGCAATGAACATGAAAATGGACGGGCTTAAAAAATTTTAAGGACAAAACCTGCAAAGAATATGAAATTGAGTTGCTCTTCGTTGGCAAGGAAAGATGCTCTTTCTTTACGGATGGTATTTCCAGGTTGTGTATTCCAGATATTTGGAGAGATGTGTGCCTTCAAATCATGAAGTACATCACTCTGGAAGGAAAATACCAAAAAATATATACCCACCATATGACCCTTCTAAATTTGTTCTGCCACAAGGTCATGGTGAGCATCTCCTTCTTTCTGTTTATGTCTCTGACTAACTCTTTGATGGATTTCTAGTAGGAGAAAGCAGAGACACCTCTGCATAAAGGGCTCATATTTCTGCTGTTTGAAAATGGGAAACTTGTTCTATCCTCTTCCTTGAAAGATAAGGTGAATGAGGATGACCTCACTCTCATAGAATGCCTTACTAAGATGAAGGTTGGGAAATGCAAAAATGTGGGGGAGGATTCTAGTAAAGAAATGGGTGAGGATGGTCGTGGGGAAGTGAGCACCTCGAGAAAAAGAAATCGGGATGGTAATTTAAAGGGTTTCGAGGATTTGAGCAAAAAGGTCCAGTACTTAGAAGGGGTGCTTCAGGCGATGGAACAAACTAATGTTGGTCAAAGGGAAACAATGTTGAATTTCATTAACACTTCTAAGCAAATTGTCTCTGCTCAGGTGAAGTCCAAGCAGAAGTTTCTGGAGCTGGAGGACCAGGTCAAAAAGCTGAGTGACACGCTGGAAGGGATGGAGGAGGGCACTAAAAGAAGGAACTTTAACTTGCGCATTAGTATCTTTGAGGACAAGTTGGAGGAAGATATTAATGACAAAGGTGTTGAGGGTGATGAGATCAAAGATAGTCACGATGGTACCAGTGAGGGATCTCCAAAAATTAACTAGTGTTTCTGGATTGTTGGCAGAATTTTGGTGAACTTTTGTTGTTTTGTAGTTTTGGAGACTTTCTCCTTCTCTCGGGTTTTCTCACTTCGATACAAAGTCTGGTTCTTCATTGTAAGAGTTAAGCATGTTTAACTCCTTTCTTGGACTTTTTTGTTTTCTTCTTATTCATTGGTTTTTGTTCCTCGTCTTGTAATGGCCCCTGGGAGTCAATCCCTATTTTTACCTTATCTAATAAAAAATGTTGATTACATTATAAATTGTTTACAGTCATGTATTGGACCATGCGTGCATAAAAAAAGGCTTACATACTACAAACATTCATCCAAAAATCCCATTAATGGTGTATCAATAACATCATCATCTAAACAAGGGGCACTACACCTATTTATACATGGTGGGGATTTTCCCTTCATCGCTTACATGCACCTTTTCCTAATAATAGGAAATTTATTCTTAACATGTGCAATGTTATTTATAACTTTATCTTAACTGCAGATCAAGTTATAAATAGCTTACTTTAACATGATTTATTTCCTATAGATAGGTTGTCTCCAAGCATCGCCTTTGTCTTTGTTTTCATGTGTCTCTTTCTATGTATAACCCTTGCTTATGCAGCACACCATCTGCTTTCTTTCCTATTTTTAGCCAATGCTCCAAATTTGGTTAAGTTCTAATTATCCTATATGCATGTGTGTGAGCCTTCACATGCTGACTTGTTCCAACATGTTGTGTGCACCTCTGTGCATTGTTCTACTTCTATTTCATGTCCTCGCGCTCATGCTTTTGCACATTACGTTGTAGTGGCTTCTTGTTCATGCACGTTCCTCTGCGCATCCCTTCTATTCTTCACATAATTCCTTGCCACCTACACGCACCCTTCTGCACGTGGTCCCTATGCTTGGCCAACACTTAACCATATCTTCTAATCAACATTACCCCACACTAGGGGTATTGTCTGTCCTCGACAATATGAACAAAGAATGCCTCCTCAAAAAATCATTAAAGGAATGAAAAATAATAATGGGAGAGGTATTCACCCAATGAATTAAAGAATAAGAATCTTCCATCCGCGTGCGTACTCAACACTTAGGACTTCTGAGGTGGAAGAAGTTCTATAAATTCCTTGTTTAATATATTCTCTAACTCCTTCCAGCCTTGTAATTATCTTACAACCTTGTCAGGCGCTGCCTCCACAATATCAGGCACTTGCATGGGAGTCAACTCATCTACTATTACAGCAAGGTTTGAGGCCACTCCCTCCAACGTATCCATCTTGTGTGTGACAAAAGGGTAGATTTACTTAAGCCTCCCTTTAGTAGTGTCCTTTATGGCTTTGATTAGATCTCTCATTTCATGACTTTGGCTATGAATTTCTCATGCTCAATCTTATTATTCTTCATGTTGGCCTATACCTTCTTCAATTTTGCCTTCTCATTGGTAGTGCGCGCTAAGGATAGGTGAAAAGTCTTGGGAGTTATCAAAAACATGCTCTGCCTTGTCTGCAACCTCTTTTACTTATGCTATCAATACTTCATATTTCGTAATACTCTTCTCCACATGTTATTTATTTTTCTTCTTTTGCGTGACCAATTCTTCCACTGATGGTGCTTTCCCATTCTTCCTCTCAACCAACATCATCTACACCAGGTCTTCTAAATTGTGCAAATTTGTTTGGTATTCATCCTGTGCCTAATTTACCAACTCCAGGCATGCGCTTGTGATGATTTTCACTTTATCTTTCACCTTTTTGTACACTGCAAACGTCTGGTCCCTCTCTTCCTTCAGTCTTTGTTCTAGCCTTGAATTTTCTTATCTTTATACTCTTCTTCCTATTGCATCCTTTTAATGGCGACATCTTTGTCAAAATTTCTTCGTCCTACCTTTGACGTCATCTTATTAAGTGCATTACACACTTGTTCATTTGTTAGCTACGTGGAGTCAACAATAGGAAAGGATTCTCCTAGCCTTTTCTTCAGTTGCATCTTAGATAGTGACTCCCTGCTAACTTCAAACTTTGGCTCGTCGATGTGTGGCTCATAACTCACAAGTCCAAGGATCAAAATCTCACTTTGGATCATCGAGCTGGTAAGAAAGGAATGGTTGGCTTGATTTGATTAACTGTGCTGACTTCATGAATGTAAAGATTGTATTCTTATTGATCTATGTGAAAGACATATCTTGAACTTATGTTTAGATTGGGAAGAATGAAATGTAAAGATGGCTAAGAAGCTTGTTGTGATAAATTAAATGAGCCCTATTTAATATGGCACCTTTGACTTCAACAGAGAATTGTTTTTGATGCATTGTAAATAAAAGACTTATTTAGTTGTATAAGTATATGAAATTTTAATGAGATGACATGATATATAAATACAAGAACTTGAAACACTTGTATTGTTGCACCAACAACAGATCTTTTGATAAATTATAATCTGGGTGATATAATAATATTATGACTATAAAGACATATGTTAAGGAGCATTCATATGGTTAATCTATAACAATATAAAGTATATATACAAGAGCATTTTTATAGTGGGATCCCCCATCTGAATATTTAATAATATGGATATCATTATGACTTATAATCTCAATCTCAAAATAAGGGAATGATTAAGAATAAATGAGGAAGTAAAAGTATAATGCTTACGCTGCTGGTCCTATATATGCATATCACTACATGAGGACAATGGTCTAAATTTAAGTTACTCTCCTTATGAGTGAGAGATTAAAGGGATTCACAATGATGATTATGTTTCATCTTTATGAAGAATAAATAAGACAAAGGTTTATAATATATTATAAACAATGAAGAATCAAGAGGCAAAGAAAGCAATGAACTAATATCTGTTCACTTAGATAATCAGGTTGAAAGAAATTAACCCTTTGAAATAAATCTGGATAGACTGAAAGCTGCCTCTTATAGATAAAAATTCTATACCCGAAGAGATAAGTTGAAAAATAATTAAGGATATGGTTGTATTATACCCTGTTAAGAAATCATACATGTCATGATATCCATAGGCGTGATATAAGGCAGGTTGTATGATTTGATCACTACAAACAAGTTGTTATTACCTAATAGCAGCAACATACAATCACATGGTTAGGTACCATCATTAAACAACCAAATCACGATGGTATAGAGCAAAGTATAAAGGTACTTCATGATTGTCTGGTTAAGTAAAAATGTACTTATCAATATTAGGAAAATGAATCAACTTTATGATGAATTAAGGACATATAAGAATGCTTAAGTTGTCAATTATGAACATAATAAGATGGAAGAGAATCTATATAACTGAAATAGGTGATGGACAAGTTCCTAACGACGAATGTGTTGTCATAGAACTGAGTATGACATACATGTCTCTAAAACTTTGGCCAAATTAGTGTAAGTTGTTGATTACATTGTCTTGGAGTCACTAAAGATCTAAGTGTAGGATGTCGAATGGGATTTAATGATGAATACCCATGTAGACACTTAGAATGCAATATTTGACTATCATTGATAGATGAAAGAAACCATTAGTATACTTTGTATACACACTCGTAAAGAGTAAATACACTTGCAAAGAGTCTTTGAGGTGGATCAAGTAGGATTTGTATACTCTCATGCATCTGCACACAATTTATGACAGTTATTGGATGGATTCAATTTCATAGTTATGTTGGTATTTAAATACTGGGTATTTAAATCAGTGAAGCATAAAGTTAATGTTTAAAGGAAAATAAATCCTATTTGAGAAGCATAATAAAGTGGTATCCATCTTGCACGTGACCAAAGGGTAGAGTTTCTTAAGCCTCCCTTTAAGAGTGTCCTTCATGGCTTTGATTAGATCTCTCTTCTTTACAACTTTGGCTATGAATTTCTTGTGATCGACCTTATTATTCTTCTTGTTGGCCTATACCTTCTTCAATTCTGCCTCCTCATTGGCAGTGCATGTGCTAAGGATATGTGAAAAGTCTTGGGAGCTATAAAAAACATGCTCTGCCTTGTGTGCAACCTCTTTTACTTCTGCTGCTAATGCTTCGTATTCGTAATACTCTTCTCTGCCCGTTCTTTATTTTTCTTCTTTTGCGTGACCAATTCTTCCATTGATGGCGCTTGCCCACTCTTCCTCTCCACCAACATCATCTTCAATAGGTCTTCTAAATAGTGCAACTCTATTAGGTATTCATCATGTGCCTAATTTACTAACTTCGGGCATGCGCTTATGATGCTTTTCACTATATCTTCCGCCTTTTTGTATACCGCGAACGTCCAACCCCTCTCTTCCTTCACACTTTGTTATGGCCTTTGAATTTTCTTAACTTTGTGCTCTTCTTCCTGTCACATCCTTTTAATGGCGACATCCTTGTCAAAATTTCTTCGTCCTACCTCTGATGCCATCTTATTAAGCGCATTACATGCTTGTTCATTTGTTAGTTGCGTGGAGTTGACGATAGGAAAGGATTCTCCTGGCCTTTTATTTAGCTGCATCTCGGACAACGACTCTCTGCTAACTTCAAACTTTGGCTTGTCCATGTATGCGTGGTAAAGAGTTATGAGTTTGAAAAATCACTTCAATCATCGATTTTAAGGTGTTGATTCTTAGTAAGTATATTATTTTGGAGTGATGTTTCCTATATTTTTTTCTACCAAAATCTCCAATTTTTAATTTACACACTGAGGAGCAACCGCGAGTCTATAGGAAAAATCATTTAACGCACCATTTAAAATTAATTTCAAAATTATAAACCAAGAATTTAAATTATAATATGTAGACATGAAAAACGGCTTTTCCAATTCGGATGTCTTTCCATAAAACTGAACTCGGAACTTGAACCGAGTTTTCGTAACCTATAAACCCAAACCTCCACGTGTCAGTAAAACAGAGAAGCGTAATTTAAATCTCATATATCTTAAATTTTGTATGTAATATTGTTTATTAAATTGACCTGCTCATTGGCAGTAAATGTCGGTGAGCAACTGTTAGAAGAAACATACGTGTGTGACTCTCATTTTCAATATAAATACGAATTGGGCGCTTTCTTCGACCTTCTCTTTCCTCCACTCTACTCCTCCCAAAAACGTGACGTTTTGCCTACGCTTCAGATCTTTCAGTTTTTTGGTGGCTTTGTCTCATTTCCTGTACGCGGAGGTTCGACAGGAATATTTCTCCATTTGGTTCAGGTATGTACATATTCCAGAATGAGCCTGTCTGGACCTCTTATCCGGTTAAAATTTGCGATCCCCTTGTTTTAATGCTTTACATGGAAAATGCAGGCTTCAGTGCCTTCTGCCTCATATACCAGACGATATTTGCCGACCTTTTAGTTCTGCCTATGATATATTTATTTCCAGTAACTGTCGCCATTGTCTCTACCAGTGATTTTTTGTTTTATCATTAAAGCTTTCCTGTTGTTTCGGTTTCTTAACTGCCGTTGGTGTGGAAAGCGCGTGTTGTCCTGGTTTTGCGGCTTTTTATTCTTTTCCTAGGTTAGGAATTGTCTGCAAGACTGCAACTCCGTTCATGCCGTTAAAGAAGGGCTGCCTCATCATCTTAAATTCATTAAAGCTTTAAATATGTGTGTTTTCCTTTTCCCTATGTTTGACAGAACTTTCCTATTATGAAGGTCTTTCAAAACTAAACACTACAGAGAGCTGTTTAGCGCACTGTGCGTTCAAAAACTTCAGGTGACTCTTTCAAAGCGATGTTCATAAACGTTTAAAGCGATTTGGCCTTTTTTTTTTCGTTTTAAAGGTCTTTTAACGTTTCCCTCGTTTACAGTGTTTAGGCGATTTCATTTTGTTGAGTTATCTGTTTCGATTTCTATATCTGTTCCGATTTGAAGGCTGGAAGGTGCTTATTATGAAGTTCGGGGAGAAATTCACGGAGTATTTACATGGAGAAGGTGAGAGATTTCGGGACAAATACTCACACGTTGAATACAAGCGGTTAAAGAAGGTGCTGAAGAAATGCCGAGTGGGAGACGTGCGCGAAGATGTTGCGGAAACAGGAGAAGGCCTGTATGTAGAAAACGAGACCGTCATCTGCGAAGAAATGCCCAGTTGCGGTTTCTCAAAGGCGCTCTGTCTTTCAGAAACCTGCCCAGGTACTAATTCCTATTAAAAAGCTTCAATTTCTTCTATATCATCCGATTCCTCGCAATTTATAGTAATCAGTATATGTTCTCTGTCGCGACTCGCGATTAATTCCTCGAATCGCCTGCGCAATGCGACCTTAATTATTGTTAATTGCAATTTGGCAGTATGTGACAAAATTTTCTTCTACGAACTCACAAAAGAAATATCGGCTATAGTTGGGTGCTTCAGTTCCCGTGCCAGACGTTTGCTTCATCTGCACCTTGCTTCAGGTTTTCAGAGATATTTATGGCGTATCAAACACTGCTTCGCTGACGATCACCTTGCGATGATTCAAGAAGGCCAGAATCTGGTCAGCTATGTGGCCATGAATGCCATAGCTGTCCGGAAAATTCTGAAGAAGTACGACAAAGTAAGTATTTTTGGCAAGCCGAGTCTTTCGTGCTGAAAATGTTAATATTCTTTTATGTTCCGTTTCCCAGGAAACTTCGTTCATGGTAAATACCAACGGGAGTGCATACAGTGGGTATATTGCTGTAAAAACAGGGTTATTGGTATAGAAGGGAATCAAATGATGTTATAAAAGGGGAATCAAATGAATATGAGGGCATTGGTATAAAAGGGAATCCAATGAATATGAGGAGTCAGTGTTGTATACGCACTGGTCTTTTGTATTAATTAGGGTTGGATTTTCAATAAACTGTTGATTGCAGGTGCATAGCTCGGTTAATGGCCGGAACTTCAAGTCCAAGTTGCAGGCTAAGCATATAGAACTATTGAAGTCTCCGTGGTTAATTGAGTTGAGTGCTTTTCAGATCAACACAAGGGACTCTGGACATGGTTATATTGGTGAAATATTTCCCGAGTGCTCCTGTGATTTCACTGAAACCGACCCTGTCATCACATTCACATTGCCTGATTCCGTGAAATGTGAGTTTAGTCTCACATGCCCCATTTGTCTGGTAAGCCTCATTTTTCTGTGTCTTCAGGTTTTAGCCCATTGGTTTTGGTGATCTCAAGTGAAATTTGCATATGGTAGAGGAAGCTGAGCTATTATGGTTTCGGGGACGTAAGGTTTTATGCGTTGAGGTGGATCTCAGAATGTATTTTACTCAATGATTTTTCAGGAGACAGTTTTTGATCCGGTTTCATTGGGATGTGGGCATATATTTTGCAATAGCTGCGCTTGCACAGGGGCCTCTGTACCCACCATCGAAGGGGTCAAAAGTGCAAATAGACGGGCAAAATGCCCAATTTGCAGACAGGTATTTCCCATTATTTAAGAATCGGAATGCACTCGTGCAACAAGATTCCTAGTACCTAAGGTTTTATCATCGTCTAAAAAGCAATCCCGAGACTTTTAAATCATTATAAAGAATGATTAGCGTAAGGACAAATGAAACAGGTACCGGCTGCTGATTATCGATTGCTTAATGTTATACAGATGGGAGTTTATAATGACGCTGTTCATTTGACTGAATTGAGTTTACTGGTGAAAAGAAGGTAAGCTTAAAACAGGGCTACAATGTTCAGATGTTTCCTATGCTATAATTTTTTAACCTGTTCTAATCCAGTTGTTTCTTTCTGATTTATGAAGCTTTTTGTATTTAACTCTAGATCATGAATATGCTGCGTATGGTTCTTGAAGCTTTGTATTTAATTCTAGATCATGAAATATACTGGGTATGGTTTTTGAAGCCTTGTATTTGATTCTAGGCCATGAATACAATGCATATAATTGTGCAGGTGCAGCGGCTATTGGAAGGAAAGATTGCATGCAGAGCGGGCACAAAGAGTAAAGCAAGCAAAGGAGCACTGGGATCTTCAATCCCGTTTTATATTAGGATTTTAGCAGAGTGATTCACATTGGTTGTTCCTGTTCGCTAAAACTTACAGAGCAAAGCATCTTACTTGTAGATAAATTGTCAATAGCAGAAGGTCATTGTTCGTGTGATGTTTTATCTTTATTTACAAAATTTGATACTTTAAAGAACATTTGGTGAGATGACTGTCACGGGGAATCTGTTATTATAATGTCACAAGTTATAACTTTTTGACTTTCTTTGTGCAAAAAGAACCCACAGGTAAAAATAAGACTCGTGTGGGCATTTTTCTTGGGTATCTTCACCAAGCAATACTGACTGCATATATGGTTTTGAAGGAGGATTTCCTAAAAGCTTTTAGGGTTTTATTGATGGATCTAACTGGCGTGAAGACATTTTTTAAAGATTAATATTTTCAACAGCTAGGTAGGTATTATGTGTTACGCCTAGGTTTTGAATGTATGAATGATTGATGCCATTTACTAGTTCCCGTATATTTTTTTGGTATTTTCAGAGGCACTGTGTTAGTTTTAAACTTTCAGTATTGGGGTCCCAGGAACTTTGTCTCACCATAGCTTTGTCTGTTGGGTGGGATCGGACGATCTGTGTCACAGGAACTGTGGTTGCTATTCCCAGAAATCACGCAAGGGCAGGCTGCAGCTATTGACAAGGGAACATGTGTCCGTGTCTAATGATAGCTTTTGCCTTTACTGCCAAAACACTTATAACCAACCTCTTTATGATCTAGCGTTCAAAATCGACGGCTTTTACTGTTCACATTTTTTTATTTTTATAACCGTAAAATAAGTGAATAAGTTTGTTATTCGGCAATGCCATTCCACCACATAGGTACTTCCACTACATGTTGCGCGCACTAATTTTAAAGTCAACCAACCTACTTTACTTTAAAAAAGGCTAAGGTTAAGTTCGACCCTTAATAGAGTGTCTTTCAATTGAAAACAGAAAATCTTAATTACCTTTTTACACATATCTGATTATTTTATATAAAATAAAAATATG
This sequence comes from Taxus chinensis, assembly GCA_019776745.2. Lineage (NCBI taxonomy): Eukaryota > Viridiplantae > Streptophyta > Pinopsida > Cupressales > Taxaceae > Taxus > Taxus chinensis. The sequence continues at coordinate 259,529,365 of CM034157.1, read as the reverse complement.
AAAAACTGTCAAAATTATTAGATATTGAATAATTTTTATTTTTTTTTGAAAAGTAGGTAAATAAAATACTCCAGATTCAACAAAGTAATTATATATTCAACTTGCATTACTCAAAGGAAGAGGTCTAGGAGATTTATTATTTTTTACTCATTCCAAGCTATATTATAATATACATTGTTATATTATTCATTTACTAATTTATTTAATAAAATAAATCTAATATTTATAAAAAGTAATATGGCATAGTATTTTTATGAAAAGTTATTTTTGACTCGGCCCTTCTAATGAAAAATTAACATAAATGACAACTTTTCAATATTGACGGGTAATTTTAATTTTGTTTTTTGAAGTGTAAATTTTTAAACACCTTTCTATGACAAGTTGACAGCTTCAAATTTGATCACCGTGTCCCATATTGAGAAGAGCTTTGTCGGAAACTCTGTGTTTTTTGGCAGACATTTTGTTGTTAAATTTTTCCTGTCCTTTCCCGATGACTTCATTTCACAGGGCTGACTTAAAATTTCCGCGATAAATTTGTGGACAAGTGCGTCCTCTTCCTCGAGGGTCACCTTCTCATTTTTGTTTTGGAATTTATTTGGGCAAGTTTCGGTGAATTTGGAAAATGTTGTCCATATTTTGTTCACACAAATAATTTTGATCTAAATTATACATAGTTTGGGGAAACATTATCGAAATAATAATTTTTCAACTAAATACCTAGCTTGCCTAATTTACATACTTCGGTGAAAATCTGTCTAAACAACAAAAAACGAACGAGTTTGAACTAGTAGAGCATAGTAGTTGTAAGGTTTTGGCTTACGGGGCGAAACTTTGCCTGCAAATATTTGAGACTTGGAAATGTTGTAAAAGTTGAATTTTGTTTAGATATTTGCTTTATATTTTTTGCTACTACTTGAGCCCTTTCTATCACATAAGAACTGTTGGCAAAAATTAGTGCCAAAACAACTAAGGAAAAACATACCCAGAATACAAAAATATATATTATATTATATTTAAAAATGGTTCATACACATCTCAGAGCTACCGCTCTCTAGATTTTTGTTGTTTTTCTAATTTTTTACATGTCTCTTCGAGTTGCTGCTATGTATCTCCTTGTATATTCTTTTTGTTCTCCCCCTTTCTTTTCTTCCTTATGTTATGTGTTGCTGCAAGCATATATCTCTCTTTATCGACCGATGCCATACACACACACACACATTGCCTTGGTTGTCGTGTGCCATATATAAATCAACTCAATTTGGGGCTTGAGATCTGTCAGAATCCATCGCCATAAAGCGTGATGGAATGCTACCATGTGTTGGTCCTTTACTGGTTGTGGTGTTGGACCTTATGAAACTTCCATCATCCATTGTGAAGCTTAAACCAATAAGTAAGCTGCACGCATATTTCGCAATTCACCTTTTTATATCAATCTTGTCAGAGTGCGAAGCACAGACCAATAAGAGCATTCCACTCTCTTCGGCGAAGTCAAACCTTTTTGACCCTAACTGACAACCACAAAACATAGGCCAATAGGAAAACTCCATGCACCTTGTAATGTCGTTGTGTCAGACTTTACTTTTCTAGCACCATGTCAGAGTGCGAAAGGTGAGCCTATGTGAAGGCTCCATGTATGGCATGTGTTGGTCTCTGGTTGGTTGTGCTTTCGCATCGCAACTTCTATCTGGTCGGACGTAAAACTGTTGGCTCTATAGAAATGTAGCCACGTGTCCTGCCTTGGACGATCGATATATGGCCATCGACTTTGCCTCGACTCAAATCTGACCCGGAATCTCTATTCACTTTAACTAATTCTGGAGACTTAAGGTCCGCGGACCCCAAAATCATTTAGGATAGTTTGAATATCACCACACGTCCCTTCCAATGATTATGGCTATGACAGGATTTTTAAATTTAACGGTCAAAATAAAAAAATTAATACAGTCAACAAGGTAGATGGGATGAGAAGGAAAACAAATTTGAATATTTGCATGGGGCTCAAGATTACATAAACCATTAATTTTGACAAGAACAATATTATGACTATTTTGTGTCCAAAAAATTAATTTTCAAGCCATTTTAACATAATTCACCTAGGATAAGAGTTAACTGATAAAAATTTGAAGAACAACGAATATTTGAAAAATAGAGGTTTTTTTAAGTGCAGATTTGCTTCCCAAATGTATTTGCATCAATTTAAGCATTGTCTTTGTAGAGTTACATCGAATATTTAGAAATCCAAGGTTTCTCTAAGGTAGATTCACTTGAGAAGGCTATTTGCATCTTTGTGCAGGAATTTATATTGATGGATTAATTTATTTGGGTTTTATAATTGTGAGGGTTACATGCTGCGATAATTTTTACCACCTAAATTAAAAAAAATAGACTACAATTTTTCAAACATGTAAATTTTAATAAATATTTATTTTAAATATTTGTACCATCCTTAGTATTTAATACACTCACACATCTTTAATACAAACTAAAAACATTTTTATCAGATCATAAAGTTGTGAGGTAATTTTATTCGCTGAGGAAGTACTTATTCTTTATCTTCCCATACCTTGTATATATTGTCATATTCAAGAAATTCTTAATGTATTTATGAAAATCACTCTGAACACATTTTGATGCATGTATGTTTTCTGAATAGCACTGAGATTTGACGTTATTTTAGCGTTTTTAGGTGTTGCAAACTTATGAGTGATATGTACTTATTTAAACACCATGTCAAATTTATTAATATTCGGAAGGGTTTCGTATATACATATTTAATTCTTTAGATTTTCCCATATCATGTACATGGCATAATACACTAATTTCTCAGGTAACATTCTCCTTTGTATCTGCATGATTGATACTCCTCTTTAGGCCTTCTTCTCTAGGGTTTCTTATTGGCAAATAACTACCTTTCGGCACATATCTTTAAATTAAGGAGAACTCTATTTTAAAATCCCTTTGAGCTTTTTCAAAGGCATTTTGACAAATTAAATGAAAATAATGTTTTGTTGTCCTAATTTTTAGCACAATTGTTTCTTTGAATTTTACAAATTAAACTATTTTTAGTAAGTAAGTGCATAATTAGAACAAATAACATAAACTCTTTATGCAAATCCCTTTGAGGTTTTATAGTTCACAATATTGACAATTTTAAAATATATCTCTTAGTTTCGTAAAATTCATACTATGATCATATAGTCTTAGAAATGGTTTTAGTACCAATCCTCAGATTTGATGAACAGACATTGTTTACTACAAATCCATTTATGGACCCACCTTATATTACTAAATTTTGGATTAATACTTACCCATATCTAGGAATCAAGATTTTTGGATTTATCTTTTATATTATATTCGTATATTGAGTGCTATATTTTCCTTGTTGCCCTTATGGCACTATCATGAGTGAACTCTTATTTGATCAATGAGATATATAGTTCAAAATATTCCCTACTCACTAGGTCCATCCACATTTGAAGGATCCTATCATTAATATATGGTTGTGATTTCTAATGACCATTTTCTCATAAGGCTAAACCCTACAATTAGGAATCAAGCATCTACACAATGATTTTCATATACAAATTCAAGCTATGAGTTACTGGGTATCAAATCACTTAAGGATGGGATTGCACCTTTAAGGAATCCCTTACATATCGATGTCAATCATGTCTCTACCAAAAAACATTGTGATCTACAAGATGATGTATATATGAGACCAGAGATGTTGCAAGAAAATTGATACAAGATAGGGATGTTGATTAGGAAAATACATTTTATGGGAATTCCTAGATTCATTGTGAAATTCCTACATAAAGGCAATGAATGTTTTTTGTGAGCAGGTGTGAAGACCAATTCATAGACATTTGTTAATGTTCTCCCAATGGGTGTTAAAATGGACCTCTTATGTTTGATACATGTCATGATAGAACACATGATATTCATATATTATCTGCTGGAATTAGGACTAATTAATCATTGGCTTTCCAAGATAGCCTAAAGGTAAATGTATTTTGCATTTAGCATCGGCATACAATGTGCATCATGACAATGATGTTAACAAAAGGCTTTACAAGGAAAGACATCCAAAAACTGTGAGCATGGAGAAGGAACTTTATTCAGATGTTGTAGTACACAATATTTTGGACTAAGTATCCCTCTGGATGTTGCGCATCCTCCCAAGCCCGACGCATATGCACAGCCACCTCCCGAACCCGACTGGAACAGATCCGGCAGAAACCAGAAGCGAAAAATCTGAAAAGAACATGTCGGGGGGGCAAAAAATCGGCCAAAGGAATATGTCGGGAGGCCTTCAAGACCCGACAGCAAAAGATATGTCGGGTGATCTTCGAAAACCCGACATCAAAGAATGTTTTCGGGTTTCCAAATCCCGACGCACCAGGAAATCGGGTTCGGGTTTCGGGGGCGGGGTGGTTTCGGGGGCGGAACATGGCGCATCAAATACATGTCGGGGGGTCTTCAAAACCCGACAGCAAGGGAATTCGGGTTTCTGGATCGGGTAAACACGTCGGAAGAGCACGAAAAGGAAGCATGTCGAGCCAGTTTCCAAGCCCGATGCAAATGCACGAGGGAGTTCCGAACCCGACAGGCGTTGGGGATCTCACCTACCACCATGGTTGTTGAAGAATTGAATGCAGTTTTGGAGGTGGTTGGGGCAGTTCGAATTCCTTCTCTTCTCCCTCTTTTCTCCATATATAATGTAAGGAGAGGCTGTTTTAAAGGGTTGGACATTTCTGCTTTGCACCCTCCCTTCTCTCCTGTTCACAAGAAGATTTGTGGAGTTCCAAAACCTCCCATATGGACTGTAACGCTGTTTTTTGCCTCTTGGCCATTGCAATATGTTGAATCGATCCTTTGAGCAATATATATATGTCTGTGGTTAAATCTAAATCCTCTCATGTATTTATTACTTGTCATTTTTGATCTCTCTTTGCATTTTGGCTATCTGTGCATAGTGTGGCATTGCATCTATATGGTCTGTGTTTATTTTTGCAAAGCTTATGTTCTTCATTCCTCGGTGCATCACCTCCTTAGCTTAGGTTTATTTTTATGCATTTCTCTCTCCCTGTCTCCTTGGTAGTTAGATTAGGTTTTTTGGGGCAAACCTCTGCGTTTTATTGGTGCATCTCAACAGAGGAATAGGAGCCGGCCTTCATCCGGAGAGCTTTTCCGATTTCGCAAGGTCCCACACTTGGGAAAAGCTCCATGTTGTGCAATCGCACTGGAAGTCTCAAAGGATCGCGTTGTGGAGTTCCAGGGGTGATGCGATTCGACACCAACAGTTTTGGCACGCCCGGTGGGACCAAGAGGTCATTCCATCAAAAAATTGAAGGAGTTTTCATGAAATTTGCACTAAAAATTGCAGTTTTTTACAAATTTCGGATTTTGCACCTCCTAGCCTGAACTCCGAAATCAATTTTCAAGGGTTTAACTTGCTCAAAACGAGTCAAAATTTCACCAGTTGGTAGATCCGACTGTAATCTTCAAAAGGGTATTTTTAGTTTTTTGATATTTTGATTTTCAAAATTTCGGGTTTTTAGTGATTTCGGGATTTCGGGATCCGAGAGCATCAAAGCAGAAGCAGTAGTGTTTCGGGTTTTGGGGGATGCATTGCATGGTCCTAATCCCGACAGCAAAGAAAATCGGGATTTGAGGGATGTCGGACATGTTCCAAGTTCCGACACATAGCAATTCGGGTTTTGTGAGTTGCATCGCGTGACCTGAGTTCCGACTGTGCTTTTCGGGAATCTGCAGCTGCACAGCAGGGTCTAAATTCCGAATTGAAGTCTGTCTCCTCTGGGTCCTTCAAGGTTTTAAACTCCATTTTTAATATTGTCAAGTTTGGTGTGTAACTTGGCAAAATCCAGCCTTTTAGAGGCTTGTTCTCCAACACATCTGGCGACTCCGAAGGGATTGAATTCAGCGGTGTAGCAGCACAAGTTGCCCAGGCACATGAGAAGGATTCGGACAAGGTCTTATACTCGAGAAGAAGGGTTATTCGTCCATCTACAACTTTCACCAGGTTGGGGAAGGAGAGGAAGAAGATCACAAAGATCGCCATCCCCACCTAACAGAACTTTATCTACACCTCCACCTGGTAGGCCTTTTCTTGCATCAACCAGGGTTCTTAGGCCAATCATAATGGCGCATCTACCACCGAATCCCTTTGTAAATTTCACGGGCAGTAGTCCACTTGCCCTAAATGCTCAGAATCAAATTCCAGTTGCAGCACTAAAGAATATCCCCTACTTCACGGGTGAGAATCATACTACTCCTATTGATCACATCCAGGATATTGCTAATGTATGTGCAATCCACGAAATAAATCAAATGGATGTTGCAGTCAAGCTGTTAGCTTCATCTTTCAAAGGCAAGGCCTTACAATGGTTTAGGAGCCTAACAGCAGGGTCTATTACAAATTGGAACCAACTTTGTTCAGCTCTTTGCAGCCAGTTTGGGGAAAGGGCAGATAATTTGTCTTTATTGGAACAGCTGACAACAATCAAAAGGGCTCCTAACGAGCAAATGGCAGATTTTAACTTCAGGTTCCAACGGACATGGGACAGAATTCCAATAGCTGTTAGGCCAACAGCCGAAGGAGCATTCCTTTATTTTTTAAAGGCTATAAATTCAGACATAGCCATGATGATCCAATCAATGGGAGGGACAACGCTGCCAGGAGCCTATGACACAGCGATCAGAGCAGAGAACTGTTTGATCCAAGCTGGTAAGCTCGCACCAAGGCCGCCAATGCCTCTCTATCCAGATATGGGAAATCCGACAACCAGTCAAGCACCAGAGTTGAATCCCATTCCAACTCCTAGAAATCAAAGCAATAATGAGGCGTCCACATCTTCAAATACTTCAAAGGAATTGCAAGAGGTCATGAAACAGCTGCAGAACCTCAGAAATGAGCTAGTGACTATCAAAAGACAGCAAGCTCAAAGTGCTAGGCCGTATCAGCCTCAAGCGCAGTACCAGGCTAGGCCCTCATACCCACAAAATAGACCACCAGCTCAGGCTGCAAATCAGAACCAAAGCCAAGGACAACCTCAGGCTGCCAGGCCATTTCGACCGTATGATCCAAATGCAACGACATCCTCAAGAGCCTTGGTTCCAACACAAAATAACATGGCACAGGAGTACAACTGGTGTTACCCTTGCAATCTACCTCACGATCAGTCAGCATGTTTCAATGGTGCACTGAATCAGGCCTTGATGGTGCAAACCATTGGTGTGCCTCAAGAACCAAGCCAAGAAGGGAATCAGCAGCAAGAAACACAACAAGAGAGACCTCCAACAGAAACCACATTGGCAAATTGGCAAACGGAAGACTTCTGTGGAGTTAACCAACAACCTTTTCAAGGCGTGGCTACCAAAACACGGTCATTGAAGAGAATCATGGAAGAGGGACAACCGTGTAATCCAGTTGTTTCTCAGACCACTCCTACACAACAAGGGGTCGGTAGACCAAACGCAGCTCCAAATGTGCAAAATCAGCCCAAGGTACCTGTTGTAGCAACACATGCACCTGTTCAAGCTTCAGAAAAGGTTGCACCAAGTAAGGGGCAGCAAAAGGACAGTTCATCCCCCTTCAACATCATCGATCAAATGAAGAAGACACATGTGAACATTTCCATGTGGGAATCACTGGCGATCCCAGGGCAACGAGATTTATTGCAAGCTGCCATGGCTAATTGGTCTGCCACAAATGTATCAAATCAGGGACATGAGAAAGTTCTCACTAATGCAGTGCAACAGGATGGGTGCCAGACAAGCAAAAATTTGAAGCCTCCACCGTTCTATGTGTCATTGGTTGTTGGAAACCACTTGGTACACAACTGCATGATAGATTCAGGGGCAAGTAGTTCAGTGATGCCGAAGCAAATAGCGGATCAACTGGGTTTGAAGTATGAGCCGGTGCTGAAGGGAGTAGTGCAGCTAGATGGAACAGCAGTAGGAACTGTTGGAGTCATCAAGGGGTTAAGCCTAACACTACATTCCTGTCCTAATGTTACAGTTCTGCAAGATGTGTCTGTGATTGACCTCCCGCCACTCTTTGCGTTGTGTCTATCAAGAGACTTCACTGCAAAAATCGGTGGATATTTATCTGCAGATTGGTCACACATGATTTTTAGGACAAGGTATGGAGCCAAAGCAACAATCAGGTCAGAACCAATTGCCAATTTCCATATTGAGCCTCATGTACCAAATCCTATCAATGCAAATTGCTCAGTTTTTGATCAGGAGGAGTGTCCAAATGATCTAGAAACAGGTACTAAGGTCGAGGGAATTCCTGATTTAACTTTGGATGAATGGGCGAACAAGAGTCATGAATTTGACCCATACAAGGAAATTGAAGAATCTGAATTGGGCGTGTATTGTATACACGAAGAAAATTCACCCATTCCCAACATCATTCAGCCTGAACAAAAGGATGAAAACAAAGTTTGGCAACTATTTTTCGACGGTTCAAGAAGCAGACAAGGTGCTGGAGGTGGTGCAATGTTGATTTCGCCACAGGACATCAAATATTATTCAGCTTTTCGTTTCCAGTTTTCTTGTTCAAACAACACGGCTGAATACGAGGCATTAATTCATGGACTTCATTGGGCCAGGAAAAGGGGCATAAAGAACTTGCAGGTGTTTGGAGATAGCGAGCTAATCGTCAACCAAGTTAGAGGACAACATGCTACAAAGAATGACCTGTTGAGGAGCTACAAGAATAGGGTATGGGACCTCATCGAGGATTTCGAAGCTTTCAACATTATGTCCATACCCAGGAAGAAAAATGAAGCCGCAGATAGGCTCGCAGCAGTTGGCGCAACGTTTGATGTGGTTGAAAACATCAGAAGGGGAAAAACACAGCCACATATCCATGTGATTGTGAGGCCAGCAGTTCCAGATAATAACACAAGCTGGCAGGTGTTTGAGAACGATCAACAGATCGTCAATTTCTTGCAAGAAGAGGCTGAATTCTCAGCTAGGAATCAGGACAGACTAGAGCAGCAGTATGGGGATCAAGTAGTGCAGCTGCGGACAAACAAGCTTCCTAAGGGTTTAGTAACATTGGAGTCTATCTTCAACCCTAACGACCAGTTTCGTAAGGAAAAGGCTAACATACAGGTCAAGAGAGAAGATTCAGAGCCAATTCTGGTTGGGGAAGGCAAAACACTTCAAATTGGTAAAGTGGCCACTGAGCAGGAGAAATCAGATTTCATACAGCTTTGCCAAGAATTTCCAGATGTCTTCGCTTGGAGCTATGAAGACTTGAGAGGATTCGATCCGAAGCTGGCACAACATACCATAGAATTGGATCCAGATGCTAAGCCCATCAGGCAGAAGCAAAGACCTGTCAACCCTCACATTGAGCCTCTAATGAAGAAAGAGTTAAACAAGCTAATAGAGGCGAGCATTATATTCCCGATCAAGCACTCAAGCTGGGTTGCAAACTTGGTTCCGGTCAGGAAGAAGAGCGGAGAAATCAGGTTGTGTGTAGACTTCCGAGACCTCAATAGGGCCTCTCTCAAAGACCATTACCCACTTCCTTCAATGGAACAAATATTGCAAGTAGTATCCGGTTCAGAGAGATTCTCTCTCCTAGATGGCTACTCAGGGTATAATCAGGTGATGGTGAAAGAAGATGACCAATTCAAGACGGCTTTCACCACCAAATGGGGAACCTATGCCTACAAGAAAATGCCATTTGGGCTATCAAATGCTGGAGCCACTTTCCAAAGGGCAATGGATATGGCGTTTAGGGGGTTGATCAATAAAATAGTTCTGATATATCTTGACGACATCACTGTATTCTCAAAAAATGCAGTGGATCACCTCTGCCATTTGAGGCAAGTATTCCAGAGATGTAGAAGATTTGGGGTATCTTTGAATCCCAAAAAATGCATATTTTTGGCTCACGAGGGAAAACTTCTAGGCCATATTGTTTCAAAGGAAGGGTTGACGATTGACCCAGAAAGAGTTGAAGCAATTCGAGCATTGCCATTGCCAAGTCACAAGAAGGCTCTTCAAAGCTTCTTAGGAAGGATCAATTTTGTCCGCAGGTTTGTTCCAAACTTTGCAGCTCTCGTGAAACCAATAACGCTGATGTTAAAGAAGAGCATGGCATTTAAGTGGACATCTGAAGGCAAGGCAAGTTTTGAAGCAATAAAAGAGGCTATATCTCAAGCTCTGACTCTCGTCAATCCAGACTTCTCCAAGGACTTCGTGTTATATGCCTTCGGTGGCGGAGACACAATTTCTGCAATCTTGGTACAGCAAAACAAAGAGGGATTAGAGCAACCAGTTGCTTTCTTCAGTCAAGGCTTGGAGGAATTCGAAACTAGGTACTCTTTCATTGAAAAGCATGTACTTGCAGTGATCAGGAGCTTAAAGAAATTCAAGCACCTCGTCTCGAACAACAAGATCCAACTGTTGGTCTCTCATGCGGGAGTTAAGGACTTCCTTCTAAACAAGGATCTGAATGAGAAGCGTGCAGGATGGATAACCCGTGTCATGGAATATGACATCGAGATCAAGGTCACTAAGCTAGTACGTGGAAAGGGACTATGTGAGCAGCTAGCCTTGAGTCAACAAGTTGAAGCAGGTGATGAAAAAGAGACTGTCTTGGTACTACAGGATAGTCAGGAACAGGAAAATGATGATGTGCCCACTCCTTGTTGGACTCAGAGTATGATACACTTCCTACAGACAGGACTATGCCCTCCAGGAATGAGCAAAGCAAAAAGGAGATACTTCAGATTACAAGCTATTCCATATGTGCTTGTTGATGGTGTTCTGTTCAAGAAAGACATCAATGGAGTTTTATTGAGGTGCATTGGGACAGGTCAAATTGAGAGGGTGTTACGAGATTTTCACGATGGAGATTCTGGAGGACATTTTGCCCCACGAGTAACAGCTCTCAAGATAATGAAGGCAGGGTATTATTGGCCCACAGTGTTCAGTGACTGTTATACATGGATAAGAAAGTGTAAGAGATGTGCACTCTTCACAGGCAAAGAAAGACTAGCAGCACTTCCATTGCACCCGATTTTGGTTGACCAACCATTTATGCAATGGGGATTGGACTTCATTGGGGTCATAAATCCAAACTCAAGCCAAGGCCACAAGTGGATTCTCACGGCAACAGACTATTTCACCAAGTGGACCGAAGCAGTAGCGCTCAAAGAGGCAAATGAGTCTAACATACTAGACTTTTATGAAGGGATAGTAACCAGGTTCGGTGTGCCAGCCACTATCATATCAGACAACGCATTGGCATTCGTAGGTTCCAAGATCACAGAATGGGCTGTCAAAAATGGAATCTACTTGAGCACCTCTTCCAATTATTACCCACAGGGTAATGGGCAGGCAGAGTCCACGAACAAAAACTTGCTAAGAATCATCAGGAGGACTCTAGATGAAAATCAAAGAACATGGCATACCAAGCTAAAATCAGCATTATGGGCTGACAGAATAACACCAAAGAGGTCTACAGGGAATTCTCCCTACAAGCTGGTCTATGGGAAGGAGGCAGTATTGCCCATATCATTAGAACTGCCTGCATTGGAGTTCATGAGGCAGTTGGAGTTAGCTGAGTTCGAACCAATGGAGGCCAGGTATGCGGAGTTGATGGAATTGGAAGAAATAAGAGAACATGCAGTTCAAACAATTGAGAAAGATCAGGCCTTGGTGAAAAGATGGTTTGATAAGAAAGCAAGAGCAAGGACCTTCCAGGAAGGGGACCTAGTTCTGAAATGGGATGCAGATCGGGCAAAACCAGGAAGGCATTCCAAGTTTGATGCCATTTGGAGTGGCCCCTACATGGTCACGGGATGTAAGAATAGCAATGCCTTCCAATTGTCTACATTGGATGGAGAAGAACTCCCGATTCCGGTTAACGGAATCTATCTTAAACATTGCTACTGAAAAGAAAAGGTTTACCCTTGTAAATATTAGCCTAGTTTTCAATTCCCCTAAGTGCGTATGCACATTGTCTTGTTGTAGTTAGGTTTCAGTTTCCCTAAGTGCTTTGGCACAGGTTTCGTTGCTCCTGGGTTGGTTTTCTACAGTGCAGCGTGTTCTCGGAGAGGGAGTTCAAATATCAGTTTAGTTCGGGTTATTGCTTATGACTCCATGCCCAATGGATTGCTGAAAGGCCACTGATCTTCTACCTAGCAGGCAGGTAATCCCGTTGAGTCGCCAAATTGTTGTATATTTTCCCCCTCCCCCGACGACAGCAGGGCAAAATCGCGGAACGGAGCGGAAGCGAGGAATCGGGAAGAACAGGGCGAGGAGAGAATATGTTGCGGGGGCCGGGTTTTAGGGCAGAAAACCCGACACACAGGGCAAGTCACGGAAGGGTTTAAGACGGGGCAAACGCGGAAAAGCATGGCGGGGATCGGGCGAAAGCAAAGAAAACATGTCGCGGGCCTCCCAAACCCGACGCAATGCAAGGAAACTGGATGTTCCGGCAGTCGTCAAAAATCCGAAAAAACATGCAAATCGGGTTTTCGGGTTCAAGGACAGCAAAAGAAGCATGTCGGGAGTTTCACCAAAACCCGACAAAGAAAGAACATGTCGGAGGGGTTAAAAAATCCGACGCAAAGCAAATCGGGTTTCGGGTCGGGACGAAAACATGTCGGGAAAACATGTCGGGAAAAATCCGACACAATGCAATTCAAACAACATGGCGCATCAAATACATGTCGGGGGGTCTTCAAAACCCGACGCAAAGGAAATTCGGGTTTCTGGATCGGGTAAACACGTCGGAAACAGCACGGATCAGGAAGCATGTCGAGCCAGTCCTCTAAGCCCGATGCAAATGCACGAGGGAGTTCCGAACCCGACAGGCGTTGGGGATCTCACCTACCACCATGGTTGTTGAAGAATTAAGTGCAGTTTTGGAGGTGGTTGGGGCAGTTCGAATTCCTCTCTTCTCCCTCTCTTTTTCCTCATATATAATGTAAGGAGAGGCTGTTTTAAAGGGTTGGACATTTCTGCTTTGCACCCTCCCTTCTCTCCTGTTCACAAGAAGATTTGTGGAGTTCCAAAACCTCCCATATGGACTGTAATGCTGTTTTTTTTGCCTCTTGGCCATTGCAATGTATTGAATCGATCCTTTGAGCAATATATATGTGTCTGTGGTTGCTTCTAAACCCTCTTACATGTATTATTACTGTCATTTTTGATCTTTCTATTGCATTTTGGCTATCTGTGCATGGTGTGGTATTGCATTTATATGGTCTGTGTTTAATCTTGCAAAACGGGTGTTCTTCATTCCTCGGTGCATCACCTCCTTAGCTTAGGTTTATTTTTATGCATTTCTCTCTCCCTGTCTCCTTGGTAGTTAGATTAGGTTTTTTGGGTAAACCTCTGCGTTTTATTGGTGCATCTGAACAGAGGAATAGGAGCCGGCCTTCATCCGGAGAGCTTTTCCGATTTCGCAAGGTCCCACACTTGGGAAAAGCTCCATGTTGTGCAATCGCACTGGGAGTCTCAAACGATCGCGTTGCGGAGTCCCAGGGGTGCTGTTGATTCCAAGAAACACACCTATTCATTAGAGAATTATACATACACTATGTGAAACATTCTTTTGGATAATATGAAAAGTAAGAGTTTGATGACAACATGAAATAATTGGAGTTGACCTATAATCTTATTATTGCTAAAACATATCACCAAATGTAATCAACAAGTGTATGACCTGATTAATTTCAATACAACGCCAAATATGCACAAAACGAGTTTGTTGAAAAGGCCATATAACCTTATCCGACAACAACTAGAAAAAATCCTTGCAATTTTTCTTTTCCTGTAGAAACATGTGGAGTGGTTCGCTAAACTCCTTACTAGGAAGGTCACTGAACAACAAATATTCCCATAGGAAATCCAAACACAAGTCTATATTATAGTAATCGAAAAGGCATCAATTAAATGTGGTCTCATAAAATTATTTCAAAGTTAAATATGCACAAAATGAACTTGTTGAAAAGGCCTTTAATATTTATAGCAAAATGCAATTTACTAGTGTGAAACCCAACTATGCACTTGTTTCCAACATATTCCTAAAAAAATGTACAAAGACGATCTTTGGAAGATAACATACATTTCACCATAAATTACAACTCCAACAAACTTGCATTGTTATACTCTCTAACCTAATTTGCAAATCATGTGAAATTGCTAATGATAAGATATAGATTCGAATAAAGGTACTTTTTATTTTCTGCAGCCACCAGGGCAATATGAGTGGTAGAAAATCGAAACCCTTCATGTAAGTGACTAGTCAACAACATCAATATAATATGTTAAATTACTTGTAAATTTTCCTTGTGGATTTGTTGAAAGTATTTGCAATGGAAAACACAAGCCCTCATGAAGTTGGTTGAATCTTATAAGTAAAGTTGGGAAAGTGAGGCCATGTCTCCGCAAGTCGCGACCAGGCCTGGAAATTGATAGGATGTGAGCCATTTTTTTTTATGATGTTAACAATATAATACTGGTAAAAAATTCACGTGGCCATAGACAACGATAAACTGAAATTTTATAAAACTGTATAATTTTGTAAAGAGTTGTTGATTAATATTTATATTAAAAATGTAAAAATATATAACTTGTTTATATATAGCGAAGAAATCATAAAAATAAGTAAAAAAACAAGAAATTAACAACCACTTCAAAGAGCTAAGCCGTCAATAATTTTTGATCTAATAGGCACAAGCAATTTGAAATTCCAAGCCTGGTCGCGATGAATAAATTTACAAAGAGAAAAGATAGTTCCATATGATAAAATTGGGATGTGTGAAAATTTCGTAGACAATAAGAAAAGCATAAGTTGGATAATACCTTTAAAGATGAATGGGATATGTTTTCGTGCATCTTGGAATTTCTTTGCAATTCTAAAATGAGTTAAGTATTCATTGACTCACTTTCCTTCATTTTGTTTGAAATATTCACAACCAAGAAGTAAATTAGTAAGGGGATTTTGGAAAACCATTTGTGAGTTGTATGCACTGACACTTGTATGAAAATGATTGACTTAAGCTAAAAATAAGGTGAGATAAATCTAGATGTGTAAGCAAAAAAATGGTGTTATTGTGAAACTTATAAACTAGAAAATAAATTGATCCAAATCCTAAACTAACACAACTATCTACCTACCTCAGATTGAGATGGATAGAAAGATGGAGAAGATCATATACCTACAGTTACCTACGGGTGGAAATCCTCAGTCTTTGATAGCTTGGATGTGATGAAATGGATGAATGTCTTTGCTTCATATTTGTGGATTTAATTTGGCTGCACTTCCCCTTCTTGAAATGATGATTTTTTGCTTGACAGAATGCTTAGTGATTGATAGCTTGCTTGGACATTTTTACAACATAGACTTGCAATTTTTCTATGGCAGTATGCATGTAGGGTGACACCACTATTTATAGTTAGAGGAAGGATAAATGGAGGGTTGAGATTGATCCCTTTATGATATTGATCAATGGTGTAGGATGCATGAGAATGGAGAATTCTCTTGAATTAGAAATTTCTAGAGATTGGAAGAACTCTACATTGAATTAAAAATTCAATGGAGGGAGGTAAATATTTGAATATAGAAGAGGGAAAATAGTAGAGACTTCTAGAAATGGAAGCCTCTATATTTGGAGGATCATTTAACTTAGGATTAGGTGACATTAATTGTGTTTAGTGGGGTGATTAAATGGAGAAGTTAGGTGTAGAGAAGGCATAGAGTAGGTGGTAGGTGGGTGGTAATTTTAAATTCCTAGAAATAGTTAATAGAGATTAGTTAGTGGGCTTTTGATATATTAATGATGTATTACTATGACTAAGGGTAGGATGGGATTTTGGAATGACTAATAGAAATAGTAAATATAATAATAATTAATCTTAATTTAATTATTATATGGTTAGTGATAGGAATGGAATTAATAATGTGAAGAATTGGGATTAATAAATTGATTTATGAAGAATTTCAGCCCATTATAGACACAAATACTCAGGTTTTGGTGCAACAAAGTCAAGACATTTTGGACAAGATATTCCAAGGTATGAAGGTTATGAATAGGTATCAAATTTATTGTTGCATAATGAACCATTTCAGACTTGCTTCATTCATGAAGGGTATGGTAATACATATTGTATAATGAAGCATGTGGGTACCTTGTTCCTATCTCATGATAGGAGCATTATGAGAACTATCTATTTTTGTAAAAGCTCTCTCATTTGACAAGTACAGGAGCAAGGCTATTGGAACACTTCAGTATGTTTTGTCTCTTGGACAAAATAGAATCATAATTGTTTGAGGGCAAGCAATTTTGGGAAGGGAGGACTATAATATCCCCTTCCCAATTGAAGACCTTTGGCCCATTTTGTCAACCCGACGGCCAAAGGAAAAATATAAGGGTGACTTAAGTTTTATTAATTTTATTATATTGTGCAAAAAAATTAAAATATAATAGCACATATAATAAATTAATAAACTTAACATTAAAATAAAACCTAGAAAAATGCATAAAAATAAAAGCACTTATTTAATTTGTATTTTCTAAGGAAAATGGCAACTTGCCTTAGGGGGGAATAATGGGAACTTAGAAAGGATAAAACATTTATATTTTGTATTCCCTCTAGGGAAAAAGTGACCAGCCTTGGGATAGAAGAAAATAATTATTAAATATCTTTTGTATTCTCACTAAGAGAAATGGAGGGTGGAAAATGCATCAAAAGAATCATTGAAGTTGATTGGTGGCCTTGAAGGTTGTTTTGGGTCTCTTCTTCCTTTAAAAGGAGAAGTAGACTTGTTTGAGAGGCATTCCATATTCATTTGATATATTCTAAATTGTATTGAAGGTTGAAGCTTTCACCATAAATGTTCTAAGGACGAAAGCCCTTAGTATATTGCCTCTAGAGGACGAAAACCCTCTTAGAGATTAGGAGGAATTTCTACACTAGATCTTCCATGGAGCTTACAAATAATTTCAGTATTTCTAGCAGTGTTGATCAAATTGTGTGTCAAGGGTTCAACCAATAAAAGTGCAACAACAATATATTATTTTTATCTGGTGGAACGACTTATCCCTTGACTGATTTGCCAAGTTTGGAGTAATATTCCAGGTCTATTTTTCATGGTCATCATTTTTTCTAATTTTGAAAGCTTAGATTAATTATTTGCAGCCACTGTAAAGGGCATTTCAATGTTATCTTAGTCTTCTTTCAACTACAACATTTTACATAGTTTTTCCATCTTGTTTATGTTGTTAAAAATCATATTTTAATCCTATAAAAATCTATAACAAGTATGAGTTTTGTGATAACAAGTTCTAGTGACTTATTGTATGGATTTGATCTCCAAATGCTAGTCGCCATTTCTGAATGCTCCTGCCAGCTGTCAAGCTATATCCTATATGCTCTTATTTATCAACTGAAAGTTTGATTTATGTCATTAAAATTCTGTATTTTGTCATTGAGCAAGGAGTTATCAATTTTGGGTGTATTAAGTGGTGTGTCTATCAGAACCATAGTTGCATTTTTTCTTGAAATCTGATCTGCAGAGATATAATATGAGAAATTCATATAAAAAGTTTTCTTTGAGGGTTGGCTTTGCCAAAAATCACTAAGGGTTCAAGGAGTCCTATTTGGGGACATTACAATAGGAAAGGGATTAATAATGTGAAATGAATGTGTTATTTGCTAAATGATCATGTTGACATTTTACATGTCCACATTTTCCCCCTCTTTGAAGTGTTATTGCGGAGCAAGGACAATTCAAAAAGAAGAAGAGAAAATATGATAGATGGTGAGGTGATGCCTCCTTGAGGGGTTAGGCAAAGAAGAGAGGAATCATGTGACCACTCGAAAAGAGGATAATCCCAGGTTAATAGAGGAGGGATGATTAGAGGAGGGGAATTTTGAGAGGATTCAAAAGATTATAAGATTAAGGATTTAGAGGATAAGAAGACCATGAGATAGAGGATGAGGGGGTAAGAGATGATTAGAAGATAGGATTAGAGAAGGAGGAGATGAGAAGATTAGAGGATGGGGAGATTAGAGGATGAATAGATATTGGATTTTGATGTATAGGATGCCCTAGTCAAGGATACAAGACAAGGGTGAGGATGTTGGATTTTATATTTGAGGATGCCTCAGTATGACAAGAGGAAGATGTTAGATTTTAGGATTGGATGATGCCCCAGGAAAGGGAAGAGGATGAAAATATGGGATAATAATTTTCCCCAGTCAAGGGGTTATGTTTGTGATAAGATGGGGATGTGGATATTGATTGATCAATTAAAGGATTAATTGGATAGAAGGATGATGAGGTTAGACAATTAGTTAAATGATGATGTGGATGATGATAGGATGGGAAGATGTTGGTAGAAGGGGGTGTGTTGTTATGATGTACCCACTGTAATCATCATTAGTAGTGTGGGTATTGTGGCATATAGAAAGGTGTCCTAGGGTATAAAAATTGTGGTGACGTAATTTCCAAATGCACATGTCCTCATATCATTGGGCAATATGATTAGACTAGAAAAAGTGGCCTCGGATCATCAGCCAAAATAATAATAAAAAGATGGTCCTCATATCATTGGACAATGTAAAAGAAAGAAAAGAGACGTCATATCATCGGCCAAAATGCAAACAAGTAAAAGACAAACAAAACACATGCGGTATTGGAATAATTTGTTTGACTGTTTGGATTTTGAACAATTTTTGTGATTTTTTAGATGTTTTAATTTTTTGGATTTTTAAGAATTTGTTTGAGTTTTTTGGATTTTTAATAATTTTATTTTTATTTTTCTAGATTTTTTTTTTTAATTTATGGATTATTAGGGGATATGTGAGAAAATTTGGTGAAGGTAGGAAGAAATGGGAGGAAAAATGGATACACGGGGTGGGAGAATGGGCTCCTGGAAGTTTTTAGGGCATCGCGATAGGTATAAAAGGAGTTATAGGTCCACAAGATGAGTCATTTTCACTACGAGTATTTGAAAATGAGAGCCTCTGAGAGAGCACAATTGTGTACGAGTGGATTGCTGACTACCGAGTGGATGTAGTGAGGATGTACCATCGGCCGACAACTGACAGGGTAGCGACATGTACTTTGTGTTTGATTATTATATTTAATTTTTTGAGTTTTTCAAGATTTTTTATTTTTTTGGGTAATTTTAGGTGTTAGGGGGTTTAGATTGGTGCATATGTGTACGATTTAGCACATATGTGCCAGAAATGGTGCATATGGGATACTAAGTAGCGCATATGTGTCGTGGCGCTATTGGGTAGAGGGTTTGACACTTTTGTGGAGGGTAGGATTGAAAATGGAGCTTTTATTCTAGAGTAGGGCATTTTTTAGGGTTTAACATGTTTTTAGCATAAAATAACACTTTTGTCAGGACTTAGAAGGGGTGTAAAAAATGTCGCATTTGTGATAGGGAGGGTATGTATAATAGTGTATTTTTTATTAAGTGGCACATATGTTATTGTTTAGCATATATGTAGCATAAAGTAGCACATATGTTGGTGGAAATGGAACATTTTCTAATTAGGGTATGCATTATGGCTATGAATTAGTGCATGGGTTGGTAAATAGTGCTTATGCTCTGGATAATCACATATGCTATAAAGTAATGCATATGTATAAAATAATGTTGGATTGTGAGGGTTTAACGAGGGGGGAATGATTAAAAATGGGGTGGATAGGATGAATAATGAGATGTAGGGGCTAATATAGGTTGCGCGATGTGTGCAAGTTGTTTTAAATGTCATACAAGTGAGGCATCGATGGTCGGCTGCCCTAAGACATTTATTAGGGGGTGCTAATGTGGAGGTAGAGGAGGAAAAGGCATCATTGTTGCATGTGATAGGGATTATACATGTGGTAAGGATTCCCTTCACGTGGGCGGATCAGGGGTTGCTAAAAACATTGGTAGAGCAGTGGCACTCAGAGACGAGTACTTTCTAGCTACCAAATAGAGAGATGACAGTGACATTGGAGGATATCTACCGTATCTATCAACTTTGTATGGAGAGGGAGCCCGTGGTATTGCATAGGTCAAGGCCTGGATGTAGATTGCGATTGTTGACTAATGTAGAGGATGCACCCCACGAGGGGTTGCGGATAGACCTAGGTATTTATTTTAGAGAGGGCTACATGGAGCGTGTGCCATTGCTATTGTATTCTTTTATTAGCTACATTCTATTATCAAATGGGGGAGTTCAATATTTTAGTGTCGGGTTCGCGGATGTGGTCCACACTATGTGGCATGATGAGATAATGTTTGCATGGGCCCTAATGGTATTGAAACGGTTATACCTTGATTTACACAGAGTGTCTTATCGAGAGGGTAAGATTATGGGAGTAGGTATCTTATTACAGATATGGAGTTATGACCACATAGCCATGGGTCGAATTATTGGGAATCAACAACATCGATAGGTTGGGGAGCCTTCAACGTATGTGTGGCACATAATTAGGAGGAGGGAGAAATTAGGAGAGATGGATTAGTATAGGTGGTAGATTAATGAGCTATAAGCATGTGATATTACATGGTGGCCATATCAGTAGTACAAGGCGTGGGAAGGATATCAAGTACATTTGAGGAGGATCTAGGAACCTATCATGTGGTTGGGGGTTGACCTTATATAGTAGAGTGGTATTGGATAGATTGCGTGTTGCAATAGTTTGGTATTATGTAGGACATACCGGTGGGTCGTAATATATTCACACAGACTGCATGAGAGGTGAGGGATTGGGGTGCCATGATTCCTATAGATTTAGCTAGGTCTAACTTGGATGATGTATATGTTATTCCATGGGAACCATTACTAGCTGTGGAGGATCCATGGGTTGTACATGGATATGCTGAGTGGTGGGCAGGGATTAGGCCAGCCAGATTGACACGAATACTTGGGTGGTATGAGATATTGTGCATGGTCATCCGTAAGGTATAAAGGGGGATGTCCACATGGGTAGGGGTTAGTGGTAATGAAACATAGACCCTAGAGATAGGATGAGGAGGAGTTACATTGGGCACCTCCAGTGATTATTTTGGGTGGTCCACTAGTGTAGCAGCTAGTTGTGCACTCACCGATACAGAGTCCGGAGAGACCGGAGGAAAGAGGTAGATGTGATGGAGGTGGATGATACTATAGAGCCATTACAGGTAGTTATGCCACCCCAGATGGATGTAGTAGGACTTCCTGGTATAGGGGCTTCAAGATCAGGAGGTGCAGGTGGATCACGGTCAAGGGCTATAGATGGAGCGGGGGATATAGGTGCCAATTTACAAGCACAAATAGATAGATTGGAGAAAAAGGTGTGTGCATGGGCCGTAGATATAGCAGGGTTGCGAGCTAGAGGTGCATCTTGTGTGAGGGATGTACGATACTTGAGACGAGAAATGCATGTGCTGACATTAGTGGTGAGAAAGAGGGAGGCTGATATTTATCACTTACAAGGGATATGTCACGGATAAAGTAGGTAATGGATCAATTGATATAGGAGAGATATAGGGACTTATGATACCAGAATAGATATCGTCATCAGCAAGATACATATAGAATGAGATATGGCTCATTAGATGCATCAACAAAGGGGAATGTGACACATGATGCATCTTAGGGAGTAGGAGTAACAAAAGTCCCAAGCACGTCATAGAGATCAGGGCAGATGGGTCATGTTATCCAATTTCACCCCCAAATAAAATTGAACAACAGAGTGGGCTGACACTGAGGAATACTCATAGCCAATTGCAGCTCTTAGGGGAGAATATGAGTTTTTGGGAGAGTGGAAGGTTGCAAGAGGAATTTTTCCTCTTCTTGGTCTTGTTTGAGTTCAAAATTTTCACTCAGCCTGGGAATGCAAACGCGTGGTTCACCTTACAAGACAAATGGAAAAATTATACAGTCCTAGCATCTTCGCTTAGTCTCGATGCATCTGAGAGATCCATGGATATATTAGGCTTGATTAAGGCTCGAGAGAGTTAAAGTGATTTGATATTAGACCAGCTCGTGCAATGAGTTAGCCTTGGTTCATCGAGTTATGCACTATAAAGGGACATCAAACTATAAAATTGAAGAAGACCGAGTTTCATAGTGCACTGTGGAACCGAGTTAGGTTTCAAGCTCTTGATTGAGCTATATTGGGATAATGGTCGAGCTGGTCTAATGATTATTCATGCATTGAGTTAGTTTAAGGAAGGATCTGATCTCTTATCATAAGCATTTCCAAATCTTCTTAACTGCACATCGTGCCTAGGGGAAAAGAGGCTAAGCCACTTTATCTGAAGAACCAAGCTCTTGGATGGTAGACTGAGTAATGTTTTAGGCATGCTGAGTTACAATCCGTTTGGATGATGGGATCAAATCACGCATAGCCAAGTCACTTCAACACCAAGATTGAGTTGTATTACAAGGAGATCAAGTCAATGAATACCAATGCTATCAATCTAGGCTCCATTAAGCTACTCAAGGTCAATCAAGTTATCGATTCATTACACATAGGACAGGTTGTAATCCATCAAGCTCAAATGATCGAGCAACCTAATAAGAGCATGATGAAGTTGGTCATGCCTACAGGGTATCAGAGGCTGAGATACTTAAAAAATCAATATGGCTTGAAGTAAGTGTCAGGCTGACCACGGAGTAATCGAGCTAAAAGATTTTTCAGGCTCCTTTTAGAGATTATTGGGCTTGAGCATTGCAAAACTGATGATTCAAAGTGAGTTTGACACATAGTCCAGCATGAGATCTTGGTGGAAGGATCAATGAGCTAGAAACCATGAAGGAGCTTAGACTATCAAAGCACGGAATTTTTCCACTTGCATCAATATAGGTTGGAATGAGCCAGGGTGCACTCATGAGTGGCTCAACGAGCCATTTTAGCAGAGATGGATAACGGGCTCTTAACTTGAGTTCCGGGACATTATAGACTCATAGTGAGAAACAAGAGGAAATGAGTCATTATCACGTAGGCTAATCTCAGCTTGAAGCAACCTATGCGGTATTCAGTTGAGACTTAGCCATGGCCATTGAGTTCATGGGTTCTTGGTAGAGTGATGTGGATAAGCTCAGGTGTATGAGGCCTTGTAGCCGCATGGAGAAAAGGGTAGGCCACTTAAAAGCCCAATTGGAAAGTTCCACGAGGTAGGCCATCCTGCAACTGAAGCGGCAGAAGAAGTTGGGCCCAAGCTACCCTCACGGGACTTATGGGCTCAACAATCACGAAATTGTCTACAACCAAGTTGTGTGGGTGCGTGAATGAGTGCAGTGGCTCAATTAGATCGGAAACAATGGTACTCGTTAACTAGTCGCAGATACAGGCTAGTTCTTAGGGACGGTAATAGAGCCGACATATCCGCGTTGAAAATTTCTTCGAAGTGTATAGCAATAAGGATTTGGTGGGCCAAACAGCCTGAGGGACACAAGTGTAACTCGAACCCGACTTGGCCGAAATCACCGCGTCGAATGAAGTGCGGATGGAGCGGGGGTCAACGGCCCAATCAACACAAACACAGAACTCACCAATTGGTAGGACGTGGACGAGTCAATTTGGCATAGGACACAAATGATCTCGGTGGTCATGCGGAGGATTGGCAGTGCAAAAAGACCCATATTGACCTGACATGTTGCAAGGAATAAGGGGCATCTCGCTAATGTGAATTGGCAAGTTGACAAAAGAGATACAACATCCCATCGGGAATGGTCAGCAAACAAAAGGCAGAGATCGGTGGTATATACAAAGTTCTCGGCATATAAACCATAGATGAGGTCGGTGCAACAATGATATCCAGCTCGGCGGGCCAGTGTCGAGCTTGCTATATTCAATAGCACACATTAGAACAAATACCGCCCTCCCTATTCCAAAATCCAAATAATGTGATTTAATGGTGGGCCCCGGGCCATTATTTTAAATATGGCCCCATCCATTTTTAAATAATATAGGAAACCATGGAAGAGGAGGAAAAATAATTTAAATGAAGATTTCCAACCAAACAATTGAATTGCTAGTCCCGTGGAACAAACAAGCCCAACAATTCCTCAGATTAGCTGCAATCACTTAGAGAGCCATAACCGGAGCAATTCTCTACAGTTTTTTGCAAAATTGGTCTCGTTGGAAATGTGGATTTGAGCCCGAAGCACGAAAAATCAATAAATCCATAAATTGATGAAGATTTGATAGGGAGTTTTAATGAAAACGAGTCCGGTTCTATTTGGTTGGTCAAAAGTGGTTGGAGGAGCATTTAATGAGCATGATAAATAATTATTTCACTGCTGCAAGTTATGGGACACCTTAAGATTGCTTCTACAGGTCTAAAATCACCAACCACACTTATTTATCATGAATTACAATTGGTTGAAAAGGGTATTTCGGGAATTGCTCTCTCTCTCTCTCTCTCATTCTCTATAAATTGAAGTGTTGGGCTCATTTGTAAAGGAGGATTATTTTAAGTAGCAAAACTCTGTCATTTTAGTTTTATGAAGCCAATGTGCTACATGCCTTTGTAGTGGACTCCTTGCATGGTGATCCAAGCCTTTATTTTGTAATAGCTTGAACTGTGCATATCAATGAAGCAATAGATGCAAGTTTGTGGATGTATCTTCCCTTGTTGTGTTTTTTTTCATTCTTCTTGCCTCTTCAATCTTATTGCAGGTGTATTGTGTCTATTCTTGATGCTCTTGCAGGGATCCATTATCTATTGTGTATGCATGGAAATATTGAAGTGGATGTTGTTGTTGGATTGTGGAGAATTGTTATCACCCTCTATAATCTACATTTTTGTTCCATTTTCACACATTGGGGATTATTCTCATACCCTTCTTTTGGTGCATCACCTATTGTAGTGTAGATTTCCCTTATTTTCATGCTCTCTCTCTCCCTGGTCCCTTGGAAAGTTATATTAGGAGATATTCATTCATTCTCTTTCAGTAGAGTTAGTTTGCACTAGGAGTAGGAAGAAGAACCAACCTTCTCTGGAGGTCTATCTCAAGTAGCAAGTCCCACAACTTGGAGATAGTACCCATGTTACCTAGTCACACCGTGAGCTCAAGAACACACACTTGTGCAAATTAAAGGATGCTTTGATTTGGTGATAACAGTTATGGCATGCCGGTGGGACAAAATAGTCAAATCTAGAATCTGTTCAAAGATGTTCACTTAGTTAAATAGGTGTTCCAGATCAAGAAAATTAGCTGGTGTGCAGATTCAACATTTGAGCAAGACTTTATTTCAACAGGTTGGTGTGTTCTTGTTAAAATTTCAGCTTTGGGAAGCACATGCAAAACATACCTAGTGACTCCACTTGGTCCAAACAACCCATTCTCTAAAAATTATAGATCTCTTTCCATCCATTTCCATCCATTTTCATTCATCTTTCTTTCCATGTATTTCCACTCTTTTCCATTCATGAAGTTGTGCAATCATGGCTTCATTTCCCATGTGGAATTCATATTTGCAGCAGTAACCATATCAATGCAATCCATCTCCAGGCTTGCAAGATTCATTTGCAGGTTATTATCAACCACCTCCAGACCAATTCTATGATTACAGTCAATATGAGTATGCATAATCACAAGAACAAGATGTAAATCAGTATGAGTATATGCTAGAGTATGCAACAGTTCCAGAAAAATAATATGAAGCCCTTAGAAGTTATCCTACATGAAGTGATGGTTATTTTTAGAACAAGGTTCAAGAGTTGGAATGTAGCATGGTATTGATCAGAGCTAAGGAGATGAAAAGAGCAGCTGAAGTTGGTTTCAATGTTCCATATCCATGTTTTGGCTCTTTTCCAAGTAAGTTAAATCCCCAACAAAAAATTCAATTCATAATTAAAGTATTGACTCAAGTTGAGGAATGGATTAAAATGAGGGAGACTTGTAAACCTAATTTTGTCCAAACATATTAGTGGAATGCCATGTATCATCCATCTTATAGCTTTCCCTAACCTCCATTCATGCAATCTCCAAATGAATGCCATTCTCTTAACCTTGCTGCCCCAATTGTGGTTTCCCATTCTTCACCTTCAAGTCTCCCACCCCATTTGGAGTTTTCTTCTCTTTTCCCTCCAAAGAAGCCTTCCCCTCCATAACAACAAGAAGTTGTATTTCTCCCACCTTCACAAGCAATGCAAGTATCAATTGTGACCCAACCCACCCCTCCTCTTGCAAGTTATGTTCAGAAAACAAGAATAAAAAATCCATCTAAGGGAAACAAGAAAAAAGGCCCATTAAAGAAGAAATACCAAAATATTTGAGAAGTTTGTCTTTGAAATTTGGTATTGAAAAGATTCCTTTGATGGTTAAACCAACTGAGAAACAAAATTAGAAAACCAATAGACAAGAGGAGAAGAAGGAAGAGCCTAACAAGGAGGATTTGGAAAGAAATTTGAAAGAGTGGGCTACTAAATTTAATATCAAACAAATACCACTGATGGTCAAGCCTTCAATGAAAGTTGAGGTCTCAAAAAAAGAGGTGGAATCTAAAATTGTGGTAGCACCAGAACAAGATCAAGTTGATGATGATCAACACTCAGTGTGCTCAGAATGTAGTGTCCACAATGACACTTTATTTAAAAATATTGTTGATCCATTACCAACTACAAAATCAACAAAGGAGGAAAAAAGAATTCAGTAGTAAAATAAAACGAGAATCATGTGCAAGAAAGTAAGGAGAAATTACCAAATGTGAAAAGTGTTGTAAGTGGATGTGATGATCCTCATTACCTAGCATGCCAAGAGCTTGCAACACTCTTAGAAGGTTACAACATTCTACCAAAACCATTATCAGATGTTGTAACTAAAGAGTTTCATGCCATCATGGAGGTTCAGTCTTTGAGTGTGAAGAGTAAAGCATGCGAGAGGTTCCAACTCTTTCTCCCTTCTCATCCTCCCAAAACTCTGATTTGGAGGATAAGTTTGAGCTTACTAACTTCATGTTCAAAGGAAGAGGACCAGGGTGAACAAATTGAAAATATGGAGGTCACAATGGAAGAAAAGATTCTTCGACACAAAGGGACATCAAAGAGATTGCTTGTTTTTCTAATTTAGTGGAATGCTTTGATGAAGAGGAGCCTATGGAAATCGCTAATTTTATTTCTCAATCACGCATCTCTCAAAAACCTATTGGTGAAACATATTACATGGAAGAAATCAAATTAGATTTAGAGAAACTGAATGAGTAGGAAATCATTGAAAGTTTTTGACTTTCATTTGAAAAATCTGATTTGACTCTCAAAAACAAACGTTGCATATGATTGCAATGAGTTCCATTAGTTGAAGAAATTAAAGTGAATGGGATTGAAAGAGCAATAAAAAGAGCAATAAATTTCCACCCCTCCTATACCATCCACTAAGGTGACACATAAGTTCTTTGTAGATATGTAGGAAGAAGAAAATCCAATTGCAGATAGTCACCTTTTCCAGGAAAGTTTGAATGAATGCTTTCTTATTAAAGTTGGAATTCAGATCAATGGAAAAATTTAGCAGACCAGACCTTTCCTAATAAGATACGTGGCTTAATTAGAGTCAAGGGAGAATTCACAACTAGTCATGCTTTCTTCTAAACATGAAGAAGAACATCAACGTGCCAAGGATGAACAACAATACCTCTTGGAACCAATTGAGTAGCAAATGGAAGAGGTGTATACCTTGTTTCTTATTGATACCTTGATGTATGGTGAAGTGGAAATTCATTTTGCAACCATTTTCTCACTCCTAATAACAACTATGCTCAATGCCAAATCATTTGTGTGGCTATCAATTTTGAGTAAGGGAAACTACTTCTCATCACCAGTGTCAGGTTTTGTTTAGTTTCTCATTTCCCTGGTTAGGGTAGGAGTAGGGTTAGGATTTTAATTCCTCTAAGTGCTTGTGCACATTGCATTTTTGTTAGAATAGGTTCTAATTTTCCTAAGTGCTGGTGCACATTTCCTATTGTTTCTAGTATGTGCCAGTTCAGTGCATCATGTCCCCAGTTATTGCAACAAGAATATCATAGTTATTTATAATAGTTGAAAATTCAAAATTCAAACAAATGTAGAGCAACTAAAATTAGTTTAAAAGACATATTTCAAATCTTCAATTATTTTTCTTCCTCAAATCAGCAGTTGAGTTTCTCAAATCAAGAAATCAATCAAAGGGGCAGATTTGACAGCCCATGGGAGTCCTTAATTAACACTCAAGCCTTTGAGGCAATGATTAAGAAACATGTATGAGCCATTGCATATCTCTAGGAAGAATAACAAACCTTTGAATAGCCTACAACAGTGGCCCAAACAACAATGCAACCTGTCGAAAAGAATGAACATTCAGAAGAAGAAAGAAAGAGGAACTTAATAGAGTTCCATGATGTCCAGGTTAATAGATCATCCTCATTCAACCTCATGGATTGTAGTTATGGGAATGGGTGAAATTCAAGTTTTAAAACAATTTTCTACTCTCACAAAATAAATTTCAAGATTTTCTTATGAGAGTTGAGAATAAGCAAGCAAGGAATGGTCAAGCCCGAACAACATTGTTTCAAGCATTTCCAGGGCCAAGATTTTCAAGTTCAGGATGAGTTCATAGATGATTATGCATAGACTCCATGCCCAATGGATAGCTACAAGAAAGTAGTTGGTCATGCTCCATTTAGTAGGAAAATGGCCCACGTGAGTTGCACCAATTGTTATCCAATTTCACCCCCTAGGTGAAATTGAACAACAGAGTGCAGGCTCGCACTAAGGAACTACTCATAGGAATTAGAGCTCAGGGGAAAATCAAAGTTGTTTAGGGTAGAATCAGGAAGAGTTGAAAGTTGCAAGAGGAATTTTTCCTCTTCTTGGTCTTGAGCATCTTCACTCAATATCGGTGCATCTGAGAGATCCATGGATATACCAGGCTTGACTAAGACTCAAGAGAGTTAAAGTGATTTGATGTTATACCAACTCGTGCAATGAGTTAGCCTTGGATCATCGAGTTATGCACTATAAAGGGACGTCAAACTATAAAATTGAAGAAGACTGAGTTGCATAGTGCATTGTGAAACAAAGTTAGGTTTTAAGCTCTTGATTGAGCTATATTAATAAGGGCCGAGATGTTTTATTATTCATGATCAAGTTTTTGCAAGAGCTGAGTTCTTATCATAAGTAGGTCAAACCTTCTTAACTGCCCATCGTGTCTTTGTGAAAAGAGGTCGAGCTACTTTATTGAAGAACCAAGATCTTTTCTAGACCAATCCATTTTCCAATGGACAAGTCGTTCAGATGATGGGCTAAAGGAACTGAGCCATTCTATGTTTGAATCATAGCCAAAGAGAAATCAAAATGAACACCGAGCTATATTAGGCTCCATCAAGCTGCCAAGGAAAAGAAGGGATCGAGTCATTACACCTATGGTAGGATGTTTGATCTCCAAATGATTGAAATGTCTTATTGGAGTATGATGAGTTTTCTTCCTATAGGGTATCGAGCTAGCATTCAAAAATCAAGCTACTTGAAGAGGTGTCAGGTTACCACATAATCACTAAGATGTTGATGCAAAATTGAACATTGACAGGCTACATTACAAAATCAAGAGAGTTATTTTTCAAAATGTTGAGATCTGCTTTGTGAAGGAGGCTGAGCTAGAACCCCTGGACTGACCTATCACTATCAACCAAATTGCTCCACTTCCAAAAAATGGAGGAATGAGCCAATATAATGATTTCATCAAGCAATTGTATAAGAGAGGGGTGAGCTATCTTCTTCAATGTCAGGAAAATAGATTCATGCGGGAGGAAAAGCTTGAGCTCAGCTTGAAGAATCGATTGGGACTTGGAAGGAATGACCATGGGTTGGGAATTTTTATTAGCAAGCTCATGACACAAGGCATTGTAATGGAGAAAAGGGAAATACTTAAAAGAATTAGCGAGTTCACGAGGTAGCCATGGCGGCTAAAACTGAAGAAAATTTCCCAACTCATCGCGGGACTTTTGTGCAAAACAAGCCCGAAACTGTTAACTAAAGAGTGAGTGCAGAACATTGAGGGAAATGCATAAAAATGGGGCCCAAATGTTCATCAGGCCAATTATGTGTGAACAAGATGAAATATCTGCAGAGAAGGCATGGTGTGGATAAATTAGTATATGGTGGCCTAAACGGCCTGAGGGACACATGTACAACTCAGACCCAACTTGGCCGAAATCACTCCATCGAATGAAGTGTGGATGGAGTGGGGGTCAATGGTACTAGAGGCCTAGTCAACACAAATGTGGAAAAAAATTGGGAAGATGTGGCTGAGTTAGTCGCACAGGACACAAAGAGCCTGAGCCGTGGAGAATTTGGTTCACTACGAGCCATATTGACCCATAATGTAAATAAGCTACTGGTGTAAGAAGGAGGGGAGCTTGCCGACGTGGATTGGTGAGCTGATGGAGAATACAACATGGTATCGGGTGGTCATGAGACTTGACTTGTGCATCATCTCCACCCCTAAAATCAACTATTTTCCATAGTCGATGGTGACCCTAGCAGGTCGCCCTTGACCCTATAAGTATTCCTCTATCCCCCTCCTATGATTATATTTTGGAGAATTAGACACTCTTGTGAGATTTATTTTTTTCATTCTTTTCTTGTGAGCATAAATCATCATCTTAGAACCATCTTGGAGTCCTTGAATGTCATATTTGGAGATATGAAGTTTAAAGCTTTATTTGAGCCCCACCATTGTTTCATCACCCTTAGCATCAATCTTATATGCATGTCTGTCCTCTTGGATATTTTTAGTATAATCAACCTTCTATTTCACCTAATAGTGTACGTACATAAGATCAAAATAGATAAGGTAAGGGTGAGGAGGAATACTTGTGATTGAAGGTGGAAGGTAGAGTGCACACATTCTGATTTCCCGATCTAATGTTGATTGTGAAAACTTATTTTTTGCTAGGAGGAACTACCTACAAATACAAACAAGACCACAAGAGAAATATTAAACAATATATGTCAGTGAACTACTTAGCATATGCTAGATCAGGGAAGTGTGATACTTCCTAGATGGTTGTTAATCCACTGTTTATATCAAATTAATGCAAGAAATAATATGAACCAATAATGTCCTACTATAGTTGATATGATTTAGGTATCTCATTCAAGTAAAATAAACAAATCTAATCTGAAAGGTTAGGTTAGGATCAGATCTAAAAGTTAGACAGGTAAATAAAGTGGTTGGGATAGGTTAGGGTCAAGGTTTAGGTGATTTGGGTTGTTTGGATGAATGGTATGAGGTTGCTGTTATAAGAAGCTTTTCTAGACACAGAGACTGACGTCGGTATGGTATGACCGATGCTGGTTGAGAGGAAACCAACGATGGTTTGGGTTAATTGGCATCGGTAGGGTCAGGCTGATAGAAACTTAGTGAAGGTGGGTTTTGGTGATTCTCTAGGATTTCCAAGGGAATGGACAGATAATGGGGAGGTAGATGACAATGCTGGGGGTAGTCAGAGGTATCTAGAGTTAGGTATGGGAGGCTAGGAGGTTGTAGGTGGTTGGGTAAACTGATTGATAGGGAGGTGAGAAGTGATGGGATGCAAAGGAGATTAGAACTCCCAAACAGAGATGAGGAAGCTAATCTAAATAAATATGAGAACCTACAGATCCAAATGTACTAATTGGTGTTTGTAGAACTAGTGGTTGGATGAAGGTGATGGTTGATATGTGGAACCGGTGGTCAGTACCGCAACTTTGTTTCTTGCAATGCTACTATGAATGCTTTCCTTTCATATCAATGCTTGGTTACTGGTTCAGGGTGTCTGGGTGTACATGAGTGCTTTGGTGTATGTTTGCATGCAAATATCTCTTCTCCAAGACTTGAATAATTCTTCCAACCTCTCAAACAAGGTAACCAAAGTGAGTATATGGTAACAGATGATGGTTTAGGGTGAATGACATCGGTTTAGGGTTGATCGACATCGGTTAAGGTGAGAAATCCTAGGTTTACTGAAATTGATAGATCTTGGCAATCTTTTTGGCCAACTCTATCTATTCCCATGAATTAAAAAAGAATGTTGCACTTAGACAAGTGGGAATGTGGTTAGAGGAATAATAGGCATGTGATTTTAGGGTTGAACTATGCCTTAGTTAATTAAGGTAGGTAGGACTAAGTCTTAGTTAGTTATGGTGAGTGGATATTGAGTCCTAGTAAAAGGGAAACATGCTAAGAATAGGTTTACGATGAGGTGTCTAGGTGAGATAGTGGGGTGATGTGTATAGGTGGGGTGGAAATTAGTTTAATTAAGGTAATTAAATAATGAATATTGTGAGCATGGGTATTAATTTAACTGTGGGTAATTAAATTAATATACATGTGGGGTAAAGGGGGAGTGTGACCTAAATTTGGTGTCTACACCTTCCTTCCTCTTCTATTATATCCTTTTTTTCATCTATCAACTTCACCAAACCTCAAATCTATCCTTGGTCTCCGTTTAACTGATCTACATCATCTCTATTTTTTGCATCCTACCTCATCTATCATCTATTTTCTAGCTTCTTCAACCTTCAGGCCTCTCTGTTACTGTGATCTACCCTTCTAATAGCCTTGACGTTTTTTTTGACCCATTCACTATCGACTATCCTAGATCTTCCCTTGATTTCCATTGACCTGATATACATCTCTCATATTTTTCATCAGATCTACATCCTTTATGTTTTCTTATACCTCTTTATAGTATAAAGACACCCTTAGCATCTTAGCACCAGATCTGGATCCGTTGTTCTGTACATATTTTTGGTATACTCTACTACAATCATTTTCAACTGTCCTTGTCAGTCTTGGGTCTCTGTCAACCCGATTATGTTCGATTTCACTTATCATCATTTATTGTTATCAGACCTTTATCTTAGCTTATTTATCATATCTCTTATCTATGTTTCAATTTTTTATTTGCTACATCGTTTTATCCATTATACTTTATTGATATTTAAATCAAAGTGGGTTAACATCCTCCCTAGGAATTTTATCACTTCTCGGGACTGACTTCGTTAGGAAACCCATCAATTAATCTTCTAATTACTTTTCTTGTCTAGATTATCTTTTTTGTGCAGGTTATAGAGCTCTCCATGGAGAGGATCTTTATGAATGTATCATCATCATATATATAAGAGGTAGCTTCAAACCCTCCCATATTTTAGATTTTCTTATTTTCTTGCACACCATTCCATTAACTTGAAACAGGAGTGGGAAAATTCGCTAAACATTTTGGCACACCCGAAGGGACCTACCTATCTTCTTTTTAAGTTCTTTGTTTATTTTCATTTTCTATTCTACATTATATTTCCTTCTTTCCACTAACCTTGCAGGTTGGAGTTTCTCACTTGTGTGCTTGGTGGGTTTTCTTCTTTTCTCAACAACGTGTGTGCTTAAAAAAAAGGAAAAAAGTGTTTAACCAAGTATTCTCCTTTTTAAACTTTTTTTCTCCTTTTTGCATCATCTCTACCTCCTTTTTTACATGATTTCATTGAATATCACATTTGGATTTTGGGTTGTAAAAGAACACCTCTTCATGCTTGCTAGTTCACATAGGTTAAGTATGAGGTAATATTTTACATTCACACTTCTTCCACACATAGTTAAAACACACAAACAAATCAATTCATCTACAAATTTCCTCCCAGGTGGATCTATTGGGATTTCATCACTCAATAAGGAAGCAACCATGATGTTCTGGCCATGTAACAATTTTTTTGAATATCAGTATATCGACGGGCTAAACACTTGACATCATTATCACTATGGTGCATGAAGTGTGGGGGTAGGCCCCAAACCAAGCCATGTACCAGTAGTCATCACTAATTTGTACCTCATGTACTTTTAGGTATATCAAGGATTCCAACCTTAAATAAACCTAAAATCATCCTTAGATTGGACACTTCTTTAGGTTCCCTTTGAGCCTCTTTCTTTTATTTTTCACACTTCTATAAATAAAAAAGATAATAAAAAATTTGTTGTTTGATATACTTGTCATATTAAATAATTTTTGTAAGTTCTTTTTTGTTGTTTCATGCTTGTTCTCAAGCCAAAAAAATGGAACAATCAACCTCATCCAATAACATCCCCATCTCAAAACATATTTCACGTACAAACATTTGCCCTCATTGTTGCTTCTATCCACACTATGATCACGTCATCTTCAGTAGGGTTCATCTTAAGAACCATTGGGAAATCGAAGGTATAAAATCTTCACGAGCATAATATCCCCAAACCAATCCCCGATAGTGAAACAAATTTTTACCCGACAGAAGCTTTCATGTAAGTCATCCAACAGTGCATGGTGCAACAATAGATTGCAGTTACATGATAACAATTTTGGACAGCAACTTCGTTGAGCGAGATATTTAGGTTGTCCGTGACAACAAATTTGTTGTCACATGGAATAGCCTGGTTTTCATGCAAGCAAACTTGTTGATGACAATAAACTTGTTGTCACGTTGCAAATGATTGATTCTTCTATCATGCGTCTGGAGCCACCCATCGTGTGTCAACAACACATCGATTTTCACACGTAACATTTGTTACACGACTAAAATATCCTATTGTGTGTTTGTAGCCTCCCTTCATACGTGAATCCACTTATTGATCATTACATCAACAACTTTTCATTTTCTTTCTACGGGCTATCAATGAATTATGTCGTGGCATCAACAACCTCATATCATGGAACCAACTTGCCCTACGAGTATCACAGTACTTGATATGAGTATACTACCCAGTGAATTACCTAGGTTTAGTATGAATAATTTTCAATGGTAGGCAAGGCCGACCCCTAAAAAATACCTGGAAATCATGTGACAAAACATGGCCTATTCTAAAAATCTTCTATCCCCATTTCAAATTCTTCCTAAAATGGAATTTTCACCAAATTCATGAATATTCACCACTACCCAAAATCTTTAAGATCTCACAATTTCCACAACCATACAAAACAACTATGGTGCTTCCTAACTGAGTACCCATTCTCACCCAAACTCAAGTCACCATATTAAAACCAATTTTTGTATATCACTATTCCATCCCCTTAGAGTCAGCTTACACTCATCAACCTTCTATCACTTCCTTGGGAATATTTGGACCTACATATTCCCTAATGGATGCTTGGATTTAAAACTCATCCCTAACCTCATCGCTCTTCATGATTCATATCCAAACTCATCAAACATAAAACCAATCTAATCCTTCCATATCTCAACAACCCTTTCAATATTATCCATCTAATTTTATCCCTCCACAATATCCTATCTCTCAAACTATCCAATCACAAGCATTGAACTATCTTCCTCCTTGGGCCATTAATGAGCTCCATAATAGCTCAACATGAACATGGATCCTCATGAATATTCCATCCATAGTCCCTCAATCCAATCATGTACCACATAATTAATGTTCCCCACCCACCAAATCTATTGCATTAATACCTCATCCTCTACATCTTCTAATCCCCATTAAGATTTTATTTAGTAGTTGGAATCAATGGAAGCCACTAAACTCTGGTCAATCAAGCTAACATACTTTCCACCACCTGAGAAAAATGTTTAAAACTGGTGCATCTCTTCACATTTCAAGTACATGCCAATGGTGTTACCTTACAACCCCACCCTTCAGATTTGACTCAAATGAATCAACCACCACTATGAGGTTTCTTTCGACACATGTTTCCCAGTCAACACCTACTTAAACATCTCAAACTTCTCATGTACACGTCCCAACTCGCCCAACACAAACCCAATCAAATCCTCCCATCACTTATCACCAACCATCACAAACCTACCCATCAAATTATATCTCCATGAAACATCCTATTTCGCAGCCTATTCAATCACAAGCTTTCAATTATATTCCTCCTTACCAACCACCCCCACAAACTCCTACTTATCCTCAACAATATCAATCTCACCCACAACCCAATCCATCTACCTCTTATAATCCACAACCTCATCCATTAGCTCCTCATCCCCACACATCTGATGACCCCATGCAAGCCTTGTTGAGTAGGATGGAAAACCTAGAGGTTGTTATTTTGGGTCCTAAGAGCACATTCACCTATGAATAAATTTGTGATGAACCTATCAACACATCTATACTCGTTAAGCCTTATCCTCCATGTTGGGAGCTCCCTAAGTTTTCTAGGTTCAACAGTAAGGAGGATCCCCAACAAACACCTTTGTGCCTTTAGGCACTCATGTTATCTCATTGCCCATGATCAATACCTCATGCTTTGTACCTTCCCCATTTCATTGGTTGGACCCGCTTCAAACTGGTACAATGACATTCCCCAACATTCCCTGTTCTCTTTCACCTAACTTGCATAGATTATTTTAGAGCACTTATCCATCAATATCACATGCAAAATCACTATCACTGATCTCTACACCATCAAAAAATGTGATGACAAATCAATTACATATTTTGTCACTAGTTGGCGCGGCATTATCAATCAATTATCCTTTTCTCTTCCCCAAACTAAACTAATAGAACTCTTCTCTAGATCATGTGCTAAACATATCTCATCCACCCTCCCAATTCAGCCTTTCTAAAGCTTTTACTGTGGCCTGTAAATTAGAGCTATATGTCCTTGAGCAAGGCCATGTCAAGTTTCACTCCAACAAACCAGGGCTAAATTCACCAAACCATCCACCCATAATGAAAAATCTAATAATGTGTCAATGCCATTGTCGTCAAAACTTTTATCACATCCACATCACTCCTCAACCAACACCTAACTATACTCCTCTTGGAGAATCTTATAGCTCTATCTTTGATAAACCATGGTTACACACCTTATCCAACTTCCTCCTATCCATCTTGTTTATGATTCGTGTCCCAAACCCACATGGTACCGTGGAGAACATTATTGCAAACATCATCAAGTCCTTGGTCATGATATCAACAAGTGTCGTACCTTTAAGGACCTAGTGTAATGGTTTATCAATCGTGGGGACCTCTAATTATATAATCATAATGCCCCTCCTAACCAATCATTAGATGTCTTTAAGTAACCATTCCCCAATCATCCACCAAACAACCAGGATAATATTACCACATCTCAAACACCTATCCCATATAATCAATACTATAAATTAGGTTCCAGAATTACCACCCAAGTCCATTATCCCCTCATCTACTATACCCACGTCTATTGCACCCATGTCTACTTCAATATATAACCATACATATACAACCATACCTATATCCCCACCCATATGTACATATATTATACCCATATCTACTACATCCACATCTATCATATCCCCATCTACTATATCTACATCTATTAAACCCACATCTACTACATCCACATCTCTTATACCCATATCCGTCCCCATATCTATCTCAACATCTATCCCTACATCCATGTATATCCCAAGATATACCTCTACACCCATCCCTACATCGATGTCTACTTCCATACCCATTTATGCAACCAAATCTAAAATTATATCCATATGTACATCAATATCTAAATCCATGCCCACATCCACATCATCCCTTAAAGCCTCTACTAAGTAGACATTCCCAATTGATTCAATCATAAATGATGTCCCAATCTCATCCTCACCTTCAACAAGTACAACCATTTCTATATCAACACCTCCGAAATCCACACAATCTACAACCTCTTCCCCTATTACTAATTGTGATATCTAAAATCCACATTCATCCTTAATCTCCACATCTATGACACAATCTACATTCAAATCATCTAAACTAATCTCCAAAGACACTCCCACCATTGAAATAATTGTCATCCCTACTAAAGGAAAACATTCACAATAAAAAACTAAAAAACTTGACACCCCTACCAAAAATTATCTTACTCATCCGTACAATAAATTGGATCTTCCTCCTCCAAATCCCCATTAATATAAGTAATACAACATCTAATCATCTATCGTAGGATGTTACCCATCCATTTTCGGATCAAGACCTTTGTCCAAATATGCTATCACTCCCAAATCTAAAGCAAAACCATCTATTGCTTATTCCAATCTTGAATCGGACCCCATAAGAGTAAGGTACTACTTTTTCCTTCAACATCCTACCTCAAATACAATCAATCCCTAATCCATGAAACCCCCTCTTCAAAAACTCCCATTAGGTTATACACTGAAATCCTTCACCGTCTCATCAATGAATCTACAATCACCCTTCCCCTATCAAATCCTTCAATTAACATGAGTAAAATCCCATGTGGTTTAAATATAATGTTATTTGTTCTTATCATTGTACCCCTGCGCATGAAAAAATCAATGTAATTCTCTTCAAATGTTTATCCAAAATATCATAGAGGAGGATGACCTTCTCATCGAATAAAACCACCGTCTTCCATCCACCAACTCACGTACATCCAAACACAATCATCCAATAAAATATACAACTTCTAAGACCCCTAAATATGGTTCACTAACCAAATATTTTGTTATAATCCCACCTCCAAATGTTACCT
Organism: Taxus chinensis; assembly: GCA_019776745.2. Lineage (NCBI taxonomy): Eukaryota > Viridiplantae > Streptophyta > Pinopsida > Cupressales > Taxaceae > Taxus > Taxus chinensis. The sequence goes on along the minus strand of CM034157.1, from coordinate 259,490,886 downwards.
CTTCCAAATAAGGTTGTACTCTTTCCATCAATGTCGTTCATATTGCCACCCACTCTCACTATCACGATTCTCAACAATCTACCCAACCAAAATCAATATTCATCATTGTTTCTCCTTTTAAAGATCCCACTCCATCCCCTTCTTCATCTAAGACTAAGGTATCCATTCTAACTATGCAACGTATCAAAAATCCTATTGCAATTAAGAAAAGCATTGTAAATAAATTGTATCAAGCTGTGGTTAAGATTTCTCTCTATGAACTCATCCAAAGTCCCATTACCCATTGATAAGATTTCATCAAAGTCTTGCAGCATATACCAATCATCACTGATGAGACTCAACCTTTCATGACCCTTTTCGGAGCCGTTATAGCTTCCACCACTATCTCTTTCAATGATTCTAAAATTCCCTACATCCTACCTAAAGACTATGATATCCTACTTTTCATCATCATCCGCATCAATGATACCTTTATTCGATGATCTATGATTAACAATGGTTCTAACATCAACACCATCACATCTCATACCTTAAATAAAGTTAAAATTTCCAATAATATTGTCACTCAATCACTCACGGTTCTTTGAGCCTTCAATGATTTTTTTGTCCCTAATTTTTGAACAGTTATCCTCCCCATCCACATTGGTGAAAAAATCCTTCATGATATTTTTTACATTTTTTAGGGGGAGGTCTAATATAATGTATTTCTTAGATGCCCATGGATCCATGCTATGAGTTGAATCCCATCCACTCTCCACTGTTGCCTTGAGTACGAACATAAGGGGAAAATCCATACACTCATTTCCCTATATTAAATGAATTTCACATGACCTATCAGCCAAATAACTTGCTCATTCCTAAGACAGATTCATCCTCTGAAGTATCCATTAGCTCCTCCTTACCTACATCCAAGCTACCCAATGATGATTATCTTGACACTGTGATACAACGTCTATCATTGGGGAGTATCAAATCATCACCCTCAATTCTCTACCCACACCCAATAAATTCAGTAGACCCAATAAAGCTCCTTTGCATCAACGTAATGTCGAGGATATCATTTCCTTTTGTCCACCTCATCTAAAAAATAACCTAATCTATGGTGGAATTGATCTCCCTTATTCCCACATCCATAAGCAACCCCACACTAAGCCATACACCGATGGATTCAAATTCCTATACAAAAAATCCTTTGTCCACACCTACCTCCATTGATACACATGGAAGGTATTTGGTCTTGGACGTTATGAACAAGGAATGCATGATCTTATCATTAACCAATCCTATAAACCCCATGGGAAATTTAGATTGGGATTTAATTAAGATAAATTTTAATTTAGGAGCCTAATCCAAATGTAAGATTGTAGTAAATAAATGAGTAATGAAATATTGAAATAGATCTAAGTAATGAAGAAATAAAATATAAAACCCTATTGTGCAAGGAGAGGGTAGAGAGCCATAGCTGATTCATTGAGTTATAGAAAGTACACTGAGCTAGAAAACATAGAAATAGGAAGCACTAACCATCGTACAATATCTCATAAAATTATAGATTTGGAAGATTTTTTTAGACTGGGGTTCCTGGAGAGGGACTGGGGCACCCGTGGGCACCTTGGGCCTTTTCCTAGGCGTTTAGGTCTATAGAAAAGCTCAGTAACCGGAATTATTATGGTTGTAAGATGTTCTCTAATGCTCACCTTTTTTCTCTATGGATTCACAAAATTATTGCTGAGGTCGTTGTAAACCTGTAATAAATAATGAACCTCCAAAACCCTCAAATAGACATCAAATCCCAAAACATAAAGATGAAAAATGAGGGGTCAATATATCCTCAACTGTCACAATGGTGAACTAATGAATAGGTGATGCACTACATCTCAGACCCAATGTAGTTGTGTATGTGTGTGTGGAATCATGCCCTAGGTTGTCTCTTCCTGCGTGTACACTTGGAATAGAACAGAAAAAGTAACTAGATGTAGAATGTAATAAATGTGTGCATGGAATAAGAATGAAACTTCCCTCCTATGAAGTGTGATGTATAATAACCAACCCTTATGTCCCTTGTGATGGAGCTAGATAGATGCAATGGAGCTCTTAGATGCCTTGATGGATGCAACCTTAGGTAGTGATAAATAGTGCTTAGTGCTTTCGTCCTTTATTATGATCACATAACTTTATATTTATATGATTCCTTTGCTTGAATTTCATAATTAACCTCAAAAAGAATGACTACCAAAAAACTATAAGATGCTCAAATGGACTAGAAAGGACCCAAAAAGTGTGAGTAAAGTATGAAGGGGACAAGGGTGCCTAGAGGGGACAAGGGCATAATTGGTGCTGGTGTCCTAGGCTAGGTGCTAGTGTCCAAGATGACAAATGTCCAAGAGTGTAAAGAGATTAGAATAAGAAAGTAAGGGTGAAAGCTGAAAGTCAAGTAACAAATAAGAAAAAGAAAGGTGGCCAAAAACATGGGTTAATTAGTACTTTTCTTACTTAGGAATCATATGAATAGTAGTATGTAATCAAGACTAGATAATTACCAAAAGTGCATGATTTTGTGTCAACATTTTCCCCCACTTTATGTTGGTGAGTAGAAAATATCGGTAACATAAAGTAGATAGAGATGCAGTACCTGATAACCATGTAGATCAGATGATGAAAGCATGCTCCAAGGGATTAGACAAAAGCGTGGAGTGATAAAAATGTGAAGCGTGGATGCTAAGGAGGAGGAAATGTAAAAAGTGAGTGATGAAAATGAACCTAGGGTGGAAATGCACATGTGTAGATGTCATGATGTACCTATTGTTGATGTCGATGTCTGTGTGATGTTGTTGTTGTTGGGTGATGTTGACTACTTCTTCCCATATGGATGGACCTGCAAAAGAGAAGCCAAACAAGTAGTCAAATACACATGTATATGATCGAAATATGTAAAAAAGTGTGTAATTAAAGTATGTAAAAAATGCTGAAAATGTGAAAAAGGAACATGTGCATCTGATTTGTGATGAGAAAAGGGTGTAGAAAGGATCCTGCTAAGATATTGTCTTTTAATGATTTTTTGGGCGATCTCACACCAATGTAATGGATTGAAGTGTAGGGAGAACTTCTGGTGTCATCTTCCAACCAGTTTAATTGCTCCCCTCATTGCTATAAAACAACCAACAGATGGTGTGCATGTGCCTCTAAGGCTTTAACTTATTTTCCCTATATAGACACCATCTATATATGATTCCTCGAAATTAGTGAAAGTGTTAACTACCTAATGCCCTATATATTCACTTGTCCCCTTGTCATTGACGGGATCTATGATCAAACTTCTGTGACATGTAACTGTGTGTATTTCCCTCTGGTTATTAGGAATCGGTAGGAAAGGACCCATACTGTGCCCCTAAGGTTTAGTTTGTCCAGGAAATGGCATGATTCACAACCAGTCTGAAGTTTGGAGCCCCGTCAGAAAGAAATTGTTCTTATTTCCAGTATTGTGTCATGTGTTTTTCATTGTATAGGGTGACTGATTCACCCATATGATCCCCCCTCATTTGGGGTGCATGCGACGTCACTGAAGGATTATGATGTCCAAAAAGAGGACCAACTTCATTGTGCCTTGAAAATGTGCCCTGCAGGGGGAAGGGAATGTGTTTGGTAGAAACCAAGGCAGCATGTAAACAAGTGGCTAGGAAAAGTAGTGTTAGTATAAATGCTACTGACAAACATGCTTGTAGAATTTGATCTAAAAAATATTGCATAAGCTAAGATGTGAATTTGTAAGAAAAGACTGTAGAAGCCCATACAAACATTGTGAAACACACAAGTCATAAGACAATGTATGAGACGACTAATTGGAGTTAGAGAAAATTGAGTTAGAGAAACATCCACGACACTATCACTGCAAGAATGAAAATAGTGAACACAACAAATGTGGAAAATTTTGACAATCAAGGCTCTTTCAGTGGTTGCATACGTACAAGTGTGCACATTTGCAAGACAAAGAGGTTAACATGCCAAAGTAAATTTTGACATTTCACAAATGTAGAAAATAATGGCCGCTTCCCTTGGTATGTAACATAATAACCATGTAGTAAATAGCCCTGAAAGTATGACAAGATCATTGCACATGAAGCACCCATTAGCATGTTAGAAAGATAAAAATTATGTCAAAGCTGTATAATTTGATAATAGTACTCTGTGATCTAAAACTACAAAAGTGAAACAATAGCCACCTGCATGTGTGAAATTGGATGCCCCCAACTTGAGCCTTTATATGACATACCATAGCTCTCAACTCAAGCATCTACGTGTTGCATGTAATAGATCCTGTAGAAATTTGTAAATGCAACTTGTAATGAAAGGAGAAGTTAGCAGACAATGTTGTATAAGATAAAGATAATGAAATACAAGATATCATCTAGCATGAAATGTTGTCCTCAAGATGTGAGCTGTATGTAATGACAAGTAAATGTCATAGCCCCAAAGTATCACATAATCATGGAACCCACTATGTGGGGAAGATGGAATGAGTGAGTGAATGATATCCACAGAAATCTAGACAAGCCATGTATATGTATGTTGACTAAGGTTCAGATTCTCTTATGGGTCACCATTCCCAGAATGAACCATCAAGATGGGAAGCTTGGATCATGGAAATGGTTTGAATGTGTGTAGGAAGAAATATGTATCAGTGGCAGATACCGATCAAGTGTGATTGAGTGTGTAATAATAAATTGGAATGATGGAGATGCACAAGATGATTAGCCTGATTGTAATGCATCGAATTTGTGCTTGGATGTATGAGATAGATGATAAATCTTGATATGCCAATGAAAGTCGTATATCACGTTGTGTATGAAGAAATCAATAGACAAATGTGAATGGTTAGTGGGAGTATGAATAAACATCCAGATGTATGGTAATTATGGGTGGTAGAATAGAAGTAGCTGGTTGAGTAGCAATGGAAGTGGCAATGAGGCAGAAGTTACAATTTTTACCAAATTGGTGGCCCCTCAACAAGCAGCATGTAAGAGCAAGTCTAGATCTAGAGACATGCACCAATGATATGATGATTAAAATGGCTTTAATATGGTCTTCAGTAAATTCCTCATAATATGAAGTGTATAGTGTATGAGAGTATAAGGGTGTGTAATGGAAGGGGTGATGTAAAGGTCGGTTCACCAAAATGATTACGCTAAAATGTAAATATATGCGCCTAATCTGAATGTTAAGATTGCAGAAAATAAATGAATAATGAAGTACACCAATAAATACTCAAGTAAACTAAACAATAAATAATGAAACCGTAATGTGCAAGGAGAGGATAAAGATGCCTTAGCTGATTCGCCAGAGTTCTTGAAAGTGCACAGAGTTGAAACACTGGAAATGAACAAAGCAGAGAAACATCTTACATAGTATACTCATAAAAGGGCAGATCTAGAGCGAAAGGATGGATGGGGCACCTGGAGAGGGATGGGGCACTCATGGTTGGGCACTAGTGTCTTTAGATGACAAATTGGGTCTAAGAGAAAAAGGCATATTGAATTATTAAGGTGTTCACAATAGTTCAAGATTCTCCTTTTAATAGGATTCATACAATGATGGCCAAGGTCATGGGTTAATTACCTACTTTTAGAAGTATTAGAATCAAAACCCTCAAATAGACATCAAATCCCAAAATAACAAAGATGCAAAATGAGGGGTCGGACTATCCTCAACTTGCCACAATGGTGGAATTACTACTGAGCTTTGCACTAAATATCAGAACCAATGTAGTTTTAATGTGTGTGTGTAAATTCAAGTGCCCATAGGTGTCTCTTGTGAAGTGTCACACTTGATAGTTCAAGATACTAGATGTAGAACTCCCCTAGTAAATGTGTGCATTAGTGCCATAGAATGAACTTCCCTCCTATGAAGTGTATGCAGAAAACATATCCCTTGTGTCCCTTGTGATGGACCTAGTATTCTGGATGCAATGGAGCCTCCTTAGATGCCTTGATGGATGTAACCTTAGGTGGAGATAGATAATGCTTAGTGCTTGGTCACTTTATTATGATCACATAAATTTATATTTATATGATTCCACCTTCGAATTTTGTAATTAACCTCAAAAAGCTTACTACCAAAATAGATAAGATGCTCAAACCCTAGGCTAGAAATACCCAAAATGTGAAGTAAAGTACAAAGAGGGCACTTATGCCATTCCCATTGGTTGATGAGGGCAAGATCTTCCAGGTGGTGGGTCTGGGTGAAAGTGTCCATGATGACAAATCCTTGAAGAGCTGCAAAAGGCAAGACTTCTCGCAAGTAAGGGTGCAAGACTGAAAGTTCTCAACATAAATGAAAAGTAAATGTGTTTCAAAGACATTTGTGTTAATTAGTACTCCGTTTCTTACTAGTTTGAGCAATAACTTTGTTTTCGAATGAGTAGTACTATGTCTATAATTAGTAATATATAGGTTATTTCACCAAAAAAAAGAGAGACATTAATTTTTAAATATTTATTTTGAATACATCATATTGGTTTTTAATTTATCACACCTACTTCCTCTATATCTGCCATGCATATCGAATCATCCAACCGTTCTCCATCCAACGACCCCATGGACATGGATGACACCATATCACTTTCTTCTTACTTTTTATTTAATATCCGTTATATTTGATCACTTTGGGACCATCCACCTATTAGGTGAAACTAATCCCTTTGCTCTTAATTTCCCAACATGGTAGAGGAAGATTACCCTACCATCGACATTCTTGAATGCATCATGATAACTCCATTCTTTCCTACATGGGGGACCGAATATTCTCATCTTCATAAGGCCTTACTCTTGACACATCCACCCTTCTCAATGAATCTACCATCGATATTAACATAGGTACTTTTAAAGAACCCCACATCCTCACGATTGGTCAATATCTTGATCCAAAAGAGCTATAATCCTTCACCACCTACCTTTATAAGCATAGTTAGGTCTTTACATGGTCGTACGCTGACATGCCAGCATCGATACTAACATCATCATCCAAAACATTGTCACCATCCTTAACGCTAAGGGGTCCAATTAAACAAATGTTATGCCACATGAATCCTCACATTTCCCTCCTTGTAAAAGAGTAATTACAATGTCTCCTTTCTTCCAACTTTATCCAACCTATTGATTTTCTACAATGGGTTTATAATATCATCCCCATTTCCAAATCCTTTGGAAAGCGTCGTATCTATACTAATTTTTCAATACCTAAAACTCGTTTTCCCCAAGGATTAATTTCCCCTTCCTAACATTGATCATCTTATCAACCTAACTTCTGGCCATGAAATGCATTTCTCTTATGGATGATTTTCCTGGTTACAATCAAATCCTTATCTAACTAGAAAACCAACATAAGACTATCTTTCATCACCCCTTGGGGAACCTTCTGTTATCATGTCATTCCCTTCAGGTTTGAAAAATTCTGAGGTGCCACCTACCAATGTGTCATGACCTATATCTTCCACGATATCATCCAAAAAATCATGGAGGAATTATGTTGATGACCACTTGGGAAAATCCAAACGTCGACTGGACCACATTTCCATCCTTTAAATCCTCTTTCACACGTCTCCTCCAATTTTTCCTTTCATTCTTAATCCCACCAAGTGTGTTTATGGAGTTTTAAATGGTAAAACCTTGGCTTCATCATTTATATCAGGGGTATTGAAGTTAACCCTGCCAAGATCAAATCTATCCTTGAGATTCCTCCTCCTAAATCTAAAACAACTTCACAGTAGCCTCAAGGTTGACTTGACAATAAATTAGCTATTTCATCTCATAAATTTATGATCACTGACACCCTTTTCATCAAACTCCTCCAAAAAGATACTCATTTCAAATGGGATGTCAATTTCCAAAAAATCCTTCTATGAACTCAAGCATTATCTTCTATCAACCCACTATGTTCACACCTCCACGTAAGGGGGAGTCATTTTCATCTTTACATATCTGCCACCGATCATGCTCTAGGTGTCATGATGGCACACCAAAATGAGCAAGGTAAGGAGAAGGCTTGTCATCTATTATATCATCCACACTCTTCAAAACTATGAAACCCACTGATACACCGAAGCCTAAAAGTTGTGTTTTACTCTTTTCTTCAGCCACTTCCAAGCTTTAACTCTATCTTCTCAATCACAAAACTTACGTCATCACTAGATTCAATCCTCTCAAAACCATGCATTCCAATCCTTACCACAAAAATGTATAACTCGATGGATCATTCTCAGGATGAGTTTGACCTAGAATTCATCTCTCAAAAATAAGTCAAGGGCCATAAATCTCTGATCAAATTATAGAAGCCCCTCTTCCCAACTATTAACTCCCTCACTAGAATTTCCTAAAAAATACATCCACACTATCAATCACAAACATTATCCACTCAAAATGAAACTTTATTATTTGATAGATCTAAGTTTTGAAAAGGGGGAGGTGTTGGCATCATCATCATTCCTCATTAGGAAACTCCTATTCTCATTGTTTACAAACTCCACTTTGAATGTACTAACAACATGGATGAGTATGAATCCCTCATCTTGGGCACCTCTAAACTTCCTATCATTCTCAGTGTCTCAAATCCTTGATATCTATGGTGATTCCAAACTTATCATCAATCAAATCAAGGGAATATATCAATGTAAAAATGAAGTACTTCAAAATTACAAGGACATCATTGAATTTTCTTCTCAAGGTATTTAATTAATACACCATCCAAGCCATCCCTTATTCATCCAATCACTTCACAGACACCATGGCATCCCTTGCACCTCTCATCCCTTAGATAACAAAATAATCCAAACTCTTCATTTATTGTCCATTGTATCGATCAACCATATCATACTAATGAGCTTCATTGTATCAATTTCATTGACACCAATCAATCTGATATGTGGTATACCCATATCTTTAAATATATTTCACAATCTAAAATCCCCTTTGACCTATCTAAAAATGGTAGGAGGTATTATCCTTCAAAGTGCTAACCGCTATATTATCCTTGGCAGCATCCTCTACAAATGTGGGTTTGATGGTATTTTACTATGATGCCTTAAATCCCATGAATCTATCTATGTTATCCAAGAACTCCATGATGGTATTTGTGGTGGACATTTTAGCAGCTTGGCTATCACCAATCACGTTATTCAGATGGGTTACTATTGTCCCACCTAGAATAAAGACTGTTGTGAATATTTCAAAAAGTGCGTTAAGTTCCAGCAACATTCCAATCTCATCTTATATCCCTATTCAGGCCTTACAACTGGATCAAGATCTTTGGCCTTTCTCACAATGGGGACTGAAACTCATTGGTCTCATCAATCCATGATCTTCTCAGCATCATCATTCCATCCTTCACCACTACCAAGTACTTCACCAAGTATGTGGAATCCATTCCACTCGCATCTACCAAAGCTAAAATTTGACTGTTCATGTCAATAATTGCACATCGTCTTGTCGCTTCATAGTTCCTCATAAAATCATCATGAGACAATATAAAGTCCTTAGAAAAAAATATCTTAAGAAGTTTTATGACTCTTTTAACATAAATCTTAGCTTCTCTTCTTTTTATTATCCTCAAGCTAATAACCAAGCTGAATCCACTAACAAGACTCTTTGTAACATCCTTTCCAAAACTATTGATAAAGCAGGTTGAGATTGGCATCTTCATATCCCATTTTCCCTTTGGGATTATCGGACAAGCATCCAAACCTCTATGGGTGCTACTCCTTTCTCTCTCATCTATGGATCCAAATCCATCATTCCTCTTAAAGTTAAATCCCATCCTTACACATTTCTCTTCATGAATTCATCTCTAATGAGGACTATTGCTAAGAGTGCATATCCTAACTTGAATTGATAGACGAGTGTTCTTATTCACTCACCAACATCATCACATCTATCAAGAGTGAATCAAATGTGCCTACAACAAACATCTTACAAAGAACATGACTTTAACATTGGCGACCTTGTCTCAAAGAAAATCAGAATGTCACTACTCTAGAGAGGAGCCAACGTGGAAAGTTTTCTCCAAAATGGATTGAACCATATATTATCATGCATAAGTATGGGTCTGGGGCCTATCTTTTAACTTCACTAGATGGTAAATCAGAAATATAACCACTTAATGCATTACACTTGTGGACTTTCTACTATTAACGCACCTACCAACGTGATCTTAGTCACATTTAATGATCTGTTTACCATCATTATCCTTTCCATATTTGATCGTAATGATTTGGAATCATATGTTCTACCATCACTATCCTATCAATGACCTTGAATATGGGCACCACGGCTCTGCTCATAGCATATTCCTTATGGACAAGTTCTTCCTTTTAGGTGGGAACCCAACAATCATTACATCCATCTCCTTCTTATCTACCTACGAGAACCATGATAATGGTCCCCATTTATATCTTGTACACATTCCTTCCCCTCCCAAAGTGGTTTACTTGGGTATCCTCAACTCTATCCTAAAAGTCAAAAAGTATGGATGCTCATATAAAAAACAAACTGCTCCTATAAAAAACAAACTGCTCCCTCAAAGGAAAACTGTTCAAATAAAGAAAATAATATCAAAATTATAGGTTGGTCCCTCAAATGACAACTATCATGCATTCTATCCTGCCATCCAAAAGCAAAAATTAAAAGTCAAAATTTAAAGAAAAAATCCCTATTGTAGACCACTCCCTCAAAGGATGGCTAGATTCTTATATCATGGGAGTAGTTTTCTTCTTGCATTGATCATCCTTTTCAAAATATCAAAATAAAAATAAAAAACTAAAAAGCAAGCATCCTACGAAAGATTCCCACATTGATCATCTTTCCCATCAAAAGCAAACTTCCCACATTGATCAGTTTGCACCATATTGCTCAGAGTTGGGGCATAGACCTAGGAAAACCACCAAAGGAGAAACTATTTCCCCCATGCAAGCTACATATCAACCCCTTATTTTTTCTACAGTAGGTATATAAGCACACCTACCATCTTCCTCTCATGATCTTATATATGACTAACTATCGTTGGTTATATGTTGTGTTCTGCTTATCACATCTAATCCAATTATCCTATTTCATGTCAAATATCACATCCATCACATGACATCATGTCTATTCTAACCATCATATATTTTCCATATCCACCATACCAATTTCATTCATCTAGTCTAAATCCATAACATAATTATCATGCCTAATATAATCAATACATTACATCATATATAACATCTAAACCCATCCAATGATTGTTGGAAATCACAAGTATTGAGAGGGGGTTGAATCAGTGCTAATAATTTTTTTAGAGCATTTCAAGTTCAAAACCACTTGGTTAGGGGCAAGAGATGCAACATGAACATATGATCAAGCACATACAAGAAGGAAATAGCTCACAACATAAGAATTATAGTGGGAAAATCATGAAGGGAGAAAACCCAATTTGAAACCAAGGCTTTATTAGGAACACCAATTCTAAACCATACAATGATCTTAGTTTATTTGAGCACCCACTCAACCTATGAAGCACCCACTTCAAAAACCCTTAATCACCAATTTAAAGATAGCTAAGAACCCACTTAGATAGTTTTACAAGCTTTAAATTTCAAGTATCACCTACCCCTATGATCTAAGCACCTACTTAGAGAGACAAAACAAAAAAATTGATCATATAGATCCTATGTTGATCATACAACACATTATGATCACTTTACTCTTGAAATGCTCACTCACTTTTCTAAAAATAAGCTCAAGAATTCATCACTCACCTTACTTCTTAGTAAAATCCTCTTCAATAATTCATTTAGGTCAAGTGTTCCTCACACAATTTCAAAGCTAGATCATATACAATATATTATCACTATATCACCAATTTTCTTCTTTGAATTCACTCCATATGGAATTCAATTTACTCATTCCATGTATTTCAACACTTCATTCAACATGTATCATACATTAGATCACATAAGGACTCATGACATATCTCATAGGTTCCTTTTTCTCGCATAGATTCATGCATTTTTTATCATCTCAGTTTTTCATACATACTTTTTGATGTAGCCTAGAATTCACTATAATTAGACCAAGGTGTGCTGACACATCACTTAGCCTGAATTGATCTCTCACCTGAAGCATGCAAGGGTACAAGGTTCCTCTTTAGAGAAGATTTTTCAAGATGTTAGCATGATTACAAGTATATTTTAGATCCATCACAAATAATCAATTAAACCATAGTACATAAACTAGATCTATATCTAAACTATATGAAAGGATAACTAAACAATAACTATAATTAGTTTTACCATACAAGATCCTTGTTAAATTACATCCAACACAAATATCCTACCAATAAGATCCATTATATTAAATACTTTAAAAATCAGAAGCTTCATACATACATATTACAGTCTCCATGGTCATGCGTGCTAACAAATTTACAACATAACACTACAATAAATCATGACTTACTAAACTCTGTAAATCAATACATATTTATAGGGGTGGGGACTTTCCCCTTACCATCCGAGCACCTTCCAAAAATAGGCTACATGCTAATAATAGCCATGCACCCTTACATAAAAATACAAAAGTATGTGTGCACTAATAATAGATCTCCTACAGTTAACTCCTAGTTCAGATCCTATTATTATCTCCAAAACTCTGCATGGTGCTCAATCTTCTATTATCCCAAAATATCCTTGGCGTAGCTTGCAAGTATTCATAACTTCCATGTCCCAAAAATAGCCTTAATATGAAAAAGTGGCTAAGTCCTATTTTTAACTTGACCCTAGGCACGCCATGTGTTACTATACTTCTGCGTGCTCATGCATGACCTATGTCTACGTGCCCAAGCCTTCTACACTTTCAACCTTGAGCTGCATTTCATCCACTCAAATTTACCCCACACTAATGTCATTTCCACCCCTAGAAATGGGTAGTCATAACTTATTCTCCAAGAATAAAGAATAATGAATGAAAAAATAAAGTAAGTACTTGTAAAAAAAGAATGGAAGTTTTCTCAGCACCTTTCTCTTCTATAGGTAGGATTAACTATGGATATTCATTTTTAATCTCTACCTCTAATTCCTTCTAATCAATTTGTTATTCACTTGTCTTATCCAAGACGTCTGTAACCATGGCTTCTAACTCATCATGAGTCATGTTTTCTTTTTCATTCTGCAAGACCCTAATAATATTAGCCATGCTAAAGACCATTACCTATATGTAATCCATTTTCTGGGCAATGAGTTTCCCAATTTATTTCATTCTTTCCTTGTGTGGATCCTGGGATTTTACAAGAACTTTACACTTTTATTCTACTAGATCAAGCGTCTCCATGCACTCGAGCATCTCATTCTTCATTTCCTTAAAGATCTCAATATATTCTTCAATTTTTTTTGTCCTAGTAATCGTATCTGGTGCCGCACACATATTTAGAGCTTGATCTACCTTCTTCAAATCATCCTTTAGTTCCTGCAATAAGGATTCATAACTTGTAACTTTCCTTGCAATCATGGCCTTGATCGTTACTACCTCCTTTGAAGCATGCTTTAGTGTTGGTATATGCACATGCCCTTCATCTATTACCAACTTCACCGTTGTGCATATGTAATGCATCACAAAAGGAAAAGTTTCTAGAACTTGTGATTCCTGGTGTCACCTTACCTTTAAAATGTCATCTCCAATTTCCTTTACCATACTAACTAAAGATTTTGAATTTTCCTTAGCCCTTTCTTTCTCTGCTATCAGGTGCTTTATCCTTTATCCTTATCCTTGTTATCATCCATAAATTCCTAAATGGTTTTCACTTTATCTATGTTTCTACACATAACCTCTGCAGATACCTTCACCAAATAATTACTCACCTGCTCATATGACATGATAGTGGGATTGACATTCACATGTTTGAGATGGGATGATTTCTTCATTCTACGTGAAACACATGACTATGTACACACGTCAAAATCAAGATCATCCATATGAGTATGCATACACCAAGATAATTACTTGTGTGTGTGTGTGTGTGTGTGTGTGTGTGTGTGTGTGTGTGTGTGTGTGTGTGTGTGTGTGTGTGTGTGTGTTCTCCAATTCTACATGCATGACCTCCGATCCATACAAATCCTTAGGCTCCACAGTGATTTGGAACCACATGCGTATGATTTTTCTTGTGTCATCAACATACCCAACTGTAGGGTTCACATAATCTTCACCCTCCTTCTCCTTCCTTGTGCACTTACCCTTTGGAATCCAGGCGCCTGAGTCCAGTACCAGTCCTTCACCTTCTTGTGTAGTATGGGGCGCATCTAAAAACCCACCCTTATCTATTTTTTTTCCTTTCTCCTTTAGCTTCTCTTCATATTTATTTATTTCTTCTCTACGAGGCTCCTTTGTGTTCTCAGGATATAATGGAGTACATGGTGTGCTTTCCCTAGATTCATCCTCCTTAAGTTTATACCTGTGTCTTTTCTTATTTTCTGGTTCTAGTTTCTGAGGTGAAGTCTTAGGTGACCTCCTAAGGGTTTGTGATTTTTCTGTGCCTTGAGTCCTTATTTTTCATAGTACCCTCTTAAACTAAGGCTCCTCAGTGGTCTGATCTACATTGATCTATGTGGCACCTGTTTCCAATACTTCATCATCTTATTCTTGTAATGGAGGGGTCATTATTTTCTCCAGCAGTGGGTTGTTTCCTACCCTTGTGCTCCAAACCACCACTATCTTCATGAATTTCTTCTTCTCATTCTTCTTCTAAAATGGGTGAGGGTGGCTCCTCATCTGCTAAAGTGCCAACTATATGCTTCCCCTTGGGTGGGCTTGGGAATATTAAATCATTCTCCACATATTTCCAATGTTCTAACCTAGGCTTGAGTTGGATATAAAAAAGGGCTGCCCCTATCTCACCAATTTCCAAACTCATTACCTAAATATTAACATAATTAGAAATTAAAGTTTTAATATATAGAGACTTACTTAGATACACGTAAGTATTCCTAAGAGTGTTGTAGTCGTAGTCTACCTTATCAACATTGAAGATCATTCAATGTTTATTAAGGGAAAATAGTTTTGAAGGGACTATACCCTGTATACAAAAGGGCTCAAAAGCCAGATAGTAAAGATGAGAGAAGCAGCCCAGAGAAGGGAAAAACAGTCAACCAAGGAAGGCTCAACAGCCAAATATTACAATATAGGTGAAAAAAGGATCTAAACGTACAAAGATCCAGAAAAAAGAAGGCAATATCAAAAAGAAACCAAAAGAGAAACAACATAAAGAGCTCCACCAAAAAACAGCTCCAGAACCACCCGATGACAGCCACATCGCAGCCAAAAAATAGCATCACAACAGCCCGTTACTTGATGGCTCTGTCAATTTTGGTCTTGATAGCCTGCAGTGACATGAAGAAGGCAATGGCAGTGGCCTGAGAGGAGTCTTGCAAATCTGCTTGGGCAATTGCAATGTCCCTTTTCTCTTTAGGGCCCCATATGTCCTCATTAATCCCACTTAAACTGCAAACACTGTGGACATGTTGTTCAATGAAATTATAAATGCTTTTGAGGGCAGACAATATGCAGTCATTTCGGCTTTTAGCATTCCCCAATCTGCCATCTAAGGACTGTAGTTTCTTGAAGACTTCACCAATAACCCCCTCTTCCTCCTCACTTTGAAGGATCCTTTTACCCTTAGCTCTTTCCATGTTTTTTATAGCCCCTTTGAGCTCTTGTATCTCCTTTTCTAATCTGTCCACCCTATCTAGCAATTCCTCCTCTTTGGGCTCCTCCACCGGCTTGCTAATATGCAGGAGGTTTTCAGCTAGTTCCAAGTCTTTGTGGCTCCTTAGGACTCGTTGGGAAGCAGGGATTTTAGCTTTGAGGCTCTTGCTTTTCTTGCTGGAGACAACATCTTCATTCTTTCTTTTTAGCAGGGGGGAGTGGGAGCAGTGTGGGCAGGTGGAGGTATGGAGGAGGGAGGTGGGATAGGATTCACGGGAGGGCAGCTGGAGAAATGGCGGTGAATCAAGAGGATAAGGCCCTGGTGCAAAGGGACAGCCCTAGAGTGGCTTTGAACTTCCCTTATAGATTTCTCCAGAGAGTTAATCAGATAGTGAGGAAAGCTGATAATGTTATTTCTACGAAAATGATTCAGAAAAATCAGATGCTTTTGAGGTATAGTCACATATCTTCCTTCAAGGGTAACATACCTTACCACCATTTTGGCCAGTTCATCAAAAGGTTCAGGGATCGACGCCACCTTGAGGCCAGCAGTCACGAACTCAAGATTCTCCCCCTCTTCCAGAAATTTCTTGGTTTCCACCTCCCTGTCTACCTTCTTATTGAAGAATTTTGTGCCTTCCAGGCTGAGGCCCGTGATCTGAGCTATGAGCTCTTCCGTGATTTCCATTTTCATGTTACTATATTTGACTATTCTATTCTTCCAACCCTGGGTGAATTTGATAGAGATGTCTTGGTCGAAGCCTTGGATCCTTTCAATGAAATTAGACAGGCCCCCGATTTGCAGGTAATCCCAAAGCTCCGTGTTCTCTTTCCACTCAGGATTGTGGGTCGGTTCGGTTTTGCATGGCGGCCCCCCCATGTTTCCTCTGCTCCTTTTCCTGTTCTCAACGGTAAAATAGCTACCAATGTGCGGGATAGGCCGAACTTTGATTTTGGTATTTGAATCTTTCCTTCCCGTGAAAGCCGGTTTAATTATTATGCTACACTTGTTATTATTGCCCCGCTCCTCGGCTTTCCTCCTATGCCAAGAAATGATGACAGTCCAGCCCGCACAGATCGCAACAATCATCCAAATCTTTTGTGATGTCATCATCATGTACTTGGGGATCCGCACATTAGCGTCTAAAATACAGCCGTTAGTTATGATTTTCACTGCCATGTAGATCAATGATAATGGCTTTATTGACATGAGCGGGCATAACGTCCCCCCCAATCCAAGTTTGAAAGGGATTATTAACACCGAAGTTAGCCAAACTGTCAGCGACCCTATTTCCTTCCCGGTAGGTGTGGGTGATTTGGACATTTTCAAAGCTTTTGCATATATCAATAGCTTCCTCAATATAATCCCTGATAGACCAGCTGGGGTGTTGCTTTTTATTCAGAAGATTGATAATATTTAGAGAATCACCTTCAATTATGATATTTGGAATATTACAATCTCTGGCAAGTCTAATACCCCAAAGAGCCGCCATGGCTTCGGAATAATGATTAGTCTGTCTGCCCATTCTCCCAGAAAAAGTAGCAACATAACAGCCTCTTTGATCCCTGATGATTCCCCCTCCTCCAGAGTCACCCGGATTGCCCTTAGAGGCCCCATCAAAATTTAACTTGTGCCAATCAGTGGGGGGTTTAATCCATCGGACTGTGTTTCTGTCAGTACCATTGTTATTTCTATTGACAGTGGCAATATTCCATTCAGTCAGAATGCATTCTTCATTCTCCGGGTAGAGTCTATTTTTAGGGGGTTTAAATCTAGCAATATTATCTTGCACAGCAATGATAATTTCCTTATATACTTTGTTACAAGCCTGTCTATTGTTTCTGAAAATACTATCATTACGAGCCTTCCAGATTCTCCACATAGTGTGGGGCAGAACAAGTTGCCATAGCCTTTTCACCATGCAATGTTTAAACGGAGAGCTCCATTGCTCCCAAGCCTGAAGGCAGGTAAGGGGAAAAATCCATCTCAGATTAAATTTTGCAAAAACAAGCTGCCAAATTTTGGAAGCAATCTCACAATGAAGGAATAAATGCTTTATATCTTCAGCCTCTTGCTGACACATGCAACATCTATTCGGCATGATGAATCCCTTCTTGATGAGGTTGTCATTAGTTAGGATCTTGCCATTAATAATTAGCCACCAAAAGAAGTTCACTCTAGGGGTTAGCTCCGGCATCCACAACTTGTGCCACTTAATTTCGCTTTCCATGGATGCAAAGAAAGAATTATATCCTGATTTAACAGTGTATTCCCCATCAAAAGAATCTTTCCAGATGAGCTCATCCTTAAGATTTTGATTACTTATATGGATTAGGGAAAGTTGATTCTGGAGAGATCTAATATCAGCCTGAATATTATCATTCTCCACTTTTAGCTGCTTCCATTTTCTTTTGTTTCCATCCCTCTCAATGTACCCCTGGATTTTGTGTCCATACTTTGCAATTAATCTGTCTTTAATATGATCATAAGCAGAAATCCAGTTAGAATCCATCCACTTATCAGTCCAGAAGTTTATGTTTTTCCCATCTCCAAGCTTCCAGCTGCACCCCTGAGAGAGAATGTGTCTGCTGCGTAGAAGGTTGTTCCAGAAAATAGAACCACTCGGAAGGGACTGATCATAAATGAAGGAAATCTTGTTTTGATTTGAAAGATATTTGATCTTAATCAGCTCTGTCCAAGGTCTGTGCTCTTTTATAAGCCTCCATCCTAATTTTGCAGTAAGGGCAGTACTCATATGTTTGATATCTTTGATGTCTAACCCCCCTAGTCTCTTAGGTTTACAAACCTGTTCCCAAGCCACAAGATGATATCTGAATCTGTCCTCAGTACCGTGCCACAGAAAGTGTTTTTGAATCTTCTCAATACTATTCATCATAGTTGTAGGCATGCTTAACATTGACAGTATGTAAATAGGCAAGTTTTGAAGCGTGCTTTTAACCAAAAGACACTTACCTGCACTTGAAAGAACGGCTCCTTTCCAGCCAGCCAACTTTCTTTGAAATCTCTTAATAAGATCATTCCATACCTCCACTGAAATCTTGCCAGTACTTAAAGGTAACCCTAAGTAAGTAGCTGGTAGAGAATTAATAGTGCATCCTAGAATATTAGCAATCTTTCTTTGCCTCTCCTCAGGAGTATTGAAGAAATAAATAGAGCTTTTGTCAAAATTAACTTTTTGTCCCGAGGCTTCCTCATAAAATCTAAGGACAGTTTTAATGGCCTTTGCCTCAATAATAGAAGCCATTAGTAGCAGCAAAGTGTCATCAGCAAACTGCTGATGAGAGGAGATCTGATTACCAGTAGTTGGAGGGAAGCCTTTTATCATGCCAATGTCAATAGCTTTGGAAATAGATCTGCTTAAACTGTCAGCCATAATAATGAATAAAAGAGGGGAGATTGGGTCACCTTGCCGTATACCTCTATTACTGGCAAAAAAACCCACAGGTTCCCCATTAACAACCACAGAGAATCTAGAGGTAGAGATGCAAGAGTGAATGATTTTTCTGAATTTGCTTTGAAAACCAAATTTGGATAGGACCTCATCCATGAATCTCCAGGAGACTCTGTCGAAAGCTTTATGCATGTCAAGTTTGATGGCCATCCCCGCCTTTTTACTTTTATCCATAGAATGTATAGTTTCATGAACCATGATAATGCCATCTTGGATAATTCTTCCCTGGATGAATCCGCTCTGCTGTTGAGAAATGATCTCCATGAGTATAGGTTGCATTCTAGTGGTGAGAATCTTTGTGAAAATCCTATAAATGACATTAACCAAACTGATAGGCCTGAAATCTTTGAAGTCTTTTGCATCCAACTTTTTCGGGGCAAGCACAATGTGTGTATTATTTAGTTCTTTAATAAGATTTCCCGT
This sequence comes from Taxus chinensis, assembly GCA_019776745.2. Lineage (NCBI taxonomy): Eukaryota > Viridiplantae > Streptophyta > Pinopsida > Cupressales > Taxaceae > Taxus > Taxus chinensis. The sequence continues at coordinate 259,471,271 of CM034157.1, read as the reverse complement.
TCTGTAAAATTCATTAACAGCTTTCAAGAGATCTTCAGAGCATATTTCCCAACATCTTTGGTAAAAGTTAGCCGAGAAGCCATCTGGACCTGGAGCCTTATCCCCTTCTAAAGCAAAGACAACCTTTTTTAATTCCTCAATGGTGACAGTTTTTGAAAGACTTTTAAATCTCTCAGCAGGTATTAGATTATTAGGAATGGAGTCTAAGAGGAAAGAGGCCGCTTGTTCATTGTAGGAGGTATCTTCAGTGAGGAGGTTCTTGTAAAAATTAAGCGCCTCTGTTTTGATATCCTCAGGATCCTTAGTAATGTTTCCATTTCCTTTAGCAACCTCTGAAATTCTGTTACAAGCTCTATGTTTGATGGCTGTCAAATGAAAAAAAATTGTATTTCTGTCTCCATCCTTAAGCCAAAGGGCTCTAGATTTCATTCTCCAAAAGGTTTCTTCATGGCTGTTTATATTATGCAGATCTGATAGGAGTTTTTTTTCCCGCTGATGATCCTCTAGGGTCATACCTTTCATGGAGACATTTAGCTCAAGCTCTTCTAGCTGTTGCTTAAGTTCTTTCTTCTTTTCAAAAATGTTTCCAAAAACCTCTTTATTCCATATTCTAACTTTCTGTTTAACATTCTTTAGCTTCTGAAGAAGCCTGAATTGGGCCGTCCCTGTGCCTTCCCAAACCCACCACTCTTTAATTCTGTCCAGAATGTCTTCATGTTCGAACCACATTTTCTCAAATTTGAAATTACCATGAAAAGGTTTTGTCCAATTGAAGAAATTGAGGACTATTGGATTATGATCAGATCCCGTTCTGGGGAGAGTAGAGAGATGGAAATTCTGGTCCAGGATCCAATTTGTAGAAATAAGAGCTCTGTCAAGTTTAACCTGAATTAAGCTCTCTCCTAATCTTCTGTTGGACCATGTAAATTGATTGCCATGAAGCTCTATGTCCATAAGATTAAGAGTCGAGATGAAGTCAGCAAATTCTTCCATACCAAGGGAGAATTCAGAACTTCCTCCAAACTTTTCTCCTGGATTCAAAGGAGTATTGAAGTCTCCCATAACCAACCAGTTCATGTTTTCAACCTTGCTTCGGAACAAGGTTAACTCTTTCCATAGACTTCTTTTACCAGTAGCAGTATTGGGCGCATAAATATTAGACAGGATCCAACTATGATTATTTTCAAGGCTTTTAAAGATAATAGCTAAATGATTCTGGGTTGAGGAGAGTACCTTACCGTCAACCATCTTTGTATCCCAAAAGATCGCTAAGCCTCCAGAAGCCCCTTGAGAGTCAACAGCAGCAAAGGCAGCGTTCTGCCAAAAATGTCTTTTGAAGTCTTCAACTGCTTTACTTTTCATTTTAGTTTCCTGAATGAGAAGAATGTTGGGTTTGTTTGCTCTTTTAATTTCCTTAAGCATTCTTTGCTTAGGCCCTCCATTGAGGCCTCTGACATTCCAAGAAATAACCTTCATTAAAAAAAATTTGGAGATGCATTTGCCGGATGGCTCAGAATTCTCTGTGTACCATCTGCAATTTCTTTTTCAGTCTCTTTTTCTCTTGCTTCTCTCTTAGATGGCCTGCCTTTTCTAAAGGTTACTCCAAAATTTGCAGTTCTTCTAGCAGTGGCCCTTGTGATTCTTGAGGTGGAAGCTTCCCAGCTTCCAAGCTGCTTTTCTTCCAGGCTTTTTGAACCTCTTTTCTTTCTTTTCACTAAGATGAATCCATCATTATCACAATCATTTTCCTTACTGATTGGGGTAATTTCCCCATCCTCCTTTCCTGTGGTAATATCAGCCTGCTTATCCATTTTAGGAGTCAGCTCCTCCACATCTGTGTCCTCTTTCTCTTGGTTTAGATCTCGTGTAATGGATTCTAGATCCACTTTTCCTTTTTCTTGTCTCATTTTTAGTTTCTCCAATGAGCTGCTCCTTAGCAGCTCTTGATGGGCACTGATTTTGTCTTCCTCTTCTCCCATGTATGAGAGAGAAATGTTAACTTTTTCATTTTCTTCATCAATCTCCATGTTCAGCTTTACCGGATTTGGAGTCAAAGAGTTCAAAACTGAATCCACTGACATCTCCCTTTTGTTTTCTTCCTCATTCGGACCCAGATCTAATTCTTGTTGAGACTCAATCAGCTTCTTAGGTTTCCAAAGTTTTCTGTAAACCGGTGGTCTCTTTGCCTTAAATCCTTTTTTCCTTTCTTTTAGCTTGGAATGCCTCTCCAAACACCTATTTCCAGTAGCTGGTTCAGATATCTGCTCTTTATCCACCTTATCTCTCTGATTCTGTCCTTGATCTTCAGGAATATCTGAGAAATCTTCCAGCTTTTGAACTGTATGTTCAGGACATTTGCTGGCAAAATGCCCTAATCTGTGGCATTTGCTACATCGTAACTGGAAAGCTTCATATTCTATTTGCTGATTCCATTCTCCAAATTTGGATTGCAGAACAATGTTATCGGGGAGCTCCAGATCCATTTCTATGGAGACACAGAACCGAGCAAATGCCAGCCTAGACCTATTTCTCGTGGGCCCATCCAGGCCAATAGGTGAACCAATCGATTTGGCAATGTGAAGGAGGATTTCATCATCCCAAAGATGCAGAGGAAGCCCTGGGAGTCTACACCAGATGGGTATGGCATGAATATTTTCAACAAATGGATTAAATCCGGGGTACCATTTTTTTAAAAATAGTCCCATATTACCCAGACACCAGGGACCACCCAACAAGACCGAGTCAACATCAGATTGGAGATTAAATCTGGCCAGAAAAAAACCTTTTGCCATAGTGGTGATTATCAAATCCCCTTTTGGTTTCCATCTACGAATGGCCCATTTCCTAATGGTGTCCACATTGGGTCGTGATCCCAAAAATTTTCCGACAAGTGCCAGATTGGTTTTCTCCAGAGCTCTTTGTAGACATCCGTCAGGCACCTGTAAGTGGGTCACCCCTTCAGCATCTTTTGTACTTTTAAAATCACATGCAGCCTGAGGTCTCACATTTTTGTCAGGAGGAGTCTTAACAACTTCCGCCCAGGCTCTAGACCCGAAACTGTCACCAATGATCACATTTTTCACTTTTACCGGTTCCTTAGCGGCTACATCACAGTTCTTTGAAAGACATTCAGCAGCCAGAGCTGCTGAAACAGTGCTTTCGAAACCCTCACGCAGCCCGCCTGAATTTTCAAACTCGCAGCGCATCTAGTGATCTTCACCATGTAGCCAAACTTGGTATCACATTAAGTCCTTGTGGACTTTACTCATCAACTTCAATATTGTAGCTCTCTTATTCCATATTCTCAAAAATTAGGGAGTTAATACCTTTGTATCTAAACTCCCACCTAGTTTCTATAAGCTTCTTACCCGCATCATCACATATGGGCTTGTTAAACTGCATCAACTCCATGTTTCTATGTTTTCTTAATAACATAATTTATCTAGTTCTTGGAGATTGTTCTAAAAAAATTAGGTCGTTATGAAATCACCCACTTTACTATCTTAACGAACATGCGTTATTCCCAATCACAACCCATATCAACCCCCTTCTTATTTTACAATTCTATGACAAATGGATTTCAGGGGCATACATCTATGTGCAATCTTAGTCTTCTCTTATTGCTTATGGCTACATGTGTCTTGCTCTCGATGGAATTTAAATAGAAAATTTGCCTCTTCTAATAGATAATTATATATTTTTGGATTTTGACTCCACGTGTCCTAGCTCAATACCATATGTCCCTATCTCAGGTATCAATAACCCTATAGGTATAGGTCCTCTTACTCACTTGTTCCTTCCTCTGTAACTCTAGTGATAACCTTAACAAATGGAGCATAAGATTTTTCTATGGGAACCACATTAATCTTTTAAACATTACATATTTGTTTTTAGTTCTCCACACTTCACAACTGTCCTACTAAGGCACCACTTTTTTTTGTGTTTTGCTTGTGTAATCTATTCATACATTATGTATCAATGATTTCATTTCCCATACTTATATAGATTTTATTGCTAATTTATGGACATGTATTACTCATTCATTGTACCACCATAACACACTACTGGATTCATCATTTCGAAAATGTTGAGGCACCTTAGTCTTAACCTTTTTTGGTAACACCATTGAAAACCCCCTTTTTGGCCACATGCATCCTATCATGTGCCTTCTATGGACCGAATTACATTGCTTGTACACCTTGATCTTAGGTAGTCCTCCATTAGTTCAACTTAAGCCTCATGTTAGGCTATACATCTATCCATAAGTGGATCTTTAATGGTGAAGAAGGTGACTATTCCATCATGCACCTTTCCATTCTAGAAGGTACCCAACAACTAGCTCCTAGGAAAAGAGGGGGCCATTGTACGATTATTATTGAGGAGACTTGGAGGGGAACCTTGTACTACTTTACTATGCCCCATTTTAAGGAGTATGGTTATGGTACTTTGTAGACAAAAAGTAGATACTACAAATACATTTCTTATTAGCTTCCAGGTGCACAAGTGGGCATTAGTTCCCTAAAATGTTTAGTACTCAATTGATGGTGGATAATACATGATGAAACTACACACTATTATTTGAAGCTGATGTACATAGTTTTTCATTAAATGGAATTTTAGTGGTAGGATTCCCCCATACCCTACACATATCACAATATTTTTTTCTCCCATATAGAGACTTATTTACTAGTTTGTATGTTTTTCTTTATCCCATCGTAATTAACCAGGATTCCCTTCATCTTTTCATTCTGCACATCTAGACTAACTAGTGCATGGGTTTCAAGTCATATAAGTTGTAACATATTGTAACCTTCTCAATGCACCTTAACATTTCTAACTTGGATGTCAATTTTTTGAATCATAGCCCCCACACTATCATTTATCCCATACCTCTATATTTTTCTACTTAGTATAGCCTGTATATCATGCTTTGCTCTGAGTTGGAAAATTTTGTCTTGGGAAATTTGAAAATTAAATCGTGCTATTATATAGTCCTACTCACAAACCTGCATAACTTTATTGGAATCATCTATCTTAAAATTGGTCATGTTCATAACATAAGCAAAATTTCATATCATATTCCATCATAGATTCTCCTAGTTATTGTAACATGAATTCCATGGGTAGAGTATTGAATCTGTTTTAAACACCAACTGAAAGGGTGTTTCTTTCTTTTGAACCTCTTTCGGGTAAGGGAATTCCTGTACACTTCTTTTATAATTTTCTTTCTCAATTTAAATAGAGTTTATAAACTCTAATATATCCTTCCGTATACATCTCCTATGAGTGTCACATTTATTTGTGTTCTCATTTGTTACTCCTTGTTAAAGGCCTCAATAGTTCCATTTTCATGAGGTTAATAGAGAGTTGTCTTATGGTGTGCAACCGACCCATGCATCCATTTTGTAATATTGTGTATACAATACTAATGTGAGGAATAATGAGTACCCCTATAACTTGAATTACCTCTTAAAGGGCATCCATACCTATGTAATAAGTTACATTTATTCCACATAAACCTTGTTGCCTTAAAATTTGTGCAATACACTTTATAGAGCATCGATTATTTCTTACACATTGTAAGATAATACTGTCCATAAGCTATAATATCAGCACTGATCAATATTTTAGACACGGTCTGGGGAGATAGGACCCAATACTAGATTAAGTCCCCAATTCTCAAGGAAGCTTATGTGCTATAATTAGGACTCACATAGTTTTCTCATCACTGTAATATCCACTGGCGTTTCTCAGGTGCTGATTAATAGGAAAACATGTGTTACTGATATGCTTTGCAATACATTGTAGTATGATTTCCTTAACATAGACTAGCTTCTACAATTATTGTTGTAAGTAAATTTAATTATACCTTGTATAGTGTCAACTTGTACCATGTCACCATAATTATTGAAATATCCCCTGTTGCTTTTCATTAATGTATACAAAATTCCTATTTTTTCCCCATCATTCAAAAACTCATCCAAATTACCTAATTTCTTATATAGATGATCCAGATGATCAACATTTAGTGGATACGAGTTTCCCTAAGTCTCCCAAAAATTGTTATATTATGATAGAATGCTTTCAAATATTTTTTATGTGCCTATTTGACATGTGAAAAATATAATTTGTTTGATAAAGATATTGTTCGTAGAATTTCTGAGTTGCACACGGTTTAGACCTGAACAACTAGGGCAACAGGCATTGTGTCCTTAATGCAAACTGTGCATCATGTGGAAGTGGAAATCCTTGATGAAAATGGTTTAGACCAGGGTGTTCTCTTGGTTGTCTCACACCTATGGTCTTTGAAGATCGACTCTTGAGACAGGTTGGCCCAACAACATATTTGACCCTATACTAGGGGCCCTTAGCTAGGGTCAACACACTTCAATTTCATGTGGAGGGGTACCTTTGCATCTGTAAGGTCTTTCAAATAATTACCATTGTCAAAATTTTGTTTATATATGCCTTTGATCATAGTTTCCACACCATACATGCTGAGATTTAAGCTCATTGTAATTCTGTTAAAATATTGGACTCTAAATTTTTTCTGTGCAACGACTTGCCAAGTTTGGGTGCCAAAAAATCCCTTCATCGAGACTGGGATCTTACCACGCAAATCGGCCACTAGCTCAGAGGTGTCTACATCCCATGTCAACTCACATGCTTTTACCATCGAAGTCAATGCTACACACTTAATTATATTGCTTGTATTAGGATATGAGTAGCTGACTTGTGGCTTACCATATAATTTTATTATATCATTTATACTTTCTCATGCTTAGTAGGTCAGCCTTGGTGATGGCCATAACATATGAATAGTATATATAGGGGATTGTAGGTAGTAGTTCATCATCATTTGGAGCATTTGAGTCTTATTCTATGGTTTGGAGGTTGCCCCCTCGAAAGTGGCAAAGCTATTATAATTGCATATTGAGATCATTATTCTAAAATATTGTGTTATTTGGTGTTCTATTGTTTGAGTCATAATCTGAATTATACAAGTAATTTCATTACAAGTGGTATCAGAGCTGCGAATCTGGGCCAAAATTAGGGCAAAAACCCTAATTGTTTAAATTTTCGCTCACATATCTTACGAACCACATCGAATTTTTGGGAATTTTTTTACCATAGTTGTGAATAATTCCAAATAAAAATATATCTAAAATTTCAGACCTTTTTTTATATTTTTTACAAAATTTATTACAAATTTAGGGTTTTTCATAAAATCGCTCCCTAGACTGCAAATTTGTGGAAATTTTTCAAGTTCTTTACATTTTCGGAAATACTCTCAAAAAATAGTATTAGTATCTTCTTTGTGTTTTTTCCTATTCAGCCAAATATTGTATCGAAACCCTAAATCCTAAGGTTTGACATCATGGCGGGGCCTTCCACAAGACCAAAAAAGAATTCGGTTACTCTAGGTAAAACCCCAGATAAAGATGGGGTAGTGATTGAAGAGATGGAGTCAGAAGGGGTAAATACAGATTCCTCAGCACTAGGGTTTACCTCAGTTGATCATAAGGTGAGCCAACTTGAGTATGAGCTGCGAAATGTACAATTAATGAGATGGCCTCTTAAAGGAGACATAGCCCAAATCAATCATCGGTTGGATGATATCATGCAACATGTAAAGGGTAAAATAGTATGGCCCAAATCTGACCCATATCAACCAAGGAGGACCTTCAGTTCAAAATCATGGACAAACTAACCATATTTGGATCACTTTTCCAGTCCCAATCAAAATCCAACTTATTCGCAACCATGGAACACGATGCCAAAAGTGGATATGCACAAATTTGATGGTAAGGATCCCCTGAATTGGATAAATTAAATGGACAACTTATTTGAGTTACATCAAACACCATTAGAAAAAAAGGTGACATTGGCATCCCTATATCTTGAACCCGACCAATTTGTTTGGTATCGATGGTTATGTGCTCAGAGGCAAGAAGAATGGTCTAATGTCACTTGGATAGTTTTTACTGAGGAGTTGCAATTGCACTATAGTTCCAGTGTTTCAGAGAACTACTTTAGTCAATTAGAAAAGTTACGAAAACAAGATCAGTCAAAGATTATGTGCATCAATTCCAAAACCTATCCTTAAGGGTGGAGAATATTCCAGAAGAGAATTTGAATGACCTATTTCTTGGGGGTCTTAAGGACCACATCGAGTCATGAGGTATGTATGTTTAATCCACTCAAGCTTTCTGATTCTTTTATCATGGAACGTCGAGTAGAGGAAAAATTTCTTTACATTAGGAGGTCACCTTTCATTAACACTAGAGACCATAGTATCTCTTCCCCTTCATTCGTTAGGCCAATTAGACTGACTCCTCAACAAATGGAAGAAAAGAGAGCAAAAGGATTATGTTTTAACTGTGACATCACATATGGACTGGGACACAAATGTGCTAAGAAGAATTTGTTCTATATTGAAGGAGGTAATGAGGATAATGAGGAAGATAAAGTTATAGGAGAGGCTGTGGAACTAGTAGAAGATGAAGAAGAAGACCACTAACCTATAATTTCTTACCATGCATTGTTAGGTATTAGTATTCCTCAAACACTCAAGGTTATTTGATATCTAAAAAAATAGAAGGTGACGGTGTTGATTGACTCAGGGAGTACTCAAAACTTCATAAATAGTAAGTTAGCTACCCACCTCAATTGTTTTATTTACCCATCTCCAGAAATGCAAGTTATGATTGTGGATGGTGGGACAATCAAGTGCATAGGAAAGTGTCATAGTATCAATATTTCCATGAGAGACTACATGTTAGACTCACCTATGTTTTCTTTTTCTATGGGAGGGGAATATATTGTTAGGTGACCAATGGCTTACAACCTTAGGTACTATAGAGATGAATTTCCAAGAATTATTCATGTGATTTCATTCAGATGGATGGAAAATACAATTGAAAGGGATGGAAGCTAAGTCTCCATAGATTATTATCTCTCATCAGATGTATAAGGTTGTCAGAAAAGGATTAGATGGATTTATAACAAAGTTATTTTCCATAGAAGTACAAAACCCAAAGTCTTCAATGCCACCCGATCTTCAGAATATTGTTGATTCTCACTCATGTATTTTTTGATGCAATTCCAAAGGGACTACCACCAGTTAGGGATCATGATCATGCCATTCAGTTGATTCCAGGGATCCAAACACCTAACATCAGACCATACAGATACACATATTCCTAGAAAATTGAGATCGAGAAAATGGTACAGGAAATGTTGAAGGTAAGTATCATCAGGCATAACTAGAGTGCATATTATTCACCAATGGTCATGGTATGTAAGAAGGATGAAACATGCAGGATGTGTCCAGATTACTGAGAACTCAACAAGTACACCATCAAAGATAAGTTTCCTATTCCATTAATTGATTGATTTACTTGATGAATTGCATGGTGCTATTTATTTCACAAAATTAGATCTTCGTTCAGGTTACCATCAAATTAGAATAAGAGAGGAAGATGTTCATAAAACAACTTTAAGGACTCATGAGGGCCATTATGAGTTTTTGGTAATGCCTTTTGGTATTAAAAATGTTCCCTCAACCTTTTAAAGCTTGATGAACACTATTTTTAGGCCATTTTTAAGGAAACTTTTATTAGTTTTCTTTGATGACATATTTATTTACAATAAGACATGGGAAGAACACTTGCAACATGTAAATAAAGTGTTGGAAGTTTTGGAGAAACATACTCTCTATGAAAATCCATCCAAATGTTTATTTTGGTGTACAAGAGGTGGAGTACTTGGGTCACATTTTATCCCATTAAGGTGTCAAAGTTGATCCTCAAAAGATCAAAGCTATGGTGGAATGGCCAAGGCCCAAAAATCTCAAAAATCTTCTGTGGGTTCCTATGACTAACATGGTACTACAGAATATTTGTGAGGGGAAATGGTAGAATAGCATGCCCCCACTCACTGCATTTACTAAAGAAGGATGCCTTTCATTGGATAGAGGTATCCAATAAATCCTTTGAGTAGTTGAAGGAAGCCATGTGCAACACACCAGTTTTGGCTACTCCCAATTTCTCAAAAACCTTCATTGTTGAATGTGACACAACAAGATCAGGATTGGGAGTAGTTATAATGTAAGAAGGAATACTAATTGCATTTGAGAGTCACCAATTCAAAGTAAAATATCTGGTAAAACCTGTATATGAGAAAGAAATGATGGCTATTCTTCATGTGGTCAAGCAATGGAGGCCCTATCTCATGGCTAGACACTTCAAGGTAAAAAATGATCATGATAGTCTCTAAAATACTTTCTAGAGCAAATGTTATCATATGAGGAACAACAAAATTGGGTAACAAAAATGTTCGGGTTATGATTTTGAAATCATATACAAAAAGCATAAAGAAAATGTAACAGCTGATGCGTTATCCAGAAGGGATACATCCGCAGATTCCCTACTATGTGGAATGTCCATGTTGAAGGCCGATTGGGTGGATGAAGCAAGATTAGAATGGGATCAGGATAAGGATACACAATATCTAATATAGAATATCAAGCAAGGCTCTATAACATCTAATGAATTTGAGTGGAAAGGTAATGTGCTATGGTACAAGGACATGTTATACTTAAGAGTAAAGATTCTGAGTTGAAGCATAAGATTATTACAGAGCTACATGCCTCACCTGTTGGAGGAAACTTTGGGTTTTTGTAGACATATCATAGAATAAAAAAGAGAATTATTTTGGGAAGGACTCAAGGGTGATGTAAAATTTTTTGTATCAGAGTGTTTGGTGTGCCAATAGGACAAAGGGGAAACAATTAAGACACCAGGTCTGTTGTAACCCTTACCAATTCCTAGCTCAGAGATGGGGGGGGGTTCCATGGATTTCATCACCGAATTGCCTTATTTATAGGGTAATAATGTTATTTTGGTGATTATGGATAAGCTCACAAAATATTCTCATTTTTTCCCCTATCACATCCATTTGGATCCAGTTCAGTCCTGCAGCTATTTTTTTGGAGACAGATTCAAAGGCTACATTGAACACCAAAGATAATTGTAAGTGATCGTGATCCTATTTTCAAAAGTAATTTTTGGATGAAATCATTTTCATGTTTGGTTACTCAGCTAGTTCACATTTCATCTTATCATCCTCAAACTAATGGGCAAATACAAGTGGTCAACAAATGCTTAGAGGGGTATCTACGTTGTTTTGTATCAGATAAGTAGGAAAGGTGGATTAAATGGCTACCACTTGCAGAATGGTGGCTTAACACATCTTTTCATACCTCTTCTCAAATGACCCCATTTTTAGCATTATATGGTTACCATCCACCTTCTATAAATTCTTCCTTGAGAGTGCAAACTAAGGTCAGAGATGTTGAGGAAAACATTCAACATCAACAACAAGTTTTGGATAGTTTGAAGGAGAATTTGGCATTGGTACAAAATAGGATAAAACAATAAAAAAATCAACACCATAGTGAAATACATTTTGAAATTGGTGACTGAGTTTTTGTACATCTCTAGCCTTACAAGAAAATGTCCTTAAAGCATCAGAAAAAGGAAAAAAACTCACTCCTAAATATTATGGACCTTATCAGGTTCTATAGATAATTGGTAGTGTTGCTTATAAACTAGAGTTGCCGCAATCTTCATGCATACACCTAGTATTCCATGTTTCCTACCTGAAGAAGCTTATTGGAAAAAAATTTGAAGCCCAGACAGAGTTAACAGAACTTGATGGGGAAGGAAGAATCATTTAGGAGCCAGAGAAGATTCTACAAACATGTACTAAGAGGCTAAGAACCAAAGACATTAAGGAATATCTGATCACATGGAAGAATATGAGCATAGAATATGTGATTTGGGAGGATGAAGGTTTTTTGCAGCAACATCCAATATTATTCAGCATTGAGGACAATGTTGGTTTGAAGGGGAAGGGAATGTTACGCCCTTAACCTATTGCTTGTATTAAGATATGAGTAGCCAACTTGTGGCTTACCATATCATTTTATTATATCAGTTATACTTTCTCATGCTTAGCAGGTCAACCTTGGTGATGACCATAACATATGAATAGTATATATAGGGCATTGTAGGTATTATTTCATCATCATTGGAGCATTTGAGTCTTATTTTATGGTTTGGAGGTTTCCCCCTCGAAGTGGTGAAGCTATTCTAATTGCATATTGAGATCATTATTCTAAAATACTATGTTATTTGGTGTTCTATTGTTGCTCTTAATCTTAATTATAAAAGTAATTTCATTACAAGGAAAGTGAAAAATAGGCGTTGTAGCAAGCCTTTCTTTCAGATTCTCAAACACACGTTGTTGCACTTTCACCCCAATAAAAATTTCTTTTTCCTTTCAATTATTCCTCAAAGGGTATAGTGATCTTGGCATAATTTTTGATAAAATTCCTATAATATCATGTGTGCCTCAAGAATTTTTGCACCTCGCTTTGGCTAGTAGGTTCCTCTTAGCCCAAAATCACAGCAACCTTAGTAGGATCCACTAGTAACCCCTCTTTACAGATTATGTGTCCCAACAAAATTCCAAAGGGTGTGGAAAATATGCACTTCTTGATATTTAAAGAGATTCTCAACTGTCAGCACTTCTCAAGCATCAACCTCAAATTATCACAATGATCCTTCATAAGCTAATATACTATCCAATCATCCAATTATAACTATAAGAACTTGTGAAAAAAATCCTAAAATGCTTATACCACTATGCATGAAAATAATGCAAGGCATTCTTTAATCCGAAGGGCATAACCATGTATGCAAAACTTCCCCACTTAGTGGTGAAATTTTTCTTCTCTTGGTCCTCTTTTTCTATCCTTACTTGATGACACCCAGAAAATTCATCGATGAAAGAGTATATTTTGTGCCCCGCAACGCCCTCCAATATTTCCTCAGTAAATGGTGTGCGAAAGGGATCAATCACACATGAAACATTTAATTCCCTATAATCCACACAAATCTGAATTCTCCCATCTTTCTTGAGGTTGATCATCATAGGGCTCACCCATTCTGACTCCTCGATGGGCACAATGATCCTAGAAATTAATATTTTGCCAATTTATTCTTTCACCTTGATGTGTAAGTTTGGATTCATCCTGCAAGTCATCTTCCGAATTGAGCGTACACCTTTCTTTATCTTGATTCTAATTTCACCTAAAGATTCATGTACTCCTTTCAGTTCATGATATCCTCTAGGGAATAGATCCTAGAAGTCATGATGGAAAAGTGACAAGCGAGCATGGGAATCTACAAGTAACTCTTCCTCACACCCGACCTCCCGAGGTCGTGCCGAGACAGCCGGTGGGGATGGATTATACGTGGGGTATGGGTAAACTAGTTAGGCAATCTTATATCTTCGACACGCACTAATGGAATCTGTGAATCTAAGGCAAAGAAGGCCCTCCTAACCTGAACTGGCATGATAGATCGGTAGGCGAGGATGACTGCTCGAAGCCTCCAATAAATATCGAGCTCTGGCGTGATCCGATCTATAGGTTGTGGGATACGGAGAAAATGACCGTGGATTGTTTCGTGTATATCTCCAGATAGAGTCATAGGATGGATGATGGATATGGTGGATTCTACGGGTGATTCTCTGGCCTAGTCCAGAAATCCTTAGCTTCGTTAGCTACTATATCCAACAGGGATAACTGTGTGATGATAATAGGTGGAAGTGGAGTGGATCTGAATACTAATGTGCGTAAACCAGCGTCAACGTCGGATTGACCTGTGGACTCGTTGGGTTGTGGGATTTGTGAATCACAACCGTAGATTCGTGGTTGTTGTGGACCTGCTATGGTCATGTGTGGAATCAGTCCCTAATCCCTAGTATCCAATAGTCATATGCCTTTTCGGCCTCTATGTTCAGAATTAACAGTTGTGCAATCTTTTCAGAGTATCTTACAGGCGTTCTTGCAACCTGAATTCTTAAGCTAGTGTCTATATCAGTGAGAATATCTCCTGCGTCTGGCTGTGGGACCAAAGGATCACAACCGAATGTTTGCTCTCTTTCAAGCCCTTCTACAGTCATGTGGATGTTTATCTAGGGTAACCTGTAGTTTGGCTGGTTTGACCAGAATATGTGTGCTTGGTCATCTTCTATGTTTAACCCTCTTAACTGTGAGCTGATCTGTTGTAAGTCTGTTGTTGTTTGGAAGACTTGGATTCTAAGATTCTGGTCTATATCGGTTATTGCTGTGACAAGATTGGGTTGAGGCACAATAGGCTCGAATACGTATTCTCTGGGCTCCCTAGGTCCCGTGATTGTCATGCAAAAGGAAATGATATAAAGCTAATTAATGACAGAATAAATTGACTACGCAAGATATATCTATGTATATTCCTAAATCTGATATTTTGATAAACTACTGAACAGAATTTAAAAGAGCAATTATCTAATATATCTAGAAATTGACAACTAAACTAATAACGAAATTAAAACAAACAAAGCAGCCGAGCATAGCTACTTGTCTGTGCAGTTGTGAATCTATTCTAAGTAACCAGATAACTGATCTAATCTATTTGAAAGACTCTCGATCCTACCTCAGAAGTGAGGAGTGAATCATAGTTTCTCAGAAACTATCAATCCCCACAGCTTCCCTGGCAATATCAAAAGTAAAATTAACTGAAATGAAATGATTGACTACTCTACTTGATATGCTTTTAACTAGAACTTTGAAAGCTTGAACCTGGATTTTGCAGAACAGTGGCGAATCCGATGGTGTGTGGCCTTGTCCCCTCAGTGTGATTTCCTCATTCTTTCATGCTCACGTGGATCCAGAAAAGCGTGTAATGCTAGCATCAACAGAAGTAGATATGAGACAATGGCAGCTTAGGATGTAGACTGAATACAATGCGAGTAGGAGAGGGATAGCGCAAGAGAACAGAGCTTGGCTTATGCAATTCCTAGCGGGATTTATTGTGAGTCATGCAACATAAAACATCCAGAACCTGAAACTATCCTATTTGATGAGCAGAACCTGCAACTTTAATGGCTTCCTACTAAAAATCAAACTATCCTACTCCAATTGATTGGATGAAATAATAACAGCACTTGCACAAGGAGAATATGTGGCTTTCTAACAGCTAAACAACACTAACCATGCATATAACAAATGAAACTATGAATCCTAAGCAAAATTGAAAGGCTAAGCTATTGAAATGAGAAATTTAGAGGCAAATTTGAGGGGCCATTTGCTTGAGCACAAGCCAGCTATTTATAGAATCCCATTTACCCAAAGGTGAAAACCAAATTGATCTCTTAAACCATAAACAATGCCAAAACACTATTCCAGGGAACCAGAATCATAAATACAAGCAAAGGCGGTGAAAAAAGCTGGTAAACGTTGAAAATTTACATGAGTCACATTAAAAAGAGCATTCTGGAAAATGCGTGAAGGACCACCACCCTAAGCAGGGTGGTAGTTACCCGCCGCCCTGCCTGGGCGGCGGTCACGAGACCGCCACCCAGGCAGGGCGGCGGTTTCGTCACTGAAGACCGAAAAGCAAAGAAAAGAGGGGGGAGGAAAAAGCAAAGCACACAGGGGCTAAGCGGGGCATGCGGGATGTTAACGCATACTTGGAGAGATTTTCTAGATCCCGAACACCTTGCGAGGAGACCTGTATCATCATTGGGGCACGTGTAACATTGTTCCGGTGGTGCAGTACCCTACAATTTTGGGTACGTACATATTGCCCCCTCAGAGAAGCATTTTAGCCATGAAGAGGCGTAAAATGGTGGGTCTGAGTATGGTGGTCCCAAAATGGGAAGTTAGAAGTTATACCTGATACGTCCGTGTGTCGGAATGACGCCATCCAAAATTCCCGCCACCTGCAAAATGAAAAGAGGACTCAAGTGCAGATAGACAAAATAGATCGGAAAATAAATACTAAAATAATATGAAATGAGGACGTACCATTTGTGCGGGGATAAGAACTTACCTCCGTCGGTGCTCCAAACCTGCGAAAAGGGCATTCAAAACAAGTCAGGTTGCTATATATGTAAAAGTGGGCCCATTTTCCTATTCATTTGCGCGTGTTGATTTGGTTGATTTTGAGCTCTGGGACCCACGGTGATGGTTTCTCACGCGAGTATAGTCAAAACGTTCGGGACGAGATCGTGATCATGCCTCCACGAGCGGAACACCGACCCACGAGATCACAGGTTAGTTTTTCTCGATTTACCATTTTTGCCCCCAAAATGTTAAAATGGTGAAATCTTTGTCATGGGGGGATTATTTTCAAAAATGTTAGTTTTAATAGAGTCAACTAGGGGGGGCACCTACTGGGTAGGCTTTGTTTGAGTCAAAACGGTCTTTATTTTGTGTTTTTAGCCACTTTTAGGGCACATGACCCACGTGGGTTTTCGGGACACGACCGCCACCCTGAGCAGGGCGGCGGTTACGAGACCGCCACCCTGATCAGGGTGGCAGTTACAAGACCACCGCCTTTAAGGCGTGATTACGGAACCGCCACCCTGCTTAGGGCGGTGGTTCTACACAGAATGTATAAATAATACCTATTTGAATTTGTTTTGCATTTTTAGCATCCTTTCCTGCTTTCATGATTTTTCTAATGTCACTTGGATACTAACTTACTCTGTTTTGTGTGTTTTTGGGTGTATGCAGGTGAAGGAGGAGTATATCCGATGGAGTCGGGAGAGGGAGTGTGATTGGCTTCTGGCAGTATTGGATGCCCTTTCTCAGGATGAGCAGGACACTCTTCAGAGGGCCGGTATACTGCGTATTTCACGGGTCCCACATGTTGCACCGTCTAGTCACATACTTTGTGACTTATTTTCATATTGGGATGCAGATCGGAACACTTTCCGATTACCAGGGGTCTGGGGTGAGTGGACCATTACTTTGGAGGATGTTTACCATATCTTGGGGGTCCCAATTATTGGGAGATGACTCACTCTTGAGACAGCAGGGTCACGGGCTCAGACAGCACAGTGGGCCTCATATATGGGAGATGCAGTTATCTCCACTGGTTCGAAGAAGGGGGTGAGGGTCCGATCTATTCCTAGCCTACCTATCCCCTTGATTCGTCAGGCCATTATGGGGATCCTTGCCTCGAGATTGATCGGGGACAAGGGAGGAGACACCTTACTATATTGTTGGTCCCCCATCATTGCACAGATTGAGGGGCATGGCCAGATTTATGCCTGGGGAGCCGACATTCTTGGGACCACCTGTCATGATTTGTACTGGGTGGTCCATTTACAGGGGCAGTCATTGAGCCATCCGACCCTGGTTATGAGCTGGGTCTATGAGCATTTCATCCCCTATGGGAGAGGTGTAGAGGTGGCAGATCCTGGAGCTGTGAGGGCAGCCAGATGGACAGACATGTCGGTGCTCAGAGCACCTCACCAGCCAGTCACCTCCTTGACCACTGATGACATGGAGGCCACACCTTATCAGGCCATGGCAGGTTTATGGGGCGAGGAGGCTCTTACTTTGATTTCTTGCTCCACCACAGGGCAGCTTGTTGACAGGATGGGGAGGGTGGAGATACATCCGTTTGGTCGAGTGCCCCAGCAGTTTGGCCTTCCATACGTGGGTATGCTTCCCCCAGTGGTACCGGTATATAGATCAGTCTGGGAGGCTATAGGAGGTCCTAGAGGCCGGGTTGGACAGTTGTTACTCCTGGTGTCCCCATTGTAGCTAGGAGGGTAGTACGAGCTCGAGGGAGAGCCGGTGCTCCTCAGGCACCCTTGCTTCAGATTGCCGCCGGTCCCACCCACAGCAGTGACGACCCCATTGACATAGACTCTGAGTCCGAGGAGTTCACAGGGGGGAGATGGAGGAGGAGACCGAGGCTGAGGTCAGTGAGTCAGGTGGAGAGGAGGACAGCGATCCTGAGTGGCATGATACTCAGGACATCTTACAGGTAGAGAGGGAGGAGCAGAGTGCGGAGAGGGTGACTCTGGTTTCAGAGGAGCCACTCTCTCAGGGCTTGGGTGGAGAGGATGAGTCCGTAGTAGGACGTTATGTGGCCCCAGGCACAGGAGGAGTGCACCAGTCAGTGGTGGCATCTGTGGCAGGTGCCAACCCTAGAGATCCATCTTGGAGGCTTGGAGATCCGAGTGAGTTATCATCCTTCCTTTTAATGTTTGTTTCTAGTTAGAATTGCCTTAGTTGCTATCTCTCCTTTTGTTTACATTTGTTTCTATCTCTTGATTATTTCTAATTGGGTTTTTCTCCTTTGCTTGCAGAGACTGCTGATGAGTGGCGAGACCTGATTCACCGGGTATGCACTGATACCCTGATGATCCCTATGGAGAAGACCCGTGCGGAGCTATCCATGGATGCAGGGGAGCCCTCAGCAGCCGGTAGGCATACCAACATTTTTTCCCCTGTCTGGCATGTGGCCAGGATGGTGTCTACCCTCCATACCGAGTTGGCAGGATACAGGACAGCAGAGCACCTGATGAGGAGTCACTCTCATGGTGAGACCGCAGCTGCTCCTCGGGATTGTGAGCCCTCCGTGCACTCAGAGCACCAGCAGCCGGAGTCCTAGACGAGGGCGTGCACCTTCAGAGGGATCTCATAGGGGTTGAGAGGCCATTAGCTCTCGTAGATCATTAGTGTGATGTATTTGTATTTCCTGGGCTCTTTGAGTATTTTGACCATGCTTAGCGCATGATGGCATTGTACAGGAAACTTTGATTATATATATATATATATAGATATTCTTTTTGGATTAGACTCTTGGTATCAATGTTCTTGTGATTTGCTTTCGTATGTAAATTACAATGTTGTTTTTATATGCCTTTCAGAATGTATGCAATGGAGAACAAATGATACAAATGTTTTCTTTCTTTTTGTATTTCGTGATGCTGATGTAGACACAACGTGATTTTGAACTTTAGTTTCTATAGGCAATTTTTGGTACTTCATTTTTGTTTTGACAAAATGAGATGATAAACCGGTATGATGAGCAGATGAACTTGCCCCATTCCTATCTCCACGCAACTAGTAAGATGCGAGGGCTCATCACCGAGAGCTAGAAAGGGCACAAGTTGTGAAATTTGTTGAATGGTAGTGATGAGAGATAGACAAAGATTTGGTGGAACCAAATTAGGATGCTACAAACCTACTCTACTCAAGTGACTCCATAGTTTAGAATGCTACTTGCTTTGCGGTTTATCTAGACTTAGATCCGTAGATGGCCACATGGTTGACAAAATCTGGTTTTTAGGGTTTTGAACTCTCTTGGAATTTTGGACATCTGATTCATTCATTTTTGACTCAAGATTTCAAAGGTTCATTTGAGTTGTTTGTTGACTACCTTCAACGTTTATTGTTAAGAGGACCCCCCATACCCTGCCCCATGCTACTAGTCAGAAGCGTGGGCTTATCACCATGGACAAGGTACAGGTGAGTAAGGGCATTCCCATCCTTTCCCAACCCTACGTCACTAGTAAGAGACACAAGCTTATCACCGAAGGTTGGTAGGGCAAGGAAATGTGTAAAAATAAAATTTTCTATTTGATCTATATTTGACTTGTTTATTTGAGAAAAATGTCAGTATGTTCTTATTTCCAAAGAGATATGCATACGGGATAGATGTGACACGATGAAGCTTCTAGAACAGACCATAGGCAAGACACCTATCCTAGGGAGAAACCAAAAGTGAGAACAAGCATGCAGACCTTGGTATGGTTACCGTTAAGACTTTGTCATATCTAGCTTTGTATGGATGAAATGATTCTGAAATGGTGATGATGTTATGAAAATGAAGAAGTATGATTTGAAAGCTAATGTCAATATCATCAGAAGTTTGTAATGAATTGCTTTGGGAATAAGTTCCTTGATCACAAGATTTGTACAAAACAAGCGGACGAAATGAACCTAACTACATGAAGATGCAATGTAGATATAATTATATAGATAGTGCTGGTCACTTATGCATAGAATCGCTTAAGGTGTAGGGAATTGACAGTTTCACCAAATTCCTCACCCTCCAGTGTGCATAAGAGATATGCACCATTTCCATAGTCCTTCATGACTCGGTATGGGCCCAACCATTTGGGCCAGAATTTCCTCCCTTCGCCGGTCTTTTTATCGATCCGGCTGTCTAGTCTTAGAACTAGATCACCTTCATATATGTCTCGTTCATAGACCTTCTTGTTATACTGCTGGCACATCCATTCAGTATAGACTCTATGCCACTGTTCAGCATCTAGCCTGGCCTCATCTAGGCTTTCTAGTTGAGAGAGACGTGCTTCTCTATAAGCTTCTTCATCCAGAATCCCTTGTAATGAGATGCAGAGACTGGGTATTTCAACCTCAAGTGGGAGAACTGCTTCCACTCCGAATACCAGCGAGAAAGGAGTTGCTCCTGTTGGTGTTCTTATTGAGGTTCGGTGGGCCCACAAGGCCGGGTATAACTTTAAATGCCAATATTTTTTGTTTTCTTTCACCGTTTTAAGGAGAATGGCTTTCAATGTTTTGTTTGTTGCTTCAGCCTGTCCGTTGGCTTGAGGGTAATACAGGGAGGCTGTATGATGGTTTATTTTAAATTTATTGCATAGCTCACGAACCTCGTCATTCTTAAAAGAAGTCCCATTATCTGTGATAATGGTTTGTGGGACACCGTACCTGCAAATGATCTGGTTCAAAATGAACTTGGCGATCACGGAACCTGGTACAGTGGTGAGAGGCATAGCCTCTACCCATTTGGTAAAATACTCGGTGGCCGTGATTATGAAGTTATGGCCATCTGTAGATGAGGGAGAGAATTTCCCTATCAAATCTAGCCCCCACGTAGAAAAGGGCCATGGAGTAGCGATTGGTTGTAGAGCTTGTGCCGGCATGTGAATCTCGTGGGAGAATTCTTGGCATTTATGACACCTGCGTACAAACTCTACTGCGTCGTGTTCTAGAGTGGGCCAGAAATAGCCCATCCGATGTATTTTGTGAGTGGTGGCATGACCACCGAAGTGGCCTCCACATATTCCACTGTGAGATTCATGGAGAATCTTCTTGGATTCTTCTGTGTCAACACACCTTAGAAGCATTCCATCGAAAGCCTTACGATAGAGCACTTGTTCTATAATAACATATTTAGCTACAATAATGCGTAACCACCTTCTTTGTTGTGGCGTAGCACTTTCTGGATATGTATGGCTCATGATATAATTAATAATATCAGTATACCAAGGACATTCAGAGATGGGAGGTCTAGTTTCGACGTAATATATGCATTCATCGGGAAAGTCCAAATCGACTAGATCACCTCCGTCTAATGGGTTGTCAGCTAACCAATCTGCTATGATTTGTCCCTTAACAGACTTTTGATTTACAAAAGTTAATTCAAATTCACCCATTAAGGTCATAAAGCATCCAGCCTTTTTAGACAGAGAAAGGTTCGTAAATGGTCTGCTTTTACAATGACCCTCGTTTCTTGATTTAGCATGTAATGTCTTAAGCGTTTGGTTGCGAAGACTATGGCAAGGCACTCTCATTCTGCTTGCGTATAGCATGTTTCATAATCGAGTAACGTGTGGCTTATAAAATAAATCACGCGTTCTCTCTTGTCATCGTCTTCTTGAGCCAGCATGCAGGCTAGCGAGACATTGGTAGCTCGTGAATATAAGATTAAAGGGTGATCTGGTTTAGGTGGCATTAGCGTGGGTGGTGACAACAGGAAACACTTAACTACTTCGAAAGCCTCCTTGCAGTCTTCGGTCCAATCGGTACTGTACTCTTTCTTGAGTAGATTGTTGATTGGATTAATGGCAAAGCTTAAGTCTGGGATGAATCTTCGGATGGCACCGAGTTTCCCAAGAAACGACCTGATTCCAGATTCATCCGATGGTGGGATCATTTCAAGAACAACATGCAGATTTTAACTGGGTCTACATCGATCCCTCATGATGATATAATGTAACCTAGGAGCTTCCCTCCTGTCACACCAAATACACATTTTTCTGGGTTTAGTGTGACTCCGTATTCTATCAAACGTGAAAGAATGATACGGAACACTTTCGGGTGATCACAACGCTTCCTGGCCTTGGCCAACAAGTCATCTACGTAGGATTCCATGATCTTGTGAATAAGATCATGAAATATGTATGTCATTGCCCGCTGGTATGTGGCACCAGCGTTCTTGAGACCGAATGGCATAACAGCGTAGCAATAGGTTCCCCAAGGAGTTATAAACGTGGTTTTGGCTTGGTCTTGTTAGGATATTCTGATTTGATTGTATCCTGAGAATCCATCCATGAGAGAAAAAAGCTCAAAGCCAGCTGTTGTGTCAACGATGATGTCAATGGATGGTAATGGGAAGTCATCCTTGGGGCACGCTTTGTTAATGTCTCAGAAATCTATGCAAATGTGTATCTTCCCATTCTTTTTGAGAACGGAACGATATTAGATATCCATTGAGAATAATCGACTGGTTTGATGAATCCTACTTGGAGGAGTTTCATTACTTCTTCCTTTACCATGAGAGCTACCTTGGGTTTCATTGGTCTCGATTTTTGTTTAACTGGCTTTGCATCTGATTTGGTGACGAGATTATGTACCGCGATGTGTGGTGCAACCCCTGTCATTTCTTTATAATTAAATGTGAAAGCCTTCTGATGTTCTTTGAGGATTCGAGTGTGTATTTCTATTTCTTCTGGAGTTAACGAAGATCCTAGTTTCAAGATCCTTGGGTCTTCCTCCGTTCCAATGTTAATATCAATTGTTTCTTCGATTAAAGAAGCGTTACCTTCTTCAAACTCAGGCGGGGCTGGAGGTAATTCCAGATCGTCTCCATTCTCTACTGTGTACATGCTGAGTTCTTTTTGTGGGGGAAGCTCTATCATGGGATTTCCGAAGTAGGAAGATGAATGTCAGATTAAGGATGAATCTACCTCGTGATGGGTGAGATGTAATGTTGCATAGGCATTTAAGTAATCCAGAGTGGCTCTATCACTATCAACGTGGTCTAGGATAATAGAGTTGTTCTCAGCTATGTTTGTTAAAAGAGGGTTTGACATTGTTTTCACTAATGGTTTAGTACGAAGGGATACCATGAAACGGGTATCTTCTAACTCACTGTTTGGGGTGAAGCGTGACGCTGAGGTTGCTATAGAATCCACAAGAAGATTTTGTTCTCGCGGGATTGCTTCAATGGATATGAAGTCAAATTCTTTGCTCAAAGTTAATACCGCTGTTTTGTAGAGCTGTAAGTGTTCAGCTCTGGTTTCATACACCTCAGAGACTTGGTTCGCTACTAATTGAGAGTCTCCTAACACCCTGATGTCATTAACACCGAGCCTTTTAGCTATGATGAGGCCAAGGAGGAGGGCTTCATACTCCGTGCCATTGTTTGTACATTCAAAATTTAGTTTAAAGGTGAATGGTAGGATCTTTCCCTCGGGAGAAGTAAAGATCACACCTGCCCCAGCCCCATAATGACATCTTGCTCCATCAAAATGGAGAGTCCAATATTTAGTTGGGAAGATGGACGTTGGGACATTCGCTACGTCAATTTTTTCTACTTCGGTTACTTCTACCATGCAGAGATCCTCTGCTGGAAGAGCACCAACACCTAGGGTATATCCCATACCTATAGAATCAAATGGTAGGAAAATTGGTAGATCCTGTTCTAGTAAGTCGAAAATCTTCAGTAGTTCCTAATGATACTACTTCTACAATGTTAGTCTCATCCTTCAGTGGCTGGGATAAATTTGACTAGGCTCATAGTCTCAAGATCTGTTGTAGGTACCAACTTTTCTTCTGATTTTGTGTCGGTTGGTTTATTAAGTTGGTTTGTTGGGAGTTCAAACTCAGAGTGAATGCCCGGTCTTTTCTTTAAGTCAGCTAGGTGTATATCGAATGGTTTTGGATCACCTTTGGCTACGAATACCTTTCCTAAGTGCAAGAACCTTACTTCTTGAAATAATGTAGAAGGGATTGCCTTCATACGGTGTATCCATGGTCGGCCGAGGATCATATTATAATTGGTTTCCCGATCTATAATATAAAACTCAGTCAGGATTGTTTTGGGTCCTAAGGTAACTGGTAGTGTTATAGTTCCAATCGAAGTGGCCTTAAGGCTATCATAGCCTCTTAGCGTATTCCGAGTCGTGGAACAGTTTGTTTCTCCATACCCTAGCTTTTGAAGGAAAGAGAAGGGGACTATGTTAACTGCTGCCCCATCGTCAACCATTGCACGTTTAACGTAATTGTTATAAACCCATACTTGCAAATGTAAGGCCGGATCACCTCTGCGTGCAATCTCAGCATCTGTTGGCATTTTGTTTATTTCGAATATAAACTCGGTATCCCTCTCCGGCTGCCCCAGAGGGTAGATATCAAAGTCTATATGGTTTACCTGTGTTTCGGGAGGTGGAGTGATGTTAATTAAATGACCTAACCCTAATGCCTCTAAAAGAGCAGCCCTGTGGGCAGGAGAGTTCCTCAGCAAATCCAAAAAGGAGATGTGAGAGAAGGTTTTTGTTAGGTCATTAATCAGATCATAGGCACCTACGAGTTTCACTAATATTTGTTGGATGTTATCTGTCTCTAGCGAGTAACTTGGATTTGGCTGAGAGGAATACTCTCGTGTCCTTGTTACGGCTTCCACGGGTAGTTCGGTATCTAATTCTACTAAACCGACTATCTTGGGCCATGGTTGACTTCCTAATTGTGGTGCAACAGGTGGATTTAGTGAAGTCGAGGCTTCATAATCATTATTTCCTACCATTACACCTTTGTTCATCCCATTTGGATTTAATTTGATATTATTGTGACTTGGGAGCGGATCATTGAAGATCTTGAGGGGAGCATTTTGAGGGGAAACTGCCCCTGTAAAAGCATTTGGTGCTGGTGACGCAGGATCTGCCAAGAACATATCTATGAAAAGTTGTCTTTGCTCCTCTGGAAAACGTTGCATGAATTTATTGTAGTCACGGCACATTCTAGTGTCGTGGCCTCGAATCTTGTGAAAACCACAATACGAGTTAGGATTGTAATTTCTAGGTTGCTGGTTTGGCGTATATTGTGGTCCAAGACTCTGATCAAACCGCTGTCTATTAGGATTAAGGTTTTGTATTTGTTGTTTTTGGTTTTGGTTCTGATTTTGATATCCAGTTGAGTTTTGGCTTGGACCCTGTGTCTGGATCCACCGTTGTTGTTGTTGTTGTTGTGGATGATTAAAATCCACCGAATTGATTGTTGGGGTAAAGTTGTTGTTTCGTTGATTGTTAACCAGCGGTGGAGTATTTAGAACATTGACCTTTTTAGCTTGGTCAGTTACCCCATCGGTTGTTGCGCCGTGATTTTTGTTAAGGATTTTAGGTCCTTGATTGACGTTTGTGGCAGTAGGGTAAGTCGTAGTATTCTGGTTGGGGGTGATTAACCTCCCATTTGCTCCATACGTCTTGCGACCGCTATCTATTGCCGCTTGATCTATTCAGAGAGCACTCTCAAGTACTTCATCGTAAGTCCTTAGTGGGAACTTCTGGACTTCTTCCTTCACCTCTCTGCTGAGAGAATGAAGGAATAAATCACATAGCTCCATTTGGTCCATGTTTGGAGCACTGGCCGAAGAATAAAGGACTGTACGCCATCTCTGGATGAAATGAGCGACAGATTCATTGTGTTCTTGTTTAATGTGCAAGAATTCCCTGATTCCTGTTCTTAACAGTTTGTTCATGTCAAATGCCTTAATGAACTCTGAAACTAGTTGTTTAAATGAATGGATGGAAGCTTCAGGTATTCTGTAATACCAATCGAGGGTGATGCCCTCCAAGGTTTTGGGGAATATTTTGGCAACAACCCCATCCCAAGGAAGCAATTCTCGAATGGCTGTAGCATAGGCCTTAATGTGTGTATTCGGGTCTCCCTCCCCTTTGTATTTGGGAAAATCAGGAAGAGGTCTCGGAAGCATGACGCTTCGTATGGTGAAGTCTAAGGGCTCTTTCAAGTACTCTGAGTAAGTCCCTATCGCATAGGTTTCGACCATTGATGGTGCCTGTTGAGGGGGAGGAGGTGGAATGGGTTGCTGATACGGCGTAGCGTATGCATTTGCAGGGGCATAAGGAAGCCCCTGTGGTTGAGCAAGCATGCCGGGAGAGGAGAACATATCTTCTTGTGGCAACTTGGAGTACATGTTTAAGTATGAAGGAGTATTCCCCAAGAGTGGATTGTGTTGTACAAGACCGGGAGGTATCATATTCTCCACCCGAACGGTGTTGGAGGTGGCAGTTCTAGTTGGTGTTTGTTGCAAATACTGAGGAGGCATGCCCAACGTGCCTATTCCTGTGAGGAGGTCTACTTGGCTAGGATGATGTGGAGGATTGGAATTTCCTGCCTGCATGAATTGAGATGTTTGACTTGCTTGAGCAAGTTCTAACCCTCTAATTCTTTCTACTAAAGTCGAAATGACTTCATTTGGTGAAGTCCCAGTATTTTTCCTTGGTGGCGTTTGTTGTATATTCTGAGGTTGTATAGTCATGTGATACCCCGCTATGAATTGATCGTTGCCCTGCCAAGTTTCACCGAGGGCATTTCCTATAGGTAGTGGTATGGAGGTGTTTTCTTGAAAAGAGACCTCGGGTCGTGTTTGTAAACTTCCTATAGGTGGGTACATACTCCCAGAGCATTGTTCATTCCTGGTGTAATACACTGAATGTTCATCATCTAAAACTAGGTATGGATCTGATTGTCTGCTAATTTGTGGTCTAAGCAGCACCTGAGGAGATGAACCAGATTCTCCTGTGAATGTCATATTGTTCGAGCCTGAAGGCTCTGTTTGTTACGTTTGCGCGAGTTGATCCAACTCCTCTATTTGGAAAGATGAACTATATCTAGTCCTTGGAGGTGGAGCTTGTGTTGATAATTGGTTATTTGAATAGTTGTCACCCCATACTGAGAGCGAGCGTGATGACTGTCTATTTAGTTGAGCGTAGTATGCCTCAAGACCTAGGAGAGGTCTGCCATATGCAACGAATCCTGACATATTCAGGGGGTATATGAATACCCGCAGAATAATGGGAAAGAGCGAAGGTGGAAGAAAGAGGTAATAAAGAAAAGGGGAAGCACTATGTGGTTCACGTTGGGTTCACCAAATTTTGTACGATGGAAAAGTGACAAGTGAGCATGGGAATCTACAAGTAACTCTTCCTCGCACCCGACCTCCCGAGGTCATGCCGAGACAGCCGGTGGGGATGGACTATACGTGGGGTATGGGTAAACTAGTTAGGAAATCTTATATCTTCGACACGCACTAATGGAATCTGTGAATCTAAGGCAAAGAAGGCCCTCCTAACCTGAACTAGTGTGATAGATCGGTCAGACGAGGATGACTGCTCGAAGGCTCCAATCAATATCGAGCTCTGGCGTGATTCGATCTATAGGTTGTGGGATACGGGGAAAATGACCTGGGATTGTTTCGTGTATATCTCCAGATAGGGTCATAGGATGGATGATGGATATGGTGGATCTACGGGTGATTCTCTGGCCTATTCTAGAAATCCTTAGCTTCATTAGCTACTATATCCAACAAGGATAACTGTGTGATGATGATAGGCAGAAGTGGAGTGGATCTGAATACTAATGTGCGTAAACCAGCGTCAACGTCGGATTGACCTGTGGACTCGTTGGGTTGTGGGATTTGTGAATCACAACCGTAGATTCGTGGTTGTTGTGGACCTGCTATGGTCATGTGCGGAATCAGTCCCTAATCCCTAGTATCCAATAGTCGTATGCCTTTTCGGCCTCTATGTTTAGAATTAACAGTTGTGCAATCTTTTCAGAGTATCTTACAGGCATTCTTGCAACCTGAATTCTTAAGCTAGTGTCTATATCAGTGAGAATATCTCCTGCGTCTGGCTGTGGGACCAAAGGGTCACAACCGAATGTTTTATCTCTTTCAAGCCCTTCTACAGTCATGTGGATGTTTATCTAGGGTAATCTGTAGTTTGGCTGGTTTGACCAGAATGTGTGTGCTTGGTCGTCTTCTATGTTTAACCCTCTTAACTGTGAGCTGATCTGTTGTAAGTCTGTTGTTGTTTGGAAGACTTGGATTCTAAGGTTCTGGTCTATATCGGTTATTGCTGTGACAAGATTGGGTTGAGGCACGATAGGCTCGAATACGTATTCTCTGGGCTCCCTAGGTCCCATGATTGTCATGCAAAAGGAAGTGATATAAAGCTAATTAATGACAGAATAAATCGACTACGCAAGATATATCTATGTATATTCCTAAATCTGATATTTTGATAAACTAAAAGAAAAAAGAGCAATTATCCAATATATCTAGAAATTGACAACTAAACTAGTAACGAAATTAAAACAAACAAAACAGCCGAGTATAGCTACTTGTCTGTGTAGTTGTGAATCTATTCTAAGTAACCAGATAACTGATCTAATCTATTTGAAAGACTCTCGATCCTACCTCAGAAGTGAGGAGTGAATCATAGTTTCTCAGAAACTATCAATCCCCACAGCTTCCCTGGCAATATCGAAAATAAAATTAACTGGAATGAAATGATTGACTACTCTACTTGATATGCTTTTAACTAGAACTTTGAAAGCTTGAACCTGGATTTTGCAGAACAGTGGTGAATCCGATGGTGTGTGGCCTTGTCCCCTCAGTGTGATTTCCTCATTCTTTCGTGCTCACGTGGATCCAGAAAAGCATGTAATGCTAGCATCAGTAGAAGTAGATATGAGACAATGGTAGCTTAGGATGTAGACTGAATACAATGCGAGTAGGAGAGGGATAGCGCAAGAGAACAGAGCTTGGCTTATGCAATTCCTAGCGGGATTTATTGCGAGTCATGCAACATAAAACATCTAGAACCTGAAACTATCCTATTTGACGAGCAGAACCTGCAACTTTAATGGCTTCCTACTGAAAATCAAACTATCCTACTCCAATTGGTTGGATGAAATAATAACAACACTTGCACAAGGAGAATATGTGGCTTTCTAACAGCTAAACAATACTAACCATGCATATAACAAATGAAACTATGAATCCTAAGCAAAATTGAAAGGCTAAGCTATTGAAATGAGAAATTCAGAGGCAAATTTTGAGGGGCCATTTGCTTGAGCACAAGCCAGCTATTTATAGAATCCCATTTACCCAAAGGTGAAAACCAAATTGATCTCTTAAACCATAAACAATGCCAAAACACTATTCCAGGGAACCAAAATCATAAATACAAGCAAAGGTGGTGAAAAAAGTTGGTAAACATTGAAAATTTACATGAGTCACGTTAAAAAGAGCATTCTGGAAAACACGTGAAGGACCACCGCCCTGAGCAGGGTGGCGGTTACAGGACCGCCACCCTACTTGGGTGGCGGTCACAAGACCGCCACCCAGACAAGGCAGTGGTTTCATCACTGAAGACCGAAAAGCAAAGAAAAGAGGGGGGAGGAAAAAGCAAAGCATGCAGGGGCTAAGCGGGGCATGCGGGATGTTAACACATACTTGGAGAGCTTTTCTGGATCCCGAACACCTTGCGAGGAGACCTGTATCATCATTGGGGCACGTGTAACATTGTTCTGGTGGTGCAGTACCCTACAATCCTACCCCTCTATCCAGATTCTCTCACACTGTTAAATGTGGTGGTGCAAAAGATCATTACCATGAAATGTACAGATCTGAGTAGGCATAGTGCTCCTTAAAAATATTGAAAATAAAACAGCCCTTATTTCTCTCCACTCCAAAATATTATCCTTGTGAACCATCCACCAACGCGCTACCATCCCATGTAGAGTATAAACCAAGATATTCCTTCTTTCCACCTAACATTCCCACTAAACTTCCATAACAAACATGAATAATTTTGGATTCTCTTCACCAGTGTACCTTGGTACCTAGTTTCTACCCAAACACCTGATACTGTGCAGCCTACTTACATACATAACTGCACTTCTTATCTAGTGCCCAATCATTTCATAAGTTCCATGTGCCTAGTTTTCACATGCAACACTTGTAGTATCACTCATGGACTATGCATAATCCCATTGGAGAACTCCTTCCTTTGACAACTGAAGAACTTCCGGATCTTGAATGGTGTGGACATAAATTTTGTTCAAGTCTTCTTCACTTAAGGTCTCCACATAAGGTGTAGATTTCCCATATGTTAAGGGAATAATAACACATTAAACCTTGTTTTCAAAACTTATATACCCCTTAATGAATCACACATCAGATTTTTTTGCATAACACCAAGGGTGCCCATGCAATGCTGGAAAACTATCTACCCTTGCAAGTGCTAAGACCTCAAAGTCCCTAGCAAACTTGGTCCCCTGTATAGTAATTGATGCATCTTTAAAAAAACCAATTGGCATGGATTTAGTCCTATTTTCCATAAATAGAACATTTGAATATGGTTACAATGGTGGAATTCCCATCTAAACCCATGCCTCCAAATTGAGTACGTTTACTTTTGCGCATGTATCAATTAGAATATTAATTAAAATCCAACCATCCAAAACAACATTTAGAGTGACCTCCTTGTCATACTATAGGCTATGAGGGTGAAGGTTAACATGTAAAATATGCCTTTCATACTCAATCCAAGTGCGCGGAGTTTTTCCCTTTAACCAATTCCTTAACAGAGTAATAATTTTCTTCTGGTCCAACATCTTACAAAACTCCTTCAGATCATCAACATCCATATGATGGAGCTCAGTTACCTTCTTTTGATCTAACTTCCATGACTTCTCTTTCAAACATTGTATCTCACCCTGTAAATTATGAATTACCTCCATGGTTTCTTGATAAACCTCCTTTTGATGCATAGGGTTTGGATATTTTTCATGTATAACCTCCTCTTTAGTAAGAACATCTTTTTATTTTGGAACTTCTCTAATGCGTGTAGCCTCAACACATGTAGTAATCTTCATAGGAACCAACTCAAGATACGAGGCTAACTTCGACATCCATCGGTCTTCTACCGTGAGTTGTAATCTAACCATTCTTGCACCCTTGTTATCATATTTTTGTTTCTTACTCAAAATGTTCATATAAATCTGGGCACTCTTCATAGTTATGATTATTTATGTGGAAAGGGAAAAAATTTTTTTGTGGAAAATCACACTTGTAGTGATCAAGGGACATGTATGTATAACAAGTCCCATGAGGGAAATCACTTCTTCCACCACCATGACCCCAGACTTTATATCCCCCTCTGTAACCCCAACATCTACCATAGTTGCAATCAGAGCACCCTTCATTATGATCATGGTCCTAATGCTCACCCTTCTCCTTAGAGTTATTTGCAACACTATTTTTTCGTACGTCAATATCAATAGCATCATGGATCTGATCAATTAGCCTATAGTATTCAGTATCATGAGTGGAAGACCTACAAATATTGTAGTAACAAGACACGTTATTTCTTATCATGTACTGCAATAATGGACATCGAATTGAACTGTGGTCCAAGTGACAGATATCACATTCTAGTAACAAATACCACACTGATTTATGAGGAAAAATATCCTTAATATTCCCTTCTACTTCAAAATATATGCACCAAATTCCACTATGAATCTCATGCTTCGAATCAGCTAATAGTTTCTCTAATTATGTATCCATCGCTGCAATCTAATCTTCCAAGAATGGACTCACTCATGTGTCTACACTCCCTACCGCCTCAGTGTGTAAATCTTCTTAGAGTGCCTCACACAGATCTATATGAGTCTTATGCGAATGTGCCCTACCAAAAGGCATGATCAATCCTCCAACAAACCATTGGGCATGTTGGTTCGCATAGATGTCAAAAGATAACTTGAAAAAAGGGTCTTAAACTATGTATCATGTTCCTGAACACTTTCAGTAGTGCCCTACTTAATATATTTCAATGCGTTGATGCTCTTCTACTCAAATTCAGGGATATAAAATTCTTTCAAGAAAGTATTCCACAACGTGATATAATCTACAAAATTTTGTTCAGGGTCAAATTTTTTGTACCAAATATGTGCGCACCCCTATAATGTAGTTACAAAATGACTTACCTTGCACTCTAGAGAAGTGTCCCCCTTCACGTGCCATAGTATCTCACACATATGCACATGTTTGGTTGCATCTTCAATGCCTCTATATTCTGGTAGACAGATGGACATCTCCATTTCAATTTGCTGAGGCTGGTGTGGACCGTGTCCACTAGAGCTAGTGCTTGTATTTCCTCCTATGTTCCCTCCGCCTCTAGAGCTACCAATCTGCCAGTACCTGAGCCACCAAAACCTCCCGATCCTCCTCATAAAGTAGGAAATAGGCCACAGGATGCACTTCCTTATGTTCCAATAGTAATGCTAAAGAGATTCCACAATCTAAAAAGTTGTGTTACTTCCAGACGTTATACCAAAATTCTGTGCACCCACATTCTATGTCGATGATGCATCAGAAAAGATACCTCTAGTTGGTCCTCCAAATAAATTAGATGATGATTGCGCCATAGATGAATAAACTCCCTGATTAAATCCTGAACTTGACTAAAAATTGAATCTATCTACTGCAACTCTACTTCTCACACTAGTTTGCTTACTATTAACTATCGTAGAATTTGTAAAACTAACCATAAAGGCCAGTTCACTAGGTTGTTTCAGATGCACGACCATGGTCCACAATATTTCGTCTGACATACCCTCATCCAAATACGAGGATGGTTCTCTACCATACTTTCCTGAATGAGGGAGTTCCATATTTTCTAGCTCATCATCCTCTGCATTAGCTCCAAATCCTTCACGATCCATCTCCCTCCGTAACACCATTAATTCCATGATCTCTTGTTACTTCATTATATCCCTCTCACATGCTTCATTAAACTTAGCCACATTTCTTCTCTATGTATCTTTGTCACTCGGTCCGCCATCTTTACCAAACATGTTCCTGTCCTGTGTGTGGTGAGGTTTAGCTAGCTATAGGTTTTTCTTCCAAATCCAGGGTCACAATAAATATCTTGATTACCAAAGGAATACCATGTAAGTAAGACCCTCTACAATCATGTAAAAATTGGAACTTAGCAACTTCTGGGCAATAGTAAGTGGAAACTGTGTACTCAATACTATAGTTGTTTAAAAAACCATGGAAACAAACATCCATAAAGTGTGTCCAAATTAGATATGCATCATACAAGGTTGGGAATTATTCCTTTGTCCAAATAAGTGTGTGAAACCTCCAATTTTTCTTAGACATGTAAGTAACCAACCAATTGTACAAATCTATAGGAAAGATGGAAAATAAAGTCTCATAAGTCTCATCATACAAATTTTGTTCAACCCACTTGTGTATATTAAACTCAGGTCAAGTGGTGAATATCTAAGCATATTCCTTTTCTAAGTTGTCTTACCACTCCTCAATACTGGCCAAGGTCAATGGACACATCTTCATCATGCAACATCTTGTCATACAACTGAAAAAGAGGTCCCGACAACGGAACCACTGATATAGCCTAGAATTCACTGTAATTAGCCCAAGGTGTACTGACACATCACTCATTCTAAACTGAGCACTCACCTAAAGCACACAAGAGTAATAGGTTCCTCTTTAGAGAAGCTTATTCAATATGTTAGCATGGTTATAAGTATATTTTAGATCCATAACAGATAATCAATTAAACCACAGTGCATAAACTAGATATAGATCTAAACCATATTAAAGGATAACTAAAAAATAACTATAATTAGTTTTACCATAGAAGATCCTTGTTCATTTATGTCCAACACCAATATCCAGCCAACAAGATCCATTCTATTAAATACTATAAAACGTTGAAGCTTCATACATACATATTATAGTCTTAATGGTCGTGTGTGCTAACAAATTCGTAGCATAACACTATAATAAATGATGAATTACTAAACCGTGTAAATCAATACATATTTATAGGGGTAAGGAATTTCTGTTCACCTCCCATGCACCTTCAAAAAATAGGCTACATGCTAATAATAGCCATGCGCCCTCACATACGAATACAAAATTATGTGTGCATTAATAATAGATCTCCTACAGTTAACTCCTAGTTCAAATCCTATTCTTAGCTCCAAAACTGTGCATGGCACTCGATCTTTTGTTATCCCAAAATAGCCTTGGTGTATCTTGTAATTCTTCATACCTTTGCATGCTCCCCACTCCATGTCCCAAAAATAGCCTTAATCTGCAAAAGTGGCTAAGTCTTGTTTTCAACCTATCCTTGGGCACGCTCATGCACACCCTTTGTCTACATGCCCAAACCTTATGCACTTTCAACCTTGAGCTGAATTTCATCCACTCAACACTTTTTCCTCTAACTAATATTTCTCACATTACCACCATATATTATCACTCATCTTATACACAATGCATTTCAACTTCTCCTATTTTTTTCGGAGCAGGAGAGTTTTTCTTTTCTTCTTATAACTTCCAATAAGTGAATGATCATCAGTTTCAATTACTTGAGGTCCTCTCACTTGATGAAGTTTCATCAACTCTTTCCTACCTACTGACATGTTTCATAATAATTCATAACCTCAAGAATCTTGTTATTCTTACAGGAAATAAGATTGTAGCCTCTGACATGAGAAGTGTAACTATTCTTGAAAGATTCCACTCAACTTTAGAGAGCAAAAAAATGAATTTAAATGCCTCCAAATGGAAAATTGAAGTGAAGAAGACATATAACTCCACTGCACCCAAAAAAATTATATTTAACCTCACGAAATTTTTCAACACTACCCTACAAGATTACACAAATCAGTCTAGGTGGAAATAAGTGATCTTACAGACACAAAGTCCCAATTTTCACAAAATAGTGACCTCATTTAGTATGTACATGAGATAAAACTTGAATGGAAAGTGTGAAGAAATTTCATGCCATGATTTTCACCTTTTTCACCTTCACACATATGACTGATAGTCTTCATCTTCTCAACTTGCCCACTTAGTTATCACTTTCCGAGTCAACACAAAAATTCTCTTAGCTCTTCATCAAAGTAGTCAATAAAATAGAATTTAAAACCTTCCAATAATTTTTAATACAATCATGTGAGAACCATGGATTCTTCAGATAAATAAATCTCAAACATTAAGAATGTTCAGCATACATCATCAAGAATGAAGATAGGGGTAGGAATGATAAAGCACACTATTATAATCAGCATTAACTTGAGAAATTTTCCACCAGTTGCATCTATTCCATGGTATGTCAATAATAGTATCAGTGAGATTTGGCCTCTTAATTACTCTCTAAGGAAATAAATCACACCAAAGTATGCATAGAAAACAAGATATGATAGTGGTTTCAAGATTGCATGAGCAAGTGTGAAGTGGCTAAGGAGATTAACAACCATATTTTACTCAAACACCCTCACATAAACATATTGAAACATCTTAACTCCAATATCACATTTATGAGGAGTCCAAAATTATCTTCAACCATCAACCCTGGGACTTGTGAGTGAGGAACACCTCCATGCACTCTAGAGAGGAAAGCACCTTAAATGAGAAAGAAGCATGTTGTTGGATCAATATGATGAGCACATGAAACAATATCTTCATCAAACACAAAGTATGCCACCATGTTGTAGAGGACCTATATGAAGTGCTTATTCTCACATTTGAGCTCAAAAGCCAAGATAAGTGCCCAGACCATATATATCATCCAAGAATGGTATTCTCATGCAAGCCTTCCAGTGAGAGGAGGGAGAAATGGACCTGAAATATGAAAAATTCTCTCACAAAATATCAAAATCATGTTATGAGAATTTATAATACTTTAATGGATTCCTCCCACACTTGATTTTCAACCGTGAAAGTTTCTGATCAGTAATTTGCATGCAAATTCCTATGAAACCAGTGGTTTATTGTTTCGTAAAATGCCTCATATAGATACACATGTGAATATCCAGGGCCCATAGTGTGTCCTCTTGATTTTAAAACCATAAAAATAGCATCCCCATTGACAAAAATTACCATGCAATCAATTTCACTCCTACTGCTTAGAAGGAGGGTTAAGAAGGGTTTCGAAAGAGCTTGGAAAAATGGATAGAACTCCTTAAAAACTTAGTCAATTTACAAAACAAATTTTGCACCATGTTTTTTATGATACTTTACTAAAAATATTTTTTATATTATTTATCTATGAAATTCTTGATATTGTTTGTTGAGAGCTAAGAAGTCCATGTGGTCTAAATGGAGTTTCCACAAAACTCGGTCTTTGTAAATTTTGAATATCTTATACAAATGACCTCCTTGAGTTCTAAAATTTTGCATGGACCTTAAAAAAACATGCTTAAACCATCTCCAATAATTTATTTTTCAAGGGAACTCTTTATTTATTTTAAATCACAATTGTTTCCACCTCATTTTGCTACAAGTGTAGCACTCAATTTCTCAAGGGCAGTTTTGGCTAGGACTTGATTTTTCTTCCAAATATGTATTTTCTTTCCACCTTGATTTGACTAGTCATATCAAATATGACATCTTAGAAAAAAAGTGAATTGAGATGGGTGAAGTAGTGGATTAGAAACCTTTGATAGTCTATGTAGATCATTTTTACCAACTTTTACATCCAATGTTTGAGAACCAAGTTGACCTGAATTGATAGGAAGCCTTTTGTCTTAACCTGTGGTGATTAACTAGGGAACCTTCAGAACACTTTACTTCAGGACTTGTGTTTTATGGACACAAACTTGAATCCTTTAGAGACACTAACCAACACTTATTGAGCATGCCATAGGGAATAAGAATACATGACTGAGACATAAGGTGTTACTTGATACAATTGATATAGACCAAACATGACTCTATAACATATAGGTGCTAGGAAACCACCATCACCTAGACTCAACACCCTGAGACACCTTGAGCTTGACCAACACCATGAGCTTAGACCACTTGTATTGACAATGACATCAATGAAAATGACACAAGAAGTGGGCAAAAAAATCCCCCTTTTTCATTGATGTCAACATTTACACACCACACACAAATTGATGAAATTTGATGGTAATACACATGCCATGACCAACTAATTGTAATATTAAACAGGTTGTTTTGTGACAAACTCTCCCCATTTTACATCTATGAAAAAGGTGGAGAAAACTCATAAAAACGACAAGAAATCGCAATAGAATTACATACCTTTCACAATTTTCTCCCCCTGGGATTTAGGTATACTTGAGACCACACCAACAACATTTGTGACATTACAAACTTTGCATCAACCTGATTCTGGACAACACTTGGACTGAACATGGAATCATTGAGGAAACATACTTGTGTGGAAGAATAACATGAAAAACACTAAACAGATGCCAAATGAAGGACAACCATGAGCTAGTAGACTAGCTCCCCCTCTCACTTGAAGGCATACATTTTATCACTTTGTAGGAGCTGATATTTCATGAGGATGCTCCCTTGAGTTGTCTCATCACTCCTAGTTGTTGGTGGGATCAGGAATGACCCCCAATTCATCTCTCAAGTGCTCAAATGTTGCTTTAGGTAGTGGCTTAGTCATTATATCAACAATCTCTTCTTTTGTACTTACATATTCAAGGTTGATTTTCTTATCATTTACTTTCTCCCTCAAAAATTGAAACTTGATTGGGATATGCTTTGTCTTTGAGTGGAATAATGGGTTCTTTGAGACACTAATGACACTATTGCTATCACAAAGCAAAGTATTTGAGCCATAAAAATTTAATTTGTATTCCTCCAACGTTTGTCTCATCCAAAGAACTTGAGTGCAACACATGACAACTGTTATGTACTCAACTTCACAAGTTGAAAGTGCCACTGAAGATTGTTTCTTTCTCAACCAAGATACCAAACACTTTCCAATAAAGAAGGCACCACCACTTGTACTCTTCCTATCATCAATATTCCCAGCCCAATCAGCATCAATGTATGCTCTTATGTTGAAATTATTGCTTCTAGAGTACCAAAGGCCATACTCCAATGTTCCCATGAGATACCTAAGTATCCTTTTGACTTCCTTGAGGTGTGTTTCCCTTGGATCTTCTTGAAATATCCCAACAAGAGCCACAACTTGCATGATATCAGGTCTTGATGCAATAAAGTAGAGAAGGCTACCTATCATAGACCTATACAAGGTTTTGTCCACCTTTGGTGAGTTATCCTCTTTTCTTAACTTGCATCCCACCACCATTGGTGTGCCTATAGGTTTGCACTCTTCCATCTTGAACCTTTTGAGCATTTCTTTGACATATTAAGCTTGAGCGATGAATATGCCTTGCTCTGATTGACTGATTTGTAGACCTAGGAAGAATGAGAGATCACCAAACATAAACATTTCAAACTCTTCTTTCATCACATCTGCAAATTCATGAGTCATATTTTCATGATCCCCTCCAAATATGATATCATCCACATATACTATGAAAATTAGTAGATGGTCTCCTTCTTCTTTGATGTAAAGATTACTATCAGCCACACCCTTTCTAAAACCTTGCTCAATGAGGTATGTGTCCAGCCTACTATACCAAGCTCTAGGGCTTGTTTTGAGTCCATATAATGCCTTTTTCAACCTGCACACATAGTCTTTACCTTCAGTTAGAGATAATCCATTAGGTTTCTCAATATATACTTCCTCATTTAGGTGTCCATTTAGAAAAGAAGACTTGACATCCATTTGGAAAATTCTGATTTTCTTATAAGCAACATATGCCAAGAACAATTTGATTGCTTCCATCCTTACCACTGGATGAAATGTTTCATCAAATTCAATCCCCTCTATTTTTGCATAACATTTACATACAAGTCTTTCCTTGTTTCTTATCACTTCACCTTTCTCATTCAACTTGTTTCTAAACACCCATTTTGTTCCTATCACATTCTTGTCTTTTGGCCTAGGTACAAGCTCCCAAGTTTCATTCTTTTCAATTTGGTCAAGCTCTTCATTCATGGCATCCACCCAATGTTGGTCCTTGCTAGATTCTATCACATTCTTGGGTTCTAACATGGATAAGAGGGTTGTGTCTTCATTGTTTTGTTGATTTCTTAACTTCCTTCTTGTGAGAATACCTCCTTCTTTGATTCCTATGATCTGATTTGTTGGATGGTCCCTCTTAACATCTCTTGGTGTCTTGTCTTTCTTCCACTTCTTCTGCTTCTTCATGTGTACTTTCTACTTCTTCATCATCTTCTTGATCATCAATGCATGGAACATTATCTTCATTTTATTCCTTAGGCTGAGTTTTGATATTTGAAGGATTAGACTCATCAATCTTCACATTTGTGCTCTCAACCACCTTTTGTAGCCTCTTATTGTAGCATCTATAAGCAACACTAACTGATGAATATCAAGAAATATGCCATCATCACATCTAGAGTCAAATTTTCCTAAGTTGTCTTCATCCTCTTGATATAACATTTTTTCCAAAGACTCTTATGTGTTTCACATTGGCTGGCCTCCCTTTCCAAATCTCATAAGGTGTCTTATTGTTGTTCACTCTCAATTGAGCTCTATTTATAATGTAGACAATTGTACAAACTACCTCACTCCAATAGCTATCATGAAGTCTTGATTCATTCAACATAGTTCTAGTCATTTCTTGCATAGTTCTGTTCTTTATTTCAACCACCCCATTTTGTTGAGGTGTCCTAGCAGTTGAGAATTGTCTTTGTATTCCATGCTCTTTACAATAGTCATCAAATTCATTAGACCAAAATTCTCCACCCCTGTCTGATCTCAAACATTTGATTTTGGTGTTCTTCTCATTCTCCACAAGTGCTTTGAAAGATTTGAACCTATCCAAGGCTTCTGATTTGTGCTTTAAGCAAGCTACCCATGTCATCCTAGTGAAGTCATCTATTAGGAGCATGAAATACTCATCTCCTTGTATAATTTCAGTCCTTGTAGGCCCACAAAGATCTGTATGAATCAGATCCAAAGGTTGAGTGGTGGAATACTCCTTGGACTTGAATGATCTTCTTATTTGTTTACCATGTAGGAAAGCATTGCAAAGAGTGTCTGCTGGTTTTACAATTTTTGGCATGTTTCTAACACCATCTTTAACACTTAATTTCACAATATTTTCAAATCTTATATGTCCCAATCTCCTATGCCACAACCAGTTGTCATCAAGTTTACTTGTAAAGCATTTTTCTTTATTTACTTCCTTGAGCACATACATGTTATTCTTTGTCCTTTTGGCTCTTCCTACTTTCTTTCCTGATTTACCATCAACAATTTCACACCCTTTGTCATGAAAGGTCAAATTGTTGCCTTGTTTACACATTTGACTTACACTTAGAATATTGTGTTTCAGACCTTCAACATATAGGACATTTTCAGTGATTGTTTTGCCATTATCAAGACTTAGAGTTCCCTTTCCCACAATGTTTGTTGAATTATTGTCACCAAACCTAACAACACCTAATGCATTGTTTGATAAAGAGATGAATTTTCTTTTGTCACCTGTCATATGACTAGAGAAACCACTATCCAAGTACCAAATCATTCCTTCATCTTGTACATGAAAATTAGTTTGTGCTATCAAACCAAGTTCTCCCTTCTTGTTTGATTCTTCTGTCACAACATACATCCATTTGTTTTGTTTAGGTGGTTGTTGATTACACATGCTAGTTATGTGACCATCCTTTTGGAATTTGTAGCAAACAAGATTATGATTCATTCTTGTACTTTGTGAATTTTAGTTTCTCCTATTGCCCCTAGCATTTCTTCTACATTTTGTAGCTTTGTGTCCAAACATGTTACATGAAAAGCAATAACCATAGAAGGAGTGTGAATACCTCATAGCATAGGTGATTCTAGGAGAATTTTTCCTCCTCTTGGAATATTTGGTGGCCTCTTTGTTTGTGGTATGAAAGATGCTTGGTGTAGACTTGTCCTCCTTATTCTTTGTTGGTTCAACTTCTTTTGTTTCTTCCTTGAAACCTATTCCTGATTTGTCATTTGTATCCCTTTGAATGCTTAATATATCAGCAAATACATTTGATCTCTTTTCT
Organism: Taxus chinensis; assembly: GCA_019776745.2. Lineage (NCBI taxonomy): Eukaryota > Viridiplantae > Streptophyta > Pinopsida > Cupressales > Taxaceae > Taxus > Taxus chinensis. Next base: position 259,430,340 of record CM034157.1, on the reverse strand, counting down.
AGCTTCTCATACACCTTGAGTTTTCTAGTCATTTTCTCCAATTCAGTCTTTAGGAGCTCTAAATCAGACCTTAGGCTTAAGCATTCATCCTCCTTTTCCTTGTAGGATTGAGAGATATTTTCAAGCTGAGCTTCAAGTTCTTTGAGCTCATTTGATTCTTCCTCTTCCTTTTGACTTTGCCTCTTCTCAAAAATATGAATTTGTTCTTCATAATATTTCAAGGTGCATCTCAATTTTTGGTTCTTTCTTCTACACAATTGTAGCTCTTTAAGGGCACTTACAAGTTCAGCTTCTAGGTTCACTCTTGCCTCTTCTTCATCAGAATCTTCATAATCAACTGAGTTCTTACCTTTGGTGTTACATTCATGAGGGGTATCCAAAGCCATAAACAAGGTTTCACAATGAGTTCCATCATCCTCACTTTCCGAGCTACTTGAGTCACTTGATTCAGATCCACTTGACTTCTCCTTTGTGTATAAGTTTCTCTTGTTCTTGAAAAACTTATTCTTACCATCCTTCTTCTTGAAATTCATCTTTTTCTTGTTATGTCTATGACCTTATTCACCATGTTCAAACTGAGTTTCCTTGTTCTTGCTTGGGCATTTAGCAGAAAAATGGCCTACTTGTCCACAATTAAAGCACTTGAATGGGAGTTTACCTTTATATTTTCCTGAGCCTCTTCCTAACCTTTTCACAAACATTGCTTCAATATTCTCATCATCTTCTTCATCCTCCAAATATGATTCTTCTTTTTCTTTCTTGGATTGAGTCTCTTTGTTGGATTTGAATGCAACTTCTTTCTTGGTAGATTTAGCTCCAATTTTCCTCATTTCATATGTTGATAGGATACCTTGTAGTTCATCCAATGTCAAGGTTTTCATGTCTTTTTCTTCCTCAATAGTTGAGACCTTTGCATCATACTTAGGGGTTAGGGATCTTAGGACTTTTTATACTATGATAGTATCTTCTTGCTTCTCACCTAGGCCTCTGATCATATTAATCACTTCATCCACCCTCTGTATGTAGGATGCAATGCTCTCATCCTCTTTCATCTTTAAGCTCTCAAATTGAGCTCTATAGGTCTGCAACTTAGCAATTTTGACCTTGTCATCTCCTTCATAAATTATTTGAAGCTTATTCCAAATATCTTTGGTTGTGGTACAGTGCATTACCTTCAAAAATTCAGTTTCAGTCAACCCACATAGGATGGCATTCATGGCCCTTGAATTTCTTTCATATGCTTCCTTGTCTGTTGTAGAAGTAATTGGTGTGCTTGGAGGAGTGTAGCCTTTGTCCACAATTTCCCATATGTCAAAACCAAGTGACATGAGATAGGTATTCATCCTTATACTCCAGAAGGCATAGTTTGTTCCATTGAAGAGAGGTGATCTTGACATTGATAATCCACTTTGTGCTTGAATATTTTCCATGCTTGTGAAGAGAGGATCACCTTGAAGATGTTAAGTTTCAACCAAAAGGATCTGATATGATACCAATTGTTAGAAATCACAAGCACTGAGAGGGGGGCGTGAATCAATTATAATCAAAACTTTATAGTATTTCAAGTTCAATTCCACTTGGTTAGATGAAAGAGATGCAACATGAACATATGATCAAGCACATACAAGAATTCAATATCTCACAACACAATAATTAGAGAGGGAAACCCATGAAGGAAGAAATACCACTTTGAAACCAAGGGTTTATTAGGAACACCAATTCCAAACCATACAATGATCTCAGTTTTATTTAGCACCCAATCAACCTATGAAGCACCCACATATAAAACCCTCAAGCACCCACTTAAAGCTAGCTAAACACCCACTCAGATTTAAACTTGTGCAAGGAGCACCTACCCCTATGATATAACCACCTACTAAGAGAGATATAACAAAAAAAATTATCATATAGCTTCTATATTTCTCATACAACATATTATGATCACTTTACTCTTGTAATGTTCACCCACTCTTCTAAAAACAAGCTCAAGAATTCATCACTCACCTTACTTATCATTCAAATCCTCTTCAAGAATTCATTTAGATCAAGTGTTCCTCACACAATTTCAAAGCTCCATCATAAACAATATGTTCTCATTGTATCACCAATTTCCTTATTTGAATTCACTTCATATGGAATTCAATTTACTCATTCCCTATCTTACAACACTTAATTCAACACATCACATGCATTAGATCACCTAAGGACTCATGACATATATCACAGGTTCAATTTTCTCACATACAACCATGCATACTTTATTATCTCATTTTTTCACATGTAATTTTTCATCTCACTAAGATTTCTCACACTGCCACCATATATTCTCACTCATGTTATACACAACGCACTTCAACTTCTATTTTTTAGCAGGATATTTTTTCTTTTCTTCTTCTAACTACCAACAAGTGAATGATCATATCTGTAAGGCTTAAATTACTGGAGGTCTACTCATTGTTTGAAGTGTCATCTAATATTTCCAAATTATTGAAATATTCCGTAACATTTCACAACCTCAAGAAGTGTGTTATGCTTTCAGGGATGTAAGACTGCAACCTATGATATGAGAAATGGTTCTTGAAAGATGCCACTCAACTTTGGTGAGAAACAAAATGAATTGAAGTGACATCAAAATTACCTCCACGTGGAAAATTAAAGTGAAGAAGGAATATAACTCCCATGCACCCAAAAAATCCATCTTTAAGCTCATGAGATTTACAAACACTACCCTACAATATTACACAACTCAGTCTAGGTGGAAAGAAGTGTCAATGCTGACACACAGTCCCAATTTTCACAAAATAGTGACCTTTTTTAGTATGTATATGAGCTAAAACTCAACTGGAGAGTGTGAAGAAAGTTCACACCATGATTTACACAATTTTCACCTTCACACATATGACTAGAAGTCTTCATCTTCTCAACTTTCCCGCCTAGTTATCACTTTCCTAGTCAACACAAACATTCTCTCAGTTATTCATCAAAGTAGTAAAGACCAGATAATTTAATAGGTTCCAATCATTGTTAATAAAATAATGTGAGCATCATGGCTTATTCATATATAGAAAGCTCATACATTAAGGATGATTAACATACATCATAGAGATAGAAGGTAGGGGAAAGACTGATAAAGCACACTATCATAGTTAGCATAAAATCGAGAAATTTTCCACCAGTTGCATCTATTTCATGGTATTTCAATAAGAGTAGATGTGAGTCTATTAATTAATCTCCAAGGCAAGAACTAGCACCAAAGTATGCACAAAGAACAAGATATCTAGAGGTTTCAAGATTGCATGAGTAAGTGTCAAATGGCCAAACAAAATAGCAACCATATTTTTTCTCAAACACATTCACATCAACATATTGAAACATATCAACACCAAGAGCACATTTATGATGAGTCCAAAACTATCTTCAATCATCAACCCAAGGAATTATGAGTGATAAACACCTCCATGCACTTTAGAGAGGAAAATAGCTTAAATGAGCAAAAATCAGACTCTTGGATCAGTATGGTGAGCACATGAAACACTTTCTCCATAAAACAAAAAGTATGATAGCATGTTGTAGAGGACCTGTAAGAAGTTCTTAGGATCACATTTGAGCTCAATAGCTAAGATAAGTTCCCATACCATATATATCATCTAAGACTGGTCTTCTCATGTAATCCTTTTAGCTAGAGGAAGGAGAAATGGACCCGAAACATGAAAAATCCTCACATAAACTATCCAAAGCATGTTATTAGAATTTATAAGACTTAAATGGCTTCCTCCCACACTTGGTTTACAACCATGTAAGTTTCATATCATTCATTTGCATGTAAATTCCTCCAAAACTAGTGGTTTATTTCTCTGTACAGTGCCTCATGTAGCTGCACAAGTGAATATTCAGGGCCCATATGTTTCATCTTGATGCTCAAACCATCACAATACAATCCCAATTAACAAAATTTACCATGCAATAAATTTCACTCCCACCGCTTAGAAGGAGGGTTAAGGAGGGTTTCGAAGGAGCTTGGAAAAATGGATAGAAATCCTTCAAAACTTAATAAATCAACGAAAAATGTTTTGAACAATTTTTTTATGAGAATTTAATATAAAAATTTATTCTATGATTTATTTGAGAAATTGTTGATAATTGTTTTTACATCTAAGATGTCTAGGTGATCTAAATGGAGTTTCCATGAAACCTGGTCTTAGTAAATTTTGAATATCTTGCACAAATGACCTCCTTGAGTTCTGAAATTTTACATGGACCTCAAAAAAACATGCCTCCACCATATCCACTTATTTATTTTTCAAGAACACTCTTGATGTTTTCAATACCATCTCATTTGTTTACAATTCTAACTCAAGTTCTTAAGGGCAGTTTTGGCTAAGACTTGAATTTTTCTTCCAACACATCTTTTTATGAGCTTCTAAGCCTTGATTTGGGATTTTACACATGAAATACACATGTTTACACCATTTATCCTCATTTTATCAACTTCAACACTTTATTCTGCTAGACCTCCTCGGGATTAGGCATGTGCATTAAGACTAGTCATATCAAATCTCACATCTTGGCACAAAAGTGACTTGAGCTGGGTGAAGTAGTTCCTTAGATTCCTCTGATAGTATATGTAGATCATGTTTATCAAAATTTCCATACATTCTTGAAACCAATAATCTGATAGTAGTTTTGTGCTTGTGGTGGTTAACCAGGTAACCTTAAGAACCTAGCACTTGGAATTGTGTTTTTGGACATAAACATCCTTTGAGAAACTTAATCAAATTATTGAGCATGCCATAGGGAATAAGAAGACACGACTGAGACACAAGGATCTACTTAAGATAATTGAGAAAGACAAAATAGGACTCTGGACCATCTGGGTGCTAGACAACCACCATCACCTATACTCAACACCATGAGAAACCTTGAGCTTGACCAACACCATGAGCTTGAGTAGGAACACTTTCCCATCAATGACATAATGACATCAATAAAAACACATAAAGAAGGAAAAAATCATATATAACATTTAATCTACCAAATCATATCGAATCTGAATCATAGCATCATCTACCTATAATCACATCTACCATATGTATCCATCACATTAATCTGATCTAAATATTTAATACATACATCATATTAATATCTAAATCAATACATCACATCATCTAAATAAATCATATCAAATACCTAAATCAACGTTGATATCCATAAAAAATCATTTCTATATCCATAATCTAATCAAATATCTAATTGCAATCATAAGCATCACAAACATCTAATCTAGTCATCCATATATAACAACATAAGTAAAACACAAAAAAAACATATCATATATATATATATATATATATCGTCAAAGTATTAATACATCCTTGATAGGCCTATACTAGGATCTAACTCAAAATATATATATCTAAATCTATGTATGACTATACAATGTTATCCCACTACTTAGTAAACAAAAAATCAAAACCTCTGAGTCCAGAGGTGGGACCTTGTCATCCTGCATGTCCACCATCTGGACCACCATTGCATCGAATTTTTTCCATGCTCACCACACTCCTTGAGACCTCCTATAAATTTGATCTCCTTTATCCAGCCTTGTATGCCACATAACATGGTAAATTGGGTAATCTCATCGTAATTACATGCTCATAGTAGTGTGCTCCTAGCGCCTGATATTGCTCTAGTGTAAAAAATCTATGTGACTCCATCTATCTAACCCCTTATGCATCTACCTGGGATACACAACCCATTTCCTCAAATGGAGTGCATGGATCTTTGTATTTATATCGTAGGGAATCTTTCTGCCTATTGTATTTGTCACGTTGTTAGATATCTAGGTCATGCTCCTAACGCATCACATCAAGCTCTTGACATGTTGTGTCTCGCTCCTGCCGAGCTACATCTATCTCTTCCTGTAGCCAATATATCTATGCATCTGCACATCCATCTCCCCCCATATGCACTACCACATCCCCTCATTTTGGCACTTCTACCTTTCTTCCTTCTATGTCACCTCCTCAGTTGGCCGGGCTACCCACTATTGTGTCATCCAATCCAAAAAACCCTCTACCACTTCAGCATCATCCTCATCAATATCATGTGGCTCTACCTCCTCCACTAATGGGTCTTCCATCACATGACTAGGAAGGTCACTCTCTGTCTCATCTCACTTGTATCTAATTGGTACTCGAGGCACCATTCACACTAACCTAAAATGCCTCATCACACAAAAATTATATGGCCTCCACCATCTCCATCCTCCACCCCTATACCTATCTTATTCTCCTCATGCCTGCAAGCTGTATATCTACACCTGAACATGTTAGGAACCCTCTGTACAAAATCCATCTTACATCATTGGCATTGAGACTCCCCCACCTCTTAGCATACCAATCCTCACCCCTCTCACCCCTATCTCCATGAACTTGGTCAGCTCTCCATCTCATGAACCCCAATGTCAACTCTATTTGGTCTCATGTGATCTAGGGAAGCCCTTGCGGCCTCACCAAAACTATGTGCTCATATGTCTAGAAGTGTAATAAGAATCTCACATCCATACTTGACCTCCTCCCCGACACAAACATCCACAACTCATAGTGCACATGTGCTAATAAAGTTTCCCTAAATATGAATATTTTCCTATGCACCATAATATCCACCATCACTACTACTAAGGCCAATAGGAATCTATCCCCATCTTAATTTTGAAATGTGTAACAAGATATTTCCATCATAACCAAACAAATCAGCTAGTTCCCTAGTGTCACAGGTTGACAACGTGTCTTAATGTGGAATGTCCCAGATACAAAAGAAATCTATGGGGCCTTTGCTCTAAATAACCACCTCAATGCATTCATAGGGCCCTATGATATAATCAAAACTATCAGTGCCCCCTAAAATGGTAATCTCATAATATGATACATTTCCTCTAACGTGATTGCCATCTCACCCTTTCAAAACTAGAAGGTATTGGTTCTCGTATCCTATTTTCTATCAAGGTTATGATAAGCCCTATTAATAATGGTAGAATCCATCCAATCCCACTACATCTAAGTGATCCCAATCAGTATCTAAGACATCATCCCTAATCATCCTTAATTTAGATGGGACTCTATCTCTCAAATATAAAATGTCTTAAGCCTGTAAAAATGCATCAAAAAAGCATCCATCAACATCCAATCATCAAAAATCAGCCAATGGGGTTTGGGTGGATCAGTTAAGATAGATGGTTGTGTCTGGATCCACCCAGGTTCAAACCCCACTCGGTGTTTTCCCCCTTAGGGTGGTTATAAGTGGTGACTGGTTATTGCATCATCTGTGGTTACAAGTGGGTTCTCTTCTCTAGTAGTGGGGGAATCAAATAACGGAAGCTTGTGGCTATGATGGTGGCTCAATGGTTGGTCTTGGCTTTAATTGCATCATTATATTTGTATTAGTGGCAGATCTCCATGGTAGTGGTGGTATTTTCATTTTTGGTGGTGGAGTCTAGTTTCTCTTCTCTGGTTGTGGCAGGCTTCGCTTGGCGATGACTAGTGGCTAGGATGGTGGATTGGCATCAGGTCTTGACTTGGCTTGCATGTTTGAGTTTGTGTTGAAATTTATAATATCTTGTCTATGGACATTCTTAAAGGAGGGGACCCAAGAACCCCCCAATTCTAAGCTCCAATCAAAAGCATTAAACTATCTAAAAAACATCCAATCATAAAAACCATCATTTTTATTCAATAAAATCTAATATCTACCTAGTTGACGTTGACCCTATCTTGGTCGAAGTTGCCCTACCCCCAGTTGATGGAAACCATACCCATTCACCGTTGACCACCCCTTGACGCTCATCAAATATCTAATAATTTTTTTTAAATCAACTAAAAATCAAAACAAAGCTAGGTTTTTTGACACTTACCACTCTTTGAGACCTCTATTGCTTCCTCTTCTGCTGGCCTCCATTTCACTCAAATTTCAGAATTTTATAAAACTCAGAGCTCTTGATCATCAAAATCGTGTCATTCAAATGAGATTTTTTTCCATCTCTGTCAATTATACAAGCCCGTCGACCCTATCGTCATCAACCCACCTAGTCTCTATTGACCACATGCAAATCACCATCAAACTATCCACTCACTATGGACCAAACCATATTTTTAATCTTTTATGCCATCTCATATAATTCCTCTATCAAATTATCTTCTCTTCCACTTCAATATTATTTTTCACCCATAACACACCTTGCCTTGTGTTGCATGGATCATTTTGCTATTTTTTTTCCTATCTGCTTATCTCATCACGTTAATCGGATCTAGGATCCTGCTCTATGACCATCTTTTTGTTCCCTCTTGTGGTATCTTAATACCACAATTGTGGCCATATTTTCTCACTTTCTCATATGTGAAGGATAGTTTATCCACTTATTCCCCTTTCATTTTGTCAGACCATTATCTTGACCATCCTCACATTCTTGAGCATATTTTGATGTGTCTATTTGACCCATAAGTCCCATATATTCATCTATTTAAGAAAATTCCAATTGGATTCCCTTCATCATGCAATTATATTGGCCAATTCACAGGACCATACAAAATTAATGTCACCTTTGTTGAATCCATGTTATTTTCCCTACCGATGTGTTTCCAGGGTTCTTTCCATCTTTATCTTAACCATGTGAGTGGATTCCCATTTGTTGAGAATATGGAATGTGGAAATGGAAACAATTCCCCAAAATATACAACAGTGGAAATGTAAACTAGATAAATTGTTAGGTTGTGGAGCCTGTTTTCATGTGTGAAAGTGTTGAAGACTATACACTAAGAGTACTGTACACTTTCCACAATTGTCTCGCTGGGGTTCGGGGTAGGTTTTTGGCCTTAAAAGGTGCCCGATATACTGGGAAACGTGTTTTTCTCATATGGGTGGGATTTTTACCCATAAGTTTATGGGACGGTTTTGGCCCATAGTTTTAATACCCATGGTTTTGTAAAAACTACTTAAGCAGTTGTCTACTTATATGGTTTTATGCATATGGTAGGGATTATTTAACATTGCAGATGTGTTTTGAATTTGGTTGTGAATTTTTTAGAGTTTGTTGAGCATAGCTCCAAATAGATCTGGGTATTGTATTGAGAGAGCAGTGGCTTGTAATAAAATTTGAGCAAGTGATTCTTCGTGGACGTAGCCCAAATTAGGTGAACCATGTTAAATACCGTCTCTTTGTGTTGTGTTATTTTATTCTGCACCTTTATTTAAGATTTGTAATATTTTTTGCATATTAGTTTCTACTGTTGTGATTCTATGAGGGATTATTCTGCATATTTTATCTCTTATTTCCTAACAATTGGTATCAGAGCCTGGTTTGGTTTGCTGAAGTGTTGAATCATAGGGAAAGTTTTATCTTGAGTGGGAGCTATGGAAGATCAAGGGTTGATAAATTCAATGGGAAGAATTTTAGTCTTTGGAAGATGTAGATGGAAGATTACCTTTATTAGAAGGATCTTTATATTCCACTGTCTAAGAAGGTGAACAAACCCTTGAGCATGACGGATGAAGAATGGGATTTACTGGATAGGAAGGCACTTGGGATAATCCAACCGTGTCTTGCATCTTCGGTATTATTTAATGTTTCAAAGGAAAAGACTACAAAAGAATTGATGGATGCATTAGGGAAGTTATATAAAAAAACCCTCTACCTCAAATAAGATATTTTTAATGAAAAATTTGTTTAATATGAATATGTCTAAGAATGGTTAAGTAGTAGATCATTTAAATGATTTTAATACGGTTGTAAATATTCTAGCTTTGGTTACAATAGAATTTGATGAAGAAGTTAGGGCTTTATTAGTTTTGTGCTCTTTACCTAAGAGTTGGAATAGCCTGATAATGGTGGTAAGCAACTCGGTTCCAGCTAACTCAAATTTTAAGTTTGAGGATGTTGTAGGGGTGATTCTAAGTGAGGAAATGCGAAGAAAAATCTTTGGGGAATCTTCTACTTCATGGAATGCTTTGACAGTGGAAACTAGAGGGAGACAAAAGAATAGAGGAATCCATGGAAAATCAAAGGATTGGGCAAGGTCAAACAAAAGCAAGATAGTATGCTGGCACTATTAAAAGTCTTGGCATGCAAAGAAGGACTATTGGGAGCTTTGGGACAAGAAGAAACAATAGGAAGAAAAAAAGGAGGAAAATGTGGCTACAGGTAATGTATGTCAGGATGCTTTGATTCTTTCTTTACACAATATTACTGAATCTTGGGTTTTAGATTCAAGGGTTTCTTTCCATACTACTCCACATAGGAATTATTTTGTTGATTATGTTCAAGGAGATTTTGGGCATGTTTTTCTTGGTGATGATGAGCCTTGTAGCATAGTTGGAAAATGTTCTATTCAAAATAAGATGCAAAATGGGAATACTTGGCTATTGAAGGATGTCAGACATGTGCCTACATTAAGACATAATTTGATATCGGAAGGGCATTTGGGAAGTGATGGTTGTACTATGATGTTTACATTAGACTCTTGGAAGGTTACCAAGGGTGCTCTTATGGTGGAAAGAGGTAAGAAGGATGGAACCTTGTATTTAACCACTTATAGCACTAATGTTTGTAATCTTGTGGCTTCAGAAGTAGATACAACATTATTGCACTATAGGCTCGGTCATATGAGACATAAGGGCATGGATATCATAAAGAAGGATTTTCCTGGATATAAAGAAATAGGTTTGGAGTTTTGTGAGGACTACATAAATGGGAAACAGAAGCGAGTAAGGTTTCTTAAGGTTACACCTACAAATAAAGAGAGTAAGTTAGAGATGGTGCATTTTGATGTGTGGGGGGAGTCTCAGGTATCATATTTTGGGGGTTCAAGTTATTATGTTACTTTTATTGATGATGCAAGAAGGAAAGTTTGGGTTTATTGTATTAGAAACAAATACGATGTATTTGACACTTTTGTTAAATGGAAAGCCTTGGTAGAAAACAAGTCTTAGGCTAAAATGTTTTAGGTTTGATAATGGAGGGGAGTATTACACCAATGAATTTGATGATTATTGCTCTAAGAATGGAATCCGTAGGAAAAAGATGGTTCTAGGAACTTTGCAGTAGAATGGGGTGTTAGAAAGGATGAATAGAACAATAACGGAATGTGCTATGAGCATGAGGTTACATGCAGGACTTCCTCTTTCTTTTTGGGTAGAAGCGGTGAGAACAACTGTGTACTTGATAAATAGAGGACCTTCAAGTGCCTTGGATAGAGGAATACTTGAGGAGGCTTGGTATGGTAAGAAAATTGATTATTCATTTCTTAGAGTCTTTCGATGTGAGGTGTTTATCCATACAGACAAGGATGATAGGACCAAGCTAGAGGATAAATTAGAAAAATATACTTTCATTGGTTATGTTGGTGATGAATTTGGATATAAATTTTGGAGTATTAAGGAAAAGAAAATAATTCGATCTAGGGATGTGGTCTTAAATGAGAAAGTCATGTATAAGCAGCAGTTGCAGGAAAATAGGGAAGAATCCAAGAAAGAATATGCAGCGGCAGAGGATCTTCCAGATGGGAAAGTGACACATGAATCAGTTCAGGAACCTCCTCAACATGAACCCCAAACTCCTATATTGAGGAGGTCTTCTAGGGTAAGAAGAGAGTCTGAACATTTTTCTCCTTCTCTTTATTATTTATTGCTCTTTGATAGTGGAGAGCCAGAGGGATTTGATGAAGAAATGCATGTAGATACTAGGAAGAAGTGGGAGCAAGCCATGGATGAGGAGCATCAGGCTCTCATGGAGAACTAGACATGAGATTTAGTAAAGCTACCCGAAGGCAAAAGAGCATTACAGACCAAGTGGTTATTTAGAGTAAAAGAGGAAGAAGTAGTAAAGAAAAGATACAAGGCTCGATTAGTGGTCAAGGGGTTTACATAGAAAAAGGTATAGATTTTGATGAGATTTTTCTCCTGTAGTAAAAATGACTTCTATTAGAACTATTCTAGGAATAGTTACAGTAGAATACTTGCACTTAGAAAAACTTGATGTAAATACTACATTTCTCCATGGTGATTTGGAGGAGGAACTATATATGCAACAACTAGAGGGCTATGAGGTCAAAGGTAAAGAGGAGATGGTGTGAAAACTGAAGAAGAGCTTGTATGGCTTGAAATAAGCTCCACGTAAATGGTATAAGAAATTTGATAGCTTCATGATGGAGAAAGGTTCTATTAGATGTCATTTTGACCATTGCGTGTATATAAAGAAATTTGAGGATGGAAATTATATTATCATTTGTCTGTATGTGGATGACATGTTGGTTACAAGTAAAAACATGCAGGAAATAAAAGTACTCAAGAAGCAGCTAAGTGAATCCTTTACTATGAAGGATTTTGGGGCAGCCAAATAAATCCTTGGTTTGAGAATATCTCAAGATAGGAAGGAATGGAAGCTGACTTTATCTCAGGAAGAGTACATTAAGAAGGTCTTGGAGAGGTTTAATATTTAGGATGCTAAACCGGTTGTGAATCCTTTGGCAAGCCACTTCAAGTTATCAAAGGAACAGTGTCCCAAGAAAGAGCAGGAGAGAAACCAAATGTAAAAGGTACCTTACTCATTAGCAGTTGGGAGTTTGATGCATGCCATGGTGTGCACTAGGCCTGATATTTCCCATGTAGTGGGAGCGGTGAGTAGATTTATGATTGATCTAGGTAGAGATCATTGACAGGTAGTAAAGTGGATCCTTCGGTATTTGAGAGGGACTATGGGGATAGTTTTTTGCTACATTGGATCATAAACCACTTTGTGTGGTTATGTAGATTTGGATATGGCTGGAGATGTAGATAGCAGAAGGAGCGTGACATGTTATGTTTATGCTGTAGGTGGGACAACAGTAAGTTGGATTTCATGACTACAAAAGCTGGTGGCTTTATCAACCACAGAGGTTGAGTATGTTGCTGCCACAGAGGTAAGAAAAGAAATGATTTGGTTACAACAATTTCTTGAGGAGTTGGGCCATAAGCAGAAGGAAGGAAATTTGGATAGTGATAGTCAGAGTGCTGTACACCTAGCTAAGAACTCTGATTTCCACTCTAGGACAAAGCATATATAGTTAAGGTACCATTTCATCAGGATAGCTTTAGAGGAAGATAATTTGAAGATGGAGAAGATTCATACCAGTCAAAATCTTGTAGACATGATGACCAAGGTGGTCACAAGGGAAAAACTAAGCTGTGTTCAGCTTTGGTTGGTCTTCACGGAAACTAGTGAAGGGTTGAGAAGCTTTCTCAGAGGAAAACTAGTCTCCAAGTGGGAGATTGTTAGGTTGTGGAGCTTGTTTTCATGTGTGAAAGTGTTGAATACTGTACACTAAGAGTACTGGACACGTTCCATAGTTATCTGCTACATCCTTTTATCCATTATCTTTTATCGATATTTAATCAAAGTGGGTTGACATTCTCCATAGGAATTTTATCACTTATTAGGACTTTGTCTAGAAACCCACCAATTTATCTATGAATCCTTTTTATTTTCTTGTTGTGTAAGTTATCAAGCTTAGTGCAGAGAGGTTCTTTGTTCCTGAATCTTCATCTTCATCATCATCGTATATCAGGAGGTAGTCTTAAACCCTCCCATATTTTTGAGTTTCTTATTTTCTTGCACACCATTCCATTAACTTGAAACAATAGCAAGAACATTCATCAAACAACCAAATTACAATCAAACTATTGTGAGTATCACCAAATTTAAGTAAGATCTAAAAGAAAATATTTTAGAAACACATAATTAATTTTTAACTAGTGTAAAGGTAGAATGTGGGGAATTATAGAGTGTATAAATGGTGTTTGTAATTGTCCAACTACTTGTATATTCTATATAGTTAGAGAAATCACAAATTTCATCTTGCACAATTATCAAGGTTCTCAAGTCTCTTGTTCTGTTAATGGCAATGAGAGATGCCCAACTATACAATAAAATTTGAACCTTTGAAATTCCTGAATAGCCTCCATTGAAACATCGTATTTGTGCAATTTTGATCTTAATCTTTTCCAATTGTTTAGATTCAATATATTTTCCTCCTCCCTATTTTCATTCCTCCTACAATGTTGTTTCATAACCTTGTCTTTTATTTCTTTTATTTATTTCTTTAACTCATCCAATTCCATCCTCAATGTTTTCTCTAATGGATCAATTTGTTCTTTTACGGCCTTGTCCAATTTTTTTATATTGGAAATTTTACAAATTTCCTAACAATCAATACTTATGGCAATGTTCCCCTTAGGTCTAGTATCTCTTAACATATTCTGCTTCTTATTATTTTTATTCTTCTTTTTTACATCAGACAAGGGAGGTCCATTAGCCTCTCTCGCCACATCATGCTCGGCAAATTATTCTAATTTATTTTTTTCCTTGTTGATGTTTTCTATTTCATTAGATCTGCCTTTAGGAACACCAAATTCAAAGTCAATATTTCTGATTTATTTTTCTTAATTTCTATCCACATTGACCTTCATTTTCTTATTTCTCTCACATTTTATAAAATTATCTAAAATCATTTGTAGTGAAGGTGATTCAGATTCTTGGGTTTTCAGGACATATTGTTTCAGTTCCAATTCTACATAAAAATTTAAGGTTTACTTTTTAAAATGTACATAAGTTTAAATACATCAATTTCAATACAACACCAAAAAATCAAGTGAATTATTGAAGGTTGACATACCCATATGATAAAATTCATGTTTTCCTTCCATTCCCAATGTATAAATATACAAGTGATTAACTCTACCTCCCATCCAACCAAATACTTGGCTTCTTCACTTACAAAAAATATATACCCCACCAACTGATGATAATTGCGTAGGTGCTTCCATTATCGAGGAATTTTTCTATAATATGGAACTAGCCTCTAAAAGTAAGAAAATATAACTTGTTCTCCTTTACTACACCTTACGAACAACATCTCTCTTATTGAAAATGAGAACCAAAAATTTCTATTACCTACATATACGTTTGAAAACATCAAATTAAACCTTATAGTCTTTATTGATGGATGGAAATTTTAGAGAGGTTATAATTAAATTTAGCATAGTTTGTGAAAATTACTTATTATATCTAACGTCCTTATTTTTGGTTACATAAATTTATGGAAGAGATTCTCTTTCTATTTAACTAGGCACATGTTATCGGAAAAATTTAGTGCCAACCCAAAAGGAATAAGGAAAAACAAAAAAAACTAGAAAATACACAAATATAAACTTATATTGATTTAAAGTGACTTCATATACAAATATAAGAGTTGTTGCTTTGTTTTCAACAAAATAAAACTGAAAAAACTCCCTCTATATTCTGTTGTGTATGAACCCGAGTTGTTGCTCTATCTTCTACCATCCATTCATTCTATATATCCTGTTGTTCTAATCTGTAGTGTGTTATATTTTCCTTGTTCAAGTTTTTAGTTATTCCCTTGTTGTTCCAATATTTGAGTTGTTTCTCTATTTTCTTTCCCAACATGTCTATTCCTGACACTATGCACATAAAATAAAAATCATCTTTTAAAAATTAATGGCATTCCCTCTAAAACAGTGATTTCAAATTTGGGTGCTCAAAATCAACAGTTAATACTGTCATATAGCTATTGGGAGAGAGGGGGAAAAAATTAAAAACCTACACTTGAGGCTAAAAATTATAATTAATTTCAACACTCCCCCTTAATGTTGAGCCAAAAAAATTGAAAATTGATTCAAAAAACTGATTTTTGAATTCTATAATTAAATGGTCTAGAGCTAACTATGTTTGGTCTAGAGTTTCCTATATAATTCACCCAGAGCTACTTATTCGACTGACCTAGAGCTACCTGTGTAACTAGTCTGGATCTACTACTATATGGTCTAGAGTTGTTGCTATCTAGTCTAAAGCTTCCTATCTACTAATCCAAAAATGGTTGTTTCCGGTCAAGAGATCTCATATGTAATTAGTTTGGAGTTGGTGGTATAAACTATCTAAAGCTGTTATTATTTGGTTTAGAGCTAAATGCGTTAAGTGTGGATTTGAATGTATAAACATCAATGATGCCTAAACTTTCTCTCAAGTGTTCAAACCTATCTTTTGATAAAGGATTGGTAAGAATGTTAGAAAACTTCTTCCCTACCATGAAAAACTTAAGCTCTATTTCACATTTTTCAAATAATTCATGAATGAAATGGTACCTTATTAGAATGTGTTTACTTATTTCATGAAAAACAATATTCTTTGACAAGGTAATGGAAGATATATTATCGTAAAAATTAGTTAAACCTCCTTTTTACTCTTCATGCAAATATGAGAGGATTCTTCTTATCCATATCACTTGGGATGTGGTTGATTTTGTTGTAATATACTCCACTTCAGCTATGGAAAGTGAAACAACTAATTTTTTATTTAAAGCCCATAAAATGGCTCCTGACCCAACATTAAACACATATCAAAATGTGTTTTTTTCTATCTTCTAGGATATATTCTCAACCACTATCTGTGTATCCAACTAACTAAAAATCATTATCAACATCATATAAAACTCCATAATTTCTTGTGCCATTCACATACCTCAAAATATGTTTTCCCGTTTGTCAATGCATCTCCTGTGGAGTCTCCATGAATCTAGAAATCAGGCTAACTGCATACATGATATCTGACCTACTTGCATTCAAGTACATCAAGCTTCTTACCATGATTGTGTACCTTGTGGGATCCACATTACTGTTGTGATCATTTTTGGATAGTTTCAAACTTAGTTTAGTTCATGTAGATGTTTTTTTTTTGTCCAACATTCTGAATATTTCCATAATCTCCTTTGCATACTTTTCTTGAGATAAAATTATGCCATGCTCCATTTTTTTGACCTCAATGCCAAGAAATTACTTCAAGAATCATAAATCAAACATATAGAACTCCTTCTTCATGTCTGATTTGAACTCATCTATGGAATTTTTTGCATTTTCGGTAAATATTAAATCATCTACATACAAAAAAATCAAAAATATCACCTTATTTGTTTTCTTTGATGTAAAGTGCGGTCTCACTGTCGCTTTTGCTAAAGTAATTTCTTGTCAAATAGGAATATATCTAGTTGTACCATTCCCTTGGTGATTATTTGAGTCCATACAAAACTTTCTTGAACTTGTAAACTTTGTTCTCATTCCCTAGAATCTCATAGCTAGGAGGTTGTACCACATACACCTCTTCTTTTAACATGTCATTCAAGAAGGTTGATTTTACGTCTATTGGATGAAGCTTCTACTTGTGATGAAAATATATGGAAATGATTGTTCTCATGGTTTCTAGCCTTACCATGGGAGAAAATGTCTCATTATAATCACGATCAAGCCTTTTTTTGTAGCCTTTGACAACTAATATTTCTTTATGTCTTTCATTCTTGACTTCAAGAGTAGTTTTTTTTCTATAAACACACTTGACTCTAATGATTTCCTTTCCCACTAGAAGATATACTAACTCCCATGTTTCATTCTTCTCTATTGTAAGAATTTCTTCATCCATTGCTTCACACCACTTGATGTCCTTAATTGCTTCCTCAAATTAAATAAGATCAACTACTGAAAATAAAGTAAAATAAATCATTTCATCTTAATTTTCATCGTACCTTGACTACTCATAAATATCTTATACATCCTTCTTTCAAACTCGATGCGGATTTGAGTCAGAAGATGCCTCATTATCTGCTCCTTGTATACTTTGTTGGTTGATTCCATTTGAAGATTCACCCCTTTGTGAAATAGGGGTCCAACTTGGTGCAGTGTTAACTCTATCATCTACCATTTCAGTGTTAATGAAAGGTAGATTTTCCTTTTTTTATGACTACTAAACTTCTTGTACTTCTCCCCAAGATGCTTCCTCAATGAATTGAACATCCCAATAGATTATGAGTTACTTTGTGATTTCATTATACAATCTATAAGCTTTAGATTACTCATTATACCCAATGAAGATGCATTTCTCTCCTTTATTATTCCACTTTGATCTTCTTTTATTTGGCATGTGTGTGTATTGTACACAAGAAAAAAATATTAAGTTCTCAACACTTGGATTTCTTCCACTCCATGCCTCTTGAGGTATCATATTCCTCACACTTTTTGTAGGAAATTTATTCAAAAAATAGAATGTTGTTCCAACTTCTTCATCCCAATAATCATTCGGAAATCCTCTTGCTTTAATCATGCTTCTTTCCATTTATTGAATGGTACAATTTTTCCTCTCAGCTACACCATTTTTCTGTTGTGTATACCTCGTTGTAAATTATTTCTTTATCCCATGTTCCTTGTAAAATTTTAAAAACTGATTTGATATATACTCTTTCCCCTATCTGATCTCATTTTTTTTATATAATGGCTGATGTGCTTCTCAACCATGGAATAAAATTGTTTGAAAACATTAAAAACTTATTTATTTATTTTTAAAAATAAACCCATGTTATTATGCTAAATTCATCTATGAAAGTAATGAAATACTCCCTCTTGGACAAGGAGGGAGTCTTCATGGAACCACACAACTCTAAATGTATCAGCTTAAAAGGTGAGCTTACTCTCCAAGATTTTCTTGAGGGAAAAATATTTTTTATGTTTTTTCCCCAATATACATCCGTAACATATCTTATCAGGTTTTTCAATTAGGGGAAGCTTGCTAACCATTTGCTTATTTACTATGTCATCAGTATGTTGTTTTATGCATGAATATTAAGTAAGAAAATTATTCATTAGTGCCATCATCTTTGTTCCATCTATGTTCTTTGAATTTTTTATATTGTAAATCCCTTCTACATTTTTCATTTTTGTATCCACTTCTGATCAGGTCACAAGGATTCCTAGTTGTTTGTCTTTTCATATCTATTTTTATTTCTCCCATGACACTAGTGCCCAGGCACTTGTGTCCCTTTTGTATGCTTCTGTCCTATTTATTATTTTTACACATTTTTGACATTTGTGGTCATCCTTTTCACTTTTCTTATCCTTATCATGTGTTCATAGTCATCCTTTTGTGTCACTAGTGTCAAAATTCAAACAAGAGATTCATATATATACACAACATACACACTATTATTCTGGATGGAAATTCAAAGGGGCTATCACATCTACATACTATCACTACTATCAAAAGGGACTACATTTTGGGCTGCATACACTACATAGGAAGGGGAAGTGTTGAATTCCATACCACACATTTACATCAAAGCTAGCTATAGCCCACTATCTTGGTGTCATTGGCATGAGGGAAAACCTAAGGACACTATTTCACACACAAGCACACAAAACTACATGGATTCTGAAATGTAGTGCAACACTCGGTACTAAGTTCACTCATCAGGTGACCATCGGGGTCAGTCTGACTTCACATATTACATATTTTATTCAGATATAATGTGTTTGTGAGCTTGTGTAGGTAGCTAGGGTTTTTTAAGGTTATAGGTGTGATTGAAACCCTAATAGAAATTGGAGTGATAAAGAATATATTGGAGTGAAGACCCTCAGACCTAGAAAAAGAGTAGATCCTGAATATTCACATAGACACTAGCACCCAGAATGGACACTAGCACCTGGGCACTCTCCTGTCCTCCTATGGGTGCTTCTGTCCCACACAATACAGAGTCTCAAAACTCTCTTCCATCCACTATGACATCATTCCTAGTCAGATCCAGTAGATACACAGTCTGAGTACCTCCAGATTACACAGGAACCAACTAAGTCATCTATCTCTCTCATTTTCTTAGATTTTTACATTGTTTGAGTACTTAGAATTCGTATATTTGTTGTATATTATCATTTGTTACATATTGTTACATTAGTTACTCTAAAATTAGATTTAATTCAATTTATATTAAATCATTTGGTGAACCCCACTCTTATTCAAACTCCTTTCCCTAAGGATCCCAAACCCTCATGGCTAAAAAAGGTACCCATCTCCAAAGCACGATATGACCTATATGCACATGCAACTAGTATTTTCCAATGCCTCTAAAGAATCTGAATTTTGTAACCTCATGCACAATCCTCAATATGATCCAAAAGTCCTCCAACAACTCCTTGACTTCCAAAACTCTCTTCCTGTTGGTTTCCAAACCCCTAATTTTTGCATAGTTTCCCCTGACCAAAACTTTACCACATGTTCTCCCTCATCTACCATAGCCACAACCGATCCTCCATCCTCCTCTCCTTGTACTATGGAAAATGATAGCATTAATATAGATTCTTTGTATGATGAGGTTCTTGCTTGTGAAAACATGGATGTTAATGAATCTACTTATGATAATGACAAATGTAAATATGAATAACAATCTTTTTGCTATTAATCAAGTTGAATGTGAATCTATCTCTCCTACCATTCCTACTTCTGAAATTGTTTCCAATGATTTCCATGATAAATCCAATGCTAGCACTACTATAACTTCTTTGTATGTTGATGATAATCTTGATGAAATCCTTGCTTGCAAAAATATGACTGATAGTGACTTTGATTCTGATAATGATACTACACATGTTAATGATGATGTTTCTTCCATTAAATTTGTTGAATGTGAATCTACACCTCCTCTTTCTTCTACTTCTGAAGTTATTTCCAATGATGGCCATGTTGACACCAATCCTACCCCTAATACACCTCTTACTATGTCTCATGATCCTACACCTAGTACATCTGTAGAGCTTCCACATTCATCTCCTCCTCTCACACCTCCATCCCCTCCTTCCACATCCACTCCCCCTTCTCAGGTTCCCATGATCACTCACAATGGAAAGATTCAACCCCTCAATGTGCCTCTCACTTCCCAAACCATCCCTTCACAAGATATCCTCTCTCTCTCATGCATGTTGTTGGTAATTTGAAAACTCAATTTCATACCCTTACCCTCGAGAGTAAAGCCTATTATGCCTCCATTGACAATAATTCCCTTCCTAGAAATCCCATTCCTAAGAAGATTCACAATTCCCATTTCCCCAAGGGTTTCATCATGCCTACTTTCTCATGTTTTGATGGCACATGAAATCCCTATTTGCATCTAAAATATTACCAATTAGCCATGGCTTCTTATTCCAATGATCAATTGTTACTCAAATCCTTTCGTAATAGCCTTGTTGATCATGCTCTCCAATGGTATACTCATTTACCTAATGGATCTATTAGTACTTATTATGATATGGAGGATGATTTTCTTAGACATTTTATTTCTAACAATGGTCCTAAAGTTACATATGAATGCTTTCCTTCTTTGCATCAAGGAAAGAAAGAACCAATCTTAGATTACATTTTACACTTTAATTCTTGCATGCATCAGTTACTATTTCAACCTATTGATCTAGAAATGTAATTTATCTTTTGTCATGGCTTAATTCCCCCATTAAAAGAAAATATATTATATGATACATGTGATTCATTTACTCTTTTGTGCTATAAAGTTATTGATTTAGAGAAAGACTTAATTGTGGATCATGTTATAACACCTCCTTCTACTTCTTTTATTCCTCCTTGCCTACTAAGTCTTCTCCTCTCCCATCTATTGACCCTCCTCCATGGTCACCATCTCCTCCTCTGCACAAGCATCTTCCTTCCCCACCATTGCATCAGAATTCACCTAAGTCTTCCCCACCTCCCACCCATGAACCATTGCACTTTTCACATACTGCTAAACCACATGATGTCTTGCATACCTTACTTGATAAGTGGCTAATCCATTTACCTTCCAACCAACATCATCCCCCTCATCGGTTGCACCACCATCATGACCACCCTTTATGTAATTTTCACCACATCAATGGCCACTATGACAATGAATGTTATGCTCTCCATGATAGACTACAACAATTAGAAGATAAAGGTGTCATTTCCTTCCTCTCCTCTCTTGCAGCTCTCTCTCTCTCTCTCCTATTCCACATAAGTGAGCCTCTGCCACTGTTAGCTTGTCTCATTCACCTCCTCCTAAGGTTATTATCCATCCACCTCCTAAGGTCATCATTCATCCACCTCCTCTAGTTGTCCCACCTATAGCCACATCATCTCACCCTACACACATTGCTACTACATCTCATTGGCTTCCTAAGCAGCCTACTTCCACACTTCCCACCATCACACCTCCCATTATTGGCACCATTTCCTCTGATATCCAATTCAACACCTATACACACATTGTTTTTGTTCCACATGCTCCTACTATGCATCATAGGCCTCTTCACCTCTGGTAGATGATATCCATTTCCATCTCATTACCCGATGACACACTCATGTTCTTAAGGTTCATACATGACTGTTGAGGGAATTGTTACTAAAATGAACCTCATTCTCACACTGGGGGAAATCTCTCTTCTTCCCCCCATTCATCCTCATCACACACAATTACAAACATTATTTTACATCTCCTCATTATACAATTATCAACACATCATTATTTTATTCTCTTATCTTATCTAAATCACATTGTCATTTCTATTTATCTACCACATTACATCACATACATACATTTCTATTTATCATATGTTATACTATTCACTATTATTCACATACAAATCCTAATTAATCCATTACTTAGCAATTCTTTCACATCGTAACGAAATTCAACAATCAACAATATATCTTAAATCAACCATACGAACAATGCATATAATAATCTAACTAACTAAACAATCACTACCAAGTGCAAATCATAATCATCACATATATACAAATGCACATCAATAACAAATGCACATACAACACATGTGTATATATATATATATATATATATAAAATCATAAGTTACAAAATACAATCACTTGGGGGGAAAGCCCCATGCATCAATAATACATCATATAAATACATCATATATCATCCTCACTATCACTATCCACAATCATGGGAGCTCTAGCACTCAAAGCTTCACCACTAACTCTACGTCGATGATCTTGGCCTCTATATCTCTCAAGTTGGCTCCGTAATATGGAAACCTCTACCGTCTACTCTACATATCAGCCCTGTAGCTCCACATATCATGCAAATATATCTTGAGCTAGGCCTCCTCCTCCTACAGCCTCTCTCACTCACTCTATCTCTACACGAGCCTCATCGTGCTCACTCAACAAAACTATGTACATGTGGCTGCCACTATAGCCACTAGCTCAAATAAATGGGCATGCTCACCCACAATCATGTCCACCCACTCTAGCATCCCTCCTCCCATGAGCACATCTAGGGGCACATTCTGTGTCAACATGCATATGGAGGTATCTACAATCAGTGTCCAATAGGCATCACCTGCATCCACACAAAAAATATTAGCTACTACACATTTTCATATCCATCAACTATATCAATCCATCAACAAATAACAATGAATGATACTTACACTCTGCTTATGTTGTTGTTATATCATCTACCTCAGGGGTTGGTTCCTAGCCCTCAACTCCTCTAGTTGTTAGCTCATCTATTGCATATACCACCACTGAAAATATGAACACCCATTGGTGTGTCACCCACCACTGACTATATGTCGTAGTGCATCCCACATCATCTACCTATATAGGCCCTATGGTCAGATCTACCTCATCTAGGACCTAGGATGCACTAGTTGTGCTCCTGTCAGGGCCTGGCCTCGACCCTGTCACCTCATGGCCCTAGTAGATCGACACCATATATATGGCTCTAGGGGCACATCCTGGGCCATGTCAAACTATCTAGATACACTCACTCACCCTGGAACAACTCTATTTCCCCTGGGAAACAATCCTCTAACCACATGGTGTGTCAATGCACCACAACTCAACACCATCCTCCACCCATCCTCCATAGTCTCTATACGGTCTCCATATAATGGCCCTAGGGCCCATCTGATCTATCATCAACCTATATGTGGTCATATCCATCCTCCTACTATGGGTACCCACCCACCTCACCACAAATATCTCTGGTCAAGCCCAATCAGCCCATGGCCCACTAAGTGGCCTCAATATAGCTATATGCTCATATGCCCATACATGCAATAAAGTAGTAGCTCCTAATCCACCTCCATGATCCTCCTGAGTAAATATGTACAATTCCCTGTATAAATGGGCCACCACACACCATCGTGCCCATGCATATCTAGTACCATGCTCCTCTATACTGAACAAATATCATGCATCCTGTACAAAATCCCAACTCCACCACCCTCCATGGCCACCGACAAAGCTAATACCACTGCAATAAATTTCCACAATCGTGGAACCCCTAATCTCACAATCACATCCAAGCTAATATATGTCTCATCATGTACTCGAGACCCTAAAAAATACCGTCATGTCACCCTCATCTGACTACGGGCATCCAATACAACCATGATCTGTACTCTCTCTCCAACAATAGGAAACCACAATATCCTATATACATCCTCTAATGTCACCATCATCTCGCCTATCAGCAACCAGAATGTACAAGTATCCACACACCATCTCTCACACAAAGCAGTCAATAAAGGCATATTATGGGGTATCTCCCCCAATCTAGTAATGTGTCATAGGTCAGCACAGTCCAATATCTCCCACTCATCATCTGAAAACCCCAAACCAAGTAACGTGCTCAAGTGATGACCCACTTGAAAATCCCTAGAGTGTATATCTCTCTACAACACAAAAAAGCAACAAAATCACAATATTAACATGTCATACATACTTCAAAATCAACATAAAAACCTCAATTAATAAAATACATTCATTTCACACTACAACGCTAAAATCCTACCCCTGGACACTAGCACCCAGGAGTTGGACACTAGTACCCAGACGCAGGTGACTAGCACCAAGAACTAGGCACTAGTGTCCCAAAGGACAGAAACTCCCTATCCACTTCCATCCAAGTCAGAAACACCTAATACTACAAAAATTCAAATTTTACTAAAACTGATAAAAACAAGCATTTTTGACAAAAAATTTCAAAAATAGTCACACATACTAGCTCTTCGGTCATCTACGAAAGCCACGACTCCACCACCTCTCAAATCTCATCAAACTAGCCACTCTAACATGTGGCATCCTCATAGCTCAGAGCTCAAATCTCAAGCACTCTCGTACAAATGAAATTACTATTCACTTTTTCCATATTACTATATATAGTAATTCCAATTTACCATATACTATAGTTACTACATGCCACCATGCTTACAACTAATACATGACACATGTTTAGCCCATATCTTGAGCCTCGTTACTCTATTTTTCTCCCCATTTATGCCATACTAGATCATGGTCTCCTCTAGCACCATACTAATTTTTCACCATTCCATATTCCAATCTGACACATGTACTAATCAATACATACACATACTTTGTCAATACTACTACCTCTCCTATACTATCTCTCATTTACTATTACAACTTTTTACAGCCTTGCTTTCAGCTCAGTGCTCATTTCTCCACCCTTCACCCTTTCACTGAAAGGGGGGCATACAATCAGGATCATCTTATAATCCCTCTCAGGATACAACACAATCAATTGACACTCCTAATACATTACTATCACAATTTTCTCTGATCTCATTCAAACATTATTACAATTATTCTATACAACAGTCAATACTTGGTGCTATTTCAAATCTATCCCCCCAAATGACCTAATCTGGGGGCAAAGAAAAACCTCTCTGTGAGTAATCTTCTAAATACATCTTATTCAATCAACTACTATCACTCAAATCAATCAATCAATACAATAATCACAGTTACTATCACTCCCAGATGACCTAACTTGGGAGCCACATTACATTACCATCACTTCCAGATGACCTAACTTGGAAGCCATCTAGCACTATTCAAATTAGAACACCCATTACTATAGGAGTGGGGGAAATGAGACATCATTTCCTTTCCTATACTACTCCTATGTGGGTTCTTCAATCAGGAACAAATAGGTTACAATCAGAACTAATTAGGTAACAAATTCAGTCTTTATCCATCTGCAGTGGTTGGACCTTTTGGGGAAGTGTCATGGAAGGAGAGAAAAATAGACCTCTCTCCCCAACACTCTTCCTCTGGTGGCAGGATGCCCAAATCCTCCCATTATCAACAAATCAGGTTGGGAATTGATCACTCCCTACCCCTTCTATCACCTTTGACAAACAATCCAACATCTCCAATGACATCACAACTATTTCTCCAAGTTTCTCCTTATGAAAGTTTTTATCTCCTCTTACACCACATGGGTCAAAACATTGATCCATGGTTCACCACGCTACAAGTTTCTATATTCTACACACACTCTGCAATATGGCTTCTCTGGACTCTATACAGGTATGTTCCTTACTTCCTTTACACTACTTGAATTTCATTCAAATAGCATAAAGGGGGGGAAATGTAGACACAAAATCATGCACATATTACTATTTTACTATGTCATCAGTATGTTGTTATATGCATGAATCTTAAGTAAGAAAATTATTCACTGGTGACACTATCTCTTGTCCATCTATGTCTTTGATTGATTTTTATTGTAACTCTCTTCTACATTTGTCATTTTTGTATCCACTTCTGGTCAGGTCACATGGATCCCTGTCTTGTCTATCTTTTCATATCTGTCATTATTTATCTCAGGACACTAGCCCACTTGGACACTAGCACCCAGGTGCTTGTGTCCATTCTGGGTGCTTCTCTCATGTTTATTTATTATTCTTTTTACACATTTTTGACATTAGTGGCCAGCATTTTCACTTTTTTTATCCTTATCCCATGTTTATAGTCGGCCTTTTGTGTCACTAGTGTCAAAATTCAAACAAGAGACTCATATATATACACAACATACACACTATTATTCTGGCTGGAAATTCAAAGGGGCTATCACATCTACATACTATCACTACTATCAAAGGGACTACATTTTGGGTTGCATACATTGCATAGGAAGGGGAAGTGTTGAATTCCATACCACACATTTGCATCAAAGCTAGCTATAGCCCACTATCTTGGCATCATTGGCATGAGGGAAAACCTAAGGACACTATTTCACACACAAGCACACATAACTACATGGAGTCTGAAATGTAGTGCAACGCTCGGTACTAAGTTCACTCATCGGGTGACCAATGGGGTCAGTCTGACTTCACATATTGCATATTTTATTCAGATCTAATGTGTTTGTGAGCTTGTGTAGGTAGCTAGGGTTTGTTTTACAGGTTACAGGTGTGATCAAAACCCTAATAGAAAAGTCAAAGTGACAAAGTAGATATTGGAGTGAAGACCCTCAGACCTAAAAAAAGAACATATCCATAATATTCACACAGACACTAGCACCCAAAATGGACACTAGTGCCCAAGCGCTCTATCCTCCTGTGGGTGCTTCCTTATCCCACACAGTACAGAGTCCTAGAACTCTCTATTCAACCATTGTTGCATCATTCCAAGTCAGATCCAATAGATACACAGTCCCGACTACCTCCAAATTACATAGGAACTAGCTAAGTCATCTATCTCTCTCATTTTCTTATATTTGTACATTGTTGAATACTTAGCATTTATATATTGTTGTATGCTGTCATTTGTATATCCCTTGTCACATTAGTTCCTATGAAATTTGATTTAATTCAATTTATATTACTGAGTCCCACTTTTTGTCCTAAAAATGTGAGTGAGGAGTGAGTTTGGGTGGTAAACAAATATGGTTCACACGAACACTCCCTTCGCGTGAATGCGGTTTGTGTGAACTGACGCGTCGACTATTTTTTGCCACATATAGTGTTGAATATGGTTCACACGAAAGGGGTGTTCGCATGAACACCCTTCACACGAAGGGAATTTATGTGAACACCCCTATTTATATATTAGAGGCACTGCGGAGGAAATAAATTTCATCCGCCTCGCCTCCTTCACGTGAAGTTTACCCAAATCGAGCCCACAACCCATGGACCAGAGCCCATTGAGCCCACCAAGCACTATTGAAGAATCCAACCGAGGAGACCAGACCGAGGACACCAGACCAAAGAGCCCACAAGTGTAGACCATACTGAGCCCACAAGTGCCCACCATGCCCAACGAGCCCACTAGCGTGGCCACTGAGGAGTGAGGAGGCCATTGATGAGCACCGGGTATGCATTTAGTTGTTTTTTTGGTGAAAATGGAGGATCCCTAGCAAATTGCAAAAAATAAATGAAACCCTAGTTTTTTATTTGCAAAACCCTAGCAAATTGCAAACATTTTTTGTGTAATCATTTTTAAGAGAGCTCTGTTCACATTTTTTCATTGATCTACCTATACATTGGCACATTTTCTCATTTTTTGCAATTTGATCTACATGAGGTTTTAGTTAATTTTTGAAATCCAAAAAAGAGTTTTATATAATTACATATTGCTATCTAATTTTTCATTAAAAATACACTTGTTAAAATCAAGTAAAAACTCCATAGAAACAATCAATCAAACCCACACAAAGGTTTCATTTGGACCCTAGTCAATAAATGGTGTAATATATATATGCCTCTATAAATTTCATTAATTTTTAATTTTTAGATTCTTATAGCATGTTTCAAGAAAATTTAATCCGAATAAAACTTCAATAATTTATTTTCTTTATAAATTTTCTCCCTGGAAATTAATCAAGAAATTAAAATAACTTCACCAAAAAAATTCAAGAAAAATCTTCACAACTTCATGTAAATCTTTGTAGCTTCACGTCTCTTCTATTTTTCTCCTTCCTCATGGATCATGAGAAACCATTGGGCTGTGATACCATTGGTACTAATATTTACACAACTAATATGGAAGAAATGTATTAAATCAAGAATATATTACAACTTTAATAAATACTCCATTACATTTAATTTCCTTCATACTCAAGCTTAAATAATCTTATGAAAGAGTGTTTTGTATATATAAGTAAGTTAGAAAATAAAACAAACAAAAACACAATGTAAACTTAGGATCACATGTTCCAACACATGTACTATGATGTTTTTATTGATCAATACATGACCTACACTTAAGAATCCCCTTGATGGGATTATAGGTCATCTTTTCCAACCTATCTTCATATGGTGCTTAGATACATTTGAAGTGAAATAATTAAAAATTTATTTTAGGATCTAATATCCCTTATGACATTACTAATATCAGTAGTCCTTACTATTTCACAGTAGTCATCCATTCATCTTGATAACTGAGGAATTCAATGAGAGTAGTAAAATGGAAGGGAAATGTTGTAATTCTTGAGAACTCCATTTGAATTTATGGAGTTCATAATTTGATAGAAATCTCTCTTACAATGATACTAGATAGACAACTAGTAATTCTAGGCATGACTCAATGAACACTAATTTCATATATAGTATATTTAATATCTACTTTTCAATCCATTCCATAATAATTACCTACATTTGGTATAATAGCCTTTATTCAATAATTTTTAAAATCATGGTTTGAGTGAATTTTAGTTCAATGAGTATTACCATCTTTAAAAGAGCCAACTTTGAGTATGAGAGAAATTGATTGAAGAGTATTATTGTTTTATTTTATTGTAACGAATAAAACCCATCCATGAAAGAAGGAATCTTATGCCTAACATTGAAATTAAAAATCATATTAGTATAGGGAAAGATGACATCATCAATGGGGCATACTTTATTAATATCTCAAAAATTTGTATATATCTTAATGCCCCTAGTTGACTTACCGATTGGGACAATGTGGGAAATCTATCAAAGTTATCGATAGGTTTAACAAAATCATAATTGAAATAAAAATTTGGATTTCTTATTAGGCAACTTTAGGATGTATCTTTTTACTTTGCATGTTTGACATCACGATTCACAACAATATTATGCACCACGATAAAAGTAGGCATATTAAACATATATGCACATAACCACGTAACAATATCTTGATATTTTATTAATAACCCAATATAAACTTTTTTCTCTATGAGAGTCGATGAGACACCTAACTCAACATTTTGGATGCCTCACCAATGCCAATTTTAATATCATATTTCATTTAATAATATTGATACATTCCCCACAAGGAATCCAAAAGGTCCAATATAATCTCTTCATCACTATACAACGACTCACTTTCCCCAAATAAGCATGATATCTCTCAATGTAAAAGGGAATTTATTCTTATGATGATATGTAGGTGAATCCACATTAGTTCCAAAATATTTTTTATGGTTTCATTATTGCAAAGAGTGTCAAAATATACTCTCTCATATGGCGAATCAAAATGGTTTAACTTAAGACAACCAAGTACAATTTGTAATTTTTCTTTTGATAATTAATTCCTCCTTCAAAGCCCAACTCCCCTATTTAACATGTTTGGAATGTTCTCGTGTGCACTGAAGAACCTCGTGAGTCATTTGATTGGAATAATCATCATGTTTCGGTTGTTACTAACCTTTTTCCCCGTATGGGTGAAATAACCGGTATATATATATAACCACATCACACCCAACAATCACTACACGCAACAACAACAAAAAAATAAATATTACAAGAAAAAGGAAAGGAAAAACCTGTATAGCAATTTTACATCCACAACTATACATAAAGTTGTGGTTTCCATCACTTTGCATAAAGCATCGATTTGTCGACCAACCTAGATTTTCCTTTTTATCAAGTCCTTGACCTTGTAGCATCTCTTTTTAATGTTTGGATGATAATCCCTATAAATAACTTCCATGTAACCTATCAATATTTAAACCCCAATGAGCTTAAACCTCTATTTTTATTTGTACTAGCATGTGGGTTTGACACAATACTTCTTAATTAAATCAAAGTATGGGTTATAAAATCATCTCTTAATGTGTCCACATAATGTTATGCACCCCATCATTAAACTCCTTTGTCTTTACTACACATACGGGGGGAAATTAACATTTCCTATCTTCCCAATTTTCTATAGGAGTTTTCCATTTCATTGTTTTAAATAAGGGAT
This sequence comes from Taxus chinensis, assembly GCA_019776745.2. Classification (NCBI taxonomy): domain Eukaryota; kingdom Viridiplantae; phylum Streptophyta; class Pinopsida; order Cupressales; family Taxaceae; genus Taxus; species Taxus chinensis. The sequence goes on along the minus strand of CM034157.1, from coordinate 259,399,467 downwards.
CATGTGAGCTACTCATTTCGATTGTTATCATGTTTATATTCCATTTAATTTTTAACTTTTGATAAGATTTTTGGTTGTGTCCAATTGTAGGCATCATGTCAAATAACATTCTTCTAATCTTTTTTGTGTCCTTAATTTTAAGAGGTTGTGGGTGGAGGTTGTATATCTTAAATGTGGTTACTAGCTACTTTACAATGATATTAAGTTTTATATAGACATTTGAAATCATAAATTAGTACCAAAAAACTCTAAATGAAAACATTTAAATAAAGTCACAAACTTTTATTATAAATATTTATAATGGTGGAAACAATCTTTGTACAAAGTATATCAACATTGATAGAAGCTACAAACCAACTTAGCCTCAAGGACATAAATAGTCATTATCAATTATATAGAAATATTTGTGTTAATATCATACGTATCTTACCATGATTATTATCTACACATTTATAACATGCATTCTTTTTTATAAGAATTGTAATTGATCACAACTAAATATTTACAAGTTACTTTTATAAAGAACCCTTTTGTAAGCCACATATAATACAATGCATCACACTCAAATTGATAGTAAAACGAAAAATGTACAAAAAAAAGGTCTTGGCGCGATGTATTCTCAAATAGCATAGTGAATAAAACTAACTATTGCACCTCAAGGGTACAATGAAAACATTGACAGAGGTTGTGAGTCATAGACAGTAACAATCTAAAGAGAAATAAAAGGTGATTATTTGTTAATAAGAAACCTACTTATAATGTCTTGGTTTATTACATTTGATGATAATGTTAGTTCAATTGTGCTTTATATTTGATTATTTGTTAATAAGAAATGTATATTTATAATGTCTTGGTTTATTTGTTAATAATAAACCTGTTAATAAGAAACCTAAAATATAATGTCTTGGTATCCTAATTACGTGCACCAAAATTTATTGTGTGATGTTGTGTAGGAACTCAACGATATGTGCAATATGTTTCTTGCATTTGATTAGATTCTAAAAAAACTGCATGTTACATTCTAGATAATTCCTCCTTTAGTTCCATTAAATCTATGCAATCCATACACTCATGCATGACTGACTTATAAGATATATGTAATTTCTTATTTTCTAAATTATTTGCATTGAAGCTTGAAAATCATATTTCTATTTTCATTAAAATAGGAGAATATCTTAGGAATTTTTTTTAATTAAAAGTACTATTAATTGAATTTTACTTTCATTTTTTTTACAGTCATGGCTTCTTCCGCTCCTAATTTGTTTGAGAGGACCGATTTAGAGATTGCAAAATTGCAATCTATTCTCCAAAATCCAACTACAGTTTGGCAGTATAAAGCCCATTATGAAAAAATAATGGTTGATCTTCGTAGAATAGAGACAAGTTTGAAAACATATAACCCATTTGATTCTGAGTCAATAAAAAAATTTATGGATTCATTAAAATCAAGTGTCTCAGGAGATGTAGGTTATAATGAGATTACATCACAACTTTCCGATAAGGAAGTCGTTAAGAGGTCTTGTTGGAGTTTTTATGCAGACAAACGGAAAATAAGGGCATATTATGTAAACAAATGTTCATGTCCCCTATGTGCCCCTTTGATTTATCCTAGATTTGTGGCCTCTCAAGGCCAATTTCCGAATAATGACCAATTACCATTATACTTCATAATCATGCTACATGCTTAGGTTCACTTAAACCTAAAGGTGAACTATTTAGACATCCCTAGTTATTTGGGGCAGGGGCATGGCCGTATTAGCCACAGGGAGGCATATAGAAAGGAGGGAGATCCTGCAGTTGTTGACGCATGTGACAGCTTGTACCAAGGCCACAACCATTCTTATCAGGCTTTCAGGATGTCGCAACACCTGTCGTTATGACTGCACATGAGGCTGCTATCGAGGGTCTTGCTGGAATTACTCACGAGACCCAATTGATATCTTCTGACCATGTGGGTCAGTACCTTCAGAGATGCGATACTAGCAGTGGAGGTGCTAGTAGCAGCAGTGATGCACATAATGAGGTATATGCTCGTGCATCTTTGATTTCCCCAGATGACTTTGAGCTAGTTACAGATCCCGCTCAGGCACGTCGGCTAGGACGCATCATGGCTGCTGACTTGTTGCATGCATATGAGGTGATTTCATGGCATTGCAGCATTCCACTATCGGGGGTTTTAGATTTTATAGAGCAGAGTGGGAGTGTATCTTCTAGTCAGGGTACTACTGTTGCCACTACTAGATAGACTTCTTGTTGTTGGGATCATCACACCTGATGTTCAACACATTTCTGTTCCGGTGTGAAAATTAAACACCCAATATAATTAAAATTTATTTTATTTCATCATTACTTTACAATTTATTAATATTAAAATTAAACATGTACTTCTGTGTTTAGGCTTCTGCTCCAGTGTGTGGAGCTTCACAGCCCACACCATCTACCCATGTGACATACACACAGCTCTTGACGGAGCACAACATGGATCTTGATGTTCCGGGCCTGAGTCAGCTTGGCTCACTTGGTGACATATTTGTTGGTGTTGAGGTCATGGGTGGCAATCCCATAGATTTGGAGACGCGTTCCGCAGAGGTATAGATACATGTGTTTTAATAGAATTAATATTTAATCTAAATTGAAATGTTAGAAATTAATGAACTTTATTCAAAAAACTTATTTATCAACTTCTTACATTTTATTTATTTTGTTTCACAGGGATCTACGGGACAGAGATCTACACATAGCGTAGATACTCCCAACATCCACCCAGGGACAGATACTGAGGTAATCAATTGTACATATCTGTTATATGATGTATTGAATTAATCAAGAAATTGTTGTAGAATTTTGCTTATATATTTTAATATATGGTACATGCTATATATAGTTTATGACGTGTATATTCCTTTTTTTAAACATGCAGGGTGCAACAGAGCGTAGTGAGGGGTCTGGCACTCATCCTAGTGCACGGAGGAGACTTCAGTGATATTTTATAGATTTTAGACATGTATATACTCATTAGACATGATTTTTGATATTTTAGACATACTTTTAGAGATTTTACATGTACATACTCATTAGACATGATTTTTGTATATACTTTAGACATGATTTTTGATATTTTAGTAATACTTTATGTTACATTACACCTTCCATGGCTTAGTGAATGCTTCTTTACTTATGCACTTGTCAAATCTTTTCAAAATACATTGTTAGTATTAAACTATCTCTCTAAAACTCTATAGTAACTTAAAAGCTTGTGAAAATAATAGATTCCATGGCCACAAGGCCAAAGGAGGTATTTGCGTTTTGCAGGTTAAAATATCACAAAAATGTCGAGGGAATGGAGACAAACCATATTGGAATTCTGGGTGAATTTAACAAGGTCACCATGGAAATTGTTTTGTGTGTTTGTGTATGTTGTGTTTGTTAGGGATTCCCATGGGGGGGATTTCCATTACATGTGACCATGGGGTTGTGTATTTAGTAATGTGGTTTCTTTATTATGTTGCATGTGTTTATTTTGTGATGTGTTACCCCCTTTTGAATAGTTATTATATGTTGTGTTAATGTTGTGGATAATCATGTGTTAAAATAAATAAATCAATATGCCATAAAAATGTAATTAATGAATTTGTTGATCTTAAATTAAATATTGTAAGAGTGTGTAAGTATGTGTAAGGGATATGTAAGACAAATTTTGGAGTGTGAAACACTTCATCCTCTTGGGAATTCAAATTTGTCCTTAAAGGCTTGTGGGACAAGTTGAACTTGTCCCACACCTCTTAAAATTATTCACCAACCATACCTATGGTTTGGAAGTTAAATTTATGCCCTTTTTATGCATTTTTAAATGACTAATTATAAGTTTTAATTTCACTTCTCTTACATGTTTTAAATTTAGTCCTTTTGGAGTATGGGTCATTTTCAAGTGTGTAAGTTATATTGTCATTGTATTTATTATGTTTAGGTGAATGATGTTGACTTGGATCTTGGGGTTGAGGAAGAATGATGTGGCATCCCATATGGATCCACATCACTCTCTTCTCTTCCCTCTCCTTTAAAATTAGAACTCCTTGCTTGTTTGTGGTTGTTGAAACTTTGCATACTTTCCTTGGGGTGAATTTCTTGCTGTTTTGGGGAGTCTTGCTTGTGGAAAAAGATTGGAGACCATTGCATGTTGGTGTGTTTCTGATTTTGGACTACTTTTTGGGAATTGGGAAGCTGGTTGATCTTGGAGCAAACTCCATTATGGAGAGGTAGGAACTTGAGCCTTTTTAAAATGCTTCTTTCTATGGCATGCATGTATAGAAATGGTGAATGTTGATATGTGTGTTGGCTGGTTGGGTAGAATTTTTAATGAAATGTGTAGGAGAAGGCTATGGGTAATTCTTATGGGGGGTGGGGCATAAGGAAATTCCATTGGCATCAAAGTTTTGTGGAGGGATTTTGGGATTGGGATCCACCATGGAAAATAAATAGCTTGCATTTCTTACTTTGTGGGGGGCATAAGGAAATCTGTGGGGGGAATAAGGAGGGACATTGTATTGTGACTAGAACTAACACAAGAATTAATTGATGATGATATAGTTGACTAAATAAACTTAAAATGATAATGTTGATTCTTGATGTTATTGTGATTCACATGTTTAGATGATCTTGAGATGTTGTTTATATCATTTTGGATGTTCTGATATGGCCACAAGGCCGAAGGAGGTATTTGTGTTTTGCAGGTTAAAATATCACAAAAATGTCGGGGGAATGGAGACAAACCATATTGGAATTCTGGGTGAATTCAACAAGGTCACCATGGAAATTGTTTTGTGTGTTTGTGTATGTTGTGTTTGTTAGGGATTCCCATGGGGGGGATTTCCATTACATGTGACCATGGGGTTGTGTATTTAGTAATGTGGTTTCTTTATTATGTTGCATGTGTTTATTTTGTGATGTGTTACCCCCTTTTGAATAGTTATTATATGTTGTGTTAATGTTGTGGATAATCATGTGTTAAAATAAATAAATCAATATGCCATAAAAATGTAATTAATGAATTTGTTGATCTTAAATGAAATATTGTAAGAGTGTGTAAGAATGTGTAAGGGATATGTAAGATAGATTTTGGAGTGTGAAACACTTCATCCTCTTTGGAATTCAAATTTTTCCTTGAAGGCTTGTGGGACAAGTTGAACTTGTCCCACACCTCTTAAAATTATTCACCAACCATACCTATGGTTTGGAAGTTAAATTTATGCCCTTTTTATGCATTTTTAAATGACTAATTGTAAGTTTTAATTTCACTTCTCTTACATGTTTTAAATTGAAGTATGGGTCATTTTGGAGTGTGTAAGTTATATTGTCATTTTATTTATTATGTTTAGGTGAATGATGTTGACTTGGATCTTGGGGTTGAGGAAGAATGATGTGGCATCCCATATGGATCCACATCACTCTCTTCTCTTCCCTCTCCTTTAAAATTATAACTCCTTGCTTGTTTGTGGTTGTTGAAACTTTGCATACTTTCCTTGGGGTGAATTTCTTGCTGTTTTGGGGAGCCTTGCTGGTGGAAAAAGATTGGAGACCATTGCATGTTGGTGTGTTGCTGATTTTGGACTACTTTTTGGGCATTGGGAAGCTAGTTGATCTTGGAGCAAACTCCATTATGGAGAGGTAGGAACTTGAGCCTTTTTAAAATGCTTCTTTCTATGGCATGCTTGTATAGAAATGGTGAATGTTGATATGTGTGTTGGCTGGTTGGGTAGAATTTTTAATGAAATGTGTAGGAGAAGGCTATGGGTAATTCTTATGGCGGGGGCATAAGGAAATGCCATTGGCATCAGAGTTTTGTGGAGGGAGTTTAGGATTGGGATCCACCATGGAAAATAAATAGCTTGCATTTCTTACTTTGTGGGGGGCATAAGGAAATCTGTGGGGGGAATAAGGAGGGTTGCATCAGGTGGATTTTCACTTTTAACATGGGAATTAATTGATGATGATATAGTTGACTAATTAAACTGAAAATGATAATGTTGATTCTTGATGTTGTTGTGATTCACATGTTTAGATGATCTTGAGATGTTGTTTATATCATTTTGGATGTTCTGATATGGCCACGAGGCCGAAGGAGGTATTTACGTTTTGTAGGTTAAAATATCACAACAATGTCGGGGGACTGGAGACTAACCATATTGGAATTCTGGGTGAATTCAACAAGGTCACCATGGCAACTGTTTTGTGTGTTTGTGTGTGTTGTGTTTGTTAGGGATTCCCATGGGGGGGGGGGGATTTCCATTATATGTGACCATGGGGTTGTGTATTTAGTAATGTGGTTTCTTTATTAAGGTTTGCATGTGTTTATTTTGTGATGTGTTACCCCTTTCATTAGTTATTATATGTTGTGTTAATGTTGTGGAATAACCATGTGTTAAAATAAATAAATCAATGTCATAAGAATGTAATTAATGAAGTTGTTGATCTTAAATGAAATGTTGTAAGAATATGTAAGATAGATTTTGGAGTGTGAAACACTTCATCCTCTTGGGAATTCGAATTTGTCCTTGGAGGCTATATTTGGAGGCTTGTGGGACAAGTTAAACTTGTCCCACACCTCTTAAAATTATTCACCAACCATACCTATGGTTTGGAGGTTAAATTTAGGTCTTTTTATGCATTTTGTAATAACTAATTGTAAGTTTTCATTGCACTTCTCTTACATGTTTTAAATTCAGTCCTTTTGGGGTATGGGTCATTTTGGAGTGTGTAAGTCATATTTTTCATTTTATTTATTATGTTTAGGTGAATGATGTTGACTTTGATCTTGGGGTTGAGGAAGAATGATGTGGCATCCCATATGGATCCACATCACCCTCTTCTCTTCCCTCTCCTTTAAAATTATAACTCCTTGCTTGTTTGTGGTTGTTGAAACTTTACATACTTTCCTTGGGGTGAATTTCTTGTTGTTTTGGGGAGTCTTGCTTGTGGAAAAAGATTGGAGACCATTGCATGTTGGTGTGTTGCTGATTTTGGACTGCTTTTTGGCATTTGGAAGTTGGTTGATCTTGGAACAAACTCCATTATGGAGAGGTAGGAACTTGAGCCTTTTTAAAATGCTTCTTTCTCTTGCATGCTTGTATGGAATTGGTGAATGTTGTTATGTGTGTGTTGGCTGGTTGGGTAGACTGCTTAGGGCAAGGTGTAGGAGAAGGCTATGGGAATTCTTGTGGGGGGGCATAAGGAAATGCCATTGGCATCAGAGTTTTGTGGAGGGAGTTTGGGATTGGGATCCACCATGGAAAAGAAATAGCTTGCATTTCTTACTTTGTGGGGGGGATAAGGAAATCTGTGGGGGGCATAAGGAGGGATTTTGTGGGGGGCATAAGGAAATGTGTGTGTGATAAATTAATTGGAGGTTTGTTTTTGGTGGATTCCCAATTCCCATTTGGGAGGCATAAACAAGCTTCCCCCATAGTTCCTTGCTCTTGTTGGCTTGCTTGATGAAGCCTCAGTTTTGTTTGCACTTGTTTAATGTAGTTGTGAACTACATTCTTCTTGAAATGTGTTTTGAATGTGAAAATGTTGCATGTTTGTTGTGGAATCCTTTGTTGCCATGTGTTGTATTACATCTCTTATTTCAATATGGTTGGGGCTCGGGGGTCAATGAGGAAGGATGGCTTCTCCCTTCTCATTGGATGTCTTGGTTGGGTGGAGAGCATTGCCTTTCCACGTTCCTTGTTGTGATCAAGATGAAAAGATGAAGAAACTAGCATGCTGTTGTTTTGGAGCAAGAGGAATATACAGTTTGACAGTCCCTTCCTTGAGCAAGTTCATTGTAATCCTTCCCACTTTGGAGTGGATGAATTGTATAGTAATTTTTAATGTGAAGATATTTGTATTGATAATGGAAGATTGAGATTTGAATGTGAAATGTAAAGAAGTTATACTCTTTTCTCTGTTTGGTAAAGAAATGTGAAAAGATGTTATATGCATTGCATTCTGTATTTAGAAATCAAATGGAAAAGAGAAAATTGTAAAGTTGTATTGGAAATGAATAAAGGATTGCATTAGATTCTCAAAATTGTATTGTGTATTGGATTTGATTTGCTGTTAAAAATTGAAATTTTTGTTTGTAAAGGAAGATGCATATGAGGAAAAAGAGACAATGTTTTATTTCCCTTGAAAGGTGTTTGAAATTAGAAATCAGACTTCGTATATGGACTGTTAAATGTTTGTGTGAATTTGATGAAATGTAATAGACTTGCATGGAATGAACTCCCACACTTGGAGGATGGAAAAATGTTTAAGAACCTTTAATGTTTGATCTCTGTTTTATTTTCTATATCTGGCAATCAAAGTTTAACAAGAAATGAGCAGTTCAAACTTGCACCAAGTAATAAGAAATGAAACATTAAAATTTAGATGTAGCAAGTCCTAAGGAACTCATTTGGACAATGAAACTTAAGAAAGATCCTTGAGAACTTTGTAAAAAAAAAAATTTAAAATTGAACTTGCATAGCCGTTTTGCTGTCAAAAGATGGGAAATTATCAATTGCAACTCAATCAACTAAATTGAACCTTGAAACCTCTCTTAAATCCATCCAAGGATAAGTCTCCATGTCTGATTGACATGTTGAGAAAGTAAGAAATCAAATTTAAACAAAAAAATTATAAGTTAAAGATTACCAGTTGCTTTGCAAAACTCTGCAGATTGGTTTCTCAAAATTGACCTCTCAAAATTCATCAAATTCAAAAATTGATGACTCCTATGTAAAGAGGGCTTCGAGATCTTTCCGGAAAGTCCAATTTTTCCCAAATCTGAGCTCCCTATCAAAAGTTATGGCCATTTGAAGTTTTACTTCAAATTGGCATTCCAAAAATCAAATAAATCTAACTGTTAAAAAAATTAATTTTTAACTTTGGAAAAAATTTCACAAAAAAGTCGGTGGCCCCCGCCATCCCGTAGCCAATCACATGCTTCCATGTGGCACATCAGAGGGGTGGACCAATATTTTAAACTTATCTTTTTGAAAATTTTATCTTGGGAAATTTTTCCTATTTTACCCCACATCCCCGCCAGCCCACAGCCAATCAGATGCTGACACATGGCACGGTGGAGGGGCAGACCCTTTTTGAAGTTAAACTTTTTAGGTTTTGGACCTTGGGAAAAATTTCTAATTTTTCCCCACATCCCCATCAGCCTGCAACCAATCGGAGGGTGCCACGTGTCCTCTTGGAGCTACGGTGGAGGCATGGTTTCTTTCAAACCTTAGACCCTTTTGGAAATTTTGGAAAAATTTCCATCTTAGCCTTGCCGGCCCACAACCTATGAGAGGGTGCCACGTGGCACCTTGGGGTGGCAGCAGGGAGGGAGGACCCCTTTGTTTCTTTGAGTTTTTGCCTTGGGAAAATTTTTACAAAATTCCCCGCGGCCCCGCATCATCACCCCCACCTCGGGATTTTTTTCTTTTGCGGGAACGTGGACCCGTGCATTCCCTTTCTTCCTTTTTGTCTTATGTCGATGCAATTGTGCAAAAAAAACCCCGCCGCTCCGCCCTCCCCCTTCCTTTTTGTCGGTGACGTCTGTGAGGCCGACACATGTCCACCGGGGACCCGCAGAGGCATGGGAGAAATTTTGCTTTTGCACCCATGCAGGGAAAAATTCCATAGCCACCCCATGACCCGCCAACCCACCAAAGGGGATTTCACCCATGCATGACACATGTCCCCCTAGGGGAAAATTTGACCTAAAAACTCCACCCGGCTCATATCTTGAGAAATATAAGGAGTTAGGAGGACTTCTTTATATCACCAGAAAGGTGAGAAAATTTCCTATCCATTGGGAATGGTTTAGGGAAATTTTGGAAGCATTAAGTTTGAGAAAAATTCAGTTGAAACTTTGAGCCTATTAGAGAGTGGGTATGGGGGCAAATTACTCCGTGAACCTAACTAGAACATCTAACCCTAAAATTTGAACCTTGTGAACTTGATATTGGTTAATGAAAGAAACATATGTTTAGTAAATTGAATTTGTTCTGGAACCTAATAAGGACAAACTGTTGTCTTGCAACCTAGTTGTGGACACTCCTAAACAAAAAAAAATTATCCCATAATTTTCTAGCTAACCCTAGGTTGTTTCTTGGGTCTCAAGTGGTTTGTTCGAATGGGCACTATAGTTTGGTATCAGAGTGATGGTTCAAAGGCTTGGACCATTGGGCACACTAGAAAACTTGAGACATGAAAACTTAAACCTAGCACACTATAAATCTAGAAAACAACTTAGCAAGAATATGTATGTTTTAGTAAACATGGAAGTTGTATAAACTTAGAAAAATGAACTAACTCTCACTTTGGTCTATGCAGGAGGCTCAGACGGAGCGAGAGGAACCTTCACAAAGACTCAGACTCACCACCACCACCACCACCACCAAATCAGGGTGTGGCAACCATTCTACCTCAGATTCTACAGACCCTTCAGGATGTTAATGCCACTCTATGTGGAGGATTAGGAGGAGGACATGTAGATAGTCATGATAGAGCCCCTTCTTATTGAGGATCAGGTATCTCCTTGACTTAGCAAGGAGCATAGAGGAGAGAACTCCCATGCAGAGTCAGCCAGAGTAGAGTCACCACCTAGGAGATAGGGTGACAGAGTTCCAGAGCATAGAGAGAGGTCTTAGAGCCCTAGGCTTAGGGATGAGCGTGCTGAGAGACCTAGAGGCCGACAGACCACAGCTATGGATCACATCAGGGAGATTTTGAAGCTTCGGCCCTCACACTATTCAGGTGATACAGGTGGATTCCAGGAAGAGGCCTAGCTAGTGAGCTTGAGTGGTTGCTTCAAGCTTTTTCCTTGTTCTAGCAACATGAAAGCTCATGTTGTGATCCATCTACTGAGGGATGGAGTAGGAGTGTGGTGGAGGACAGAGGAGTAGAAGCTCCATGTAGATTCAGAGACAGTGACCTAGGAGCTATTCAAGGAGAGATTCAGGAGTAGGTATTTATCATGGAGGTTCATCCAGCAGAGGATTGACGAGTTCCATGACCTCTAACAGGCTTCTCTTTCAGTAGCAGAGTATGAGATTAGATTTTTTGGATCTACTCCAGTATGTAGAGTATATGCAGGATGAGCAGGTGTGGATTCACAGGTTCATCTGAGGCCTGAATTTGGATATTGGAGGTGCAGTGTGGATTCACTATCCATAGACATTAGCAGAGGCCATGGAGAAGGCCTATATTGCAGAGGAGACTTAGGGTAAGACCCATCAGGCTAGAGACTGAGTCCAGATCCGCATTCAACAGATGTAGGATGGTAGATCAAGAGGTTCAGTACCTCTTCCTTGTGGTGGCCAGGGTACAACATAGTCATCCTTTAGGCCACAGCAGCAGCAACAACAGTAGTAGTCCCACCCACATCATAGGCCTCCATAGAAAGGTGATGCACAGAGAGGTCAGAGTATGAGGCCTCCTCCTAGGGGTCCCATCAGGACACAGGGTGGACCTAGAGCTCAGTCAGCAGGAGCTCGACAGTAGAGGCCATAGCAGACCGCATCTGGATCATCAAGATCCACACCACAGGCTTCTAGGGCACCTACTGGAAGTGCTACTCATTGGGGAGGATCAGGAGGATGTTTTGGATGTGGAGTTACTGGACACTTTTGGAGAGATTACCCACATAACCCTAACAAGGGTAAGGCACCAATATCATAGCTGACTGTAGGTGACATGGGATGCAACCACAGGATTTATGCAGTGGTTGAGAACTGCCAGGAGAGCATCAGAGCACAGTCATTGAGACCACAGGTAGCATTGGTGGTATTCCTACCTCTGTATTGTTTGATTTTGGTTCTTCTGATTCTTTCATTACACCATCTTTAGTAGAGTGATGCAGGCTGGTGGCAGTTAGGCAAGGTCTTAGTTGGGATGTTGAGATGGCTTCTGGAGCCAAGATCTCTGTAGAATCCTTAGTTAAGGAGTGTGTAGTGGATTTGGGACCTTTCACCACTACCTCAGATCTCTGTATCCTTCCTTTGGGATCATATGGAGTCATTTTAGGTATGGATTGGTTATCTGCACACAGAGCCAGGATGGATTGTTATCACAAGACTATAACTTGTGAAAATGATTTGGGAGTTGAGTCAGTGATCTCAGGGGTTAGAAGACCCATTTCTATTTGCACCATCTCTGCTATGCAGCTTAAGCGGTGTGTGTGACGGGGTTGTCAGATGTATGCTGTTACAGTTAGTGACAGATCAGAGGATGGGTCTAGTGGACCATCGCTAGATGATCATCCCATTTTGAGAGAGTTTTCTGATGTCTTTCTAGGGGAGCTACCGGGGTTACCACCCCCACGTGAGATTGATTTTCATATAGATCTAGTTCCTGGAGTAGAGCCTATCTCATGGGCACCTTATCAGATGACCACCCCAGAGCTCTGTGAGCTCAAGTTGCAGCTTGAGGGCCTTTTGGAGAAGGGCCTTATCCATCCTAGTGTATCCCCTTGGGGTGCACCAGTGATCTTTGTGAAGAAGAAGGATGGATCCTTGCAGTTGTGTATTGATTACCGCCAGTTGAACAAGGTAATGATCAAGAATCGTTATCCTCTTCCTCACATTGATGACTTGTTTGATCAGATGAAGGGAGCCACAGTTTTCTCTAAGATTGATCTCAAGTCAGGGTACCATCAGTTGAGGATTTCAGAGGTGGACATTCATAAGACCACCTTCCACATGAGATATGGGCACTATGAGTTCACAGTGGTGCCTTTTGGTTTGACGAATGCCCCTGCAGTGTTTATGAGTTTGATGAATGGGGTATTCAGAACCTTCTTAGATCACTTTGTGCTCATCTTCCTAGATGACATTTTGATATACTCACGTACACGTGAGGAGCATGAGGGGCACCTTCATCAGGTTCTTCAGTGTCTTCGTGAGAAGCAGCTTTATGGGAACTTGGAGAAGTGTGCTTTCTTTCAGACAAAGGTGCAGTATTTGGGTCATATCATTTCTGGGGAAGGTATCACAGTCAATCCTTCCAAGATTAGAGCCATTATGGATTGGCCAGCACCCACTATAGTGACTAAGGTGTGCAGCTTCATGGGATTAGTAGGATACTACCAGAGATTTTTTTAGGACTTCTCTCAGATTGCACACCCTATCACTTCCCTTCAGAGGAAAGGGAAGAAGTTTGTTTGGTCAGACAGATGTGAGTAGGCCTTTAGGACACTAAAGGAGTGCCTCACTACAGCACCCATTCTTGCAGTGCTAGATCCACAGGGTGAGTTCTTTGTTTACACAGATGCTTCGTTAGCAGGGTTTGGAGGTGTGTTGATGTAGGATGGCAGAGTTGTAGCTTTTGAGTCTCGTAAACTCAAGGATCACGAGCTTAATTATCCAACCCATGATCTTGAGCTTACAGTAGTTGTACATGCTTTGGTTAGATGGAGACATTTTCTTCTTGGATGAAGATTCACACTCAGGACTAATCATTTGAGTCTTCGCCACCTCTTCACGTAGCCCAATCTCAACACTCATCAAGAGGCGTTGGATGGAGTTGCTTTGTGAGTATGACATGGAGATAGAGCATGTGAAGGGGAAGGAGAATTTGGTAGTAGAGACTCTCAGAAGATAGAGACATGTGGATATGGCCACTACAGTGAACATAGATTTACAGAGAAGGATTCTTCAGTAGCTTCCTCTTGACAGCTTCTACATTGCAGTTGGAGAAGAGATCGAGTCACAGAGACCCCTTGAGGGGAAGTTTGATGGTTTTACCTTAGAGGAAGATGGTCTTCTCAGACATAGAGGCTGGATATATGTTCCCAAAGATGGAGGCTTGAGGCAGGACATCTTGGTAGAGGCACATCGTGCACCCTATTCAGCCCATCCTAGGGGTGAAGAAGATGCACGCCACCTTGCGACAGTTATACCACTGGAGAGGACTTCATCGAGACGTGGCCCAGTTTGTGTCATGATGTTTAGAGTGCCAGAGGGTTAAGGCCAAGCATCAGCATCTAGCAGGCCTTCTTTATCCTCATGCTATACCAGAGTGGAAGTGGGACACCATTTCCATGGATTTCATTATTGGGCTACCTATGTCGAGATATCACCATGACACCATCATGGTCACGGTGGATAAATTGACAAAAGTGGCTCACTTTTCTCTAGTGAAGACCACTTATACCGCTAGAGCAGTGGCACAAGTATATTTGGATGAGATTTCAGGTTGCATGGGATTCCGTGGAAGATCATTTGTGACCGTGATCCTTTGTACACTTCTCATTTCTGGACTACCATGCAGTATGTCCTTAGGATGAGGATCAACTTCAGCACAACATATCACCCTGAGATAGATGGATAGACTGAGTGGGTGAATCAGATTTTAGAGGATATGCTCAGGATGTATGTGATGGATCAGCAGTCTAAGTGGGAGGAGTACCTGTACTTAGTGGAGTTTTCCTACAATAATAGTTTTCAGAGTTCTATAGGCATGGCTCCTTTTCAGGATTTGTATGGTAGAGAGTGCAAGACACCTCTTAGCTGGGACAAGTTAGAGGACAGAGTATCTCTTGGACCAGCTCTTTTGTAGGACATGGAGTAGTAGGTAGTGTTGATCAGGCAGAGATTGCAGGAGGCACAAGATAGGCAGAAGAAGTATGTGGATCAACATAGGATTGACCATAGCTTTGATGTGGGCATGAAGGTGTTCCTTTGAGTTAGACCACACAAGAGCCCTATCCATTATGGAAAAGGTTCTAAGTTAGCTCCTAGATTCATTGGACCTTTTGAGATCTTGGAGCGTATCGGCCCTTTGGCCTACCATCTAGCATTGCCACCCAGCTTGTCTCGTGTACATGATGTGTTCCATGTTTCAGTTCTTAGGAGGTATATTGTAGATCCTTCTCATGTGTTGGATTGGACATCATTGCAGGTGCAGGATCAAGGGTAGGTGATGGTGGAGCCCGTCCGTATCATAGATCATAGGACCCTGGGACTTTGAGGTAGAGAGATTGATCAGGTATGGGTGTAGTGGGACAGATATGATGAGATTACAGTCACTTGGGAGGATGCCACAGTATTACGAGTGTATTTTCCACATTTGTTCCAGTGACTTCCAAGAGGAAGTCGAGTCTAAGGGGAGGGGGATGTAGTGTCGACTTCCCTTTAACACTTTTAGATACTGATCTTGAGACTGTTGATCTTATTATGGACACTATTATGTTTTGTTTTAGTATGATGGTTAGATGTTAGATCATGGATAATTATTGATCTATATTCAGTTATTATGCATGATGATCATTAGAGACATTTTTATATGTGGATGATGATATACTGTTTGACATGGACATATTATGGATGATTGATTTGGACATGTGATATTGGATATTGTGAATAGAACTAACATGAGAATTAATTGATGATGATATAGTTGACTAATTAAACTGAAAATGATAATGTTGATTCTTGATGTTGTTGTGATTCACATGTTTAGATGATCTTGAGATGTTGTTTATATCATTTTGGATGTTCTGATATGGCCATGAGGCTGAAGGAGGTATTTGTGTTTTGCAGGTTAAAATATCACAACAATGTCGGGGGACTGGAGACTAACCATATTGGAATTCTGGGTGAATTCAACAAGGTCACCATGGCAACATGTTTTGTGTGTGTGTGTGTGTGTTGTGTTTGTTAGGGATTCCCATGGGGGATATTTCCATTATATGTGACCATGGGGTTGTGTATTTAGTAATGTGGTTTCTTTATTAATGTTGCATGTGTTTATTTTGTGATGTGTTACCCCTTTCATTAGTTATTATATGTTGTGTTAATGTTGTGGATAATCATGTGTTAAAATAAATAAATCAATATGTCATAAGAATGTAATTAATGAAGTTGTTGCCCTTAAATGTAATGTTGTAAGAGTGTGTAAGAAATATTGTAAGAATGTGTAAGAAATATGTAAGATAGATTTTGGAGTGTGAAACACTTCATCCTCTTGGGAATTCGAATTTTTCCTTGGAGGCTATATTTGGAGGCTTGTGGGACAAGTTAAACTTGTCCCACACCTCTTAAAATTATTCACCAACCATACCTATGGTTTGGAGGTTAAATTTAGGCCTTGTTTATGCATTTTGAAATGACTAATTGTATGTTTTAATTACACTTCTCTTACATGTTTTAAATTTATTCCTTTTGGAGTATGGGTCATTTTGGAGTGTGTAAGTTGTATTGTCATTTTATTTATTATGTTTAGGTGAATGATGTTGACTTTGATCTTGGGGTTGAGGAAAGAATGATGTGGCATCCCACATGTATCCACATCATCCTCTTCTCTTCCCTCTCCTTTAAAATTCAAATTCCTTTCTTTTTTGATGGTTGTTAAAACTTTGCATACTTTCCTTGGGGTGAATTTCTTGCTATTTTGGAGTCTTGCTTGTGGAAAAAGATTGGAGACCATTGCATGTTGGTGTGTTGCTGATTTTGGACTGTTTTTGGCATTGGGAAGCTGGTTGATCTTGGAACAAACTCCATTATGGAGAGGTAGGAACTTGAGCCTTTTTAAAATGCTTCTTTCTCTTGCATGCTTGTATGGAAATGGTGAATGTTGTTATGTGTGTGTTGGCTGGTTGGGTAGACTGCTTAGGGAAAGGTGTAGGAGAAGGCTATGGGGAATTCTTGTGGGGGGCATAAGGAAATTCCATTGGCATCAAATTTTTGTGGAGGGAGTTTGGGATTGGGATCCACCATGGAAAAGAAATAGCTTGCATTTCTTACTTTGTGGGGGGCATAAGGAAATTTGTGGGGGGCATAAGGAGGGATTTTGTAGGGGGCATAAGGAAATGTGTGTGTGATAAATTAATTGGAGGTTTGTTTTGGTGGATGCCCAATTCCAATTTGGGAGGCATAAGTAACTTCCCCCATAGTTCCTTGCTCTTGTTGGCTTGCTTGATGAAGCCTCAGTTTTGTTTGCACTTGTTTAATGTAGTTGTGAACTACATTCTTCTTGAAATGTGTTTTGAATGTGAAAATGTTGCATGTTTTTTGTGGAAGCCTTTGTTGCCATGTGTTGTATTGCATCTCTTATTTCAATATGGTTGGGGCTCAGGGGCCAATGAGGAAGGATGGCTTCTCCCTTCTCATTGGATGTCTTGGTTGGGTGGAGAGCGTTTCCTTTCCCCCTTCCTTGTTGTGATCAAGATGAAAAGATGAAGAAACTAGCATGTTGTTGTTTTGGAGCAAGAGGAATATACAGTTTGACAGTCCCTTCCTTGAGCAAGTTCATTGTAATCCTTCCCACTTTGGAGTGGATGAATTGTATAGTAATTTGTAATGTGAAGATATTTGTATTGATAATGGAAGATTGAGATTTGAATGTGAAATGTAAAGAAGTTATACTCTTTTCTCTGTTTGGTAAAGAAATGTGAAAAGATGTTATATGCATTGCATTCTGTATTTAGAAATCAAATGGAAAAGAGAAAATTGTAAAGTTGTATTGGAAATGAATAAAGGATTGCATTAGATTCTCAAAATTGTATTGTGTAGTGGATTTGATTTTTTGTTAAAAATTGAAATTTTTGTTTGTAAAGGAAGATGTGTATGAGGAAAAAGAGACAATGTTTTATTTCCCTTGAAAGGTGTTTGAAATTGGAAATCAGACTTTGTATATGGAATGTTAAATGTTTGTGTGAATTTGATGAAATGTAATAGACTTGCATGGAATGAACTCCCACACTTGGAGGATGGAAAAATGTTTAAGAACCTTTAATGTTTGATCTCTGTTTTATTTTCTATATCTGGCAATCAAAGTTTAACAAGAAATGAGAAGTTCAAACTTGCACCAAGTAATAAGAAATGAAACATTAAAATTTAGATGTAGCAAGTCCTAAGGAACTCATTTGGACAATGAAACTTAAGAAAGATCCTTGAGAACCTTGTAAAAAAATTAAAATTGAACTTGCACAGTCGTTTTGCTGTCAAAAGATGGGAAATTATCAATTGTAACTCAATAAACTAAATTGAACCTTGAAACCTCTCTTAAATCCATCCAAGGATAAGTCTCCATGTCTGATTGACATGTTGAGAAAGTAAGAAATCAAATTTGAACAAAAAAATTATAAGTTAAAGATTACCAGTTTGCTTTGCAAAACTCTGCAGATTGGTTTCTCAAAATTGACCTCTCAAACTTCATCAAATTCCAAAATTTATGAATCTTGTGTAAAGAGGGCTTTGAGAGATTTCTGGAAAGTCCAAGTTTTCCCAAATCTGAGCTCCCTATCAAAAGTTATGGCCATTTGAAGTTTTACTTCAAATTGGCATTCCAAAAATCAAATAAATCTAACTGTTAAAAATTTAATTTTTAACTTTGGAAAAATTTCCACAAAAAGTCTGTAGCTCCCACCATCCCATAGCCAATCAGATGTTGCCACGTGGCACATCAGGAAGGGGCAGACCAATATTTTAAACTTATCTTTTTGAAAATTTTACCTTGGGAAAATTTTCCTATTTTACCCCGCATCCCCGCTGGCCCGTAGCCAATCAGATGCTGACACATGGCACGGTGGAGGGGTGGACCCTTTTTGAATTTAAAATTTTTAGGTTTTGGACCTTGGGAAAAATTTCTAATTTTTCCCCGCATCCCTGTCGGCTTGCAGCCAATCGGAGGGCACCACGTGTCCTCTTGGAGCTACGATGGGAGGCGCAGTTTCTTTCAAACCTTAGACCCTTTTGGAAAGTTTGGAAAATTTTCCATCTTAGCCCCACCAGCCCGCAGCCTATGAGAGGGCACCACGTGGCACCTTGGGGTGGTAGCGGGGGGAGGACCCCTTTGTTCCTTTGAGTTTTGGCCTTGGGAATTTTTTTCCAAAATTCCCCATAGCCCCGCATCATCACCCCCACCTCAAGCTTTTCTTCTTCCACGGGTGCATGTGGACCCACGCATCCCTTCTTCCTTTTTTCTTCTATTGGCACAATTGCACAAAAAACCCCGCCGCTCCACCCTCCCCCTTCCCTTTTTCCAATGATGTCTCTGAGGCCGACATGTGTCCACCAGGGACCCGCAGAGGTGTGGGAGAAATTTTATTTTTGTACCCGCATAGGGAAAAATTCCAGAGCCACCCCATGACCCACCAACCCACCAAAGGGGATTTCACCCCTACATGACACGTGTCCCCCTAGGGGAAAATTTGACCTAAAAACTCCTCCCAGCCATATCTTGAGTTTTGTAAGGAGTTAGGAGGACTTCTTTATATCACCGGAAAGGTGAGAAAATTTCCTATCCAATGGGAATGGTTTAGGGAAATTTTTGAAGCCTTAAGTATGAGAAAAAACCAATAGTTGAAACTCTGAGCCTACTAGAGAGTGGGTATGGGGGTAAATTACTCCCTGAACCTAACTAAAACATCTAACCCTAAAAGTTGAACCTTGTGAACTTGATATTGTTAATGAAGGAAAAATATGTTTAGTAAATTGAATTTGTTCCAGAACCTAATAGTGGTCAAACTGTTGTCTTGCAACCTGGTTGTGGACACTCCTAAACAAAAAAAAATTATCCCATAATTTTCTAGGAAAATGAAGTAAATGTAATGCAATACATTTCCATGATTTGTACTATTTTAATGTAATTGTAAATTTGACTTTATTTGGAGATTTGTACTATTAAAACACCTAACGTAAAATGCCTCTCTGTAAACCAAAGTCTTTGGAGATACAACTCATGCCATCCTACCTCATAAAGAGTAATAAGTCTTCATCTGCATTTGTAATATGTTCACTCACATTTCTACCACCATTTGTAATATTATTAACCTTGAGTCATAATATCTTTCAATACAAGTAATAAATGTATTTTGCATCTTTTATTAATTATATGTATGTGTATTGAATGTTTAGTTTACACATTGATTTATATCAAAACTCTTTATTACTTTTAATATCAATCATATTATTTTTTTGGATTAGTTAAATTGAATTGATAATAATAATTTAAGGTCCTTACGAATTAGGTTTATCAAACCCTATGAAGTGGCTAAATAATCTGATCGACTAATCCACAAAATTCCATAGAGGAAATGGAAGACCAAAGATTGTCCAAATGTGGATTTTGAGCTTAGCTTTCTCAATGATGACAAAATACCATTTCTAATGGGAAAAATCATAATTATGTTTCAAATAAACCAAGGTCCATTAGCTATGATATCTCTACAATGGTCAACATTGTTATAGTTAGAACAAAAAGAAACACTTGATTAAGATTTGAATTCCCTAAAGCTTGACACCGTGAGGCATAATCCATGCATCATGAACCCATGATTTGAAGGTTCTCTCAAAGGGGACTCAACTAAAATAATATGCAACTAAAGTAAGTTGCTCAAAATAATTGCATAATTTATTGAATTTAAGGAAATGTAAAACATC
This sequence comes from Taxus chinensis, assembly GCA_019776745.2. Classification (NCBI taxonomy): domain Eukaryota; kingdom Viridiplantae; phylum Streptophyta; class Pinopsida; order Cupressales; family Taxaceae; genus Taxus; species Taxus chinensis. The sequence continues at coordinate 259,379,068 of CM034157.1, read as the reverse complement.
AAGAATATTTTTAGGGCTATGATCACTACCTCATGAAAATATTTTGGCATGGAATTTTTTTGTCTCTTCGGTGCCTTTGAACTCCAAAATTCCATTAATTTCTCTTACAAAAATGACTACAAGAGTTGAGGAGGGAACATTATAAATGGCTTACCTTCCCAAAGGGTATTTGATTAATGCAAAACAATAATTAGCCAAAATAATAAAATTTCTAATAAGTGTTAATGGCGGTGTGACATAGACCCTATTAGGTATGTTAATATTTAGTTTAATGATGTACATGTACCTGAGTTGTCTTAAGGTATGTGGACTCACATAACATCCAAATCATGCAAACAATTGTTAGCAGAATGTAGGACCCAAAATTTGGACCTAAGGAACTTGGAAATAATTATTTGGCATCTACCCCAACATATTCCCATTTACACATAAATTGACTTAATTGTAAAAACACCCCGCTCAATTCCTATGTTATGATTCCATCAAATCAACACTTTTCACTGAGTTTAGCACTTTAGGAACCAATTTACCTTACAATGAACACATCTACACTCTCATATCCACTCAACACATGTATGAGATTAGGTCCCAAGTTAAACCTGGGTAGAATCGAGTGACAAGGGTAGAAATGACCAATGTTTTTGACCCAGGTTGAAAATTTTGACCCATGCACTTACAATGGTCACATTTTCAAATACACACCTTACACCAATCATCTTACGGTCAATTGAGTGGGAAATATTTCACACAAGTTGTGTATATAAACACATACATGTTATTTATTAAGGGAATCTCTTAACTCCTTAGACATCTAAAGGATTTCATTCTAAAGAACTCTAAGGACTTTAGGCCCTAATAATTAAAATATCACATAATCACATCCTTAGAGCACGCCAACAAGTTACAAGTCTACATAAATCCCATGTTGTTTCCCTAGAACATTATCATGCACTATAACTAAATTCAAGGATTGTTACCAAGTGTTGGAGGCCTTATTGGGGTCTTATCATAACCATTATTTATGCATATATGCACACACATCTAGTGGGAGGGATAACCACATAGGTGTGAGGAATTTTCATATTATAGATATGTAGGTGATGCTTGTCTCAGAGGGGGTTGAGGAATCTTAAGCCAATTGGACTAAACTCTTTTTTAGGTTATAACCTGGTAAGGATCTAGGGTTTTGTAATATCCAAACTAGGATTTTATTCTACTTAAGATATATATTATGTGCAAAGATGATATATGAATCATAATTGATATAAAGATCTTATAAACATGTAATGATTATATTTGGATAAATACAAGCTCTAGAAAATTTATTAATACAAGAGTCATGTAGTTCTTTATTGTCTATATCAAAATTTAATTGTCTATCATTTTGCTCACATGAAATTTTAAATGATTCAAGTTAGATTTATTGACACTAAGAGTTCTTGTTTCAAATTGTTATAAAAGATGCTGGAAAAGAGAAACTAAAATGAGGAAAAAATAATATATAAATTAATATCCATTGCTTTACATCCATCCACGAGCGAAGAAATCATCAACTCAATTTTTGAAAAATGGTGATTAATGTCGTTTTACATGTACACAATATCTAAAAACACCATCAATACAAGACATGTTGGGTAGACCTAACACTAAGTTTTTAAAACTCATTTGTTATATATAGATATAAATGGAAATAATATTATTGGAGATACTAGGGAACAAAATTACATCATTAATGAACCCATCCTTAATATCATAGCAAGAAAGTTGTCAAATATGTATGCCAAATGACAAATAAAATAGATAAAATATTTTAAATTCCTGGAAGACATGAATATATAATATTCCATGTCCTTCTATATAATACCAAGTGGCTCTGCTCGTTGTTCAATGACCTGTAAAATTTTTTCATGGTCTTCTACATCTAGTCTCCATTTTTTGCGTTGACTAGTTTTAGTCTTCACCTGCTGCAATTGTAACCCTGTAGCAATTATGTGATGGGTGTAATGATACACCTTTTTTTCTGGTTTGTAATCAACAAAGTGAATCCCACTTTGGAGGGCTTTCACTTGTTGTAAGTATGTTCCCTGCACTACAACCGAGCCAGTATAAAATGTTGTCTCTTCACTTGTTATTTCACATGTTAGCTTTGTTCTCTCTTCTGTGCAACGCAACAAGTAGTACTCCACTTTCTCAACATTGTCTTCTTCAGCAATGACTGCAAATACATCACCTACAACAAAATGCAAATAAACATTCAATGATCCATGTATAGTATAAATATATATTTAATTATCAAATTATACAATCCTTTTAAATAAAACATACCTTGTTTAACCAGTCCAGATATGTGGTCATAATCAGTTGAAATTAATGGCACATCTTCAAAACTATCATCATGATCTGATCCATATGTGTCATCCACAACTAAAGGAACTTGCTTCCACTCACCTACATACCCATGTTTTTGACTATTGCACTCTGAATATGATTTGTTCATGCATTCATAACAAAAACAAGAATAATCTCTTGTACAGATTGTCCAGTTATTACTATCCATAGTCATCAAAGAGTGCAAAGACCTAGAATTGGGAATCCTTTCACATCCATACTTTGTCCTTCGATCAATACCTTCAATTAATCATGCTCAAAAGATCAATAAAGTTTAAAACAAACATCAAAATTCAGAATAAAAAAATTTAAAGTTAGTAACTTGTAGAACTTAATAAATCACATCAAGATCTACATATCTATGTTTTAAATGTGCATGTACCTGTTATCTCCCAAAACACTCTGTGTGGGGTTGAAGCCTGTGGGGTTGAAGTGTGTGAGGTTGAAACCTGAACTGTAAAATGTTTCTTACACCATTCAACAACGGTGTGGGCATCAATCAATCAATCTCCCTCATAATCAAAGCTTTGTTTCTTTAGAGCACGTTTGATGCATGCACCCCACACCATCGTGTTCTCCCTTCCCATGACCACTCTAAAAAAAACTCCATAAATGAGGAATTTTGTGATGACGATGATAACGACTGAGTGCAAAGAAAGGGCGAGAGGATTTGAATTGTGATGCGCAACCATCTGACCAAACAAAATGTTGATCTATTTGTATTCCTCGCTGATGAAGATATTGAAAGAACAAACCAAAACAATGTTGCACAAAGTGGGTGTCATGTTCCTTGTCATCACTTATATAGAAGTGATACTCCTTCTTGATCATTCGCTTCACATATGTACTTTCAACCCCATCCAAATCCAATTGTGCATGCCTATAAAATACTTGAACCATGATAGTAACCTGGTCAGTATGATAATATTGTGTCTGAATTTATTTTTGATGAGAAAATGAGTAATTCTCAGCAAAATCAACCACGGACAATATGGAACCAATAGGGAATGTGTCTCTATTAGTCTTGAATTGTGTAGCCTGCCACTTTGAATAGTGAGAATGTTTGATGTACGGACTAATTAAACATCGGAAACTTTGCATGAATGTAGCAATGGGGATTTCCTCTTCTACCAAATCCAACCTGGTTGCATCTTTTCCAAGCCTTGTTGAATATTTTATGTATTTGAACCTACAAAATCAATTCATAATGGACAAATTGTCATGTATTCATTCGCAGTAAACATAAAAATCAAAATAAAATCTAACATTCAAATTTAAAAACATATATATATATATATATATCACCTCTTGCAAGCCACCATTTTAACTGTGTCCAAATCTTCATTTGTTTTTGGCAATAATTTCAAGTCCCCACACTTGTCACAGACACCTTTGATGCAAGTCATACGATCATCGACATGATCATCAGATATCGTGCAAAGAATTGAAGTTATGAATTCACTGACACGTGTAGGTGGGGCATTTTCTTCCCGTAACTTTCTATACACCTGAAAAAAACATAGATTTTGAAATACATTAATTTTAAATCACATCTCAAAAAATGATATTTAAACAAATTTCAAATATATAGATATAAATGAAAGCACACCTCAAAATATATATACATGATATAAAAAAATTTGTACCTGATAGTGATAATCAAACTCAACGTGATAGCGGCAACAACATGTGTCAAGGACTTTATCAGCTCGCACATACCAAGGCTTCAAATTTTCAAACATTCATTGTCCAATCTTAACATCTGGATTTTCTTCTGTAAACTTTATGTACATCTCATGTTGAGTTATTTCAAGCCAATGTTTTATATGTTCATCATAGTTATTGCGAGTTATCCTGTGTTTTAAAACATCCCTCACATTCGGAGAAGGACGAGTCCTCTCAGTCCAAAAATTAGAAACTATCTTCACAATATTATCCTCTATTTTATCAGAACGTGGATTTCTACACATTAGTGCCCAATTTCCTTCCATAGTAGAGTCATCCAATGTCTTCCTCCTCTTTGCATACCTGCTGACCGTCTTTCTAGATAAACCCAATGCCTTGGCAATGGTGGTAACATGATGATTCTTTGTCGTATCTTCACTTACAACTGAAGTTAATATTTCTCTACGAGAAATACTCTTATCAGCAGACCTAGTTTTTGTACCCAAAGAACTTATTCCTTTAGAAACATTCCCAACAAATTCTTCTTCTACACGTTTTGAATTTTTCCATCCAAAATCAACACCCGACAATTCTAATGTTTCCCTCATATCAACATGATTCAAGAATGTAACCAACAAATCTGCACTAGCAACTGTAGTCAAATTAACAAATTCACCATATATTATCTCTACACTTTTTGTTGTTTTCTTTCGTGATAGTGGTTCTTGTTGGGAAAATTCTTTTAATTTTTGTAAATCCATCTTCACCAAGTGTTTCACATTTTTCTTGGGAAGTAATTCCATAACTTTTGTTATCACTTCAGCATAATGTTGCGCATCATGATCTGTGTCCATAAACATACACATGTGAGTACACCAAAATTTGCAAAAAAAAAAATAACATACAAATGTGATTACACCATTAATGACCAAGCTAGTAAACACTTTAATATCTAAAAAATTAGCTTACTATCTAGTAAACAATAATATTAAGTTGACCAAGCTAAAATTGTATTTAGATAGCTTCATGAGGTCCTTCTTGAAATCTACTAAATAATCATATATATATATATACATGGTGTTAGAGCTATCTAATTTTCAAATCAAACCTAGACCAAAAACTTTCAACACATAAAACCCAAAAATCTTGTACTATATTTAAAAGATTGAGTAAACATCACTAATAATTTAATTACGAGCTCAATAGGGAAGAGAGAGTGTAGAAGAATACATAAGTTGCATTGTCCAATTCAAAATGATGTCCTCTTTAGAATGCTACCAAGATCTACCACAACGTTTATACCCAATAAATTTCATAACAAAAATTATTTTCAAATGTCATATTATGTACAACAGGTTATATTTAAATTTTGTCAATTTACATCTATATGAGATCATTATTAATCCAATACACGACATATAAATTATATAAACTAAAAAAATGACTCTCGAAATTCAAAATCAACTATCACGTGAAGGTCAATATTAGAGAGTAAATCGTAACAATTTTTTTAATGAAAGGTATGGTAGACCATCAAATATATCCCCTAGATTAATCACCTGGGGGGGGGGGTTAACCTTGTTTTCGATGACACATACCATGTGCAATTGTATAGCCCGGTAATTTTTATGTATAGCTTTTGTATCATAGTATTGGTAGAAAAATAGGACGTAGTGGTCAATCGTAAAATAAGGGGTAATATTTGGAATCCCATGATAACAAATGTTTTGAACATTTATTACCAAGTGACCCACCCACGACATTAATGCACTTCAATCCAATTTCAAATATTTCTAAGGGCAAGTTCAAGAAACTTAGAGAAATAAGGAAAATTGGTTTTAAGTAGAATCACTATATAATATACCATATATTGGTACTTAGGGTTATAATCAAAGAAGAAAAACCAAATACGTGTAAGGTTTATTGTTGTTTTGTTGATCATTGTTGGAAGGAATTTAACAATATGAATTCCCAAATAGATTCTAATCCAACATCTTTGAGATCTACATATTCCAAGGCATTTGAGTATTCTTCTGATGACACTTGATGAGAAGGTGGTTGGACAGGTCCGAACTCATACTGGTTTTACACAAGATATCAATATCATCATTAGTATTAAACATGGTTGTCCAATTTCTCCTACTTTGTCTGTTCTCTACATAGACAAATTAGAGGATGCCATTATAAGTTTAAAGGAAACATATGATGATTGTGTTCTCTATGATATAACCATTACTATTTTTTTAGTTGTTTTTGACATCATTCTTATGTCAAATGATTTTATTTTCACATGTATTATTTCTATTGTTTTAGGTTATGGGATCCTATCAAAACCCTTGCCTTTACCCAATCTAAAAAACATATTATCATATTTAAACCTTAGAACTAAAAAAAATTACGATCTATCAAGGGTTTCTATACATATGTACCAATTTTTGCAGCCTTGTCTTTCACTTGTTGTGTCTTCTCTCTCTCTCTCTCTCTCTCTCTGCCTTCCTATGAGTAGATCTTCTAGCATTCTTATCTGCATTCTCTTCTTCGGTATATTTTCGTTTCTCATTCTTTACATTTACCATGGTTCATCCACTTCAATAATTTTCACCTGCACACATAAATTGTGATAGATCTGAATGTCTAAGAGTAAACTCGATACAAAACTATATGTGCATGCAACTCTATTTATATACAAATCTCAATAGAAATTAGGTTATTTTTAATTTTAGTTTTTTATAACTTTAAAACAACTTTTCTAATTTTAATAGAATTTATATTTAATATGTAAAATTAAGTTTTATAATATTTTTCTAATTTAATATTAAAGACATATTTTTTATATATTAAAAACAATTTTTTTTAAAAAAAACTTAGTTTAAAACAAAAAAAATGTAAAAAACTAAATTTAAAACATTAAAAATGAACAATATTAAGTTACTTATAAAAAGTAACTTGCAAAACATTAAATTTAGAAGGAGACGTAATTGCAAAACATTAAATTTAGAAGGAGACGTTTTGGCGGCACTTTGGTGGCGCAGGAGGGGTTCGCGGGGGTTCGCGAACCATGTTCGGGTTCAACGTGAACCCCTCTCACGTGAACCCCTCTGAGTGGCACTAACGTGGCGCCTGGGTGGCACATTTTGGCTCCAAATCCTTTTGGAGGATAATTGTGAGCCAAAATCTGCCACTCAGGTGCCACGTAATTAGGGTAAACGAACTAGTTAAATTACAAAATTTTGACACAAAATTCAGATTTTTATTAGCTTTCTAAAAATGTAATTTTCATTTTTTAAAAATTTGTTTTGTTATTTATTTTTTAATTTTTACTAACATATGGTATTTTAGGACAATCAATAGTACACAATCAACCAAATTTGAAAAATAGTAGAATATATCAAAAAAAATTGAAAAAAATAAAATTACTATTTATTGAAGTCTTCTTCGTACCTGTGAAAAAAAACTCAATTTCGATATAAATCTTAAATTTTATTGGCATAGACATATGTACACTATTTATTTGAAAATATTTTTACTAAATAATTAATTAAAAAAAATATAAGTCAAAAAAATATGAAAATTTGACAGAATCTCAAAATTCAAATCTTAAAAATACATCTAAAATTTCATGGTCAAAAAATAAATTTTCATATAAATAAACCACCCGAGGACAGTCATTACTCTTTTATAACATAAGAAACAACGTATGAAAAAAATTAAGAAAAAGACCATATTTTTTACCAATTTTATTTTTAAAAAATATACATGTATTCTAAACTCTAAACACAACATTTCGTTAGTTTGTGGAATTTCATGAATGTGTACGGTTTTGTGGCTATTACCTTTAGAAAATAAATGAAACTGAAAATTCATGTTTATAAAGGTACAAATCATACCAAAAAGTGGGATCTTCTTTTTCTAGAGTTATGATACTCATTCATGGTCTTTTATAACTCTCTTCATCATCTTGGAATATCAGCGACATCTAGAGTAGTGCATCGAAGTTAATGTGACAGACAATGAGGGTTTCAGACCATCTTCTGAACCTATGAAGATTAGTTTTAGATATTTTTCACAGAATAGGGTGTCCATTTTGTACAATAGAGTGCCCATAGGCTCCCCAGTCCTTCTCTAGGCACCCTTATAGAATCATTCTAGATCTATCCTTTTTGGGCTTGCTATACAGTCATTCCTACTTCTATATTCCACAGTCACCTCTACAACACAGTCTCGTGAGCATCCTTTATTCATCTGAGTCCTTTCCTCTTCTATCTTACACATTAGGGTTTCTATTTCCATTATTTTAAGTTTTTGGATCATCTTTACATTTATTTTACAACATCTATTTACTTTACTTTTCAGTTGTTCATAGCTTAGATTAACTAGTTCCTATAACTACATTTTTAGTTAATTATTTTGGTGAAATCCATGTTTCCACATTTACTTTTGATCATTTTGTCTCTTTATCAAGTTATGGATCAATCTTCTTAACCTACCTTTGCACTAACTAAATTTTCAGGAATAGTTTCTACTATTGCTGATTTCATGTGTGTGCATACCCAACATCCTCCTCGCTTTGGCACACCTAGGGCTGATCCATCTATTAATGTGGTTACTGCTCTTTGTATTCATCCTAATCCACCTATGGCTCCACCTGCATCTATTCATCCACCCATTACTCTAGAAGCTCCTCCCACCACTTCTAAAGGATATGAAATCATTGAATAACTTAAAAATACGCTCCCTAAGATCTCTCTTTATGACCTATTACATAATGAGACATATTTTCGTAACACACTAGAAGCCACCCTTCATGCCATTCATATTCAAAGTGATAACTCCGCAGTGGCATTTGTACATATTATACAATCCCTTCATAATTTACCACATGTTATATATTTCACTAATGAGGATATGCCACCTTTTTCTAAAATTAATATGTGTGCTCCTTTGCTCATTATTGTTGTTGTTAGTAATACTTGCATCAAATGCATCCTCATTGATAATGGATCATCTATTAATATTTATGCTCATTATCTTTTAAAGAAATTGGGTATTAGTGATAATCTAATTTCTAAGAATTCCACTCTCATATGTGGTTATGATTCTACCACTCACACGTGCTTCATGACTATTTCATTACATATTTGGTTTAGGCATACGATTATTCTCACTGTGTTCTATGTCATTAATTCCTCATTTGAGTTCAATATCTTATTAGGTAGGCCTTGGATTCACATAATGTAAGCAATTCCATCTATAATTCACCAATGTGTTAATTTTTAACATGATGGCTATGAACAAATTATCACCGCAAATCCAAATCCATTCAAATATTATCGCATAGACCCTGTTACTACCATTCCTATACCACCTTCACAATGTATTCCATACAATAGTCTTGACACATATGACATTAGTCATTTTAGTGCTTCACAATCCCCTTTTACGACTGTTAGTGCTCCAGGTAATTCTACTTACACTACGGTTATTATTTCACCTATAGTATCAGTTCCTACTAATGTTCCTTCTCAACCAGTTATGGAACCCTCTACTACTCCACCTACAGTGACACCTACCAGCATCCTCGATAATGCTATAAAACATGATGATGTTCCTACCGATGATTTCGAGGATTCTGATGACAAAGTTGATGTTATCAAACTTATGGATGAAGCATTAAGAAAACTTGATTTTACTCCTCTTCATGTAGATGATTCTTATTTTGAAGAAACCTTTTTGACCCATGGCCTAGGAGAATATAGGTTTAATACCCCTCCATCTACTAATGCTATGGTACTATATCAAGGATATGTAAATAGTTTTGATGTTATTTCATCTTCTCCTACTGTGGTTACATCTATATTTCCTCCTTTTATATGCACATTATTCATCAATAAAACCTTTTGGAAACACATCCCCATTGATTCTACATGCTAAGAATCTATTTATACATGTGACAATTTGGCTAGGTTCGGCATGACACTCAACGACATCTTACCACCTCTTCATTCACCACATCTCTATCATGACTATTTTCACATTATGAAATCTTATGGCTTGTGTGTCTTTCATTTGACAGTCTTTGTTACACTCACCCCTCTTGACTCTCCAATCACACTTGGAAAGTTTTGGCTTGACTATATTGGTGGTAAAATCGATGATCGTCACTCTTTGCTTACATTTCCTATGACTTTTTGGCATTATCTCTATTCATAATGATTCTTCTCCCCCTTAAGTTCCCAACATCTCTTGTTGGCATGCTCATGGTTACCCACCAATCACTTTTACTGATGAATAATATGTAATTAATGTATACGCACTCCACCATAATGGGTCCCTATATTACCATCCTAAATCTATAGCTTATCAGGTTTCTGATACTACTCTAGTAGGTTTCGATCATGAAAATTACGATCTCCTTGATAATAGCCCATAGTCATCTTTTCTATCATACACTTAGGGGTCATAACACCTTACACCCCCCACTCATTATAGTATATGTGCATCTTTCATCTTTGCATTCTCATACATCTATCTCTTAGCATAAGCATACTCACTCATACTTTAACATCGTTATTACCCGATGACACACTCTAGTGCTTCGGTTCACACTTGACTGTAGAGGGATTACCATACTTGAACCCCACACACTGCACTATAGGACTTATACACTACATCTACTCACATATTTTATGTCATAAACCATACATTTTATATTTCATCTACAACATTTTGACATTTGCACATTTACACATCTTACATCATATTAGTCTTCATCATACATACTTTCATCTCACATTCCATACTACTCCTCATACATAATACTTTTTGTCTACATCGTACATTACATATTATATATCCTACATTACACATTCTACTCATCACATGATCATCTTTCATCATTACATAAACTACATTAACTTATTTGTGTTGTACTCACTACCCTATGATGCACTTTAATTCCTCAGTCCATACTTGAATACCAAAGGTTTACAAATCAAATGGACCTTACACTCATCACACATTTACAATTCAATCTTTCATTATGTGACATTCTTAGGTTAGTGACATACACTTTATGATAAATCTTCACATATTCTATCATTTGGTAGTGGTTTTAGACACCTATAATTTAGCTCGAGCAATTTAAATACTTAAATTGCACTAATTATACCCTTTCCAGCAAGTTGACGACATATCGTCAATATTGCACATTTTCTCTTCTATTGTCATTAATTAATTACATTATGTTAGTTAATTAACTCTTCTATCCAACAATTATGCCAGTTAACCACCTTCCGTTAATTAGTTCCCCTTTATATCTAGATTAATTAATTATTTATAATTAATTAAGCTTCCCTTTCTATTAATAATTAATTCTAATTAATTATTCCCTTTCTAAGATTAATTAATTATTTCTAATTAATTAAGCTCTCCTTTCTATCTAGATTAATTAATTATTTCTAATTAATTAATACCCCTTTCTATCTAGATTAATTAATTATTATTAATTAATTAATTCTCTCTTCTATTTAATCAATAAATCATCACTTATTTTATTAAATCTCTCTCATAGTCTAAATCATGCTAATTATTTCTCTAAAAAGCTTCTATAAGCTTGCACACCTATTAATTAATCACTTTGGTTAATTAATAAAGCCCCTCAAACCCCATGGGTCACTAAAGGAAAAAACTAAACTCTCCTAAGGTTGACTTAAGCCTTTCTAACCATCCCTTATCCACAACTAACCCAACATCTCTATTATCCCACATGTAAAGGGATTTAGAGATCCCTCTATCCATTGGGCTATATAAAGAGCCCTCCTCCTAACTTTACACTTACATATACTCCTTGATAAGAAAAATTGAGCATATAGTGAATACACTATAGCCATTTTTATCATCTTTGAGCATTTCTCCATTGGAGTGGAGCCACTGTATGTCATTTTGTAGCCGGGGAGGTGATTCAGCTGGCTCTTTGTCACTCAGATGTTGGAGAAATGGATAGCACCTTCAAAAGGATTTGATCTATCCTCACTACTTTAGGTTGTGCCTTTCAACCAGGGTGAGAGGACCCATTTTGTAACCTCTGTTGGTGAAGGAGAATGAAGATATCCTTCTTTGCACAAATTTGAAAGGAAACCTTGAGAAAATATGATCAATGCACCACAATTTAACTCTCACGAGTTGTCACTTCTAAAGAATGGTGATATTTTCTAAACAAGGTTAAGGTTACTAAAGACATTATGGAATCCTGATTGCTTCTGCATATTTTGGCAGTAGAATTTATTCATTTGTGGACATACAGGGAAAACAGGGGTAGTTCAGGTAGGATTCATTGTTTTTGAATAATTTTTGGTGGGAGATTAAGCAGGATAAACTTGATTTTTCCAGATCTTTGAGAACCTTCACAACAATTGGAAAACTAAATGACAGAATGCTTCAGAATAGCTAAAATATTCCTTCAACCAGAAGGTGTGCATCAATGGAGGCCCAGATTTGCACGGTTTCACACAATCTCCAAGAATTTAACATGAAGGCTCGAGCTAAAGACTCAATTAAACATTAAAGACCCTGGTTCCTCATGCCTAAGATACACTCAAAGGCTTACAGACAATCTTTATCAACAAAATGACAGTAAAGTGATTTTAAATTGTTTATCTCATTACAGGATGAAGGCTCTTCTCGTAATGAAATTGCAAATGCCACTAAACTATCACAGGGATGAGATCCTGTGTGATTCAGAGGGATTTTAACACAAGATTGCAATAGGAACAAGAAATACTATTTGCAGACATTCTGAAATAAAGCAGACACAAATTTTCCCAAGATTAACATAGATTAATTCAAAGTTGATTAGATTCATCAGCAGGGGAAGGTTTCTTGAACAATCTCAGAGCTTGTCAATGGTTGTACACTTGCAACCAACTTGACATGATCAAATCTAAAACATAAGAGATTAACAAGTTTCTCAGATGGTCTCTCAGGAAGATGGGATTTCTCAAATTTTCTCGTAAGAATTCAACCCCCGACCATTTGCATGACTAAAGCATGCTTTTTATAACACTCAATTTACATCCAAGCTTTCCCCCCAAGAAAATAATATTCGAGGAACCTTTGTTTGTTACATGTTTGATCATGATTTCCAGAAAATGACGTTTAACAGGTTTGCAACAAAAAGTTTCCAGTTGTTCAAAAAGGTGAATCATTGCAAATATCTCCATCATTGTTTTAACTGGGAGCAGTCATCTCCTCTGGCAACATTTTTTCATCCTTTGTGCACCTGCAACCTCCATCATTTCATCCTTTTCCCATTCTTTCCTCTGCAACTTTGCTCTGCATCCAGCTTCTCTGGTAATTCACATTTTTGCAAGTGCCCGAGCAATTCCAACTTCAAAATATCAACCTTTACATTCCTTGGACTCACAAATTAAGCTCTAAATCCATTCAATTGCACTTTGCAGACAAAAATGACAAGGAATTTCATCAAAAAATGATGAAAAATAATGCGTATTCACATCTCCAGGAGTCTTGGAGCAAAAATGGTGGCAAAATCAGATGCAATGCACAACAACCATTGATTCTTCCCTTTCTCAACTTTAGATTAGAGTCATCCACGTGGAAAAATCTGATTCGAAGTGGGCCTGGGGTTGCCTTTTGCATTTTATGACTTTTGGAGAAAATGTGCAATTTTCACATTTTTCCCCACCCCTCCGCCTTTGAAATACAGGCTTGACACGTGGCTTAATCTGGGCCTTTGATGGAGTCATGGCTCATTTATGCAATTTTACCCTTTTTAACAAAAAGGAAAAATTTCCAATTTTCCTCCACGACCCACTTACCTAATTTATCTTTTGATGTGGGCCCCAACGGAGTTGTGGGTCAATTTATAACTTTTTCAAAATCCCTTTTTTACAAAAAGGAAAAAAAACTTCAAAATGCCCCAACGACCCGCCTCTCCACTTCTAACTTTTGAAAATTGCCACATGTCCTTCTTCAGGGTCAAAGTAAGACTTTTTCCCATGGGGTGCAGATCAATTTATAAGTTTACTCCTTTATACAAAAGGGCAAAAAACTTCAAAATGTTCCACCGAACCGCCTTCCCTTTGTAACTTGAAAAATTGCCACGTGTCCTTCTTTCAAAGTCAAAGTAAGACTTTTTCCCTGCCACTTCATATTTGTTGAATAGCCAATGAGACTATCGGGGCTGTCCAATTTGGTATTTTTTACAAATGTGACCAAAGTGGAAAATTTCCCAAAAAGACCTTCTTGCATCCAATTAAAAATGAACACGTATACACCTTCGGGGTCAAAAAAAGAGAAATTGGCTCCACCTTTAAAAATTTGACCACCAATTAGAACTCAATGGGGCTGTGGGGCCAAATTGATATTTTTGCAAACATAGAAAAAATTTACAAGTTATAAAATAGACCCGACGTGCCTCATCCAATCAAAAGAGACCACGTAGCTGAAGATGCTGAGATATAATTTGATGGGGAAAACATGCCAGTCAAACAGTGAGATGCAGGGGAACTCCACCATTTGCACCCAGAATTGAATTTTTCTTTAAGGAAAAAGAATTTGGAAATGATACAAGGCCCAAATGTGATCCATGACCATGGAGAAGGATCTTCAACAACATACAAATGAAGAAAACCTTTCACGCATCCATTCGGGGAAATAGAAAATATGACAGAGCCCACAGATTGAAGAATTTTTAGAGAAAATGGGGCAGATCAAATTGAGCACCAACATCAGCTCTGACTCAGGGATGGGCACTCCCAGTGAGTGCCACAAGAACAAATAGTAGACCAAGTGCCAAAAATAAACCATTGGGAAATGGAGTCACGAGCCAACCCTCCAGGAACAAACTGAGAAACCAACAAAAATGGCCACCAAGGACCAGGATGAACCAAAACAGAAAAACATGAAAGAAGAAAGAAACCAAAAGACTATACACTATACAATGGTGCATACCTCGATTCTGAGAAATCAATCAAGGAAATGTTTCAAATGCCTTCCATTAACAGGAAATTCAAGAAACTCCCCATCTAGGTCTTTTAAGAAGAAGGTATGTTCACCAATTCGAATGTCAATTGAATAAGGGCCCATCGACAATGCATCAAACTTTCCATGTTTTCCCTTATCCTCATGCCTGCTATCCCACAATAGCACAAGATCTCCCACACTGAAAGCTCTTGGAGTCACCTTCTTATCAAACAAATTCTTCAATTTCTCTCTGAATTTTACATGCCTCTGATGGGATGCCCTTCTTTCTTCATCTAACTCAACAATCTGATTGATGCGAGCATCATAGGGACTAACCTCTTGATCTTCCAGTTGTTGAAGAAATTGAAATGAAGACAATTGCATATGCAGGGGCAACAGAGCTTGAGTTCCATACACCAACTCAAATGGGATTTTTCCAGTAGCTCATTTAACAGTGATTCGATCAGCCCAAACAACAAACTTCAACTGCTCACCCCACTTCCTTTTGTTCAACTCCAAAGTTCTTCTAATTATCTTCAACAGATTTTTATTGTTGGACTCTGCTTGTCCATTTCCTTGGGGATTATAATTGGAAGCATATGTCAAATTGATCCCATATTCATGGCACATGGCCACCAAAGGTTTAGCCTGGAAGCTCATGGCATTATCAACAACTATCTTAGCAGGCACTCCAAACCTGCAAATGATATGATTCAGAATGAAATCCATGACAATTTGGTGAGTTGCTTTCTTGGTGGGGATTGCCTCCACCCACTTGGTGAAGTAATCAGTGGCTACTAAAATCCACTTATGGCCAACACTTGAAGGATCTGAAATCTCACCAATGAAGTCCATTCCCCATTGCCTAAATGGGGCTTCAATTGATACAGGCTGCAAAGGAAGGGAGCCTGAAGCTTTCAGTCTTCCAGAAAAGCATTGGCAACTTTCACATTTTCTTACCAACAGAGTTGTATCTTTGAAAAGAGTTGGCCACCAATAACCAGCCCTTAAGATCTTATGAGTTGTGACTCTTCCAGCAAAATTCCCCCCACAAACTCCTCCATGGAGATCAGCAATTATTTTAGGGGCTTCATCTTCAGTAATGCATCTTAAGAGAACTCCCTCAGGGTTCTTCCAAGCTAACCCAAAATCAGTAATGACATATTTTTGGGAAGCTAACTTAAGTGCTCTTTTCTAATTCTTGCTCAAATGTTCAGGGCACTGTAGATGTTTGAGATAAAAAATGATGTCCTTGTACCATTCAGAATTTATCAGTTTTTCAAGGACATTCAACCTTTCTTCTTCAACTTCATTTACCTCAATTGTCTGTAGATTGCTCTCTGCCATAAGTTTTTCCAGGCCCAAACCTCTGACCAATTTTTTTGTTTGGATGTCCATATCATACTCTTGCAATTTGTTTACCCATCGGCATCTCTTGCTTGAAACCTCCATTTCTGATAGGATATCTTTCACCATGGTGTGGGGAACATAAGAAATGACTTTGGAACTCAGAATATATGGCCTGAAGACCTTTGTTTCTTTTACCAAAGAAAATGCCTGCTTCTCCATGATAGTATACTTTAGCTCAGCTCCTTGTAATGCCTTACTGAAAAAGGCAATTGGTCTTTCAGCTCCCTCATCATCCTTCTGCAACAACACAGATGCAATAGTACTTTCTGAAGAAAAAGAAAACATTTGGAAAGCCTTCTTATAATCTGGAGCTGCTAAAATAGGGGCATTCTTTAATGCTTCTTTGATCCCAGCAAAATCTTGAATAGCTGCTTCTTCCCATTTGATACTTTGATCTTTCTTCAGCATGCTAGTGATTGGGATAGTTAGTTCAGCAAAGTTGGAGATAAATCTCCTAATAAAATTAATCTTCCCAAAAAAGGATTGAATTCCCTTCTTAGTTCTTGGAATAGGGACTTTGCTGATGGCTTCTACCCTTTCAGGATCAATCATGACCCCTTCCTTTGACACAATGTGTCCAAGCAGCTTTGCTTTCTGAACTCCAAAATGGCACTTCTTGGGATTTAGTGAAATACCATACTCCCTGCATCTTAACAACATTTTTTCTAAGTGTTGCAGGTGGTCACTCCTTTTTCTAGAGAAAACAGTCACATCATCTTGATATACAACAATGAAATCATTAATATAGCCAGAGAAAGCTACATCCATTGCTCTTTGGAAAGTGGCTCCAACATTCATTAGACCAAAAGGCATTCTGACATATACATATGTTCCCCAAGGAGTGGTAAAGGTAGTCTTGATTCACTCTGATTCCTTCACAACTACCTGGTTATATCCAGAAAAACCATCCAAGGTGGATAACAATTCTGAACCAGTAACCAATTGTAACATATTGTCCATATTTGGCAGAGGGTAGTTATCCTTCATTGATGCTCTATTCAAGTTTCTAAAGTCCACACACAACCTTATATCTCCATTCTTCTTTCTGACAGGTACCAAGTTTGCAACCCATGATGAGTACCTTGTGGGCTGTATGATTCCTCCATCCCTCAAATTTTTCAATTCTTCTTGCATCTTCAGGGAAAGGAGTGGATTGATCGGCCTCTATTTCTACCTAAACAGCTTGGCAGAAGCTTCCAAGGGAATTTTGTGCTGAAAAGATCCTCTCTGTATGCTTTCAGTTCAGAATAAGACCATGCTAAGAAGTCCTGGTATTTCTTCAACAATTGGACATACGACTGCTTTTCTTCCTTGCTCAGATTGCTACCTAGCCAGATCTTACGTGGTTTATCCTTCATGCCCAGGTCATGCTCTTCAACATCCCTCGAGGCTGACATGTGTCTGTTGACAATGCAATCAACATTATCAAAGTTTGATTCAAGTGCTACCAAACCTCTGGGAATAGTATTAGTCTTCAACTGAATGATGTCTTTGCCAAATAAAGTCTCCTTTCCATCAGCCACACAAACCATTGGCTCCCAATCTATACGTTGATCAGAAAATTCTCCTTGGTTCTACAAAAACCTTTGCACCTGGGCATCATCTTCAAACACTTTCCAGTGTTTAACATTGTCAGGAATAGATGGCCTAGTTAATATCTCAATATTATACTCACAATAGGGGGATACAGTACAATTTTCAAATCTGGACCCCAATACGGCCAATTTTTCTACTAGAGTATTGTACTTCCTATCATGATGTATTATGTTGAAGGAGTCAAACATTTCAATGAAATCCCAGACTGCATGCTTATACTACTTCATTCTCTAATTTTTTGTTGCATACAGTTTTCTAACCTGCTTGACAATTAGCTCTGAATCTCCTTTAACAATGATGTCTCTAACACCATATTTCCAAGAAATTCTTAAACCCAATAACAGTGCTTCATATTCTGCAATATTGTTAGTGCACTCAAAGTTGAGTTTAAAAGAAAAAACAAACTCTTCCTGGCCTGGAGATATCAGAACAATACCAACACCATTTCCAAATTTAGAGCAAGCCCCATCAAACAACAAAGTCCAAAGAGAACCTACTTGATTAAGAGACTTGCATTGATCAATTTTGTGCTCTTTACCATCAGCAAATCCAACAAAGTTATCAGCATCAATGTCAGTGTATAACACTTCATAGGAAGCATTATTGGGATCCTCAATGAGATGTAGCATCTTCTTTTCACCATACAAATTTACAAGGCTGCCCTCAATAGGTATAGTGGAAAAATACATATCCATTTGCACACTCCCACCCACACTAGCAGCCCATTTTCTTGATAACAACATTCCCCATTTGGCAGGGCAATCAACAATAACAACATCTAGTTTTAAGTTCTTTCCTGGGTAGGCTGCAAGTTGCACTATCAAACCCTTGACACATCCAACCACTGACACCTCTCTGGAATCCATGGCAGTGCACTTCCCATAAGCTGTTGTCACTTTGATATCTAATTCATTCATGACCTCAAGAGGCATAACATTGCATGATGCTCCAGAATCAAACATACAGTTGTGTAACAACCTATCCCTAATAATCAGAGTAGTGAAAAATGGATCTACATTCAGCTGGGACTCAACCAAGGATGTTCCCAAATATCCAGAGGATCCTCATAGAGAAACACTGATCTAAGATCTTCTCAGAATAAGTTGCAGTCATTTTTAAAGCATGGAGAAAAATTATACGATTCCGTCGATATCTTGTTTGCAGGAAACGGAGCTCGTTTGCAAAAGTTATAGCCCGCTGAAATTTTCGGGCAACTGGCAAAATTTGGAGTTTTGTGCAGGTTGGACGTGTGCACGCTTGCCAAGTGTTTCAATCATATTGTGACACGTGGAAAATTTGTGTGACAGACTAAAAGTGGTTTTTGGAACACCGGTCTTGGACACTCGTTCACGGACAAATGGACCCCGCTATTTACTGGCTGGGGGCCCTCAGCCAGGTTCGACACACTTGATTATGGAGGGGTGTCTTGGCCTCCTTCTCATATTATCACTATACCAACTTGTGTATATATATGCCTCTAATTGCATTTTTTCTATGCATGTGGGACTAATTGATATGCCATTTTAAACTATGCAATTACCATATTCCACGCATTTTATTTAAATATCCATATTCCACACATTTTAACTGAAACCATATTCCACGCATTATAATTGGCTTAACCTCCATAAGCATTATTCAAGGCACCTAAAACTATGTCCATACATATCCATGTGCACATCCTTATCCATCCAACAAAGCACCCACATCCCAAGCGGCTAAGGTGGCTCTTAAGCCACTTAAAACTTACACCCCCACCTTTTAAAACCTCCTCCACTTTATTCACGCCAAATGTGGGATAAACCTTGTTCCCTAAGGATAAGGAAATGGATGGGGGGGAATGGAACCCAGGTGGGCCATATAAAAGGATAAGCACCCAGCCAGTATGCTAGTGGGCTTAGAAACATTATAAAAGGAGTGTTATTTTATTTGAATAGCATTCGGGTCTGTGCAAAAATATTGAAATGCTCATAACTTGAGCTAGGAGTGGAATTTTGAGGAGAAGTAAAAAGCAACCCCTATTATTTTTGATAGAGGAAGACTGTGAGAAGGTCATAATTTTGTAGAATTCTTTGTAAAGAATTATTTTCAAGATTTTAATAGATCGGTCCCATTCAACCGGACCCGGAGACGTAGGCCTCAAGCGCCGAACTCCGTTATCAATTCTTGTGTCAAATTGCTGGTGAATTCTCTTCATTTCTTTAAATATTTACATAGTACTTGCAGTTTTAATTCTTTTATTAAAAATACAAAAGGATATAATGCTCAATTTTTACATCGAAAATCAATACAAAGCAAAGAAATGTGTGTGCACAATTGCTAGTTAAATTTGATTTTCAGATCATTGGTATCAGAGCTGGTTTTGACTGATTTTTGGTTCAGATTAACTATTTTTGGATTGCAAGTTGTGTGTTGGATGTTAACAAGGTCTCGATCTAAGAAGGGTGAAGGAGAGTTAGTTGAAGGAGATCCCAAAATTGGTACCAGATGATCTCGAAGTCCTACAATGGCGGATCGAGAGGAAGAAAACTTTCGTCAATCATTCCTACAGATGAAGGAAATGGTGGAAGAAATGTACCAAGATAGACAAAGGGAAAAGGGAACTAGAGAAGGTAAGAAAGAAGAAAGCTCTAGTTCTGATATTCCAAAAAGAGACTCTTTAAAATCTGATTTTCCTTCATTAAAGTTAGATATCAAGTTTGAATTGCCTATGTATACTGGAGAGCTAAATGCAGAGAAGTTGGATAACTGGGTCAAGCAGATAGAAGTATATTGCAGGGTTCAGAGAATTGTTGATGATGAAGCAAAGATTCATCTGGAAACTCTTCGGATGGGTGGCACAACACTCATTTGGTGGGAGAGTAAGCTTCAGGAAGTGGAAGAAACCAAAGGTATAGAAATCACTTCTTGGTCTGAATTTGTTTCAAATCTTAGGCAACAATTTTATCCTCTTGGTTATAAGCAACAAGCTATGATGGATTGGAAAACATTAAGACAAACTAAGGGACAAAGTGTTCAAGAATACACACAAGAATTTAGGAAAAGGGCTCTAATTCTGGGAATTTCCCTAAACACAGAAGAAACACTGCTCAAATATATTGGTGGATTGCATAGTTATCTAAGGCATATGATACTTGTTTTAGGTCCTACTAATCTTGATGCAGTATGTGTTCAAGCAACCCATTTGGAAGCACGAGGGAAAATGACAAAGGAGTCCTCTTTCTCTTCTTTTAATCAAAAGAACAAGCAATCTGAAGGAAAAGGTTCGAAAGAACAAGGAAAAGGAAAGGGTAAGCATAAAACAAACTCTACTGTTAAGAAGGAAGATGAAAAACCATTTTGTAATCATTGTAAAAAAAACCATGATGAGTCTAAATGTTGGAAATTACATCCTGAAAAGAAGCCTAAATGGATGGTTAAGAAAGGAAAAGAAAAGAAAACAAACACTGTAGTGCATGATCTTGGTTCTGATTCAGGTGATGAAACCAAAATCACAGCTATGAGTTTTCAAGGTAAATCAACTCTTTCAATTTCCAACAATAGCACTACAAATGTTGCATCTTCTTCTAGTAAACAAACTATACCTGATGATAAGAAAAGGAATGAGCTTTTCCACATTAGAGTAATTTCAAAGCATACGAAAATTGATACTCTTTTTGATAGTGGATCTCAAGCTAATCTAATTTCTGAGGAGGTTGTTAAGAAATTAGGACTCAAAACTAAACCACATCCTAAGCCTTATCCTTTGGGCTGGGTTTGTGATGATGCAAAACTGCAGGTAACTAAAACTTGTACTTTCAGATTTTCCATTACAGACAAGTTTATAGATGAGGTTGAATTGGATGTAGTTCCTTTGGATATTTGTGGGGTGGTTTTGGGAAGTCCTTATTTGTATGATCGTAAAGCAATCTTCTATAGGGAAGAAAATAAATATTTGCTTGTAAAGGATGGAATTGAGTTTATTGTTAGAGCTCACCGTGAAAAGAATAATCTATCCTTGGTAACTGCAGGTCAAATGAAAAGGCTTGTAAACTCAAGCAAAAGTTTTGTGCTCATGGTGGTCAAAGCCAAAGAAAAAGAACATGAGATGGCTTTTGAGACTTGCGATCTGAAACATAAGGATGAATTGGTAAAAATTGTTTCTCATTTTGATGATGTTTTTCAGGATCCACAAGGTCTACCTCCCAAAAGAGGGGTTCAACATGAGATACAGTTGCTTCAGGATGCACCTCTTCCCAATATCGGAATGTACAGGTTGTCAGTAGTAGAGAATGAGGAAATCAAGAGACAGGTAATGGAACTTTTGGCTCAAGGTATAATTCATCCAAGTACATCCCCATGTGGTTCACCAATTATATTGGTTCCTAAGAAGGATGGCACTTGGCGAATGTGTGTTGATTTCCATGCTTTAAACAAGATTACTATAAAGAATCGTTACCCTCTTCCTAGAATAGATGATTTACTGGATCAATTAAAGAATGCAATTTATTTCACTAAGTTAGACTTAAGAAGTGGTTATCACCAAGTAAGAATTGCAGAAGGTGATGTTTGGAAAACTACTTTTAAAATGAAACAGGGATTGTTTGAATGGTTAGTGATGCCTTTTGGTTTGTGCAATGCACCAGCAACATTCATGAGAGTTATGAATGAAATCTTTAGACCATTCATTGATAATTTCATTATTGTCTACTTAGATGATATTCTTATTTTCAGTAAGTCATGGGATGAACATGTTAAACACATCCAGAAAGTCTTAGATGCACTAAGGAAAGAGAAATTGTATTTGAAGATGTCAAAATGTGAATTTGGAAAAACATCTTTAATTTACTTGGGTTATATTGTAGGAAATGGAGAATTGAGAATTGATCCTGCAAAAATAGAGGTTATTGTGAAATGGCCTAGACCCACTAATGTGACGGAAGTTAGGAGTTTTCTAGGTGCAGTTCAGTACTGGAGAAATTTACTAGAGAAAATTTATTGCTAACTTCTCATATATTGCATCTCCTTTGCATGCTTTAACAAGTATTAAATAGGTCTTTCAGTGGGGAGGAAAACAACAGAAAGCCTTTGATACACTGAAAGAGAAGATAAGTACCACTCCGATCTTGGCACTTCCAGATTTACAACATTCATTTGAGATTGAGACAGATGCTAGTGACTACGCAATGGGGGCAGTTTTGATGCAGAACAAACGACCAGTGTGTTACCATTCAGAAACCTTTACAAGTGCGGTAAGAAATTATCCAACTTATGATAAAGAGTTGTATGCTTTGGTTCAAAGTGTTAAAAAGTGGAAGCATTATTTAATGGGAAAAGAAACAATTATACATACTGACCATCAACCGCTTCAATACTTACAAACACAAACCAAATTGCAGCAGTCTAGACATTTCAGGTGGATGGGATTTTTGCAACAATTTCATCTTGTAATCAGGTATAAAAAAGGTATTCAAAACAAGGTTGCCGACATGTTATCTAGACCACCAGTGGTAGTAGCATCTATTCTTTTGCAGCATAGTTCTTTGGCTCATGTTAGTTACAAGGAACAATATGTAAATGATGTTGATTTTAGAGAAGTGTATGAGGATCTAGTAAGTGGGAAACAAGTAGGAGAAAAAGATTATCATTTGCATGAAGGATTGTTATATCATTCTGGTAAACTTTGTATTCCAGAAAATGAGCATGTGCATATGATTAGGGAAGCACATACTTCTCTTATTTCAGGGCATTTTGGTATTAGTAAGACAGTTGCACATTTACAGAAATATTGTTATTGGCCTAGAATGCATGAACATGTAAACAGGTATATTAAGGGATGTGTTCTTTGTGCCACAAGCAAGCCAAGTAACAGGAAATTAGGACTTTACACTCCTCTTCCTGTTCCAACAAGGCCTTGGGAAAGTGTTTCCATGGACTTTGTAGGAGGCTTGCCCATGACACGGAAGAAACATGATTACTTATATGTGGTAGTGGACAGATTTAGCAAAATGTGTGTGTTGGTTCCATGTACTAAACAAATAACTGGTGAGGGAACTGCACATTTGTTTTTTCAGTTTGTTTGGGTTCATTTTGGTTTACCTACTTCAATTATATCTGATCGGGATTCTAGATTTCTTGGGGAATTTTGGTCAACATTGTGGGGGTTAATGGACACAAAACTGAAAAAGAGCACTGCTTTTCATCCACAGACTGATGGTCAAACAGAGGTTGTAAACCGCACAGTGGTACAATTACTTAGGGGCTATAGTAGCAAACATCCTAAATTGTGGGATGAACATCTTTATTATGTGCAACATGCTTATAATCGTGCCTTACATTCTTCTACTTTGAAGTCTCCATTTGAGACTTGTTATGGATATCTGCCTAATTCTCCATTAGATATATATTATGGACATGAAACTGTTGTTAATGGTTCAAGTGATTCTGACAAGGCTAAAATATTTGTGTAGAGAATACAACAGGTTCATCAGTATGTCCATGAACAATTGGAGAAAAGTCAGGCCAAGTACAAAGTTAGGCATGATAAACATAGAACTGATCACAAGTTCAAAGTTGGTGATTCAGTTTGGCTTCACATCAGCAAGGAAAGTCTGATAGGTGAAGGTAAAAAATTGAAACCTATACGGTATGGTCCATTCCAAATATTGGAAAAAATTGGTAACAACGCTTTCCGGTTGGATTTACCTCCATATATGCAAATCTACTCAGTTGTAAATGTTGAGAATTTAAGATTGTATGAACCGCCTATGATTGTTGATCATGATGATTCTAACATAATGCCTTCCATTGATGATTTTTCTCCTGAGTATCTTGATGAGTTGCAGGAAGACATCATTTTGGACAGGAAAGTAAGAACTTCGCGAAGGGGTGATATTGAGTATCTTCATGTTGGGTTCAAAGGCATGCATCCAAACAAGGCTAAATGGATGGAAACCGGAAAGGTGAGGGAGAAATACCCTCACCTATTCACCAATTAAGTTGACTTTTGGGGTCCAAAAGTTTCTCAGTGGGGAGGAATGATCCAGAGGATCCTCACAGAGAAACACCGATCTAAGATCTTCTCAGAATAAGTTGCAGTCATTTTTAAAGCGTGGAGAAAAATTATACGATTCCGTCGATATCTTGTTTGCAGGAAACGGAGCTCGTTTGCAAAAGTTATAGCCCGCTGAAATTTTCAGGCAACTGGCAAAATTTGGAGTTTTGTGCAGGTTGGACGTGTGCACACTTGCCAAGTGTTTCAATCATATTGCGACACGTGGACAATTTGTGTGACGGACTAAAAGTGCTTTTTGGAACGCCGGTCTTGGACACTCGTTCATGGACAAATGGACCCCGTTATTTACTGGCTGGGGGCCCTCAGCCAGGTTCGACACACTTGATTATGGAGGGGTGTCTTGGCCTCCTTCTCATATTATCACTATACCAACTTGTGTATATATATGCCTCTAATTGCATTTTTGCTATGCATGTGGGACTAATTGATATGCCATTTTAAACTATGCAATTACCATATTCCACGCATTTTATTTAAATATCCATATTCCACACATTTTAATTGAAACCATATTCCACGCATTATATTTGGCTTAACCTCCATAAGCATTATTCAAGGCACCTAAAAACTATGTCCATACATATCCATGCACCATCCTTATCCAACCAACAAATGCGCCCACATCTCAAGTGGCTAAGGTGGCTCTTAAGCCACTTACAAACTTGCACCCCCCACCTTTTAAAACCTCCTCCATTCAATCTGCACCAAATGTGGGATAAACCTTGTTCCCTAAGGAGATAAGGGAAATGCATGGGGAGGAGAATGGAACCCGGGTGGGCCATGTGTAAAAGGATAAGCACCCAGCCGGTATGCTAGTTCTTAGAAACATTATAAAAGGAGTGTTATTTTATTTGAATAGCATTCGGGTCTGTGCAAAATATTGAAATGCTCATAACTTGAGCTAGGAGTGGAATTTTGAGGAGAAGTAAAAAGAAACATCTATTATTTTTGATAGTGGAAGATAGTGAGAAGGTCATAATTTTGTAGAATTCTTTGTAAAGAATTATTTTCAAGATTTTAATAGATCGGTCCCATTCAACCGGACCCGGAGACGTAGGCCTCAAGCGCCGAACTCCGTTATCAATTCTTGTGTCAAATTGCTGGTGAATTCTCTTCATTTCTTTAAATATTTGCATAGTACTTGCAGTTTTAATTCTTTTATTAAAAATACAAAAGGATATAATGCTCAATTTTTACATCGAAAATCAATACAAAGCAAAGAAATGTGTGTGCACAATTGCTAGTTAAATTTGATTTTCTCATCTCAGGGGACATTGGTGAGAAAATCTTAAGGTCATTACCACTCAATTTGAGTCAAGATAGCATTATTCCTTAAACAAAAATTTCAATACTATCAATGCACAATTCTATTTGGCATGGGCTTAGGGATAGTCTATTTCCTAAGCCCATGGTTGTTATGGCTACACCAAAAGATCATCAAAATAAACTGATCAAGAGAAAGGGCTTTGCAAATATTAAAATCTTGACCTTTTGAGGCAAGGGGTTTATGCTGACTAAACATTGAAAATGAGCTAAAGAAAGTGGTCAAGTTTATTAGAATATTTCCTAACAGCTCCGACCAAAGTTTTTACAACATAATCCAGAATCCATAAACTTAGCAGAGACTGAAGGTGATGTGCTATTGATTAGGATTGATACCTTCCCTCTTAGAGAGGTTTACCAACTTCATAAAACAAAAGCATGAGTTTTTTCAATCTACAAAGCCATGGTGATAGGCCTGCCTCAATGTTGTTGGGTTCTTGTATCCCTCAGAATAATAAGGAGGGACATTCTTATGAAAAGCATTAGAGTATTTTATCAGACAAGAAACATCACTTGGCCTCAGGATTACATGAAGATTATACTAGTCTCGTGCATCCTCCTATAGATTATGATTCTAAATTTTCAATTTTAAAAGTGACATCCTCAGATTTGAATCTCAAAGTCTTCCATCATATTGATAAAAAGATTTAAGTGCTGATCACTGAGTAATAGTATTATTTCCTTGAAAATTAGTCAGTCTATTTTGACATCTTGGGGCACAACATTTGGATATCCATTCCATACCTCTAAAATCTTAGGACCAAAGGTATTCACAACCAATGGAGGTCTGGGTGGGGGCTGGGCCATATTGTTTTGAGGTGAATTTGTAGGAGAAGGCACAAAATGATGAGGAGTGAGAAAGTCTATGGGGCACAAGAATGTAATTCTTAGAATGAATGTTATCTAAAAACTCTGTTTCTTGGAAGATCCTATTAGCTTTGGAAAACATAGGAATAAAATGAGATGAAAACTTTTCAAATACAAATGAAGGAACCTCTCTAGTTAGAGAATTAAAATCTACAAAATGACTACCTGATTCAGAAGCACTTGAGGAAGTATGGAAATTTTCAATGAGAGGCTGATCAGTTTCCATAATTGATAACTCTTTTCTTGATTTCTGATCTCCAAAAACCTTCTAGATTATTTTTCCTTCTAAATTTGTCTTTCCCAATTTTGGAAATAGCTTTCTGGTAGGGTCTCTAGGGAAGAAATATCTTCTTACCTTCCATTGCTTTGCAAAGATTAGTGATAAATTTCAATTGATAGAGGTTAAGACACTGACATTTATCAAAAATTAATTCAACACATGTAGTCGCCACTAAGTATTTTCACCTTAGTTGTGCAAATGCACTAAAATTGGTTGTCAAATGTCTGTCAACACTAAATTCATGCAAATCTAGTTCATAGATCTGACCTTTCTTTACCTATATTTAACATTGATGATGTAAACTTAGTGCAAAAACCAACAGAAACTGGAAATATTGCACACAAAACTTGTAACTTTGAAATTCTTACAATAATCTCAACAAAGGACGACATTTAAACAATGTATTTGCATTTAGATCATGTAAGAAACATTACTAGGGCAAATATAAGAATGCCTTTGAAGGTCCTTGAGGTGAAAAGTGCCAATCTGGTGTTGTTGCCGCACAAATAGGTCTCAGGAGTTCAAATAATCCCCGGCAACGCTAATAAATCCCCAAAAATGCTAATAAGTCCCCAGATGGTGCAAAAGGTTGTTGTCACACAAATAAATCTCGGAGTTCAAATAATCCTTAGAACAATGTAATAAGTTTCCCTTAGATAACGACACCAATTAGTTTGGTAGTATCCAAATTGATTCTCCTTGCAAGATGAGTAGCATCACAGATTTACCAAGAATCTGAGAGATAGATAAATCATCATGTATGTCATTTTATAGCCAGGGAGGTGATTCAGCTGGCTCTTTGTCACTCAGATGTTATAGAAATGGATAACAACTTTGAAAGGATTTGATCTATCCTCACTACTTTAGGCCGTGCCTTTTGACCAAGGTGAGAGGACCCATTTTGTAACCTCTGTTGGTGAAGGAGAATGAAGATATCCTTCTTTACACAAATTTGAAAGGAAACCTTGAGAAAATATGATCAATGCACCACAATTTAACTCTCACGAGTTGTCACTTCTAAAGAATGGTGATATTTTCTAAACAAGGTTAAGGTTACTAAAGACATTATGGAATCCTGATTGCTTCTGCATATTTTAGTAGTAGAATTTATTCATTTGTGGACATACAAGGCAAACAGGGGTAGTTCAGGTAGGATTCATTATTTTTGAATAATTTTTGGTGGGAGATTAAGCAGGATAAACTTGATTTTTCCAGATCTTTGAGAACCTTCACAACAATTGGAAAACTAAATGATAGACACTTCAGAATAGCTAAAATATTCCTTCAACCAGAAGGTGTGCATCAATGGAGGCCCAGATTTACACGGTTTCACACAATCTCCAAGAATTTAACACAAAGGCTTGAGCTAAAGACTCAATTAAACATTAAATACCCCTGGTTCCTCACACCTAAGATACACTCAAAGGCTTACAAAAATATTTATCAACAAAATGACAGTAAAGTGATTTTAAATTGTTTATCTCATTACAGGATGAAGGCTCTTCTCGTAATGAAATTGAAAATGCCACTAAACTATCATAGGGATGAGATCCTGTGTGATTCAGAGGGATTTTAACACAAGATTGCAATAGGAACAAGAAATACTATTTACAGACATTCTGAAATAAAGCAGACACAATTTTTCCCAAGATTAACACAGATTAATTTGAAGTTGATTAGATTCATCAGCAGGGGAAGGTTTCTTGAACAATCTCAGAGCTTGTCAATGGCTGTACACTTGCAACCAACTTGACATGATCAAATCTAAAACATAAGAGATTAACAGGTTTCTCATATGGTCTCTCAGGAAGATGGGATTTCTCAAATTTTCTCGTAAGAATTCAACCCCCCGACCATTTGCATGACTAAAGCATGCTTTTTATAACACTCAATTTACATCCAAGCTTTCCCCCCAAGAAAATAATATTCAAGGAACCTTTTTTTGTTACATGTTTGATCATGATTTCCAGAAAATGACGTTTAACAGGTTTGCAACAAAAGTTTTCTAGTTTGTTCAAAAAGGTGAATCATTGCAAATATCTCCATCATTGTTTTAACTGGGGCACCCAGTCATCTCCTCTGGCAACATGTTTTTCATCCTTTGCGCCTACAACCTCCATCATTTCATCCTTTTCCCATTCTTTCCTCTGCAACTTTGCTCTGCATCCAGCTTTCTGGTAATTCACATTTTTGCAAGTGCCTGAGCAATTCCAACTTCAAAATATCAACCTTTACATTCCTTAGACTCACAAATTAAGCTCTAAATCCATTCAATTGCACTTTGAAGACAAAAAAATGACAAGGAATTTCATCAAAGAATGATGAAAAACAATGCGTATTCACATCTTCTAGGAGTCTTGGAGCAAAAATGGTGGTTAAAATCAGATGCAATGCACAACAACCATTGATTCTGCCCTTTCTCAACTTTAGATTAGAGCCATCCACGTGGAAAAATCTGATTCGAAGTGGGCATGTGGTTACCTTTTGTATTCTATGAATTTTGGAGAAAATGTGCAATTTTCACATTTTTCCACACCCCTCCGCCTTTGAAAACTGGGCTTGACACGTGGCTTAATCTAGGCCTTTGATGGATTCATGACTCATTTATGCAATTTTACTCTTTTTAACAAAAAGGAAAATTTTCCAATTTTCCTCCACTGACCCGCCTTCCCAATTTTATCTTTTAATGTGGGCCCCAGTGGAGTTGCGGGTTAATTTATAACTTTGCTCCTTTTTTACAAAAGGGCAAAAAACTTCAAAACACCCCAGCGACCCTCCTTCTACTTCTAACTTTTGAAATATGCCACGTGTCCTTCTTCGGGGTCAAAGTAAGACTTTTTCCCTCTAGGGTTGCAGATCAATTTATAACTTTGCTCCTTTCTACAAAACGGAAAAAAAATTAAAAACGTTCTGTCGATCTACCTCTCCACGTTTGTCTTGAAAAATGGCCACGTGTCCTTCTTCGGGGTCAAAGTAATACTTTTTCCCTACCTCTTCATATTTTCTAAATATCCAATTAGAAACTATTGGGGTTGTGGGGCCAATTTGGTATTTTTTACAAATGTGACCAAAGTGGTGAATTTCACCAAAAAGACCCGCCGACCCGCATCCAATTAAAAATGAACACGTATACACCTTCGGGGTAAAAAAGATAAATTTTCTCCACCTTTATAAATTTTACTGACCAATCAGAACTCATCGGAACTTCACCATTTGCGCCCAGAATTGAATCCTTCTTTACAGTAAGATGCAGTGGAACTTCACCATTTGTGCCCAAAATTGAATCCTTCTTTAAGGACAGAGGATTTGGAAATGATACAAGGCCCAAATGTGATCCACAACCATGGAGAAAGATCTTCAACAACATACAAATGAAGAAAATCTTTCACGGATCCATTCGGGGAAATAGAAAATATGATAGAGCCTGCAAATTGAAGAATTTTGGGAGCAAACGGGGTGAGATCAAATTGAGCACCAAAACATAGTATTGATGTTTATTACTTGTTTAGCTCTTAGCATGATGATGTTTTTATTTCGATTTATCTTTTTTGTAGGACTACTAGATGATAGTTATAATCTTCTTGACTTGGCTAAACAAAATCATGCAGACATATGACACACTGCCCAATGGGATAGGTCCTTAGTCCCTTAACATTCTAGCCCAAATTTTTTATTATTTTTGGATAACCTTTGATATACACATATGGAAAATAATGTTCAATTTCTTAGAATTTTGCTAGTATTATATGTGTAGGTTTTCATTTAGAGCTTTCATTCTAATGGATTGTTGTCAATTTCGAGCTAACTTACTAAAATTTGGAGTGTTTTGAGCTTTTTGGTGTCTTGGGCAGTATTTTGACTGTAGGATGGGCACAGCCACATGAAACTTGGCACAAGCACACTAAACCTAGCATAGGCACACTAAACCTAGCATATGCACATGTTATAGTGTGCACACACTTTGCTCATAATGTACCTTCACAACTGCTGGAAACCTATCAGACTAGCGCATATACCCTAACCTTGGCAAAAATACCATAATCTTGGCGTAAGCATCTCTTGGGTGGTGTAAGCATGTTGTATGAGTTTTCATACCTTCTCTTTGATAACCCTAGCACACAAGCCTAAAGCCTGGTGTACATATCTACCCTGGTGCACATACCATTAATCCTAGCAATCTTCTCTCGGGTGGTGCAGGCACAATGTTTTAGTTTTTGTATCTCCTCTTTGTTAATCCTGGTGCACACGCCTAAACCCTGGTGCACATACCATATCCTGATGCAGGCATCTCTCGGGTGGCATAGGCACACTGCAGATTTTGGTTTACACAGAGGGCACAAATTCCCTAAACCATGTGCACATGTCCTAAACCATGCACAGGTGCTTTGGTCTGAGCTGGCGTATTACTTTCAGATTTGTGAAAAATTGGTTTCCTAAGGTACTAACATCATTGCAGGTTTTATTTTGTTTGAATGGATATGCTAGACTAAACATGGAATGAACCTTGCATGTTAATTATAAGAGTAAGATCATGTATGCTCTTCCCTCACACCTTTTGGGGTGATCTTGGGAATCAGAAATGATTCTTATGTCTTTTTTTGCTTTAAGAATATGTTGAATGTCTAAAATTGAGCAAAGATATATTTCACATTTGAATTAAGTGTTTCCATTTGTTGAATTCTTGGATTTTGCATCACGTATGCTCTTCTCTTGCATCTTAGGGTGATCTTGAGAATCAGAAATGACGTTTATTCATTTTATGGAAAACTACTAATCCATTGTGCAGAACCACAAACGCTTGTCAAAGAAAGGTGGAGTTGAAACAAAACCAAACTACTAATACAGTTTCCATGCAGGTTGCCAAAAGGTGTTCAAGCAAACCACATCAAATTAAACAAGATAAAAATCACACCACATTCAAAACACTATATTTGTAGGTTCGGATAAGGGTACGTCCCATCCGCTTAAAACTAGGACATAACCCCTTTGGCATAAGCCTTAAGCTACAACAATGGGGGTGGTCCTAGGAACCCCAAAGTAGTCCACGCAAGAGGGAACCTTGTGGATGAAATGGGAAGTGCTCCGCACAACCTACTTGACTAGTTTTTCCTTGTGAGTTAGCGTTACCAGTTGTCCATATGGCGACCTCAGTGACAGTACACGATGGACGCACTTGTTTCCCACTGTGCTTGAAGGGGGTAAAGTAAAGCTGAGATACTCCCAAATTAGTCATTATGACTTTTTGGGTAAATCGAGCTCGCTTAAGACAACTTTGTAACACCTAGTTGAGAGAACCACCTAGGAAGATATCTTTGACCAGGAGCCAACTTTGACCATTTCAAAATAGTTTTGAGTTGTGAGCCATTATTCATCACGAAACATGGGAAGCGTTACTTTTGCTTAGTTTTTCACTTACCCTAAGGTAAGGCAAAACTCTGCCAAAGTAAGGCCAACATTTTTCACCACCAATTGATCTACTTCCTTCACTTTCTTTTGACACTTTGTTGATCAAAAGAAGAGTGACTACCTTTGTGTTATCAATTGATTGTTTCTGCCACTTTTTTGTCCGTTTACGCCCATCCATGTTTGTGGTTGGGTTAGTTAAACATCTAAAGTGTGTGGAGATGTTTTCATATCATTGGTAGCCTTTGTGATCTTGATACCCAAGTCAGGATCGTCATCATAGTTAGGCTTGATTCATCATCTTGAACTTCCTCAGAAAGGTTACCTTGTTTATATCGTATCACTACAATTTTGGTATTTACGTCTTGTTTCTTGTAAACTTGACCTAAATATCTGCATTGTAAGGTTACGCTATACACATTTTAACAATTCTTAGTTATACTATAAGCTTTTAGTTTGATTCCATTACTACCTCAATTTTGAAAAGTGCTACGTGTTACCACTTGTGTGTGTTATATCAATATCATCTTGATATCAATACCTTACTTTCTCGCAAAGTTTGGTTAACATATCTTGGTGACATTGTTGTGTCACTCACAATCATAACTCACACTTTTTGAGATATAGGTATTAATTGAATTTGGGCTTGCTTCTAGTATACCTTGTTTGGAGGTCACATTAACTTCTTGTTATTACTTACGTCTTGTTTATTTCTTTGAACTTGACATAAGTAGGGACATCTTGTTGATTATCTTACAACACCGACTACCTTTTTGAAACAAACCTAGGAAGTACTTCATTTGATTGATAGCCTTAATAACAAACATTTCATCATTGTTGACTTGCACATTTTTTAGGCCATCACTTTATCACATTGGTACTTTAACATTCATTATACTCATTCAATTCTTGACATTATTTTTACATTTCACTTAGGTTTGATAGCAAATATTTGAACACATTCACAGATACCTTAGTGAAACTGTTTCACATCATGGCTCCTAAAACAAGATTAGGACTCAAAAAGCAAACTTTGGAAACCAAAACAAGATTAGGACTCAAGTGCAAAATTGGGAAGCCTCAAACAAAAAAGGGTCAAACCCTTTTATTGGCCATGATCTTGGGCCTTTATTCTCCATGGAAAAAGAGGTATAAGAAATGGTATATCATAGTGGTGATGAGTTAGAATCCCCACATGTGGAGTTTGAATTCGACCCCACCTTGTTAGATGAATTCCTTTTTAGAAACAAGGATCAAGTGCCGGCACGAGTTATAGAATTATGACCCAAAATGCCTATTGAATAAGAAACAATCCCACCTACAAATGATGCTAATGAAGAGGAGCAACCTCTTATTAATATGGATGATATCTTAACACATGGGCATGCTTCTACTTCTAACATAGGAAATGATAATGCGGTGGGATATAGAATACCTTTCCTTAAAGTACCACGTAAAGTCAGGATAGAACATGAAAATGTTGAACAACCTCTGCAACATGAAGAAGAAGAGGAACCTTTTGAAGAAGAAGTTACTATTCAACAACAAATTAGCAACCTTAGTTGACAATTAGCCTTGTTAACATCTCATGTGCAAAAAGAAACAAACAAGAATGTACAAAAGACAAAACCTAAGGTCAAAATTAGTGAACTTCAACTGGACAATCAAGGAGAAGACAATATGGAACATCATCATGTATATATCCCTACTTCTCCTACCAAAGAACAATTACTCACTCAAGAAATACAATCCATGAAAGTTACACTTACAAACTTCCAAGAGAACACTTTGGGGAATAGGAGAAAATATCAATACTAAGAGCTATATTCTTATCCATTTGACAAAACTATGACACTTCAACCTTTCCCTATAAATTTTGACATGCCAAAATTTGACAAATACAGAGGGAAGGGTGACCCACGAGACCATGTAAAATATTTTTATATGGCATGCCAAGAAGTGGCCTACAGTGACAACTACCTCATATGACTCTT
This sequence comes from Taxus chinensis, assembly GCA_019776745.2. Classification (NCBI taxonomy): domain Eukaryota; kingdom Viridiplantae; phylum Streptophyta; class Pinopsida; order Cupressales; family Taxaceae; genus Taxus; species Taxus chinensis. The sequence goes on along the minus strand of CM034157.1, from coordinate 259,344,105 downwards.
TCCAAAGAGTCTAGGGGGCCAAGCCTTAGAATGGTTTACTCGCTTACCTCGTGGGTCTATTTTTACATGGCCTGAACTGGCAGAAAGATTTGTACGACACTTCTCATACAATATAGAAAGTGACATAACCATGGTAGACTTGTGTGGCACTAAACAACATCCCAACAAAACATTTTCTAGCTTCCTACAAAGATGGAGAGGGATAGCCAGTCGCTTCCCCTGTACATTCCCTGAAAAAAAGCTTGTGAGTATCTTTGTGCCCAATCTAAATCCAGACATCACTTTCCACCTTCAAATGCATTGTGTTCACACTTTCAAGGAGGTTATTGAAAAGGGAATTCAAATAGAGAAAGCCCTTATTGCCAAAGGAACTCTTAAATCACACTCTAAGGATAACCAAAGCATTAAACCTACGGAAAAGCCAAAAATATTCAACAAAAACAAGAATGGTGGGAGACAGGAATCACAGATTCCAAATGCGTGTGCAAACGGTTCAAACTGGTCAACCTTTTAAACTGACCAAAGGACCTATTCAACCACCACCTAAACGTAGAATGTTCACTCCTCTCAATGAGCCTTTGTCGGTCATATTGAAACAATTGGATGCAGCTCACATGGTGACTTATCCCATGACACAACCCTTTGATGACAATGCTCCAAAACCATCATGGTACAAAGAGCATGACTATTGTGAATTACATCATGTCAAGGGACACAAAATAGACAAATGTCTATGACTTCGTCACTACATCCAAGACCTCATTGACAATGGGGAGATAGAAGTGGACAACCTGGAAAAAACTCAGATGCCTAATGAAAAGATGGGAATATACAAAGAACCATTCCCTAAACATGGTAAGTCAGATGAGCCAAAGCCAGATCGAGGAGAGTCATCCCAGAGTTACAAAGTGAAAAATTATCTATATACCAAGAAAGACAATAGTCATTACGATTCACTCATTGGGGTATCCACTCCCCTAGTGACCATGTGAACACCATTCGATCAAGGGAAAATTACGCTATGGTAACAAGGCACCCACCTCACGATTCCTGAACCCTCTCCATCGACCCCGTAAAATGGTAGGTACAACCTTTTAGAACAACTTGAGAAGACATCTGCCAAGATTTTAATCTTGGATCTCCTCAAAATATCAAATGTACATAAGGAATTTTTGTACAAAACTCTTCAGGGGTCAGGAGTGCCACTAGAAGTAGATCCTATGCATCTTCAGGCTACAGTAGCCAATATTGTACCAACTGAGCACATTTCCTTTAATCATAGGGAGATCCCTATTGAAGATCCAATGCATAATCTCCCCTTGTATATTGAGGTATTTTTTACCCACCGAAAGATAAAATGGGTGCTTGTGGACAATGGATCAGGATTGAATATATGCACATTGAAATTAGTTAAGCAATTGGGACATACAGAAGAAGACCTCAAGTCCCACATCATTACCATAACCACTTATGACAACGTGGAAAGAGAGTCAGCTGGCACAATCACATTACCCATGGAAGTTGGACCCACTTGTCATCACACGAAGTTTCATGTCTTGGACTTGGAACTCCCATACAATATGCTTCTAGGCCGACCATGGATTCATGCCATGCAGGTCATGCCATCAACATTCCATCAATGCATCAAACTGAAACATGAGGGACACACTGTCACGATACAAGGAGATCCAGATCCCTTCGCTCACTGCACAGAGCTCTCAATAGTTTTACACGTAAGGGTGCCTATATGTGTCCCTCTACTGATATAGTTGTTCCTCTTCAATCCAAAGCCATGGAGTCCCGAGTAGATTCATATTCCCTAAGTTCTTGCACCCGTGATGCCTCTACATCAACTTCCCCTTTTGATTCATGGGAGATGAAGGTTCTAGAATATGGTTGTGGGGAGTATAATGTGCAACAAGCTCTTTTAGTTTCAGACCTCTCATTGTCACCTAAAACTAGAGGCCGACCCAACTATCATTTCAGACGGCCTAGAGATGAGTGAACTATTGGGTCATTTTTACCTGGAGGGTTGCTTGCTGAAGAGAAATTGTTGGATCCACCTATGACTTGGGTCCCAAAAGATACTCAACCAACTTGCTACCAAATCCCTGAGTATGAGAAGTCTAGCTGAATGATGTATTCCATGGGCTACAAAGGTCTAGGATGTGGAAAGAATGAGCAAGGACTGAGAGAACCAGTTCCTCTCCCACATTTTAAGATGGAAAGGTATGACATCGGCATTCGACCCTATGGATCACACCCCAATGATCAAGATGCCACCTGTTCTGAGCATGAAGATAGCTCTGACTATTTAGATAGTGATACAGATTCCCACTGTAGCCAATACAAGGATCTTGCCTCCACAAACCTGTTCATGAATACCGTTGTCCTCACCATAACCCCTACTGAACCTAAAATTGACCTTGTTTACCCTTTCCTTGTCGAATGGGACCAAAAACATCATGTGCCACTAGATCTCTTTGAAAATGATGAAGCCATTGCAGAATTCATGGGCATTCAGGATACAATCCCCATTGGAGATCACAAAAAGGGTTTCTACATTGACTTAGATACCTGTGCCTACTTTGGAGAGGAAGCTGAGCTTTGTGGTCAGAAAAATTTAAGAAAAAGTGAGGGAAAAAGTTCCAATGAAAAGCCTCAGAAAAATTCAAAGTCCAAGTCACACAGTGAAAACCTCTTTGAGGCGCTGGCTAACAAACAAGTACAAAAATCAATGGACAAGAAAAGTGACCATGCCAAGGGTGAAAATATCATAGAGACACCCTTGGAAGAAGATCTCAACCTTCCTCCTAATCCTACGCGTATGGAGGATTTGTCCACAATGCTAGTAGAAGAGACCATTGATGTAAACATTGGCATGGAAGATGACCCAAAAGTGGTCAAGTTGGGAGCTTTGCTCTCAGCATGAGAATAGAAAACATTCACCATGCTTCTGTGGGAATTTATAGATGTGTTCGCATGGTCCTATAAGGATATGTCAGGCTTGGATCCAACTTTGGTAGTGCACAACTTAGTTGTACATGCAGACACCAAGCCCATCAAGAAAAAGCTCAGAAAGATGCACCCGAGGGTGGCTCTCCTAGTTAAGGAAGAGTTAGAAAGATTTCTCATGGCAGGATTCATTCGACCCATTGATTACTCTGAATGGATATCAAATATCATCCCTGTACAAAAGAAGCCTGTTGGGATCAGAATCTGTACAAGATTTTAGAGACATAAATAAGGCATGCCCAAAGGATGATTTTCCATTGCCTAATATTGATATGATTGTTGATTCAACTGCAGGATATGAAATGCTATCTCTTATGGATGGATTTTCAGGCTACAATCAGATCAAGATAGCCGATGAAGATCAACACAAGATGACCTTCACAACTCCCTGGGGTACTTTCTGTTATCAGGTAATGCCATTTGGCCTTAAAAATGTAGGAGCAACCTATCAAAGGGTGATGACGGTGATTTTCCATGATATGATCCATGACATCATGGAAGACTATGTGGATGATATCCTCAGGAAATCCAAGATGAGGGAAGATCACCCTGATATTTTGTGGCGTATCTTCGAATGCCTGTGGGAGTACAAGGTCCATTTGAACCCAAAGAAATGTGTGTTTGGCATGCTATCAGGAAATTTGCTTGGTTTCATTGTATCATGAAGAGGGATTGAGGTAGACCCAACTAAAGTTACTGCTATTACTGAAATGCCTCCTCCCAAAAACATTAAACAACTACACAGCTTGCAGGGAAAGATACAGGCTATTCACCATTTCATTTCCCAACTTGCCGAAAAATGTCATTCATTCACTCATCTGCTAAAAAAGGATGTTTCCTTTATCTGGGGACCAGAGCAACAACAGGATTTCACCTTGCTTAAGCAGTACTTAGCCAATCCACCTATCCTCATGCCTCCAACTCCTGGTGAGCCACTTCTGCTGTATATTTCTACCACACAATTTGCTATTGGTGCATTGCTAGCCCAATATGACCTCAGCCATAAAGAAAAATTGTGTACTATCTCAGTCGTACTCTCATTTCTTATGAGCTCAACTACCCTCAGATTGAAAAATCTTGTTTGGTTGTAGTTTTTACCTTCCAAAAACTTCACCATTACCTGTTAAATACTAAAACCAAGCTTATATCAAAAGTTGACCCGCTCAAATACCTGTTGTCTAAACCCACCCTTACCGGTAGAATGGCTAATTGGACCATTCTGCTGAGTGAATTTGACATCAAGTTTGTGTACCAAAATTCGGTCAAGGGACAGGTACTTGCTGATCAGTTAGCAGAAGCACCTTTACAAGGAACAAAACCTGTGAATCTGGATCTGCCAGATGCTTCATTAATGTACATTGAGGAATCCATCATGTGGCAGGTGCACTTTGATGGATCTTTTACTTTTCATGGTTCAGGGGCAGGTGTTGTACTAATTACTCCTTCTGGTGACCCCATACCTCAGGATTTTCACCTTGGTTTTCCTTGCACAAATAATATTACAGAGTATGAGGCACTCATCACTGGGATGAAGCTCACAATCAAATGGGACATTCATCATGTTAAGATCATTGGTGACTCGCAGTTAATCATCAAACAAGTCAATGATGAGTACAAAGTCAAGGATGAGAAGCTCATCCCTTACAAGAAGCTGGTCAAAACTTTGAAAGAGTATTTTGTGCGTATCACATTTGAACAGATTCCAAGAGCACAAAATAGATCTACAGACACTATGGCAACTGTAGGTTCTATGCTACGCATTCCACCAGAAAGTAATGATATGCCTTTCTTTGTTGAAAATCTACGCCAGCCTACATATGACATGCCAGAATCCTATCTAGATTTTGATGTTGTTGGTCCCAATTCCCCATGGTATGAGCCCATCTTCACTTACCTTAAAGACAACACGTTCCCTCCTGACATCTCCCATTCTGAAAAAAAAAATCCTTATCCGCCAGATAGCCCATTATACCCTCTTAGGAGGTACACTCTATTGTCATGGCTACGATGGGAATCTGTTACATTGTCTCGATACAACAGAGTCAGTCCAAGTGATTAAAGAGGTGCACGAAGGGGTGTGTGGGGCCCACACAAATGGGATGGTTCTAGCCAAGAAATTGTTGAGAGTGGGCTACTATTGGCCTACCATGGAAACTGACTGCTGCAACTATGTGAGGAAGTGTGTACTCTGTCAAAAGTATGGAAATTTCATCCATGCCCCATCACAGCCATTGCAACCCATCACGACCCCATGGCCATTTTCCAAATGGGGACTTGATTTAATAGGGAAGCTTACCCCTACTTCATCTGATGGCCACACCCACATCATTACAGCTACTGAATATTTTACCAAGTGGGTGGAAGTTGTCCCTTTGACCTATGTAACAGGTGCTCAGATCTCAAAGTTCATCATGAATCATCTTATTTGCTAGTATGGCATTCCTGTAGCCATAGTTACTGACAATGGAAAATCATTCAAGAACAAGACCGTGAAATATCTCTGTCATCAGTTTCAAATAAGATTAAAGTGGTCTACACCATATTACCCCCAAGGCAATGGACAGGCTGAGGCCACTAACAAGACTTTGGTTTGAATCATGGAAAAGATGGTAAGTAAGACAGGTCACAACTGGCATTTGCAAATCCACCTAGCTCTTTGGGCTTACAGGACCTCTATTCACACTCCTACTAGGTGTGACACCCTATTCCCTGGTTTTTGGAATATAGTCTATCATCCCATTAGAAATCGAGCTTCCCTCCCTATGAATTTCTCTTAGGGATTATCTGGACAAGGATGAGGATTACAGAGTGGCTAGACTGGAAGAGTTGGAACTCCTGGATGAGAAGCACATCCGCGCCCTAAATCATCTTAAAGTGTATCAGAACAGAGTCTCTCACAATTACAACAAAAGGATCATACCTCGTCAGTTTGAGGTCAGAGATTTGGTCATGAAAGAAAATCAGTTCAACACAAGGGCAGAAAGAGAGAAGAAAGGAAAGTTTGAACCACATTGGTTAGGACCTTACGTCATTGTGGCCAAATATGGTACAGGAGCATACAAACTTTCCCATCCCAATGGTGATGAGCTCCATGAACCTATGAATGCCATGCACCTTAAGTGGTTCTATGCTTAAACATGGCACAAAAATCAGAAAAAAATCAAAAAAAGAGTAAAAATGATCAAAATACAAAAAAAAAAAAAAATAAGAGAAAAAGAAAAAGAGAAAACAGGTCATCCATAAGTGAAAACCACACAATTGTGGCACTTTGGATAAGTCCTTGGGTGAAAACTAGTTTCCAGCACCTTGGGAGGATTCATTGTTCACAAGCATCTTGCATCTGGAGGGTACTTTTACTTAGCCTAGGGCTAGTTCTGCATCTGCATCCAAGATTCCCTGTGAGCCTATTCTTGTCAAGCCTTGATCCGTGGATTTTTCTCCTATTGTTAATCTGTGAAGGGATGGTCTTTGTCTATTCCCCATCTAACGTTGGGGGCACTTCCGCTACTTCACCTTCCTATTCATAAACACATGGCACCTACCCTTGTATATTCTTTGTCTAACACTAGGGGCATCCACGTTTCTTGGTTACATGTGCATAGCTTCAGAAATGTTAGAAAATCACAAAAACATTCAAAAATGTTAGAAAATCACAAAAACATTCAAAAATTATTTCACAAAAAAATTGTTTCAAAAAAAGAAAATTATTAGAAAATTGTTTCAGAAAATCACAAAAACAATAAAAATTGTTTCACAAAAATCAAAAAACAATAGAAAATTGTTTCACAAAAATAAAAAAAATAGAAAATGTTTCACAAAAATCAAAATAATAGAAAATTGTTTCACAAAACAATCTTGCAAAAACATAACATTAGTTTCTTACTTTATCTATCTTGTTTCTTTGCTTTGTGTTTGTTTGCTTGTATAGTTGTTTCTTGTTTGTAAATTTGTATAGTTTATTGCTTAGACATACTTTGGTAAGTTTTGTCTTTTCTTGCTTAGATTAGATTCATTCTTACTTGTACATATGTAGTGTGTTTTTGCATGCTTGTAAATAATTGTACATAGTTGTGTTAATTCATGATTGGTTGGCACTGTGTATTTTGTTAACATTTGATTGTGTTTGCTTGTTGCATGTACATTGTTTTGTTATCACATCATCATCTCTCCATCAATATCATCACATCTAACATCATCTATACATCATATAAATAAAAAGCTAAGTATACATCACACATGAATGCTAAGCTAATCATCACATATCATATCATCAAATGGGGGCAAGAGGGATCAAAAATATCAAAATCTATCCCCCCTGTACCAATATCATCATGTCATCCCATCCACTACTCTAAAGCATCACAAGTACAATCAATTGATATCATCTATGGATCTATCATATCAAAATTAAAACACATGTGGTACAAACATCTCAACTATCATCATGATACATACACAATGTGAAATCAAATCATATAACATCATGACATATCCATCATCCATGCATCAATCACCAAAACAATAAAGGTCCATCATCTCATAACAATGGTGCCACATCAAAATGTCCATATATACAAGTATAACAGGTCTGTCTCACAAGAGATATACATCATCGATACAAAATGGGCCATCAAAGGGGCACAACTCAAGAATAATGCCTTCATCAGAGGCGTACATAAAAAATGCTATACATCAATCAAAAGAATAAATCCTTCATCAGAGGCATGCATCAAATAAACCGATACATCATATACATCTGTCCAGTATAACACCTTCATAAGAGGCATGTATATCATGATACAAATACAATCAAAGAATACAATGACAATCAAGGCTGACTGGAACCCTCAGAGGGAGTGGCTGGTTTGTGTAATGGAGGACCCATAACCTGTGTCCCATGCAATCCTGTAGGTTGCTCTCATGGCTACTCCACTGATACCTATGGCCTCTCTGATCTCATCGATCCACTCGACTGCTGACTATAGGTCGGTGCCCACTGGCCAGCTGGAACTACCTCATAGTAGAGTGACCGGTAATATGAGGCTCTACCCTCCACTGTAGCTAAGTCCCGATGGGTACGAGATGTCACTACTATCCCATCTATGCATCGGAAGGATGCTACCTCTGCTGATAATCCAGCAACCTCGGTCTGGCCCACTGCTTGCTCTGTGCGCAGCCAATCTCTCTCAACTATCACTGGCCGTAGCTGGGTCTGAGCCTGTTGTAATAGGCTCATCACCTGAGCCATCTGAGAGGCCATCTGACATATCTACTAGAAATGTGTGGACCCATCTCCCCCCTGACCGACCTGGGCTCTGGCCTGGTCACGCTCTGTTGTCATGACTAGAATATGAGATCGAGCCTGATCTCTCTCTGCTGTCAACTGTCACACTGCTGTAGCTGCTTGTAGGGTCTCCAGCTAGCTGTACCAACCTCAGAGGCACCACTAGGAGCTTGTCCCTATCCCTGTACCTATACAGGGGCCTGTCCCTGATCTCATAGTCTAAGCCTCAGATCCTCTGGGAACCCTGTGCCTCATGTGTCCCTGTCCTAGCTCCTGTAAGGGCCTCTGTCTCTGAGCCTGTGTTGGACCCTACCCATCATGTGGCTTCCCATCAAATGGATCATCTGGGCTGTGCTACTGCATCATCTCCCTCGTCACTACTGTAAGGGATCTCTGGCTGGTGCCCAAATGCCTGCTCCCCATGCCTCATCTGGTATGGTCAACTGCCATGGTAAAATAGTGGCATACCAACCCATGTAGTTAGGTGTCGTACCCAGGTCTCTGATCTATTCAGGCTGGGTCCCATGCCTATGGTACCACCTGTAAAAATATAGCCCTACCTCAAGCCACCTGTATACACGGGCCCATGGTTTGCCTCTCTGCATCCTAATGAGCATACCACAAATCTGGCTATGGAACCCCATGAACCCTACCCAGCTATCACTGACATCGGTCCACCCTATACAACTCTGATATAGTTGCAGTTACCTAGAAGGAAGTGCTCTACAGCAGAGATACTAAGCTCCACTCCATCCTCAGGCCACTGTATATGCCTGTAAGGCCTCCATATAATGTCTCTATCTAGTAGCTCATCAAACTCTCACCGGTAAAAGTAGACACTACCTAAGTTCCCTCATACATCACCACCCACAGAAACCCAAGCCATGAATGTCAGCTCCTCTGGGACTCAGACATGCAATGCACCTATGGGGTGCCCGATCACTATATGGTCCCAAGACCAAATCTGTAATAAGGAGGTCAGCCCCACCGTCTTCTGACGATGGTAGGTAATCAAGTGTAAATCCCAGTATAAATGTGCCAGTATGCACTGGCCCCAGCAGTATCACTCACCACTAAATACTCCATGAACTTGCCTGATCAAACCCACTGGAAAGGATGTCCCTGTCTTATCAATGAGAAAAAACCCACTGATAAGTGACATCAAGTAAATTGGCCCCCAGTGCAAAGTCAGATCGGCTACACACTCGTGTAACAAAACTATCATACCCTCATGGGGTATCTCATCACAGCCAAAAAGGTCACTGATCATTGTTGTAATCTGACCAAAGTCACTCATATACTTGATCATCGAGCCTATAATAGGCACGTGCAGGATCCGCCATACATCCTCCAATGTGATAGTCATCTCCCCTATCAGGAGCCTGAAACACTGGCTCTCACTATGCCACCACTCAATCAAAGTGGTCAGTAGGCCATGGTCTAGTGTAATAGAAGGCATGCGAGCTACAGGGCCTAGGCCCACCACCTCCAATAGTATCACCATCACATGCCAATCTCATTGGTGCATGCTCCCCTCCATCTCCTCTATGTGGGTGTGTCACTCTCACATCTCTAACATGGGAAACCGTCTCTACAAAAACATGATATGTGTTAGACACTAACAATTTCTTCTAAGTCCTTCTATCATTCTTCTATCCTCTGCTGATTTTTCTCTTTCTTCTAACTGTCATTTTTGACATTTCCTCCCTCTTGTTTCTCCTAGGTGCCTGGGCCCCCTTTTGAACATGTGTGCGTGCATGTATACATGTATGCACATGCACGTGTGTATGTACACATATGTGTGCCACATGTGCATATGCACACATATGTGTGCATTCCCTTTAGGTGCACGCACGTGTGCACATACACCTAGGGGCACTTGCACCATGGTTTTTGGTCACTACGTGTGTGCACTAGTGTTTTCATGCATGCACATGTGCATGCATGTGTCATATGTATGTGCGCGGATGTGCATACACCTTTTTAGGGCATATGCGTGTACGTGCACATGTATGGTACCTTGCGCCATATGTACCTGCGCCCCCGTATGTGCCTATGCCATACCCTACCTCTAACCTACTATTAAATGCATTAATTAGAGCATTAAATACAAAATTGACAAAGTAGGTCAAGCTACTCATGAAGGAGCCATCGTCGGCATGTCGGGCATACTCCCAAACTCTGTCAGCATGTCTCCTGCGGTCTCGTGCTCTCACCATCGTCCTCGTCACTATCGGGCTCTCACGGTAAAAATTTGGCAGCGGTCGGTAACAAATGAATTGGTCGCGATGATTTACCCCCCCCGGGGGTATATTAAGCCATTTTCACCCACCGTGGTGCCTGGAAGCTTGTTTTGACCACCGTTGTCACTCTAATTCTTCTTCTATTCACCGTGAATAATTATTTTATTTAAATAATTATTTTTCTTTCATTTTTTTCACCGTGCTGGGGCATTTTTTGCCATCTGGTACCCCTTTCTTCTCACTAGGACAATTTTTATTGCCCCTAGGTGATTTCCTTTCCTCTACACACTCCATCAAATAATTATTTTTTATTAAATAATTATTTTATTAATTTTTCCATTATGTTGGGGCATTATTTGTCGCATGTTGCTTCTTTCTTCTCCCTGGGGCATTTCTTTTGCATCTGGGAGATTCATACTGATTCTTCTAATTTCTTCTACACATCCACCATCCACCAAATTTGAGAAAACAAAAACAAAAAAAAATATATATATCCATCCAAAATTAAAAAAAAATCAAAATTTTTCAAAAATCCTAAAAATTATAAACCCTACAAAAATAGGTAAACCAGCTCATAGCGGCTGAAACTCGTGTCTTGCGCATGGTATTCTTTCCATATCTTGTTGGAAATTTCACATCTTCACAGATCAAATGACTTGTGGATCATCAGATTTACAACCATTTTCAAAGCTAGCCTGCTTGCTTCGTCAGTACTCTGGGGCACATATAGTTGCTTGGTACTGTTTCATAGTGCACTACACTTTTTCATTGGATCTAGTGTCCTTCATCATCTTCCCTTGCATGTATCCTTTCTCGGGGCATCATTTTTAACCCTTGTCATCAATCACGAACATTTGGGGATCTTCAGCTTGATAACAAAACATTTGTACAACCATCTTGACCATTGTTGGTTGGAATATGTGTGTTTGTACTTGTTTTCCCTGTTAAATGAGCTTGTTTCCTTCTCATATTGCATTTCTTTTTGTATGTTGCATTGAGTGGGTGTTTCAGCAATGGACAATTGTTCGTAGTATGGCTTTTCATGTCATCCTACTTTTTTCGTATGCTTATATTTTTAATAAGGACCGATGACGTAGATCTTTGGCAATATGATGACAATAAAGTTGTTTCAATACACTGGATGAAAGCTTGCTCTTTTCTTTCCATCTTCATTCCTCTTCTACATCATTCTCCTATCAACACTATTCTTCTTATTCACCTAGGGCATCTTGCTCCTACCCATTCTTCTATCCTTTCTCTCACCTTTTTCGATCGTCGATCACCTTCTTTCATCACCCCATCGACACTCGAGGGGGCATCTACCACTTCTACTAATTTTTCTTCTACACTTTCAAAATTTATCTGTCTACTATCTTTGAAGTGGCGTCACTTACACCACCCCAAAGAGGGGAAAATGTAGACACCTATAATTTAGCTTGAGCAATTTAAATACTTAAATTGCGCTAATTATACCCTTTCCCACAAATTGACGACATATCGTCAATATCACACATTTTCTCTTCTATCATCATTAATTAATTACATTACACTAATTAATTAACCCTTCTATCCAACAAATACACCAATTAATTACCTTCTAATTAATTAAGCTCCCCTTTCTATCTAATTAATTAATTATTTCTAATTAATTAAGCTCCCTTTCTATCTAGAATTATTTCTAATTAATTAATCCCCCTTTCTATTAGATAATTAATTATTATTAATTAATTAGCTTCCTCTTCCATTAAATCAATAAATCATCATTTATTTGATTAAATCCCTCTCATAGTCTAAATCATGCTAATTATTCCTCTAAAAAGCTTCTATAAGCTTGCACACCTATTAATTAATCACTTTTGATTAATTAATAAAGCCCCTCAAACCCCATGGGTCACTAAAGGACAAACTAAACTCTCCTAAGGTTGACTCAACCCTTTCTAAACCTCCCTTATCCACAACTAACCCAACATCTCTATTATCCCACATGTAAAGGGATGTAGAGATTCCTCTATCCATTGGGCTATATAAAGAGCCCTCCTCCTACCTTTACACTTACACCTACTCCTTGATAAGAAAAAGTGAGCATATAGTAAATACACTTTACCCATTTTTATCATCTTTGAGCATTTCTCCATTAGAGTGGAGCTAATCATCATCCTTTTGCATTCAAACAATCAAGTTAGTGTTGTGAAGAAAAATGGAGTTAATCAAGAAAGGCCTAATAAGCCATGGCTTGATGAACCTCCATCTTTGATCATCTTGGATCAAGCAACCACTATCTCCTTTTGATAGCTAAAAGATCTACATAGGTCTAGTTTATTGATTTAGCTTTCTAAAGAGTAGAGCAATAAATGTTAGTATGTTAGCTTGAGGTTTATTTTCAAGATTCTAATGCATAGTATTGATGTTTATTACTTGTTTAGCTCTTAGCATGATGATGTATTGATATTGATTTAGCTTTGTTGTAGGACTACTAGGTGTTAGTTCTAAAGGGATAAATCATCACTCCTTTCAATTTTTTGTGATATACACCTCGGCTATAGGGTTCACACACATACATCATTTCTAGATCACATTTCATCAATACACATACACATTCATCACATTACATTAGATACAACACTAACTTCAACCATTTCCTGATGACGCACTCCCATTTAGGTTTCATTCTTGACTACTTTTTGTCACCCTCAAAATTCCCCTCTTTTTTCAAGTCAATTTTCAAAATTTTTGAGTTGGTACCTTTGAGAGATGTTTGAGAAGAGTGAGAATTCTGGAGAGATTAAAAAAAATTCATGCTTTGAAGAAGTTGGTGCTCATTTGTAATCTCACCCTATTAATTTAAAAATCTTACAGTCCACATAGTTTGATAAAAATTTTGTCTTCCTATTTGGATGATTGAAAATTGTTTCCTCCATTTGAATGAAATTGTCAAATTCCTTTTTCTATGGTCGTGGATTGCATCAGAGCTTGGTATTGTATAACAATTCTTCTTTCCATGAGGAGGAATTTGTTTTTTTGGGCAGAAAAGGGATAGAGCCAACTGCTTAATTGACTAAGTATAAGAGGGTCGGCGGAAGCCTCCACATGCCTCATCGGTGCAATTTCAGAAGGTGAGACCCAAGGGACAACCCCCAAATGACCGCCACTAGCTCTCCACGTGGTCAGAGTAAAAAAGAAGATAAAGTTAGTCGTTGAAAATTCCTAAGGCCAGTGGATGGCGCCACGTGTCTCATTAGTGCACCCTTCAAGGGTCAAATCCAAAGGCATTTCCCAAAATAAGTGCCAACTCTCCATGTGTCTAGGGTCCAACATAAATCAAGTGGGCAGCAGGCCTGAATTGGCTAAGTATAAAAGAACCGTTGGAAGTCTCCATGTGTCTCAACGGTGCACCTTCAAGGGTTGAAGCCAAAGGTGGTTCCCCAAATGAGCACCAACTTTCCACATGTCCCAGGTCCAAAAAGGAGACAGAGCCAACCTTTTAAAAGTACAAGTGTTTAAAGGATCCTCCACATGTCGCTTCAACGCAACTTCAAAGGAAGAATCAAGAATGGGTCCCCAAGTGTGTGCGGGCTTGCCATGTGGTCAAAGTAAAAAAATGGGTAGACCCGGCCGTTAAATCGGCTAAGGAAAGGAGAACTAGTGGAAAGCCTCCATGTCCCTTCAGCACTCAAAGGGGGAGAATCCAAAGAGTAGGTCCCAAACGATGTCACTAGCTCTCCAGGTCCAATTGGTCCTAAAGGTGGGTCCAAATAGAGCTCCAAATGAGTGGCGGAAGCCTCCACGTGCCCCTACGTCAGACATAAAGCCTTCACCAAACAGAGGGACTTAGTCAAAACACAAAAATGGACAGATGTCACCCACATAGGGACACGTGCTCGAAAAAGGGACACATTGGGGACATGGGAATTTTACCTTTGTTTCAAAAGGGCGCAGAAAGTTATAAAGTAACATTTTTGTGTTTTGATGCCAAGGGAAAAGTCAAATGTTGAGAAGAAAGTCAAAGCAAGAAGGTCAGAGCAATTTGGGAATTTTGGTTTTATTTCCAAAAGGGCGTAAAGTTATAAAGTGACCCGCGACCCCACTCATGCCAAGGGATAAAGTCAAATGTTGAGCCCACATAGAAATTCAAAGCAGGGAGGTGGGTCGGCGGAGAACTTTGAGTTTTTGAGCTTTTCTTTGAAAAGAGTTAAAATTGTAAAAGTGAGCCATAACTCCGTCACCACTCAAGTAAAGCCACGTGTCAGGCCTATATCAGAAGCGGATGGGCGGACCAAAATGTCTAAAATGCACATTCTCTATAAAAATTATAAAATACAAAAGGCATCCCCCAGGCCCACTTCAGCAAATCTCTTCCACGTGGATGGCTCAAATTCAAAGTTGTAAAAGTGGGTTAACGGCTGTGATATGATGCATCTGGTTTTTCCACCAGGCATGGAAATGGCCGAGGCATTAGAGAAGTTTGGACGTCAGTTTCTTGAATCAGTTTCATCATTTTTTTAACCAAATGTAACCATTTTTGGAAGCTATTTAATGGCTTCTCCACGCCATTGTTCAAGGTTGGATCCTGGTACTTTGTAAGTGTAATAGATTCAGAAGTAATCAATACATATTTTTTTCCCTTTCTTCCTCTGTTATTCCTTCTTTCCTTGTTTGAAATTTGTGAATCATCCATCTTCACATGATAAGAAACTTTGTGTTCTTGTTTATATGATTTCTGGAACTTTGTGTCTACGGAATTATATCTGTTATGAAAGTGAATGATTCTATTCTGCATCTCCCTTGCTCAATACGTATAAGGTTATACTCTGTTATCTATATTTCCTGAAAGTATTGTTATGTTCTTCCTCTCTCATCTCCTTAGTTCTTCTATTCTTTCGTATTGATGATCTTTTGGGCATAAACATTTCAAAGTATCAGGAATCCACACTTTGAAAGTTGTACATTTGTATATAAGTTTTGCTGCTTGCTTTCAATAAGGGAACCTCTCCCATTAAAGAGGAGGGACTTGTTGTCCCCTGACTGTGGTTTGTTAAAGTACCATTTAAAAACCCAACAGTTTTTGGTGACTCCACTGGGGATTTTGTTTCAAATGTATCCCTTTCTAAAAGAACAACTTCAAGATCATTTTTGATCTGGCGACTCTACGGTATACACCGGGGATCAAACTTATGTCATGTTCATTCTCTTGATCTAGGAACCTTCCCAAGAACGAAGGTAAAATGAAGAACACTTGTTGGCCCACATCACCAATGAGTGATAGTGACAGTGATGGGGATGATGATGGAGATCTCCCTATTAATAGTTTTCAAGCTCCAGTCAGTCCAAAACAGGCTTGGTTTCTGCATAGAACTTCTACAGAGGTGTAAATCCAAGATTGTTTTCACAAACATTGCAGCAAATTTTCAAACAAGACTGAAGAACACTCAGTCAATGAATTTGAGACACCTTGTAACAAAGAGGAGAACATTAAAGTTCTAGAAGCTTCTCATGATCAGGTATTTATTCCTTAGCATTATCTCAATTCCACCAATGAATTTCTTCTTACTGCTCCACCTGATGCATGTCAATTTAATATTCCTTCAAATAATGAAGAAGACAAATGACTTGAGGCTTTCTTTCAACCTGAAATAGAGTCTATAGAAGATATGTCATGTACCAAGGTTGAATGTTCTAGTTTAAAAAAAGATGATCCTACGCTGGTGGAAGTGGATGTTCATCATAACAAAATGGACAAGATTCCTCTCTCTCCTATGACTGAAGAATTTCAATGCACTGAGATGAAGATCATTGTAGACCATCCCCTTGTTGTTTTAAGTTCTCTCAAAGATGAACAAGTGCCTGTACCCGAAGAAGAAGAAATCAATGAGATCACTAGTTCCCCTGTTATATTTATGGATAAGATGAGCACACATGAGCCTTTTTGTAGTCCTTTGAAACAAATAGAAAATGGAGAGCCATGCCTGGAATCTTTTCTTCACAACTATGACAGCCCTATCTCAGCTCACCCTTCAGAATGCAAACAAAAGGAAGAGGATGATGTTGTTGATCAATCTTTACTTAGTCTAACAACATTTTAGTTTCTTACTAATCATGAAGACAAATCAGTAATGCAGCTTGTACCTAAGAGTCATGATCTTCTAGAATCAGGTGCTGATTCTACCAAAGCAGCAGGTATGTTTTTTAGAGACATGGTAAAAATTACACATAATGGTAAATCATCCAGTACCTTTTTCCAAATTCCTCTTGAAGATGGTTACAAGGAAGATTCAATGGAAGTGTGTGTTTCTCATGAGATGTGCCATGATGATAATTGTAATCACCATTCATATGCTAGTATCATTCTGCCAAAACAGGGAGTTGACACTATTAGGATTGGATTTTCTCATGGATCTAGTTGTCAAAGTTTGGTGATGTACAAAAATCAGTATGAAGGCAGTTGAGGGTCATACAAGTTTTTGTATGGCACTATTCCTCCACAGAAGAGGAGCCTCAAGGAAGATATTCAGTTCTTCACAAGGAACTGAATGTTTTTAGAATGGAGTATCACTATCTGGATGGTCTTCTTTCCTCAATTTTTCTTTTCATGCTACATAGCATTCCCATGATATTTTGATACGCTCGACTGCTCATCTTCAATTCATGGGTGCCTCACACTTTATCTATGTTATTCCACAAAGGTAATTATTTTTCTTAACCTATCTCTAGAATTGTGTAGGTTTCGTGCATTCCTTCTTATTTCCCCTATAAATATCCTCTCATTTCTTTGTATATACTTTCCTTGTTTTGGCTTGTTTCCTTTCTGTTCCTCACTGTGTGTCGTGTTTTGTTTTTTTGTCTTTCCTTTTTGGTTTGTTTCCCTTCTGTGTGTGTTGTCTTCTGTATTGGTTTTTCCTTTGACTCTATTTTCCTAATGGATAAGGCACTGGTCTGCTTTCCCAGAGTTTTTCTATGGTTCTTGATCTTGCCTCGTTCCTCTGTCCCAGCCAAGTCATCCCTAGAAAGAGCCAGTTGTTGTCACCCTCAAAATTTCCATCATTTTTTAAGTCAAGCTTTCAAAATTTTTGAGTTGGGTACCTTTAGAATGTTTGAGTAGAGTGCATAACTTTAGAGAGAAAAAAAAATATGAAGAAGTTGGTGCTCATTTGCAAATCACCCTATTAATTTAAAAGATCTTAAGGGAGTCCACATGGTTTCATAAACTTTTCTATGTAAACTCCTCTTGTACAGTCTGAGAACTGCTTGACGTAATTCTCCTAAATCTTTTTCCTCCATTCCATGAATGAAATTTAGAAATCCTTTTTCATGGCCTTGGAATCACATCAACAGCCTGCCTCATCTGCGTAAATTCACAAAAGGACATGGAGCCCAAGGAGGACCCCAAAACTTGTTTTTTTGTCCAAGGTCAGGAAAAGGGATAGAGCTCGGCCATTTAATCGACTAAGTATAAGAGGGTTGGCAGAAATCCTCCACATGCCTCATCAAAGAATTTCAAAAGTGAGACCCAAGGTTTTGGTAATACCCCAAACATGCGCTAGATCCCTCCATG
This sequence comes from Taxus chinensis, assembly GCA_019776745.2. Classification (NCBI taxonomy): domain Eukaryota; kingdom Viridiplantae; phylum Streptophyta; class Pinopsida; order Cupressales; family Taxaceae; genus Taxus; species Taxus chinensis. The sequence goes on along the minus strand of CM034157.1, from coordinate 259,326,014 downwards.
TGGTCTAGAGTCTCAAAAAGTTAAATCAGAGTCAGTTGATTAAAGAGTCTAAGACCAGTGGACAGAGGTCCATGTGTCTCATCAGTGCACCTTTCAAGGGTCAAAGCCAAAGGTGTTTCCCTAAATGAGCACCATCTCTCCACGTGTATAGGGTCCCAACATAAGTCAAGTGGGCAGTAGGCCCAAATCAACTAAGTATAAAAGAATCCGAAAGAGTCTCCACACTGTTCATTCGGTGCACACCTTCAAGGGTCAAAGCCAAAGGCAGTTCTCCAAGTGAGTGCCAGCTTTCCACATGTCTCAGGTATCGAAAAAGGAGAGTAGCTAGCCGTTCTCCTGAATCGGCTAAGTCCAAGCATCGGCAGGAGCCTCCACATGTCTCCATCAGCGTAAACTTCAAAGGAAGAATCAAGAGTGGGTCCTCAAAGTGATTCAAACCCACTTCTTTGGAGATCATTGTTTCACATGGTCAGCAGTTTATTGAAGGTGCATATTATTCTTATTCTTATTGCTTCATCTTATTGAAAGCCAAAATTAGTGGAAAGCCCCACGTGTCCCTTCAACACTTGTTCAGGGGGTGAATTCAAAGGCAAGTCCTGTTAGTGAAAATTCACAGCACCCCTAGATGAGTTAAGGATTTGTTGTTCTAAGGAAAACTTATCTGGTGTAAATGCACAACATTGAGTTTTCTCCAAGGTGTGGGACCTTGCAAGGTGAGAAAACTCTCCAGATTGAAGCTGGTTCTTACTCCTCTATTTAGGTGTACACATCAAATCTTTGTAGAGGTTCTGATTCAAAATTCTTACTCTAAAATTACCAAGGGGACAGGGTTGAGAGAAAACAAGGAAATGAAAACAAAACTAAAGCAAAACAAAGAGGTGATACACCTAAAGGAGTGCTGAACTCCTTGATTTACAAAAATAGACATAGATCATGAAGATACAACAACAAAACATGAACAAATTTTCCAAAATACAAATAAAGATCAGAAGGAAACAAACCAATGCAAGAGAGGATTGGAAAATCAATCACATAACATGTATTGTCAGTTCCAGAATTGATACAATACATTGTAGATAACAAAGAACGAAAAAACATGTTACAATCTCCATGGGAGGTCTCAAACTCCTTCAAATCCACCTGTTAAGGAGAAATGAAGAGCTCTCAAGAGCAAGAACATCCAACCCTTTACAAATGAGCCAAAACTTGGCTTTTAATCATGAGCCAAATGGAAGAAAAGGTAAAAAATTTGGGCAAACTGATTTGGGACTTTAATCACCAATAATATTCATCCAATGGGCCTACAAATGATGTTTTTAAAAAAAAAATCCCATACTTCAAAGTACATTACCTTATAGAGCAAAACAGAGGTCCATACTTCATTAATTTTGGTGGTTCGAGTCATTTTCTGGGTTTTTTGCATGCCTGAGATGTTTTGCTATTTTTCTCCCACAAATATCCATCAAAATAAAAAATTTAACCCTCCATCATGTAGAGAATTTCACCATCTTTCCAATGACACCAATAATGCAAAAAAATTAGCTCTGGATCAAAAGGCATATGCCCTCTGAATATTTAGGGAAAAAATAGGGCAAAATTGGATTGGCGGGCTGAAACTTTAAAAAAATTCCCTTTTTTTTTGAATTTGGGAAAATTTCCCCAAAAATCCCCATGCACCGACCACTCCGCTACCATGTGGCCCTCTTTTCATTGGTCGATGGGATTGTGGGCCCAAACCTTATTTTTCCCCCTTTGATTTTCCATTGGGAAAATTTCCCAACTTCACTCTGTGGTCCGCTGTCTCGGTGACATGTGTCACCCTATGATTGGTTGGCAAGGATGCGCTTCCAATTTTTTCCTTTGACACATTTTATAATTTTGGAAAAAACTCTCAATTCTCCCCTCACCCCTGACCTCCACCGCTAAATAGACATTTGGTGGCCTCCTATTAGTCTATGGGCCTATGTGCCAAAATTTTTCCCTTTGCGCCCTCCATCAACTCTTGGGAAAAATTTATAACTTTTCTCCGTCGCTCCAACTCCCACTAAAATTAGAACACATGGCACTCCTCATTGGTCTGTGGGCCTTTGAGCCTCTTTTTTCCATTTCACCCCCATCGAGCCCTTTGGAAAATATTTCAACTTACCCCCACTGGCCTGACCTCAGCTGCCACGTGGCGCTTCCTCATTGGTTGCAGGCCTTCCCAGGGAAAATTTCCCTCAAAAACTCCATCAAGCCATAACTTGAGAAATATAAGGAAGTTCGGAGGAAAATTTACCTTTCTAGAAAGGTGAGAAAAAATCCTATCTGATGGGATGATTTCCAAAATCTTTTGAGTACCTGAAGCATGCCAAAATTTAATTTAAGTTCCAGAAAAGGAGAAGAATGAGGAGTTAGCCAAAAATAAGCATGGGGCTTATTTTGGATAACAATTTGGCAACTCAAAGGGGTCATCTGCCTGCTAGATGAATTATCAGTAGCCTTTGAAGCTTCCATTGGGCATGGAGTCAAAAGCTATAGCCTCCAAATTGATCTGAACTTTGAAAAATTCCTATCTGAGCCACTTGAAACCCACTGAACCTAGAGTTGTTCTCACCAAAATGCCACTGAAATGAACTGTGCAAGAGCAAAACCAGTAGCACCAAAAACTATGTACAAAACTAAAAATCATACATGCTCCAAATGGAACATGTGCAGAGTATGCACAAGCACTTCTTCTGCTGAAAGTAAACCTACCTACTCTACTCTAACTGAAAGCAAAGGTGAGCTAAACAAACCCTGCAACTGGTTGTGCAAAATAGCTTCCTTTCTTCAAAATTGGCAGCCATGCAAATGATTTGGAGTTGAGTATGGCTACTTGGATGAGTGGAAAATCAACAAGAAGCTGGTCTTCTACCCAAATCAACAAGGTGTCAGTTGAAGGCAAATTCAATACCTCTTTTAGTTTCTCTACATTTGGATCGAAGAGGTATGACCAGCTGATCCTTGGAACTTTACATATCATCCTCATGCTTAGAGGCAAGCATGACTGGTTGTGGCTTCTCCTTTGGATCCAATGAAGCCAAATACCTGATTGGGCAAGGTCTGATCCATTTGATATGCCCATAGCTCTGAAATTCAACTCCAAAAATGGAGTCTTCTTGTAGACCTTCTTGAGTGAATGATGTGGAAGAAATGATGAAGTTCATCTACTGTTCTCCTTCCTTCATCACAACATGAAAATCTTTACAATATGCAGCTCCTCATTATTTATTGCAACTCCAATGAAGTTGCCTTTGCATTATTGTTACCTGCTGCAATACATGGGCTTTGGAATTGTAGCTTTTGGAAGATCAAATTTTTCCAACTTTGATTCAAGAGGCATTGCCTCTTGCTCACAATTTGGACCTGTTTTGTTCACCTCCATAATGGATCCATCAATCAAATTAGCCACCTCAAATGAAAGTAAAAATGTATCAATAATGTTTCCTTCTTCTGCTAAAAAACTGAATCTCATCCATTTTCTCCTCTTTAATGGGATTTGAAGCTGATTTTTCTTCCTCCAAGGAAGCATTCTTCTACAATATGTAACTCCTCATTATTGATTGCAACATGCAATGAAGTTGCCTTTGCATTATTGTTACCTGTTGTAATATATTGTTGGCTTTGGAGTTCCTCCATTGTAGCTTTTGGAAGATCAAATTCTTCCAACTTTGATTCAAGAGGCATTGCCTCTTACTCACAATTTGGACATGTTTTGTTCACCCCCATAATGGCTCCATCAATCAAATCAGCCCCTTCAAATGAAAGAAAAAATGTATTAATAATGTTTCCTTCTTCTGCTGTTGTAAAAACTGACTTGATCTCATCCATTTGCTCCTCTTTAATGGGATTTGGAGCTAGTTTTTCTTCCTCCTCTACTTGAAGACCATCTTGTTCTTAATTAAACACATTCTTCTAGCATGAAGTTTTTCAAATCAAACTCTTCAATCTACTACTCTAGAGGACAAGTTGGGGTTGCAAGATCTCTTTTAGAGCTTTCCTCCTCCAAGGCTGATTGTGTAACTTCTATTGGATCAGCATTCTCTCTGGGAAAAGTGCCAACATAGACATTCAACTCATCACAAACAAGCTATTATTTTTCTTGCTTCACTATTGTTATAAAATCAGCCTTGTTTTCCACTTGTTCTCCAACTCCAACCTCTTCTGCAGGCTTAACCAGCAAGGGGATCTTCTCAGTTCCATATCTAAGAGCCAAACTTACTAAGATCTTAATCATTCCTTCTTTGATTTGCTCTTTCTCTTGCTGTCCTTCATGGCTGATTTTCGCAATTTCTTCTTCCCCACATGGAATTCAGAATGCAAGGGGAGGGGTGGGTTGTAACTCAGTTGATTTGGCAATTATTCTTGGTGATGGAGGAGATGAAACCTCTTATTTCTTTGGAGGAGAGTGTATTTCATTTAGCTCTTGTGAGGGGATGACTGTTTGGAAGGGAAAAGGACAGAAGAATTGAAATGGGGTGGAAGACTAGGGGATGGAGAAATGGAATTAACTCTTGGGCCAGAATTGACTAGATTTAGAATTTGGAATTCCAAATGAGATGGTGCTACTTGAGGAATGGAAAGAGAAAAACGAGATGATGGTGTATAACTTACCCATTGACAAGGTTGTTCAGCACCAAGTTTATAGGCCTCTATCTCTACTATCCATTATACAAGTTGGGGCAACATCTCCATCATGAAGTCCAGCTTCTCCTGAGGGCTGAAGTGTCTTGGAAAAGGGCCTCCCCATGGACAAGGAGTCCTAAAACCAATTCTAAAAGCCTTCATTTTATCTATTGCTCTTGATTGCACCATTTTTTCCTCCATCTTTTGGGTTTTTTCCACAAAATCAGCATCTTCTATTTGATTGTCTTCATTGCATGCGTACCCTTGTTCTTGATATGCTTCATAACCAAAATGATTTTGGTATTGCTCATATGGGTAAGCATGTTGATCTTGAATTTAATCAAAATGTTGATTTGAAGGAGTTGTGAAACATGTTGCAGGTGAAATATATTGTCTATTGCTGAATTGAAGTCATGATTGAAAATGGAATGAAAAGAAGATGGAAGAGATGGAAAGGAATGGATGAAAATAGAATCCTGTAACAGAGAATGACACGATGTCTTTTGATCAAAGGCTAAAGTTGAACACACCTTTAGGTGTCCCATCGAGCATGCCAAAATTGTTAGTGAAAATTCATAGCACCCCCAAATGAGTTATGGATCTACTTTTCTAAGGCAAACTCATCTGGTGTGAATGCACAACATTTAGTTTTATCCAAGGTGTGGGACCTTGCAAGGTGAGAAAACTCTCTAGATTGAAGCTGGTTCTTACTCCTCTGTTTAAGAGTAAACATGCAATCTTTGTAGAGGTTCTGATTCAAAATTCTTACTCTAAAATTACCAAGGGGACAAGGTTGAGAGAAAACAAGGAAATGAAAACAAACTTAAGAAAAACAAAGAGGTGATACACCAAAGGAGTGCTGAAATCCTTGATTTGTAAAAAATTAGACACAGATCATGAAGATACAGCAATAAAACATGCACAAATTTTCCAAAATACAAAGAAAGATCATAAGAAAACAAACCAATACAAGAGAGGATTGGAAAATCAATCACAAAGCATGTATTGTCAGTTCTAGAATTAATACAATACATTGTAGATAACAAAGAAGGAAAAAACGTGTTACAATCTCCATGGGAGGTTTGAAACTCCTTCAAATCCACCTGCTAAGGATAAATGAAGAGCTTACATGAGCAAGAACATCCAACCCTTTACAAATCAGCCAAAACTATTTTAACAATGAAAACCCAAGCTCAGGAAGAAGAAACATGGGAAAAAATGAAATGAATGATCCAACCACTGACCAATCCATCAAAATAGCATGGACACCCTTAAAATTTCATTCCCCAAGACTTTTGACCATGCTAGAGAAGAATGGAAGCCATACTGCATTAAAAATGGTGGTTGAATGTCAGTTCTACTCTTTTCCCCATGCCAAAGGTGTTTCTTGATTTTTCTCTCACCAAACTCCATCAAAAAAAAATTGAAGATTCCATCGTGTAGAGGACTTCAATATCTTTCCAATGACACCAAAATCGAGAAAACCTGAGCTCTAGATTGAAATATATGGCCCTCTGAAGATTTAGGGAAAAACAGGACAAAAATTAGGATTGGCGGGCCGAAACCCAAAAATTTTCCCCTTTTTTGAATTTGGGAAAATTTCCCCAAAAATCCCTACTCTGATGCCACTGGAACTGGTTCTTCATTGGTTCGATGGGGCTTCTATGGCCCAAACCTGCTTTTCACCCCTTTGATTTTCCATTTTGGAAAATTTTCCCAACTTCCTCCGCTACCTTCGTTGTCCTGCCGACACGTGTCATCCTCCTATTCACCCGCAGGGGTGCGCTTCCAAAATTTTCTTTTGCGCTGCTGACCATTTTGAAAAAAACTAAATTCTCCCCACGTGCCCCGACCTTTACCAAGAATAGGACATGTGGCACATTTTTATTGGCGCGGGGGTTTAAATCAAAAAATTTCATTATGTAATTCTTTGGAAAAATTTTAACTCCGCCCCCTGCTGGTCTGACCTCCGACGCCATGTGGCACCTTCTCATTCACTGCGGGCCTTAGGGCCAATATTTTTCCTTTGACTATTTTGGCAAAAATCTAGAAATCACTCCGCCCGACTTCAACCCCTGCCGACCTTATGGACACGTGTCATATTTCTATTGGTTTGCGGGGCGTCGGGCCAAAAATTTTCCTTTGTGCCCCCCACCGAGAACTTTGGAAAATTTTCCTAACTTACCCTGCTCGACCTGCCATTCTACCGCTGCCATGTGGCATCCTTTTTGGTTGCAGACCTTCTCAGGGAAAATTTTCCCTCAAAAACTCCGCCGAGCCATAACTTGCAGAAATACAAGGAGTTAGGAGGAAAATTTTACCTTTCTGGAAAGGTGAGAAAATTCCTATCTGATGGGAGCCATTTCTAGATAATTTTGAGTTCCTGAAGGTATGCCAAAATTGATTTAGTGCACAAGGAAGGAAGGAATGAAATAGTTAGCCAAAAATGAGCAAGGGGATTATTTTGGATAACAGGTACTTTACCAGGGGTACTATCCATACGTGTTGGACGTTGCACCTTCACCTTCTTCTGAGAGAGTTTACATCTACACCACCTCCTTTTACATGTCACGCTCTTAATAAACAAATCTTATTGGCATCATATTCCAGTGGAATTGTACTTTTTCTGATATTATTTTCACGTATGACCATTTAACCGCAAGCTTGGACACGACGCTTAATGATATTTTACCACCGCCTCACTGACCTCATATTTATCATGGTTATTTCCACATTACGTATTCCTATGGTCTTAGTGTTTTTCATCTCACAGTGGGTTCATTTTGCATTGTCCTTGCACTTCTCCATTCACACTCGGGAAATCCCGGCTTGACTATATTGGAGGCATTTTAGATTCCAGTCACACTTCTATCCCACTTTTCCCATGTCATTTGGATAATGTTTCTATTGGTAGTGATTCATCTCCTAAAAAACTATCAAACTCTTACTCGTTAGTATGCACATGGGTGTCCTCTGAGCACCTTTCACCAATGAAGAATATGCAATGAACATATACACTTTACGTCACAATGGCTCTGTATGTGATCCTCGTACTATTTCCTATCAAATCTCCAACTCGCCCCAGCCAGCTTCGATTAGGACAATGATGATCTTCTAAATAGTGGGATTTGATCATTTTTCTCAAATCACACACTTAGGGGCATTGTGCTTATTTATCCCCTTAGCATTGACACATATCTTATACGCGGAATATTTTATTTTAGTATATACATCTTCATTCATGCTTGTATCGCCATTACCGTATGATGCACTCTTGTGCTATGGTTCCACTAGGCTTGGAATGATTGAGGGAATATTATACACATGAACCTCACACACCACTTTGTATGACATTACACCCTTTACATCATTTTTTGTACACCTATGAGATCTGCTAACACATATTTGCAAGATATTTACTCATCATCCTCTACATGCTCCACATACTACCCAATTTGATGCTTGGTACTAGTCCCATGGTGTCATAGATTCGAATGCTGAGAGTCCAAATACAAAATTAAACCTCACCTTCATCACACATACTATCATTCTAAATTTTAATTTTCTTAATAAATCTTTTTACTCATATCGTGTGACATTTTTAACCATCACCTTATGTCACACATTCTATGATTATATGTTTTTTTCTACATCATCACGTTTTATAGAAATCCATCCATACATGTTATGTGAATGATACTACTTTGTGCTACATCATCACATTGCTCTACCATCCTACTCTTATAAGGTTCATGACTATACTACCTATATTTCCTACAAGTCATTGTTATGCTTGCTAGAACCTCACTCATCTCCATCTAGTTCTTATATTACTTTATTGCTAATATCATCACACATCCAACACATCATTCTAGAACTTTCAGAATCAAATCATCCCTGAAAGTTGCATTCAAAATCATCTACACATCATCATTCTAAAATCAACAATCTACACTCAATTCATCAACTCTTTCCACATGCCCAATGACACACTCTCATTTACGGTTCATTCTTGACTGCTGAGGGGGTATATAAAAATGACCCTCATTACATAAATACACATTCACTCAGGGGGGCATGTTGTTCCTATCATTCCATTATGCATTCCATTCCACCTCATTTATAGTATACTACCTATCTTGGTTGCATTTTACTCTTGATTACATTTACTTGTTACATGTTCACTTTATTACACATGCTAGATAAATAATTTATATGTCATTTATCTTTCTCATGTGCACATGCGCATTCACTTGTCTTTCTAGTTATGATCAAAATAATTTATAGTCTATATACACACAACATGGATGCTTGGCCTTCTACCCTTCCTACACTCTCCTTGGGGGCATCCACATTCATCTATACACTATAGGTGATATTGTTTCATTTTGTACTTAGCACTTACATTACTTAGATTATACATGCTTTTGACATACTTTTTATCTTTCTAACATGCTAATGGGTACTTCATATGCAACATTTTTTTTGCAGAACTATTTTCTTCTATACTTGTTTGTTACATTTCTTGTCTCTTGTTTTCTTTGTTTGTATGCGGATTTTCCCTATGTTTGGTGTGAACACTTGTTTGATTTCTTATGGCCATGATGGCCTTGACGTGTCTTGTGACATCATGAGTGATGTCCCATGTTTGCAACCCACATTTTCACAGTCTACTTGTCTTCTTACGTGTTTACTTACATTCTTAACTTATACATTGTTTGCACTATAGCTTACACATTTTCTTATTTTACATGCATTATTTTGTCTTGTACTAACACTTGTTTTGGATAGCCATCTTTGTTTGCATGTGCCTTGGTTTCTACCAAGCACATTCCCTTCCCCCCTCTAGGGAAATTTTTAGACAATGTGGTTGGTCCTCTTTTAGGGCCACATTCTCCTATCAGTGATGTCGCATGCACCCCCAAAGAGGGGGGAATCATTTGGGGTTTTACATCTACTCACATTTACACCATTTAGTTGTGCACCTTCCTCCCTTGGTTTGTGTGTTTACATTTTAGACAGTGGTTCAAGACCAGTCTACGAACTCCATACAATAACACATTTTACAGGACATGGTAGTCCTTAGCATTCTAGGGGCAGTAGTTACAATGATTGGAGGATACAACATAATTCCTCCCTAATACTCCTTCACGTCAGTGATGTCAGATCACTCAAAAAACTAGGCAGTACAAATATCTCTTCAAACATGGTGTTCACATTACCGAAGCAGTTAAAGGATTGGAGACATACATAAGAATTTCTCCCTACACTTCTTCAGCCTATGGCATGAGATCACCCAAAAAATCATGCATCAGTACACAATATCCTTTTTCTACACTCTTTTCTCTCACATGGATCAGGTGCACATGTTCCATTTTTCACATTTTCATTTACATTTACATTTACATACTTTCATTAGACATTTTTACATATTTTTTACACACATATACATGCATATTTGACTACTTGATCATTTTCTCCTTGCAGGTCCGACTCGTATGAGAAACAAGAAAATCAACAATAGACAACAATAAAGGCATCAACAACATCAACAACAACATTGCGGTAGCAACACACTTCACATACTAACCATGCAGGTACATCACACATCAGCTAACTGCACACATGCATTCCACCCTAGGTTCATTCTCATCACTTTTTTGTGCACTTTTCATCTTTAGTTTCCACACTCCATCTTTTTTTCATTCCACGCTTTGTCTAGTCCTTCAACATGCGCTTTCTACATCACTCTACATGGATTATCAGGTACGCATCTCTATCTACTTTATGTTACCGATATTTCTTCTCACCAACATAAAGTGGGGGAAAATGTAGACACAAAATCATGCACTTTATACATTATTTAGTCCCGGTCTCATACTACTATTTAGAGGGTTTTTGAGTGAAGAAAGTACTAATTAACCCCCATCTTTTGGCCATCTTACTTTATTTTATTTCATCATTCTCGACCTCCACCACATACATGCCCAGTTCAGTTTTCATCATTTGGTCATCATTTTATCTTTGACTGGGGCACCCAGGCCAGTACTGGGGTGCCCATGGGTGCCCTAGTCCCACCAGGGGCTGCCTTGATCCTTTTTGCACTTTCCCACCACTTTTTGGGCTCTTTCTAGCCATTTGAGATCTTTATCTTTTTAGTGGTCAGCCATTTCAGGGTTAATTATGAAATTAGATCAAGAGAACCCTATAAATATAAAGTTATGAGACCATAATGAGGGACCAAGTACTAGTCACTACTATCATCCATACTAGAGTTGCATCCATCATTTACATTGGAGATCATTTGCATCCATCTAGCTCCATCACAAGGCACAAGGCTAGGTTCATTTGCATCACACAGCATAGGGGAGGATTATATTCTATTCCATGCACACATTCTATTACATTTTCTACATATAGTTATTGCTCACTACTTCACAAAGTGTGACTGGCACAAGAGCACCTAGGGCACATGATTGCACACACACACATAGAACTACATTTGGGTCTAAAATGTAGTGCAACACTCAAGTTAGTAAGCCCACCATTGTGGTAGCTGAGGTCAGTCTGACCCCTTCATATCCATTTTATTTTTTAGGGTTTGATACTTGTCTTTGGTCTTTGCAGGTCTTTCTTCATCTTGGATTATTAGCGACATCTGTGCAGTGCAGTGAAGTTAATAAGAGTAAACAGAAACGAGGGTTTTAGACCATATTTCCAAACCTGTGAAGGATTCAGTTTTAGAGATTTTTCATAGACCAAGGTGCCCATTTTATAGACCAGGGCACCCATAGGCGCCCCAATCCTTCTCTAGGCACCCTAGTCCAGAGAATTGCCCAGTCCATATATCCATCCTTTTCTAGGACCTTGCACAGTCATTCCTACTTCCATTTTCCTGGTTCACATCTATGACACAGTCCAACAAGCTCCTCTATTCATCTGAGTCATTTCCTCTTTTAACTCTTGCATAGTTAGGGTTTCACATTTCATTTGCTTAGTTGCTTGGGTCATTTTACATTTATTTTACACATTTATTTACTTTATTTACAGTTGTTCTATATTAGATTAACTATATTAAAATACCCACATTTTAGTTAATCATTTAGTTAATTAGATTGCACATAGAACCTCGATAACTCCAATGAACCTATTTTGTTTCTACTTGCTTTTTCCATTAACATCACCCATGTCAACTATAATGTTGGTCATTTATTCCTGAAAATTATCACATTTGACTAGTTCATTAATGTTATTGATACTATTGAATTAGGTTACACATAAACTTCAAATTATGCACTATTTGAATATATACCATTTTCTTCATGTTTCCTTAATCATTCAAACATTCCTAAGTATAGAAAAATAGTTACCCATTTTTCATTGTTTTTCTTTTTGATCCTTTTTACATTTCAAATAACTTGACATTTTGAATTTATAGCATATTATACTAAAATTTACTTTCATAGATTCACTAGCACAATTGTTACCTTAGTCAGTAACATTGTAACTTATTGTATCATTACCTTTGTTTAGGAATATGCACCTCAATGAATATTGTTTCCCAATTTATTTTTTATCTTGTGGGAATATCTTATTATCTTGTATCCACTGAGTCAACCTTCCAGTTTTCTTATTGTTTAAAATGTCTACATTCAAAGGTATGCTTAAAAATTCTTAGGATTTGTGTTTATTTTAAAGGCTTTTTATTGGAAGCTGGTTAGAGGTACTCACCTTTTATCAAGTTGTTAATGCAAAAACTCATTCACCATATTCATCCATAAATCCATGACTTAAAATAGCTATTTTGTTGCTATACAAAAAACTTATGATAAAATTCTAGGTCAAATTGGGCCTACTACATCTCTATCTACTACTGGGATTACTAACATCTACATTAGTCCTCATTTGATAACCACCGCATCATGTTGTACTTATTGGAATTTAGGGATTTATTGATTTTTCATCATTTACAATTAACTCTATTAAATTTTACAATCTTACAATTTTACCTTCACAAATATCGATTGATTCAACCTTTCAAGGGATCACAACGCTTCTAATAATGAGAAAATATTTAGAACTATCATTGAGACTAAATTTAGTGACAACATTAGGTGATATATCAAACCTTTGCACCTTCTAAGGTTATTCTGAATTAAGTCATATGCATTTGGGCTTGTCTAATGGGTGTTTCAATAGCCTTGATGTAGGTAGTTAGGTATCCTCAATTCAATGCCTTGATAGCTTGAAATCTTGGGAAGTAACTAACAACAAAGAGTGAATCTTGATCTTTATACACCAAATATCATAGTTCTTCCCATCAATCATTAGGGGTTGTTTCCATAAATTACTGATGAAAGTCATTAAAAAAAGCCCACAAAATAAAAACTCAACAGCACCAACTACAACCTTGTATCTCTAATCCATTCTCTGTTTTTCAATCAAATTTCATGCCTAACCAACAAGGAAAAAGAGAAATTACCAACATATCATCAAAACTCTAAACAAATATAAATTTATATGATGTTGATTAAAGTGAATCTTTCATTACACATCTCAAAGATGTTATATCTTGCATTTTCATGGAAAATATCTAATTGTAAAAAAATTCCCTCTATACTCTTTTGTTCACTTTTATGTATGAACTTGAGTTTTTTCTCTATTTTATACCATGCATTCATTCTCTATACCTTGTTGTTTTAATCTACAATATTTTTTATTTTCCTTGTTCAATTTTTTTCTATTCCCTTATTATTCCAATCTTTGAGTTGTTGCTCTATTTTATTTCTTCAATATATGCTAGAAACTATGTCATATCCAAACAAAAATAATAGATTTTAGAAATTAATGAAATTGAGCTCTAAAAAGATGGATTTTAAAATTAGGGTGCTCAAAATCAACAGATTAATGATGTTCAGATAGTTTTTGGACCCTAGTAATAAAACAAATTTTGAAAAAACACTATGAGGTTCATCATGTTTATGATTAATTTCAACACACATGTGTTTGCATCAAATTCTCTTCCTATTTGAAGAATTAAACTTTGTGATACTTACTTATATTTCTAGAGAAAATTCAATTAATAGGAGATTTCCTAAGATATTTCTAGTCATATTGATAATGTCTAGAGTGGAAACTTAAAAAATAATTACATATTTTTGTTTCACTAATTGATTTTTCGACAATGGCTTTAGTGAATGAATTTTCTGGTATTAAGTATGTATCCTAAAAGTTCTTGTTGGGATGAATGGGATAAACATTCAAGTGTATTGAAAAATAATCACCTTAGAATTATCCTGATGTATATTTTTTAAAAAAAAAAGTGGGAATTTTTCATTTGTACACTTTATTTTTATAGAAAATTGTGTTAAGGTTGAAACGATTTCTGGTGGAATATTTTTTTGTATCATTCTATTTAAACATTTCGGCACATGTGACACCATATATGTTGTGATTTTTTAATATCTAAAATATAAAATAAAAACTCAATTACTATTTATATTTGAATTAATATTTCATTAATTTTATATTCCTACTTGACATAGATGGTTTCCAATTTAATAAAAACTTAATTAAATGTAATTGTAGAGTAAATGATATGGTAAAATACAATAGAGTATAGTGTTAAGCACTTAAACAATTGAAACTACTTGAGAATAAGGAGATAAAGTGACTTCATAGTATGAATCTAGTGCACATCTGGAAATGATCTGAGTGGTGTAAAGTGTTAGACAAGATGTAAACAGTGTCACAACTACTCTCTGAAAAATCAGGAATATGTGAATAATTCTAGACACGGGTGCTCAATGCTAGATAGGGGCATTTAGGAATTGGTGACTATTCCTATGAGCTAGTGACTGCGTAGAAGCTCTTAATCTACTTTCTTATATGTCGTTAGGGTTTCGCTACCACTTTTTTTCAGTCTCCTGATATTCACTCTTTGATTACCGAGGGTACGTGTAACTTGTAAAACAAACCCTAGCTAACTCCAAAAGCTCATAAACACATCAAATTAGAATGAATTATGTAAAATGTGAAGTTGGAATGACCCCAGCGGTCACCCATGAGTGAACAAATGACCTAGCACTACAATACATTCTAGAATCTTTGCAGCTTGTTGTGCTTGTGTGAGGAAATAGTGTCCTTAGGTTTCCCTCATGCCAATGATGCCAAGATAATGAGATATTTGTGTAGATAAGATGCAAATGTGTGATATGGAATTTAGTACTTACCCTTCCTATGTAGTGTGTGCATCCCAAAAATGTAGTCCCTTTTTATGGTAATGATAGTATGTAGAAGTGATTTTCCCTTAGAATTTCTAGCCAAAATAATGGAGTGTATGTTGTGTATATATAGATCTCTTGTCTGAATTTTAACACTAGTGACCCAAAAGGTTGACTATGAGCTTAGGATAAGGATAAGAAAATTATAATGGCTGACCAAAAATGTAAAAATAAGTAAAATAAACAAACATGACAGGGGTTCCTAGAATGGACACATGCACCTAAGTGCTAGTGTCCAAAATGGGCACTAATGTCCTAGGATAAATGACGACAAATGTGAAAAGATAGAATATTAGGGATCCTTGTGACCTGACCAAAATTGGGTGCAAAAATGATAGATGTGAGAGAGAAAGAAAATGGAAACAATCAAAACAAGTGGATGGACAAAGGATTATGTCACCAGTGAATACTTTTCTTACTTAAGATCCATGCAGATACCACCATACTTGATGTCATAGAAAAATAGTATCATGTGCTCGATTTTGTGTCTACATTTTCCCCCCTTTATGTTATTTGAATGAAATTAAATTAGTGTAAAATAAGTAAGGAACATACCTATATAGTTTCTAAAGGAGCCATGTTGCAAAGTACATGTAAAGTGTATAAACTTGTAGCATGGTGAACCATGGATCAACGCTTCGACCTGTCGACACTAAAATTTTCCTCCATAATTTCTATTTCATTAATGTATGTATTAGGAATAGGATGTTGTTAAGTATAATTAGTAGTAGCGTCCAATAGAAGATAACGACGCCGTCAGTATGGTGCTGCCAATAATGTAAAGTACACAAGGTAACAGTCAAAGTACAATAGGAATGTTGTGAAAAAGTAAATATATTGTCGTAAGTGGTCCCGGTAATGTTAAAATGTCAAAGTTTGGGTAAGTAGAGAAGTAGGGTCTACATGATTAGGAATTAGAAATATTATATTGGTAATAAGGACAAGGAGTGAGGTCATAAATATTTTGTATATTTTATTTGTAAAAAGTCTAAAAATGTGGAACCCATGTAAAATGATAAGGTTTATCTTATCTTAAAAGATAAGCTTACATGTAAAGATAAGAGTTAAGGTATGGAATATGATTCGTCAGAAATGATTTCTTATCCTATCTTAGAGATAAGATGGATAAGCCTGGAAGTTCTATAAATAGAGAGGCCACCCCCCTCATTTAGCATAGAAGGAAGTAGTGAGAAATATTGTAGGAAGTATGCAAAGGAAGCCATCAGTTGTAAAGGTGTGTTGAAGAAGCCATTAAGAGGTGTAATTGTAAAGTTTCTCCCATAGTTATTGTTGGAAGGTTGAGTGAAGTCAATAACACCTAAAGTACCTCATGGGTGAGATTGTAACAATTTCATGTTAATATTATAATTTACTTTGATATTTCATATTTGTCATCATTCCTTCTTATCATAGTTGATGGTATTCTTGTGTTATGTTGTTGTTTTGTTTCTAGATTACATCCACCAAACTAAAGGCTGTGCATTAGTAAATAATCATAGCATGAGGAGTTCCCGGTGAAGAATTATCATAGTGCCAGATTGGTGATGACATTTTGGTTCCGTTGCTAGGACCATTCCTCATTGGTGGATTTTTTGGAGAGATATTCCCACTTAGTCAAAAATCAATTGGAGGGTAACCTTATTTTTACTGTGCATAGTAGTTACCATGGTAAAGTCATTTTTACCGTGAATAGTAGTTACCATGATAAAGTCATTTTTGCTGTGAATAGTATTTATCACAGTAAAGTCACTTTTTACTGTGAATATTATTTACCACAGTAACTTCACTTTTTACTATGAATAGTGTTTACCACAGTAAAGTCAGTTTTTACCGCAGTAAGTCAAGTTTTACCATAGTTATCGTGGTCATTTCTATTTTACCACAGAAAGGTGTAAAGTCACTTTCTATTGTATAGTGATTCCAATTATTTTTGTCACATAAGTCTTGTTGATTGTACTTGTGGGTTGGTATTTCACGGTGGTTACTTTTGAAAATGGGAAAGATTCCTGTTTTTTCAGCCCAATCTAATGAAGATGCTTCTTCTTTCATTCAAGAGTTTAAGCGATCTTGTATTTGTAATGGCCTTATAAGAAGGGAACAATGGACTGAATTTTTTCCTACCTTTTTGGATGGTTCAATACTTAGGTGGTTTGAAACACTAGGTGATAATGTGAAAAATTCATGGGATTTATTAACTGAAAGTTTTCTTGAAGAATTTGGTGAACAACAGAAATATGCAGATCTCATGATCGAGATCACAAAGCTATCCCAAGGAGAGAAGGAGAAGATAAGGGATTATCATGCTCGTGTTCTAGAGCTAAGGAGGAAGCTCTATGCCCAGATCTGGAAGGAAGGATTAGCGGATGGGTTGATGAATGGCATGGATAATCTCCTCTGTAAGCACTTCATTCTTGGGATGAAGCCAGAGATCAGACAACGAGTGAAGTATGACCACCCAGCTACCATTGAACAAGCAAAGGAGATTGCTAGAAGGCAAGAAGAAAGCATGGAAGAGGAGCCCAAAGAAATTGTTATGCTAAAGTAGAGCCTACACCAACACCTTTGGTCCAGAATCCACAACCACTCCCGGTGAGCACAAATATTTCTCCTAGTACATCTACTGAGTATGAAGATCTCCTTAAAAAGATGGGTCAGTTAACTATTAATCTTCTTCAAGGAAAGAGAATTTAGTTCTCAGGGAGGAGATAGAGGTCCAAAAAGAAATATTTCTGAAGTTGTATGTTATGGTTGTTATAAAAAGGGTCATTATAAGTATAATTGTCCAGATAGAGCTTCTACATCTGGTACAAGGAGATAATGATAAAGGAAAAGCACCTGTGAATTCTTTTGATGTAGTAGATAAGAGCAGAAATAATGAAGTAGATGTGTTTGTAACAAAAAGAAAGAATAAAAAAAGATAATCAAGATGGAAATGATCCTAAGAAGATGAAAGGAGAAACTAGTAAGAAACATAGGAGAAGAAAGTTGGGTGTGGAGGATTTTCTGATTTCATAGGGGCAAGGACCATACTCCATCTTGGAAGATCTGTCCAAAAGGCCTGCAAATATTACATATGGTCAACTCTTGGCTATGTCTTCTGAGAAGAGGCAGGAGTTGCGAAGTGGACTCAATGCTTGACGAAGGAAGGAGGTTGAGGTCCATGTTTTGGAGGCAGAGGCGGATCCCTATGCTCCACAAGCTGAGGTATTATGTAATGGTATTTCAATTCATGATGTCTTAGTTGATGGAGGTGCTGCAGTTAATGTAATGACCGAGTCTGTAATGAATATGTTGGGTTTAAAAATTGATCGCCCTTCAACACTTATGTTAAGGTCATTAAATAAGGGAAAAACTAAACCAGAAGGTGTAGTTTCAAATGTGGCAATATCTGTTATGGGTGTTGTATGTGTGGTAGACTTTCAGGTGATGAAAAATGGTACTGTTGCGTACCCAATGTCATGCTGGGAAGACCATGGCTAAGGAGAGTTCATGCAAGAAACTACTGGAATGAAGGTTTCATGACACTTGGACATGGTAGAGAGAGGGTGAAGATAAACGTGATCCCTCGACATCATAAATTAGAACCTGTGGATTCAAGTGATGAAACTGATGATTGGACATCCTCTGATTACTCTAGTACCAGTGAAGTGGACACTGAAGATGAAGAAAGTGAGGTGGATGTTTCAGTCATGGATATCCTTCCAGTCACACCAACTCATGACCCCATAAAATTATCTGAAGAAGAAGTTGATGATCATCTCCAACAAATAAAGATTGGTGATGCTGTGATGGAGAGTGAGAAGGAATCCTACCTCCAGCTCTTTCAAAGGTACATACACTTATTCACTTTTGATTACAAGGAACTCCAGTCAAGTAAGTTGGGTAGAACATTCTATTGAGCTGGTAGATGGTGCTAAGCCCATAAAGAAAATGCCATATAGAATGAATCCTAATTTTTCCAAGACTGTAAAAGAAGAAATAGATAAGTTGCTTGATGCAGGATTCATATTTGCTGTGGAGAATTCAGAATGGGTTTCTCCCATTGTGATCTCAATAAAAAAGAATGGGAAGCTACGCATTTGTGTTGACTACAGGAAGCTCAATAAGGCAACAAAGAAGGATCATTACCCTCTTCCATTTTCAGATCAGATCTTGGACGAAGTAGCTGGCCAGGAGTGCTATAGTTTTGCTGATGGATATAGCGGCTACAACCAAGTTCGTATAGCAGAGAAAGATCAGCTGAAGACCACGTTCACCACTCCTTGGGGAACGTTTTCTTATAGAGTTATGCCTTTTGGGTTGTGTAATGCTCCAGCAACATTCCAGCGTTTGATGAATAGGGTGTTTGAACCCTACATTGGGACCTTCATCAGAGTATTTCTGGATGATTTTTGCATCTATGGGAGCAAGTTGGACCACCTACACCAGATGGAGACAGCATTTCAAAGGTTAGATGAAGCACAAGCCTCACTAAACCCTACAAAGTGTGTCTTTGGATGTTCTAAAGGTGTTTTGTTAGGGCATGTTGTATCCAGAGATGGTATTGGTACTGATCCTGATAAAGTTTCAAAAATCAAAGATTTACCATTTCCTATGAATAGAAGTAAGTTGAGATCATTTTTAGGCCATGTGGGTTACTATAGAAGGTTCATCAAGAATTTCTCAAAGATTGCACAACCACTAACCCAGTTCTTGAAGAAGGATGTTACTTATGAACCAGGAAATAAGGCGCATGAAGCTTTTGGACAACTGAAGGAAGCCCTGGTGTCTTCACCTGTTTTAAAGAATCCAGATTGGAGCAAGCCATTCATTGTGTATACACTGATGCCTCAGATGCAGCACTAGGAAGTACTTTGAGCCAAAAATATGAAAATGGGAATGATCATCTGGTTTACTTTGGGAGTAGGACAAATGAGTAGTGTTGAGGTAAATTATACTGTAACTAAAAAAGAGGCTCTAGCTATCATTTTTGTTGTAAAGTTTTTTAGAAATTAATTTCCAAGGAAAAAATTTACAGTTGTAACAGATCATCAGGCTCTAAAATATATTGTAAATAAGCCTAACCCATCAGGAAAGATAACAAGATGGATAATTTTACTACAAGAATTTGAATTTGATATTATAGATAGGCTAGGAAAGAAGCATGTCAATGCAGATGCACTCTCTCGAGCCTATGATGGTTTAGGATCATCTTGTGATGATGATGATTTCCCAGATGTAAAATTGTTATCCCTTGACACAATCCCTAGTGAATACATAGATATTTGGAATTATTTGAATGATTTTAAGTTTCCTGATGGTGCCAATGAAAAGACCAAGAGGAAGATTACTCAAGCAAGTCATCCATATTCTATTCTGCATGGAGTCTTATTTCGGATAGGGCCTGATGGAAGGTACAAGAGGGTAGTTGGACGTGATCAAGGAAAGGAGCTAATTGAATAATTCCACAATGGTACATGTGGAGGACACTTCTCTGGAAAACTTACAGCAAGAAGGATCTTGGATGCAGGTTATCACTGGAAAACTCTTTTTAAATATTGTTATAATTATTGTAAGACATGTGATATTTGTCAATCACATGGGAATTGTAAAACTTCAGCAACTCCATTATGTCTTATTCTTCCACTTGGTCCTTTTGAAAAGTGGGGAATAGATATTGTAGGTCCACTTCCAACTACCCCATGCCAAAATAAATTTATTGTAGTTTCCATTGATTATCTAACCAAGTGGGTTGAAGCTAGACCCTTAAAAACAAATCCCATGGATGAAGTGGCAAGGTTCATGTATGAACGCATTATCACCATATTTGGTTGTCCATTAGAAATTGTAACAGATCAAGGAAACCACTTTATTAGTGAGGTGGTAGAAGCCCTGGTGAATAGGTTTTCTATTAAGAATAGGAAGATGAAAAATTACATGACAAGCACAAATGGATAGGTGGAGTAAAAGAATTATGTATTTTTCCAAATCCTAGAAAAATATGCAGCTTTATAGATGCATAAGTGGGAGAAAAGGATTCATTCAGCTTTGTGGGCATACAAGGCAACATCAAAGTCAGCACTAGGATACTCCCCATTTCAGTTGGCTTATGGTATTGTTCCAGTTCTTCATATTATATTTGATATTCCCATTATGAGAGTTGTGAAAAATGAAAGGATGGATGAAAGTGATTTAGTAATAGAAAGATTGGTACATCTTCAATTTGTCTAGAAGAGATGAGGGAAATAGTGAAGGATACAAGCTATAACAAGAAAATGAAGCAAAAGGAGTAATTTTGATCAAAAGATCTTCTGGTCTCCATTTCAAGTAAATGACTTGGTTCTAGTAAATGAATCCCATTACAAAAAGAGGAAGCATAGAAAACTTCTTCCTAAATGGACAGGATCCTATAGAATACTAGTTATGCATAAAAATGGTACGTATCAACTGGAGGAATTGGATGGTACTCCAATTCGGAAATGGGTCAACCACGACAAGTTAAATATTTTATAGGCACCGGCTTCAGATTATTCTACTCCAAGGATGGAGTAGAAACTAGGGAGGGGGAAGATGTCAACACTAGAAATTTCCTCCATGATTTCTATTTCATTAATGTATGTATTATGAATAGGGTGTTGTTAAGTATAGTTAGTAGTAGCGTCCATTAGAAGATAATGGCGGCGCCAACACGGTGTCACTAATAAAGTAAAGTACACAAGGTAAAAGTCAAAGTAAATTAGGGAATGTTGTGAAAGTGATAGTCAATGGTAAAAAGTAAATATTTGTTGTAAGTGGCATGGTAATGTTAAAATGTCAAAACTTAGGATAAGTGGATAAGTAGGGTCAACATGGTTATGAATTATAAATATTATATTTGTAATAAAGAAAAATAGTGATGTCATAAATATTTTGTATAAATTCTAGAAAGGTGGAACCCATGTTAAATGATAAGGTTTATCTTATCTTAAAGGATAACCTACATGTAAAGATAAGATTTAAGGTATGGAATATGATTAACTAGAAGATATTTCCTATCCTATATTAGAGATAGGATGGATAACCAAGAAATTTCTATAAATAGGGAGATCAAACCCCTCATTTGGCATATAGAATAAATTTGTAATAATTATTATATGAATAAAGGATTAATTGTGAAGGTGTGTTAAGGAAGCCAAGAGTAATTCATGGGTGAGATTGTAACAGTATCATGTTAATAATATAATTTACAGTTGTATTTCAGCTCTTTCATCATTCCTTTATATCATAGTTTGTGGTATTCTTATGTTATGTCTGTTATTGTGTTTCCATATTACTACCACCAAACACAAAGTTGTGCATTACTAAAATAATCATAGCATGAGGATTTCCCACTCGAATATTATCTTAGTGTCGGATTGGTGTTGACAGCCCCATGTGGCATAAATGGAGACAACTGTCATAATAAGCACTTGGAGAAATAGTTGAGATGATTTGCAGAGTTTGGAGATTTTGAATTGTTGTTAAAGGATATTGAAGAGGTAGGGAGTGATCGATTCCCAACCTGATTTTGTTTGTAAATGGAAGGATTTGGACATCCTAGCACCAGAGGAAGAGTATTGGGGAGAGAGGTCTAGTTTTAATCTCCATCAATGACTACATCCCCAAAAAGTCCAACCATTGTACACAGATAGAGACTAGATTTAGTTCCAATTTAGTTTTGATTAGTTTTGATTGAAAACATGTTTGTTCCATTTGAAGAAACCACATAGGAGCAGTATAGGAAAGGAAATGATGTCTCATTTCTCCCACTCATATAGTAGTGGATTTTCCAATTTTCATAGTGCTAAGTGGCTTGCAAGTTAGGTCATCTGGAAGTGGTAGAAATGTAAAGTGAATCCCAAGTTAGGTCATCTCGGAGTGATAGTAATTGTGATGTAGATCCCAAGTTAGGTCATCTAGGAGAAATAGTAAATGTGCTTATTATATCAATTAACAGACTTGATTTGAATGATAGAAAATTTCTTTGAGATGAATTGTATCCAGAGAATTACTTCTAGAGATTTTTTTTTGCTTTGCCCCCAGATTAGGTCATTTTGAGGATTAGATTTGAAATAGTGGAAAATATTGAATGTAGTATAAAATGATTGTACCTTTGTTTGAATGAGATCAGGGAAATTTGTAAATGTAATATGCTAGGAGTGTCGATTGACTATATTGTAACCTGAGAGGGATTATGGGATGATCCCAATTATATCCCCTCCTTTCAGCAATTGGCTATAGGATGGAGAAATAAGTAATGAATTTACAGGAAGATGTATAAAATGTTATCATAGTAGATGAGAAATAGTACGAGATAGTATTGTCAAAGTATGAGGATATGTGGATTATTATATATTCCAGATGTGAATATGAGATATTGAAATTTATATGGTATGGTGCTAGAGGAAATTATGATCCTTCTAGCACAAATGGCGAGACAAATGGAGTTACAAGGCTCAAGATATGAGTAAAACAATGTAACGTGTATTATTTATAAAAGTGTGTGCAAATACTGACTATAGTATATGGTGAATAGAAATTACTATATCTAGTAATAGTGAAAAGGTAAATCATAATTTCATTTGTACCAAAATTAGTTTAAACTTAGAGTTCTGAGTTGTGAGGATGACACATGTTAGAGTAGAAAGCTTGACTAGATTTGAGAGGGTGGCAGCTATCATGGCTTTGCAAATGACCGATGAGTTGGTAAGCATGATTGTTGTTAGAAAATTTTGTCAAATATGTGTGTTTTCGTCAAAATTAGGAAAATTTGGTTTTTTAGTATTTTTTTAGAATTTCTAACCTGGGCGGAAGTGGTCAAGGATTTTCTACCCTTATAGACATTAGTGCCCCGTTTCATGTGCTAATGACCTGATTCTGGGTGGTCGTGACCTACTCCTAGGCGCGGGGTCCCAAAGAAAGGTTTGGCACTATTTCGTGAAATGCTTGTATTATGATTAACTTGATGTTAAGATGAGTGATTTTACGGTATGTATTATGTTTTAATAGAATAATTTTATTTTTGTTTGTGTTGTGTAAAGGGATATACACTCCAAAGAGTTTCACGCGGGTTGGCATTTAAGTACATTACTTATTTTGGGGTTGTCAGATGAGGAGTGGGATATATTTAACCATGTCATCCTATAGCACATTGCTAGATTGGGGGAGATACCCCATAATATGCATATGTTAATTTCCTTGTGTGAGTGATGGTGTGAGAATACTTGTACATTCTGGTTACAAATAGGTGAGATGATGGTGACACTAGAGGTTGTATATAGGACATTATGACTGTCTATAGTAGGAGAAAGAGTACAGATTATGGCCTTATTGGATTCCCTAAGTAAGATGAGGGTAGCATAGCGGTGTTTTATGGGGACACAAGTATAAGCTGAGACACATATTATTTTAGATGTTATTTTGAGATTTTGGGTTCTGTTATTGCAATGATTATAGCTTCATTGGTGGCAGTGGAGGGTAGTGGAGTTGGGATTTTTTACATGATGCATGATATTTTTTGCATCATAGAGGATCATGGTACTAGATATGCCTGAGAATGGTGTGTATTATCCCATTTTTATAGGGACTTGTATATATTTACGAGGGAGGATCATAGTGGTGGATTATAAGCTACTATGTTGTTGCGTGTATGGGCATATAGTTATATTGAGGCCATTCAGTGGGAAACAGACCGATTGGGCTTGACCTGAGATATTTGCGGTGAGGTGAGTGGGTATTCAAAGTAGGAGGATAGGTATGACCACATATAGGTTGATGCTAGATCAGATGGGCCCTATGGACATTATTTGGAGACCGTATAGAGACTATGGTGAATGGGTAGAGGATGGTGTTGAGTTGCGGTTCATTCGGTGCACCATGTGGTTAGAGGATTGCTTTCCAGGGGTGATTGAGTTATTCCAGGGTGATAAAGTATCGAGGTATTTTGGCATGGCCAAAGATGTGTCCTCGGAGCTATATATATGGTTGAGATATACTAGAGCAATGAGACGAGAAAGGGCATGCCCAGGCCTAATAGGAGAACAACTAGTGCATATTGATCTAAATGAGGTAGATGTGGCTATAGATCCTATACAAGTTGATGAAGTAGGGTGAATCCAAGCCTATAGTGAGTGTTGGGCCACACATTGATGGGTGTTTCTATTTATGATGGTGGTGGATGCGGCTGGGGGATGAGAGGTTGGAGGAGTAGAGGGATAGGAAGATTTCCTCGAGGTAGATGATGTAGCAACAACACGATATGAACATGAGTATTGTTCTTGATATTTATTATTTGTTGTTTGGTTATCAGATATTACAAATATACGTAGTAGCTAAGGGAGGTGTTTTTTATTGTAGGTGATGCCTATTGGTCATTAATTGTGGACACTTTGATATGCACGTTGACACAAAATGTGCCCCCATATGTTCTCATGGGAGGTGGTATGCTATATCAAGTTGATGTTATTATGGGCAAGCATGCCCATTTATTTGAGAAAGTGTCTATAGCAATAGCCACATGTACCATGTTATTGAGTGAGCATGATGAGCTTGTGTAGAGATTGAGAGATCTAGACAAGCCTTAGGAGGAGGAGCCCTAGCTCAAGATTTTTGTGATAGATATGTTGAGCTATAGGGATGATTTACAAAGTAGGTGGCCAAGATCATTGTATTATGGAGTCAAGTAGAGATATATAGAGGATGAGATCAATGGTGTAGAGTGAGCAGTGAAGCTTCTATTTTTAGAGATCCCACAATTATATATAATGATAGCAAGGATGATGTATGATTTATTGTATATGTTGTAGTGATACATGGGGGATTTACCCCTAGCATTTGTATTTTGTAACTTATGATTTTTGACGATATATATATATATATATATATATATATATATATATATATAATTTTTTGTTGATGTGCATTGGTATATGATGCGATGATGTGGAAATAAATAGATAAGTAATGATTATGATAGGATTTATATTTAAATGAGGATGAAGATCATTGTGTGTGTGTGTGTGTGTGTGTGTGTGTGTGTGTGTGTGTGTGTGTGTGTGTGTGTGTGTGTGTGTGTGTATCATATGTGTTGTTGATGTGCATTGGTATATGATGTGATGTTGTGGAAATAAATAGATAAGTAATGATTATGATAGGATTTATATTTGAATGAGGATGAAGAGCATAGTATGTGATGCATAAAAATAGATGTATGTGACGTAATATAATAGATGATGTGAAAGAGCAATGATACTTAGAAAATATAAGAGAATAGAATAAAAATTTGTTGGGATGTGTATGATGAGATAATATAGAACAATGGTTGTAATAGCATATGATGAGAACTAAGGGGGGAAGACGAGTGATTGTCCCCTAGTGTGAGAATGCAATTCATTTATAAATTCCCCCTCAGTAGTCAAGAATGAGCCATAGAACAAGAGTGTGTCATCGAGAAATGGGTTTTTCATGTTCAAGGCGATGCTAGAAAAAAAATGACATGAAGCACATAGCATGAGGTGTGAAAGGATAGGTTTATGGATATAGTATGCCCTCAATAGTCAAGTGTGAAATGTAGCACAAGATTACATCGTAGGTTAATGAAATGTAAAATGAATTTCATCTACCAGATATTAAGAGGCCTGTAATGCATAAATGGAGCCTATGTGGAAACATTGCAACCATTGAATATAAAACTCAAAACATGCAAATACGGATCTAACAATCCCCACAAAATCTACAACAGTAAAAGTCGTAAACAAGAATAATCCAAATCACACAAAATTACACACACATAACACAACATGTACTATGGTTCACCCAATGTGGGCTATGTCCACCAAAGATAGAGATCTCATATATATAACATATAAGCAAGAGATTACAAACCAACTCTTCTACACAAGAGTACATGTATCTCTACAAGAGTATCTCCTCCTCCATATCTCCAACCAGATCTACTTGAGTACACTAAACCATGCCTCCATACCACCACATGTGTCTCCTCTAGATATCTAACCGGATCTACCTAAATGCACTACAACCATGCCTCTGAAACACCATCAGATCTCGTATACAAGAAGCTACTTTTCATCTACCACTATGCAACCAAGCTCTCACTATTAATCTGCAAACAAGACCTCTCAAAGGGTCTACCAATGTGCAACCATAACCGTGCACCAAGAAGTAATTCTCTCCTCCATCACTGCATAACCTGTGCAAACATGAAGACAACTTCCTCTACAATACTAGATTCCTATGGATCAACAATACATCATGATCTCATGGATCTGTAATACAAGATCTCACAACAACCTGTGGATCTACAAGAATGAGCAATAACAAGATCTCACAACAACCTGTGGATCTAACAAGAAGAAACCCTAAGTGCTTTGCATACTATGCAAGCCATTACATGAGACTAAAAAATACAAAGGAAATATAGTAGAAGATAATACTGATCTTCTCACCAATAGTGTACCTGCACTTTCCTTTTGTTCAACTTCTCTCTATGAAAGCTCTTGTCTTCATGCAATCTACTTTTTCTTCTTCTTTCTTCTTCTTCATCCTTTCAACCAAGGATAACTCAATTCTTCTCTTTCCTTATTCCAACCTATCTAACCCTAGTTTTCTAGCTTATATAAGCCTAGAAAAACTTAGGGCACAATAGCCATGCAATTACATCCTTTAGATTTGCTTTAAAACAAAAGCTAGATAAAATCCCAGTGGTTAAAATAAAACATTCCACACAGGTAAACGATGTCAGTTCCTCCCTAACCTGACTGATGTCAGGTTCCTCCTTGACCGATGTTGGTCAATCTGCTGACTGATGTTAGACAGACATGGTTAGTGTGTAAACCAAGTCACTTTGTAATGCATGCTCATTATGAAGCAATCTAGCTCCACAACCCAACAATCTCCCACTTGGAGATAAATTTTTGAACCTTTGTACCTGTACATATACATTACCATCCTCTACATATCATGAAGACCATATTTCTATCCATCAACAATTCTCTCATCAATAAAACTAGGAAGATCAAACCATCTTCTCAAACCAAGAAGATAAAACCATGACTTACCAAACCTGCATGAAGCTACAACTGATCTGTGACACCAAGCCTCAAGCTCCCACTGAATTGTAACACCATACCAATTGCTTGGTATCAGGAAATCAAGCCAACCAAGCTCCTCATGCAATAATCCATCATGACTAACACACTGCAAGATCTCCCACTCAAACTAAAGTAATGAGCCTCAATCACATCCATAGCCATACCTGTAAAACCAACCATGTTCTCCAACCATCTATCCATGTCTCCATGTAACCACCAATGCAACTGACCAAACAAGTCAAACTGGAATATGTGAAAGTAAAACAAGATCCTGGGTAAAGACAACCCAAATGAGTTCTACCTACAACAGTGGGTGATCAATCCACAAAACCTACATAACTCAAAGAATCCAAACACTGCAATCTGCAAATCCAACCCTGCATAAACAACTAGCATGTCCAAGACAATCATCTGTAGATAACATCTCCCATGGAGTAACATATTAACAAGAGGAAATACAAACATCCCCTACTGCTCAAGGCATCTAAACCATCCATAGTGCAAAAACAAACATCTACATCATCATAGACTCACAAAACATAATCTATCCACATGTACAAACTCACCATGTACATCCATCCATATCACCAGGCTCTCCAGAAGCTCCAAGTCTGCCACCAACTAACTCCAAAGCCAAATATGAATCTTGTGCTCATCAATGTCAATAAAAAACATCCATGTTAAACCATGTCACTAATACCAAGTGCAAATACTAGGAAACATGTCAGCAACATACTCTGCACAATCAACCACGATGAAAGCAAAACAAGGGCACCATCCAAAAATGGTAAATATACATTGTTGTCAAACTTTTGACCTAACCAACCACGCTTGCCCAACCGACACCGGTCAACTCCTTATCGACCATGGTCCAACCCAAGATGACCGAACCATGGTTACCCCTAACCGACACCGGTCTCTGTAACAGTCATATTTTCTTTCTTTTTCACCTTTCAAACTCAAAATTTTCTCTATCATCTAAACCCAGCTGAATAAACCATCAACTGCAATCCCATAGGAATATCTAGGCACCACAAAATAAACCAGAAGTGACATCACCATGCAATAAACTCAAAATACCTGTAAAACCATGATTGTCCTCCATAACCACTTTGTGCCTCCTGCCACTCTGAATAGTAGCATCCTCCTCTCACTCTGCATGTGTATTTGTGTCCAACCTGCAATGCCAACAACCATGGCTTGCTCCTGCTCAACATGAACTCCCCTACACTGCATCTGATAACAAGCTCAAAAGCTCCAATATATATAATATATATATATATATATATATATTAGTGAGAAATAAAACCAGATGAAAGAAATATAAACCTGATTCCCATCTTAACCAAGAATACCTCTACATCACAGAAGTTTGGACTTCTTGTGAAGTAGGTGAATCACCTTCTTTTCATCCATGTGCACTAACATCTCCGTTACCTACAACTGTGTGTCTAAACATGACTTTTCATTGAGGATCTCATCCTTATATTAGATACCCTTGTCCTCAAGATTCCAACACATCCCAGAAATAAAATTCAAACCCACCAAATATCCATGGTGTAAATTTTTACTTGTGCACACAATCCAAACATAATACCAGTTGCTTCAAATGAAAGAAATAAAACATGAATCATATAGAGATACCTGACTCAAAGTATCACTAGACTAACCAAGCCAACTCCATCCTCTTTCTGATTCAAACATTGAAGTGATCTACATCGTCTCTTTCATTTACACTATGTGCAAGAAACCATATCCTCCAAAATAGGACATAAAACCACCATGCCCTCTCCTGCTACAAAAAACCCTGTACGGATAAGCTGCCATAGAGACCGACCACAGTCAGCTGACTAGTACCGGTTACCCTCTATGACTGACATTGGTTCCAGGACCGACATCGGTGCTACTGGAATAAACCAAACACCACACAATTTGGCATAGAATACCATACCAGGTGCCTACTCCGACCGAAGCCGATAGTTGAGCTGAGCCAGTCATTTCAAGAAGCACCCAAATCTCATACAAAAAACAATACAACAAATCCATGCAATAAATTGCATCAAGATGAAATACATCACCTTACCAGCACCAAGATACTCAACCACATCTTCAACTGAAGTACATGCTTCTCTGATGGAAGCCTTGTCTTCATTCTGTGCTACAACCTCTCTACCAAAGCTCGTGCATCTAACTGCACCAAGGATGCAAAACTGCTCCTCTACCTCAGATCTGCAATCCAAAACATGCATGTGCAATCAAAATGCAAAGCACTGCAAAACCAAGATAAAACCATACCTCTATAACCTGGATCTACAATTTGACCACCATGTTTGTGCCTCCAAGAACTAGGGACACCTCAGAAAACAAGATACATTACATGCATCTTCTCAATTTCTTAGATCTGTGATTTTCTGTTTTAAAACCAGGCTGCCCAGTAACCGACCATGGTCACCCTGTAACTGACCATGGTCACCTTGTCGACACCCACCTAACTGACACTGGTCACTATATTCTCCAGCAACCTCACATTTCTAGCTTCCACTTGAGATTTAAATCTCTTCCTGTGATTTTCACATCAGGAAAAACAAACCCTGCTCTCATACACCTGTCAGTAAACCACTAACAAAACCATGAAGCAAACCCTTGCTCTGAAAACTAAAGCCATCACTCTATCAAACAATGCTCTGATACCAGTTGTTGGGGATGGGTCTATGCGGAAACATTACAACCATTGAATATAAAACTCAAAACATGCAAATACAGATATAAATATCCCCACAAAATCTACAACAGTAAAAGTGTAAACAAGAATAATCCAAATCACACAAAAGTACACACACATAACACAACATGTACCATGGTTCACCCAATGTGGGCTACGTCCACCAAAGATAGAGATCTCATATATATAATATAACAAGAGATTACAAACCAACTCTTCTGCACAAGAGTACATGTATCTCTACAAGAGTATCTCCTCCTCCAGATCTCCAACTAGATCTTCTTGAGTACACTAAAACATGCCTCCATACCACCACATGTGTCTCCTCCATATCTCTAACTGATCTACCTAGTGCACTACAACATGTGCCTCTGAAACACCACCAAATCTCACATAACAAAAGCTACCTTGTATCTACCACTATACAACCAAGCTCTCACTTTGAATCTGCAAATAGTACCTCTCAGAAGGGTCTACCAATATTCAACCGTAACCATGCACCAAGAAGTAAGTCTCTCCTCCATCACTACATAACCTATGTAAACATGAAGAAAACTTCCTCTACAATACTAGATTCCTATGGATCAACAATACATCATGATCTCATGGATCTGTAATACAAGATCTCACAACAACCTGTGGATCTACAAGAATGAGCAATAACAAGATCTCACAACAACCTATGGATCTAACAAGAAGAAACCCTAAGTGTTTTGCATACTATGCAAGCCATTACATGAGACTAAACAATACAAAGGAAATACAGTAGAAGATAATACCATCTTCTCACCAACAGTGTACCTACACTTTCCTTTTGTTCAGCTTCTCTCTATGAAAGCTCTTGTCTTCATGCAATCTGCTTTTCTTCTTCTTCTTCTTCTTCATCATCCTTTCAACCAAGGATAGCTCAATTCTTCTCTTTCCTTATTCCAACCTATCTAACCCTAGTTTTCTAGCTTATATAAGCCTAGACAAACTTAGGGCACAATAGCCATGCAATTACATCCTTTAGATTTTCTTTAAAACAAAATCTAGATAAAATCCCATGGGTCAAATAAAACATTCCACACACAGGAAACCAGATGTCGGTTCCTCCGACTGGCTACCCTGACCGATGTCAGTTAAGCCTTGACTGATGCCGGTCAAGCCTCTAATGAGTTCAAGCCCTTGACCAATGCCAAAGCCTGACGATCGATTCGATCACTAAGTAAACCAACAACCTTGTAATGCATGCTCATTTAAGCTATTTAGCTCCACAACCCAACATAATGATCTTAGGTTGTAGATGTAGAAGTAACTGAAATTAGAATGACTAGGTGAATGCATATAACCTATGAACCTTTAGGCTAATGTGAAAGCAGTGTTTTCGAGGAGATTATATGATTCAGACCTTGTATTTGATTAGAGTAGATAGAGTGAGAGAGAGAGAGAGAGAGAGAGAGAGAGCGAACAAATGAGCCACTTATCAAGTAAATATCACAGAACGTCATGTGGTTTTACATTATGTGAGAATTGCAATGGTTCATGAGCTGGAGATGAAGAATACTTAGGTGAATGCTGACGCATTGGAGGGCAAGGAAGATGCTTACGTAGAGGCAGAGATGGGGATTTTGGAGGGAGATTAATAGATGGAAGAGGAGAATAAGTAGTGGACAATGAAGTAGTAGAAGTAGAAGAAGTAGAAGGGGGTTGTATAATATATGCAGAAATTAAATATTGTTCTAAATCAATAAATTTTTGGCATAAGAGAGTAAAGGATTCACATGTATCATAAAAATAGTTTTTCTTTCAATGCAGGAATTAAGTCATGACAAAAGATAAATTTCATTTCTAAATCAATGGGCTGAAATAATAAATGATGCACGCAAGAATTGAAGTGTAAGATGTAATATAAAATGGGTTCATTCTTTCCTTGATACAAAGAAGGCAGGTGTTCATATGTAACTTTAGAACCATTGTTAGAAATAAATTGTCTAAGAAAAAAAATACTCCATATCATAATAAGTGCTAATGGATCCATAAGGAAAATGAGTATACCATTGGAGATCATGATTAACAAGGATATGATGAAATGCTTTGAGTAACAAGTGATCATTAGAATAAGTAGACATGGCTAAATGATAATGCTTGAGATATAACTAAGGATTTCTAGTTCCATCGAAACATGAGAATTTAGGCATGATGAAGTCCTTTAGGAAAGTGGAATTGTGAATATTTTTAGGAATAGGATTTCCATGTAGAGAATTATTATCAATATAAGCACAATAGGCTTTACTTTCAAGGGTGAGTGTATGAACTTGAGATTACAAGGTTCCAATAACATACATGAGAGATAGAATATCATGTGAAGGAATTATTGGTAAAGTGAGAGGCATGTTGAGAGGTTGGATCTTGCCATTGTGAGTGATCATGGGAACATGAGAAGGTAGAGTGTATGTGGAAGGAGGAGAAAGAGGTGAAAGAGAAGGAGAGGAACATGAAGGCTCCATGGGGATGCTAAATGTAGACTCATGAGATACAATGAGAGGTGTATTATTGGTAGGATTAGAATCATCATGACCATCAACTACATAAGTAGAAGAAAGAGGAGTAATAAATTTACTTTCAATAGTATTAAGAGAAGTAACATCATCACTAACATGTTCATGATCAGAAGCATAATCGACATCACTATCAGTCATATTTTCACAAGAAATTATTTCATCAAGACTATCATTAGTATACAAATAAGTAGTAGTTGTACTAATATCAAATTTATCATTGCATTCATTGGAAACATTTTCAGAAGTAGGAAGAGTAGGATATATAACTTGACATTCATCTTGACTATTAGTAGAAATGACATCATGCACAGTTACATTTTCAGCACTAGAAGTAGAATTATTGGCATCCATATTGTCACAAGAAAGAACATGATTAAAGATTAAAAAATAATCTACATTAATATTATCATGTGCTATAAGAGGAGGATAAGAAGGTACAAAAGCATGGGAGACTATGGAAGATGATGGAGAACATGAAGTAAAATTATGTTTAGGGGAGACTATGCAAATGTTAGGAGTGTCATGGCCCATAGGAAGAGTGTTTTAGAAAGAAAGAAGTTTTTGGAGGATGAAAGAATCACATTTAGGATTGCAGTAGAGGTCACGAAATTCAGATTTTGTGGCAATATCATCAAAAAGGGTTGTAGACATGTATTATCCATATTATGCTTGGGTGATGGGGACATCTTTTTAGCCATGAGGGTTTTTGGGATCCTAGGGAAAAAAATTCAAATAAGAGTGGGTTCACCAAATGATTTAATAAAAATATAATTAAATCTAATTGTAGAGTAACCGATATGGTAAAATATAGTAAAGATAAAGATTCTAAGCACTCAAACAATGTAAGACTATAAGTAAATAGGAGAGATAAATGACTTAGCTGAATCCTACGTAATCTAGAACTGATTTGGGTAGTGTAAAGTGTTGAACAAGATTGAAACAATGTCACAAATGCTCTATGTAAAATATGGAACCTGAGAATGATATTGAACACGGGCACCCAGTGCTAGACATGAGCACCTGGGTACTAGTGACTTTTCCTTGGTGTTGGTGACTACGTAGAAGGTCATAATCTTCTTTCTTCTATGTTGTTATGGTTTTTCTTCCACTTTCTGTCAGTCACCTAATATCTGATCTTTGATCTCTGAGGGTACCTCTAACTTGTAAAACAAACCCTAGCTACTTGCATAAGCTCACAAACACATCAAATTGGAATGAAACATGTAATATGTGAATTCATAATGAACCTAGTCACTCACCCCGAAGGGTGAACTTACTGTCCGAGAACTACACTACATTCTCAAACCCCGTTTAGTTTTTATGTCCTTGTGTGTATAAATGAATGTCCTTAGGCTCTCCTTTTGCGCTATGTTGCACGATAGATACTGAGCTTGTAGATAGAATGTAGAAATGAATAAGTAGGTTTGATATGGAATAGAGATAAACTTCCCTTTCCTATCCTATGTATATAGAAGTGACCCAAACCCTTAGTCCCTTGTATGGATGCTAGATAGATAGCCTTTGAAGATGCTTTAGTTCCTTTTATATACAAGATTAGGCGATAATAAGTAATGATAGTTCTTGGTTATTTATTTTTGATAAGTAACTAAGTATATATATGATTCCCTTCTTTGAATTTCATACACTAGATAACCCATAAAGCTGGCCCATAAGCTTGGGATAAAGATTCCCAAAACTAGAAAAGCCGACCCAAAAATAGCAAAATAAAGTGAAAAGAACAAAGAGGTCAGGATCTCCCAAAATGGATAGAAGTGTCTGGGTGTTAGTTTCTAGAGTGGGTGCTCATGTCCTGGGATAAATGACGACATATGTGAAAAGATACACATATAGTCAAGTCCTTGTGACCTGACCAGGTTTGTAGGGTGTGTAAATGATAGATGTGAGAGAGAAAGATAAAAGAAACAATCAGAACAAGAGGATGGCCAAAGGATAGTCGTCAACCACTGAATACTTTTCTTGCGTAGGAATCCATGCATATACATTAGTATGCTTTTGGACCTAGAAATGTACACAGGTGTGTAATGTTTTATCTACAGATATATTGGGATTAAATATTGGGCCCTTCACCATTAATTATTTTGAATCAAAAATTATTCATAACCTGCTCTTCCTGAACCAAGAGAGCACTAAGAGTTTGAAATTTTGGAATGTCTTGTTCGGATTGATATTTTAAATTCAAAATTGAAATGAAATTTCTAAATTTTTCATGAATATTTAATTAGATAATAAAATAGAGAAATTTATCATTAATAAAATTACTGCCACATCCATCTAATAGTGACTTAATATTTTTGATTTTTACTAGATAATTAATCACTTTTTCATCTCCCTTCATGGGAGTTGTCATAAGCTCTAAAATCAATTTAATAACTTTTGACAAATGTGTACCTTTGTGCATCGACTCCAATTGTGTCCAAACTTCACTAGGACTCTCAAGATTTTTGATATGAAATAGGTCATCCTGTATGCTTTGAAAGATAATAGACATCCCCCTTGTATGCTGTTGATAAGATAATAAACATCACCCCTTGTACTTTCTGTTGATATGTGGTGACATTATCAACAATTTCATGTCTTTCGGTAGGAGCTCTCTTTGTTCCATTTACAACTTCCCATAGTTTGCGATCCATGAATTATGCTTTAAATCGAATCTTCCAAATCTTGTAGTTATTTCCATTCAACATTTAATATTTGTCAATTGAAAAATGATTAGAGTCCCCATTTGTGTGTAAAAGAAATGATTAAACAAATAACAAAAAAGTATTAAATAAGAGTTCGATAGAAAAATTATCCTCTCATATTTCAATCCTTATAATTGATCTCAATTACTTTTACGTCACAAAAAGATCTTGTATAAAAATAATCTATACACGAGAAAAGTAGAATGATATCAATAACTTGAATCAAAATGTGAATGCTTTTTTTTTTGTTTCACAATAAATTACGACGAAAAAAAATCATTATATAAAAATGACAATTTTATTATTTTTACAAAAATGTTTTATAATCTGTTCATATTTTTTGAAGTGGTGTGAAATAAATCAAATTATTTACCCATATTTTTATATAAAAAATTTGTGAGACTCTTTACTTCTTTTAACTACATAATCAAGATTACTACCGATATTTTGTATATAAAAAATTTGTGAAACTCTTTACTTCTTTTAACTTGACCTACATGATGGTGCCATACTATATCAAATTTGAATTAATCCAACCATATTATAATTAACGCGGCGGGACAAATGTTCAAATAATAACCAATGCCATATATTAATTTGAACCATATTAATCAATGTTCATTTGAACCGTATACTATGATATTTCAATTGCAATTTAAATGGAAACTTGTCAATATATACTAAACCATATATTCAATAAGCCATATGTATTACAACTGAGTCTTATATCGGCGGCCAAAATCATTGATATGTGGTCATAGCCAGAGTTAACTACGATGGGAAAAAGGATTATAAATACTTAAGTTTACTAAATATTCCTTAATAATAAAAAAATTAAAGAAGATCATGTGGCCATGGGCTTTATACCGGATAAAGTCAAGTTTAAAAGATAAATGATTTAAGTGGTAAATGTACTATTTTTTGAAAGCCACTTTCACCTTTTTTCCCATATAAATAGTTTTACTATATTAAAATATGTTTGATTTAAAAGTCAATAAAAGTATAGATATAAAAATACCTCTTTATAAACATGTGGGAGGATCGAACGGGGATGCCCCACTTAGGAATTAGATTATTTTAGAGGGTTTTATTATATTTATATAAAGTGTGAGCATTAACATACTCATATGCCATGCTATATCCCTAAGTTAATTTGAATTTGATATCTTTATATGAGATAGGTTTAAGGGGACATTTTAGATTGGGTGTATTAAATATAAATTATATATGTCCACCCTATTCCAACTAGGGCTGTTAATATAGTAATAAAATAAGAGGGCTATTTAATTAAATTTTATGCCATAATTTATTTTATTATTGGTAAAAGGTATTTGGTGGGACCTTACCCTAGATTACAACAAAAGGATCAACAGCGAAGAAATTCCCCAAACATAAAATAGTGTGGAACAAATTTTAATCTGTGGGGTCCATTTGGGTTCCCAACTTCCCCAGTAAGAGGAAAGAAAAATGAAAAAAATATAGGGGCCATATGCCTACAACGAGCCCAACACAAAAAATCAACAACAAAAACTGCAGCTAGAAAATAACACAAATGGTGAATCAACTGCACCAAGAATAAGGAAACAAAAAAACACTACCCAACAGATTTACTAAAAACTGGTTAACATCCATCTTGAAATCCGGATAGAGTTTGAGGGAAATGGTGATATTGAGGTCCCATTTTGAGGTGTTAAAGGTTTCTTGTAGATCTTGCCATTCTTCGAAAATGTGTCAGGAATGCCACTAGAATGTCACAAAATTTGGTGGATAGTTGGACTTTCATAAGATCCAAAATTTGGAATTGTGCATAGCCAAGTAATTGTTGTGATTTTCCTCCAAAGATTTAATCTTAGTTTCTAGAGAAACAATTTCTTCTTCATGAAGTTGGACCTCAAGTGTTAGGTCCAAGGCTTAAGATTGGGATTAACAATACACTTAGGAAGGAAGTCTACATTTTCCTAAAGAGTTTTAGCCACAATATCTTGCAACTTGAATTGTATTTATTAAATGGGAACCATCTTCCATGATAGGGAGTGACAAAGGGAGGTGATATTTTCCATGAAAGGCTCATCCAGATGTTTTTTCCCTACTGGCTAGAGCCCACAACTTCCCCTTCCTATTGGTGCAGAGAACCCTATTTGGGGGTGGCTCCGAGCGATAGGGTCCTGGTAAAAGGGGTTTTTGGATCGAATGTGTGTTTGTTTGGGAAGGGGAGAAGCCCACAACAGGGCAGGGGTCAAAAGGAAAAGTAACAAAAACTATTCAAGTACTAATTAATGAGATAAATGACACCTTAGTGTAGAGGGAATCAATCAGTCCTTTGGTATGACCTTGAACTTCAAGAATAGACTTTTCTATTTAATACATAATATAGTAGGAGAGACTAACCTTCACCTCACATCTAATGTGATTAAGTAGGACTAGGTGATACAACGAGACTGTGGGTGCCAAAATCTTCCTTCAAGTGTAACATAATGTACCATTTAGGGCATATGAGACACCTCATTGTAAGGAGTCAGATAGAAGAAAACAAAATGCCTTCCTTTTTGATGTCAAGATTTTCTCCATTGTCTACTAAATCAAAAAACATTTTCTTATTCTTTCTAATCAATCTATTTCCTGAAGTATTTATTCCCCTTCATGATGATACCAGTGATAAAAGAGATGAATTTCTCAGTGATTTGGAAGTTCCTTTCATCGAAAGAGACATTATGGTCTTTCCAATTTGCCATGAATTGTATAGAGATATACTGGTCATGCCCTATTATGTGTTGGATGAATTCTATGAATCTCTCCATATTTATGGTCTCCTAAAGTTTGTACAGTCTGTTCCGGCCATTGGGGATCGAAGATAGATTCCATGAAATAAGGGGCACCATCCATTCTGAAAACCCTATAAGCATTGGTGTTGAGTATTTCTCACTAAAATATATGGACAATATACTTCCCAACATCCCTTGTGAAAACCTGTATGCCTGTGAATTACAGGAATTTGAAATTGTGCTCACTTAAATGATTCTCCCTTAATTGTTCGAATATGTAAAAAATCACTCAATTTTCTCAAGAATGGAAGAATAAATTCGAGAATTTCCCAAATTTTTAGGGCAACAAGGAGATTTGCGAATTGGTCCAGGACACACCCTTTGCAGAACGGTGGTCATGTGCTAGCACCACCCTTAATGAGAAGTACTAATGGGTGTATTTGGTTTCATTTGAAATGATATCTCTAACTTTGGTAGGATTGTCATTGAATTCATGCCATTATTTTTAATCATTAATACAAACTCCAATGTTTGCAAGCAAATTCGCATATTTGTTCCCTTATCTATACACATGCTTGAAACTGATTTTAAGACCATTGCATAAATTGTAAGCTTTATTAATGAAATACCTAATGGTCCAACTAGGAGTTAGGGATTTAGTAAGATTATTGACAATATTCATTTAGTCACCTTTGATAATGGTGTTTTTTTTTATTAAGGGAAAATAGTTTTGAAGGGACTATACCCTGTATACAAAAGGGCTCAAAAGCCAGATAGTAAAGGTGAGAGAAATAGCCCAAAGAAGGGTAAAACACGCTAACCAAAGAGGGCTCAACAACCAAATATGAAAATATAAGTGCAGAAAGGATCCAAACATACAACGATCCAAAAAGAAGCAGAAAAGATCAAAAAGTAACCAAAAGAGAAACAACATATAGAACTCCACCAAAAAATAGCGCCAGAACCACCAGATAACAACAACTTCGCAGCCAAAAAATAGCATCACAGCAACCCGTTACTTGATAGCCCTGTCAATCTTGGTCTTGATAGCCTGCAGCGACATGAAGAAGGCAATGGCAGTGGCCTAAGAGGAGTCTTGCATATCCTCCTGAGCAATTGCAATATCCCTTTTCTCTTTAGGGCCCCAAATGTCCTCATTAACCCCACTTAAACTGCAGACACTATGAACATGTTGTTCAATGAAATTATAAATGCTTTTGAGGGTAGACAATATGCAGTCATTGCGACTTTTAGCATTCCCCATTCTGCCATCTAAGGACTGTAACTTCTTGAAGACTTCAGCAATAACCCCCTCTTCCTCATCACTTTGAAGAATCCCTTTTCCCTTAGCTCTTTCCATATTTTTTATAGTCCCTTTGAGCTCTTGTATCTCCTTTTCTAATCTGTCCACTCTGTCCATCAATTCCTCCTCCTTGGGCTCCTCCACCGGTTTACTAATATGCAAGAGGTTTTCAGCAAGTTCCAGGTCTTTGTGGCTCCTTAGGACCCGTTGGGAAGCAGGGATTTTAGCTTTGATGCTCTTGCTTTTCTTGCTGGAAGCAGCAGCTTCAATCTTATTTTGAACCATTTTAAAGATTTAATAAAAAAACGCAATTTTTTTTAAAAAAAAAAGTGTAATGTATTTATTTATTTTGAATTTTTCATATTATAACTTCTTTCTTTATTATTAATTATTAAAAAAAAAAAGCTAAAAAGATAATTTAAAATAAATAAATTAAATAGCATAAAAACTTTTAAATAACTTTTTAAATAAATAATTTTACCTTATCAAAAATTTAATTAACTATATGTTAATACTTTCATATATTTTGGTAATTCCAAAATTTGATATTAAAAAATAACTAAATATTTTTAAAGAATTTTATTTGATAAATATATCATTTATCATGTCAAAACTTAATGAAACTGCAAATAGACAAATAAACTATTATTTCTCACAAGAAATCATAAATAAAAACTAAAAATATATATAAAAATTCTAAATCACATTTATTTTCCTGAAACTAATAACTTAGTAAGGATATAGATCAAACTGGATCACTTTTCTTAATAGCTTAGGACTAACATTTTAAAAAGTAACACCCCGTTCAAACAGAATTAAACGAAGTGAAAAGAGATTAAATTTGTGGCTCAGATTTTACCAATCCAATTTCCTAGAAGGAAGGAAAAGCTTTCGCGGGAATATGAATGTTTATAATGTTCGAAAATATCAAAATACTATTTTCTATTAAGCAGACCATGTGTCAAAATGCTATATATGTAACAGTCTAAACAGACAAGCCGGGTAAGGAAATATCAAAGCTTCACGATCGCTTCATTCTTTTAAGAGAATTTACGCTCCAATCCAACAAAAAGTTTCGTAAACGCTTGTAAATCGGTGTTTTTGGCTCAGCATCTGTATTGTCTTCACTTCCCGTTTTAAAATTTCCTGCGTCCTGCGCATATTCAAACTAGTTCCAGTTCCACCATATAAATTTAGGTTCGCACAAGTTAATGGAATGACATATAAATAAAATTTAACCTTTAAAAACATGCCTTTTCAGCTGAAGAATTGCATTTCGATGATGCATGCTTTCCCTCTTGACTTTTACTGCTTGATCTCTTACCTAATTTCCTGCAAAAAAGATTCAATTCAGAAACAAGATTAACAATCTATCTTTATTGTTAATCGGTGCATGAAGGGTTACGGTCATCCACTGGGTGCCAGATTTCTTGGGAAACCACCTATGTGATTTGAACCTGTGACCCTCCGAAGCGTAAGCCTGTTTAGGTTTAACAAGATTTGCACCTGTACTTCCAGCTGTAAGCCACTCTGGGAGAGTCATAACAGCCGCGGGAGCATGGCACTTTGGTGCTGTAGCAGAGAAACGAAGGGCCTTCCAACAGAATGACATCGCCTTTGGGCCATTTTATGCTGCAAATATTTTGATCTGACCCGCTGCTTCCCTCCATGGACCAGAAAGATAAGGAATTCACCTCTAATTTGCAGGCTCCATGGTTCACTAGACCAAATATAATGTGCCACAAGTGTGCTCCTTCTTGCTCTGGATTTCTGCGCAGTCGACTTTTCATCACCATTTCCACCTCTAAATGTGGAGCCGAGTAATTCTTGCGCCGTAAATTAGGGGGCAATCGAGGCCATAGAAGGGGACTACTCGCTATTCTTGTACCGTCCTTTGGCAGGGTGAAACGAGAAGCCTTGTTTCCATTTGGTGAATGGATGCAGAGCTTTCCGTCTTCAAGCTCAATGATTTCTGCATCGACAATATTGTTTTCAGGAGGGATTGCTGAACTCTTTGGGGTGAATTGATTGTATGAGTCGCAAAAATTACTTTCTTCCTCCTCTTCCTCATCATCTTCTTCTTCTTCGAAGTTTTGTGGAGAACACGAATTCTGTTCCGTCAGTCCGGCATCCTCCACCCTTGAAAATTTGTCCCCATTCTGAAAGATAATATATTAAGATCATTGATCAAGAGAATATACAATATTGATTATAAATTTGCCTTAAAAACTGGCATCTGCGTTCATATGGCTCCAAGTTACTAATTACCTTGGTTGAATTCACACATTAAAGAGCAAGCGGGGAAATTTCCAGAAGAGGATCAAGCTTGATGTTACGGAGAAGTTTCGGCATAATTTTATGTAATTATTTCAAAAAGTATTCTAAATTTTATTGTCAAAAACTATCTGTGACATTTCAGGCTATAATGAAACGTTTTATATATCAAGAAACTTGTAAGCAATAGTCAAATGACTGCGAATTGAATCACCTTAAAAGCGTCTTTGTCGAATTGACACAAATTTTCAGGTTTAATATCATTTTCCGCCTGAAACAAGTCAAAGATCTGATGCACGGCTTGGTCCAGCACAGTAAAATCGATCTGTGTGGCGTTACTCGTCCAATCCACACGTTCTCTGCCTTTCAAACCAGTTCCCCTGCAAATTCTCGGACAAAAAGACGCACTTAAGCAATGTCATAAAGGATAGTAAACCTTTCTTTGGAACGATTTTAGATTACTTGATGAACCTTTGAGGAAAATCATTTTGTCAAAATAATTCAGAAAAATTAATCCTACAGAAAATTATTTGCAGCGGTTTTAGTGTAAGCGACAACAAAATAACCAAAATGTTTCATGTCTACATAAAGTACGGAGAAATCAGAACCAGGCATTTTGTATGTGTTGGACGAGGATCCCGTCCACCTTATTTTCGAGCTCCAAGAGCCTTTCCTCTGAAAAAAGAAAAACTACATCTCGTTATGGCCGGGTTTTCAAGAATAAAGATAAAGAATGACGGCCATATTACAAGAAAACATTGCATTTACCTCCTAAAATGCGCTGCAACTGAAGCAGTCTGTTGCAATAAAGTCTTCGAAATTCTATGAGCTTGAGTGCGCCGCAGTCCAGTATTGTTGCGTTGTCATCCAATTTCGACGTTTTAGCAGGATTCTCATGTCGAAAAGGTTTATATCGATTTGACCGGACACAGACATTGAGCGCCTTCAGATCTGAAATA
This sequence comes from Taxus chinensis, assembly GCA_019776745.2. Classification (NCBI taxonomy): domain Eukaryota; kingdom Viridiplantae; phylum Streptophyta; class Pinopsida; order Cupressales; family Taxaceae; genus Taxus; species Taxus chinensis. The sequence goes on along the minus strand of CM034157.1, from coordinate 259,282,713 downwards.
ATCCTGCATCAATCAAAAACCAAACGAAATTAACGAAGTATCCTACATCTCGCTACATTTTTCATTTCTGAGCAATTTTCCTGCTACTTTGCGGTGAAAGGAAGGATTAAAATGACCTATTTGTGCAGGAAGGAAATGGATTCCTGTATGGCGCTGCCCATACCAGCTCTTGTAAGCTGCATTTATAGAAAACAGTCAATTTGGAATTGCAATTTCAACTAAACGATTTATCCAAATGCCGTAAATTTTGTTTAGAAAAAAGAAAATGAAGAGGAATTTAAAACACTAGAAATTCATACAATGAAAACTCTCGCGTTATTTGGTCATCGATTGCGCTCCAAGCCATAATTTCGCTCGGCCCAATATTCTGCTCACCTCAAATTGTATAGAGTTCTCTCAGAATTTCCGTATTTATAGAAAAAGAACCTCCCACCTCGGAGTAGAAAGGGATTAGGCAGGTCCCATGAAGGACAAAGAAATACAAAGGTTAGGTGTTCCCATGAAAGACAGATTATAGAAATTCAAAGATTAAATATACAATTCTTAAAATGAGGAGCAGCCAAATTTTAGGAGGATTGTTTCAGGTAGCAAAAATGAGGGAAGATGGGTTGTCAAAGAAAAATGGATCGTGCCCTTATTTTTTAATATTAAGGGACCACTTTTATACTACATGGTTTTAAAATTATTTCGCAACACACACACTCTCTCTCTCTATATATATATATCTTTTTTAAAATAGGTTTTTTTTTTTTTGTGATTCTTTAATTTATGTATTTTAGTTATTATCTAAATGATTCTTAAAATGGGAAATGATATAATATGAAATATGTTTTTTTTTCTTTGGGCCAACACCTCCATTGGTAAAGGTTTTCATCGGGTGGCTTAGGAATTTTGTCGTCTTCCCTGCAACTCTGGGGATTTAGGTCTTATTGACATACAACGCCAAGGGCAAGCACTCTGTGCCAAATGGATTGTTCGATGCATCACCGGCCAAGAAGCGTGGAAAGTGCTTTTACGCTATGGTATAAAAGAAGGATCACCTTACGGCCACCCTACGTGGAAAGGATTGGGGTTCGTCAACCTCCTTATAGCTCTAGTGCCTGTTAAAGTAGTCGACACTTTTGTGCTTAAAAGCATTTGGAAAGCCTTGGAGTGCATCAAGTCATGGCTTCAATGGAAAGGTTATGGCTTTCGTAATGGGCTTTACATTAACCATCATTCCCTCTGATGGTCGCCAATTTTTTAGGCTCAGAATAAGTGTTTCACAAATACTCAGGGGATTCCTGTGCTCAAATTCTTCAAGCACAGAATTCACACCATCCAAGACTTATTTTGTAAACACTCTCAATCCGGGTTCTCTTGGCTTGAGCTTAAAGCCCAATATCGACTAACCAACCAGGATCAAGATAGCATTACTGAAGTGCTCAATTAGGCCCCTGGCCATATGAATCACAAAATTTTGGTGCACCCCTCTCGCCCTTGGTGGATGGATGGGAAGCGGTACGTAAATACCCCGTTTCTCAACTACTCGGCCAATAAAGGCTACCGTTGGCTTTCGCCTCATATGCCCATGGTTGAAAAACTCAACACTCGATGTGGCATTCATTCCCCTCTGTCTTCATGGAGTAAGAAATTCGACATTTTCTGGTCTATCTATGTGGAGCCAAAAATTGCTCACTTTCTTTGGTGTGTTATACACCAAGGCTTACCCATAGGGTCTCGTCTTGTTCAAATTGGGTTCTGACTCCCAAGTGCCCATTTTGTGGCCACTTGGAAACTCTTGTGCATATTTTTTGGTTTTGTTTGAAAGCGCAACTTGCTTGGAATTGGATACATTCATTTTTCTTTCCTCTCAAATCGCACTATTTTACTTGGCAGAATATCCTCCTTGGCAATAACCCCAAAAATTTTCCATTGTTCACCCAAATTCGACATGTTTTCAAGGGGAAATTATGTTTTGGATATGGAAAGAAAGAAATGCTTTTTTCTTTGCTAATTCTGAAGTTGATCAACAATTTTCAGTGTATAACAAATCTATGGTTATCTCTAATGTGATGCTGCAGATTCAAGTCTAGGCTAACAAAGTGGCTTTGGAAGTGGACCATCTTCAGACTCTGTTGCGGCATTGGGGCGATGCCCCATGCAATGTTTCTCGGGAGCCACCCTCACAATCTCGGCACTCCTTGTCGCATGGTCATGGTGGTTATTGCAGCCACTCTCAACGACATTCCTTCAGTCGGGCTCGTCGCTCACCCTGCCCTCGCCACCAGAGGAGTCACTTGTTGTCAACTCACCAACAAGGATGGGGTCCCCTGGTTGCCAACTCGAGTGGGACTCGCTTGTTGGCACTGAGAAACGCATGCCTGATGGATGGAACCTGCCCCCGCCGCTACCGCCTCCTGATGGAAAGTTTTCATGCCTCTCTCTTGTCATTCCCACTCAGGAGGAAGCAAAAAAAGAAGAAAATCCCCTTGGTTGGGATATTCCTAACGCCGACAAGGACCTCCCATGCTTGGGTTGGCCGGATGATCATGACCACCTGCTTTGGGAATGTTTGTTGTTGCTGCTTAGTTTTGTGTTTTGATGGTTTCCTAGGCATTGCCTAGTTCGTTTGTTTTGTCCTAGGCTTGGCCTAGTTTGCTTGTGGTTTTGGGGCGTGCTCTCATACCGCCCACTTTTTTGCTGAAAGCTATTTTGTATCTTATTGCATTAATATAATATAAAATCTCTTTTCATTTAAAAAAATGTTTTTTGACATCAAAAAATATCTTTTTAGATAAATATTAGTTGTTTTTAGAATGATTATGTATTTGTCAATTTTTTGTTTAAATTTCAAATTTGTTTGTATAATTTCTTGAATTTTATTGTCCTCAAATAACCAACATATCACCTTATCTTATCTATTCATTCTCTATTATTTTTAGCTCTCCATGTCAAAAATAAGGATTCCACATTCATGGCATGTTAAGTATGTGAAGTTTGATGGGTCTTTACTATTTTTTTTTTCATTTTTCACTCCATCTCATGTTTGTATTATCTGTACCAATTTTCCTTTTTGAAGGTTAGATTATATGACATTAAAGTGCTAGGAAATGAAAATTGCTAAATATATTTCAATAATTTTATTTTAAAATATAATTTAAAATCTTGTATAATCTATTGTTATAGGTTTAATAATAGATTTTAAAATAAAAATTATTAAAATGTGTGTAAGGTCTTTCAATTATAGGGATGATATGGTAACGCCTTCCACTTTCTAAAAAAATTTGTATTTTAATATATTGAATGGAAAATAATATTAAAAGGGAAGATTTAATAAAGAAATGCATTTACGATTTTCTTTATTATTTATAATTTTATATAATATGAAAATAAATAAAAATGAAGAGAAAAATCTAATTACAACAATGAGTACTTATCAATTTCAATCTTAAATAAATTAATTAATAAAAATTCATAATGTATTTACTTACAAATTTTTATTTTTGTCGGATCCTTTCTTTGAAGACCCTCTTTTAAATGTAAACTTGTCGTAGTGTAGTTTTCTAGAATAGTGGCAATAATCAACTCTATTATCACTTTATTCCCTTGAGTAATAATCATGTTTTCAAGTTTAGGTTTGGGATTATGGATCATGTAATCATGGATCCCAACTTCTATACATGCTAGGGAAAATCGTATTGATGGTAAATAATTTTAATGTATTATGTACATGCATTAGAAGTATTATTTTGAATAGAAATAATGATATGCCTTATGCAACTAACATATTGGCTTGATCATGTCCATTTTAAATTCTGTGTTAAATAGTTGTATGTACACATTTGATTTTACACGGTGTAACATTGGATGTTCAAGTCCAAATTCTCACTTGCAGCATGTTATTTTACTTTACTTGTCCATTTCTATGCTTTTTCCCACTTTCCTTTATCATTTTTTAAATATTTTCCTTAGCTTTCCAGCTTTAAGTTACAGGAACCACGCCGATGGTTATGCAACCACCCTGTAACCATCAATCTACCCTGAGCAGTGGTTGCACAACCATCCAGCTACTTGAGTTTTTGTAAAACTGTCCATCGCTGCAGACAAAATGGTTTCCGTGTGCATTTGACCGATCCTTTTCCAACATGTTTTGCATGTGTGTCACCTTTTTCAAACTCATTTTTAGTGCACATTTCTTGACCAAATTGGTTGTTCTTGAGCTTGTTAGATGCATACAAGTCTCTCCTTCCTAACTTACTATTATTAGTGAATTAACTACCCCTTCTTTGAGTGATGTGGCATTTCTTGGCTGCCAAGTGGGCTAGACCACTTCCCTGCCAAATTTCTATAAGAACCAAGCTTCTTCCCAAAGCATTGGTTGGAGTTTCTTGATTTGAATTTGCATTGTTATGCTTGTCATAATCCCACCAAGAAGTATGCAAGAAAACTCATTCTTTTTCCTTGTTTCTCTCTTGCTCGCATTGTTACCAGACTACTTGCAAACCAGCTAGCTCCAACATTCTCCCATTCTTTCTACACACTTTCTAGCACAGCTCTCTGGACACATTTGAACACTCATTGGAAAAGAAGCTGAGGGGACATTAAAAAGCATTTCCAACATAGGATTTGTCTCTGTATAACATTTCCAAGTTGGGGTGTCTTTAAATTCCTGCAAGTTTCTTTGTTTATTTTGAATAGATTCAAATCTTTAGTCTAATAAACACATTTATTTAGAAAGATTCAATTGCAATAGTAATCACAATAGATTTTCTTTGCAAAGCTTCCATTGAGGATTTCCTCTCAGCTTATCCCTGTGGATTTTCCTGGAAGGATTCAGAGGAAGTTTCTGCTACAGTGTTTGTTATCATTTCTTCATTATTAAATTGTTTAGGAAAGTTCACTGCATTCAAAATTTAGTATTAGTTGTTATGTGAAAATTTCTTCACTTTCCTATCCCTTGGATTTACCATGGAAGTTAGTTTTGGAAGCTTTTGTGTCATGTTAGATTTACATTTCTTCATTAGAATGATTTTGTTTTACCAGGGAAGTTTCAGGGGAAGAATTTCTTCTTAGAAGCTTTTCATTCTTCCCGTGATTCTGAGGTAGAATTAGAAGAAGTTACATCCACAATTACAAATAGGAAAAATATTTATTTTATTAGATTAATTAAATCCTCTGCAATAGGGAAGTAGCCACATCTGGCTATTTCACTTGTTTAGTTTAATTAGTATTAGTGTAAAAGTGATTTCATTTAATTAGAAGAAGTTAGTTTGTCTGTGCACATTTCTTTTATTTTCCAGTAAACATAAAAACACAAAAAACATTAGATTAGATTAATTAGTTTTTTTTTATTTCTTTCATTCCCTTTTGTTTAAAAATCATTTCAAAAGCACAAAAATAAATAGATTAGTTTTGTTTCTTTGTTTAATTAATTAGCTTTTGTTTTATTAATTAGCTAGCCACACGTAGATTTAATTAGGTTCAAGGAGAGTAATCAACTTGATTTAATTTAAATTTGTTTGCTTTTCATTTGTTAATTAGGAACATAGAGTTAATTAGAAAGGAATTAACACAACTCCTTACGTATCCTTAGTTGGCTTAGGTTTCCTAAACATTGACCTTTCCCTCTTGTGGATTCTTTGTGAGTTTGTTTGTTTCTTTGTTTTAGTAGTTTGCACATCCACATGACCATCCAAGGCCCTAGGAAACATAGATTTAGTGTGTGATCCACAAGTGCCTCAACCAAACCTAGCTCCACAATTGAAGACATAGATCAAGGCCTCAGACACCTCATTTTCCAAACCACCCCACTTCTACCTATTATTATCTCATAGTTGATGGATTTGAATGTCAAAGAGAACAATGCTTACGTGTTCTGGCATAGTCAACCTGGTCAGGATTAGATTCCATAATTCACCCATTCATCCTACCCACACATTTCCTCTCACACCTCCATGACCTTGTCTGGAGACTTTTACGAGGAAAACATAGGACATTTCCCACATATCCCACAACCAGTTCAGAGGGTGTTTGGTGACACTGATATTGATAGAATCCTTCATGTTTCCATTCTCCTTGACCATTCCATTTCACCCACCCAAGTTAAACAAGCATTCATTTCCTTAGACAAGTATATTCCCATAGTTCCCATAGAAGACATTTGATTGCCTTGATTACTTGTTCCAAATTTTCACCATTTTTCACATATTTCACCTATTCACCCTAGTTATCCATTCCATAGCCATCTTCCATTTCATATCAGTTGTCCCACGACCTCGGAGGTCAAGTGTGTCCTAGAGTCACATGTTGATTCTTAGACGTACAAAATTGGTGAACCCGACGTGAAGGACTAGTTCCTTTTCATTTCCTCTATTTCTTCCTTCTTTCATCCATCCTTCTCCTCTCCCATTATTCTGTGGGTATTTATACACCCCCCAAAATATGTCAGGTCAGGAATATGGTAGGCTCATTTTGGGTCTTCAAGCATATTATTACCAGATGGGTATGCAACAGTCACCCTCACTATCAGGGTGGGCTGATAATTACTCATCCAATTTACCTTCCCCTCACACTCCTCCTCAAGGTGCAAAAAATGGCTCATCAGTCAGAATTGAGAATATTGATCAACCTATCTATAGTCCACAACTGGATTCCTACCACTCGAATAACATGACACTTATGGGAGAACAAGGGTTCAATCCTCACTTTTCAAGACCTCAAATCAACATGCAAGTTGATTCACTCCCTTCCTATCTATTACCAAATGATGAACTCCTGGCATGCTTCACTGAAGTGATGAGTTTCTTAACATAATAGACTAGTCCTTTGACTAGATGCAAGAGTACACTGCTGTTCTTCTTCAGAAAAATGTTGCTACCCCTCCTCCTACAATAGGAAATGCATTGAAAGAGGGGTGGCCTCCCAAGGATCAATTCATAGTAGGACATCACGTGCCTTTTCTTCCTAACAAGACTCAAAACATGCCTAAGTCAAATTCAACACCATCTTCAGGTGATGTAATTTCAACATTGGTGGATAAAGTTAGGGAACTAGAGCTTTCCCAATATTCTCATTCTACCCAGTTTATAGGGCAAGGCAAGGTGCCCCACCACCTTCATAATTATACCTATGTGCCCTCCGCACCTTAACCTCCTCCAGTCTACATGGGTGTCCCTAGCCTTAGAGACCTCCTTACTGGATTGGGCACGTTAGGTATGCACTCTCACACTCCATTCAGATATCTTCCATAGGCACCAACCGGAAGTGCGTTCTCAAATGCCATTCTAACTGGAAATTCAATGTTCCATGGTTTCACACCTACCACTCCATATCAAAACAATGTTCCCCCATACCTTCACATGTATTCTAAATCACCACAAGGGGACATGTTTTCCTTTCCTGGTTCATATGCTCAGCCTCAAGGGATGCCTTATGCTCCCACAAATGCTTATGTTGTTCCTTATCAACCTCTTCTTCCACCTCCACCTCCCCATCAAGGGTCATCCATGGTAGAGTCTTATGCATTGGGAATTATGAAATATCTCAAGGAGCCCCTTGACTTTACCATATGAAGTGTAATGCTTCCATGACTGCTACCCAACCTTCCAAAGTTCAAAGGGGAGGGGGATCCAAATGCACACATCAAAGCATATGTGACTACCATTAGAGAGCTACTCCCATGGGATGTGGTTGTAGCTAAGATATTCCCCAAGACCCTTGAGGGGATTTCTCTCGACTGGTACTATAGAATACCAGAAGCCTCGATTCATTCATTCAAGCAACTTGTTTCAGAGTTCATAAAGGATTTTGATATGAACAAATTCTTAAGAACATGAATCAGATAATTCCTTCACATTAAACAAGAGCATAATGAATCTTCCACCCATTTCATTCAGAGGTGGCAGTAAGTCCTCTACTCCTCAGCTAGTGCTCCCAACATGGACCAAATGGAGATTTGTGACTTATTCCTCCATTCCCTCAATCGAGAAACTAAGGAGGAGGTGAAAAATTCCCTCTTAGGAGCTATGAGGAGGTCTTAGAGGGTGCTCTCTGCATTGACCAAGTGGCGATTGATAGTGGTCGAAAGACCTATGGCTCAAATGGGAAACTGGTCACTCCCTCACAAGGTAATTCAAATTACCCAAATGGTTCAAACAATAATAATCAAGGACCCAAAGTCCTTAACAAGAATCATGGTGCTACGACAAACAACGTAACTGATCAATCTAAAAATCCAAACGTTGTTAGCACAAGTAACACAAATAATGGTAACAACAATGTGAATGTGAACAACCAAAGGAGTAACAATTTCACTCCTTCAGTTAATGTGGTGGACTTTAGTCATCCTCTTCCACCTCCACAGTAGGTCCAGGCCTAGGGCCCGGTTTAATACTCAAACCAATATCCAAATCAATTTCCAAACTAGTATCATAACCAAGGCCAGAGGCCTCCAAAATTCAACTACAATAACCAACAACAAAACAACAATAGAAACTATGGGACACAAAAAAACCAAAACCAAAGACCTCACGACTACGATCCTGATTTGTATTGTGGTTTCCATAGGGTTAGAGGACATGATGCTCATACATGTCATGATTGTAATAAATTTATACAATGGCTTCTAGAATACCAGAGACAACTCTTCATTGAGATGTTCTTGGCTAATCCCATGACACCTACTTAGAAACACTCACATGGGGCATGTTGCTCCACTGAATGCTACTATTAGGGTTTATAGAGATCCCCTTCCAACGTGCCTTAAGAATGGAAATATTAATCCTCATGGTACCAATAAGGGGAATCCCGTTGGAAACAATGATCATGAGGCGTCTACGTCTATGAACCCTCTAGTAGCTCCTCCTTTAGATGGTCAAAATCAGACTAAGATTGTAGGCTTAGTAGAGCTAGAAACTGAACCTAAAGTTAATGCAACGACCCACACTTGAGATTATTCTTCACAACCTCTTCCCATTTATCCCTCTATGTCAGATGATACACCAGTAGATCCTAATCTAGTAGGGGCTTATGATTTAATCAAAGACTTGACTAAGACCTTTTCCCACATTTCCTTCTTAGATTTGTTAAAGAATTCTCTTGTGCATCGATCATATTTATTAGAAGTGCTAGGTCTTGGCCATCTTATCCACATCACTCCTCCTCTAGAGGCCCAAATCAATCATATAGACTTTGATGTCTATCCCCCAGGGCAGCCTGAGAGAGATGTTGGATTCATGTTCAATATTAGTAAGATGCCTACTGACACTGAGTTGGCACAAAGAGGTGATCCTGCATTGTATCTATAGGTTTGGATTTATAACAATTATGTTAAGTGTGTAATGATAGATGATGGGGCTACTGTTAATATAGTCCCTTTCTCATTTCTTCAAAATATAGGCTATGGAGAAACAAATTATTCTTCAACATGAAACACGCTGAGAGGCTATGTCTCAAAGTAACTTCTATTGGAACTATAGTGCTTCCAATCACTCTTGGACCCAAGACTGTGTTGACTAAGTTTTATATTATAGATCAGGAAACCAACTATAATATGATTCTTGGTCAATTTGAATTCATAGAATGAAGGAAATTCCCTTCCACGTTATTCCAAGAGGTTAGATTCTTACACCTAGATAAGTTTTTCATGGCTCAGGGTGACCTAAAGCCATTTGATATCCATTTGGCCAACCTAAAGAATAAACTGGGGTTCATACTGAATTTGAAGCTCCCATCCAACTAGTTAAACAAGCCTCAAGGTTCAAATCTTGAGTCCCAGCTTATTCCTATGATTGAGTTGGAAGCCCCTAAGGTAATTGAAGGGGTAATGTTAATGAAAACAAAGCCTGTTGTAGTAGAAATGTATCAACAAAAACTACAATTGCTGAAATAGTTAAGATTTTGGAGAATGATTTTCCTATCATTCTCCCTTTTGATTCCTTGGGCATAGGCCATGCTCTTGGAATTTCCACTCTTCCAGTGATGGATTTGAAGAGATTTGTATGGTTGAGGTTTCAGAAGTCAAAGAGAAGACTCCAAGAATGATCAAGCTTCCATCTTCCCAAATGACTATTGGACTCTCAACTATGACGGTGTGCAAAGTGCCACTTTGGTGTTGGGGCTGGGGTGATCCTCACTTCCCCTGAGGGGAGGGTCATGCCTTTTTCCTTCAAGCTAAACTTTGAGTGCACAAACAATGGAGCTGAGTATGAAGCTCTACTTCTTGGTCTTATCATGGCCAAGAGGATGGGTGTGAACAATGTTAGAGTCTTGGGTGACTCTCAACTCATTGCTAATCAAGTCTCAAAAGTCTATGAGACCAGAGAAGAGCACCTACAACTCTACAAGTCTGTCATTCTAGAGATTTACAAGGGTTTTGACTTCATCTCTATCGAATCTATCCCACAAGAGATAAAAACATATTGGCTGATTCTATGGTTACTTCATCCTCTCATTTTTTCCAAGTGAAGACCTGAAAGAAACCAAATTCACTGTTTCAGTTTGATCCAAACCTCTAGTTTGAAGGATGCCAACCAATGCAATTTTGGCATATGTCAAGACTGAGAATGAGCCTGCCACTTTGGACTATGTAGAGAATGATGAGGAAATCCTAGGATACCTCAATGCATACACTGATCTCCATCCCACACACCATAAGAGGGGATTTTCTCTTATACCTCACCCTTCCTCCTACTTTGGAGATCACACGATGGATCCTTCCTCATCAGAAGGTCTTGAGATCTATGAGGTAGAGGAAGAAGAACTAGAACTACCTCCAGCCCCACCTGAGTTTGAAGAGGGTAACACCTCTTTGATCAAAGGAACCATAGATATAAACATTGGGATGGAGGAGGATCCTAAAATTATGAAACTTGGTTCTTCTTTGACTCCAGAGGAGATAGAAGCACATACAAAGGTGCTTAAAGAGCACTCAAAATCCTTCACTTTCAGCTATAAGGAAATGATGGGCATTGCTCTTGATGTTTTAGTGCAAAATCTAGTTACAAAGCCCGATGCTAAACCCGTGAAGAAAAAATCAAGACCCATGAAGCCAAAGGTGGCTTTAATGGTTAAAGAGGAGGTAATGAAACTCCTATAAGTAGGGTTTATCAAACTGGTTGGTTATTCTATGTGGGTTTCAAACATATCCCAGTTCTTAAAAAATAATGGGAAGATACACATCTGCATTGATTTCAGGGACATTAACAAGGCTTGTCCCAAAGATGATTTCCCTTTCCTTCATTGATGTCATTGTTGTTGCAACATATGGATATGAGTTGTTGTCTCTTATGGATGGATTTTCTAGCTATAACCAGATAAGTATTTCTAAGGAAGACCAAATGAAAACTACCTTTACAACTCCTTGGGGAACCTTCTATTACGTAGTCATGCCTTTCAGCTTAAAGAATGTTGGAGCCACTTACCAGTGGGAAATGACATACATATTTCATGATCTTATTCATAAGATTGTGGAATCATATGTTGATGACCTACTGGAAAAATCAAAGAAACATGGTGATCACCCTGAAGTGCTTCATGTCATTCTCTCACACCTAATCGAATATGGAGTAACGTTAAATCATGAGAAATGCGTGTTTGGTATGATGGGAGACAAAATTTTGGGATATATAATTTCATCCTGAGGCATTGATGTTGATCCGGCAAAGATCCAGGTATTTTTGGAGATTTCTCCTCTTAAAGATGAATCAAGCATTAGGTATTTTCTAGAAAAACTTGGGGAAATTCACAGGTTCATCCCTTATTTAACATATGTTATTCACCCTATTAATGGTTTTCTTAAGAAATATTGTTGTAAAATTTGGACAACTGAGTGTCACGAAGCATTTGAGTCAGTGAAATGCTTCCTTATGTCACCACCTACGCTCATGCCTCTGAAATTTGACTGTCCTCTGATCTTATACTCTCAAACCACTGATGTCTTGATTGCATGCATGCTGGCACAAGAGGATGATGATTGGTGTGAGTGGGCCATTTAGTTCATAAACCATAATCTTCTTAATTACAATACGTGTTACACTCAAGTGGAGACACAATTTTTGGCAATAGTCTTCACAACAAAGAGATTAAGGCATTACATGCTTAATCAAGAGACATGAGTGATTGTTAAATCAGAATAGTTGTGAAAGTTTCTTAACCCAGGCTGCCTTATCCAAAAAGGCGAGCCATTTCATTGCGTTAATGGGTGAGTTTGAACTCACCTTTGTTAACCAAAAATCTGTAAAGGGAAAAATTATTGCTGATTGGTTAGCTGATAACCCTATAGACTATGGGGATCTGGTAGATTTAGATTTCCCAAATGAATGTGTATTCTATCTAGAGACAAATCCTCCCATTACCTCATGTTTGTGGTACACTAAAATTATTAACCATATTGTGGACCAGACATATCCTGAGGGAGTGACCTCACAATAAAGATGATGGCTACGTGTCATAGCCACCAAGTATGTGATTGTAGAAGAATTTATCTATCACAGAGCCTTTGATGGTATGTTGTTAAGATGTGTTGATGAAGAAGAGTCATAAAATATCCTCTTCGAATCCCACAATGGAGTCTGTGGTGGTCATTTGGAGGGGCATGCTACTTCCTCAAAAGATTCATCACATGGGCTATTTTTGGCCCACCTTAGAGGATGACATTGTAGAGTATGTTCACAGGTGTCAGAAATGTCAAGAATTCTCACATGAGATACACATTCCTGCACAGGCTCTACAGCCCATTGTGACACCTTGGCCCTTTTCTACTTGGGGCTTGATTTGATAGGGAAATTCTCTCCCTCATCATCAGATGGCCATAATTTCATAATCACGGCCACATGATATTTTACCAAGTGGGTTGAGGCCATGCCTCTTACAACTGTACCTAGGTCTATGATCACCAAGTTTATTCTAAACTAGATCATCTGTAGGTATGGAGTCCCACAAGTCATTATATCAGATAATGGCACACCTTTCAAAAATAAAGAGGTATGAGAATTGTGTGCACCGTTCAAGATATCACACCACATAACCTCTTTATACTACCCTCAGGCTAATGGACAAGTTGAGGCAAACAAATAAAACCCTAAATTCCATTCTCCTTAAGATGGTTAAGGAGAACAAAAGGATTGGCATCTCAAGTTATTTCTGGCCTTGTGGGCCTATAAGACATCGATTAGAACTCCCATGGGGGAAATCCCCTTTTCTTTAGTCTTCAGATGTGAAGTGGTTTTACCATTGGAAATTGAGTTACCTAGCCTTTGCATATCTTTGCAAGGAATTTTAGATGAAGATACCTACTATGAAGCATGATTAGTAAAATTGGAAACCCTTGATGAAGCTTAACTTAGAGCCAAGAAGTGCCATAGTGTTTATGCTGACAAAATGTATCGTTAGTATAATAATAAAGTATATGAGCGTGAAATACACGTCAGAGATATAGTCTTAAGACTCAATAGCTAGATTGAAAAGAAGACTGACGAAGGGAAAAAATTCAGACCTAAGTGGTTAGGCCCATACCAAGTAATATAAGACTTTAAAAATGGTGTGTATCACCTATGTACTAATGGAGGTGAATGGAAGGTATAGTAACATCATGAAATTGATTTTTGAGGATTCAGGAAGGATTTGGAAGAGTTGGGGAAATTTCACCAAAAACAGGGTTCACAAGCCTAAACAATGCACAGGGTCAAAAGAGCTACTAAGCCTCAAGAGGTGATTCTGGGAGCTATGGATGGAGTTAGGAGAAAAAAAAGACATCGTCAGAAAGGGAATCCCAAGCCACAAAATATAGTAAAATTATATTTTTCACAAAACATTAGTGTAATAGATTTATAACTGGTGTTTTCCAAGAACAGGTAAAGGACCAGATCAAAAATCTATTTTTTCAGGGCTCAAATGGAAAAATCAAGACCTGAGACCCAAAGCATTGGATTAAGAAGTCCATTTTAAGTCAAGATAATATAAAATTTTTCCAAAAAATCAATTGGGAGTGCAAAATATCACCATCTAAAGTTTCCCTCTAACAGCGAGTTTGAGAGTTAGTCAAAATTTGATGAGGACACATGGAAGCTCCAAGAGCTTGGCACAAATTCATGTCCCTTCAGTCCCTCAAGAAAAGGTATATGAGGGACATAAAAATTCTCCTAGCCCCTATAATTCCTTTGGTCATCCATACAACCTCTTGGATCGTCATTTTAGCCCCCAAGTGCTCACGAGAGCTCAAACCCTCAATCGTTGGATCTGTGATAAGTGCCAAGCTGAGGTGCACTATGCAAATTGATGAACCTCATGTCCCTTTTTACTAGGGTAAATGAGGGACATAAAATGAACCCATCCCCAAGGAGTCTTTAGATCATCCATGTGACCCTCTTAAGTGTAATTTCTTAGCCCCTAGGAGTTAATGGAGCTAAACAGACGACCGCCAGATCTATCCCAAGTGTCAAGTAGAGGTGCCATGTGAAAATTAATGTCACTCATGTCCCTTAATTCTTAAAGGACATCAGGGACACTAAAATTTCACCAAACCATAACCTCAAAAATTTGAAAAATTTCTAACTCGTTGTTACTTTTTATTGTTTCTCAATGCTGGAAGAATAGTTACAAAAAACTCAGTCCACCATTGCTACTCCAAAGAAGCTCTACCATAGCAACCAAACCCTAAAATACATGATTTCACACATGTATCATAAGAAATAGTGATAAAAAGAACTCAAGGATCTAAGAATGAAAGAGAGAAATGAATAAATTCACCCAAAAATCTCCATTGTCCTGAGACAAAGATTCAAACATATCTAGCAATCTGGCGATCGAATCAGAGAACCGTTTATTATTGTGTTCTTCATTCTCAAAGGCCTTCAAAAATTTATCTTCAAACCTCTCTTCCACTACATAAATTTCCCACAGTGAAGAAAACTTCATCTTGGCCCAAGGAGGACAAAAACTTGATTTCTCGTCAAACCAACAATCAGTTAGAGGAGAAATTTCAGTGGTGGAAAAAGAAACAAAAATGTGATTTTTTTGCAAAAGAAGAAGAAAACCAGACCTGCAACTTTCAAGCTCTGTTAATGGCTACCATGTCTAGAGCTTCCGCGAGGTCAAAAATTTGAATTTTTAAAATCTCCCAAACTGGCGATCGAGTAAGTCTAAAATTTCAGAGGGGCGATATTGGGAAAAAAAACCATATCAAAAAACTTTGTTCCACAGCAATCCGACCACCAGAATCTCTCTTTCTAAAAATAGTAGGTCTTTTACATAGAGGACTACTATTTCAGGAAATTCATCAACTGAAGAACCTGTGAAGGAGAAGGTGAACATAGAGGATGTGTTATAGTTGAAAATTCATCAAAATGGTCAGGTTGGTTTGAATTGACACTTACTAAAAATAGTAAGTGGTCTCACGAGCGACTGCGAAAAATATAAAATTTGTCCAAAAGATGAGAGAAACATAGGGAGAAAGGAGGGTTCAAGTCACCGTAGTTGGTAAAGGTTTGAAAGAGTTGATTTTTGTACTTTCTAAAAATAGTAATTTGCATTTTGACACTTAATAAAAATAGTAAGTCATTCCAAAGGGTAAATTTCACAAGAAGGGAATTTTGAGAGTGGAGCAATCAATCTGGCAGTTTCAGTTGGATTTTGGAGAAGAATTTTCTCACTTACTAAATATAATAAGTTGTTTTTTCCAGAAATAGTAAGTGTCAAGAGATGACAAGACTCAAGTTTATAAAATGGGCTTTGTCACTAAATATTTCCTTCACAAAGATTCAATGCTCATCCCTTTCAATGTGTTATTTGTGCCAATAAGTCATAACATTTTCATAAGAATTATCTTTGTCATCTTTCATGGATCTTTCAAAACTCATTTCGGGAGACCCTGGTAGTGTCTCTCAATACTCATGGTTTGAGGTCACAAGTTGAAAGTTACGGGCATCAACAAGACAATTCATTCAGCCTAGCAAGGCTAGTTTTGAGCTCATATCTCTTCTAAGGGAATCTTTATGAGTCATGTTCATGGTCATCGGCAGAACCATTCAACAGTGTTTTTAAACACTCTTTCCAAAGCATTAGTGAGCCAATTTGAATAAGTTTTGTAGGGTGCAAAGAGTTTGAAGATCTAGAATTTCATCGCATTAGATATTTCCATCAACAAGGATCATCTGAATTCATCAGGTGCAACATCCTCTCTTATTCTCTTTCTTCCCCTCAAATTTCTCTCTTTTCAAGTGTTCTAATTCTTAGTTGGGGTTTGCACTTTTTGATATTCCTTTAAGTTATCTACAGGTGACCTTAAACACATAATGTAAATTAATTCACCCTTATTTTATAAAAGGGAATTAATATTTTGTAGGAATGTGAATAGTCTAAAGTCAAATATAAGGCATATGGAGGGTCATTAAGAAGATGAAGAGTTACTCCTCACTTTATAAATTGTAATGAACTCCTCATTCCAAAGGGTTCTAATTATGAAATTCTTCTTATCTATTCTTGTGAATTCAGGAGAGAGAAATCCTTGTGAAAGATCAAAGAGATAGAAAAATTCTTCCATTCCCCCCACTCTCAAATTTCTTCCATACCTTATGTTATGTACAATTTTTGCTTGAGCATCAATACAAGAAGAAGGCATTTTTAGCCTTTTTGACTAAGGAATATACTTATAATTTTTGCTCATTAAATTTTATTTGGTCTTGTTGTTATTTGTAATATTGTTGCTTCCTAATTTCAATGCATGTGATTAAACTTCTAACTAGTGTATGCAAGAATTTGATTTTCTACTTGCAACATTAGTTTCCCTTGTCTAACATTCTCACTCCCTTTCCCACTCTCCTAGAAAATTCCTCTCTTACAGGTATCTGCAAGCTTTTCTGCAGGGTCAGTCGAGTGCCCTTGTTGGATCCTTGAAGATCATTCATACTATAAGGTGCATCATCACCCTAAAGGTTTTTGAATGCTGCAGAATAAGATCATTATCATGGAGCCTTTCGATGAGAATCAAACATATGTCTTATAGAAGATGATGAAGGAGACAAGGTAAGAGTGTAGAATCCACTGAAAAAGAATTTTTTCTCGTAACAACTCATGCATCTCACTAAAAAATTGAGAACTCATGGATATCTTTCTTCTGTCAAGCAATAGATCTGACTTCCTTTCATACGGTGATGAAGAAATGAATGTTCTTCTGAAAAGATTATGTGGAAAGGATTCAGAGCATAATATGGTTCGAAGGATGAATTATGGCATCCAATCCTTCAAAGCTTTGATTTCACCATAAATTTTGGAGGTATTCTTTGGCCCTACTAAAGAGATAGAGTATGAGGAAATTTCCTCTTCAAACCAAATCAAATGGAGGTAAGAAATAATAAGAAAAAATGGCCCTATGAGATGGAAGATATGAAGATCTGTCTTCATACTATGAGGTGTTCATTCCCTGAAATATTCTTGAATGCTCCTAAAGAAAATATTATCATGGAACCTTCCGATGAGAAGCCAAAGCAACGTCATGAAGGTGTTGAAGCAGTAGAATATTTCCTTCATATAATCACCCATCTGATCAATTCATGTCTAACTCAATATATGACCCATATGGGGGAAGAAATGTATTCAAAAAGGAATTCCTTTGCATCTATAATAGGATGATCAATGCTCTGGAGGTATTCTTTGACAAAGACCTCCTCCAACCATGTGCACACAATAAAATCAAAAGTCATGAACTTTCGACAGGTAATCATGGCCCATAATTTTTTCAAACAAAAATCTCCTTGATATTTCAATTAATATGAAATGGAGATATGGGAAGAAGTGCACCCAGAAAGCCACCCATCATCAATGGAAGAATCAACAAAAATGATGAATTCAAGATGGTCATTAATGATTTTCCCTCCTATTTTGATCTTTCAAGTGATGTAGAGATGTTACATGAAGAAATGGAAACCGTCAAACAACTAAATTCTCTTCCTAATTCAACCATGAATGATATGATTGAATAATATCACTTCCTTTATGAAGTCAAAGAGGATGAACACTTCGAACAAAATCTCTTCCCACTCAAGTAGCAGAGTGATCATCTTGATGAAGACAAAGCCTTTTATTTTTCATACGAGTAAGAAGATCCCATAATGGATGATCAAGATGTACAGTTGAAAATTCTTCTCATATATCTTCCCCAACATGGTCCCTATGCAAGAAGGATGATATGGATTTTGAGCTCGAAGGAGTGTCATTCCCATAAAGCATTAACCTCTTCTCCCTATAAGAAGGTATCATGAATCAAGTATGCCCATGTTTATAAATAAGTGAATGTTAGGAAACACAAAGCATGGAAAAGGTGAACGAGGATGTCTCAAATGAATTACGGGCCTATATGGATCATATTTTTAACCATATCCTATAGGCACAACATGAAGATTCTTCCAACAAGGATGAAGATGAATCTATGGAAAAATTGGAAGAACCATCAATACAAGACATCTTGAAGGCTGCAAAAGAAACTAAAGATCCTCAACTCAGTATTGAACTCTTGACTCGGGCCATGGAAATGCAGGACATGTATGAGTCCATTTATGCTCATATTTTTGATACACCAAATTTTCAATGCTGAGACAGAGCTAATGGATGAACTGAAGGACTTCCCTAATGCCTTGGTTGATGAGAATGGATGTGAAAACATGGATTATTCCTTTCACACAATGTGAATAGGTTTGTGAGTAAAAAAGAAGGAATCTTATGGAATATTATTTGAATACTCTTAATCTCAAAGAAAAAATCCCTGCCATAGAGAATGATGACAAGGAAAATGTTGAGTTGATTTGCATTGAAGAGAATTTGTTCGAGGAAAAAAATTGGGACATCCAAAGAAGTTGGTGAATGGGAAGAAAATAAGTTTGTTGTCTTTCCTTCCAAGTGCCTTGCTGATGTAGGAGAAGATTTAAAGTGGAAATTAAAAGAGGATGGATATATTCCCACTCGTGAACACATGGAAGGACGATGTCTCATGATCATAGGGCATCAAGTGGGAACATGAAGGTACATGAGATCAAAGAAGATAACAAAGTGTTCATTAGATGAAAGAATGTTCTCTGTGCAGTATGAGTATGAAGATGGAATCTTGGTCAACCTTCTTCTTTCCAAGCCATGTAAAGCCATTACAAAAGCATGGTTTGATCAAATAACTATTTTTGTGCTTCAAAGGTTAAACTTTAGTCCAATTTTACATGATGGCATGTACTTTTCTCAACCTGTTTCGAGGTATGTGTATATTATTTCCTTTCCTTTGTAGATAATTGTACCCTTGTATATGATTTCCCTTTTTTCATGTGTTGTTTTTCACTTCTGGTGTGTTTCCCTTTCTTTGTGTTTGTGTGTGTTTCCTTCTTCCCTCTCTCCCACTCTCGCAAGTTATACATGACTCCGCAGGGCCCAATGGATAATGGATTGGTATTTGTAGTGTAAAGTTGATATTTTGGGATTCTTCATGTCATGTATTTTGTGTGCTCAGTACATAACATGTCCCCAAGCTAGAGCCATCTATTGTCATGCAAATGTGTAACATCCGAAATTGGTAATTTTTAAGCATGACAATGATACCCATGTATCAAAAATTTCAAGTTATACCCTTCCAAGGATACCCCAGGGTCTACCCAGTTAGTCCAATGACCTCCAATTTATGTTAATGATTCCCCTAGGTGATTTAGGAAAGTCAATTCAACCCCCTAGGTGATTTTAGGAGATTGTGAAGATTGCTAATTTTGGGCAGTGTTGGGAAAGGCTACCACTAGCCTTCTCAGGACTAGTGCAACCCCATGAAGCAGAAAAAAAGAGAAAAAATACCACATGGAGGTGAATGGAAGGTATAGTAACATCATGAAATTGATTTTGGAAGATTTAGGAAGGATTTGGAAGAGCTGGGGAAGTTTCACCAAAAATAGGGTTCACAAGCCTAAGCAGTGCACATGGTCAAAAGAGCTACTGAGCCTCAGGAGGTGATTCTGGGAGCTCTGGATGGAGTTAGGAGCCAAATAATACATATTCAGAAAGGAATTACAATCCCTATAATATGGTGAAATTAGATTTTTCACAACACTTTAGTGCAATAGGCTTAAACTAAGTTTTTCTCATGCACAGGTGGAGTACAAGATCAAAAAATCTGATTTTTTAGGGATCAAATGGAGGAATCAAGACCTTAGACTCCCAATTAATAAATTCCATTCAATAAATATAATATTTTCAGTCAATATCATATAAAATTTTTCCAAAAATTCCATCAAGAGCTCAAGTTATCGCCGTTTTAAGTTTCCCTCTAAGAGTGAGTTTGGGACTTAGCCAATTTTTGAACAGGACATGTGTAAGCTCCAGGAGCTTGGAAAAATTTCATGTCCCTTACATCCCTCAAGCGAAGGGACATGAGAGACATAAAAATGCACCCAAGCCCTAAAATCCCTCTGGATCCTCATACAACCTCTCAGACTACCATTTCAGCTCCCAGGTGCTTGCCAAACTCATTCCCTCGCTCAGTTAGATCTGTGACAAGTGTCAAGTTGAGGCTTGCCATGAAATTTGATGTCCCTCATGTACCTTTTTGTTGAGGGAACATCCTAGGGACAAAAAATGCACCCAGCCCGTAAGGAAGTCTCCTGGTCCCCCATGTGACCATCTTTCTCAGCCCCCAGGTGCTTTAAAGCATGCTTTTTGGCTCAAAACACTCCACCGTCAAATCTTCGCCAAGTGTCATCTAGAGGTGCCACATGAAAATTTATTTCCCTCGTGTCCCTTAATTCTTGAGGGACATCAGGGACATAAAATTGTGCCAAATCCCTACATGCTCCAAATTTTGAAAATTTTAAATAACTCTTAAGAGCTTTGCTTCTCCACTGTCCCTAAATCTTAGTGCACATTGCTCTGATGAAACTTCCTCACACTCAGTCCCCACCATTGTTGTACTCTCAAACCAGCTCCCTACGCCATGGTCTGAACCAAACCCATCTTAAATCCATGAAAATGTACAGAATCATCAAAAGAAATATTGATCAAACTGAGAGCTCAGGATCGAAGAACAAAAGGAGAAAAGTGAAGAAATTCATAAAAACTCCATTGCCATAACAACGAAGATTCAAAGATATCTTGCAAACCGGTGCACGGAACGAAGAACCATTTTTGCTATGTTTTTCATTCTCAAAGGCCATTAAAAAATCACCTTCAAATCCCCTTCCACTATGCATGAATTTCACTCAGCGCAAAGAAATCTTCCTCTCGATCCAACGAAGACAAAAACTCATTTCCCATCAAACCGGCAATCAGAATCGAAGAGAAATTTCACTAACTGGAACAAGAAATTAAAACACACAATAAAAATATAATTTTTATTGCAAACAAAGAAGAAAACTAGACCTGCAATTTTCAAGGATCCATTAATGGTGCCATGTTTAGAGGTGTTGCAGGTAAAAATTTTGAAACTTTAAAATCTCCAAACTATTGATCGGTAAGTCCGAAATTTCAGAGGGGTGATATTGGGAAAAAAACCATATCTGAAAACTTCATTCCACATGGAAATATGACCTATGAAGCCTAATTTCTAAAAATAGTAGGTCTTCTACATGAAAGGACTATTATTTTGGAAAGCCATCAATGAAGAATTACTGTGAAGGAGATGGTGAACACAGAATGTATGCAAACCCAAATTCATCGAAAATAGGCCATCTTGGTCCATGAATTGACACTTACTAAAAATAGTAAGTGGTATCACTGAGCCCACTATAAATAGAAATTGGTCCAGAAATTTGAGAGGAACATAGAGGAGAAGGAATTAGAATTCAAGTTATCAGCCAAGTCAAGGTTCAAAAGCTGGCTTCTTACTTACTAAAAATAGTAAGTTTCCCTTTTTGGCACTTTCTAAAAATAACAGTCATTCCAGAAGTAATCATAGAAATTTTTTGCATATAAAGATAGCAATCATCTTTTCATCTTCAGAGGGAGAAGATTTTTCAACTTACTAAAAATAGCTAAGTTGTTATTGGTCTTGAAATAATAATGGAAGCTCAGACAGGAGTCAAGTCGTAAGGCATAATGGATGTTGTCACTCTTCAACAAGATATTTGCCTTTTAAAATTCAATGCCTCATTTCAATATACCATCTAATTGCAGTGGCTAATATTTAGGTCACAAGGAGGATCTTTTTCATGCTCATGGACTCTTTCAGAACTCATCTTCAGAGACCTGAGATGTGTTTCTCGAGTCACTCATACATGGTTTGAACTCACAAGGTGCCCGAGGCACCATGTAAAAGTGGAAGTGCAAGGCATCATCAAATATTTCTGATGAAATATCATTTATGTATCTAATGTCAGGGATATTGTTTTTCAAATCCTATCTTCTTCGGAGTGAAGGAACTTCATGAGTCATGCTTCATGGTCAACTTTGTTTTTAGACACTCATTTTGAGGGTTTTTGCAATACTTTTCCAAAGACCATTCGTTATAGCCAATTTCAGGAGTTCTAGAGGTCAAAGATTCAAGATTATCATAATTTCACTCACAATTGGATCGATTCCATCAAATGCATCAAGGACATTCAAAACAATTCATCATGAGGACAAATTTTTTCACCAATTCATTCAAAATTGTCATCCCTCTCTCTTCTCTCTTCTCCCTTCTACTTTTTCTCTCTCTCATTCTAATTCTTCATTGGCATAATCACTTTTTTATGCCTATTCATCTTAAGTGACCTATTTTAAATAATGTAAAAATTATTTCACCTCAAAAATATAAGAGAAATGCTTAATTTTGGAAGGAATGTGAAAGGTCACAAGTGGAATATGGAATATGAAGAGTCATGTGAGGGAGGTGAAGGACAGTTCAAATTGTTATAAATTGGGATGGCCTCTCATTCCAATGGATTCAAAATTCTGAAGAACTCTTACTATGTAGCATTGTGAATTGTGATAGAGTTGAATTACTTGTGATTCATCACTACAGATGAAATAAAAGCTACACTTCTTCCATTTCCCTTTGTCATGTTTTTCCTCTATTTCTCTCTTTCTACTTTGCAATTTTATTTGATCCTGTATGGAATACAAGAGGAACTTGGTGTCCTTTTTGACTAGATGAATTTACTGATACTTGGTGTTCATTAAATTCTATTTGGTCCCTCTAGCTTCATTTGTAGTGCTTTCTTCTAATATTGAATGTGATGAAACTTCTAACTAGTGTGTGAGAATCTGATTTTCTACTCACAACATTAATTTCCCTTACTAATTTCTCACTCCCTTTCCCTTCATTGTTATAATTTCCTCCCTTGTACCCCTTGTACAAGCACTTTGCCACAGGTTCAGTGGAGTGCCCATGTGTGATCCCCGACCAATTTACAAGGCCACCACATCATTTAGATAAAATTACTTTAGTTTACTTTCAATAATAGGATAGTACCATTCAATACATAGGGACGTAGCCCCGTGAACATTGGTGGAGACACCTGATTTGTCCACCTGAGAATTTTTCTTCACCAATAGTTTTTGGCAATCACCTAGGGAGAGATTTTCCTAAAGGTTCCCAAAAATATCTCTACCCAAAATCAATCAAAAACAAATACAAAAAAGTAATATATTCAAAAACAAAAAAATCATATTTCAAAGGAAAATCATTTTTAAGGTGACTCCATCAAGGAATGAAAACCATGTCACGTTCGTTTCCTGCACCATGAAGAAATTTCTAGATTGGAGTGAAGTACCAATGAGTGACAGTGAAGAAGATGAAGAATATGTCTACCAAGAAAATAAGATCATTGATTAGCCATTATTCTAGACCAGTCTTTATAAAAAGGAAAATTCAAGGACATTAAAATGGTCTCCTAATTTAAGCAATAATCTAAAAAAAAATTAAACTTTTTAGTGAAGAATAAGAAAAGGAATTGTTGAAAGAGGCATGAAGAAGATACAAGATGTTGCATGCAGCCATAGAAGATCAAGAATATGCCAAAGGTAATACTCTACGTTATGCCCAACTAAATGGAAATCTAGGAGCCATGTCTTTCATCACCCTCCCTTGGGATGATTTCCTTGCATATAGGAATGATAAAATGGGAGTCTTAAAACTTGAGTATATGGAAAGAATCATGAGCACTATGCAAGGAAATTCAAGTCCCCAAATCTACCTCAAAATTCTGAAATATGTTGAAGCCTTGCAAGAGATGTATGAGCAACTTGAAGCAACCCATAGCAAGGAAGAAGAAGAGATTTTTTCTATGGAAGAAGATCTCAAGGATCATTCATACTACAAGGTGTTCATCCCTAAAAGGTTTTTGAATGTTGTCCAAAGAAGATCTTATCATGGAGCCTTTCAATGAAAATCAAACTAGTCTTATACAAGATGATGAAATACAAGGTGGTGCAGGATCCACTGAAGAAGAATTTTGCAACCTCACACATCTCACTACAAAATTGAGAACATTATATTTCTTATGCCACTCAATAGATGACTTCCTCACATACGGTGATGAAGAAATGAATGTTCTGAAAAGAGAATATGTGGAAAGGCTTCAGAGCATAATAGAAGGAAATTCTGACCCCAAAGTCTTTCATGAAATTTGGAGGTATGCTTTAGCTCTACAAAGAAGGTATTAACACCTTGAATCACTACATCAAATGGAGTAAGAAGATGAGATGCACCCTATGGAGGAAGATCCTGATGATTACCCATACTACAAGGTTTTCATTCTTAGAAGATTCTTGGATGCTTCCTGAAAGAAAATATTATCCTTGAACCTTCTGATGAAAGCCAAAGGAAACGTCATGGAGGAATAAGTAGAAGACATGGAGATGGAATCACCATTCAACAATTCCATCTTGGCTTGAAGGCATAACCCATTCAGAGGGAATAATATATTCAATAAAGGAAGATCCTTATTGCATAATGGATGATTAAATGCTTTCTGAAGACTCCACCAATGATGAAGAAGATACACCAATGAGTTGAAGTAAGCATGAATGATCTCCTTTCAAATTTTGATCTTTCAATTAATGATGAAATGGAGATATGTGAAGAAGTGCAAGAAAGCCACCGGACATCATGGACCAAAAATGATGAATTCAAGATGGTCATGGATGATTTTCCCTCCTATTTTGATCTTTCAAGTGATGTAGAGATGTTGCATGAAGAAATGGAAATAGTCAAAGAACTTAATTCTCTTCCCAATTCAACCATGGATGATATGATGGAAGAATCTCACTTCCTTTTTGAAATCAAAGAGAATGAATAGTTCAAACACAATCTCTTCGCACTCAAGTAGTAGAGTGATCATCTCGATTAAGACAAAGCCTTTCATTTTTCATACGAACAAGAAGATTCAATAATGAATGGTCAAGATGTAGCTGAAAATTCATTCCCATATTTTTCCCCAACATGGTTCTTTAATCCCTCCCAAGAAGAGGATGATATGGATTTTGAGCTTAAAGGAGTACCCTTCCCAAAAAGCATGGACCTCTTCTCCTTGTCAGAAGGCGTCATGAATCAAGTATGCTCATGCTTACCAAGTAAGAAATTGAATCTTGGGAAACATAAATCATGGAAGAGGTGAAATAAGGATGTTTCAAATGAATCATGGGCCCATATGGATCAGATTTTAACCATCTCTTAAGTCACAACATGAATTCTTAGTCAATAAGGATGAAGATGAATCTATGGAAAACTTAGAAGAACCATCCTTTACAAGACATATTGAAGGCTACAGAAGAAACTGAAATCCTCAACTCAGTCTTGAACTCTTGACTCAGGCTATGGAAATGCAAGATAGGTATGAGGCCATTTGTGCTCATCTTTTTGATACACCAATATTTGAATACCAAAACAAATCCAATGGATTGAATTGGAAATGTGAAAACATTCCCTAATGCCTTGGTTGTGATGAGAATGGATGTGAAAAATATGCCTTCTTTAACATTTCACATGGAATGTGAAGAGGTTTGTGAGTGGAAAAATAAGGAAGATTATGGAAAAAGTTTCTTTGAATATTCCTTGATCCACCATATTGAAGACAACAGTCCATGTGCCATGGAGGAAGATTTTTTGATAAGGAAAATTCAATCATATCAAGAGGATGACATTCAATAAGAGAATTTTTCCCCACGAAACAAAGTGGGACATCTAAAAGAAGTTGGTGAATGGGAAGAAAATCAGAGTTGTTCTCTCTCCTTCTGAGTTCCTTGCTAATGTAGGAGAATATTTAAAGTGGAAATTCAAAGAGGAAAATATCACATTCCCACTCTTGAAAGACATGGAAGAATGGTGTCTCATGATCGTAGAACATGTCAAGCGGGAGCCTCAAGGTACAAGAGATTTCGAAGAAGATAACGAAGTGCTCATTAGATACAAGAACCTTCTCTATGTAATATGATTATGAAGATGGAATCTTGGTTAGCCTTATTCTTCTCAAGCCATGAAAATCCATCACAAAAGCATGGTTTGATAAAATAAAAATTTTTGTGCTTCAAAGGTCAAAATTCAATCTTCATTATTTCATGATGGCATGTAATTTTCTCAACCCGTTGTTGGGTATGTGTATATTATTTCCTTACCTCTATAAATTTATCTCCCCATGTATATAATTTCCATTTTTCTATTTGTGTGTTTTTCCCCTTCTAGTGTGTTTCCCTTCTGTTTGTTTTTGTGTCACATGGGTGTCCATTACTAAAGGAAGTTGTAGCCTATGTGATATGCAAGGGCCCAATGGATAAGGCACTGCTCAATGGATTATAAATCTAAATTGAGATTCTGTATTCTCCATGTTACGTCTTCACTACGTTAGTTCATGTCATGTCCCCAACGGTAGAGCTATCGGCATTGTCATGCAAATGGGGTGTTTTAACATGGGAATTAGACAATTTTTAGTCATGACAACGTTACCCCTGATTGTCAAAATTTTCAAGTTCTATATGCCTTTCTAGCATGACCCTAGGTGTCTTACATACTAAGACATCAGTCCTCAACACCATCTTGATACATTCATTGTAAATCATTCCCCTAGATGAGATTTATGGAAATTCAATTCATTTGAGGTTATTTTATCTGAGTTCTTGGAAAATGAAATTTCACACTTAATCTTGGGAAGGGCTACATGCATGGCCTTCCTAAGATTTTTTCTTGGTGAGCAACCCCTGGAGTGAAATCAGAGAGAAAAACTTTACATACTTGATTGATGAATTGAAAGTCTAAAACATCACATAGTGATTTAGAAGATTACAAGAATGCTTTACGATTTGATAGATTATGGGGCAGTTTGGTACAAAAACTAGGGTTCATCGGCCTAAGCATTGCACAGGCTTGAAAAAGTCTTGAGCTTCAGGGTGATTCTGGAAGCTCTGAGGATGGCATTAGGAGTAAAACAAATACAATATCTTGGAAAGGAATCATTCAAATTATCTATCATTGGAAGATGTTAAATTGATATTTTTCATCAAATTTATTTGGTGCATACCGTTCCATGCAAGTCAGTCTTTCTACATGCACATGATGGAGAATGGAATATCTTAAAAATGCTGATATTTTAGGATCTACTAATTCTTGAATACAATACCTAAGACTTCCACCCATTATTCATAAGGCCATTTTAAGTCAATTACATATAAATATCCTGCTAATTTCATATCAATAAATTTGTTGGTCCATGAAAAACCTATTGAGCTTCAAATAAAGTTTATTTGATGAAGAATCAATTTGCCCTACATACAGATGCTATGAAGTTTGGATCTAGTCTAGTCATTTTAAGGGGTTCTCAATCTATCTTAAATACTATTGTCAGTTGATATTCCATTTGATGATGATGGCGATAATTTTTGGTCTTATGTTATGTTTCCTAATAAAAGGGAGAACTCGTGTAATGGTTATTAGTAATACCAACATTTGCTATCTAATATTAGCTATATAGTTTGATGATCTTGGTTAGTATAATATTGGCATGAGGGAAATTCATAAGGAAAATTACACTATTTCATAATCATCTGGGAATGCTTTGATATGTAGACTAGCAGGGGCAAGTCTAAAATGATAGATCCAAGCATACACTTGAATACTAAGTT
This sequence comes from Taxus chinensis, assembly GCA_019776745.2. Lineage (NCBI taxonomy): Eukaryota > Viridiplantae > Streptophyta > Pinopsida > Cupressales > Taxaceae > Taxus > Taxus chinensis. Next base: position 259,254,684 of record CM034157.1, on the reverse strand, counting down.
CACTCTTCGAGTGAATGTAGGGTTTAGTATGACTTCACATAGGTGCAGGGAATTACTTATTCAGATATAGTGTGTTTGTGAGAAAGTATATGCAGATAGCTACAGTTTTTTTTAGGCTATAGGTAATATCAAAACCTTAAGAATGAACTCAAAGTGAAAAAACAAATATAGGAGAGAAGACCCTTAGACCTTGTACAGATAATATATCAGATCTAAGCATACATGAAATAAAAGTGGATATTCTACCAGAAGAAATATACAAAACAAGAGATATAAATCAACACCATATTTAACGTGGTTCACCCAGTGTGGGCTACATCCACCAAGAAACAAGCCAATCTATTATCCAAAGCTTTCAGAAGATATACAATGAAGATTTACAATCTTCCACACCTCTCATGATGTACAATACTTTCTTTCTCTCAAGCTTCTCCTTCTTCTCCAAGAATTCTCTCTCACAAATTATTTTCACAATAATCATTAACTCTCTCTCTTCTAACCCTAGCTTTCTAGCTTATAAATACCTTATACAAACTTAGGGCACTTAGCCATGCAATTACAATCAATAGATCTGCTTTAATACTAAAATTAGATCTAATTCCTGTGAGTTAAATAAAACACTCACGCATAGGTAACCGATGTCGGTTAGCCCTAACCAATGGCGGTTCCTACTTTCCTGACCGATGTCGGTCATAGGTGACCGATGTCGGTCCCTTCATAACTGATGTCGGTTACTATGTTTTCCAGCAAGTTGATATAACATGCTAAACTGAAGTAATTGAGCTCCACATCTCAACAATCTCCCACTTGGAGATAAATTACTGCACTATACCTGTACAACATCATTCTTGGATCCTTTCCTTAGCTTTGTTTCTTCCTCTTCAAGTCTCAAACTCGAAGACCAACAGAAGTGGAGTGTAGCTCCAACTTCTCTTTTGCTAATGGCTTCATTAGCATATCCACAGGGTTTTCACTCATATGAATCTTCTCCAGTTTCAGCTTGCCCATCCTCCAATACCTACCGTATGAAGTGATATCTCAATGAATGTGTTTTGTTCTAGAATGAAACGTTGAGTTATTTTCCAAATGAATTGCACTCTGACTGTCACTAAATAATTTGCAATCATCTTTCTCCTTTCCCAACTCTTCCATGAACCTTCTCATCCATATCATCTCTTTGCTAGCCTCTGTAGCTGCAACATACTCTACCTCTGTAGTAGAAAAAGCCACAACCTTCTGCAATCTCAATATCTAGCTAACTTTCATCCCACCTACTATGAAAATATATCCAGTAGTGCTCCTTCTACCATCCAGATCTCCAGCCATATCCGAATCAACATAGCCACATAAAGAAATATCTGAACCTCCATAGCATAACTACATGCTAGATGTCCCTCTCAAATACCTGAGTATCCATTGGACTACTTTCCAATGCTCTTTACCTGGATTGGCCATAAATCTACTCACAACTCCCACTGCCTGTGTAATGTCTGGTCTGGTACAAACCATAACATACATGAGACTCCCAACTTCTGAAGCATATGGTACTCATGTCATGTATTTGACCTCCTCATGTGATGAAGGACACTGATCTTTTCTCAATTTGAAGTGTCCAGCCATAGGTGTACTTACAGGTTTTGAATTCTACATTTTAAACCTTTCTAACACCTTGTAGATATAATCCTCCTGAGACAAATACAATTTCTTGTTCTTCCTGTCTCTGTGTATTTGCATGCCAAGGATTCTTTTTGTAGCTCCTAAATCCTTCATAGAAAATGTGTGAGCTAGCTTTCCCTTAAGCTCACCAATGTCCTGCATACTAGATCCTACAATAAGCATATCATCCACATACAATAACAAAATAATATAGCTCCCATTTTCAAGCTTCTTGAAATAAACACAATGGTCAGATTCACATCTCAAGTAACCATGCTCATGCATGAAACTATCAAACCTCATGTACCATTTCCTTGGAGCTTGCTTGAGCCCATATAGGCTCTTTTTCAACCTGCACACTAATTTCTCCTTACCCTTGACTTCATACCCAAGTGGTTGCTGCATATAAATCTCTTCATCCAAATCACCATGAAGGAAATCCATCTTCACATCTAGTTTCTCTAAATGAAAATCATCTACTACAACTATACTCAATACAGTACGTATGGAAGTCATTTTAACAACAAGAGAAAATATTTCACCAAAGTCAATACCTACTTTCTGTGTAAATCCCTTTACTACAAGCCTTTCCTTGTACCTTTTCTGTCCACCCTCTTCTTCCTTGATCATGTAAACCCATTTGTTCTTCAATGTCCTCTTACCTGCTGGCAACTTAACCAAATCCCAAGTCTGGTTTTATTCCAAGGAGTCCATCTCCTCATCCATGCCATGCTCCCACTGAACGTGGGTCTCATCCTACATTGCTTCTTCAAAAATTTTGGTTTCACCATTATCAGTCAATAATAAATAAGATAGAGAAGGTGTAAATCTTTCTGGAGGTTTACTTACCCTTTGTGACCTTCTCACAGGAGTTTGGGGTACCAAAGGCTCATTCTGGACCTCCTGGACATTTGTTTCCAATTCTGACAGTGACTGACACCGGTCACCTGTAGCCGACACTCTGCTAACCGATGTTGGTTTGGATCTTCTATAACTGATACCGGTTCATCTGACTGATGCCAGTCAGGGGTCAACTGACACCGGTTACTGTGTAACCCTGTAGGTATGAATTTTAAATCCAAGAGTTCATTTTCATTCACAAACTTCTCAACCGGTTCATCCTTGGGTACCAAAATTTGATCCCTGTACATTCTCTTTTCATTCCATTCAATGTCACAACTCCTAATAATTTTAGAATTCTCTAAATCCCAAAAATGGAATCCAAAATCACTAGATCCATAACCAATGAAAGTGCATCTCTTGGATTTTGCATCCAACTTTTTTCTATTTTCCTTATCAATATGCACAAAAGCTTCTGAACCAAAAACTTTAAGAAAAGAAAGATCTACCTCTTTTCCAGTCTAAGATTCCTCTGGTATTCCTCCATCTAGTGAACTTGAAGGCCCACAGTTAATCAAATAAACCATTGTATCAACTGCTTCTGCCCAAAACTGCAAGGGCAATCCAGCATGTATCCTCATACTTCTAGCACGTTCCATGATTGTCCTGTTCATTCTTTCTACAACACCATTCTCTTGTGGTGTTCTTGGAACCATCCTTTCTCTACGTATTCCATTCACTAAACAATAATCATTGAAATCCTTGCTACAGTATTCACCACCATTGTCAGATCTAAGGCACTTTAACTTTGAATTTGATTCATTCTCAACAAGGGCTTTCCATCTTTTAAAAGTCTCAAAAACATCATATTTATGTTTAATACAATAAACCCATACCTTTCTTATAGCATCATCAATGAAAGTAACATAATATTGGGATCCTCCATGAGAAGCTACCTAGGCTGGTCCCCACACATTTGAGTGTACAAGCTCCAATTTCTGCTCCTTCTTAGTTGCCCCAACTTTGAGAAATATCACTCTCTTTTTCTTTCCAAAGACACAATGCTCACAAAAATCAAGATCTAAATATTTCAAATCTGATAACTTACCCTTAGCCTTTAAGATCTGCATTCCTTTTTTACTCATATGGCCCAACCGATTATGCCACATGCATGCATCTGAATCTGAAGTAGATAATACAAAAAAGGAATCAGTAACACAGGTAGATAAATATAACGTTCCTACCTTATTGCCTCTTGCCACAACAAAGGCACCCTTGGTGAGTTTCCAAGAGTCTGTTGTGAATGTAACCATGTAACCAGCTTCACCTAGTTGCCCTATAGAAATAAGATTCCTCTTAAGGCTTGGCACATGCCTCACATCTTTCAATACCCATGTATTTCCATTCTATAATTTTAGATGAACTTCCCCTTTACCAGTAATACTGCAAGGTTCATCATCACCCAAATAAACATGCCCAAAATTTCCCTGGACATAATTTCTGAAATAACCCTTATTAGGGGTTGCATGGAAAGAAGCTCCTGAATCTAAAACCCATGATTCTATTCTATTATCCAAAGAAATAATAAGAGCATCTTGCATTACCTCTGCTGCAATATTTTCCTCTTTACCTTTTTCTGGGTGTTGGTTCTCTTTATCCTTTGACCAACAATATTTCTTTGCATGTCCTTTCTTTCCACAATTCCAACAGGTAATTCCCTTACCTCTAGATTTAGATCTGTCATTCCTTGACTTTGATTTCCCATTATTCTTACTCTTGGATCTCTCCTTCTTCCTGCCTCTGCTTTCTACATTCAAAGCATTCCCAGATGATGATTCCTCTGTACTTTTCCTACGAATTTCTTCATTCAAGATTATACTAACCACATCATCAAACTTCAAAATATTATTAGCAGATGTTGTATTACTAACAACCATTACCAAGTTATCCCAACTATCAGGCAAAGAACATAAGAATAAGAGTGCTTTCACTTCATCATCAAATGGAATATCAACCAATTTTAACTGATTTACAATAGATCAGAAATCATTCAAATGACTAGATGCAGATCCACCTTCATGCATCTTAGAACTAAATAGTTTCTTCATCAAATAAACTTTATTTGAAGCACTAGGTTTTTCATATAAATTAGCAAGAGATTTCATTAACTCTACCGTAGATGTCACTTCTATAATATTAGAAGCCACAGATGTTATCCAGGCTCAATCTTATAGATCCCAAAGCCTTTCTATCAAGAATCTTCCATTCTTCATCAGTCATCTTCTTAGGTCTAGAATTTTCATCCAACGGTAAGTACAAATCTCTTTGATACAGATAATCCTCAATCTGCATCTTCCATAATTGATAATTTCAGCCGTCAAACTTCTCTACCTTGTATTTGTTTTCTTCTGCCATTGTTGTAGCTCCCACTCAATCAGAAAAACCTCTATGAGTAAATTTGTCAACACAAAAAACCCTCAAACAAATCTCTAATACCATTTGTTGGGATTAGCACACAGGTTGTACATATAATATATCATATCTAAGCATACATGCAATAAAATCAGATATTCTACCAGAATAAATATACAAAACAAGAGATATAAATCAACACCAGATTTAACATGGTTCACCCAGTGTGGGCTACATCCACCAAGAAACAAGCCAATCTATTATCCAAAGCTTTTAGAAGATATACAATGAAGATTTACAATCTTCCACACCTCTCACAATGTACAATACTTTCTTTCTCTCAAGCTTCTCCTTCTTCTCCAAGAATTCTCTCTCACAATTATTTTCACAATAATCATTAACTCTCTCTTCTAACCCTAAATTTCTAGCCTATAAATACCTTATAAAAACTTAGGGCACTTAGCCATGCAATTAAAATCAATAGATCTGATTTACTAATAAAATTAGATCTAATTCCCGTGAGTTGAATAAAACACTCACATGCAGGTAACCGATGTCGGTTAGCCCTAAGAGATGGTGGTTCCTACTTGCCTGACCAATGTCGGTCATAGGTGACCAATGTCGGTCCCTTCATAACCGATGTCGGTTACTGTGTTTTCCAGCAAGTTGATATAGCATGCTAAACTGAAGTAATTGAGCTCCACATCTCATAAGTTCACTAAGACAAGTATAAAAACAAACCTAGAAAGCTCATTATGAGCTACCTGTACTGAGAGTCTGTGATCACCAAGTGTGAATCTAGAGGGTCAAATCATGTGAATGTATAAGAGGTGTTTAGGTGACCTGATTAGAGAGGGAAAATGGCACGTTCTTCATATGGTCTAAGAGGTGTTTGTAGTTGTTGCTCACAGATAGGTTCATTGGACCTAATTCATCTTAGTGAACAAGATACAAAGCGAGTTGACCTAGTGAGAAAATACCCTCAGGGGTGAATGGAGAGGCTGAGCTTCATTTTGTCATTTTCACGTTGAAATTGCAAAAACTCCTAAAAATTAGTTAAGGTGTTTTCAAGTGTGACTGGCATGGTGCCTCCTTGTAGGGTGGTGCTCTACCAAACTAGGGGTTGGTGCTCCTATAAGACGTCAGTACGAATGCCTCACGAGGGCAACCCCATTTTCTTTGGTGCTCCTTATGTGATTTGCAGTCCTACAGCTAGAAATTGAGTTATCTAGCCTTCATATATCTTCTAGATGAAGAGTTGTGTTTCAGTGGGGCAATTAGTGCAATTAGAAACCCTTGAGGAAGCTTTCCCACTTATATCTTAGCAGTGTTCTTAGTGTTTATGCTGACAGAATGTGTCGTCAGTATCATAAAAAGGTCTTCTGATACTTATAAATCTGAGTAGGATGCCTAGTGCTTAATGGTAGATATCTGGTTCGACAATTGTATAAGTGGATGAAATTTTTTATTGCACACTGATTTACCCCTCCCTCTATGGTTAGTGCTTCCATAACAAGGTATAATGGAATGGACTATGCAAGAATAACATATACCCCTGATCGGAAATTTGTGTGAGCAATGTGATCATAGGTGAGGAGGTTTCCTCCATGTGGGCAATCAAATTCACTCTACCTGTAAACGCTTATACGCGTAGTTCATTTGCATTTCCAGATAATTTTACTAATACACCCACTGCATATCATTTATATAATATCGTATTGTAATAAATCAAACACAAGCAACTTATTCCGTTCAAGCTAATCTTTGACAAAATCTCCATGTGAGTGTAAAGTGAAAGAATTATAACCATTAGAATTCTTTAGACATACATTATCGTTATCTCTGATGACTATTAAATCTTTTATCATGCGAAGTAAGATGATAAATTATTGAAATTGCAATCCTGACCAAGACCTAAACACTTAGTTCTATTGAGTTCATCCGTTGTATTCTAGTTTAGGACTATAATCCCATAGTCTATACTAGAAGCAATCTTGGTGTCACATATTTCCTCAAGTTATATCTCTATTAATCCAATCAATATAAAAAATTAAGCTACAAAATTGTTTGTTTGCCATGGTAGGGGATTACATAGAACCCTCAGTGATTGGAAAAAAATACAAATCCATACTAGTTACATGGAGGAAAAATTAAGGATAGTCCGGGCATAGTATTCCCTCCCAAATAGCACTAAGTCAAATTTCTAACAAACCCATACACATACCATAAGAGAGAGAGACAGAAAGCATATGTGTAATCAATAAAATACTGAACAACTTCATTAATACATATAAACACTACACTTATTTTCCCTGACAAACACATTCGGTGATGAGCCCCACTGCTTCCTAAAGGTAGAATTAAGTTGTTTTGGCAACATGAAAACATGAAGTGTCGTTACTCACCTATGCCTTGTAAATTGGTTAAATGAGCACGTGCATAGTTAGAGAGTAGCATGGGGCAAGAACGTCATTTACCTAAATGCTCATCTTTCAAATCTAAATCAATAAGTTGTAAGACTAGTAAGCAAAGCTCTAAAGTGCTTGTCAATGTTCTTCCCCAAATCAGACAAAGCAAATAATTTAGATGTATAGCATCTATGGTGAAAATTAATCCATAAAACCTATATTTTATAAACTATAGGAGGCCATAAGAAGGGTCTAAGTCTAGTTAAACTTTTAAGTAAACTATATTTTAAACTAGATAGTTGAAGTCTTTTCTTAGAGTTGAGAAAAAGTTTCCAAGCTAAAGCATTGAACACAATATTCATAAGGAAATTCCTATAACCTGTCATATCACGACTTGAACACATCATAAAATTTGCATATTATAATTGCTCTCCAATATCTTGGTTCTTAGTGTTAAGCCACCACATGAATCATACTGGTTGTGTGGAGTCAAGAATGGAGTGTGTTCATTTTCTTCCAGCCTATAAAAGCTATTCAACAAACTTCATACCATATAAGATAGGAATTTTGAATATTGTTTGAATATTAAAGTTTTAAGTTTGCAAAACGTCCTCCACTGATTAATCACATAGTAGCCATCAAGATACATGAAAGTAAGGGAGCATTTTGTAAATGCATTGGCATCACTCATCATCCATACATGCATCTCATAGAAAGTATGGTCAAAAACATCTTTTGACTATATTTTTATTAGATGAAACATTAGATGAAGTGAAAGAATGAGTAATATCAATTCCAAATACATGAGATACTTGAGCCAATTCACCAAGAAGAGCTGTATGTCATGTGTGTAAACGAATACTTTCAATGTTTGTATAATGTCCATCATACTCTTGTGAGTGTGGTCAAAACGCTCGCAATATGAGCCAAAAATAAAATTAAAAAATTGATATATACAATCCAAAAATGATAACAAAGCAATAAAGGCCTATGGCATGTCCCTCTCTGCATGGATCCAGATGAAGGTGAACATGGATGGGACTCCTGCTATGGCTCATGTGATCGGAGTGAGATCCTCGATGCCCATACCTATGGGAGTGGCCATGAGACAAATAACCTGGTGATTGGCCAATGTTGGTAGTAGCCTCACTGTGAGAGTTGGCTCTAGCCATTGTCTCCTCTGAACCACCTAATATGTAGCGATGCTCAGATCCTCATCTTGGTCATGGCTCCAACTGCAATCCTATTACTGACAGTGTGAATACACTTTGTGTGTGTCCTTTCCGCCATAACTGGTTTCCCTGAATCCCACAAGAAGTAGTTGTCTTGAGTCATGGCCCATGGGAGTACACGAAAAAGGTGTTTATGAGAATCCACTGCAAATAAGATCTCGCCAACCATATATCATTAGATGACAAAACACAAAGAAAACAATGGTGAGTTAGAAAACTATATGAAATTAGAAATAATAATATATATAGAATGTTCATAGTTCTACTAACAAGTCTAGTCTAAAAATTAGAATTCAAGAGAAGAGTATTTTACTTCCTCGGATCTCCTGGCATCCAAGTTGAATCGACTGAGTGTTGGTGGTGGTGTGGGAGCTGCATTCAGCATCTCCTCAACTCCAATACCCTCTCCCAAAAAATGACTTTCCTTAGTCCCCTCCATCCATACACAAACTCCTCATCCCCTCCTCCTAGGTAGGAAGGAGGTCTCCTCTATGTGATGCTAAGTCTCTCAACCTCAGCCTCAGCCCTGGCTACTGTGGAAGCCTCCCTAGTGGAAACGCACACTGTTGTGTTGCTCTCCTCCTCAGTCTCCCTCCTCATATCCCTCCTCCTTACCTATTTCTCCGGTCTCAGCCTCAACCTCCTCCTCCTCCTCCCCACTATGTGTGAGGTGTTAGCCTCGATCTAAATAATCGACCTCGGTCTAGCCAGGATCTGGGGCAGCCTGTGGAGTGCAACAATCAGGACCCCGTGTGTGACAACAATCAACTTGAGCTTGTCCCCTCAGGCCAGCTCTAGCCTTTCATGATCCCCCCTGTATACTATCGATACTGCTGGGAGGGACATCAATCTATGGCAATCCAAACTACTGTGGAACTCTACTGAACAAGATGGACCTCCACTATGTTGGTTTGATCCACCAACTATGTAGTAGAACTATAAGAAGCTATAATAATAACATCCTCACCCCATAAGTCGTGACATGTCCTGGATATGGTCGTGTAATCATGTCATTGTTATGGTAAGTGTCGAAACTGGCTGATGTGGCACCCTCTACGTGGGGCCATATCTCTATCCATCTCACTGCTCTAATAGCCACATGATAAGTTATCCCAATGCACCCCTCTGGTAGGGGATGATGCGCTCATATGCCCAAATCATAACAAGTGTAGGATGACTGAGAGGATTTCTCTCAAATATAACGACCTTGTAAATATCATGGTAAGTAGTGCCCAAAATATCCACACCCCATGCATACGTGTGGCCATGTTGCTAAATGCTTTGAATAATGTGGGCCCAATAGTAGAGTAACTTGTTTCTACCCTTATCCCCAACCAAATTGTAAATCTAAAATACCAATGATTTCCTTGCACAAGGTAGGGATAGGAGAAGAGGAGACTAAAAACAATTTCTTGCTTTGTTTGGCACTACTATTTGGTGTCAAAGCATCTCCCATGTACGCAGCCCAACTGCAATACTATACCACTTACACCGCTCTTGTCAAAGTCAACATCCTCCCAGTGACAAGAATACCCAAAATCCTGTAGACATCCTCCAATGTAATCCTCCACTCCCCTCTAATTCTAGGTTGTCAGAAAGTGTCCCAGTCTCCATCCCAATAACTCAACAAGTCACATAACAAATAGCTAGCCGACACTACTAACTATGTCTAGGATATCCTCCATATCTCGGCCCTATGCAGTGAGTCCCTCTCATCCTGAGTCAATGAATCTAAGATCGGGGAAACTAGTCACACTCCCTAGCTCTGCCCCAACTAACATATGGACCATGTATTCATAAACATCAAAAAGAGCAAGCTAGAATCATATTAATGCATAATAAGCTCACCAAATAAATCATAAAAACATTTTAAAAACCAATTTTTTTCTATACTTATTCAAGTTTGGAATCTTCCCTGATAATTACGCAACTGCCACTCTGTGCAGAGGGGTGATTGTGTAACCTCCCTTCTATGCTGAGTGGCAGTTGTGTAAGTGTCATGGAAATATCATTGTTATCCTTAACCCTCTGATGGTTGCATAACTGACGCAATGGTTTTAAAACTACCACTCTACATAGAGTGGTGGCTATGTAATCACCATGAGAGTTCCATCTATTAAAATCGGGTTGTACCCTAAGGTCCCACAAGTTAGAAAAAAGAAAAAAATAGACCTTTTCTAGTAAAAAAATTGCAAATCCTACTAGGTGCCCCCCTTATGAACATCTTGACTAAAAAATTATCAAAAATAACCCCCCTCCCAAGTTGAATTTTTCACATTTTATATATTTTAGGGTAAAAATGAATAAACACAAATAACTCACCTATTCGTGACCCATTGCTCCTCTCGCTAGTTGGGTTGTAATCAAAGTGAAAATTCTTGACATTTTTACTGTACTCTCACTCAAAATTGTCATAGGTAATCAAGAGCTGAAAAATTGTTAGGTGGGTAGCTGAAAAATTGTTAGGTGGGTATCTGAAAATGATTTCTTAAAATAATATATATATATATAGTCACAAAATTATGCACATTAGACTATTAATTCTCGATTTCATACTACTATCTAGAAGGTTTTTGAGTGAATAAAAAATTAATTAACCCACTGTCTTTTGGAAATATTACTTTGTTTTCTTTCATCATTCCTAGCCTCTTACACCCACATGCCCATTCATCATTTTCCTCATTTCACGTTATTTTAGCCTTTTGATTAGGGTGGCACCTAGGCTAGCACTGGGGTGGCCTATGGGAATCCTAGTTCCACTTGGGGCACCTTGATCCTTTATTGAACTTTCCCAGCCACCTATTGGGAAGTTTCTATCCGTTTCAACTTCTTATCTTTTTGGTGGTCGGTCATTTTGGGGTTAATTATGAAATTAGATCAAAAGAACCCTATAAATATAAAGTTATGAGACCATAATGAGGGACCAAGCACTAGTCACTACTATCATCCACCTAGAGTTGCATCCATATAAGGCATTTGGAGATCATTTGCATCCATTTAGCTCCATCACAAGGACAAGGTTGGTTCATCTGCATCAAACAAATCATAAGAGGGGATTCTATTCTATTCCATGCACACATTTTATTACATTTTTACATCTAGTTATTTATTGCTACTTCACAAATAGTGTCACCAAGTCTGAATGCACAAGAAAACCCAGGACACATGATTCACACACACACACCAGAACTACATTTGGGTTTGAAATGTAGTGCAAAACTCAGTTAGTAAGCCCACTATTGTGGCAAGCTGAGGTCAGTCTGACCCATTCATTTGCATTCTTATTTTTTTAGGGTTTTGATACTTCTTTTGGTATTTTGCAGGTCTTCTCTTCATCTTGGATTATCAGTGACACCTGGAGTAGTGTAGCGAACCTGATGTGACACACAACAAGGGTTTTCAGGCCACTTCTATGAACTTGTGAAATTTAGTTTCCAAACCTTTTGCACAGACCAGAGCATACCCATTATGTAGATCAGGGAACACCCGCATGCAGGTGCCCCAGTCCCTCTCAAGGTGCTCTAGTCCAGCTAGATAGCTCGAATCCATCCTTTTTGGGGCCTTTGCACAGTTGTTCCTGCTTCTTGTTTTTCCAGTCACTTCTGCGACATAGTCCAATGAGCTTCTCTAATTATAGTTGAGTCACTTCTAACTCTTCTTGCACATTAGGGTTTTTACTTTTATTAGATTAGTTTCTTAGGTCATTTTCCATACTTGTTTATTGCATTCATTTACTATATTTACATGTCGTCCTAGATTAGATTAACTAGTTTACATTATTCCCATTTTTTAGTTAATCATTTTGGTGAACCTGAACTGATCTTCACCACTATAGGATCCTCATACCTTTTTTCTCATATCACAAAATGTGTCAATTTTATTTATCTGATTTAATCCTTAAGAGATATCCCCATTGCTAGGTTGTTTTGCGAAAACATAGCTAGACACACATGTATCTGGATGACAATACACCATCATTCACAGTATATCCTATATTCAATCATTTATCTTATGCATTCATGATAGTCCTAGCATACATCATACTTTATCATCGGTTCATCACTGTTACCGCCTAATTATTATACTCCTTATTCTAGTTAGCAAAATATTAAGGCCATTGATATCAATTAATCACAAATCTCTGGACATAATGAAAATTGAACATCTTATAGTTCAGCTTGATGAATCATAAAACATATTGAGCATTAAGGATTTATTTCAGGGTTTTGATAAATCAATCTATGGTCTTTTATATAGTCATCTAGATAAATCCTCATTTGGATTTCATAAATAGGATTCATCTATATCTAGTGAGCATACGAACGTGAACATGAAATTACTATTAAAACACCTTAGTCATCAGTTAAGCACTACAACCTCTCCTAATTCAGTTCACTGATATGCTCCTTACTCAGCCATCTAGTAAACATCACCAAGTCGTTTACAATATTACCAATTCATCACCTGAATCAACCTGGACAGAATGCAAAGTGCACACTTTTCCATGCCTCCTCTAATCTAATATCCATCTCAATAACCATTTTGTCAAAGTATTTAATTCTCCTACTAGCTGATCATGATACGTTCTAATTCCATGACCATTGCATAGTTCTACTATTGGGTTCTCTCCACAATTTGATTCCATCACATATCTAATTGGTCTATGGTAGGTCAGTGTTACTGTGACCCTACTCCTCAAGAAACAACCTCTAATGCTCTGAGTTCACTTTCTCACTCCTACTAAGGGATCATCTACGGGCATCACCATTTTAACCACCTACCACATTAGTTCACTATGGGTCATTTTCTACATATGTCATTGTCATCATATTATCATGTGTCAACCATATTTATCATACCTAGTTTAAAGATTAGTACAACTTAGTCCTACTCTCACAGTCTAAGTTCCAACCATTCACTTTAGTTAACAGTCATAATTCATCTACGATACCACCATTGTCATAGAGCATACTTTACATATTAGACTATCACACATCATTGCATGGTACTACATATGACGTCTTCTAACCATGCATTCATGTCATGAGTCTTGGTCCTATATTATGACATTCATACACACACTTGGGGGCATCACATCTAACACACTCCTCCCATATTCATACATACTAGAATATATTATCATCATCATATGTGCATTCTCATACATCAATATCCTTACATACTACATACTCATCATACTTTTACAGGTCATCATTACCAAATGAAACACTCTTGTGCTTCGGTTCACACTTGATTGTTGAGGGATTACTACACATGAACCCCACAAACTACAGTATAGACACCACACATCTTTTCTTACGTCATACATTCTACAGTTATTCCATACCATTTCAATCTTTGCATGTACATAAATCATACATCATTCTCATATTCATTATACATGTGTCACACTTACATCTAGTAGTACATACTACTCATCATACACATTACATAGCACACATTTCACACTACTAGTCTATGCTATGTTTTTTTGCATTGCATCCTATCCATTTCATATCACACATCCTACACATCATATGGTTGTCTATTATCATCACACAAACTACATCATCTTTCTACGCACTGCACTCATTACCCTATGATGCAATTTAGTTCATCAATCCATACTCGACTAAGGAGGGTTTACAAATAAAATGAACCTTACATTCATCAAGCGTTTATCATTAAACCCTTTTCATGATGCGAAATTTCTAGGATAGTGATGAATGCTATAAGCTTAATCATCACTCACTCTTTCATCTTGTAGTGGTATATGCTTTAGGCTACATCACGAATCTGTACCATTCATCTTGTAGTGACACACGTTATAGACCACATCATCAATTTCTCTATCCATCTAGTAGAGATATACGTTTAGGGTCATCACTCATACATTCATTTTGTTGTGATATACACTTAGGCTATAAGGTTCATGCACATATCTTTTATATGTCACATATCATCACCACTACGTATACATACTCATCACATCGCACTAGAAACAACACAAAATATTCAACCATTTCCTGATGGCACACTCTCATTTAGGGTTCATTCTTGATTACTAGGGGAAAACCAAATGAACCTTGCTATATAAATTTCAATTCACTTGGGGAGCACGTGGCTCTTATCACTCCATTTTGCATTCCATTCAATCCATCTATAACATACTGCATATCATGGTTGTTTTTACTCTTTCTTGCTCTTTCTTATATCATGATCTTTCTTATAATACATGCTAGATAGATTACTTATATGTCATTTATCTATATCATCCACACATGAACATTCACATATTTTTTGATTTGTGATCACAAATACAAGTCTCTTACACACAACATGGATGCTTGCCTTCTACCCTTCCTACACTGGTCACTAGGGGCATCCACATTCATCTCTCACAGGTGTTATTTTTTCATTGCATACTTAGCACTTTACATTTCTCAATCATACACATTTTTTACATACTATTTATCTTTCTAACATGCTAATGGGTGCTTCATGTGCATCATTTGTTATGCAAGTATATTTGCTTCCATACTTGTTTGATACATTACTTGTTTATTGTTTTCTCTTGTTTGTGGGCCTTGCCATTTATTTGGTGTGCACACTTTTTTTTCTACGGCCATGTTAGCTTTACGTGTTTTGTGACATCATGATTGATGTCCCATGTTTGCATCTCACTTTATGTGGCTTACTTGTCTTCTTGCATGTTTACATTACATTTATTGGTATTTTTTATATTGTTTACCTAGCATACACATTGTTTTCTATATGCATGCTTGTTCATCTTTGGCTAGCCTTCTTTGTTTGTGCGTGCCTTGTTTTCTATCAAGCACTTTCCATGGTAAATTTCATGTGGTTAGTCCTCTTTTAGGGCCACATTATCCTATCACCAATGTCACATGTGCCCCAAAAGAGGGAAGGAATCATTCATGGTTTTCATACTAACACATCACATTTACACCTATTTAGTTCAATGCACTCTCCTTCCCTTTGCATTGTGGATTACATATGGCGAGTGGGTATAGACAACTCTACAAACCCCGTACATAGCAGATTTTACAAGACATGGTGTACTTAACATTCTGGGAAGTAGTTATAGGCTTGGAGGTTACAATGGGTGTACCTACCTACACTTCTTAAGCCAGTGGCACCAGATCACCCAAAAAACCAAGACATACAGAGATCTCGTCACACACATTTAGGGAAAAAGTTAAAGGTTGGAAGATAAAATGGAGTTCATCCCTATACTTCTTTTGCCTATGGCGTCAGATCGCCCAAAAAACCCCGACAGTATAGGATATCATTCTACACTCTTTTTCTCAACATGGATCAGGTACACATGTTTTATTTACATTTTTCATTTACATTTACATGCTTATATATGTATCTTTTACATTGCATTTTTACACATACATCCATACATATTTGACTACTTGATAATTTTATCCTTGTGGGTTCGACCGTATGAGATATAAGCATTCAATAGGGGAAACAACAATCAAAATGACAATAACAACATTATGTGGTAACACACTATAACACACACACAACACATTTTTATGGAGGTACACCACATTATGCAGAAGCTACACACATGTTTTTTCCACCCTATATTCCATCTAATCCCTTTTGAACTTTTTCATCTTTAGTTTCCATGCTCCATCATATTTTTGTCATTCCATGATTTTTCTAGTCCTTCATCAAATTTTCTACTACAATCTTCATGGACATCAGGTATGCATCTCTATCTACTTTATTTTACTAAGATTTCCACTCACCAACATAAAGTGGGGGCAAATGTAGTCACAAAATAATGCATATTAGACATTATTTAGTTTCGGTATCATACTATTATTTAGAAGGTTTTTAAATGAAGAAAGTACTAGTTAACCCCCGTATTTTGGCCATCTTGTTTTATTTTATTTCTTCATTCCTGACTGCTTGCACCTACATGCCTAGTCATATTCCATCATTTCACATTATTTTAGCCTCAAATGGGGCACACATGCTAGTACTGTGGCATCCGTGGGTGCCCTGGTCCCACCAGGAATTCCCCGATCCTTTTCCCACTTTCCCACCAATTTTTGGGCTCTTTTTTAGCCATTTGATATCTTTATCTTTTTGGTGGTCACAAATTTCGGGGTTAGTTACAAAATAGATCAAGAGAACCCTATAAATATAAAGTTATGAGACCATAATGTGGTACCAAGCACTAGTCACTACTATCATCCACCTAGAGTTGTATCCACTTGGAGATCATTTGCATCCATTAGCTCCATCACAAGGCACTTGGATAAGACATTTGCATCAAACTTCATAGGATGGGAGTATTTTTTTTTCCATGCACACATGCTATTACATTTTATACATTTAGTTATTTCTTTCTACTTCACAAAGTGCAACTCGCAGAAGAGCACCTTGTGCACATTAGGCACACACACACTAGAACTACATTTGGGTCTGAAATGTAGTGCAATGCTCAGTTAGTAAGATAAATATTGTGGCAGTTGAGGTTAGTTTGACCCATTCATTTTGCATTCCTTTTTAGGGTTTTGATACTTCTCATTGTATCTTGCAGGTCTTCCCTTCATCTTGGATTATCAACGACACCTGATAGAGTACAACGAATCTAATGTGATACACAACAAAGGTTTCAAATAACCTGAAAAATAAGTTTTAGATATTTCACATGGACCACGACACTCATTCTACAGACTAGAGCGCTAGTAGCCACCCCAGTCCATCTCTAATAGCTCCACTCTAGCTAGACAACTCAGATTCATCCTTTTCGGGACCTCAACACAGTCGCTCTTGCTTCTTGCTCCTCTAGTTATTTCTATGACACTTTCTAATGAGCTCCTCTAATCAGTTGAGTTCATTCTAACTCTCTTAATACACTAGTGTTTTATCATTTCCATTTCTATAGTTTCTTGGGTAATTTTCCATAGTATTTTTCCTACATTTATTTACTGCATTTACATGTTGTTCTAGATTAGAGTAACTATACCCCTATATCCCCAATTTTAGTTAATTAATATAACATTTTTTAACTCTATTTTGAGTGTGTGTGTGTTTTGTAGTGTACTACCAACACACAATCCCATTAGGTATAAATTCTAACCTTCCCATTTAGGAGTACCATACTCGGAATCTATGTTTTATGTCTCTTCATGGCTAAAAAAATTCTCCTAGGGGGAAATATGTACGCACCTTATTTTACACAGTTCAAAATTGTCAGAACAATTAAAATCCCCAATGATGAAAAAATATCTTTACAATGATGTTCAAGTCCAAATTCTCACTTGCAACTTTACCTTGTTGTTTTAGCTTTTTCTCGCAATTTAAATCATTTTGCAAGATTTTCCTTATATTTCTAGCCTTTAGTTACGGAACCGTGATAGTAGTTACAAAACTACGTCAGCAATTACATAATTGTCAATTTTCCCCTGGGTGGTAGTTAGGTAGCCGATGCAGTGGTTACATAACCATCTGTTTGTGCAAACAGGAATGGTTCCTTGCACATTTAACAGAGCTTTTTCTAGTGTGTTCTTAACACGCATGTCACCTATCTTCAAACTCATTTTTAGTGCATGTTTCTTAATTAAATTGTTTGTTGTTGGGCTTGTTAGATGCCTGCAAACCTCTCTCTTCCTTACTATTATTAGTAAGTTACCTGCCCCTCCTTTGAGTAATGTGGCACTTCTTGGCTGCTAAGTGTGCTGGACCACTTCCCTAGTCAAATTTCTATAAGAAGCTAGGACTTCTTCCTGAAGCATTAGTTGGAGTTTCTTGATTTGGATTACACTGTTATGCTTCCAGAATACCCACCTATAAGTACATAAGAAAACCGTTATTTTTGTCTTATTTATCTCTTATCACATTTTTTATGAGACTACTTGTAATCTATCCATCTCCAGAATTCTCCCATTATTTTTGTAAACTTTCTAGTACATCTATCTGGAAACATTCGAACATTCATTGAAAAAGAAGATGAGGGAATATAAAAAAGCACTACTAGCATTGAATTTATCTCTGTACAACATTTCTAGGTTGGAGATGTCATGAAATTTCTACAAGTTTCTTTTGTTTATTTTAAATAGATTTAGAGTCTTCATTTTGATTAAATACATTCTTTTAGAAAGATTCAATTGTGATAGTAGTTACAGTAGGTTTTTTCACAAAGATTTCATTTATGATTTCCTTCTAGCTTATCCCTGTGGATTTGTCCTAGGAATAATTCGAGAGGAAGTTTTTATCCACATCTAGAGCTTCATGTGTTATTAGTGTTAATTCACAATTTTGTTTACCTAGGAGAAAATAGCTTCATGTGGATAGCTTCATCCCTTAGGTGAGAAAGCTTAGGTTTTTTAGAAGTTTAACCCCACTGTCAGTTAGAAAGCTTGTATTTTATCAGAAGAAGCTTCAGGGGAAGAATTTTATCTGAGAAGCTGTAATCTCTTCATTCTTCCATGATTCTGAGGTAGAAGCCAGAAGGAAGTAGAATCCAAAATTACAAATTAGGAAAAGTTTTTTTTTTAGTATATTAGATTAAATCCTCTACAATGGGGAAATAGCTGCATCTGGCTATTTCACTGTTTAGTTTAATTTGTATCTAGAGTAGAAGTAATTTCATTTAAATTATAAGAAGTTATTTTGTCTGTGCACATTTATTTTATTTTCCAACAAACGCAAAAATATCAAAAATATTAGATTAGATTACTTAGTTCTTTTATTTGTTTTATTCTCTTATGTTTAAAAAGTCATTGAAAAGCACAAAAACAAATAGATTAGTTTTGTTTCTTTGTTTAATTAATTAGCTTTTGTTTGTTTGATTAGCTATCAACATGTAGATGTAATTAGGTTCAAGGAGGGTAATCAAATTTAATAAGGTAGTTTAATTTAAATCTTCTTTGTTTGAGGCATTTGTTAAATTAGGCACATAAAGTTAATTAGAAATGAATTAACACAACTCCTTACGTATCTTTAGTTTTCTTAGTTTTCCTAAACATTGACCTTCCCCTTTTGTGGATTCTTTATATGTTTGTTTGTTTTTTTGTTTTAGTAGTTTACACATCCACATGACCATTCAAGGCCCTAGGAAAGACATGGATTTAGTGTGTGACCTACAAAATTTCCTCAACCAAATTGTAGCGTGAAGCTGTAGTAGACAAATGTGGATTAAGGCCTCAAACACCTCATTTTCCATACCATCCTACTTCTACCTATTATTATCTCATAATTGACTTCTTTGAATTTTGAAACAGATACTACGTACATGTTCTGGAATAGTCATCCTAATCAAGATTAGATTCCACAATTCACCCATTCTCATACCCACATGTTTCCTCTCACACCTCCACGATATTGACCATTCTGGATATTTTTACAAGGAAACTGTAGGACAATTCCTACGCATCCCACAACCAGTTCTGTTTTGTGACATGATATTGATTGCACTTCCTTGACGTGTATCCATTATCCTTGACCGTTCCATTTTTCATACCACCCAAGTTAGACTTCTGTTGGTTGCATGTGCCACTACTCAGCCTCTAGAATTTGTGTAGAGGCGGGTCTTTTCTCCCAACCTCAAGGAGTTTATCGACACCTACTAAGTGGGACCATTCTCTTCTCCCACTCACCAGGGTAACCGTACCTAGTTCTCTTGACTCAACTCATCGTGCTGAGCCAGGTCACCTCCACCTTGAGCCCCTCTGAACATGAGAACGTCATGATTGTCCCACTAACTTTCTTGGAGATTTGGACGCAAGGGAGTCATTTCCTGAGCCCGTTCACTAATTCTTTGACCTATTTGAATTGGCAAAGGTGAAATCCTGGACCCTCCTAATTTGGTATTTTTCCACGATCTTAGTAAGAAAGTCTATTTTATAAGTTAATTTTACCCCTCAGGTATAATATTGTATAAAAAAGCTTTAATAGCACATATTAGCCAATACCCCGCTCTGCAAAGCTCTGATAATTTAATTAAGGAAGGCAAGCACACTTATGTAATCGTAGGATATTGCCTTAAACTCTAGATGCTAAGCTGGTTCAACCTCAATCCCTTATAGCTCGTTGTCGGCTTTTTATCGATGCTCTTATGGGTTCTCATTCTAAATTAACTGGCAAGAAAATATCTCTTAAAACTTTGGTGAATGTATTGTATAGTTTCTCCTCACTAAATCAAGATCTCAACAAGGTGTCGTAGCCATCCTCGCTAACTCGAGGAAGGTGATATTATTCAAAAGGTGTAGACGACAATGTGTTTTCCAGATGCATCTTCTTGGATGATTGTTCTCTAATGTGCCCTTCTATAACAATAAGTATTTTGGTGGTTTTCAATAGTTATGAATCCCTTTACTAGATTGGGAGGTTCTTTTGACTATGTCCCTTAGATGTAGGTTCCTTATGAATTTCATTGTCAGTGCTCTTGTTAGGGTTCATACTGTACTTTGTTCGCAAATGAGCACAATCCACCAGAACCTTGTGGGCAATGTGTTTTTCCCTATGCAACGTGGAAATTATTTTTCTCATACAAAAAATGTTAAGGTGTCAGGTTTTTTCTTACTCCTATGTCACTTTGTGTTTGTTTAGAGCCAAATAGTTCCTCTGCTTATGGCTAACAATCATTATGGCAAGCCAAGTCATAGCAGGACTTGTCACTTTCAGTTGCTCCTAAAGTGAGTGGCCTCACTATTTTACATCATGGATGTGACCCGATAAATTGCATCCTTATGTGTACCCAACACATTATTGATAAAGTACCATTCCTTCTGGGAGTTATTAATGTTTTGGGGTGCATCTAATGATGTGACATTCAGACAAGAACACTCTAGCATGGATTGTTGATGAGATCCTTGACACACATTAGGTGATGCATGGTGATTTCAATATCGTTTGTTCTTACATATCGACTTTTCTTGTTCACCTGCCAATGAATTGCATTAATAGCTGAGTTAGAGCATTCATGGATGTACATGTGTAATGTAATTTGGCTCTTTTATGACCCTGATTCAAGGCATCACTCTAACTTGGTGATATGTGCACACTTGGTGTAAAATTTTATTGTTGACTAGACTTATGTCCTTAAGAAGCTAGATTCATTGCATGACTTCCCTCGCAATTATTTTTTCTTTTGCCAATTATTTTGGTGAGTCTGTCAGTGGAAGTTCTAGCAGATACTCCTTGAGAAAATTATGACCATCCAAAAATCCATGTTTCAGATTGAATGGGTGATTTAGATATGCCACAAAATTCAAAAAACTTGTGGTTTTCTCAATATTGCCTCTATTTTGTAAGGGCCCACTGGTTGCATTGTACGTTCAAGAAGGTGCTGGACATTTAGATTCTAGGCCAATAATCATGACAGGTATGGATTTCACTGAGGAAAGACTCCATACTTTCAACTTACCATGTTTCCTTTACACTTCTAGGCGTAACGTTTGCTTCAATGACCGTCTAGCATAAATCCAATTGTGGATGGTGCCATCTCACTTTTGAGACTAAGTAGACATTGTTCAAGATTGAGTCGACGTTTCTCTTTCACCACATTACCTTTTATATTTGTAGAGATAGGCCACCTGGTCTAATCTTATGTAACATCTTTCCATATATTAGTACGAATGTCTCTTACACTAACCATCGGTTCTCAATCATGGACAGCCAATCTCAGACACTAGCTCAAAGTGGGCAGACAAGGTGTCCGAAGTCTTATCTGTCTGTATTCTCAAATTCAGGACATTACCGTCGGTAGATTAAAGTCATTTGTGAATACATTCAATACCTTATCATGAAGATTTTTTCTTCCATTGTTAGCAGATTTTTTAGAAATCAACCGACCTCCCCTGAGCGATAAATGGCCACTTGATCAATTTGTCTCCATGTGTCCTGACTGGGATCCCTTGTACCTATATATATCACTATGATGCTCCTTAGGGTAAGTGTAGATAAAAAATCATTGCACTTGGGTACATTCCCATGTCCTAAATATCATGCTAGCATTTACATGATTCCTAAACAAGAAAAATAATAATTGACAACTATATTTGGCCTATTTTCTTTGTTTATTGTTTATTCTTTGGTCTTACACACCCTATAGCCCATTTAGAACATGAACTCATTTATCTTTTACGACTTCAGACATCAACGCTCAGTCAAGACAGTTAGCGCCCCAGGTGCACCATGTCCCCTCTTGGGCATCCCCTAACCCTTTACTTACCTTACTCGCTTATCTTTAGATCTCTTTTATCTTTTGGGCATCTTATTTCACTTATGGGTCAAACTTCTAGTTGTCAATTACGAAATTAAAACAAGAGAATCATATAAATACATAGTTATGTGTTTATAATGAGGGACCAAGCTCTAAGCATGCTTACTATCACCTAAGCTTGCATCCAAAGGCATTCAAAGCACTCAAAGGAATCCATATAACATCCATTCAAGAGAAAATTTATTTCATTTTATGCATACACTACATAGGAAGGGGAAGTTCATTCTATTTCATACACACATTTACATCTTTTAGCAAATGTATCACACTATCTAGTGCATCTTGCACAAGGGATTCCTAGGACACAATTTATACAAACACTCACAAGAAGTACATGGAGTTTGAGATGTAGTGTAGTGCTTGGTCATAAGTTCACTCTATCGGATGACTACTGAGGCTAGTTTGACTCCCCATATTGCATCTTTATTTTTTGGATTTGATGTAGTTTTGTAGGCTGATACTATAGCTATTACAATAGGCAATAGGTATCCTCAACGATCAAGGAATAGGTAGTGAGAAGTGAACAAATAACCCGGTACATTTGTGACAGGTGCAACAAAAAAAAATATTGTTGACCATACAATATATAATGTAAACATTAATATTTAATTTCCTAACATTCCCCCCCTTAATGTTTACATGGTAACAAAATAACTTTTGCACTTCCTCTACAGCTTGCCGCCTCTGCACGCTCATGATCTTGGTACACACTCGAACTGAAGGTAGAATAAGGAACACATCAACTTCTTATCGACCAAGCACTATCGGGAACACATCTGATCGATGAGGATGGGAACACACTCAGGAATCATCTGCTTATCAACCAGTCACTCCAGGGAACACATCTGACCTAGCAGTGTGGGAACTCAAGCAGGAACACATCTGAACAGCCTTCAATGGTTTTCAAGAGGCTAACCAAAAACCTAGGTATGAATAGGAACACATCTGACTGTTCTACCTCATCAAGCCTCATGATGTTGTGTTTCACTGTGTTATTTGTTCTGCACTATGTTTTTTTTTTCATTTGGGGAAATAGGAACAGCCACATACTCAACTGAAAAACTAAAAATGGAACATTTGATCATGTTGATCATGTTCCCCCCTCAATGTGAACATTTCATTTATTCAACACAAAATAGGAACTCTGAAAAAGAATCACGCTAGACATCAAATACTGAAAGCACACTCACACCACAAAATGTGCCACAATAGCTTTGTGTGGCCCCATCGTTGGTGACTGACAAGAGGTCATTGTCTGACCTCCAACCTCCGATGCCTCCATCCTCCAGTTAACATGCTACTAACTCAGCCTGATTTGGATATGAAGCTCAACTGTTTCCACATTGTTTATTATATCTTCCCTCCCGCAATGTGAAACACTTTATTTTCACGGACATCAGGTAACACCGAAAATGCGTCCGTAAGGCAAATTTTTTTATTTTTCAAACTTTTTACAATTATACGACATTTGACGACAACTCACAGATTTGACAAAGTCTATTTTGAATCGGACAAGAAGACTCGACTAACTTTAAAAAGTAATAAAATGAGATTACTTATTAAATGAAAATGAGAATTAAAAAAATATAAAATCCCCTATATAATTATTTATTACGACACTTATCTCTAAATGAAACTAACACAAAAAAATTAAATAACATACCCTAGATGGTATACAATGGTCTTACTTGCTAGACTCACCAAAATACAACATACAAATGTGATTTGTAAGGATGGAATATGACAATAAAAACAAATTGAATTTATACTTCAAAACACTCAAACGACTTATAAGACCATTGGACCTCTATAGAATTCAACAATAAACAATACACTATTAAAATAATTGAATGCTATGGACCAATGAAAAGACTTTTAACAACACCCGTGAAAATTAAAGTAAAGGACTCTTCACAATGACAAGAAGAAAGACATACCTACTCACCTAAAAGTTTGGTGGAGTCTCCAAGAAACATAGCATCGTACATATCATGTCACTTAAATGCATCGAATCACCATAACACTAAACATGTTGAGTAACTGATGATACTTTTTCAAAAAACTTGAAATAGTCTTTGCAGTGAATGCTCCCAATCTTGTTCTTATTTTGAACATGATAATTTTATTCCTCATTAGGGCTCAAAATCTACCCACAGTGAAACTCTACACAGCATTGGAACGTGTATAGATCTGCAGTGTGAACAATTTGTTGTCTAGAGAAAAATCAACCAAATATTACTTCCAGTTAAATTTTCAGACATTGTTTCTGACAATATCTGAATAGCTGGATTGTCGTTTTAGACAATGTTGGTCTTACAAGTATTGTTCAGGATGGGACACGAATCTGGAGATGAAGCCGACCCACCAAAACAATTGGATATGGAGAAATTGTAGTCGATTGACAAGGATTAGGGCATGGATTATCTCCACATTTGTTGGCAATCGGTGTTGATCTGTCGAATATTTCTCGTAGATCATAAGCTGAGTAGATACGGTTTGAATGAACAAAATACAGCAATCACTTCTGATGTTCAATACAATATTTTCTATATGCCTCTCAAGATTAATTGACAACGGGTAAAATGTAGATCAGTAAAGTGCACAATCATTGATGTAGACTTACATGTGCACTAAAAATATCAATCTATAATTCTTAAAACCCAAAACTACCACGATGGAAGAGATCACAACAAACAGAAATCAATAAATGACGTTGAGTTAATGATTATATCCCTACATAATCTCAGAGAATAATATTTTCTCATCCTGAGAGGTGAAGCACAAAGCTACGACCCCTATACTTGCTCTCACAGAGCCATATTTGCTCTGATACCAAATATAAGTTTTGGATCAGACTTGCACAGGAAAAATACACAGATTAATTATATTATTTGTCTATATATCTCATGAAATACATTAGGCTATTATATAGCCATAATAACAGCTAAACAACCTCCTATAAAATAAGAAGGAGTCACAACAATTAACCCGAAATGTTATTCAAGGGTATAACAAACTCTAAGAATAATATATTGTTGAAACAACATACATTCAAACCTAATATTTAATATATAACAATATTAAATATTAACTAACAAACTATAATGTAAACATTAATATTTAATTTCCTAACAATTGGTTTTAGGAGGAAATGGAACAAGCTTTTTGGGCTAGATGGGACAAAAAAGAAGTAGAGGATACTGACAAAAATAATAATGATATTGTAGATGATGCTGAAAAGGAAGAAGAAGACAATGATTATGATGAAGAGGCTACATATTATGTAGAAGTAGAGATAGAGGATCAATATGAAAAACAAATAGAGGATAAGAGTTCATTAAATATAGCACCAAATATGGAAGCTTCAACATTTCAGCTCAAAGGATACATCCAAAAGTAAAAGGAAATGGTGTCCATAAACCCTAGAAGTAAGTATAACTTAGTCAACATGGATGTCACTCAACATCTAAATGTTCAATAAAATATTATAAAGGAAATTTAAGTGGATGGTAAGAAGATTCAAGTTTCTCAAGATTTGAAACTCTCTATTCTTAAAGATAATTTTCCGCTTTTGCATAACAATATATTTCTAGCTTGTAAAATATCATTACATAAAATGTTCCAACCCAGAAAAAATTACTTGAGTTGGATAAAGAATGCCAAATTAGTTTGAAACCTAAGAAAAATGGATCAAAATATTTCTCCAAATTCAAATGTCTTCACACAAAAGGGTGAAGAAGAGAGTAATTGATAAGTATATAATCAGGTGGAAGAATCAAGACAATGAAGTTACAACATGGGAGGAGGAATATGTCGTGTACTAAAATCTAGAGAATATCAGCACAAAGGGCTACAAATTTTGAAGTAACATCTAGAAATTGTCAACATTGGGGACAATGTTACTTTGAAGGGGAGGGGCGTGTTATGCCTTTAATCATAGGTCATATATCAGGATATGTATAGCTGAGCTATGACTAATATAATCTCTTAAGATATCATATCACATTTAGTTATTATTAGAGATTTTGGATCATTAATGAAAAATAAATGCACGAGCAATTGCAGAAATCGAAATAACTAATAATAAGATGGAATATGATCAAGAAATCAAAAGGAATGAATGGCTCCAAATCAACTAAATTCTCCATGATATAGAATGATGCAAGTGATGTACATATAGGAGGTGAATGCAACTACCACCTAGATTAGTCATGAATAACTCTCACTAATCTGATCATGCCATTTGTAAGTGATGGACTAGAGAAGCTAACTATAACACAACTGGTATACGTAAATAACTCAACATATCCATATGAGTATAGGAAAGCTCCAAGTAAATTAAAAAAACAAGGAAAATGAATATCCTACACTAATGCCCCCCATAAACACAACGTAGGTGGGCAATGAAAAATAAATGTGGGTCCCTGTAATAAGGCCTAATGAGATACCCACGTATAATGAAAATATCTCATAAAGAGGAGAAAAGGAGAAAACCCAATGGGAAAAAACTCCCCCTAAAAGAGAGACAAGATACTCACTCAAGAAAACTAGAGAAGAAGAAGTAGTGGATCCTAGTATCTAATTCTGCCGAGGTACCCAAGTACAATGATCATCCCCTAAAGTAAAGAGAGAAATAAGTCAGGAAAATAAGGTACCCTGAGAAGAGTGTCAATGATGTGATACTCCACGTAAAGACTGAAGAGAATTCATCTGCACCGAACGATGTTCCTGTCCTTGGGAAGGAAAAAAAAGGAGTTAAAATAAGGTATTTCTGAGACAGAGTGTCAATATCGTTCCACTTGACATCTGCACCCAACGATGTTCACTGTCCTTGGGAAGGAAGAATAATGGACCACTTGACACTCCTACTGCTGCAGTACTCTGATATTTGCATCTATTATGCAACTAAAAGGTGGCATAGGTCTGGTAAAATTGTGCAAAAAAGATAATGGAAATGCCACTACAGTGTACATGTCATAGAAATAAAATGGTGGGGTCCCGATAACCCTCACAAAGGGATCCACAAGAAGAGGTGGATTATGAAACATCTCTGAAATAGTGGAAGTGAAAAATGTCCCGAGGCGGGCACTCCCAATGAGAGAGATGAATGGGTCCTCTAGAATGTGTGATGGCTCAATCAGAGCATATATAAAACACAAGTGGAATCTGTAAATAGACAACTCAAGTTAGGCATATACTCTTCCCAATGGGGTTGCTCAATAAGAGCAATGTCTGACAAGAATTTATTAGCA
Source organism: Taxus chinensis (assembly GCA_019776745.2). NCBI lineage: Eukaryota > Viridiplantae > Streptophyta > Pinopsida > Cupressales > Taxaceae > Taxus > Taxus chinensis. Next base: position 259,226,612 of record CM034157.1, on the reverse strand, counting down.
TCACAACATGAAGTAGGAGGAAAAAATTGATGCGAAGAGTTGTTAGAAGTCTAAGATGAAGCAACATTTCACTCAAAGGTAGTAACTAATGTATGTGGAGTTTCGTCAACTAAGCAATCAATATGCAATGGAGCATGAGAGGCAATGGTCACATCTATCTCAAAGGAAGGTTCTCGAATAGAACAGTGTTGTGAAGAGTGAATGGAAGCATGAACATGGGCAACAATGAGTTCTGTGGAGGCAATAATAGGGAGAGTGTGCTCAATGAGTAACATCCTATGGTGAATGGTCAACATGGGACTCATAAGTCAGCAACTCCAGGTGCAGAAGGAACACTCAATAATGAACAGGGATGTGAGAAGGGGGGAGAATCTATGGTGGCACTAGAATGGTCCAAGTAAGTGTCACTCTCAGATGGTGAAACAAAGTCGCCAACCATGCAGTTGTCAGGTAATGGTCCACGTAGTAAAAGGGCACTCAGTGTGCTCAAACAAATGCAATATATCCTAGGTACAGTAAGATCGAGACTAGGCCATAGATCCCATCATTGCAGTTAAACCACACATCCTTTTGTAGAGGCTCATCATTGCTCAAGAACATAGAACATGGAGGTAGGGCAACAAATTGTGCACAATGTAATTGATCCTAGGTACAGTAAGACTCGATAGTGTCACATTCTTTCCAAGAAAAGCAAATCTGTGCATAATTAGAAGGTCACTACCCATAAAGTCCCATGGTTCAAATAACAATAGAACGGTAAAACTCCATAGTGTTGATAAACCCCCAAAATTGTCCCAAATGGCACTTATAACTTAGTGCGAAATGTACAAGTCCCGGTAGAGTTTTGTAAGAACCCCCTAGAATGTGGAACTTTATAAAGTAGTGTGTTTACAAAAATAAATGAATCCATCATGTAGATCACAAGAAAACATGCACTTTTTACCAGAATAGTGCTCAAATCCGAGCCATTGATCAAAAGTTATAACAAATACAATTTCCCATAAATAAAGGATTATTTAATTAAATTTTTGTAAACTGACTAAAAAATGTCGAAAATGAGAGGAAAAAGGGTTGTGCGTATACTAGTTAGAACCACGACAGAATTTAGAATAGAGTGGTATGGTTTGTGAGGGGGAATTGGCCTCATTCCAAGTCAAACCTCACGCTTAGTCTTCATGTTAGCCGGGTCACGTATAGATACACAGCTTAATAGAGTGGTCTGGTAGTTGTGAAATTGGCCTCACTTAATTCCACTTTTATGCCCAATTCCTAGGGGCTTCTATGCAATTTCAAATTGACTTGTCTTCAAAAAAACATAAAATGCCAAATTTGAAACAATAGAGAGTTAAACTTGAAAAAATAAGGCAAACTATTCAGCTTGTAGGCTAGGTGGGGTCCATACGTAAGAGTGCGAGTTGATTTTAGGGTTATCAAACCCTATATTTCTTTATCTCTTTGTTGTTCTTTGTTATTGTTTTTTGTTGGCACTGCCCAGACCAAGAAATAAAGCAAAGGTAGATTTTTATGGAGTCTCCAATTGAATACAAATTTATCCAAAGGAAGTCGTTTCAAACTATTATGGTGCAACAAGTCTTTGCAAGGCTAAAAGCATGCCCGAACAATTTGGAACGATGTTGAACGAGGCATCAATTATGTGCAAATGTGTGGAGAAATCCTACAAACGCCTTCCAAATGTCTAAAAACCAAGATTGATGATCGACTTTTTTTGCACGACTTGCTCTCTAAATTTTCTACTAACACATGAAATGTCTTGTTTGCACTACCATAATTTAGTCAAAAACCAAAAATATTTCTCTGGTTGGAGAAATTTTTGAGAATTTTGCAGGACCTAGAGGAGGGAAAAACACCTTGTGGGAGGCCCAGAGGAACTTACAGGGTCTGCAGGATGTGGATGAGGGTGAAATGCCTTGTGGGTTAAGATTGAGAGTCCAAATTAGCAGTGAGCTACCAATGACATTGTGAAAGTCTAGCCAAGCTACCTTGAGGAAAGCCATGGGTAGGGAAATATCACCAAAATCACCACAGAGCCGAGTGCTCCAAAAACAAGAGCCACCATGTAGGCTAGATATGCATAAACTCATTAAAAAAACACCGCATAAAAGGTAGATCACATGGAAAAAACCCCAAAATTTCAAGTTTTTTTGGAATATTTATGTAAACCCTTGAATTTTTTTGATAATCCTCAACTTGTCAATCTACAAACACTAAAGCTCACAATCACACTAAATCAAGACAAAGTCCTCCAGAAATCTCAATTTAATTGGTACAAACACTGAAAATCAAGGATAACAGGAAAAAATCTATTACACATGATACTAGTTTCACAGATGAAGTATTCAAAAAATGTAACCAACTAAAAACCAAAAAATGTTTGCACCAATAATGCTTTGATAGCATATTAGAGTTTCCAGATCTCTGATGAAAAATGAATGTATGAGTAATTGCATAAATCAAAATAACTAACAATAAGATGCAATATCAAGAACTTAAAAGGCAACAATGGCTCTAAATCAACTCAATGCTCCATGAGATAAAAGGATGCAAGTGATGTACATATAGGAGGTGAATGCAACTACCACCAAGATCAGTGGTGAATAAATCTCACCAAATGATACTACAAATAGAGTTGACTTCACACAACAAGTAAGCTAACTCAACACAATTGGTAAGCTAACTCAACATAACTGGTACACCTAAGAAAGCATATCCCATGAGTGTAGGAAAGGTCCAAGTAAATAAACAAATATAAGGAAAATGAATATCCTACACTAACAATTATGCTTTCATATACTAGGGTCCCTTATGCTTTCATAGTAGGTTAGCCTAGGTGGATTACACAACATAAGTAGGGTATATAAGAGGTGGTAACTAGTAGATGAGTAGAATATTGAGCATTGAAGTCTTATTTTAAGGTTTGGAGGTTTCCCCCTTGAAGTGGTTAAGTAATCTATACTTGCATATTACCGTAGACACAAAATCTATGCACTTGGGTACATTTCTAGGTTCTAAAGCATACTATTGTATACATGATTCCTAAGAAAAAAATAGTAATTGACTACTATCTTTGGCATTTTTCTTCTATCTTTTAATTTTTATTTGGTATTACACACCCTAAAATCTAGTTAAGACTTTAATGATTTATCTTTTATGGCTTCAGACACTAGTTCCAAGATAGCAAACAACGCTTAGGCACCCCTATCCCCTTTAGTCATCCCTGGCCCTTTCTCACCTTACTCACTTCTTTTAGGTATCTTTTATCTTTTGGGAATATTTTTCACTTATGGTTCAACCTTCCAATTGTCAATTATGAAATTAAAACAAGGGAATCATATAAATACATATTTATGTGTTCAAAATCAAGGAGAAAGCACTAAGCATTACTATTATCACCTAAGATTTCATCTAAAAGGAACCTAAAACACTCTAAAGTATCCATCTAGCATTCATTCAAGGGACAAGGGTTGTAATAACTCTACATACACTGTATAGGAAGGGGAAGTTCATTTTTCCATCCACACATTAGACTACATCTTGCTATCAAGTACACTTGCACAAGGGCACAATTTCTATACAAACTCATAAGAACTACATGAAGTCTAAGATGTAGTGAGTTCTTGGTCCTAAGTTCACTCTTAGGATGACTGCTAGGGTCAATCTGACTCCCCATTTTGTATCTTTATTTTTTAGATAAATGATATGGTTTGTGGGATTTTGCAGGTGATATTTATTTTACAAGCTACAAGTACCCTTGGTGATCAAAGAGAAATACACATGTGATCAACAAAGAATATTTGTGACACTTGTGCGACATAATAAAGATCAATTTCTGACCATTTTTTCCCTCACAGGCACCCAAAAGAGGTATTTAGTGCCAAAGTTCCCCTTTCTGACCATGGGAGTGCATGTCCAACCACATTCATGTAGTCCATAATTTATGCTAAGAATTTACAAAACTATTCACTTCTTGTTCAACAATTTTCCTAGTCAGGGCACTTTCCAATCAATTACAGATCAGTTAATTCATTCTTCATATATCTCTTACTTAGGGTTTCATAATTAATTATTTGATTGTGTCATATTGTACTTATAAGTTTTATATCATATTTCAAATTAGTTACTCTATAATAGGATTTAATAAAAAAACCTATTTTTATTAAATCAGAACCAAGTATGTACTCAAAACCGTCAAATTTTCCCCAAAACCTGTCATGTAAAATTGACTTGGTATGACCACTTAATGACTTAAATTTTTTCTAGAAACCATGATAGACATGTAGCATAGGTCCATAATATCCTCAAACATCCATTTGTTTACTTTTTTCAATGCAAAACTTGAGAAATACAATAAATTCTTTAGAAAATAGTCATGTACCTACACTTTTTCTGTCTCATCTGACAAACTACCACCACTTGGAGATAGCTGGGAGAGTCCTCTACATTCTCCGATCTTCAAACTTAGCAAACAAATCAATTCTGAGTCTGTTTGTGCAATATCTCTCCTATCGACTTCAAGCTAGGGTTTTAGGAGGGTTTTATACCTGTTTTGGTGATAACGATTATTCATAAAGCTCTGGACTTTAAATCTCAAACTAGTTCCAGGAAATCTTAGCTAGGGCACTCCTCTATCTTTCCCAAAGATATTAGGTTCCCATGCAGAGGTTACACATGCCAACGAGCTACTAAAAGAGCACCTCGAGCTGGGATTCTCCATTTTTGAGAACTCGGTAGTGGACCAAAAATGCGATATCTTGCAAAATCCTCCAAACTAAGTCTTGAAACTTTGCCAACATACCTGAATCAACATGCCAAAGCTCAGTCCATGCTTCATATTTGCATAAATGCTCTGAAAAATGAACCTCATGCCTCATTAGGCCATGCTCTCTTCACCTTTCTTGGTCTTTGTGTCTGAAACTGCCCTTCACACCTCTGTCCATGCACTCTAAACCACATTCTAATGATCAAACAACCTCTACATACCTGTATACACTCATTTCACCAAGCTACCATGCTCATACCTTCTCACAAGATCTCTTCATGCTTCAACTGACCTTGAAACTCACCCTAATACTCTGTCCATGCATTCTAGACCATGTCCACATGCTCAAACCATGATGTACAACCTCTCATACCCATGTGGACTCATCTCACCAAGATACCATGCTCATACCTTGTCACAAGATCTCTTAATGCCATCACTAGACCATGAATAGGATTCTCAATCATCTGAACATACTTACACAATGACTTGCACTCTCAAACTAAACTTAACATCTCATGTTGTCTTCAAATTATCTCTCTCAATCCTCTAAATAACCTAAAAAATATATGACATCAACCTTAAAGCTTACCATGACATCAACCAACCATGCACAACAAGATACATACCTTTGACATAATTATTACGCATCATTTGACATCATTACAATACTTTAACAGTAAACACTCTCCCCTAACATTAATGACATCAACCATCAATCTTGAAATTAATGAAAAATTACAACAATCCCCCTTTATCATTGATGATAACCAAACTGAGGAACACTATGGAAACCACACTAATTATCTTCAAATATGAACATTAGGAATCATTCCCCCCCTTTGAAATTAGTAAAAAAGGATACTTGCAACTTATTGATTCTCCCCCTTAGATATGAAACTTAGGACTTACCATTACAAATAACTCAAGAAAAAGGACCAATTTTCATGAAGCAATAAAAAATTAGTGTATTTTCTATATTTATTTGATACTATGGGCCATATAAAGCATGATGGCCGTTAAGCTCACCAGTTTCATCAAATGTTTTCCAACCAAACATACTCCATCCAATAATGTCTTAGCCTAGTGGTCGTTAATCTAAATCTATAGCTATACAATAATGTCCATCAAAGGGTAATACAACACATAGAAGAAAGTTGTATCATTATTTTATTTACCTCAACATGAAATTGATTATTATTATTTTAAATAGAACGCATGCATTAAAAGAACCAACAGTGAACGAGGGTGATGCTAGCATAAGCCACAAGCTCAGTCACTAAGTGGTAGCCTCCTAAAGTGTCTTTTATTTTAATTAGTTAGAATTGAATTGTGATTGATTGAAAATAAAATTATTTACTTCCCTACAGTTATCCAAAAGGATTATTTACTTATTTTAGATTTGGAGGGCTTGTTATATGAGAAAACTAGATCCCATATGGAGATGTTATTCAGGTTCAGAAAGGAGACTATCAACCTGTGAGGTGGCGTGAAAGAATTTTTAAAATTACTATAAACAAAATTTGAAGTGGGATTCTGTCCTGATAATCTCGCTTCTGTTGAAAAGCTAACAAAGTCTATTTAAAAACTAGTAGTTGAATTGAAACTAGTACTTACTTGGGGAAAATAACATTGCAATATACATGATGGAATTGTAATAAGAGATCTATGAAAGGTTTGGAGTAGAGATGATATTTATTTCAGTTCTAAAGACACATTATGTATCACAGTAGGTGCAAAGGGAAACCCTCCAGAAAATTTTATGGTTGGGAGGAAAAGTAGTGGAGAAAATTGTTCCAAAGATATGTGGTTGGTGACTGATTTATACAAAAACTTAACACTAATAGTGTCTTAGGGATTGAGTGTTGTAGAGGGCGTCAAAAAAATTAACAAGAAATAACTAAATAACCATTTATCATTTAAAAATGTTTTTTATAATGATATTGCTAAACATTGTAAAGAAGATACATTCATATGTTCACTCTTTATTTTATATGTTGAGATTATACAATTATAAATTCAGAGTATTTATATCTTCATTGTTTATAAGTTGAGAGCATAAATGTATAAGTTGTGTGAGTGAATTACCTAAATAAAATATTATTATACCACTATTTTGAGCTACATTTTTTGATAAAATTGGGAAGCCTAAATTAATTCTTATTTGTTTTTATAGATCCAATTGGGAAGCCTCATAAATTACTAGTTTTGGGAGTTGAAGGTTTGTTGTTTGGAATTTAAAGTATTGGTGACAAAATACCTCGTAATAGGGTTCCATATTTTACACATGGGAACTATAAATACTTTGAATGAGTATTTAGTGCTACTTTGATAAGAACTACAATAGAATATTTTGACATTGCCTTATGGTCTACATGTATGGATTCAATATTTGTGAAGTAAATTTTCATTAAAAATTTCGTTGGCTATGAGATACCCACATCAGGTTTGTTTGGGGACGTGGCCAATGTAAGACTGAAACAAGTACCAGTTATCAGATACTAGACATTTTTGGTAATGTCTATGGTGAAAACAATATTCTTTTGATTGATGATGAGAGATTCATGTCTTTCGATGTTAAAGAGGAAATTAATCTCAAAACCCCAACTTGTTGGAGATTTGATGGAAAATATAAGACTGATTCATTTATTTACACTCAATTATGTACATGGCTGAAATTTGTACGACAACACAAGAACATGTGTAGATCGTTGAAAACCTTCAAACACACTATTGGTGCTTGAATAATATATTTTTGCTTCCAAAATAAAAAATGTATATCACATTTATATGGAATGAAATAACTACATTAGAGTTTTTAAAGATTCTCCGTCCAGAAATATTTTTATTCGATTCATTTTTTTTCAAAAAAAAATTATTCCTAGTACAATATGAAAAGAGGGGCGCACTTTTATTTTTGGCTTAATTCACCACCCACAACCATTTGATTATGTTTTTCTTCATTTGCAGATAAGAACATATGCAACATGAAATTGATAATATTTTATATAAATGGTGTTTTGGCACACACCATCCACAAGGTTGATTCATCACATGAGATGTTAAAAATTCTTGCCAGCATCGAACTCAAAACTAAATATAATTTTCTTAGACCAAATGTCAAAGAGTTCTTGACACATTGCAAAAAATTTTGAAAATAGCGTTATGGACATCGGCAAAGAAATTCAAATGTTAATGACATGATGCCTTCATTCCTTCGAAACATTGGCTTAGAGGTTGGAAATTTTGAGTTCATCTTTACACAAGAAGATTACAAGTGTCCAAACATACCGATTATCAAGGTTCTAGGGAATCCCAACTTATTTCTCAAAAATTTTAGCTCCATTTGGTGTAAGTTTAATTCATATTACAATTGCAAAAATACAATTATTATAGATGACTCTTTAGAGAAAAACAAGCTCAATGATGTGGGGAACTACCTAATTGCTAAAACATTTAACAAAAGATCTAAATCTACATAAAAGTACTTGTTAGATGAGTTATGGCATATGTTGCAATCATTAAAGAATGTGGAAGACGTCTGAGATGTTATTAAATCAAAAACTTTAGGAGCCCATCTTTGAAAATGGCCGATTATTTAATATATCATAATTATTTGAGGTCCCGAACTTTTAGGTTGTAATTTATTTTGTTAATTTGGGAGTTTATCTTTGGGAATGGTATTATAATTAATTTCAAAAAACTCTTAAACTGTTTTACTATAATTCTACCTTTAGTAATGGTATTATAATTAAATTCATATCCATATTTAAATATGTAAATATATTTGGAATGGTTTTACGCTTAATTGCATACCTATGTTACGAAAAAAATAACATAGAATTTATTTCTTTAATGTGTAAGTCTATCTTTAGTAATGGTATTATATGTAAATATATCCATGCCGGGAAATGGTAATACAATTGCATAACCATGTTACAAAAGAAATTATTAATTTTTTTTGTATAATGCATGAGTCTTTCTTTAGTAATGTTATTTTGTATAATGTGTGTGTCTATCTTTAGTAATGTTATAAGACAAAAAAGGCATAAGATATATTTTATCAATTGTTATGTAAGTATACCAAAAAAAGATTTAAAAATATTTTTCTATAAGGTGGATTCTATTTTGAGTAATGTAATTTTATTTAATGTTTGACTATATCTTTAGTAATGTTATAATATGTAAATATGGCCTAGTAGGGGAATGGTATTACAATTAATTACATAACAAGCTGGTGATGCTTTTGGATTATTAAAAGTTTGATATTTTTTAAATTGATTTTATGTAACAGGATCAAGATAGTTTGGTGTACTCATCTAGTCAGGGAAGAAGATTTGAAATAAAGGAAAATGATTGAAGATTAAATGACAATGGGATAGCCTTCCCTTATTGCAATCCTTAAGAAACCACACATGATACAAGGGCCACTTCCAAAGAATGACGATACCAAGCTTCAACATTGCTTCAGGGAGGAATCTATTAAATTAAGAGATGAGGGTGGAGATGGAGAGAGGGGGAGGGAGTAGTAGGAAGATAGAGAAATGGAGAATAGCTGGTTGAGAGGACAACATTAGATGTTGGATTTTCATAGCATTTGATTCTACCAAGGGGAACTACTAATGGAAATAAAAATATCTTAGCTACATTTGGGTTCAATTAAATCGAATACAAAAGATCATGAAGAATTTAAGGTCCCATATTTGATGCCAAAAACCCTTGTAGAAGGAAGCAATTGAGGCAACAATGGGACTGTCTCCAAGTTATGGGACCTTGCGCACTTGAGACAGACCTTCAGAGAAGGTTGGTTCCTCTACCTATTTCTACTGCTACTGCTACTCCTAATGTTGAAATGGAAATCCTAAGCTAAACATGCCAAGGGACCAGGGATAGAAGGATATGCAGAAAGGGAAAACTAAAACTAAAGAAGGTGATAGCACTAGAAATAAGGGGGATGAACACGATCAAATTTGAGCAAAAACAAAGGAAAATATGTAGAGGAAGGATAGAAATATGTAACACAATCCAGAACCCAGTTGCATAATCGTTTCCATGAGATAAAATTAGAAAAGGATATGCAAGGGACGTAAGGAGGCACAACAAACACACAACATGAAGGGAAAGGAAAGAAGAAGAATAAAAATGAGTTAAGGCAAAGAATAGCCACAAAATAATGCTTCTGTTACTTCCAGAAATGCATAGTCGATTACAATGGTGTATGAGGTGATATTCACATGCAAAGACCAGATCTAAAGGTTTATAACTCAAAATGCAAGGCAATGCCTATACAAACTGAAATAATCCAACCCTTTACAATGAGCAATGCTCTTACATTTATAGATGAATGAATGAGAGAAGAGGAGGAGAAGGAGGGAAAATATGATTTGAAAAACCCAACCACCAACAATCAACAATGAATGCCTACAAATCCACCTGTAAATCTATCAAATGTGCTTTCCCCATGTCTTTTTGGCATGTAGGAGAAGGAAGGAGGTGAAATATAAAATAAATTAGGTGGTTAGAGTAATTAGATACTACATTAATGGCGTGACGGATGTTTTCCAACTTCTCACCTACCTAAATCCCGCCAATATTTGAACTTGAATGTGATCTTGTAGTGTATCCCAATCATCAACTATCTTATCATTTTCCATGCCATGTGTCAAAAACACTTTAGTTGGTTGCAAGGATTTACACACCATGTTGGCATGCTTTGATAGGTTACAGTGTGATACACTCATGTCTGACATATTCCACATGCACAATAACTGATGCAAAAAGGAAGAAGGTGAAATACGATTGTGAGAGGGCACGTGAAGGAAATAATGAATGATGTTCAAAAATAATGCACATGGTAGAATTGGATACATACTTGTAGGAGATAAGTATGACAAGTGAGGGCATGAGCATCAAAAGTGGCATGATGTGGCAAGAAAGGAAAGGGCAGAGGGAATGTGCAAAGGACTTAGCCAAATATTGGAAAGAAATTCCAATGTACATGTGTAGGGTGAATGAATTGTTAGGAGGAAGGCGAATGTGCTAAGAGTAAGTGCCAGGGAAAATTGGAAAAAGATAGAGGAAAAGGAAGAAAATATGGAAGGCACGCAAGAAAGGAGAGCATGCAATGGTGCATGCAAGGAATGCAACCAAGAAATTGTGCCAAGGAAGAAACCAAAGGGTGCACAACCTATAATGTTGACTTTAGAGCTAGAATGGGGATGCAAGTTGTCAAAATAATTAGGAGAGTTATTTCAGACAACAGTTTGTAAAGTTTTGGGGATATCTTCTTGCTAGATGTAGGAGATCAGTATCTTGGATCATCTATTGGGCATGGAGTTTGCTTAGAAACATGAAATTCTAATCTGTAACTTTGAAGAATCACCCTTGAAGTCACTTTGAAGAATTTATGAACTCTTTTCTGAACCCTGCAAAACTAGTGAAATTGCTTGAAGATAACTGACATCCTGGAAGAAAAATAAAAGTGCACACAAGGAACATGTAAGAAGAAAGAACTATATACAAACAAAATAATGTGCATGCAACACAATTAGAGGAATTGAAACTACTCTAATATATACAATGATGCATGAAACTTAATGGAAGGGTTTGAGATAAATCCCATTGATTGGGATTGATAGCGCACCTCCATCAAGATGAGATAACTCAAAAGATTTAGCCTCCTTACATGAACTGATGATGTATGGGCCACTCCAAAGTGCATCAAACTTTGAATGACACCCTAGTTTGGCTCTGTCAGCATCCCATTTTAAGACTAAGTCACCAACTTTGAAAGCTTGAGGCCTAGCCTTTCTATCAAACCACTTCTTTGTTGATTATTGATGTTGTTCTAGCTTGATCATGGTAGAGTTTCTTAATTCTTCAAGTTCAACCAGCTCTACCATTCTGATTTCTCTTTGATCCATGCCCTCAAACTCTAGCTATTGGGAAAGCTCTAATGAAGGAAACTCAAGAGATAAAGGAAGTCTTTCCTCCTTTCCATAAACAAGTTTATAAGGTGAAGTACCTATTTCCTTCTTCATCATGATTTGTCTACCCATAGCACACATGAGACCTTTTTGTGCCATTTTCTCTCGTTGATATTCATTTTCCACTTTATAATTTTTACCAGGTTCTTATTTTTTGACTCTCCCAAGCCATTTCCCTGGGGGTAATAGTTGGAAGAATTCTTCACATAGATTCCAAGGCTTAGCACCCAATCAGAAATTTTAGTACCAAGGAAGGCCTTTGCATTATCAGAGATAATGGTTTGAGGAATGCCAAACCTTGTTACAATACCCTCAAGAAAGTCAAGGATGACTGACTCAGTTGATTCCTTGAGTGCGACAACTTTTGTCCATCTGGTGAAGTAATCTGTAGCTGTCAACACCCATTTATGCCTAGCACTTGAAGGAGGATTGATCATGCCTATGAAGTCAAGACCCCATTGCGTAAAAGGTTGATCCACTTGGATTGGTCAGAGGGGAAGCGCTACCAATTTCTTCTTTCCTACAAAGAAAGTGCATTCTTTGCATTTCATGACCCACTTGTGCACATATGCGAATAGGGTAGGCCAAAATTATCCTTCCTTAGTGATCTTCATTGTTGTTTCCTTGGTAGAGAAGTGTCCACCAGAGAATCCATCGTGAAATTCTACTAACACTTTGTCAATTTGTGTGCCATCAATACATCTCAGCAACATGCCATCAATATTTCTTTTGAAGAGGGTGCCATCAATCAATGCATATGGAATAGATTGTAGCCTCAGATGTCACCTCTTTTCTTTGTTTAAACTAGGAGGATACACACCAGAGGAAAGGAATGTGATCATGTCCTTCATCTAGCTATGCGTGCTAAGAACTTCACTTTATTTAGGTTCCACATGTGAGATCTTCATCTAGAAATAATGAAGTCTCAGGTTCATTTTGCACATCCTCAACAAGTTGCTTGCAGAGCACATTGCCTCTAACCAACTTTTTGGCTTTGATAGTCACATCATACTCCATGATTTTGGTCACCCATCTTTCTCTTTTCTCACTGATTTCTACTCCCATGATGAAGTCTCTCACACTTGAGTGTGAAACTAACACCTTGATATGATTTTTGGTGAGCATGCTTTTGAACTTCTTAAGCACACACATGATGGAGAAGACCTTTTTCTCCATGTGAATAAATTTTATCTCATAATCCTTCAGTGTTTGACTGAAGAAATCATTGATTACTCCAATCCTTGTTCATTTTCTTATGTCAAGACAACAACAACACTTGCATAAGCTCCATAAGCATAGAGGATGAAATCCTTGGAATAATCTAGGTTGATGAGTGTTGGCGCGCCAGTAATTTCTTACTTGATCTTGTTGAAGCTCTCCTTTCCTTCTATTGTCCACCTGAAGGTTGTGTCCTTTTTGAGCATGAGGGTGATGGGCCTAACTAGTCTTGTAAAGTTAGGGATGAATCTCCTAACAAATTTGATTTTTCCTAGGAAATATTGCATGTATTTCTTATGCATCGGTAGGGAGAGAGAAAGGATAGTGGAAATGTGCTCAGGATCAATATAAATACCATCCTTAGAGACCACATGGCCCAATAGCTTGCCTTGAGCCACAAAAAATTTACACTTCTTGGGATTAAGAGACACCCCATATTTTATGCATATCTCAAATAATTTTTCTTGGTGTGCCATGTGATCTACACTCTTCTTTGAGAAGACAATTATTTCATCAAGGTAAACCAATATTAACTCATTGATATATCCTTTAAAGGCAATGTCTATGGCACACTAAAATGTAGCACCTATGTTTGACAGACCAAAGGGAATTTTATAATATGCATATTTTCCCCACTCGGTTTTAAACATGTTGTTTTGAATTGATCCTCTTCCTTGACCATGATCTGATTGAAGCTAGAATACCCATCCAACATTGAAAATCTTTACGTGCCAGCCATATTCTGCAGAATATTCTCCATAGAAGGTAAAGGATAGTGATCCTTTAAGGATGCCTTATTCAAATCTCTAAAATCGACGCAGAGTCTGATTTCACCATTCTTCTTGCACACTGGAACCAGATTCATGACCCAAGTATAACACTTGATAGTGAAATATTATTTTTGCCTCAATGAGTTTAGATATCTCTTTCCTCATAAAGGGCTCTATCCTTGGATTGAATGGCCTCTACTTCTGTCTGAAGGGACTTGATACTAGGATCAAGGTCAATGGAGTGTTGAGAAACACTTGGATCAAATCCTTTTTAGGTCTTCATACTCCCATGAGAAGATATCACTATATTTTTGACATAGAAATGAAAGCCTTATTTTCATCATGTACAAAAACTTTACTCAACAGAAACTCCTTGTCATGCATAATAGTGATTGGGGAGTAGACTTCTTGCATCGCATGCATATAATTATCTTCACCCTTGAACTCATCATCAGGGCCAAAATTTTTCTCTGAGATGACCAACCCTTTAGGAAACTTATTTGTCTTGAGTTGAATCACTTGGTCACCATAGTTGTCATGCAAGTCATCTTGCATGCTTGAAGAGAACTCAACTTCATTCTGAATGAACTGGACAATTTGTGCATCACTGTCAAACACTTTCCAACTGGTATTGTTGTCTAGAATAGATGGATTGATCACCATTTTGACATGTGTGTGTTTACCTTTGATAAAATCCTTCATAGGAGAAAACTATGAACCAAGTGTGGCCATTTGATCTGCTTCTATGTTCATTTTTCTTGGCACCACCTGCAGATTTAGAGCATCAAAGGTCTCAAGGAGATCCTAAACTTTATGCTTATAAGCTTTAAGAAGCTTATTTTTCGCTACGCACTTGTTTGTGACCTGGTGAATGACCAATTTTGTGTTCCCAAAGATCTACACTTCCTTAATCTTGTCTCTTCTTAGCAATGAGAAGACCATACACCAATGTTTCATATTCTTATACATTATTGGAGCATGCAAACTACAACCTGTGCACAAAGAATATTTTCCCATCCTTGGGAGAAATGCAAACAACACCTATACCCATGCCATTTCTGCTTTTGGATCCATCAAAATATAGCTTCCATAAACCATAATTTTCTTCACTTTTCTTGAGCACGCGCGGCAACACAAATTTTTATTCAAGGATGCAATAAGTTCCAAGTCTAGTTTAAAGGGATTCAAGATCTTCAACATATGAATAAAATTTATGATGCCCTCCTGCCCACTCATCTAGCAATAAATTAGGTAAAGGAGGATGCATAGGATGCTCTTTGGAAACTGAAACTTGCTCTAGTCTCTTTGGATTAGGAAATTGTCTTGAAGGGGAGATATGTCATATGAATGAACATGATAGGAAAATATTGGCTCATCTTGTATGGTAAAATAGGTACCATACCTTGTCTTTAGTAAAATATGGGGCGAATCAGAAGACAAATAACCACCCACTTTAGCAGTAAAGTACCTTTATAGACACAAGAAAACAAAGGAGTTAGGTCAATGATTGACACATCTTGAGTTATTGTGAGGCTTGGACATGAATGGAGGGTTAAATCAATATGCTTGATGAATCCTTGAGTGGTAATAGTTGAGCCATAAAGTTGCAAGAATATTTTGGAAAAAGGTTTGTACTTAAGACCTAGGACATCAACAATTTTCTTAGGCATAACAGAAGTACTAGCACTTGAGTCAATCATACAATTATGCACAAGGTGTTTACCTATGATCAGGGACATATAGAAGGGTGGGGTTTTGAAAAAATTACTTACTTGTTTGTCCTCTAATTGATAGATATTGACCATGAAAAGGGTTTTCGGATAGTTGGATCAGAGCATGGGAGTTGCACCAGAGCTTCATGCAACAAGTTACACTGAGATGGCGTGGCCAGGGCATCCCACATTATGACATTTACATTTGTCTTTTTCATCTGGTCCATGATGTTGAATGGAAGCCCATTGATTTGAGCATTTGAGGAATAATAGAATATTTTATTGATTGTTTAGTATAGATGTAGGTACCTTAACTTACACAGGGGCTTAACCTACCAAAGGAGTGGTAGATGTTTATTATATTGGAGTATTGTGCACAACCTCATGTGAAAGAACGTGTGCACCATGACTGTTGGATGCCTTAGATGCATCTCTTTACTTTTGAGCATCATCCTGTGTTGCAAGAACTGAAGGTTACATGCCCAAATCAAGCATTATCTTCTTGTACCTCGTGTTATCAGCAACTTGGGCATGTGGTCTACTTGTGTCATCTATAGCTTTATTAATTACACATAAGTCTTTTGCACCAATGAACACAAGGTTGGCTTCAGGATAAGCTTCTAGAATTTCTTGATTTTTTAGGAAAATATACACTTGTAGAAGGTTCAGAGATGGAAGAAGAATTAATCATGTAATCTTTCCCATGCACAGCGTTGACACATTGATTTTTACTATGAGTTATATTACAAGGAAAGCACCATTCTGACTCTTGCACCATTTTTTTATGTACTGGGACAAGTGCTTGAATTGTACAAGGCCTAGAAGAGGATGTGTAGGAGGGATTACTTACAAGGGAAGGTGCAGTGTTAGTATACCATCTATCACTTTGTTGGTTCTACCAATATATCCTTTATGTGAGCATTGTGAGAAGATGATGCCATTGATAAAAGACTAGATGCAGAAAAGTAAATGTTCATGCATTCATTCTGAAAGCATAGGATGAGTTATTACATCAATATACCCATTCAGATAACAAGAGAAACATCATACAAAGAACATATTTGATTCTTAACATAAAGAAAAGACATTAGGGTTTGCACCCATGAGCCAGATATTCAGAAACAAAGTCATATATTCATATTGATTATAATTTTAGTAACCACATTACATTCAAAAGGGTCATAGCAGACCAAAATGTATCAAAATAGGGATCTGACTCATGTATCAGAAGTCCTAGCTATGCTTCCCCTATTACAACAATCTTGTAGACCCATCCCCTTAGACATGATAACATTCCTACAATCCTCTAATGAGAACCCCAGCTCCTAGAACCTCCTAATATTTTCTACAGAGCTTCACTTTCCATCCTCTCTATGATGATCTTGATGCTTCTCTCTCCTCCATTTTTTCATCTACCCGAGCATCTCTATATATAGGTTTAGCACCCACCACCATGCCTTCCTTCAGGAGCAGATCATATGCCAAGTGTCTAGGTGGTCCTCCAATGGAGCATGCTAATCCTATTCTGAGCTCTCCACTCTCTGCAATGATGTCTTTTGGGAACCTTCCATGCATGGAATATTCTTTCCTTGACCACCAAGCCTCCAGGTGGCACCTTATCCACTTAGCACACCTAGTCGGGTCACATTTTTCCTCAAGTGCCTTTAGAATGCCAAATATGGCTAAGTCCTCATATCCTGTTTTTTACCTTGCGCATGCACCCTGGTTCCTCTCCTAAACCCTTCTTAAACCCTTTCCTGTGTGCTTTTCCCCACGCACACCCTTCTTCTTCCTGGCCCCACATGCGCACGTGCCCTTTGACACTTAGCCAATATTTTGAGGCCCAACATCACCCCACACTAAGCTTGTTCTCCATCCTCAGAAACATACTGATCCTCCAAAGAATAAAGAATGGTGGGACTTGGATAGTTTGAATAAAGAATGAAGGAATGAAGAATTGGAGGAATGAAAGAATGGAGAAGGGAAGAATGAAGAATTATGCTACTTTTGTAAAAGGAGTGGGAACTCCTTCCTCATTGTCACCTCGATCTTCTCCCAGGAATCAACTTGACCCTGCGCCTATTGGAGTAGGTTTCCCATGAGAGTGCTCACCTCTTCAAAGCTCAGTTCATCACCCTTAGCATTCAGCGTATCAACAATTCCTTCCAGCTACTTGCTAAGGTCATCAAGCACATCCATTCTTCATGTGACCTGGGGGTACAACTCCTTGAGCCAATTCTTGACCAAACCTCACAAGGTTTTGATTGCTTCCATTTTCTTTTCAACCTTGGCCAGGATCTTATCCCACTCTACCCTATTTCCTTTGTTCTTCTCCTGGAACTCCTTCAGATCCACCTCATGTGTAGCAACTAGTATACTTGTTACTCTGTCCCTATCAGCGCAATTATCATATACGGCCTCAGCCATGCATGCGACGGTCTATACAATAGCAAGGAGTTGGGAATATCGAGTGATTATCTCCCCAATATTCATCTTTCTCTTCCTCCTTTTGGCATGCCAATGCCTCTTCTATTGATTCTAGAGTGAAGTGGTCACCTTTCCATGGTGAGGATGCATGTTAAGTCTTCCATACATTACAATGTTGGCTTGTATTTCTACTCAGGTGGGTGCTAGGTCTGGGTGTTTCAGGATAATGGCATCTATGATCATTTCAATTTTCTTGTACACCTCTCACACCTTCACCTTTTCCTCCCTTAGTTTGTGCCTTAACTATGTGTTGATCAGTTCTTCCTGCTTCAGATCCTTTCTCTTCTCAATGAGTTCCTCCTTCTTCTTCTCTAATTCTTCTTCTAGGAATCTTACCCTGTCATTCCTTCCAAACAACCTCACCTCAACCTCAACCGATACCTTGTTGAGGGCATTGCAGACTTTCTCATCTGATAACTGTTGAGCATTTACTAGTGGGTTTATTCCTTTGTTCTCTGGTACCTTCATCAGTGCTCCCTGACTAACCTCAAACTCGGGCTCATCAACATGGGACTCAAAAGCCCAAGATAGCATCTTCCTCATTCATGGGTATGTGCCTTCTTCTTCAAAGGAAGACCATGCAAGGAGTTGGTCTATGGCACATGGTACTCTGGAAGCACACACAAGTACCTTACTTGGATCATTTATGTAACTCATCCCTGCTCCTGTGTTGCTACCACACTCTTCCCTCCTATGTGTGCTACCTTTGGAAAGCTTATTGCTAAGCTGGGATCTCTGCCCATGCTCCCATACTCTTTCCCTATGCTTTCCTCCTCTATCTCCTTGAGTATCTCATCAGCGCTTTGCTCCACTTCCTGCTCCACTAACTCCTTTATTATGCCCACTACTTCTCTTTCCATGGCCTCTTCTATTTACTCCTTGGTGAGGCTTGGGGTCCTTTGATCCTTAGTATTTACTTCTTCACTCTCCCCTTTTCCTTGAGTGCCTTCCTCTTCTCCACCCTTTTCTTCATTTCCTTCATCTTCAGAGTCATGCACATCATACACCAGATGGTCTTGAGCCTCTTCATGCTCATCATCATCCCTTTCACCTCTGTAGGCCTCCAGGATCTTTGTTTCTTTTGAGTCAACCTTCTCTGCTACCTTCTACTTCTTCCTAACTGGTGATTCCAGTATAGGAGACTCTTCCCTTTCTTCTTCTTCTACAGGTGACTCCTTCCTTGGTGATTCCTCTTGTGCAGGAGGATCTTCTTGCTCTGGCGCCTCTTCCTCAAGTGAGTTTTCCTTTTCCTTAATGGGGGACTTCTTCCTCCATGCATATGTGCTTGGCTTGGCACCTGACTCTGGCACACCCACAGATTGTGTTGTCTACACACTTGGTGCTTTCTTCTCTGGTGCCTCTTCCCTTTCCCTCTTTCTTGGCATGGGCCTTCTTTCTTTGGTGGGGTCTTCTAGGATGGATACATCACTCTCCAAGTAGGCACCCTTCTCATATTTGGGCCTGATCCACAGGTATACCCTTGTTGTGGTCCTTCCAGCAATTGGCAGTGTCACCAGTTTCATCATGTGCACCTCATGGGAGACATACTTCTCCACATAAGCATGCTTCTTGGGATATATGAGCTTCCTTCGTAGCTCACAGTGGTCTTGGTCCACCTTTTTGAGGTCAAACCTTAGTCTTTTGGCTTCTTTAAAGTGATTGACCCCT
Source organism: Taxus chinensis (assembly GCA_019776745.2). Classification (NCBI taxonomy): domain Eukaryota; kingdom Viridiplantae; phylum Streptophyta; class Pinopsida; order Cupressales; family Taxaceae; genus Taxus; species Taxus chinensis. The sequence goes on along the minus strand of CM034157.1, from coordinate 259,206,994 downwards.
TCTTGAAAGTATTGCATGGTGAAAGAGAAAGGTAGTTTGCACCATGGACTCTTGGTCCCATCTGTCAATGTGAATCTGCCAATGCAGAAATGTTGGTATATAGAAAACTCAGCCTCTCCTTGTACTAGCACTGGAAATTTTTTGGGTATCCTCCATTCAGCTCCAAATGCATCACGCATCCTCTTGTACCATTTCTCTAGGCATGCCTTGTGGGTGGCCATCATGGTGTCACAAGTGTACTTTTCAAATATTTTTGCAAGGGGAAGGGTCTTCATCTGGATACTCCCATACAAAATTCTTTGGCCCATCGGGCAACTCCAATCTCTGAGAAGACGATGGTGAGGAGGACATTTCCAAACATGATCTTCTCTCCTTCATGTGTGACACTGATGATTTCTTCTGCAATGAAGGTGGAAAGGTTATAGATGGTTCCTTCCACAATCTTTCGCACACATTCAACCAAGCCTTATTTATCTGTGTCCACCTCTCTTGTCCATTTAGCTTGGATACCAAGCATGCGGCCATCCTCATCACTGGGTCAGAGATATCTAAAATATCAAAGTAGCGTGAGCCCTTCTTATAGTCATAAGCCTGGACTGTCTCCTTAATGGCTTCCTTATCCTCCAGGTCATCATCCAATGGCTCCCCTTCATAGACAAGGCCAGTAAACTTAGAGATAAGTTGGGGAGTTATGCACATTCTGTGGCCTGAAAAGTAGAAGTGGTCCTCATGCACATGCAACATCAACCATTGGTATAGATGCTCAGGTTTTCCAAAGTAGGCTGCCTCATACAGTTGTAGCAACCTGACCTTCTCCAATTTTACCTTCACCTCATCATTGTAGATTGGCATCCCTTCTGGTGTCCTCTTACCCATTGGAAAAACCAGTTCTAATGCCATTTCCTTCTCTGTGGTGCTTGTGTGAGTGGTTATAGTCACTCACAGGCCATCTTCCTCATGTGGATACCCATTCTTTTCCAAGTAACACTCCATCTAGGTATTGCATCTCCACATACCACTCTTCATTGAAATTGGTGGTGAAATTTTTTTTCCCCTTGCCCTTACCCTTCTTTGGTGAGACAATTGCTTTCTTTGGTGCCATTTTCTTGTCGGGTTAAAAAAAATTCTTCCTTGCTCCTCTTCCTTTCTCTACTCAAATTTGTGGCTTTCCTTCATGAAGAATCCCTTTACTCTCGTGCCCTAGCTATAGAACCCTAACCTAGAAAAAACTTCCACAAAATGACGTACTCTTCTGAACCCTTCTTCCCTACGCCCATGTACTCCTTCCACTCTGGTTCACAAATCACACTAGTCACACACTTAGATTTTCACAATTCCTCCTTCACACAAATATTTCTTCATGGATGCCCTAGTTCACAAGAGCTCTTCAATATCATAATAGCAAGGTAAACAATAATGTGCCTGACCTTCTACTTATAGCTTTTTCTTCTCTCCCATGTAATAAATGTTATGCCACCTACCAATGTACTTAGCATTAAATGCAGATTTTTCCACTAAAGATGATCTTAAGTGCTCTTACCCACGTGCCCAATCCTGCATGAAAAATCCTTACAACCTTCTGGCATGCAAAAAATCCTTACTGACCGAAGACTCTTACGCACGCGCTTGCAGTGCCGAAGGCACTTCTTCTTCCCTTGACCTGATTTTTTCCCTCACCTACCTCATGTTGTTCCTGCACTTCTCATCCTTTATACGTGGTCTTTGTAAAGCTATCCTGACACCAAAATTCCTCATGTCCACCTTTTCCATGCGCTCTCCTACCTTACACACTTTTTATCCTTCAATCTGGGCCATAAAAACACAACTTCCACTACCAAATTTCATTTTACTTCACACTACTCCACCCCACACAAAAATAGATGCACACGCCTCTGTGCATACACAACCTTTTGAAAATAATAAGTGGTTACTGGTGCACAACACATGCAAAACAACACAAACAGAAGAGAACAAGCAATGAGAAAGGGAAACACAAGGAAAAGAAATGCATAAAAGGAAATCCTAGGCTAAATGGAAATACTGCCTTATTTACAAACACAAGGAAGACTTATTTATAGTAGGGCTTCAGCCTACTCCCATTGAAATGGCCTGGTAACCTTGTTCCATCCAGCACTTGTAACTGGCATGCACCTGAATCAAGGATGTACGAGATGATATATGGCCCTAACCAATGGAATTTCAGTTTCCCAGGATGGCGCAAAAACTTGGAATCATATAACAAAACCATCTACCCAACCTTGAATTGTTTGTTTTTAATATGGTGATCATGTCATGCTTTCTGTCATGCCTTTTCAGTCTTCTGACTCCATCTAGCAAGTGATCACCTTTCATCCAGCTACATTAACTTCTCCATGCACTCTTTGAATTACTTGTTCATCAGCTAACCCTCCTACGCACATGTAATACATAGTGATGGTAACATGAATTCAACTGGAAAAACAGCCTCCACGCCAAACACCAACTGAAACGGTGTGGCCTTGTTCAACCTCTTGTAGGTTGTCCTGTATGCCCATAGGACGGTGATACCTTGTCATCCCAATCTTGTCTTCCCACATCACAAATTTTAGTTAACGTGTGACTCAAATTTTTTTAAATGCCTCAGTAGTTCCATTAGCTTGTGGGTGATATGGGGTAGTCTTATGATGGGCCACCATGAACTCTGCCAACAAAATCCTGACTGTTTCATTCAAAAAATGTGTACCCCTGTCACTAGTCAAGCTTAAAGGACATCCATACCTACTGATTATGTTCTCCCATAAGAATCTAGCAGTTGTCACACAGTCCCTTGTAGGTGTTGCCTCTGCCCACCTTGTTAAGTAATCAGTGCAAGTGATGATATAGCGCGAACCAGTCCTTCACGTGGCAGGTGAAATTGGTCCTACAAAATCAATTTCCCATTTTTCAAATGGTTCTGCACTGGCTATAGGTCTCAAGGGCATCTCATCCCTTTTTCCTGGCTTGCCAAGGCACTGGCAATGGTCACAGGCCTTGCAAAATTCAATGCAATCCTGGTATATACTTTCCCACCAAATCCCTATGAGTAGAATCTTCCACGCAGGTGGCATTCCCTGCATAGTGCCCTCCTGCAATCCCACCATGTGCTTCTTCCATGATTGCAATGTGCTCATGTTCTAACATGCATTGGTGCAAAACCTCATCATGACCTAACTTGTATAAGTCTCCACTAATTAGCATGTAGGGTGTGACACGTATAGCTAATTGTTTCCTTTCCAAATCTTTCATTCCTTCTGGTGCCACACCCATTTTGAGAAACACAACAATATCTTCTAAGTCATAGGGTGTGAGCTGTAACCTAAATAGTTGTGCATCTGACATAACATCCTAAATACTTTGTGCATCCTCCCCTGAGTCAATCCTTGATAAATGATCAGGCCCTGAGTTACTCTTTCCTGGTTTCACAACAACTGTAAACTCAAATTCCTGAAACAACAGGACCCACCGACATATGCACCCTTGCAAAACGGGCTTGTTCACCAAGTACTTCAAGGCCATGTGATCTGTGTAAAATATGAAGGGTGTTTCCAGTAGATACTGGCTGAACTTATGCAGCACATAGATCATCTAAAGTGCTTCACTCAGTAGTGGTGTAGTTTTGTTCTGCTGGTGTCAACTTCCTACTTGCAAAGCAAAGGGGGTGATCAACAATCCCTTCTCCAGGTTGTGCTAGGACTTCTCTAATGGTTTTCCCTGAGGCATCAACATGCACATGGAAAGGTTTATCCCAAGAGGGAAACCATAATATGGGTGCAGTGACAAGTCTATCCTTCAAAGTGTCAAACGTAGTTTGTTGTGCCTCTCCGTAATTAGATGCACTCTTGTGTTTTAGTAACTTCTCCAATGGCACGGTGATTTGGCATATCCCTTGATAAAATTTTGGTAGTATCCCATATGCCCAAGGAATCCACACACTACACTTTTGACTGGTAGGCTCCCCCAACCCCACAATAACAACAACTTTGGTGGGATCCACCAACAAACCTTCCTTACATATGATGTGCCCCAACAGGGTCCCAAATGGAGTAGAAAAAACACACTTCTTAATGTTGAGGGATATCCTCAACTGCCAACATCTCTCAAACATCAGCCTCAAATTATCACAATGGTCTTTCACTAGTCCATACACCATCCAGTCATCAAGGTAGACTTGCAGAAACTTATGGATAAAATCCTGAAATGCCTGGACCACTATGCGCAAAAACACAGCCAACACGTTCTTTAGTCCAAAAGGCATGACCGTATAGGAAAAAATTCCCCATTCAGTGGTGAAATTTTTCTTCTCTTGGTCTTCTTTAGCAATTATAAATTGATGGTATCTTGATAATCCATCCGTGAAGGAATAGATTTCACACCCGGCCACTACTTCCAGGATCTCTTCAGTGAAGGGGGTTGGAAAAGGATCAATTACACATACCACATTTAAGTCCCTATAGTCAACACAGATCCTTATCCTTCCATCCTTCTTAATACTAATGACCATGGGGCTTACCCATTCTAATTCCTCCACAACTTCAATGATGCCTGATGCTATCATCTTTTCTATCTCCTCTTTAACCTTGACACGAAGATTCAGATTCATTCGATAAGGCCTTTTCCTAATCAAGTGTGCACCTTCTTTCAACTTGATCTTCATCTCCCCCAAGGAGTGGTGAATGCCTTTAAGCTCATGGTACCCACATGGAAATAAATCCTGAAACTCACGCAATAGATCAATGATCTTTGAGACTTCCTTCTCCGACCAATAGTCTCCAATAGTGGCCTCCTTAGGTTCAGCCTCTGAACCAATGTTAACCTTCTTTGTTTTTAGGGGTTCATGGTAGGCACATGCTTTCTCATCAGCACTATCAATAACTTCACGTGTACCTTCAGTATGGTTAACATCCAAACTCTCCATCTCTTCACCATCTATCACATAGACCATATTTCCATTTTCTTTCTCCATGCATGCACGCTCTCAAGTTGTATCTCTTCTGATTCTTCTTCATCAAAGCACGTCTCCAAACCAGGTTCACCCAACAATTCCCATATCCTATCCTCCACCATAGAACTATCTCCCATCATAAGGTGCTTGAACAACCTATAATGCCTTATCCACTAATGGTTTAGTACTCTGGTACTCAAAATCTTGAAGGAGGTCGGTCATCAACTGCTGCCAATTTCCTATTTGATGATACATTTCTAAGTGAATATACCATGCACGTGCATAACCTTGTAAGGTGGAATACAACTTATATACCCATAAGGAAGGTGGTAAGGCCTTTACGCCTCCCATCCATGCTTTCTCACATGCTTGGACGTGAAACGAGGTGGGTTCCTTCCCATGGTAGTCTTGTATTGTAGTGGGTGCATTACTTTGGGAGAACCTTACAGAGAACATGATTCTCACCTCGTGCCACTCTAGAAGGCTATCACGATGAGTCTCCCACTAGCATGCTGCTGTCCCAAGTGAGTTATAGTTGAGAATTCCTCTTCTTTCGACCTCATTTCTCCATTGATCCTCCATTTCCCACAAGAAATCATTAGGGTTGGCCCCTCTAGAGTAACTTGGAAATTTCTTCCCTCCCAGGTGCCTGACTGAGTGCACCTTCATTACCCTTGTCACAGAGCCTCTTAGATGTCACCCAATTAACTCATAAGTCCTGTGCACCCAATTGTCACATGCCACACTAGTTGTATCACTCATGGACTGAGCATCTTCAAACTGGATAACTCCCTCTGTAGGGTGAATCACCTCAGGGTCCCTGATAGAGCACACATAGATCCTGTCGAGAATTTCTTCTCCCAAGGGCTCAGTATATGGTGTTGATTTTCCATCGGTTAAGGGGATGATGACCCATCCTCCTTGTTTTCAAAACTTATGTATCCCTTATTGAACCTTAGGTCGACATTATTCTTGTAACACCAGGGGTGCCCAAGTAATGCTGGAAAGTTGTCTACCTCGGCTAGCACCAAGACTTCGAAATCCCCAGTGAACTTTTCCCCTTGGATAGTGATAACAACATCCTTCAAGACACCAATGGGCATTTCCTTTGTCTTGTTAGCCATATACAACACATTCAAAGATGGCTGTAATGGGGGCCTTCCCATTTGATGTCATGCATCTAGGGTGAGAACATTGACCTCCACACCCGTGTCAATCAAAATATTTCTCAGAAGCCACCCATCTACAACAACATTCAAGGTAATCTCCTTGTCATAATCAAGGCTGTGGGGAGGAAGGTTGGCATGCAGAACCTACCTCTCATGCCCTTCTCCAGTGCATGGTACCTTCTCCCATAACCATTCTCCTAGCAAGGGAATGATATTCTCTTGCCTCAACATCTTGCATACTTCTCTAACCTCATCCATATCCTTCTGTGGAGCCTCAACATTCTTCCTTTTCTCTAACTACTTGACTACTTCTTTCAGGCACTAGATCTCTCCTTGAAGGCTTTGAATCACATCCATGGTTTCTTGATACACCTCCTTTTGATGAGTAGGGTCTGATACTTTCCATGCACCACCTCTTCTCTAATAACCAGTGGTCTTTTCCTTGGTACTTCCCTCACGCGCAAGCCTCAGCTCACATCATAACTAGTACCGGTTCTACTTCTAACTCACGTGCCACTCTTGGCATCCATTGTGAATCATCCTTCCTCATGCTTACCATCCCAACACCTTTGTCTTTCTGGTGCTACTGGATCATGTGCTCAAATAACTCTGGGCACTCCTCATACTTGTGCTTCTTTCCACACCATGAACATTGTAGTAGATCAGGGCACTCACACTTGTAGTGCTCCATGGATCCACAGTTGTAACACGTTCCATGTAGGAACTCACTTCTTCCTCCTCTGGTTACCACGACCACAAAATCCTCCTCGAAACCTCTTCCACATGCCCCACCATCTGTGCACCCTTCATAGTGACGACCATCATCCTCGAAATTGCTTACGAGGTTGGTTTGATGCACAACAATATCAATAACATCATGTATCTAGTCAATTAACCTATTATCCTTGGTGTCATGGGTAGTAGAGGTATAAATATTGCAATAACAAGACACATTCTTACGGATCACACATTGCAGTAGTGGGCATCTACTTGCATCATGATCTCCATGGAAAATTTCACAGTCCACTGTCATGGCACGTACCGATCTCCTAGGGAAATTGTCCTTTGTATGCCCCTCTACCTCACAATCCATGCACCATAGACCACTGCGAGTCTCATGTGTCAAGTTTGTAGATAGCTTCTCCAGTTGCTTCACCATTGCAGTAATTTGAGCCTCAAGGAAGGGGCTAACACCAGTATCAATGCTTCTGATAGCCTCAGCACACAGGGAAGCCTCCAAGGCCTCGCACGGGTCTGTGAAAGTCTTGTGTGAAAGTGCTCTCCTAAATGGTGTTATCAATCCTCCAACAAACCACTGAGCATGCTGAGAGGGGTGAATATCATAGGATAGCTTTGATAAGAGAGTCTTGAAATGTGCATCATACTCTCGCACACTCTCTGCCATTCCCTGCTGGATCTCCTTCAGTGCATTGATGCTCTTCTATTTAAAACTCAGGGATATGAAATTCAGCTAAGAAGGCATTCCATGTGGTGTAATCCACCACTATCTGATGGGGGTCATACTTCTGGTACCAACTATGTGTGCGTCCTTGTAACCTCATTGCAAACTGACTTTCCTTCCACTCTGAGGTAGTGATCCCAGTCACGCGCCCATAGCAGTTCACACTTGTGTACATGCTCTACAACATCCTCAACACCTTTGTAGTCTAGTAGGTGCAAAGACATCTCAAAAAACACTTGCTGAGGTGGTTGAGGCCCTTGTCCACCTGATCCAGAACCTTGATTCCCTCCAGTGTTTCCTCCACCACCAGATCCACTAGATCCACCAGGTCCTCCTGATCCAGTAGATCCTCCAGATCCACCAGGTCCACTAGGTCCTCCAGCTCCTATACCACCAGATCCACCTCATGTAGCTGGTAAGGGGCCTGAAGTGGTCACACCTAATGCTCCCAATGTCCCACTGAACTACGCACCCAATAGTTTGTGATATTGCACTGCTACCAGATGTGTGTCCTATGCCACTCCTAGATGTGATACCCAAGCTTTGCATACTCACACTTTTCCCAAACATCATTCCAAACAATATTCCTCCAAACACAAGAAATGATTGTGCAACCATAGATGTACCAAATGAAAAATTATATCTCCTAGGTGTAGATCAATCACTCCCACCAATACCAACTATGTTAGCAATACTTATCTCTTGATTTGGAAGACTAAGCGCTAGGGTTGGTCACCAGGTGGATTCAGATGTGCTTCGATGGATCTCCTTTCTCCAAGTGATGAACTCTCATCAGAAGCCAAAGGGATCTCTCTTCCATGCTTGCCAAGATGGGGTAGCACAGACTGCTCAGGCTCCACATCCTCCACATGAACCTCAATTCCTTCCCACAACATCTACCTCCATAAATCCATCACTCCTGCAACCTCACATTGTCTAGCCAACTCCCTTTCACGTGCTTCTCTATACTTGAGTCATCTCTCCTCTCTTTCTTTTCAGCCGCAATGTCTGCCATCTTCCTCCACCCTAGCTTCCTCACCCAATGCTCAGAGAAGCTTAGCCAGCCATAGGGAATGCTTCCAAACTTAGGTAATGATCAAGATCTTCATAGCTAAAGGGATAACACACAAGAATGATCCTCTAGGCTCCCTTAAGAACTCAAACTCAGCAACCTCAGGACAAGAATACATAGAAATAGCATATTCCAGGGTATAACTGGTCAACACTCTCTTCCACCAATGATCAACAACACATGTCCAAGTCAGATCAACATCCTGTAGCCTCTGATATTCTTCTTGGGTCCAAATGCAAGATCTATAGTACCATCTTGATCTAGATGCATACACGGAAATCCATTCATACAACTCTACTGGAAAGCAGCAAAAGAAGGTCTCATACAACTCATGATACAGATGCTCTTCTACCCATTTACATGCATCAAACTCAGGTCCAGTACTAAATCTTTGAGAAAACTCATCCTCTGTGCTCTTAAACCATGCCTCGACATTGTCGAGGGTCAAATGCTCCATCATCACACATCATTCTCACAATAACTTTGAAAAGAGGTCCCAACAAACAAAACCAAGATGTCATCATTTTTCTGTCCACCCACTAAACAACTTCTAATCCCATGCACATTGGCCTATCACCCAGCGGGCGCTGGGTGCTCACCCGAGGCACGCACGGGTGCACGAGCCCCTCCTTTATGTGAGCATTGTGAGAAGATGATGCCATTGATAAAAGACTAGATGTAGAAAAGTAAATGTTCATGCATTCATTCTGAAAGCATAGGATGAGTTATTACATCAATATACCCATTCAGATAACAAGAGAAACATCATACAAAGAACAGATCTATGATTCTTAACATAAAGAAAAGACATTAGGGTTTGCACCCATGAGCCAGATATTCAGAACAGAGTCATATATTCATATTGATTATAATTTTAGTAACCACATTACATTCAAAAGGGTCATAACAAACCAAAATGTATCAAAACAGGGATCTGACTCATGTATCAGAAGTCCTAGCTATGCTTCCCCTATTACAACAATCTTCCAGACCCATCCCCTTAGACATGATAACATTCCTACAATCCTCTAATGAGAACCCCAACTCCTAGAACCTCCTAATACTTTCTACAGAGCTTCACTTTCCATCCTCTCTATGATGATCATGATGCTTCTCTCTTCTCTCGATCGGGTTTTCATCTACCCGAGCATCTCTATATATAGGTTTAGCACCCACCGCCATGCCTTCCTTCAGGAGCAGATCGAATGCCAAGTGTCCAGGTGGTCCTCCAATGGAGCATGCTAATCCTGTTCTGAGCTCTCCATTCTCTGCAATGATGTCTTTTGGGAACCTTCCATGCATGGAATATTCTTTCCTTGACCACCAAGCCTCTAGGATAGCACCTTATCCACTTAGCACACCTAGTTGGGTCATGTTTTTCCTCAAGTTCCTTTAGAACACTGAATATGGCTTAGTCCTCAGATCCTTTTTCTTACCTTGTGTGCACACCGTGGTTTATCCTATACGCTTCTTAAACCCTTGTCCTACACACTTTTCCCCCGTGCTCCCTTCTTCTTCCTAGCCCCACGCGTGTATGTGCCCTTTGGCACTTAGCCAATAGGTGTCAATATATGCATGTCTCAAAATTTTGTACCACTAAAGAAATTTCCCCTTGAGAAATGCTGTAAGGAGCCTTACTGCTACATCATCATGTGTGATTAAATAGATGGAGCACACATTGGATACATTATGGATGTGCTTAATAGGGGTGACTTGATTTTCACCAGTGAAGTATGGAATAATTTTGAGCACATTTGATGGCATATCATAGTGCGCATGCAGAATGAGAGGACTTCCGCTAGTGAAGTTTCTCGAAGGTGGTGGAGGAGTTTCCCTGACAAGTTTCATAGGATTCCTACCGAGAGGGGTGGAAAGTGCATGGTGTGCTAGAGATGGAAATGCATGCATGGGTTTTATTCTGTATTCTTCTCAGAGAGAGAAGGAGGTAATCAAAAGACTCTTTGGATACTGTGTTGTGTCTGGTATGCACTCTTCTCATGAAAGGCATGCAGAATGCTAGAACTAGTAGATATGAGTGTTGGGATTCACCAGATGTATTAAAACAAACCTCTAAAGAATGGAAATTACTAAGTCACACACTAGAAATTAGTAATGATGAAATTTAATCTTACAATGCTTACTCCCACTAGGTGTGCCAGAAAATTTTAGAGCTCAAACTTACACCCATCTCAGATCAGGTTGAATTGAGTCATTGAGGCAACAATGGGATTGTCTCCAAGTTGTGGGACCTTGCACACTTGAAACAGAACTCCTGAGAAGGTCATTTCCTCTACTAATTTCTACGGCTACTGGTACTCCTAATGCTAAAATGGAAATCCTAAGCTAAACATGCTAAGGGACATGGGGTAGAAGGATAATATGTAAAAATGGAAAACTAAAACTAAATAAGGCAATAACACCAGAAAAAGGGGGATGAACATGATCAACCTTGAGTTAAAATGAAGGAAAATGTGTAAAGAAAGGATAGATAGGCATAATACAAGCTAGAACACAGCTGCACAATCATTTCCATGAGACACAGTCAAAAAAGGAAATACAAGGGACGTAAGGAGGTACAACAAGTACACAACGTGAAGGAAAGGAAAGGAAGAATAATAAAAGCATGCTAAGGTAGAGAATAGCGACAAAACAATGCTTCTATTACTTTTAGGAATGCACAATAGATTACAATGGTGTATGAGGCCGATATCCACATGCATAGACTAGATCTAAAGGTCTTCATCCCAAAATGCAATGAAATACCTATACAAACTGAAATATTCCAACCCTTATTAATGAGCAATGCTCTTACATTTATAGATGAATAAACAAGAGAAGAGGAGGAGGAGGGATAATCTGATTTAAAAACTCAACCAATAACAACAAGCAGTGAATTCCTATAAATCCACCTAAAAATATGTCAAATGTGCTTCCCCATGTTTGTTTGGCATGTAGGATAAGGGAGGAGGAAAAATCTAAATCAAATCAGGTGGTTGGAGCAATTAGATCTTGCATTAATTATGTGAGGGATGTTTTCTAGCTTCTCACCTACCTATTCCCACCAAGATTTGAACTTGAGTGATCTAGAGTGTATCCCACGTTATTAGATATATTTTCATTTTCTACCATATGGCATGCCTCGGTTTGTTGTAAGGATTTGGTGCCATGTTGGCGCGCTTTGATAGGTTTCATGTGATACACACATTCTGACAGGTTGCGCAAGAGGCACCCATAATGACATAGAAGAAGGCATGAAAGTACACATGAAGGGAAGAAGTACTGGAGAAGAATTCAAGGAGAGGGCACGTAAAAAACATGTGTGATAGAAATGGATACACACTTATAGGAGACAAGTATGCATGTATGCGCGAGTATCAAAAGGTGATGCACGAAAGTAGGAAAGGGGTGTGGGGGCTTGCGTAAAGGACTTAGCAAAATACTGGAAATAAATTACATGGTGCACGCACAGGGTGAATGAATTGCTGGGAGGAAGGTGAATGCACCGAGAGTGGGCACGAGGGAAAAGTGGAACAAATATAAGAAAATGAAGGGAATATGGAAGGCACAAAAATGAAGAGCATGCATAAGTGTGTAAGGAACTGCAGCCAAGAAAATAATGCCAAGGAAGCAACTAGAGGGCACACGACTTGTGATGTTGACCTTCAGCGACAAAATGGGGATGTAAGTTGTCAAAATTACTAGGAGAGTTATTTTATACAACATTAGCCATACTTCAATATATTTATCTCAGTAGGATTCTATATGGCTCTATTGACTTGATTAAATTTAAGCTTGTTTATGTGGCATGTATGAAAGCACTAGTTATAGAGGCAGTTAGGAATTTAAGGATTCAAAAAACTTCCAACCACCTCAATAACCAGTGCTTTCATAGGTTCCGCATAAATAATCTTAAACTTATTGTAATTAATGGAACCATCTAGACTCCTAATGAGAGAAATATGTTGAAGTATGGATAACATAGAAACATTGATCTTACTAGAACCTGTGGTTGTAGACAAAAAATAAAATTCTCATCAAAAAATATTGAAGTTTGATACACTCTACCTTGCATTCTATTTAGTTTCTTCATTCCCTTGAATTTAGGATCTACCCAATCTGACATGTATGATATTTTTGACTGGTTCCTCCCCTTGTAGAAGGGGTTATCACTTCAAATCAAAGACATAAACTTACTCATAATTCTAAATGAACTTGGAGGTATCACACATATCTTGTTTTCCATTAGCAGTGTCCCCTTATGGAACGAAATGCTATCCAGATCTAGCATTTTACACTATGATTTTAACCATTTATTCTCTATTTTTCTATCTCCCCATCGTTCCCTGCCTCTCCCTTCGTCTCCACCCTCATCTCTTAATTTTATATATTCCCTCCTAATGCTACACTGAATATTATTCTATCATTCCTTGGCAGTGACCCTTGTATCATGTAGCCACTCAAGGATAGTAGCAATGGTAGGCTATCCCATTGCCATTTTACATTCAATATTTTTCATTTCTTTCTTATCCTCTGCTCAGGGAAGACAGGTACACCAATGTATTTTGATCCTATTACTTACAAAAAATTTAATAAGATCAAAATTTTCATAATCCAAAATCACTACCAACTTATTCTCCACATATCTATTGTCACCCTCTATCGGTTTCTTCAAAACAACTTAAAATAACCATATCTCAAATTGTAATTAAAGCATAACGACCACTAGGCTACTAGGCGTTTTAATTATTTAAATCACCTTACTTTAATCCTAAAGGATTTTTACAATTGAAAATAACCATTTATTAAATCATACATAAATCATTAAAAAATATCACCCAAATTCATTACTAACATCCGTAATATGATATATTGGACACCAAAAAGAGGTATAACAGGGTCCAATATTTTGATTTCCAGATTCCAATATTTGTAATTTTGGATTCCAATATATTTGATTTTGGATTCTAATATTTGAGATTTTGGATTCCAATATATGTGATTTTGGAATATAGTAAATTTCAATATATAAAGTTTAGGAATAAAAAACTAGTAATATTGGAGCTTTAGAAACAAGGGAATTTTCTTTTTGAATAGCGTTCTCTGTTCTAAATTATCATAATTTAGAACACACATTTCAAGTTTTTAAATAATGTTCTCTGTTCTAAATGATCATGATTTAGAACACACATTCCATGCCAATCAATCTCATAACAGATAACCATATGCAGCTGTAATGACTCGATGAACTGCCGATCTCTCATTTCATGACTCGGAGTTTCATCGATCTCTCATTTCATGACTCAGGTTCTTACTGATCCTTCATGTTAACTCAATGTATTATATACTAAGTATACTTGGTTCTTTTACTCTTTTTGGGGTATTGAAGTGTTCCATTTAAGAGGCCTATCTGAATATTTGTTACCAATATTCATCTGAAATCCTGCTTCTTAAACTAGGTGATATAGGACAACACAACCAGCAGCTTGCGATACTTTGGCCAAATATTTTCACATGCTTTGCATGATCATATTCCTAGATGGCATACTCATCAATGGAATACGTCCTTCACCCCCACTTCATCTGTTATCTAGAATGGTCTTCACTGACTCCTGTCAGTCCTCTTGTCCAAGGTTTAACCATAACTCAGGTTAGCAACATAGATTGGTATAGAGGGCCACTCACGGTGACTAAGGGTACATAGACATACTCAATCGACCTAGGTCAATTGCATGTGTCTAGTTACCTTTAGTCATCAGGAGTCCTTCCCTATACAAATCATGTCCCTAAACTGACCTAGAGTGTAACCAAGTCAAGTCCGAGTTTATGTAAACCTAGATGATCTGATTCAGAAGGGTGTTGCGACATGTCAACTACAACATTGTGTCCTCATGAAGACCCGGTCTTCATGATGACACATTATTGTAGTTGGCATGTACCAACATCCCACGGAATCCCCTCATCTAGAGGTACATATCCAGATAAGAGGTTAAATACTTTCTTATCTTCTTAATTTAAGATTCAGTTTCAGCAACCCTGTTGATTTTCTAATCTCTTCGATCATTATGGTTGCTAGTCATAAATGACTTATGGTTGTCATGTAGATTAATCTGCAACCAATCCTTCTTCTTGAAGGTTTGTATGTCGTTCTTTAGTTTCTTAACTTAAGTTTCAGACTTACAATCCAAATCAGCTTAACACAGTAAGATTTAACTTACTTAACTTAACCAAGTTTATTCATGACTGAATTTAGATTCTGATTCCTTAATAATAGACTTCATTAAAATGAAGTCTATTTCTTATACATATATATTCATTTATTTTCAATTACCTTACCTTAATTAAGGTTTTCTAAGAAGAGGTATAATTTCCTCTTTCCAAATATCCCTTGGGTATTATACCCAAAAGAGTAGTAACGAATATTTAATTCTCGAAGACTAATTGTCTTTCCCTTAACATATATTCGTTAGGGTCCATTGCAACAATTACTTATACAAAATCCATATGTAATTTACTTATTCTATTATTGTCAATTAATAAACCATATTGACCTAGTTGAGTGTTCATCTATGCATGCCAACTTAAAAGTTGCAATTAAGAGTAGAATAGAGTATCAATACTCTTTTTCTCTATTTCATTTGAGTCCAACTGAAATAATCCAAAACATATATGTTTACAAGAGAATAAGAATAAGTTTACAATCCCCTTGCAGTAAGCCCAAAAGATAATGGCACATCAAAGATCAATAACACTTAATCCCTTTTCCATTTATCAAACAAAATACATATTTTACAGATCTAAACATTTCAGACATCTTTCATGTCAACCAACATTGATAAGATTAAGTAAAATTTACAACTTTTCCATTTTTCAATTACATCTCAAAAGAATAATAATTCCTCATTAAAGATGTAGCTTTTAAGTAAACACATGAAGCATCATAAAGGAACTTTTCTTCTTTTGTCACTTACGGAATCCATCTGCAAAAATTGCTAGCACGGGTCAGTTCATTGAACTGAGCATGATAAGCACTAAACATTAAAATGATGTGCTTTTGACTAACTGTCTCATAAAACGAACTCTCCTTTTATGAAACATTAAGCAATTCAGATAGATATCACATAAAGAATTAAGTATCAAAAAGGGAGATCACATGAACAATCCACATTACATTCAAGTAAGGATCAAGATCAATCAACATTCTTAAGTTCAGCAATTTCATAAGAAAATCTACAACAGATAAGTAATATTACATCCCAATTACTTATCTGTTTCATACTATAATGTCTATAGTTCATTCTTGATTTAAGCCAACTTCAAGAAGAATAACCTCTAACAGTTCTCACATCAAGAGAATTATTAAAGGTTTAAATTCCAATACTTACTTTTTAACATAGTCTCATTTATATAAAAGAAATTCATTTTACCTTTTAACAATCAATTTAGAAGGAAAGAAAAACATCCTAAGAAAGTGATTCATCCAACATTACCAATTTTCAATTCAATTTCAATTTAACCTAACCAAAAAATGTAGGTTTTCCATCCAATTACTTCAAGCAACAGGTGTAATAAAGATGAGAAATAAAACAGTTGAGAAGAGAGATAACAATCATCCTTCACCTTTTGAAGACAACATTGAGTTCAACAATTTAGAGAAAGAAAAATAGAAAGGAAAGAGATTTCGAAGAAAAACAACGATGCATATAATCAAAAAGAGAGAAGAAGATTCCCATTAATCCCCCTATTAAAAAATTATATAAACATAACATGTTCCAAGAAGTTACTAAACAATGACTCCTTACCTAACAACATCCAAATTCAACAATCACCACCACACAAATAGCAAGGTTGAAATTTAATCAATATGAGAATAACAACTGAAACTAGCAAGACAGAGCCAAGAGAGGGCTTCTCATCAAATAAAAGAACAATCATCTTCCACATTCAAAACTGTTGAAGTTTTTAAAGCAACAAGCTCCCAAATAGAAATTATTAAGAGATTAAAAACATCAAGTAAAAACATTTTCCTTTTCCAATCAGGAAGGTGGAAGAACAAATACAATGAAAAGAAGAGAGATCCAACCAGATTCAAATACAATTGGGATACAAAAAAGGATTGCAATCCCCCAGTAATGTGTTCATCATCGACCCATCTTCAAGTTAAGGAGAAGGAAAACTTTACGCTCCAGCATACTTGGGAAAAATTTTCAAGATGAAACAATCAAAGGAAATGAACCCCAAATGACAAGACTCCAAAATCAGACAAAAGGGAGAAGAGTAAGAGAACACTCCAACTAATTCCTTCCCCAATTTACCATAACAGGAAACTATCAACCCAAGATCATCAAATAGTTGAAGCAAAAGAATCTAGATAAGTAAATCAAAGGTTTTCCACCCACCATTTAATACATGTATAAGAGAAACAACAACATCCTATGCAAGTTCAGAAAGGAGTTAAACCATGCAAAAGAAGATTTCAAGGAAGGTCAAAAACCAAAACTGAAATCTCCCTTCATAGAATCCCACAAAAATTCACAGGTTTAAACGCATTAAGATCAAAGTGAAGTAACTTTTCATACTTTACTCTCAACAAGTTTAAATCCACAATAAAACATCAATCCAAACACCCATTTCCAACTTATTAACAAAATGATAAAATTTACACCCACTTCAAGTTTCAACTTTCAAAAACATCAATTTTCATACTTCTCTTTAAAAGGGAAACAAACCCAATCAAATCTTTAAAACAATAATTGTTTTTCATTAATCCATTTTAGCACAGGAAATCAGAAGTCCACATGACTTAAGCAACATTCCAGTTTCAAATAAGATAAACACGATTTACTCAAACATGCATCAAGAAAATACCCATATTGCATCCTTTTCCAAACAACAAACTCAAACAGAAGATCACAACCAAAATACACCAAGGCATTTCCACAAAACCATTCATTTCAAAGAGCAGAGTTGTTTTAATGAAGACGTTTAATAAAAAGTAAACTATTTAATAAGAAGAGCCTATCATGCCTGATAAATTTCTTGTTGATTTGCAGAAGATCTCCAGCCGAGCTTCTCAAGAATATCTTCTTTTCTAACAACATCAACAACCAAATCTCCCAACTTCCTCCATGTTTCCATAGGTTCAAAAACATTTCAAGGATGCTCAAGATCACAATGGATCGAAAAATAGACTTGCTGGTTCGAAGAACCAAAACCACATGTAGAGAAAAACCAGAAAGACCAGAATGACCAACAACTTTCACAAAACATCCCTTCTCTCCTAGGTGGTTTCTTCACTAAATCAATGCCATTGAATGCATTGAATGCAAATTCCCTCTCTTTTCTTATGCCACCACCACTTCAAATTTGGCAAGTTTATTTCAAAAACTAACATGCATTTTAAATTTAGCAATGATGTCAGCTAGGCATCCCACCTACTTTCCTTGCCTCCGCCAAACTTGGCAAATTAGGATGTAAGGACTGAGATTTAATTCTCATTAATACCTTAAAAACCACCACCACCAACCTTCTATTTTCCACGTAACCCATAGGTCCCCTTTCATCTTAGTAATAGTTTAGGTCACCTTAGCATTAGTTAAGTTTCCATCTTAGTTCTTAGGTCTTTAAAATTTATCTTAGGTTAGTTAAAACCCCATAACTATATCACATACCATCTTAGGTTAGGTCATAACCCCTTAGGTTAGAATCCATATAGGGTAGGGCACTGCAACATAGTTTTAGGCGTCAACCCAAATAGTTCAGTAATAGATCCTAGGTAAGTATTATCACCTTAGGTCAAAAATCCAATAGGGTAAACATTACAGTTTGTGTTCCAAAACATAAAGGAGGTCCAGACTTACAGTTTGCAGATGCTAGTAAGGACACCTGAACCAGGTCCTTCACAATTTATATCAAAACACTAGCTCGGTTCCATAACATGTTTCATTCAGCATGTCAATTAACAAGATGACAATAAAGAAGAACAAAAGCATACCTTGGATCAATGGAATTGATTCAAGGTGTGTTGTTCTCATATGGAAATGTGAAAACAATGGTACAGATTTACAACTTATTATTCACAAAATAGAATGGCTTGCTTCCAAGTAAACAAAATTACAACAAGCATGAATTCTGAACAGTAATAACTTATCCATTGCAAACATGATTTTCAACGTCAAAAGAATACACCTTCCTAAGACAAATCACATGTCAACGTTTGCAATGTCAAAAGTGGAAGTCATCATAGTAACAGTCATGACCAAGACGTTACATACCTTCCTCCTTAAAAGAATCATCATCCCGATGATTAACTTAATCAAACCGTTAAGGTTTTAGGAAAAAAATTAATTATTGTCCTTCCATTCATATGTTCATAACAGGACTAAATTTGAAAAATTCAAGTTTTCAAAACAGTATTTAAAATAGCTGTCAAATTGTTCAGTAACTGCCCAAGTTTGGCAGATTTAACATCAAAACATGAATAAATTTTTCAGATTTTATCAATTTTCAGAATCAATTCTGATCAAACAAGTATGGAAAAGCAGATCTCATATCTTCAAGATTTTCCCAGGTTGCACTTTCTTCATTAAACTGGTCCCACTGGACCTTACATTGACTTATTTCATGATTTCTTAAGTGCAACTGGTGAGTTTCCAGCACTCAAATGGGTTTAACCATGATTATTCCTGGGTCTTGGACCTGCAAGGAATTCCAATTCAACACATGTGATAAATCTGAAACATATTTCTTAAGCAAAGAAATATGGAAAACATCATGCATTCATGATAAAGTAGGAGGTAGAGCTAAACGATAAGCTACAGGGTTGATTACTTCAACAATTTCAAAGGGTCCCACATAACAAGGTGATAAGTTGACAGCCTTCCCAAAAGTTATAGAACTCTTTTTCGGCTTAACCCGAAGAAAGACCTTCTCACCAAGTTCAAATTTCCTATCCACCCACTTTAAGTCTGCATAACTTTTTTTCCTATCTGCAGCTTCCTTCAAGCATTCACGAATCATTTTAACTTGTTGTTCCATTTCTATAAGGATTTCAGGCCCTATCACCTCTCTATCTTCAATGTTTTCCCAGCTAACAGGGGTTCTGCATTTCCTTTTGTATAGTGCTTCGAAAGGTGCCATTTTTAGAGAGGCATGATAAGTATTATTATAAGAAAACTCAACTAATGGAAGGTACTCCTCCCATTTATACTGCTGATCCATACAATACATTCTTAGCATATCCTCTAAAACTTGATTAACTCTTTCAGTCTGTCCATCCGTTTCTGGGTGATACGCAGAACTGAAATTCAGTTTAGTTCCCAGAGCTGCATTAAGCATCTGCCAAAATCTTGATGTCATTCTCAGATCTCTATCCGATATGATTAATTCAGGTATTCCATGTAACCTGAAAATCTCATGCACAAATCTTCTTGCTAACACAGGTGAATCATCCTTTAGATTACCAACAATAAAGTGTGCTACTTTTGTTAGTTTATCAACAACAACTAGAATAACATCATGTTTATTTTTTGACATAGGTAACCCTTGAACAAAATCCATAGTTATCACTTGTCATTTGTATTGCAGAATGTTGTGAGGATATAGTAAACCGGCTGGATGCATATGTTCCGCTTTAACACGTTGACACTCTAAACAGTGTCACAAATTCCATCACATCCTTTTTCATCCCTTTCCAGAAATATTGTTGTTTTATATCAGCCAACATCTTTGTAATGCCAGGGTGTCCAGAAAAAGGTGAGTTGTGAAATTCAACTAATAATTTCTTTCTTAAATCATTTGCCAAAGGTATGTATACCCTGTTTTCAAACCACAAAATTCCTTCATTGTCAAAATGAAAACCCTTATATCTCACATCATTTGGATTTGCAGCAAGTGTTGTCCTTACTTGCTGAAAATAAGAATCAGATTCCATGACACTTTTCACCTCATCTTTAAACTGAGTTCTTAATGTTATAAGAGCATAAATGTGCTTCCTACGACTTAGAGCATCAACTACTCTATTTTCCTTGCCTTTAATATAGATTATATCAAAATCATACTGAGATAGAAATTCTAACCATCTTCGCTCTCTTGCATTTAGGTTTGGCTGAGTGAAAATATACTTCAACCCAAGATGGTCAGTTTTTAGTTCAAAAGGCCTACCGAGAAGATAATGCCTCCATATTTGAAGGGCATGAACAATGGCAGCAAGCTCTAGGTCATGTGGAGCATAATTCCATTCATGTAACTTGAGTTTTCTAATTTCATAAGCTATGACATGGTCATCCTGCAACAGAATACCTCTGAGGCCCTCTCCAGATGCATCTGTTACAACAATAAAGTCCCCATTTGGATCAGGTACAGTCAGAATAGGTGTTGTAGTTAACTAATCCTTTAGAATCTTAAAATCAGATTCACATTTGTCATTCCAAACAAATTTCTTATCTTTCTTTTGTAATGAAGTTATTGGTGCAACAATCTTAGAAAAGTCTTTAACAAACTTTCTATAGTAACCAGCAAGACCCATGAAGCTTCTAACTTCATGCACATTCTTGGGTACAGGCCACTCAGTTATAGCTATGATCTTTGAAGGATCTACAACTATTCCATTTTTGCTTATTACATGTCCCAAATAGTGTACTTCTGTGTCATAGAAGGAACATTTAGACAACTTACCATACAACTTTCTCTTTCTTAAGATTTCCAAAACTATCTTCAAATGCTCATGATGTTCTTCAATGCTTTTAGAGTATATGAGAATATCATCCAAGAATACAAGCACAAACTTGTCCAAGTATTCTTGAAAAATATTATTCATCAAATTCATAAAAGCGGCAGGTGCATTTGTCAACCCAAAAGGTAAAATTGTGAATTCATAATGCCCATACCTTGTTCTAAAAGTTGTTTTATGTATGTCTTCATCCTTTATTCTCAACTGATGATATCCTGATCGAAGATCTATTTTAGAATACACCGATGCTCCATGCATTTGATCAAACAGATCATCAATTCTAGGAAGTGGATATCGGTTCTTAATAGTTTCCTTGTTCAACATTCTGTAATCAATACACAATCTAAGTGTGCCATCCTTCTTTTTCACAAAGATTACCGGTGCTCCCCAAGGTGAGACACTCGGTCTTATCAATCCTTTTGACAAAAGTTCCTGTAACTGAGCCTTAAGCTCTACCAATTCAATGGTAGTCATTCTATAAGGTGCCTTGGATATAGGCTCGGTTCCTGGTTTGATCTCTATTGTGAAGTCAAACTCCCATTTGGGTGGAAGACCCGGTAACTCTTCCAGAAATACATCTCTGAAATTTCGTAACAAAGGATATTTTTCCATAAAATCATTACCTTCTTCTGTAGTTTCAGAAATATTTACTGCATACAAGGTACAACCTTTGTTTTTGGCCTTTTTAAGTTGCATTGCTGACAACTTCCTAACTGAAATCTCATGTTTTACACCCTGAATGACCGTTGATTTCTGCAGATCATCTAAACAACTAATATGTTTTTCAAAACAATCAACCTTTGCTTTATGCTCAGCTAGCCAGTTAACACCTATGATTACATCATAAGACCCCAAAGGAGCAACATAAAGGTCAACTTCTGTGGAAAAACTAGGCAAGTCAAGGACTGCTCCAAAAAGACACATACTAACCGTATGAGTAGCATTATTTCCATAATGCACAGTCCACAATTTTTCCATTTTCTCAGCTTTTATTTTTAATTTTGAAGCTAACTTAGTAGAAATAAAACATTCAGTAGCTCCAGTATCAAAAATTATAGTCACAGGTATATCGAATAACTTACCCAGAACTTCTATGGGTGTGACTTGCTTTTCAGCTTGCTTGTCAACTACCGCAGCATGTATCCTATGCTGTTGATTGTGGTCATCCTTCTTCAAAGGATAGTGACTCACATAATGGTCCTTGCCACAATTAAAACAAGCCTCCAACAGGCCCCTTCCTAGGCTCAAATTTATTTCCAGCCTTGAAGTTATCATTCTGGCTTCCGTAGGACTTCTGCCCATTATTATTGTTCTTGACAAAGTTGTTCCGCATACTAGCAACATGGTTTTTTTTATCACTTTTTCTTATTGTTATCAGTGGAAAATTTATTTTTCATGCCAAACCTCTTCCAGGGTCCCTTTTTAGGTGCAAGAGATGAAGAAGAGTTTGGAACCTTCTTTCTAATTTCCTCTCTATGAGCAGAGATTGCTCTTAATTTTTGTTCTTGCCTTATGGATTTTTCAACAACCCCTTCCATAGTGGTTGGACTGTGAACATCCACCTCACCTCCTATAATGGGATTTAATCCCATAATAAATTTTTGTATCCTGAACTTCTCGTCAGTTTGATACTGAGGCACGTACTTAAGGAGTTTATTAAACCTTTCCCAATACTTTGTCACAGTTAACTTTCCTTGAGATAAGTTCTGAAATTCAGTGATTTTCTGATCATAGAAAAGTTGAGGCAGCCACCTTTGCCTAAAGTAACTTTTAAATTGATCCCAAGTTATGTCTGCTTCGACCATATTCAACTCAGCCTTACGGTTGTCCCACCATGAAGATGCCTCATGAGAAAGCTGATACGCTCCCCATATTGCTTTTGTTTCCTCAGAGAAGTTTCTTATAGAAAAGTACTTCTCCATTTCACTGAGCCAGTTCTCAGCCCCATCCCCAAGTGTAGTTCCATCAAAATTAGGAGGACTTATTCTTTTTATATCATTGGTGAGTTCTGCTGCTAATCTTGCCTTTTTATTTTCAGGCTGATTAGGTATGTTTACATTACTATTATCAACACCCAGATTTCCCCCATTGGTGTTGTCCACAGGAGGTGGTTGATCATCATTATCACATCTTCTTCCTCCTCCTCATTTCCCATTACTTGTTGTTCCAGTACAGCCAGGAAATCTCTCGTGTCCAACAGGGCAGCAAGGATCTCATCAAGTTTTTGGGTAGTAGCTGCTTCTCCACCCGGTGGCGGGTTGTTTGCAGCATTTCCTCTTGTTCTAACCATTTTCTGTTTAACAAGAAAATGTAAGTTTTATCAGATTATGGACACAATAGGTCCAAGAGCTACAACCTTCAGCTCTGATACCAAGATGTAACATTCCCATTTTAAAGCTTTAGAAACAAGGGAATTTTTTTTTTGAATAGCATTCTCTGTTCTAAATTATCATAATTTAGAACACACATTTCAAGTTTTTAAATAATGTTCTCTATTCTAAATGATCATGATTTAGAACACACATTCCATGCCAATCAATCTCATAACAGATAACCATATGCAGCTGTAATGACTCGATGAACTACCGATCTCTCATTTCATGACTCAGAGTTTCATCGATCTCTCATTTCATGACTCAGTTTCTTACCGATCCTTCATGTTAATTCAATGTATTGTATACTAAGTATACTTGGTTCTTTACCCTTTTTGGGGTATTGAAGTGTTCCA
Organism: Taxus chinensis; assembly: GCA_019776745.2. NCBI lineage: Eukaryota > Viridiplantae > Streptophyta > Pinopsida > Cupressales > Taxaceae > Taxus > Taxus chinensis. Next base: position 259,182,876 of record CM034157.1, on the reverse strand, counting down.
TTTAAGAGGCCTATCTGAATATTTGTTACCAATATTCATCTGAAATCCTGCTTCTTAAACTAGGTGATATAGGACAACGCAACCAACAGCTTGCGATACTTTGGCCAAAGATTTTCACATGCTTTGCATGATCATATTCCTAGATGGCATACTCATCATGGAATACATCCTTCACCCCCACTTCATCTGTTATCTAGAATGGTCTTTACTGACTCCTGTCAGTCCTCTTGTCCAAGGCTTTACCATAACCCAGATTAGCAACATAGATTGGTATAGAGGACCACTCACGGTGATTAGGGGTACATAGACATACTCAATCGACCTAGGTTGATTGCATGTGTCTAGTTACCTTTAGTCATCGGGAGTCCTTCCCTATACAAATTCATGTTCCTAAACTGACCTAGAGTGTAACCAAGTCAAGTCCGAGTTTATGTATACCTAGATGATCTGATTCGAAGGGTGTTGCGACATGTCAGCTGCAACATTGTGTCCTCATGAAGGCCCATCTTCATGATGACACATTATTGCAGTTGGCATGTACCAACATCCTACAGGAACCACCTCATCTAGAAGTACATATCCAGCTAAGAGGTTAAATACTTTCTTATCCTTTTAATTTAAGATTTAGTTTCAGCAACCCTACAGAATTTCTAACCTCTTCGATCATTACGGTTGCTAACCATCAATGACTTATAATTTCCATGTAGATTAATCTGCAACCAATCCCTCTTCTTGGAGGTTTGTGTTTCATTCATTGGTCTATTAACTTAAGTTTCAGACTTACAATCCAAATCAGCTTAACAACAAAAAGGCTAACTTACTTAACTTGACCAAGTTTACGCATGACTGAATTTAGATTCTGATTCCTTGATATAGATTCTATTCCTTGATATATATATTCATTATATATATGATATATATATATATATATATTATCCATTTTCCATTACCTTAATTCAGTTTAAGGTTTGCTAAGAAGAGGTATAATTTCCTCTTTCCAAATATCCCTTGGGTATTATACCCAAAAAGGATAGTAACAAATATTTAATTCCGAAGACTAATTGTCTTTCCCTTAACATATATTCGTTAGGGTCCATTACAACAATTACTTATACAAAAACCATATGTAATTTACTTATCTATTATTGTCAATGAATAAACCATATTGACCTAGTTGAGTGTTCATCTATGCATGCCAACTTAAAAGTTGCAATTAAGAGTAGAATAGAGTATCAATACTCTTTTTCTCTATTTCATTTGAGTCCAACTGAAATAATCCAAAACATATATGTTTACAAGAGAATAAGAATAAGTTTACAATCCCCTTGCAGTAAGCCCAAAAGATAATGGCACATCAAAGATCAATAACACTCAATCCCTTTTCCATTTATCAAACAAAATACATATTTTACAGATCTAAACATTTCAGACATCTTTCATGTCAATCAACATTGATAAGATTAAGTAAAATTTACAACTTTTCCCTTTTTCAATTACATCTCAAACAGAATAATAATTCCTCATTAAAGATGCAGCCTTTAAGTAAACACATGAATCATCATACTAGAACTTGTCTTCTTTTATCACTTACGGAATCCATCTGCAAAAATTGCTAGCACGGGTCAGTTCATCGAACTGAGCATGATAAGCACTAAACATTAAAATGATGTGCTTTTGACTAACTGTCTCATAAAAAGAACTCTGCTTTTATGAAACATTTAAGCAATTCAGATAGATATCACATAAGAAATAAGGATAAAAAAGGGAGATCACATGAACAATCCACATTACTTCAAGTAAGGATCATGATCAATCAACATTCTTAAGTCAGCAATTTCATAAGAAAATCTACAACAGATAAGTAATATTACATCCCAATTTACTTATCTGTTTCATACTATAATGTCTATAGTTCATTCTTGATTTAAACAAAGGTTCAAGAAGAATAATAACTCTAACAGTTCTCAGAAGAGAATTATTTTAAAGGAAAAATGAATCACAATACTTATCTTTTAAAATAATTCTCATTTAATATAAAAGGTCAAATTCATTTTACCTTTAAAGAATGGAATTTAGAATGAACCAACAACATCCTAAAACAAGAATTCCCATCTTTCCAACACTTAATCCAATTTTCAATTCAATTTCAATTTATCAAATCAATAGGAATAAGAAATGTAGGTTTTCCATCCAATTACCCATTTAGCCTCAACAGGGTTAGTAAAGATGAGAAACAACAAACAGTTGAAAGGAAATCAACTTAAGTCATCCTTCGGTGTTCAACGAAGACAACATTGGATTCAACAATTTAGAGAAGAGAAAGAATAGAAAGTAAATCCTTTCACATTTCAAAGAAAAACAACGATGCATAGCCAGCTCAAAAAGAGAAAGAAGATCCCAATAATCCATCCTATTAAAAGGTTAAACACAATTGATGTTCCAAGAAGACTGAACGACTCCTTACCTAACAACATCCAAATTCAACAACCACCACCACACAAACAACAAGGTCGAAATTGAATCAATATGAGAATAACAACTGAAACTAGCAAGACAGAGCCGAAGAGAGGGCTTCTCGTCAAATAAAGAGAACAATCACTGCCACACAAAACTGATTGAAGTTTTTAAAGAGACAACTCAGCAATGAAATTATTTAATTCTTTCCGACACAAAAAACATCAATACAGAAGCTTTCTCCTTTTCCAATCAAAGAGTGGAAGAAACAACGACGAATTAGAACATCCAAGAGAGATCTTGATTTCTTTTCAAAGACAATACATACAAACGAAATAATGAAAACAATTCTGCCTTCCCAGACCCATCTTCAAGTTACCCAGACCCCTTAATTTTTTTTCACAGAAATCAAGGAGCAGCATACAAGTTGGGAAAAAGTTTCAAGCTCCAAACCAATCACAGAGAAAAACAACCAAAATGACAAGACTCCAACCAGACACTCGAAGTCGAGTTCAACAGAGAAGAGAAGACTATAATTCCCCTTCCCCAATTTACGATAGCAGGACAACTATCAACCCTATCATCAAATCATTGAAGCAAAAGAATCATCCAGATCCAAAACAAGTAGGCTTTAACAGTCTTCACCCACCTTACAAGTATAAGCAACCAGATTAACATTATGCAAGTTCAGACAGGTGCTACCATGCATAAAGAAATTTCAAAATCAAAGAACCAAAACTCAGGTTATCTCCCCTCATAGCAGTGACTCAAGCTTCTGCACAGTCAACAGAGGTCCCAGAAATCACAACGTATAAGATCTAAGTGAAGTAACTTAGCTACTGTTACTCTCAACAAGTTGAATCCATAAGAAAACAACAATCCAAACACCCATTTCATCATGATTTTAACAACAGTGATAAAATTTACACCCACTTCCAGTTTCAACTAAAAACATCAATTTTCTTACCTTCTCTTAGCAAGGGAAGATAACCCTGATCAAATCTTAAAACAATCATTGTTTTTCATTAAACCATTTTAGCACAGGAGATCAGAAGTCCACACGACTTAAGCAACATTCCAGTTTCAAATAAGATAAACATGATTTACTCACATATGCATCAAGAAAATACCCATATTGAATCTTTTCCAAACAACAAACTCAAGCAGAAGATCACAACAAAATACACCAAGGCATTTCCACAAAACCATTTGTTTCAATGAGAGCAGAGTTCTTTTAATGAATACGTTTAATAAAAAGTAGAACTATTTAATAAGAAGAGCCTATCATGCCTGATAAATTTTCTTGTTGATTTGCAGAAGATCTCCAGCCAAGCTTCACAAGAATCTATTCTTTTTAAATAACGTCAACAAAAAAATATCCCAACTGCCTCCATGTTTCCACAGGTTCAGAAACAGTTCAAAGATGCTCAAGATCACAATGGATCAAAAAATAGACTTGCTGGTTCAAAGAACCAAAACCACATGCAGAGCAAAAACCAGAAGGACCAGAATGACCAACAACTTTCCCAATTCCATCTCCTAACTCCTAGGTGGTTTCCTTCACTAAGCCCAAGGATATTGAATGCATTAAATGCAAATTCCCTCTCTTTCCTTACACCACCACCACTTCGAATTCGGTGAAGTTTATTTCAAAAACTAACATGCATTTTAAATTTAGCAATGATGTCAGCTAGGCATCCCACCTACTTTCCTTGCCTCCACCAAACTTGGCAGATTAGGATGTAAGGACTGAGATTTAATTCTCATTAATACCTTAGAAACCACCACCACCAACCTTCCATTTTCCACATAACCCATAGGTCCCCTTTCATCTTAGTAATAGTTTAGGTCACCTTAACATTAGTTAGGTTTCCATCTTAGTTCTTAGGTCTTTAGAATATATCTTAGGTTAGTTCAAAACCCTTAACCATATAACATACCATCTTAGGTTGGGTCATAACCCCTTAGGTTAGAATCCATATAGGGTAGGGCACTGCAACATAGTTTTAGGCGTCAACCCAAAATAGTTTAGTAATAGGTCCTAGGTAAGTATTATCACCTTAGGTCAAAAATCCAATAGGGTAAACATTACAGTTTGGGTCAGATCCAAATGCAACAACCATTCTGAGTAAGGACCTTACCTGAACCCTTACGTTCCTTCACCAATTTATGCCAAAACACTACTCTTCACAATTCCATAACATGTTTCATTCATTTTCATTCAATGTAATTAACAAGATGACAACAAAGAAGAACAAAAGCATACCTTGGATCAATGGAATTGATTCAAGGTGTGTTGTTATCATATAGAAATGTGAAAACAACAGTACAAATTTACAACTTATTATTCACAAAATAGAATGGCCTTGCTTCCAAGTAAACAAAATTACAACAAGCATAAATTCCGAGCAGTAATAACTCATCTATTGAAAACATGATTTTCAATGTCAAAAGAATACACCTTCCTAAGACAAATCACATGTCAACGTTTGCAAAGGAAGATGGTAGCATGTCAGTAGTGCACCTTGAGAAAATTGAAATGTATAGGTCCAAGGCCCAAGTTTAGAAATTTGTGGAGGTAGGAGAAAATTTGATGAATAAGTTGAAAAAAATATCCAACTTTGCAGAACATAGATTTCTAAGTTTTTTACGCCATGAGGTAATTTTGACATGTGCATCCAACCCGATCAATAAAAGAAAAAGGTAATGGGTATGGAAGTATATGTAACTAAGGATAAATATAATAAGAATAATTTTTTACAAGACATCAAGGAGATGGTGAAATAAATCAACATAGAAATGGAAAAATTCAAGTTGCATTTCGATGATATTCAAAAGAATACTCTTGAAGAAGAAAGATAACTTGAAGATTTATGAAAGAATATGGGGGGATTGGGAGCTTGTAAAGTAGAAATCAAGGACCCCAAGGTAGATGTCAATATATTGAATACCTTGTGCATGTGGATAGATAACCTAAAGAAAATAATACGAACCTTGTTATGTAAATGGAGGACTTTCAAAGACCAACTACACAATTATGCACCACAAATTTTTTGGGGTGTAGAGAAAGGGTCACCTAGGGATAGGGAACATAGCAAGAGTTAGGTAATGGTAAGCCCTCCTTTTAACTCTGTGTGTGTGTGTGTACACATGTGTGCGTGTGTGCACGTGTGTGTGGGTACATGCGTGCATGCATGCATGTGTGTCTTTCTTATATATGCATTTTTGGAAAAGAATAATACATTTTAATCAAGCCTTGAGGAGGCACAAGGCTTATGATATTTTGGATTCCTTGGTTTGTCACGTGTGCCTAATAAGAAGGGGATATAATGTGCATATTGATATCATTTGGAACAATGACATCTGATGTGCATCCAAAATAAAAGGAAACTATCACATTTAGCGTGTGTGAAAAAAAGAAAGGATCTCGACACTTGACATGCACAAGACATGGGATATATTTTGTGGATCCCAGGAAAGACCCAATTATCTTTCAAACATATGGGACTCCTAGTGGTGGAATTGAAGATCACGGAGAATTCAAAATTCTAGTTAGGATGAAGTTTTGTAAATGATAAGGGATATTTGAGAACACATATATGTGGTAACAATAGTTTGCATGGGAAGTGGAGCATGCCAAGGAATATATTTGAACACTTATCATGGTACATAACAAGGGAACAAGTAGCATTCAAGGAGGATATTATTGTGGAAACATTACATGTACCATCAAAATATGGAATCTTTCAGGGCATATGTGTCAAGTGTGGATTTTTAGGATGTCTATTGTAATCCTTTAATGATGTGTATGTTATTATTGAATGAAATAGTGAAGGAAAATGCCCCACTAGAATAAATATCCCTCTAATGCTCATATTAAGTGATGGAAAAATATATGTTGAGGAGTGCATGGTGTTTTGACTCCATTAGTATACTAAATATTATGATTACAATAGATTAAGTTTGAAAAAGTGATTCATCAAAGCTATGTAATTGTTTGTGCAAGAATTTTTCTTGGTCGATAGTATTTTTGTTTATTTCCACCAAGTAGTTGTTGGGAAAGTGCTTCTACACTATCATGATGCCGCAAAAACTTATGGGAAATAGATTTCACTTTTATCTTGTGTTAGTGCACAAGATAACCTTGTATGATATGTTAGCATGGTAAGTGTTAGACCTTACCAAAGAAAGATCGTTGGTAAAAATCTTAGTAAGAAATTTTTAAAAAAAATTATTACTGTAACAAAAGATTGCAAACTCAAACATCATGACACTACACTCTAATTTCAGTCTTACAATCAAAAATTGTAAAAACTCACCTAAGAAGATCCCAAACTTAGACTTGTCACAAGATTCCAGACTCTCCAAATCTTATCGAAAACCTAACTTGATTCAAATTGACCATTGTCACTACATGCCTTCCCAATATGGAGGATAAGATTGGTTAGTTTCTTTAGAATTTTATTCTACCAGAATTTTTATATCCCCTTTTACTTATAGAACTCGATATATGATTAGGCATGATAAAAATATGGCGTAGACGTAAGTAAAGATACTTTTGGATTGTTCGTTAGATCACCTAGCTACAATTGATCTATTATAAAAAAAATTCTCCATTAATCAAGTCATTCTATTGGTCATTGTTTGTCGAGCACTAATCAAGAACCTTGTGTGCCTCCCACAAAGGAATCACATACTTAGCATTAGACACATCTATTCGTATTAGAGATGTTAACATTAATAATAATATTTCCCAATATAGTGCCACATATTATGCAATATAAGGGTTTTAAAAATAGAGTTTTCTGAATATGTGAGCACATTATTATGATAGATTTGTTTGTAGGAGTGGTGGATATTCCTTATGTATTGTTATAGGTCAATTTGGGCATTTTAGCATCTACTATGTGTTACATGGCATAACAAAGGTCTTTAGCATAAAAATAATGAGGGAAAAAGGATATGAGATAAAAAAAAATATTAAAGAGTTGTATTGTACAAATAGAAAAGAAAAGAAGAGACATATCAAACTAAGTATGTTGAGATTTTTTTGGGTCTAAAATCAATTTCAATAAGGATTTAATCAACAATTAAATTATATGTTGTGGTGGTGAATGTCAAATATCTATTTCAACATGAAAGAGGTAAAAATAAGGGGTATTAACAATGTTAGAAAAATGGATACATGCGATATATGGTGAAATAAAGGGTATTTTATAATATGAGATGTATTACAAAGTGGTATTAATAATAAACTACCAATAGGTAGAGTTATAAATATCAGTATTATTTAGTATAATATGAACAAATGTGATATGTCATAAGTTTATTTAGTGAACCCCCCATGATACCTCTCACTAAATATATTGATGTTGATAGAGTGGTCTTGTGCGAATATGGTATTCTATGGCATTGATAATGTTTAATGTCTTATTTAGTATGTCACTTCATTTGTAATGCTCAAAATTACAAGAGATGAAAAATGAGGATTTTTTTAACACATAAACATAATAAGAAATTACACAGCTGCAATCATACAGATCTATTTAATCAAATTCATTAATAAATTTTGTTATTTTGACCTATCCGATAACATCCATGTAAGCCATGTGTGGCTGAGAAGGGTGTATCCAGATCTCCACGATCTCCCTTCATCACTACTTCAAGTGATAATGCTTACTAGCATTTCAGATCAACCTTTTAAAGGTCATGGGAACTATGTGAAAGTCCTTGGGTCTACCACGAAGCTAGTTTCCCAACTTCATATTCTGGTATCTGACCATTGTCTACCTCATGTTCAGTATTTCAACTTCCCATGATCAGGTTATCGACAATTTTTTTATTTAATTGGAGGACTAGGTGATCAGACAATGCATTACTTTGGCCAAAGTTATCTGTCATGCAGGTTACAGCGAAACTCAAGACAATACACTAGTCTTATGAGTTTAAAGTCTTCTGCCACCTCACAACTATCCATTTCACTATACAATAGGATTTACAATCTCTTCCATTCTCTATACAACAGGATTTACAATCTTATCATATTAATACCAAGTTTACTAAAAGGTTGAATTAAATATATATTAAAACATGTATATTTAATTATTCCTTTGATTAGCTATGCCACTAAAGAGCTTATTTAATTTAAAAATTAAAGACAATTATTACAATAATTACGCAATTATTGGCTTCATACATTGATAACTATCAAATAAATGTATTCAACATTTTTTGATTCTTTCAGTAAGATTTCACAACTCAAGTATTCATCATTTACTCATATTGAGATATTATTACACACAAAGTAATCATCTCCTTAGTAAAATTAAGCATATTACATCTGTATGTTAAGGGGAACGATATATAACCGGTATAATAATTCTCACATAGTGAGGTTTGAATATTTACAATGGGTCCAAGATCCCAATAATTCAGCCAAAAATTTGAGGATATCATCCTTTCACCAATGTAAATCCAAGTATCTCATTTAGATCCATGCTACGATAAAACTTCACAAGACATGAGTTTTCAGACATCCGAATGTAATGGCTAATGGTCCTGCAAGACTGGAGTAGTGGTATGATGTTAGTTCAAAATGAATTGGCATGAATATTAACTCCATTTTCTGATGCAATTCATTAATAAAATATGAAAGGATATACATGTTGTTTTATCAACAAGCACATGGTAATACCGCTGAAAATGTATTACTACCTGGTTTCTATAAAGATACAACGATAAGGATACACACAAATAAAACAACCAATTTCTATTTCAACGATCATGTTTCCCTCTAATCACAAAGGTCAATACATTTGTATTCCAACTTCAATCAATAAGCATTTGACATTTAAAATTTCTACATAACTTCGTAAAATCAATATGATTAAGACGAGTATTTTTTTCAGTCAATGAATAGCTCTACAAATTAGCACAAATATCACCATATTTCCATCACTTTAACATATTTTATCTGGTAAACAAACAACCCGATCCAACAATATAGTGTTAGTTTGTTAGCTTGGACAACTGTTTGTCCATTTGCTAAGATTAGATAATAGTTATCTTATTGTTGAGTATGAATTAACTATTTTCTAATTTTTGATTTCCTTTAGTGACACCTTGCAACCTATTTGTTATGGTTGTTGAGTTGTTATGTATCTCAGCCGTCGATTGAGAATCGATCTTGGCCATTGGTTTAACAATGAGAGTAGTATAAAAGCAGGTCATTGGGCATTTGGAGAATACAAGTTTTGGAGAAGCATTTGCAGTGCTAGCAAATGAGTTTGTAAGTTTACAATGATAACAAACAGTCTTGCAATGTTAGTAAGGACGCAGTGATAGCGTTGGGGATAGCAGTGGGGGAATATCAGTGGGAGAAGTTGGGAGATTGTCAGAGTTCTGCCAATAAGAGGCAAAGAATATTTTTATCTCTTAATTTTCTAAAGTTAATATAATTCCTCATCTATAGAACTGGTTTTTCCAGGCACAATTTGTCTGAAAATATTGTGTTCTTTGTGCTACGCATTTCTTTCCGTATTTTTATTAGTGAAGTTGCAGTTGTGTTATTTTTCAATATTCGCTGTGAATTAGTTTTCGGAAGTTAAATAATCTTTTAAGAAAGGAGATTAATAATCAGTGACTATAATAGAATTTTCACATATAACAGTGCCACGGTTACATCATTTACACATACTCTTTTTAGTAAAAGAACAACTAATAATTTCTTTCATAAGATATCATTATTTTAAACCCAATCATGCCTCCAATTATTCCTTGGTGCATCTCGGTCAAGCATAATCTTGGCTTTCAATGTATAATTCCAAAAACCGTCAACCAATAACGTTTTCCACGTCACACAAGAATCCTGTCTTTTTTTACAGGTTATAATTTCTTAGGCTCTATAATGAAATTTTTTTTTAATCATTCCATAACAACTACGGGCTGTTCAATATTAAAATAAAAACCCAAAGTGAGAAATTATTTTATTAAATCTATTCAACCAAGAAGAAAACACACTCAGGCAGCCATATATTCGTAATACCTCATCACTGCAGGCAGCTTTGTACATCCATAAATTATCATTCAAAAGATCTCAATAAATTAGAAATCAACCTGCATATAACAACCAAGAAGAAAAATATACAAACCCCCAACCTGTTGCAAACCCATATTGATTGAGTTACCCAAATCTAATCCAATGGAATGCAAATCAATTTAAAGAAACCCAAATCAACTTTCATATTATTATTCACACACTTTAAAAAATGAAAACCAAGTAAAATAAGAAGTTAAAACACACAAATTCGATTTGCACATTCTTCATCACTGTTTTATTCCAGGAAATCACCCAACTCTTTTCCTTTTAACTGGTATAATTTACCCATAATGCAAGAAATTGATTTGGGTTTCTTTGAATTCCTTATCTTTTAAAAATCGATTTGGGTTGATCTAGAAACCTAAAACCCCCATTATAGCATAGTCAATTTGGATATAGGTTAAATTGATTTGTCTTAGCACACAAAAATCGATTTGGGTATACCTAAAAAGATTTAGAGAGATCCATCAATTTCCTTTTCATACTTCATCTCCAAACAATTAAATAAAAAATTGTCCACAATTTCCTTGATTGCCATTAAAAACAGAATGTGTATTTCCTCTTTTTTTACAAATAATGCAGCAGAGAAAGGATAAGATATTGATGCCTGAAGTAAACCCAGAATCAGTAACCTTCTACTCTTTCCTCTCCAACAAGTTGAATCCTTCTTTCCTCCAAAACTCATGCAGGTATTCCAGAAGGGGAGAATGAAAATATGCCTGAAGAAAAAATAACAAAAAAATATAATCTCCCCCTTTTAAAGAACTATAGTTTGGGCGGCATATTGAAGAATTTTCTGGCTTCCCAATGCCGATACGTGTTTTAGTGCATGCCGCACACTTGTGCCATGTGAAGCTGTTTCACTTTATTAAACCCATAAAATTCAATTGCCACTAAATAAAACTTTTGGCTTACATGTCCCTATCCCTCTAATATATATATATATATATATATATATATATATATATATATATATATATATGTACTAATTAATATTATACATTTTTTTACTTTAGTTGTTATCCAAGCTTAATGGTTAAGTTAAAATTAACCTTCATTATACAAGTCCACATATTTCCAACAATATATTACTATAAAAATTAGTTGAATTTCCAGGTTTATATAAAACATTCCAATACGAAAATCACCAAGTCTGTAAATAATAATTCGAATATTCTCATAAAGCTGGCTTGATATAGCATTGTCAAATTAAACAGATTACAATTATCATCACGGTCATGCAAAATTCAAACAAAACCAAAAGATTACCAAACCGATTAAAATAAAGTAACCGAAATACAAATAACTGAAAAGATTCATTATTATTTATGAACCGTTTTACCTATTATTAAGGCCTAATCATGTTTAGGAAGGATCATCAAGGTGGGTGCGGGGTTATTTGTTCCGCAGTGTCATGCCCCGCAACAGAAGTTGTGGGTCATGATACGACGAACCAAATGAATTTTACACCCAATGATGATCCCGTCTAATCATGTTTAGACTTAACTGTAGTTAATTTTACTTACAATAAATTTTGAGATGCTACATCATCAAATTAACATTGACAATTTATGCAAAAGATGTGTAGATTTACTATTGTATGACTTCAACGATACAAGATAGTGTTTTGTTGCTTGAAGTTCTATGTAAAGATATTTTGTGGTTTAACATTCATGCATGTGTGACAAGGGCAGTTTTTGTGTGACTTCGCCAAAAAAAATGGCTAAAAGTTTAGAATATTTAGTAGTGGTGCAACATTGTGCAAACCTTTATTAATCAATTCCAAATATTTGGGGTGATGCATGTTCACGAATATGGATGCTTATGCATCAATTCACATGGATTAATTAGATTAAAATATAATCAAATTTATATCGAAACTTTTGATCGAAAATGTCTATTTTTAAATAGATAAAAACCTTCTACGGAGCCCAAAATACAATCAAAATATGTAGGTGGTGGGATTTCTCAAGACGTGGTAATGAGTTTTCAATGTTAAAGATCCCAATTGAGCTGAGTTCAAACTCTTCCATTACCACATAAGACGATTTCATCGCTCCCATCTTCCTGGTTTCACTTCCATCGCAATTCCAGACGAGACAGTAAGATGGACCTCATTCTCCCACATAGGAGATGAAGCCACTGGTATGAAGCTATAAACATTTACCACATAAGTGATATCATTGAAATTTAATATTTTCCATATACCTACACACTATTTATAAAATTAACACAGTTGTTCACCCCTATTAAACAAATAAAGTGTGAGTTCTCATGCGTACTATTATTTAAGTAATGGCGACTTCAAAATTATCTTAATATATATAACCAATCTGTTTAGAATTGCCATGAGATCATTATAGCAGTAGAGTACCCAAAACTATCAAGAGGAACAAAAAAACAACAAATAAATGTTCCCCAAGAAAATGTAGTGAAAATGTTTTGGTATAAATTGGTAAAAACTTCTACAAAAATAATGTATAGAGACCACCTGAAGTTTATGCAAAGCTGAAATTTACATGGTGAAGAGAACTAAAAACAATGAAAGTGATCAACATAAAAATGCCATTTGCAGAGGTCCTTAAATTTCTATTTATATAGAAAAGCCTGATGCATCATTTCCGGGAGATCTGAAGCGGAAGTAAACTGTGGTGGTGCTTCTGTGGCTGCAGCTTGCTGGGTGGATCTTGAAACATTAATGACATTAAGTCTTGCAATCTACACCAAAATAGAAGTTTATATAAGAAATCCAAGTTTTAAGATGAGTCTTTATTTTGCGTGGGTAGGACTTATATACCTGCTCCCTTAAGCGCTGATTCTCCTCTTGCAAACGCATTGTGTCCTGGGTCATCTGTTGGAAATAATTACGTCCCAATTGGCACCTCGGGCAACAGGAGTTCTCAAGTTTTTCCTGAAGCACCTGATTTTTATCAAGGAGCAACTGTTGAAAATGGCGAAGATTGGAGTTGTCTGTGCGATCATTCATAACCTGAGCGGCTCAAAACAAGTGTTAGTAGTGGATTTAACATTGGGTTTTAATCATAGATACATTAAATTGACAACCTTGTTCTGAGTTCTTCTGTTCTGGAACCAGAATTTAACTTGGCTTGGGGTGAGGCCCAGTTGGATGCCCAGTTGTTCTCTCTGCTCAGCATCAGGATAGCGGCACGTGTTGAAAACCCTGCACATACACAGTCCACGCATTAAATAGCAATTCATAATAAGAAATGTTTCAAGCTTCAAATATCTTTAGTTAAGTACCCTTGCAAATATTGAAGTTGAGGAGGAGCCAAGCGTTGATAGCGTTTTCTTGGGCTTTGCTGCTGCGCATCCACGATTTGTCCATCTCCCTCCATGTTTCCGCAATTACTAAACCAAATTTATTAATAACAATTTTAAAATGCCTTCCATTTTCATGGGTCTTGTGGAGTGCGCATAATTTACCTGGCTCTCCCAATAACAACTACTTCTATGCCCAATTATTTTAATATAATTATTTTTAACAAATTGTATCGCATCATATAATAGCAATTTAAATAAAAATTTAGGAAACAAAAAAAAATTGACAACTTCTAAACATAAACATGCTAATTTAAAGTTGGATGAAACTCAACATTAAATAAGCAAACGTAGATTAATCATTTCTTTGTTAGGTAAATGTTATTCATTTTTTTCACTTTATAGGATTATGGTAATCAATAATAAACAACAAAATATTATTTTTCATCTAAGATTTAAGAATGAATCAAGAATGTAATTATTCATTAAGTAGTTTGTCTATCTTTATAATTAAAATTGTCTCAAAACTTACAATGAAATGGTAAAGACGAAAACAAAAATATATATATATAATTTTATTCACTTAACTTTATACTATAAATATGTTTTAATTTCTTCAAACAAAAAAATTATAACTAAACTAACAGCCATTTATCCAAAAAAATTACACAATATCCATCTATTTTAATACAAAATAATTGTAAAAAAATACAGATTGGTTGAAGAAATACATAACTAATACAAGAAGTAAAACTATGGGAAGATAACTCACCTCTATTTGAAAATTTTATTTACAATGCTTTCCCTTGAGAACATGTAAAACAAGTCTTCTAAAATACTTTAGTTGCAATGGAACAAAACCAAAATCATCTCTTCCTAAAATGATAAGAAAATAGTGTCTCCCTCATACACAACAAACACTAATGCTCGTATGCCATATATAGAGAGTATGTGGATAAAAACAATAATGTGGAGTTAAATGGATGGCCGAAAACATTAAATACCGTAATAAATAAATTTCACCACCTTATCCTTCTATTAATTACTATATAGTCCTATGATATTAATTAAATATCTTAATTAATATTTTTGTTCTATGCAAATATTTAATTAAATATTTTAAATAATATATTTTTTCTATTCCAACAATTAACTATCTTAATAAATATATTTCGCCACCTAATTCTATTGATTAATTATTTTATGATATCAAATATTTCTAATATTAACATTTCACATTGTTAGGGTTCTAACATATATTTTGAATTATAGTCTTAAGCCCTGGTTACGATAAATCTAGTTGCCATTTTAATGTGACACAAAATTTTATATCTTAAATAATATATTTATTGTAGGCCAAGAATTAATTAATAAATAAAATAATTGCTCGTCATCTTCACCATGTCATCATAATTGCTCACTCTAAAAATTTTTGTCGTTTATACATTTTTCATGTTTTTAACTTCACTCCCAAAAAATTGAGATCATTTTTCTCTTCAAATTGCGGATTTAAAATATGAATCCACGAAGTCATATAAAGCCCCAAATGATCCCTTGTATTGCATATATGGCCTCGACAAAACAAAGCTACCAGTATAGTCTAACTTCAAATCCCTTCGAGGCTCAAACGCTCTCCCATGCATCACATTTCTGTGGTAATGTAAATGGACACTTTTAATATTTTAAAGGTTCTTGTTAAAAAAATAATGAATCCATGGCTTTGAGAGAGTATTTGTTAACTGATCTACTAATCTACAAAGTTTTATATAGATTTCATGATTGCCAACAAGCTCTCTAATAAAATAATGTTTAGTATCAATGTGCTTGCTTCTTTTATGGAATACATGATTCTTTCATAGTGTTATGGCAGAGTTATTGTCGCATAATATATGATTTTCTCATCCTTGGTCATAAAAAAGATTTGACAACAGTTTACACATCCATACAACTTGACATGCTACAAAATTTATTGCCACATATTCAAATTTGGCCGATGAAAGGGGAAAATAGGTTGTGTCTTCGATGCCCATAACTCTACACCTGTTCTTACATTAATATATACTCGGAAGTGCTCTTCTAATCAATTTTTCTACCTGCAAAGTCATTCCCAGTGTAACCAATTAATATAAAATCATCACATGGTTTATATATAATGACATAGCCAATTGTACCTACAACATATCTCAATATTCTTCTTCTAGCTTTCTAATGGAATCAGAGATGAGAGTGACTCCAAACATAATATATGACCTTGTGGCCATCAGATCTATCAAAATTCCTACAAGTCTCTTATACAAAATTGGATAACATTAGATCCCTTGTCTTCTTTGCTTAGTTCGGAGCCTATGACAACTAGTGTGGACGTTGGCTTGCAGTTCTATTCTAAACATCCTTAATAAATCATTCACATTTTCATGACATATAGAAATTTCTTTATCTTATTGATTAACTATGATACCAAGAAAGTATTTCATTAATCCCAAATCCTTCATTTCAAATTCTTTTTCCATTTCATACTTCAAAACATCAATTGTAAGATATCTGGTGAAAATTAACTCATCAAATGTTATAAACATACAATTAGGACTTGTCCTTAATCCTTCATTTGTATATACAAAGTGAGCTCGTTACTGCTTCTGTTGAACCCAAATGTTCTGATAAGGTATGAGTTTGTGCGATTATACTAGATTCTTGGTGCTTGCTTGAGACAATCAAGACACTTCTTCAATCTGCACACTTTGTATTTCTGACCTTCTACTTCATAGCCAAATGGATTTTGTACATAAATTTCTTCTAGAAAACCATTTAGAAAGGTTGAATTAACATCCCTTTGATAAAGCTTCCAATTATTTTGAGCAATTATGGCTAAAAAAGGTCAAACTATGTCAAGCTTTGCTAATAGGGTGGGATTTTCACTGTAATCTATTCTAGGTTATTATACAAATCCCTTCACCACCAATCATGCCTTTTTTTTCCGCATTATCATTGTAGACACTCAAATTTGGAAATTCTACTTTTTGAAACTACTAGTCTTGACATTGATCTCTTTCTCAAACAAGTACACTTTACACATTCTCATCTAGTACATCCCTAGATCTTTTGTCTATCTTGCTTGCTCTTACACACTCATATGTCTATATTTTTGGCATGAAACCCAACAAGAAAATCCCTTGTTAGCTTCCAAACTTCACATTGCAAATTATCACTCTTAGGTAAAAAAATGTATAGTAGCGGTGAGAAATTCCATACGGTCCTGACCCAAGTGTATGGTTTTCACCTTGCTCACATTGGTCCCAAAATTTCCATTTCACATTATTCTTTGGGTCACTTTTTCCTCCTTTATCTGCCTTTGTAACTTTAATCACCTTTGGAAGCATATATAAGCTAGTGAAACTCACCTCATTTAGAACCTTGCACTCTTAAGGAATCCTAGGGTAAGTCCATGGAAATGGGAGACCAAAAGGGGGTCAAAAGTGGCCACATTTTTTTCTTGAAATCAACAAAACTTGAACTTCAACTAATAATTTGGCATGCATATGCTCAAAATTTGATAATGTGATAAGAATAATAATTGTATTGGTTGGAATCTAGTTTCTAAACTATTTTATTTTTTAAAATGGTGGAGATTAATAAGGTCAAATGTGGCGGGCACAAAAATTGTGTATATTTGTGTGTCAAAAAGATAATGTGTTGTGTGTGCCCCCCCATTTTTTGAGTTCTATAAATTATTTTACAAACTCCTTTAGTAGAAAGTTAACTAAGACCATCTATGAGGTCACACTAATTTTTCATAATTGTAGACACAAAAATATGCATGTATCATGACTTTACTATTCCATCAGTATGTTATTATATGCATGAATCATAAATAAGAAAAGTACACATTAGTGACACTTTCCCTTGTCCCTTTATGTTCTTCAATTGATTTCTATTGTGACTCTCTTCTACACTTCTCAGTTTTGTATTCACTTCTTGTCTGGTCACAAGGATCCTCGTTTGTTTGTTTTGTCACATCTGTCATTTTTTGTCTCAGGAAACTAGCACCCAGGTGCTCGTGTCCCTTATGTGTGCTTATTTTCTTATCCTTATCTCACATTCTTAGTCAACCTTCGGTGTCACTAAAGTCAAAAATCAAATAAGGGAGTCATATATATACACAACATACTAACTATTATTTTGGCTGACATATCAATCTAAGCACCATTACATCTACATACTACTACTATTATACAAAGGGACTGCATTATGGGCTGCATACATTGCATAGGAAGGGAAGTGTTTAATTCCATACCACACATTTGCATCAAAGCTAGCTAGAGCACTTTATATTGACATCATTGGTGTGAGGGAAAACCTAGGAAAAGGACACCATTTTAAACACAAGCACACATAACTATAGGGATTATAAAATGTAGTGAAATGCTCAGTAATAAATTCACTCAATCGAGTGACCACCTAGGTCAGTTCGACTTCACATATTTAATATTTAATTCAAATCTAATGTATTTGTGATCTTGTGCAAGTAGTTAGTGTTTTTTTTAAGGTCACAGGTGTGATCAAAACCCTAATAGAGAAATCAGAGTGAAAAAGAATGAGTAGAATCAAAGACCTTTTGACCTAAAGAGGATCAAATGTTAAACATTCATGCAGTCACTAGCGCCTAGAACAGTCATCAACACTTGGGGTGCTTCTGACCTCTAGTGGGTGCTTATATCTAGTACAACTCTAAGTTCCATAACCCTTTACGAACCATCTCGATACTATTCTCATCCAGATCAAGTATTCAGAAAGCTGTAATCACTTCTAGATCAGTCAAAATTAGATAAGTCTTTATCTCCTTTGTATGTATTTATGGTTAATATAATTTAGAGACTTGTAAATTAAACAATTGTTGTATATAATCACATTAATATCATTTATTACATTAGTTACTCTAAAATAATATTTAATTCAAATTAGATTAAATCATTTGGTGAACCCTACTCCTTAATCAAACTCATTTCCCTAGATCCATATCCCTCATGGCTAAAATTTCGTATCCATCTCCAGATCACCCTATGACCTTTAGGAACATTTAACCCATTTTTTCCAACCCCTATGTAGAATCTAATTTTATTTTTTTCATTCAAAATCCCAAGTATCAACCCCATGTCATCCAACAACTCCTTGCATTCCAAGCATTTGATCCTAATGACCTTCCAAGTCTCGACTCTTGCTTTGTCTCCCCCATTCAAAAACTTGATGAATATGCTCTTCCACCCACTACAAACATCAATGTTGCTCCATCTTCCCCCCCTTGTACTATGGTAAATGATAGCACTAAAATATATTATGTACATGATGAAATTATTTCCTGTGAAAATATGGATGATAGTGATTGTGATTATGATAATGATGATACACGTGTTACTAATGATGTTACTTTCATTAATATTGTCGAATGCGAATCTATTCCTCATATCTCTTCTACTTTTGAAATTGTTTCCACTAATTTCCATGTATAAACCAATGTTAATCCTAGTGCATTTCATATTATTCATATTGATCATACACCAATAGACTCCTCACATACTACACCTTTATATCTTCCACATACATCCTTTCCTTCCACATCGCATTCCTCTCCCCAAGTCCCTACAATCACTCATAATGGAGATACCCAACCCCTCAGCTTACCTCTCACTTCTCAAACCATACCCACACAAGACATCCTTTCCCTCATGCATGTTGTTGGTGATCTGCAAAGAAATTTCCATACCCTTATCTTAAAGAGAAAATCCTATTATGTTGTTATTGACAATAATACCATTCACGATAATCCCATCCTAAAAAAATTCATAATTTTGTTTTTCCCAAGGGTTTCACTATGCCTAATCTCTCATGTTTCGATCGCATGGGAAATCCTTACTTACATCTTAAAGCTTTTCGATTAGCCATGGTTTCATATTCCAACGATAGGTTAGTACTAAAATATTTCCATCATAGTCTTGTAGATATTGCTCTTCAGTGGTATACTCAGTTACCTAGTGGATCTATTAGTACTTATTATGATATGGAGGATGCATTCCTTAAACATTTAATTTCTAATAATGGGCCTAAAGTTACATATGAACGCTTACCTTATTTGCATCAAGGAAACACAACCAATTTTAGATTATATTTTATCCTTTAATTCGTGCATGCACCACCTACTTTTTCAACCTATTGATCTAGAAATGCAATATATATTTTATTTTGGCTTAATTCCTCCTTCAAAAGAAAATTTGTTATATGATACATTTGATTGATTTACTACTCTTTTTTATAAAGTTATTGACTTAGAAAAATACTAAATTGAAGATACTCTTATAGTGCTTACTATTTCCTCACCTATTAAGTTCTCTTCTCTACCACCTATTGAACCCCCTTAATGATCACCATATCATCCTCCACATAAGTGTCCCTCTCCTCCACCACCATGTTGGCCTTCACCTAGTTCTTCCCCAACACCTACCGGTGGACCATTATGCTTGTCACGTGCTATTAGACCACATGCTATCTTACATATTTTATTTGATAAACGACTAATTCATTTACCTTCCAACTAGTATCACCCCCTCATCAGTTACACTTCCCCTTTTGTAATTTGCATTGTATCAATGACCACCATGAAAATGATTGTTATGCCCTTCATGATAGAATCCAACAGTTATAAGATAAGTGTGTCATTTATTTCCACACCCGCTCTCATGATCTCTCTCTCTCTCTCTCTCTCTCTCTCGCTCCATTTCCACTCCCTCTCCCACCATCCATGTGCCCTATTCCTCTGTGACTGTTAGCTTCCTCCCTCATTCCCTCCACCTCTCAGGTCCTCCTTCGCTTAGTCCACCTCCCAATATGCCCTCCCTTATCCACTTCCTATCATTTCTATCTCCTCCTGCTTCATTACTCCCTAATGAGCACTGTCTCTTTAAAACCTCCCGCCACATCTGTACCCCCCGCTTTTTATTTTCCACTTTTGGCATCTCCCACTTCCTTTGACTTCCACTTTGCCTCCGTATACACACGATCTCACTGTCTCCAATGCTCTCTCACAAAGTGGTCTTCCGAACTCTTAGGACCTATAGATGCAAACGTGGATTTCCCATCATCATCTTTTTACCCATTAGGATGCACTAGAAATCTCGATGTTCATACATGACTTATTGAAGACATTAACATGAATCGTAGCTCTCACGCTGGGGGAAATCATCCTATTTTCATGTGTATCCTATCAACTATATATCTGATATATCTATGTTGTGTATACTTATCATGTATCATGTGAATGATCATTACATCATTATTTTATCATCTTACATTCTTATACACTTATCTCAATATATAACCATTCATATCTATTTGATACTCATTACTATGTTTCATCACATATATATGTATCTCCTATATAATATACTATTCATTGGGGCTTAATATTTAGAATTATTAATTTGAACCCAACAATTAAGAGTGGATTGTGGTCTGATGTTTGACAATAATATGATCTCATTTCATTCCCTTTTTAAATTGTTTACATCAATTATGAAACTGGGTTAACTTTTAAATCAGCAGTTTGTTTGATGCATACATAAACTAGAATGTGTCATCCAGTCACTACCAGTGTATTGGACAATTGTCACATCCCACACAATAAACATCTTACCGTAGATAAGCTATCAATATGTGTGTGATGGTAGTAAGCATCATGGATTACCGTCCATTCAATCATAAAACCATGTGCACAAAGTGAAAGAGACATACACTAAGGAAGGAAATTTGGGGTAACTAGGTAATACTTTAAAATCCAAAATCAAGCCACTCCTAGCGGTTACCACAAAAATCTCTTAAGATAGTTCATCACTCTGAGAATGCATCCAGTGTACACTGTAGACTCAACGTGTATGCATTGGACCCCATTCTGGGAATTGTTATAGGGTGCAAATGTCCAGATATTAGGCTTACGGATAAAAGGCCAATGCTAACTTCGACTGAGTGATTTATTCGTGTGAAGATCCTTTTAACTTGGTGGATCCCTTTACTCCAAATGATTGGCTTGATGTTAATGTCCGCTGTTGCCTTGAGTGCGTTTCGAATCTGATCCCGTGTTGCCCACTTAGATGAGGTGTCACTGGTACTTAATGGTGCATGTTTACTTTGTAATAATTATTGTGGACTGTTCTTTGATTTCATCGGCATCCAAAGGGGTACGTCCTACATTTGGTAATTGTGAATATTAGTATAAATGGGCTACA
Organism: Taxus chinensis; assembly: GCA_019776745.2. Taxonomy (NCBI): domain Eukaryota; kingdom Viridiplantae; phylum Streptophyta; class Pinopsida; order Cupressales; family Taxaceae; genus Taxus; species Taxus chinensis. Next base: position 259,160,775 of record CM034157.1, on the reverse strand, counting down.
TGAGAATTACCGATTCTTCCCATGGGAAGTATCTCCTGGGGCCATGTATGGCATTTTGGACTTTGCTAGTTACCGTGCAGCCTATAACGCTCACATGCCCCACCACTCTCTCCATAGAATATAAGGTGGTTGAAGGTTCGTTACTCACTAGAAATGAACTTACACCCAGATTTAAGTAGATCGAAGGGCCTATAGGTCATAAATCGAATCCCCATTAATGTTAATGCTTTGTCTTGAGCTGTTTTCTAAAGATTAATATCTTGCTAAATAAGGTCTAGAGATCTTGACATAGGATGTATTTCATATTGACGGTTGAGGCCATGGAATGTTACGCTTACTTGGAATAATTTTGTACTCCGATCTCTGAAAACAAATAACCTCAACATCCTATACCCATCCTCCAGTGTTTAAATTCATCTCTGTATGGTTTACCAAAATTTATGTTCATGTATAAACTTTAAATCACCATTCCTAGATTACATACGGATGTTGGAGCTAATATTGAAATATTATAGTGTATTACTTCCATCGCTAGCATTTTCATGTATGTTGATTTGCCAGTCCAAAGATACAATGGTCCTAAGCTTGCCTGCACTTTGATCATTGATAACTTCAAAAAGACATTATGTGCTCGATATGGGACATCCTCCACACAATGAGCTTGGTAGTTAAGATACTCTCGGCTTTCAACATAATAATTGTAAAAAATCATACTATTTATGTCGTGCAGCCATCACTTCAAAATGGTGCAAGGTCATAACACTACTCCATAAGGAAAATAGACATTGACAATGTTGATTATCAGGGACAAATATTAATTCAAACTCTACAATAGTAAACTCTCAAAGACTACGCATCTCACCTATTTCAAGTCATTTGACTAAATGTTAGAGGTGCAAATTCAATAATTTATGGATGAGGAGGATAAACTTAGTTAGTACATTTTCCTATAATTGAACATATAGCATGTATGTCAAAAAAATAAATATTCGATGCAATGCACTAGTACTATTGTAGTATCCTATATGAATAAAAAATAACAAAGTTGTCAACGAAATATTTAATTCCCTTTCATCTAAATGGAGTTTAGTATCAATCCATTTTTATTTTTGAATTTGGACGTAAATGAAATCATAAATTGTGCTACAAATGGTACAGTATACTCGACATGTTTTGGCAACAAAACAAATTAATCAAAAAAGATTAAGGCCCAAAATTACTTAAACTAATCTAAATATTAAACATTTCGCATATTGAATCATAAAAGGTAAAACTGAGCTAAAATAAATACATTTCACAATAACAATTAATAAATGTCAAAATAAATTGAGGGTACAGTGCTCGGATTTTAGGCCAAAATTTGGAAAACATGTGATTTCAATTCAAAACTACATTACTCAATAGTAAAAGTGCATTAGTGCTTTAGATTATCTTCTGTAACTAAGAAACCTATAAGCACATACATATGCACTATACGTCCATAGAAGATAAGATTGTTCGCATTATTCACTTGATGTCATGTTAAGTGTAATGTTGTATATGTGCATTTGGGAGGTACATATTTATAAAATTAAATGTTGAAGTATAAAATGAAAGAATTATACTTTAAATTTATTTTAGTAAATATAACAAATTAGGGTCACTATGCACCTTATGGAACTAATCTCATAGCTCCATGAGTCACAGTTTAGGAGAGAGTTTTCTATAATCTAATCTATTCAGTACCTAGGTATTTTTCAGGATTTCAACATTCAGCCTAAATCTTTTAGGGTTTAAATTCTACAATCGATGTCTAATTTGGGAAAGAATAAATTCATTATTTATAGGTTTTGGGGCCTTTTGGATTGTTTAATTACATTCGTAGGAGTGTTAGATGTGTCAAAATTGGAATTTACAAACCTCACAAATCCCAAAGGTAGCGACAATTGATCAAATATATGGACTCATGAATTTTTCACATGAGCATGGATTTGAATCCATAATTTTGTCTTAAAATATGGTAGAATCATATCATAGATGAGTAACTAATTTAAAATCTTAGGGGATGCATCTTTAAGAGGACCACTTGAGTGATCCTCACAATAAAAATGCAAGGGAGTGACCTTGGTTCCCATGTGTGCATGTATATAATCATTTGATCCTTATAATATAGAGTAGAAATAGTAAGGTGTGGGCAATAAGATGTTCTATCTAAGGACCCCATAGTATATTCATTTGTTCAATAAAAGAACAAGAGGTGACTTAAAGAGTTAGAAGCTAAATGAGTGCATCACATTTATATATTTATAAGACTCAACAAAAGTTAGGGTAGGAGTAGGTGAAAATGTGCAAAATCTTCCACACATTTATTTACTTTATATAGATAAATAAACTTGGGAATTTCATCAAGATTCATGCTAAGTAAATTAGTTTCATTCTAACCCTAGTGTAGGAGTAGGAAGGTTTATTCAAGTGCCACAAATTTCATAAGCAATCAAATCTACATCAACATTAACAGAATTTCTTTTCATATATCCTTTTGTGTTGTTTCCAAGACACCATTGAAATACATTCATATATAGACAAGAAACCATTGAAATAATTTTTTGCATTACAAAAAAGGAATTTGGTGAAAGTGGTAAGAAGGTGTTGTCATGAAAAATGTATGGCATGAAAAATTGAAGCTTTGAGCATGACAACTAAGGCCACATTTGAATTTTTTGCTTCCCGGTCACTGGTGCATCCTTCCTATGGCCAGATTTACTTAGTCCCACTCCCAACCTAGCTTAGAAGAAATTATTTACAAGGTTTTAATTTTTTTTTCAATGTGCAAGGATGATTTAATAAGATGATTGATGACTTCAATGTGACTTAATGGAAGATAACTTCCTCCAAAGACCTTAAAAGGCCGTTTTGGCCATCTTGGAGCTAATCAAACACCCTTTGGGAGAGTTTAAGAAAGATATTAATCATCTGAAGGTGATGACAAGGATTCTTGGAAGTGTTGGAGGTAATTTAGGAATATTTAGGAAAGGTTTTCTCATTCAAGGACAATCTTCTCAACAACGAGTTTTCTAGGTGTAGGGAACAAACACTCTAATGAAATTTGACTTCTTTGGATGCTTTCGGGAGCTCTGTAAGGAGTTAGGAGGAAAAAAAATAAGAATTGAAAATATATTTGAATACTATATATGTTGCTAACATCCATTTTTCTCTAAAACTTAAAGGTTTCATGAATAATTTGAAAACAATGCAACTTCCCCTTTCAGTTCCAGACAAAAATAACCCTAAATTTGTAAGCTCTAGAGAGATGGTCACCACATAGTAATAGGTGAATACTTGTAAATGTTTATAAGTACCTATCAGAATGGGTGCAACTAGGGGTTAGGATCTCAAAAGTATGGGGCCAAATTTTGTGAGTTAAAAACACATTCTTAACACCCCATGTTGTGTTTTTGAGTGACAAAACTTCTAACATAAAAAGGTGGTAAAAAAGGAGTTACCATGAGTTGAAATCATGTTTATAAAGCCTCAAGTGATGACTTAAGTTTTTAGAAACATTGTTATGAGATCTACATTGTAATGGGAATAAGATGCTCTCTTCTAGTTACAAGGAAAGAGAGGATCACTCTCTTACTTTTCTAGGCCTCCACAATTCACCCTAGTGATCACAAATCAACTCCATGATGCTCAAACCATTTTGTGATTATTTGTCACTTACTGAAATAGATCTTCACCATGTAGATGGAAGTATTTCTCACTTAATGGATTTTTTTTCATGTGGCCACCTGTTGTACTAAAACAAGGTAGTTGTAATGTACTTCCTCATTTAAAGAGTGATCACACTACAAGGTTCAAATGAGTGTTTAAGAACACTACCAAGTGAATGAAATCAAGTGAAACTTAGATGATTTCTCATTCTTGCATACATGGTGCTCTATATAAAGATCATTCTCATACCCCTCATACACCTATTTTCTCATATGCCTCTCATGGAGATTGATGATGTCTTTATAGACACAAAATCACGCACTTGGGTACATTTCTAGGTCTTAAACACATACTTGAATTTTGATTCCTAAGCAAGAAAATTAGTAATTGAAGACTTTCCTTGGCCTCTTTTATGTGTTTCTTGTTTTCTATTTATTCTTACACACCCTATAGCTCAGTCGGTATTTTAATTATTTATCTTTTATAGCTCTAGACACCAGCACCCAGCCAATATAGGATCACCTATTCACCCCTATCCCCTATGGGTGCCTCTAACCCTTTCTTACCTTACTTTCTCCTTTTGGGTCTCTTTTATATTTTGGGCATATCCAAGTTCTCATGTCCCCTCTAGGTGCCCCTGGCCCATTCTTACCTTACTCACTCCTTTTGGGTCTCTTTTATCTTTTGGGCATCTTTTTCACTTATGGGTTGGCCTTCCAGTTGTCAATTGTGAAATTCAAACAAGGGAATCATATAAATACATAGTTATGTGTTTAAAATAAAGGACCAAGCACTAAGAATTACTACCATCACCTAAGCTTGCATCCAAAAGGAACCTAAAGCACTCAAAAGAATCCATCTAGTATTCATTTAAGGGATAAGGGTTGCATCAACTTTGCATACACTGGATAGGAAGGGGAAGTTAATTTTTTCATCCACACATTCTACTACATTGTTACATTTAGCTACAAACTGTTATCAAGTGAACTTGCACAATGGCATCTTAGTGCATGATTTGTTACACACACAAGAACTACATGAAGTATGAGATGTAGTGCAGTGCTTGGTCGTAAGTTCACTTTTGGGGTGAGTTCCAAGGTCAGTATGACTCCCCATTCTGCTTCTTTCCTTTTTTAGATTTGATGTTGTTTGTGGGTTTTTTTAGGTGATATCTATTTTACACATTACAGGTACAATCAACGATCAAAGAACAACACAAAAAGAATCAACAGAGAATATTTACGACATAGTAAAATCAGGTTATGACCATTTTTATAGTCATAGGTGCTCAATAGAGGTATTCAATGCCCAAACACCCCTGTCATGCCATGGGAACCCATGTCCAGATTCACTCTTGCATTTCATAATTTATCCTGAGTGTTTATGACACTATTCACTTGTTGTTCAGTAGTTTTCCCAATTCAGGGCACTTCCAGATCAAGCATAAATTAGCTAAGTCATTCTTTCTATATCTCTTTCTTAGGGTTTCATACTTGCTTATTTTCTTACATCATATTGTACTTAGTAGCGGTATATCATAGTTTACATCAGTTTCTCTGCAATTAAGGTTTTAAAAAATTATATTTTTGGTAAATCATTTGGTGGACCCATCGCTCGAACCCAACCTAGTTACTAGGAATATTATCCTCTTCTTAACATGGCTAAAATGTATCCACACTTTACTGATGAAGACCTTTGTGATCTCAATGCTCATTTGTTGAACATCCATAAGACCTAGATCTAATTTTATTTGGTTCTCATGAGGAGGCCACCAATTTAGCTAAGCTTAACCATCCCACCTCTAATATTTCTTCCATTCCTATTTAAATACAACCTCCTTATTCTACCCTTCTACCTACTTCTATTATTCCCATTTTTGTTCCTACTCATACCAACCATTTCACTCTTACCTTTATTTCTCTTTTGGTACACAAGACCTAGCTTCTCTATATCAGGATCTACAAGTTCAAATCCATCAATTTCATCGGGCTACTTCATGCTCCTAATTATGCTAAAATGTAAAAATAATAGCATAATATAATGTAATTTTGTAGTAAATAAATAAATAATGAAATACCAAAATAATACCCAAGAAAATTAAGCTATAAAATATGAAACCTTAATGTATAAAGAGGGTTAAAAGAGCCTTATCTAATTTGATTCACAAAGGTTGCTAGACTGTGTCACAATGGAGAATGGATGAACAGAGATGGAGGACCTCAAAAAAAATCCTAGAAAAATGAAAATCCAGTAGATTTGAATGGACTAGGGCACATGGAGAAGGATAGGGGCACCCATGGGCACCCTAGTCTAGATTCTTGACAACCTGGTCTGCATAGATTCTCAGAAAAGCTCCTCTAAGGTTTCATAAGAGGTTCATAGTTGTTCACCTTTGGTCATGTGTATGTCTCTGAATTCTACCAAATGTCTCTATAAATCTGGAATGAATGAATCACCTGCAAAACCCCAAACAAAACATCAAACCCTAAAAAAAGAAAGATGCAAATGAAGGGGTCAAACTGTCCTCAGCTTCCAAAATGATGGACTTATCACTGAGTGTTGCACTACATCTCAAACCCAATGTAGTTTTGTGTGTGTGTGTGTGCGAATTGTGCCCTAGGTTGCTCTTGTGCCAGTCGCACATGAAGTAGCGAGCAAGTAGCTAGATGTAGAATGTAAATAATGTGTGCATGGAAACAATAGACTCCCCTCCTATGAAGTGTGATGCAGATGAACCATCCTTTGTCCCTTGTGATGGAGCTAGATGGATGCAAATGGAGCTATAGATTCCTTTGATGGATGCAACCTTAGGTGGAGATAGTAGATGCTTAGTGTTTGGTCCCTTATTATGATCACATAACTTTATATTTATATGATTCCTTGCTTGAATTTCATAATTAACCCCGAAAATGCCAACTACCAAAAAGATAAGATGCTCAAATGGCTAGAAAAGGACCCAAAAAAGTGTGACCAAAGTATAAAGAGGATAAGGGCCCCTAGAGGGGACAGGATTCACCTAGCACTAGCATCCTAGCCTGGGTGATGGTATCTAGAATGACAAATACCGAAAGGTGAAAATAATGACTGAGAAAGTACAAGTGCAAGACTAAAAGAAGAAGCATAAAGCAAAGGAAGGTGGCCAAAGACATGGGTTAATTAGTACTTTTCTTACGTAGGAACCATATGAATAGTAGTTTGCAATCGAGACTAGATAATTACTCAAAGTGCATGATTTTGTGACTACATTTTCCCCCACTTTATGTTGGTGAGTGGAAATCTCAATAACATAAAGTAGATAGAGATGCATACCTGAGATATCCATGTAGATTGATGTAGAAAGTGTGCTGAGTGACTAGACAAAGCATGGAGTGATAAAAATTGGAGTGTGGAGACTAAAATGAAAAAGTGTAAAAGGTGATGAAAATGAACCTAGGGTGTCGAAACATGTGTAAATGCCAATGTGTGTGATGTACCTATTGTTATTGATGTTGCGATGTTGATTTGATGTTTTTTACTTTTTTTCCCATATGGATGAACCTAGAAAACAAAATATGATCAAGTAGTCATATACGCATGTATATGTATAAAAAGCATGTAATGAAGTATGTAAAATAAAATGCTGAAAATGTGAAAAAGGAACATGTGCACCTGATCCATGGTGAGGAAAGAGTGTAGAAAGGATCTATGTGATGAAGTGTGCAAGTTTTTTGGATGAAATCTCATGCCATTGGCCAAAGAAGTGTAGGGAGGAAATTCTGATTTATCCTCCAACCTTTAACCACTTTTCGAAACTATAGAGATCTCTGTAATGCCTAGTTTTTTGGGTGATTCGAAGCTATGGTAGAATTAGTATAGAGAGGAAGGTTTGATATTATCCTCTAACCTTTAACTACTCCCTGGAATGAAATAACACTACAAATGGTGTGTACTAACGCATGTGCTAAGTGATTCACCTTGTAAAATCCATTGTGTATGAATTGTGTAGACTATTAATTGAACCCAATCACATTTGTAACTACCCCCTGGTTATAGGTGCTTTAGGAAATGCATTTGTTGTAATAAGGACCCAAGTGGTTGATTTTGAGCCCTGAATATATGTGAATGTGTTGTTATATTGTGTAGACTTTTGTATGGGGTGACTGATTCACCCAAATGATGCCCCCCTCTTTGGGGGTGCATGCGACGTCACTAAAGGAGTATGCAGCCCAAAAGAGGACCAAAAGATGTAAGGGTGGCCTACGGGGGAAAGGGGATGTGCTTGGTAGAAACCAAGGCACATGACAAACAAATGGCTAGGATACAAGTGTTAGTAATTTGAAAAAATCATGCATGTAGAATACAAATCTGTAAGCTTCACAATAGACAATGTGTAAGCAACTAATGTAAACACCTAAAAAGAAATATAGTATACTATGAAAAGTGGGTTGCAAACATAGGACACCACTCATGGTGTCGTAAAGAAATCTTAGTGCCATAAGAAGCCAAAAGTGACAAGTTTGCACACTATAAAAGGTATTTTAGGAAAGTTCACAAACAATGAATCAATGACAAACAAGTATAAATGAATACTAATAGATAGAGTAATGGTTTAGCCAAATAGCTCGTGCAAAAAAATCTGGTACACATGAAGCACCCGTTAGCATGTTAGAAGATTCAAAAGTATGTAAAAGCAGTGTATAAGTGATAAAATATATACTTCATGTTATGAAATCAAAATGAAATAATAACACCTGTAATGTACAAAAGGGAATGCCCCTAGGAGCCGCTATGGGACTGGTCATAGGTATTACACCAGGCATCCATGCTACATGCAATAGATCTATAGAATCTGTGATCACAACTATAAATCAAGTGAAAATGCATGTGTATGATAAAGGTAATGACATACATGATATCTATCTAGAATGTGTAGTAAAATGAACATGTACAAGTAAATGCAAGCAAGATTAAATGAACCAAAATATGCAAATATGGGTATGGAAGGATGAATAATGGAATGCAAGACTGTGAATGATATTCTCATTGTGATTCCCCTTTTCCAGTGAATGGAATTATATGTAAGACAATTGTTTGTTTATTTATCCCCCTTAGAAGTCAAGAATGAACCTGTAAACGAGAGTGATGCATCAAGAAATGGTCAACCCATTGTGTTATGTGTAGCATGATGTGATGAATGTGTAATGATTTATGTGACGCATAGAGATGAGGTGTGAAAACCAACCCTGTGATGATTTATGAAAAGTGTATATCACAAAAAGATAATGCGAAGAAGTGATGATTTTGACACCTAAAGCGTATATCACTAGATGATGATAACGAGAAGTGATGATGTAGCCTAAAGCATATATCCTATAGCGTATAACTAAAGGAAGGAACAAAAATGTGATGATGTAGCTATGGTGTATATCACTAATCTAGGAATGTCGACATGAGAAAAAGGTTGAATGTGTGAAGTGTGAAAATGAGGTCCATTTGTTTGTATACCCTCAACAATCTAGTATGGACACTGAGGACTAGAGTGATGTCATAAAAAGTGAATTTTTGGTAGCACGCGTAAAATGCGATGTGCGTCAAGGAGATTTAATGTAGATTAATGTGGTGATGAGGAAATGATCATGAGATGTAGGAATTGATGTAATGTAGTAATGTATAGTATGTAATGTCATGGCAAGATGATATAAGTGTCAATGCAGTCATGAGGGAAGGTGAAGGGTCATGCAGGGTATATGAAAAATGTAAGATGATGTGTATGTACAATGTAAATATGTATGATGCGTGATGTCAATGTTGCAGTGTGTGAGGTTCAATGTATATGATTTCTATCAACGGTCAAGTGTGAATCTAGAAGCACAAGAGTGTGTCATCAGGTAATGGTGATCTACTATTGTTAAAAATGTGTACTGATCTCAACTGTGTACTCTAGTGTATAGGTCTATGCATGTGTGGTGATGAGAGAATTAGATATCTTGTTAATGTTAGCAAATGGGATAAGTGTGATTGCCCCCAAGTGAAATGTATGATGTTGAGAACACAATCATGTAATGATCATTTAAGAGGTTGAAATCATTTTCAAGGTCAAAACCAATGAACAAGCCCTGAGACTTGGTAAGCAATAGTGTTAGGCTGATTACGTAATGAGCCATTGATATGTAAATTATACATACCATGGTTTAGGGGATATTCCTCATCAGTGAAGGGTGGTAATGGGTCACCCATGTACATAATTTGTTTAGTGAGATTTCCTTGTATTCCAAGAAAGGAACTATTATAGATGAATATAAGACCAAAGACCATGGGAAATGATATATTAGTATGACAAGGATCTAATTTTCCCCCAATGCAATTAAGCTAGGATTTCCCTAATATAAGTGACAAAGAGAGAGGACTTTGCATAAGGAAAATTGTGAGATGAAAGACACGTAGACCATAAGTTGCAGTAATGTGAATGAATCCATGATAAATGTGAGAAGAATGTGGTGAAGGATAGAGATCCTCAAGAATAAAGCCTAGCTGAGTCAAGCCATCATGTGTACATATTGTGCCATCACAAGTTGGATCTAATGGGATATGCTCCCAATAAGAATTATTCATGAAAAGTGTGCATGTGAAAGGAGGTTGTATTGATGGAAAAGTGGTACATGAGAAGTGGAGTAGCATGAGTGAGTCCATTGTAAAGGAAAGCCCTGATTAATAATCATATACAATTGTAGAGAGTAGGGGAGGTTATCTGTAGTTGGCACAAAATCAATCATGAAAATAACACCTTCAAGTGGTATAAATGTGGTAAGAATCTATGGTTGTGTCATGAAAGTGCCAACTCTTGAGAATAGGAAGTGTAGTATTTGGATCATGGTTCCAATATTTAGTATATGCTAATGACCCTGTCACCCATTTGTAAAAAATTATAAATTGACACCTCATGTAGAAATTTGACACAATGACCCATTGTAGACCGCACTTCTAGAATCTTATGAAATGGGGGGCAATTAAAATGCACGTGTTGGTGCTCAAATTAATCTTGACCCATTTGTCATTAAAATCCCTCAGTTTGCAGCCTCTGTCATGTTTTTTATCTCCCCATGTCGGTGCTTGAAGAATTTTTCCTCCATTTGGTTGTTATGATTAGTCCCTTCCTTGGTCAAAGATCACTTAATGATCCAGAATTTTTTTTTCATTTCTCTATCCATCTGAAGGTGTCTGTAAATTGGGCATAAAACTAGGGTTGTTCCTTTCCTTCCATTTTCCGCAGTCATGTGTTGTTGTCCCTACCATTTTTTGTCCCAAATACCTGAAGAAACGTGAATGGATGTAGCTCAGAGGATCATGTTTGAACCTTACAACATATCTAAATTCTCTGTCCTTAAAAAAAATTCATCTCCGAGCTCAAACAATGGTTTCCCTACATTTGTATGGCTTGACGAGTGTGTTTCTCCCATCAAATTTACATCTCTACATCAATGGCAATGCAACCCTTTTTGTTTGGATACGACTCAGTGGGGCACTCTAAAATTTTGTGGATCATTTCAACCCAAAACCTATCCATGTGGAGGAACGACGCTCATTTGAAGACTCACCTTTTGGTTTGGCCTTGGAGTTGCACCGAGGGGACACGTGGAGGATTCTACTGCTTTTCCCGGACTTAGAAAAAAGTTTCATGCAGCTGATATAGTTTTGGTGGGCCGTGGACACGTGGTGGGCTGGCGCTCATTTGAAGATCTACCTCAGGGTCCCACCTTAAAAAATGTGACAGAGGGACAGGTGGAGGCTTCCACCGGCTCCACTCTTTACTTAAAATTTTTACAGAGATTTTCTCAGGCCTGGGACATGTGGTGTGCCCACGCTCATTTAGGAGTCTTCGCTCTTGGGGACCATCTTGAAGTTGCACTATAAAGACACGTGGAGGTTTCCATTGGGCCTTCCTTTACTTAAACTTTTCAAGAAACTTCCTAAAAGGCCTAAGACACGTGGAGGGACTGCACACATTTGGGGACCGCTCTTGGGGATTTTATTTTGAAGAAGCACTAGGAGGACACTTGGAGGCTTCCGCTCACTCTGCCTTTTTGCTTGGACTTTTCAATGGCCGAAGAAGACTATCTCAGACCTTAGACACATGGCACCTTCCACTGAACCTTCAAATTTTTAACAGACTCTGCCAGACTGAGACACGTGTTGAGCCCGCGCTTGTTTGGGGTCTCTACTTTTGGGGACCATCTCAAAATGTACCATTGAGACACGTGGCAATTTGAAAAGTCAAAAGGTGGGGAGGCAGGCCATCAGAGGCAACTTGGATTTTTTACCCCTTATTGTCAAAAAGATTAAAGTCATCAAAATGACCTGCAAGCCCGACAAAGAATAGTCAAAATTTTCTTTAGTCAACGGCGGAGGTGTGGACTTTTGCGGGAAATTTGGAAAAATTTTATTCCTGTGAAAAAGGGGGTTCAAGTGTAAAAAGGGCGCAGTTCTTGGGACCCACATCAGAGACTAAAAAAGGGAAGAACAATGGGGAAAATTTGGAAAATTCTTTTTTCCAAAAAAGAGGTAAAATAGCATAATCAAGTCACGGTTCCTTTAGGACCCACATTGGGACACGTGTCAAGCCCATTTATTTTCAAAGGAGGAGGGATAGAGCAAAATGAGAAATTTTGCAATTTTTCCTAAAGGATGTAAAAGAAAAAGGAACCCCTAGGCACGTCTTAAATCTCCCACTTGGATTCTCCAAACTGTGCATCTGTATCTGATTTTCTGGCACCTAGGATGCAAATTGGTTTTTTTTTATCATTTCTTGGTGTCTCCTACATTCCAAATGAAGAGGAAAATTAATTTGATATCCTGGTTTGGTGGGGAAGATTTGAAAATGTATTTTACTATTAAGATTTAATCTGACTGTCAGATTCAATCTGATTTTCTAAATCTTTCTTTCCTTGGCATGCAAGAAACTAGTTGATATCTTGGTTTGGTGGGAAATATTTGAAAACATATTTTACCATTAATATGTGATTTAATTGTCAGATTCAATCTGATTTTCTAATCCTTCCTTCCTTGGTATGGAAGAAACCAGATTCGATAGATTAGAGGAGGAAGTAGTTGGCGCGTGAAGTGAAGAGTGACCTACCAGGTGAAGAATTGAATGATGGAAATATTTGAAGATATTTTCCCTCTGAGCACCTGAAAACTTTTTTCAAATCTGATTCTAGGAATCACGATCACATTCGTAACAAGCAATGGTGCTTTGAATGTTTTTGGTTTTGGGGGGAAAACTTTGTTGTAAATGAAATGTTATAAATTTCATGAATTTTTCATGCAAATGGTTGGAGTGTTAGAGGTCAGGAGCTAATTCCTAAGAGAAAAGTTTGACAAAGCCCATATATCTTTGAAATCATCTGAGGAACCTGTTTATTTCTTTTGTGTTAAATTTGATCATGTCAAGGTGGTTGTAAGTGTACAACCATTGACAAGCTCTGAGATTGTTCTAGAAACTTTCCCCTGCTGATGCATTTAATCAAATTTGAGTGAATATGTGTTTGATTTTGAGAAAAATTGTGTCTTCTTCATTTCTAAATGTCTAAAATAGTTTTATTGTTCCCATTGCAATATTACATTGAAATCTTTGTGAATCACACAAGATCTTATCCTCGTGATAGTTTGGTGGCATTTGCAATTTCATTTATCAGAAGAGCTTTCATTTGATAGTGAAATAAACAAATTTAAAATCACTTTACTCCTAGCATGATGATAAGATTGTTTGTTAGCCTTTGAGGGTATCTTAGGTGTGATAAAACAAAGGTTGATAATGTTCAATTAAGTTTTTCAATTTGAACCTTCATTTTGGATTCTTAAAGTTTGTGTGAAAATGTGTTGATCTAGGCCTCCACTGAAGTACACCTTCTAGTTAAAGGAACATTTTAGTTGTTCTTAACCATTATGTTGATCAAGCCTTCCAAATTTTGTAAAATCTCTCAAAGATCTGGCGAATCAAAGTTCCTATCTGCCTCACCTCCCACCAAAATTCATTTAAAAACAACCAATCCTACCCATACTACCCTTGTTTGTCTTGTGTGTGTACAAATGCATAATTTCTATTACAAAAACATGAAGAAGAAATCAAGTTTTTATTGTCTTTAGTAGCATGAACCTTGCTTAGAAAATATCTCAATTATCTAGGGTGAAAACTCGTGAGAGTTAGATTTTTGTTGCATTGATCATGTTTTCTTCAAGGTCTTCTTAATAACTTTGCAAATAAGGACATCTCCATCTCCTCCATAAACAACAGGCTACAAAAGGGTCCTCTCACCTTGGTTGAAAGGCACAACCATAAAGTAGTGAGGATAGATCAAATCCTCTTAAGGGTGCTACCCATTTCTCCACATCTGAGTGACAAAGAGCAAGTTGCATTTCTTCCCCGACTACAAAATGACACACAACATGATCTGTTTGTCTCTAAGCTTCCTGTCAAATCTGTGATGCTGCTCATCTTCTGAGGGAGAATCAATTTGGGTACCAACACTGTTTCTGGCGCCATTTTTTGAGAACTTATTTACGTTGTCGACACAGATTTGTTGATTTATTTCTAGTTCGTATCCATTTGGCACGTCAACAACACCATTTATAGTGCCATTACAAGGTACATTATGATTACAATTCATATTCAGACCCTGATAAACCTTTCTTACATGCTCTAAGTGCTAGTACATTGTTTCAACATCATCATGTGTTCAAGCCTGTAAGAAGTGTTCAAAGTTACAAGTGTTGTGTGCAATATTTCCAATTACTACACTAAGTTTCATTGATAAATCTAGGTAAAGGAATGTTATATATTTCCATTTCCAATTTCTAGTGTTGACAGACATTTGACATATCATATTTTTAGTGCATTTACACAACTAAGGTGGAAATTCTTAGTGGCAACTCCATGTTGATCTGATTTTTTTATACATACTAGTGTCTTAGCCTCTTTCAATTGAGATTTGTTACTAATCTTTACAAGGCTAGAAGGAAGAAGATCTTTCCTCACTAAGGATCCTACTAGGAAATTATTTCCAGAGCTAGGAAAAACAAAGTCAGAAGGAAGAAGAGCCTGGAGAGTTGTTGGAGATCAGCAGTCAAGAAAAGAGATCTCCATTGATGAAAGTGATCAGCCTATCATTGAAGATTGCCATTCAAGTGATTCTGAATAAGGTAGTATTTTTGTGGAATTAAATTCTTCATCTAGAGAAGGTCCTTCATTTGAATTTGAAAATTTTGCTTCTCATTTTGCCCCTGTGTTTTCCAAAGTTGATAGGGTTTTCCAAGAAAAAAATCCTTTAGGGGATATCCATTTTTAAATTTATACTCCTGTGTTTCAAATACCCCTTGTCCCTTATCAATTTGATTCTCCTCCAAGGTCACCTCCTCAAAACAACATGGCCCATCCACCACCTAGAACTCCATTTATTGTAAATAGATTTGGTCCTATAAATTTTAGAGGGATGGATGGTTATCCAAATGTAGTTCCCCAAGATGTAAGAAATAGACTACCAAAGTTATAAGAAAATAATGCTATAACTGGTAATCGACACTTAAAGCTTTTTATCAACATGATGGAATACTTTGAGATTAGATTTGTAGATGTATATATAAAATTGTTTATCCATACTTTGGAAGAAGATGCAAGGGACTGGTATAAATCTTTTCCTGATAATTCCATTGATTCTTGGATAGAAATGAATAATGCATTTATATTGTAGTATGGTAGTAAAACGAACCCTAGGTTTCTTTTTTCAGAATTTGAAAATATTAAAAAATAATCCTAATGAATCATTGCATGACTTCAACACTATATTTAATAAGACATTGAGGAGATTTCCTATAATTTTAAGGCCATATGATGAATCTTTTCTTATAAAGTATTCATATGCATTTGATAAGAAAGTTTCTTACTATTTGAGGGATTAAAAACCCTACCAATTTTAGGCAGGCCTTTACCATGGCTCTACAAATTCAGAATAACATTAAAGCAATTGCAAAACCTCCTAAGGGGGAGGGTGTGAAACTGGTTAACTTGGAAAAACCTCAAGAAAGTAAGGTTGTTAATTTGGAGGAAGTTGTGAAAACTTTGGCAGGGGCTGTCAAATAAATCTCATACAAATTAGCCCAGGAAGAGAAAGGAATTGGGTAGAGTTCACAAGGTCAACATAAGCAACAAGGCCAAGACATATTTGCAAATCATCCTAGAAATGATTAGAGATCTGATGACAGAGGCAAGGGACCCATGGGATCTGCAAATAGACATCCCTAAGCTAGGGAAAACAAAATGGTGCATGATCCTTTGGTTGCCAGGGTTGTTGTTATTGAAGAAATAGATGTAATTGATTGGTGTGACAGATGTTTCATGCCCCATGCTCTATGTGAAGTAGATCAAAAAGTAGAAGAGGAAGTTGTTGATTATAACACTAATGATGATGTATGCATGATGGAGTTCTCTATAAGCTCACAGCAAGGAACAACTTCAACTGAGGTAATAAGTTCTAGAAGTGCTACTAATTTTTGGTATTGCATTCATTAGGTACCTCTTCTTACTCCCTCTCATACTTTAGAAATAGATGATGTATAAGATTTTGAATTGGCTAATAATGACTTTGAATATTTAAGAGATTTAATGATAAAGAACTAGATGGAGGAATCCCATCTGAGGAGGATAGGCAGTTATTAATGAACGTTATTTTTTCTCAAGAAAAGGATTATAATAATAGGAGTAGAGTTATCAAAGGAGCAGGGCCTCAAGACAAACCTAAAACTCCATTACTTACTAGCATTCCTAAAGAGGTTCCTAAGAAAGATACACCTTCCAAAGGCTTGTTGTCCCAAACAAGATTCATACTTCTCCTTGTGCCAAAAATGTCAAAAATCTCGTGCCATCTAATGAGTTTTTTAATCCCCCTTCCAATACTGCCTTGCCAAAGTGTGTTCCATATGGCATTTCCCAATTTTTGAGTCAAATCAAAGTTATTGTTCCAATTGTTGAGCTGCTTAGGATTCCTGAGCACAAGAAGAGGGCATTTGAGTATTTGGAATTGAAAGAAGAGAAGAGTACCCTAGGTAGAAATGTAAACATTGTGGAGACTCCTCTAATCATTGAAGAGCTATAAACACCACCAGCATTGGAAGAACTAGGTGAACCACCTAAGGTTTATTTGGGAACATCCTTGGTCTAGAGTCTCAACTAAATGTAGATCCATTCTTAACCACTTTGATCATTAAGGATAGATTGTTGCACAATTGTATGTTTGATTCGGGGGCATCATGCAATGTTATGCCACTGGAGGTTATTAATGAGTTGGATATCAAGGTAACAACAACATATGGGAAGTGCACAGCAATGGACTCCAGAGAAGTTCCAATGGTAGGATGTGTGAATGGTATTGGTGGTGCAACTTGCAGCCTATCCTGGGCAGGAACCTGAAGCTCGATGTAGTTATTGTTGACTACCCAGCCAAGTGGGGTGTGTTGCTGTCTAGAAAATGGGCTACAATTGTTGGTGGGAGTGTTCAAATTGATATGTCATATGCCACCATCCTAATTAAGGGCAACCTTGTCAGGCTATATGGAGTAAAAGAAGATGTTGCACCTCATTGAAGACCCCAACAATGCATCTTATGAAGTGTTGTACACAAGTGTTGATACTGATAAATTTATTTGGATTTTTTGATGGGAAAGAGCACAAGAATTGATCAGAGTTTAAGTGTATTGAGTAGGAAAGCTCTCAATGGACTCTATTGTTTCATGGAGCTAGACACCAAAATTGGGTCACACTCCCCTTGGTCCCTTGATACATAAACACCTTAAACACATCCACCTAGCCATGGCCCCCTTCACCTCACTATAATATTAATTTAATTATTTAAATTAAATTAATTCATTATCCTCACCATATTTATTATTTGAATCCCCTAATTTAGATAATGCCCACATATCCAACTCACCTAGATCTCCTCATTGGGATAGCCACATATCCACCTCACCCTAAGACCTATTCTTAGTAAGTTGCCATAACTAACTAAGACTTACCCAAACCCTAAAAATCAATGCCTACATTCCCTCTAACCACATTCCCACATGCTTAAAAGAAGCTTCCAGTCTAATCCGCGAGTTAACGACACGAGATCCCAGAAAATCAAGGGGATCTACCTAGTTTAGTAAACCTAGGAAATCCCACCCTAACCGATGCCGATTACCCTTAACTGGTGTCGGTTAAGCCGAAACCGTCATCGGTCACCTTTTAATCCCCAAAACAACCTTATTTTTGAGGTTGGCAAGAGGTTGGTGGATTCCTGAGAGATATCACATCTTTTGAGAACAAGCTTTAATGAGAACACACATGTAAGGAAGGAGATCAAGCATTTTCTCTTGCATAGACATCTAACATTCATCCAGCAACCACCCAGCATAGATTTGATCCAATCAGGCAAGAAGGAGAGCACATGCAGCCCATGCAAGAGCTCCCCAACGTTTGGTGATCCTCTGCAGCATTCAACCTCTTATCAACACCTTCATTCCTCACTCACAGACATCCAGAACTAGATTCCAAGTAAGTAGAACATTTTACTCCTCTGGTTCATTCATTTAATCATTGTATCTTCATCCTTTGTTCTCCTAGCCACCCATTGACCTCCTTCAATACTCACCCCTCCATATCCCCATTAAAACCTCACCAAATCCCATCCAAATGACTTAATACCTCATTTCAACCAGCCTAGTCCTTTGTGCAATCATAAGGGAGATCCAAAGCTCATTCTGTGACATTCCCAGTATTCCATAGTAACTGGCACCGGTTCTCCCCAACCGGTGTCGGTCACCCTTAACCGGCATCGGTCTCTGTATTTACCAATACAACCTAGAATAGTAACCTACCCACCTATTCTCACATCACCCTTAATCACCTGTGACCTGCCTAAGACCTCTGTCAGACCTGTAGAGACCCAAAACTAGTTACTTGACCTTCGGATCTTATTTTAACCTAGCCTGTTAGATTAGATATTTCTTATTGTGTTTTAAATGAGATACCTAAATCATTTTAACTACAATAGGATTTACTTCATTACCAGCATTAAATTGTTTTAAACAGTGGACTGACAGCCGTCTAGGAAGTATCACACTTCCTGGATCTAGCACACGCTAGGCAGTTCACTGCATATATTGTTTAACTCTTTCTAGTGGTCTTGTGTTCCATTTCAGGTAGTTCCTCCTAGCCAAAAGGAAGCTCTCACGATCAGCTGTGGATTAATAAGTCATACGCACGCAACAACCCATCAACCAACATTTCAACAAGTATTCCTCCTACGCCCATTACCCTATCTGTTTTGTCACTTTCAAAGAAACATCTAAGAATCAGGTGAAACATTTTGGCACGCTCAGTGGGACCCATCCGAGGTTCCTTGCACTTTATTCATTCCTAGGAAAAGTTGTGTTTGTTTCCCTTCTGAAAAGCATACACATTAATTTTCTTCCTTGGTAACCTTCTTTTTCTTTCTATTTTCTCTAAAAGAAACCTTTCTTTTGGTGTACTTAAAAAGAACCATTTCTTCTTGTTTTCTACATTTTAGTGAAAGAGCATCCCTCTTCCTCTTCATCTATTTGTGTCATCGAACTTCATATTTTGATTTGGGCTTAAAAATCATTGCATTTCATTCTGATTTATCACATTAGCTCACATTAATTGAGGGCAACCTATACGCTGGAAGTCATTCCCAGCTGATGGTTGACAAATGAATCGTAGAAAGCACATCTCTCTCTCTCTGAGTCTTGCCAAATTACACAAATTCAAAACAAATACATATTCTTAAACAACATCTTTCCTGGGAACGCCTGTCAATGATCGCACTGATCTGAGGATTGGCAGGTACTCCCCAGCTCACTGCTCTATCGAGTCATACTTCAGAGTGAAGCCTGCCCCCGCCATAACATACCTGAAACCTCACCTTTTAGATCTCCTTCTTCGTAGGAAGCCATCCTCACCAAAAAAATCTATTCTACAGTTCATGAGTCAGTCCTTAAATAGCATAAGCTAAACAAACATAATAGAAAAGGCACTCTTAGGATCACATTTTTCTTAGTGTTTCTGCTTGGCTTGCATTTTGAGGTGAGAGGTCACGTTCTTCATTTTTCTTGTTTCTCCTTACACGCTCCTCATCATAGTTGGTGTATTCTAGCTTCATCTGAGTGTGCCTGGACCATATTCTCATCATTCTCAGAATTTTGGGTTTGATTCCACATCATATTTTAATTCACAACCACTTTTCTTTCATCACTATTTCAATTTCACAGTGATCGGTGTCGGTCTAACGACCATCATTGGTTACCCTCTGACCGTCATTTGTTATACCCAACCGGTGTCGGTTCCAGGTCCTTTTGGTTAACCTATCCAAAAGGACATTTATTCACCTTCTTCGAACTATTCAGAGTCCCTGTCACTACTATCATTCCCATTGACCTTGTAAATCTCATCAGTATTCGGCATACCTATCAAATTTGGCCTTACACCTTGTTTTTGACTCACTGTCCATTTCCCACAGTGACTAGATCGTGGTTACCCCTAACCGGCATTGGTTTACCCTGACTGGCATCGGTTATCCTATGCCACTTTCTAGCTAACATTTGGTACCTAATCCACTTATTACCACCTATTCTTCCTATTCCTGTTGTATTTCTGTGTCATTTACAGAAAGGTAGCCCAACCTGATCAGTACCTATTCACATGGTACTGACACATCGACAAGCTAAGCACCCTTGTATTCCATGCCAGTTGTCAACCACTCCCACCTAGCCCTTCACCACCTTCCATTTTATCACCCACCATGGATCCTATCCAACCTATCACTATCGCTACCGGAGATGAGGAGTTCACACGACTCCTTGACCAAAACCCTGTCACCTTGTAGTTTTACCTTTCCCACTCATCCACTCGAGATGCCTTGGGTCAGTTGATATATGGCATGCCCGTATCTATCCCCCCGACTCTCGCTCCCACTCCTACGTCAGCCCCATCTAGCTCTGTGTTGTTTGCATCTACCTTACCCCAGTCATTTCGTAGCTAGGTCCTATACCCGCTATGACTGCAGTGTCTGCTACATCCATTGCACCCGCCACATCCACCATACCTTTGACAACCACCCAAAACACAACCTCATCCACCCCTATTGTCTCGCATATACCCATAGCTACACAACCACCTCCCGTGTCAGTGACCCCTACCCCCTTTCAAAACATGGTCCTTTCTATTCCGCAATCGTTAGCCCCCATTGCCACTAGGGTCACCAAGACCCTTCCACCTCCATATACATATTATCAGCAACCTCCTATTTCATCTATTATTCACTCTGGGTATGTACCCCCTATTTCACTACCTTCTTCTCAATCTACCTACATGACACCACCATATACTGGAATGCCACCCTTGTCATATGCCCAACACCAACCCTCTTATGCTATAGGAGGCACCCAACCATCGCAACCTACCAACGACCTAATCAAATTAATGATGGACAAGATGCAGACATTGGAGGCATTGGTTTCTGGCTCCCGCAACACTCTCACCTATGATGAAATTTGTAATGAGCCTATCCACCCATCCATTCCTATCCACCCATACCTCGTACATTGGGAGATGCCTAAATTCAACCGTTTCAATAGCAAGGAAGACCCGCAACAACATTTACAGTCATTCAAACATGGGTGCTGCCTAATCACCCATGATGATGCTTTGCTCTTGAGGACCTTTCCCATGTCTCTGACTGGACCTGTGTTAGATTGGTATAGTGGGTTACCTAGACACTCTATATTTTCATTTAATCAGGTAGCCCAAGCCTTCTTGGATCACTTCTCCATCAATATCGTTAAGAAGGTTACCATGACTGACCTATACTCCACGCATCAGTATGATGATGAATCTATCGTAGATTTTGTTCACTCGCTGGCGTAGCCTGATCAATCAGCTCACATTCCAACTACCACAAAAAAGAACTCATTGAGATCTTCACGTGGGCTTGTGCTAGACATATCTCACCACTCCTAAATTATAGACCCTGCAGGTCCAAACTTTCTAAACATTTGACAAATCATTCACCATGGCATGAAAGTTAGAGATTCAGGCCATCGAAGAGAAGAAAATCCAATTATGCAATAAGAATTCGACATTCAAGTCGAATGATACCTCTTCTTCTTCCAAACTACAGAACAATTATTCAAAGGCCAAGGGCACCGCTAATGCAGTGGTACTCAAGGCTGGCCCAGCTCATCCATCAAATCAGGCTAGCCCCTCATCTAATCTCTCACCCATCTCAGACTTTTCAATTCAGATGAGAACAATGGAAATACACCCCAATTGGGGAACCTTACTCTTCTATCTTAGAAAAGCTCATCAAAGCTGGGGCCATCACCCTTCCACCTATAAAACCACACACTAGTTTTGACCCTGCTCACCCCATGCCCGCATGGTATAAAGAACATGACTTCTATAACTATCATCGAGTAAAGGGTCATAGTGATGGCAATTGCATCACTTTCAAAAACATTGTCCAAGAAATGCTCGAGAAAGGTGAGTTAACTATGGATAATCCTAACGCACCTGCCAATCAAAACCTACACATCTTCAAGAAACCCTTTCCCAATCATGCCCCTTCGTCTGATCAAACCGGTGAGACCTCAACTCATGATAGCCATACCCGCGAGGTCCACGCTATTTTTAGTGATGCACCCGTTGCTTCCCAATTACCTCATATTCCTTCCATAGAGGAAATTCTAGCTCAAAATCCTCCTTCTGCATTGGAACCTACCTCACCTATTCCTCCACCCATAGAGGAACACCTTTCACCTCCTTCCTCACCTGTGGAGGAGCCTTTCGCTAATATCGAGACCATTTCACCTTTGGCTTCTCCACCTAGGGAACCGTCACCCATAGTACTTCTTCAGTCCATGGAGGATACTTGTTTATCTCCTCCACCCACATAGGAGCACCCATCATCTCCTCCACCTATAGAGGAAATCCCATTTTCTCCTCCACCTATCACAGATCTAGTAGAGATACCTTTGCCTCTAGGTGAACATTCTCCATTAGCTACCCAAGATCCTGTAGACCTACTTTCGGCTCTCTTACCCACGGAAGCCGAAGCTAGCAAATTCCCCATCTCTAAGACACATTTTATGGGAATAGCCATTAGGTCCTCATCAACTTCACCTACAGATGTGTCATTCTCACGCTTGGCTGATCACTAGATTATGTGGACAGAGCCTTATTGTGGGGGTGTCTTTTGCTTCTGTCTCAACATAGATGCAGATGTCACTTGCTGATACTTCCACTATCTACCCAAAAATATTTCGACCAATCAAACCAAGCACAACCACCTCTATCACAACTTCTTCCATGACACCCATCATAGTTCAACATACACCCTTACCCATAACCCAACATACATCTAAATCCAAACCCACACCTTCAACATCTTACTTGACTAAACCTATTACTACCTTAGGGGTCACCCAACCACTAGCCTTACTCATCCACCTATCAAACTGGATTTAGCTACATCCTCCAAAGTCAACACCACACCTACTCCAACACCCAAACAGAAGAACCAAACCCATAGAACTCATACCCCAGCTGTGCCAATCATACCTACATCACCTTCACCCTTTCCATCCATTTTAGGACCTCAACCTCCCAACACAGTCAAGAAACCTCCACCCATCAATAAACCAAAAACACAACAGCCCATTCCTTCCTCGTAAACCTCTAACATACCTAGGCACCCGACACGAGCTTACACCCACACCTGCAACATCTTTACCACCCATACCTCCAATACCCTCAGTAACTTCTTCACTACCCACTACACTTCAGTCTCTGTCCCTCACACCCCCTACACGACCCACATCATCTACCTTCACAGCACCTCCGTTATCTCCCTGGGTAACTCACCCTCTTCCCCCATCCACTTTTCCCTCTAGATCTCATACACCCATATCACCTTTACCCAAGAAGGTGCAACCCAAAAACAAAAATCTGCTACCCTCCAATAAGGTAGTCAAAACAACCATACACCCTCCTTCCCATTCATCTACCATACCCCTACCCAAACAAACATGACCAACACCCAAGACCACTCCAGCACCCAAAACCATGGCTCAACCCACTCCCCCTCCTACAAGGACCATTCCTCAACAATCAGATGCACCTACACCCAAACCCACTTTCACTTCCCATTGCAATCCACTAGCAGGGTCCTATGCCAAAATTTTAACCAACCTCCTTGAGACTTTTGTCATCACATTACCACCGCTCAGACCTTATGACCCCCTCAAACCCAAGCCAAAAGGGTTTGATGACACTAAAATTTGTGCCTACCATCGTGTGCCAGGGCACGATGTGGAGAACTGCAAGGCTTTGAAAACCATCCTTATCCAGTTGTGTCCTCCTGAAGCCAACTTTGATGATGACGACCTTCTTGATGAGGACCCTGCTTCACCAACACCCATTCCCATAGTCCTTCCCTCACTTCCTACTCAACAACCATGACCTCCACCCCCACAGCTCTTATAGCCACCCCCAAGATTTGAAATTAACATGGTTTGCATCAAGAGAACTTGCCACACCATTACCTAAATGTCGTTGCACCCAGCTCACCTCACAAGGATTTCTCTCCTCCGGTAGGTTTTTTCCCATCATGTCATTACACCACTCACCCTACACCTTCTCCATTTTCCAACTCCCCTCAGATCAACATGATCCATGTCACTACCCGTGCTCAGAAAGACAAAGGCAAGGAAAAGACAACTGACCCACCAACCAATCCTATACCCAACATACCATCTACACCCACACCTAAAATCACTATCTGCGGCCCCACATACCCTATTTCTAATGGGGTCACACATCGCACCATGCTCAAACAACTACACCAATCCCCCCTCAAAATGTCCTTATATGACCTCATCCAAACCTCAAAATCCCATCGTCAAGCTCTCATGGAGGTTCTTCAATCTATTGAGGTTTTACCCAATGACCCTACACCCATAGCCTCCATTATCACACCCCATCATGTAGCCTCTCTCACCAAATTGCCACCTTTATCCACACCACACCCTACTCACCAAGTAGCCTCCCTTAGCTTCTCAAAGGAAGAGATCACACCGCACCAAACCGATGACCCAGACCCAGCCCTCTTCATCTCTGTCCACATCGATGATATACGTGTACAACATGTAATGATCGATGGGGGTGCTATCATTAATATCATTTCATCCCATGCATTCACTCAAATGTGCATACCTGACAATTACATGCATAAACATCCTGTCATGTTGCATTCATTCAATGATGCTATCACCTCTACACTAGGCACCGTCATCCTCCACGTTCATGTGGGCACCCGCACTGTTCCAAAGCTATTTTATGTCTTGGAGGGGGAATTTCAATATAACCTGTTGCTTGGCAGACCCTGGATTTGTGTCATGGGTTGCGTTCCTTCACTTTGCATCACTGTGTAAAGTTTGAACATGAAGGACACACCTATACTATTCCATTTGATCCATCACCTTTCAAAACATGTAACATGCTCTACTAACCCAATGATGTGCTCATACCCATTAAGGCATCTACCTCCACAACCACTACCGCTTCACCTACACCTCCGCTTACCAATACAGTTACTACCTCAACCGCACATACCTCCTCCATTCCTACCACTGCCACAACCTCCACGGCTGACCCATCAGCCTCCCAATCCATTAGCTCCACCTACATGTCAACCACCAACCCATCATCTATTCTAGCTACCCACATACCAACCACCGATCCCTTAGAAGGCATTTTTTAATGCCTCACTCTGGGAGAATATCACTTATATAGTGTCAACACATTCCTTACTCCACAAGAGTATGGAAGTCTTCACCAACACCCTCGCTACGATCACTGCATAGGAGAACGCCTCCTTTATGGTCCTCCTCATCTCCGTACTAGTCTCACCTATGGGGGACTTGATACTACCACTTACACACCCGAACCACCATCACAAACCCACCCATTTTCCGTTGACTTCCAGTCTCTCACCAATCGCCATTTTTCCCACACCTTCCTACACCGATGTGCATGGAAGGGTTTTGGTTTTGGATTTTATGAGCAAGGCTGCCATACTATCATTCCATGTACCACCCAAACATAACAACCGTAGTGGTATCAGGATTTCCTGAACCACCTACCAAACAGGCCCACATTGAACCCATCAAGAACATCAGCCCTTCTCCACCTTCTTCACCCGCTCCACCTTCATCACCACCTTCGCCGATGGAGTCGATGGATCCTGAATCTATCCCTCCTAACTTTTTTTTTCATAAACACCATTTCCTTGGGGCCTTTGACTTATCAACGCGAGGGAAGGCCCCTTCCTCTCTTCCCTTCTTGTATCTTGAAATGATCGATGATGATACACCTTCAATTAACGTTGTTCAATGTCAGGATGATGAATCTATACTCACCTATCTTGGTGCAGAAGAATCATATATTCATTGGTCGTTACCTTCTGAGACACAAACCATGTTGAATGAATTGACTATCGAGATCAACATTCACACTCAGGATGACCCGCACATCCTAAAGATCGGTCAATCTTTAGATGCTGCTGAACAGGAAGCCATCACTTCTTTTCTCAAAGATCATAACCATGCTTTCACTTGGTCTTATGTAGACATGCCTAGTATTGACCCCACCATAGTGGTCCACAATATCGTAACCATTCCCGATGCTAAACCCATCAAACAAAAACTAAGGAAAATGCACCCTCACATTGCCCTTCTAGTCAAAGAAGAACTTCAGCACCTTCTTTCCATTTCCTTCATATTACCCATTGATTATCCTCGTTGGATTTCTAACATTGTCCCTGTCACTAAGGTGACAGGGGGACTCCACATTTGCATGGACTTCCATGACCTCAACCTTTCCTGCCCAAAAGATGACTTCCCTCTACCTGGCATTGACCAACTGGTTGACCTTACCACTGGTCACGAGATGCTATCACTCATGGATGGCTTCTCGGGTTATAACCAAATCTTACTTTCCCCAGAGGATCAACACAAAACCTCATTCATCACCCCTTGGGGGACCTTCTACTACCGAGTCATGCCTTTTGGCCTTAAAAATGCTGGTGCCACATATCAGTGGGCTATGACTTATATCTTCCATGATATCATGCATCGTATATTGGAAGATTATGTGGATGACCTCCTCGCCAAATCTAAACACCGCTCTGAGCACCTTGTCATCCTCAAAACCATTTTTGACCGCCTCATTAAATATTGCGTTCACCTTCAGCCCAAGAAGTGTGTCTTTGTGGTTCTCTCAGGAAAGCTCCTGGTATTTATAGTTTCCCTACGTGGTATAGAATTTGACCTTGCTAAATTCAAGGCCATTCTGGAAATGCCTTTGCCCACTAACCTTAGAAAACTCCACAGCCTACAAGGTAAGTTGCAGTCTATTCGCCATTTCATTTCACAATTATCTAATCGGTGTCAACCATTTCATCATCTGCTCAAGAAGGATGTCTCCTTTAAATGGGATGATGACTACCACAAAGATTTTGAGGCCTTAAAACAATACCTTCTCCAACCACCCGTACTTATCCTGCCTAAAGATGATTAACCCTTATACCTTACATCTCTACCATTGAGCACTCCTTATGGGCCATGCTCGCTCATCGCAATGAACAACATAGGGAGCAGGTAGTTTATTACATAAGCCGTACTCTTTTGGACTATGAAACCTAATACACCCATCCCAAAAAACTTTTCTTAGCCTTAGTTTTCATTGCCACAAAACTCCGCCATTACCTACTCAACCACAAAACCTATGTTGTAACCAACACTGACCCCCTACACTTCATGTATGCCAAACCTTATCAAAATCAGCATGCCACACAATGGCTTATGCTTTTAGCTGACCTCGACCTTGAATTCATTCATCAAAAGTCCATCAAGGGCCAAGCTATCACCGACCAATTGGCCAACGCACCTATTTCTGGGGATCAACCCTCTAATTTTGACTTTCCAGATGAGTCAATTGCTACCCTTTCCTTGGACAAACCTGCTTACCAAATGACACTCTTCTTCGATGGTTCTAAGTGTCAGCGTGGGGTGGGGCTGGTGTTATCCTCATTCCTCTTGATGGTGAACCCATGCCTTTGTCTTTCAAACTTAATTTTGATTGTACAAACAATATTTCCGAATACGAAGCGCTTGTACTAGGTCTCTGAGCCACCTACACCCTAGATGTCAAATCAATCAACATCTTTGGTGATTCTCAATTGGTTATAAACCAATTCAATGGTATATACCAATGTCATAATGAGATACTTCAAAAGTATAAACATCATGTCAACATACTTTTGACCACCTTTGACCATTATGACCTTCAGACCATCCCCCGTTCAACCAATAAATTTATAGATACCATGGCCTGCTTGGCTTCTCAAATACCCACTTCACCCACCGATTCTAAAATCTTTGTCACCATACAATGACTCCAATCACCTTCTTATTTACCTCACGAAGTTTACTCCATCAGAACCTTCGCTACCCCTGATGGAGAAGAAAAGAAGGGAGGGCTGAGTGACCTTTGGTATAAACAATACTCCGACTACCTTTCTCTCTCCATCTTACCTCCTGATCTCACCCGTAATGGATAACATGCCTTCCTTAAAAATGTCTCTCGTTACATCATCATGGGGGGAATCCCTTATAAATGTGGCTTTGATGGTATTCTCTTACGATGCCTCAAAATTTCTGAAATTCCTTATACAATTAAGGAAGTTCATGATGGTATATGTGGAGGTCACTTCAGTGGCCTTGTTGTCACTAAGCATATTCTTTGCCTAGGCTATTACTGGCTGACCCTTAACCATGATTGTTGTGACTACGTCAAACATTGTGTAAAATTCCAACAACACGCCAACCTTCATCATACACCCAGTCACACCTTACAGGTTGCTTGTGACCTTTGGCCCTTCTCTCAATGGGGTTTGGATCTTGTCGGAGAGATCAACCCCCATTCTTCCCAACGACATCAATGGATCATCACCGCTACCGAATACTACAAAAAATGGGTAGAGGCCATACCACTCATCTCCACAAAAGCTGAGAAAATATGTGAGTTCATCAATCACCACATCATTTGTCACTTTGGTGTTCCTCATCACCTCATCACTGACAATGGAAAAAAATTCAAAAACAAAACATTACAAAAACTTTGTGATGCCTTCGGCATTCAGCTAAGTTTCTCATCACCTTATTACCCACAGACCAACAACTAAGCCAAATCCACTAACAAAACCTTAAACAAAATTCTCATGAAAGTGGTTAATGATACTGTGAAGGACTGGCATATGCACATTCCTTTTTCCCTTGTGGGCATACCGCACTAGTATCCACTTCCACTGCTGCCACACCCATTTTCTCTAGTCTACGGTATAGAGGTTGTTCTACCTCTCGAAGTCTAGATCCCCTCACTCCGCATTTCTCTCCATGACATGCTCAATGATGATGAATTTCATCAGGACCATTTAGCACAACTTGAGTTATTAGATGAACGTCATCTTAATGCTCTTGATCACCTTCAAGTTTACCAAAAATGTATCAAACGTGCCTACGACAAACGTGTCCATGAACGAACCTTCCAAGTAGGTGACCTTGTCCTGAAAGAAAATCAACATGTAACCAAAGAAGAAAAAAGTAAACGGGGTAAATTTTCTCCTAATTGGCTTGGACCATACATCATGACTCATACCTATGGATTAGGTGCTTATCGTTTATCTTCACTCGATGGTAAACCCGAACCTGAGCCCCTTAATGCCTTGCATCTTCGACCATTCTACTGTTGAATTTTAGTCCTACATCACCTTTTTCCTCTTTCCATGCTCGTCCCTTGAGTGCTCTCCACTTCTCACACCTCACCAATGATTAAACAATAATTATGTGAGTCCCCGTCACTTGTTATCTTCTCTTAAATATGTGTACCACGGCTCTGCACATAACATGATTCTCATGGATACTTTTTGTCTACCTTTAGATGAGATCCCATGGTTGTTTCACCCTGCTTTCTGAACAAGAATCCTATTCTTCACCTTGGTCTTGTCCATGACTTCAAAGCCCTCACATGGGACCCAACTCCTTGAGTCAAACTTCTAATAAAAATATGACTCCCTCAAAAGGACATCTTCCTCTCTGCAATCGCTGCTATAAATAGACTGCTCCCTCGAAGGATAGCTATGTAAAGCTCTTTCAAAAAAAAAAAGTGAGAGAAACTGAAGCTTCCCGCATCGATCAGCTTCACGAAGACCTCAAGGAGTTAATTTCCTCATCCCATATAGACTTCCCACATCGATCAGTCTATCTCAAATACAAGTCAAAACAGACAACTTTTAGTCATGGACTTGCCCATTGTGACCTTGGATCTCTTGCCCAAAGAGCATGCTACCTCATATCATATAAAACTTACCCACCTTTCACCCCTCTCACCATTCATACTCCCATTTCCTACTACCTCAAGGGACCTCTTGGAAACAAGACATTTGGTGATCATGTGCCTATCACTCATTCTTAGAACAATCAATCATGCAATGTCTTTTAGGTCTTGTGTTCATCATCTCCTCTAAGGTATGACCTACTCTGTATGACCCTAACCAATCAGGTGGCTTTCTTGCCTCCCCTTACCTTTTACCTTCTTTATTGTGTTTTGATTACCTTATACAGGACTTGGTCCTTGACGCATACCTTTGGGGTTATTTTCTTCTTCCACCACAATCGACATCACCTACACTAATTTTCCTATAACCCACTCACACCTAACAGACCTAAACCCATCATGCCTAAAACCTACCAACTCATTTTCATACCTCCTCATATTCTTCCCTAGCTTATGGGAGAACTACATCGACCTGAGGTCCCTTTTCGCCAGGACTATGTAGGCAGCACTCTGAGGGCATGGGGCCCTTGGAGGTTAGCTCGGCCACTCTCTACCCTAACCAATTCATCTTTCATTTTCCTCAAATTTCATTCTACCCCATTTAGTTTCCTTTTTATATCTAAAAATTGGAAATTAAACCAAAAAAATAACAAATTGCTTAACGTTATTATCATCATCACAACATACATTTATTATGACTTCCATTTCTCTACCATCATCATGCATATATTATAAAAACATCTTCAACATGACCCATATCATTATTCATTGCACGAATTAATGAATCACAACCCCAACCAATTCAAAATAAATCACGCCTACACCACAAACCTGACTCAATCCATGCCTAAGACCTGACTCGATCCATGCCTAAACCAACATGAATTGATCCATACCTAAAAGCTGACTCGATCCATGCCTAAGACCTGACTTGATCCATGCCTACACCAACTTGACTCCATCATGCCTAACTTGCCTATTTTTCATCCATATCACAACAAAAAATTAAAATTATCATAAAACACCACCAAATCAAACATCTCATGTATCTCATCATATAAATAAATATGTGTGTCTCAATACAATATATATGGATATCCCATCATGTCTATCTCAAAAAAATTGTTGGCACGTAGGCCGATACTCAATACAAAATTTCATCGACATGCAGGTCGATACTCAATACAAAATGTCATCGGCATGTAGGCCGGTCTCATATACAATAAAATAATAAAACAATACAAAATCTCTTCAACACGTAGGCCGGTATATGCTCAAAATATACAAAAACTCTATACATCCTCACTATCTTTGCATGTAGGCTGGTATATCTCAAAAAATGACTACAATACATCAAAAATTAGGAGCCATATATCAAGCATCTCGGTAGACATCCTCCATATCTATATTTCCTATACCCTCTGCCTCCTCGGCCCTTGTCTGGTAACCTACTAACATCTCCCCACCCATCATAGGTTGTGGTTGGGTCCCTGCTGGCACGTCACTTGGAGCTGGTCTCCATGATCTAGTGGCCTCTCCATGATCTGACCTTGGAGCTTGATGGCCCCCTGTGCTCTCTACACTGTGAGTGTGAGATCTCGTTCTCTCACTTGAGGCCTTATGTGCCCTATACTCTCCATAGGATAGAAAATCTATCACAACTACCATTAGCTAATCCTGGTAGTATCTAGCCTCACCTAGGGCATCTCGTAACCTAGATATAGGCACGGTCTGTGGTGGCCCCATAGGCCTTAGCCCCTATACCTATCCTACGGAACCCTATCCCACCTTTGCCTATGAACTGGCACCCTCTCCTGATGCCTATGGTGGTGCCATTAGCGCCTACCCCTATGCATGTATCTGGGTCTATAAAGCCCCAATCTATGCTTGTGTTGTGGCCAAATGGCCCTGCAACCCTGTCACCTGTGCTTGTAGGGCAGCCACCCAACCATCATCCCCATCTCCATCTCCATCCCCACCCCTGGCCATCTCGGCCTAAAGACTGGCCACCTGTGTGTGTAACCTGGCCACCTCTGCCTCTGAGATGAAAAGTTATGTCTGCACCATACCCAATTGGGTAATCAGCGTCACCACCTACCCCTATAGGGAATCCCTCTGCACCGTGATGGTGGCTAGATCTGGCTACCCTGACCTGGGTGGTACTGCTCATAAATGAGCCACCCACCACTATCTATATTTGTCTGTGACCCTAGCATCATCAATCCACCGGTCCACTACCTGCTCCTCCTACCCTGTGGGCACTTTCAGCTGTGGTAGAGGTAAGGGCCTCTCCATGTCATCTCTCCTGTACTACGGGAAGGGTAGAGGTATGTCCTGTAGTAGCCCAAACTGCCGCCTCACTCTGTCAACCGGGATCATCTCGTGCTCCCCGACATGGCGACCCTGTATCCATCTCAGTAGCTGCAGCTCAGCTAGCTCCTCATGCATATGCCTATATGATGGGAAGCCCACATAGGGCCTCCAAATGATGTCCACCCCAAACAACCCCTCCAATAGTCACCAGAAATAGGCCACATCATGTGTGGGCCTGTCTAATCTCCACTCTCCAATAATAGGCACCCATCACCTATATCCCACTCGTACATAGCCTGATGGAAAGGCATTAGCCTGGGGTATGCCCACTAGACACACACAGATAATGTCCTCATATGCCCAGTAGTGAAGTAAAAAGGTACAACATAGGTTGAACCTGTGCAACCACCCATATGCCCATAGCTCTCTGTATAGCTATAACAGGAATGTTGGCACCTAGGAAAATTTGGTCTGGTCTATCATCATGTCGTGTAATACCCCCATCAATGATCGGGGAAACCACCCACCCTCTACATCTAGTAGTGCAAAGCAGCACACTGCCTCCATCAATAGAACTACTAGCCTCGTCTCCTTTGGACGGGCTAGGTACATCTCTCCATAGTGAATACTGACACTATGGAATGTCAGCTTGGCCATCCCCTCTCAAAACACCGTCAACATCAGCTCCTCTGAGGCCTTAGAGGAGATAGAATAGACCTGTGTACATAATATGGGTAGCTACAAAATCCTAAACACGTCCTCCAGGGTGACTGTAATCTCACCCATCGTCAGGCGGAACATGTTGGTCACAGAATCCCATCTATCGATGAGAGCGATCATCATACTCGGCTACCAGACTATATGCCAGTAGCATCGGACCCCACTTAGGCCCACCTCCTCCACATGTCGTAGCTCCTCAGGGGTCACTGGACCATGAACTATCACGAGCAGGGGTGGAACCCTATCCCACATCTATAGCTGATCTCTCCCCTACATCCAATACAAACAATGATTAATCTATATTTATCACACCCATACTCACTCACTATCCTTTTCCTGCACCCTATTTTACCCCTACCCATCCCAACCACCCAACCTGTAGCACTGTTGGCCCCTTAATCCCCATAACCTGACTGGTCCTAGTTCTCTCTAACCAACTCCGATCACCCATAAACTGACATTGGTCACTTGTTTCATGAGTGATACCGGTTTAAC
Source organism: Taxus chinensis (assembly GCA_019776745.2). Taxonomy (NCBI): domain Eukaryota; kingdom Viridiplantae; phylum Streptophyta; class Pinopsida; order Cupressales; family Taxaceae; genus Taxus; species Taxus chinensis. Next base: position 259,127,078 of record CM034157.1, on the reverse strand, counting down.
TCAACCGACGCGAGCTCAACCCGACTGATTACGATCATTGTCACAGCGAAAACCCACGACCCACAAACCCTCCTTTCTCAAAATTTACTACCCTGACACTTCTACCCACCTAAACTCATCTACACCTCCCCATCCACCTCATCCCTTCCCCTCTTCTCCAACTTATCTCTCTCCCCACTCCTATTTTACCCAATTTACCCTCCCCTTTTGCAAATTTTATTTTCCCCCATCCACAACAAAAATAAAAACTCAATTTGAAAAATCACCTAATCTAGCAAAAAAACACTACAAGAGTTGGATGCTTACCTCATCGTGCTTCCGTTGTTGTGGTGACACATTTGGCCACTGCACCGGTGGCCCACCTGATCCATCTCTGGCCTCTACCATCACCAAATCGCTACCCGCGACTCCAACCAATCAAATCACCCAAACCGATCCCATGGACTTGCCACTCACCAACCAATCACCCACACTTTGGATCACCAACTCAAATCTCAATTCCATCTGAATGCTTTTCACCTTTTTCTCTCTCTCATGTTGTTTTCCCAATTCATAAGAAGACAAATGAATAACAAAAAACACAGATTTTTTAATTTTATAATAAACCTGACCTAATCGATGCCAGTTTTACCTTCACCGGCATTGGTCGTGTGCCCTACCTTACTGTGGTCGGTTACACTCTACCAGCATCAGTTAGCCTTGATTGGCATCGGTCACCCTCTCTTGCACATTGCCCTAAATTTTACCCTATTACCCTTCCCATCACTTCTTTTTTCCACACCTACCATTTACCCTGATCATTTACCCCACCCCACCTTTACCCAAAACCATTTACCTCACCCTCTTGACCTCATTATTTACTGCCTAATCTCGTCCTCCTTTGGGACTCATTATTTTACCCATACCTCGGCCCTGCCCATGCCATGACCTAGATTCTTGGCCCCAAAATATCGCTAGTGATCTTTGACCCCATGTGTTCACTATACCTTGTGACATTGTTACCTGTGTTGATTGACCTAATGACCTTACCTTGCCTCTTTCCATGACCATTTATCCTGACCCTAACTTTGGTGTACCGGAACACACCTAAACATTCTTACACCTAACCTGCGTCATGTTTCCTGACCATATCATATACCTTGGATACCAGAATCACTTCAACCTTTTTTAGATAAACCTATCGACCTTAGACAATGTAGAGTTTTCCTGCTCTTCATCCTGGTAGCGTGTTGCAGTTTATACACGTGCATGCATTTGACTGTTACTACTTTTGACCCTGATCCATTACCTAGATTACCCGAGTAGACCTTACTCCTTTTTCCCCTATTACCCACCTTCACTTTCATCACATTTACCTTTTATCAAACCACTCACCGATTCTTCCTTCTACCTCGTCAGTTCCTGGTTTGAGGGGGATCACCTCCATCCACACATGGGGCAACCACATCTTATTTTTGTCAGCGTCGCTTACCAATACAAGCTACACAACAAAAAGGGGAAAAATGTAGACACCAAAATTGGGTCACAATCCCCTTGGTCCCTTGATAAATAAATACCTTGAACACATCCACCTAGCCATGGCCCCCTTTCACCCCACTCTAATATTAATTTAATTAATTTAATTAAATTAATCCATGTTCCTCATAATATTTATTATTTGAAATATCCTAATTAAAATAATTCCCACACCATCCACCTCACCTAGACACCTCATCAAGCCACCTCACCCTAAGACCTATTCTTAGTAAGTTGCCATAACTAACTAAGACTTACCCAAACCCTAAAAATCAATGCCTACATTCCCTCTAACCACATTCCCGCATGCTTAAAAGAAGCTTCCAGTCTAATGCTCGATGTTAATGAATGAGATCCAAGAAATCAAGGGGATCTGCCCAGTTTAGTAAACCTAGGAAATCCCACCCTAACTGATGCCGTTACCCTTAACCATTGCCGGTTAAGCCTGGAACCACCTTCGGTCACCTTTTAATCCCCAAAACAACCTTATTTTGAAGGTTGGAAAAAATTTGATATTCCTGAGAGATATCACATCTTTTGAGAACCATTTTCAGCAAGAACACAATGCAAGGAAGGAGATCAAGCATTTTCTCTTGCACAGACATCCAACATTCATCCAGAACCACCACCAACAATCCATTTGATCCAATCAGGAAATAAGGAGAGCACATACAGCCCATGCAAGAACTCTCCAACATTTGGTGATCCTTTGTAGTAGTTAAACCTCTTACCAGCACCTTCATTCCTCACTTGCAGACATACAAAACAAAATTCCAAGTAAGTAGAACATTTTAATCCTCTGGTTCATTCATTTAATCATTATATCTTCATCCTTTGTTCTCCTAGCCACCCATTGACCTCCTTCAATACTCACCCCTCCCTATCCCCATTCAAACCTCTCCAAATTTGGGACCATCCAAACAACTTAATACCTCATTTCAACCAGCCTAGTCCTTTGTGCAATCATAAGGGAGATCCAAAGCTCATTATACCTGACATTCCCAGTATTCCACAGTAACCAACACCGGTTCTCCCCAACCGGCATCGGTCACCCTTAACCGGCATCAGTCTCTCTGTATTTACCAATACAGACCCAGAACAGTGACCTACACACCTATTCCCACATCACCCTTAATCACCCGTGACCTACCAGACCTCTGTCAGACCGATAGAGACCCAGAACTAGTTACTTGACCTTCGGATCTTATTCATAACCTAGCCCGTTAGATTATATATTTCTTATTGTGTTTTAAATGAGATACCTAAATCATTTTAACTACAATAGGATTTACTTCATTACCAACATTAAATTGTTTTAAACAGTGGACTGACAACCGTCTAGGAAGTATCACACTTCCCGGATCTAGCACACGCTAGGCAGTTCACTGCATATATTGTTTAACTTTTTTCTGGTGGTCTTGTGTTCCATTTCAGGTAGACCTCCCAACCAAAAGGAAGCTCTCATGATCAACTGTGGATTACATAGTCATACCAAACCAACTATACCTATCAACCATCATTTAACATATATTCCTCAATGCCTGTCAATAGTGTGTAATGATAACACATAGAAGACACTTTGGTTAGGACAATATTCTTGATAATTTTGTGAAACATGGATATGCAATATTATGAATATGATGAAAGCTGGATAAATAATAGTCATGCGTGCATGGATCCCTGTTACAATTAGACCAGTCTCAATGCACTTGATGAATCTCTAGCCAAGTGACAATATTGTCTATAGAACTAAGGTGAGTTCATCTAATATATATTGGTGGGGAATTATCCTGTGCACCACTAAGGGATGCCAAAAATAGGTTGCATCATCCAGTAAAACTAATACCATTCCTATGTTTCCCTTGAATCATATGATAATGTTGATTGCATTATTAATCATAAATATAAAAGTATCAATTGATGTTTGAGGAGCATGACCTATTGTACAAAGGAGAAACCAAGGAAGATCTGGTTGGGAAGCAAATTAATCAAGGAGGAAAAATAGTCCTATGTCCAATTGATTGAACTAAATATCAGGATGCCTAGCTTGGTCTTATTCTGAACTGAAGGCATACATAGAGGATTGTTTCAACATGAAATTCCTTTGGAATCTAATGCAAAAACCATTCAGGAAGAAACAAAGGCTGATCAATCCACTCCTATCTCTTAAAATGCAAGAAGAATTGAAGAAACTAGGGATGGAGGGATCATTCAGCCACAAGGTATTCTTCTTGGGTTGCAAACTTAGTGCCAGTTAGAAAAAAGAATGGTGATATCAGGTGTGCGTGGATTTTAGAAATCTGAATAGAGCATCAATGAAGGATAATTATCCTTTACCAAACATGGAAAACATGTTGCAATTAGTGACTGGTTCTAGCTAAAACCTTGGATGGTTTCTCTGGCTATAATCAAGTTGTTGTGAAGGAATTAACAAAGAATCAAGACAACCTTTACCACTCCTTGGGGAACTTATGTCTATGTCAGAATTCCCTTTGGTTTGATAAAGGCTAGGGTAACCTTTCAAAGAGCTATGGATGTTGCTTTTTTTGTTACATTAATGATTTTATTGTTGTTTACCAAGATGATGTGACTGTGTTTTCCAGAAAGAGAAGTGATCACTTGCAACACTTGGAAAAAATGTTGATAAGATGCAAAGAGTATGGCATTTCACTCAATCCAAAGAAGTTCCATTTCAGAGTGCAAAAGGCCAAGTTTATTGGTCACATTGTATCAAAGGATGGTGTCATGATTGATCCTGAGAGGGTAGAGGCCATCAGCAAGGTCCCAATTCCAAGAACTAAGAAGGGAATTTAGTCCTTCTTTGGGAAAATAAACTTTATCAGAAGATTCATATCAAACTTTGTTGAGTTGACCATTCCAATTACTTGCATGCTAAAGAAGGACCAAGTTATCAAATGGGAAGAGGCTTCCATTCAAGATTTCAATGGGATCAAAGAAGCATTAAAGCATGCCCCTGTTTTAACAGCTCCAGATTATAAGAAGCCTTTTCAAATGTTTTCTTTTGCTTCAGAGAACACTATTGCATCTGTCTTGTTGCAGAAGGATGATGAAGGGGCTGAGAGGCCAATTGCCTTTTTCAGTAAGGCATTACAAGGGGCTGAGTTGAAGTACACCATTATGGAGAAGTAAGCATTTTCCTTGGTAAAAGCAACAAAGGTTTTCAGACCTTACATTTTGAGCTCTAAAGTTGTTGCTTATGTTCCCCACACCATGGTGAAAGATGTCTTATCAGAGATGGAGGTCTCAAGAAAAAGATGCAGATGGGTGAACAAGTTGCAGGAATATGACATGGATATCCAAACCATGAAATTGGTAAGAGGTTTGGGCTTAGCTAAACTTATGGCTGAGAGAAACTTGCAAACTATTGAGGTGAATGAAGTAGAAGAAGGAAGGGTGGATGTCCTTGAAAAGTTGATGAGTTCTGAATGGTACAAAGATATAATTTTTTATCTCAGACATCTATACTACCCTGAGTATTTGAGTAAAAATCAGAAAAGAGCTCTTAAGTTGGCTTCCCAGAAATATGTCATTACTGATTTTGGGTTAGCTTGGAAGAACCCTGAGGGAGTTCTCTTAAGGTGCATTACTAAAGATGAATCCCCCAAGATAATTGCTGATCTCCATGGAGGAGTTTGTGGGGGAATTTTGCTAGAAGAGTCACATCACACAAGATCTTGAGGGTTGGTTATTGGTGGCTAACTCTTTTCAAAGATACAACTTTGTTGGTTAGAAGATGTGAGAGTTGCCAACATTTTTCTGGAAGACTGAAAGCTTTAGGCTCCCTTCCTTTGCAGCCTGTATCAATTGAAGCCCCATTCAAGCAATGGGGAATGGATTTCATTGGTGAGATTTTAGACCCTTCAAGTGCTGGCCATAAGTGGATTCTTGTAGCCACTGATTACTTCACTAAGTGGGTGGAGGAAATCCCCACCAAGAGAGAAACACACCAAATTGTCATGGACTTCATGTTGAACCATATCATCTGCAGGTTTGGAGTGCCAGTTAAAATTATTGCTTGACAATGCCATGAGCTTCAGAGCTAAACCTTTGGTGGCAATGTGTAAAGAATATGGGATCAATTTGACATATGCCTCCAACTATAACCCCCAAGGCAATGGACAAGCAGATTCCAGCAATAAAAATCTATTAAAGATCATTAGGAGAACCTTGGAGCTGAACAAAAGGAAATGGGGTGAGCAATTGAAGTTTGTTGTTTGGGCTGATAGAATTACTATTAAAAGAGCTACTGGAAAAAGTCCATTTGAATTGGTGTATGGAACTCAAGCTCTGTTGCCCCTGCATATGCAATTATCCTCATATCAGTTCATTCAACAACTGGAAGATCAAGAAGTTAGTCCATATGATGCTCACATTAACCAGATTGTTGAACTTGATGAAGAAAGGAGGGCATCTCACCAAAGGCACGTGAAGTTCAGAGAAAAATTGAAGAAGTTATTTGACAAGAAGGTCACTCCCAGAGCTTTCAGCATTGGAGATCTTGTGTTGTTATGGGATAGTAGGCATGAAGATAAGGGAAAGCATGGTAAATTTGATGCATTATGGATGGGCCCTTACTCCATTGACATTTGAATTGGTGAACATACCTTCTTCTTGAAAGACTTGGATGGGGAATTGCTTGAATTTCCTATTAATGGCAGGCATTTGAAACATTTCCTTGATTGATTCCCCAGAATCAAGGTGAGCATCATTTGTATAGTGTATAGTTCATTGGGTTGCTTTCTGTCTTTTGTGTTTTTGCTCATTCTGGTCCTTGGTGACCTGGTTTTGCTAGTTTCTCAGTTCATTTTTAGGAGATGGTTCTGGTTTTCTACTCTGCAAGCTGACTCCTTTTCCCAATGGATATTTTTGGCACTTGGTCTATTATTTGGTTCTTGTGGCACTCACAGGGAGTGCCCATCCCCAAGTCGGAGCTGATGTTGGTGCTCAAATTAGTCTCACCCCATTTGTCATTAAAATCCCTCAGTTTGTGGCCTCTGTCACATTTTTTATCTCCCCATGTTGGTGCTTGAAGAATCTATTCCTCCATTTGGTTTCCATGATCAGTCCCTTCCTTGGTCGAAGATCACTTAAAGATCCAAAATTTGTTTTTTTTTTCTATGTCCATCTAAAGGTGTCTATAAATTGGGCGTAAAACTCAGGTTTTCCTTTCCTTCCATTTTTCACATTCGTGTGTTGTTGTCCCTATCATTTTTGTCCCAAATACCTGAGGAAACATGAATGGATGTAGCTCAGAGGATCATGTTTGAACCTTGTAACATTTCCAAATTCTCTGTCCTTGAAGAAAATTTCATCTCCGGGCTCAAACGGTGGTTTCCCTAAATTTTTACGGTTTGACAGGTGTGTTTTTCCCCATCAAATTTACATCTCTGCATCAGTTGAAACGTGGTTCTTTTTAGTTAGATGCATCTCGGCGGGGCACTCTAAAAAATCTATGGCTCATGCTTCAACCCAAAACTTGTCCATGTGGAGGAACGACACTCGTTTGAAAATTCACCTTTTGGTTTGGCCTTGGAGTTGCGCTGGGGGACACGTGGAGGATTCCATACTTTTCCCAGGGACTTAGAAAATTTTTCATGCAACAGGTATAGTTTTGGTGGGCCATGGACACGTGGTGGGCTGACACTAATTTGAGGATCTACTTTAGGGTCCCACCTTAACAATTGCAACAAAGGGATAGGTGGAGGCTTCCACCGGGCTCTCTTAAACTTTTTAAAGTAATTAGAGGCCTTTTGAGCCCAGAAAGGGTCTCTTCTTGGGGACCATCTTGAAAAGTTGCCTAAAGACACATGGAGGTTTCCACCGGGCCCTTCCTTTATGTTCCTTGGGGACCAACCCCTTGGGGACTGGCCCTTTATTTTTATTTTGAAGAAGTGCTAGGAGGACACTTGGAGGCTTCCGCTCACTCTGCCTTTTTGCTTGGACTTTTCAACAACCAAAGGAGACTGTCTCAGACCTTAGACATATGGCACCTTCCTTTGAAACTTCAAATTTTTAACAGACTCTGCTGGACTGAGACACATGTTGAGCCCACTTGTTTGGGGTCTCTACTTTTGGGGACCATCTCAAAATGTGCCATTGAGACACGTGGCAGTTTGAAAAGTCAAAAGGCAGGGAGGCGGGCCATCGGAGGAAACTTGGATTTTTTCCTCTTATTGTCAAAAATATTAAAATCATCAAAATGACCCGCAAGAATAGTCAAAAAAAATTTAAAAAGTCGACAAGAAATAGTCAAAATTTTTCATTTAGTGAAGGTGCGGAGGAGGAGAAATGTAAAATTTTCCTTTTTCTGGGGGAAAAAAAAGGAAGTGGAAATTAAAAACTTTCCTTTTTTGAAAAAGGGGTTGCAGGGAAAATGTTTTTTTCTAAAAGGGTAAAATAGCATAATTTAGCCGCGGTTCCTCTGGGACTCACATTGGGACACATGTCAAGCCCATTTTTCAAAGGTGGAGGGGTAGAGAAAAAGTGAGAAATTTTGCATTTTTTCCCAAAAGGTGTAAAAGGTAAAAAGGAACCCCCAAGCCCATCTTAACTCAGATCTCCCATGTGGACGGTCCAAATTCAAAAGGGAAATTGATGGCAACTGTGCATTTGTATATGATTTTCCACCATTTTTCCTCCAAAGTTTCTAGGGATGAAAATTTTTATGGTTTTTTATCATTTCTTGGTGTCTCCTACATGCCAAATGAAGAGGAGAATTAATTTGATATCTTGATTTGGTGGGGAAGATCTGAAAACATATTAAAGATGTTTTGACCATTAAGATGTGATTTGACTATCGATATCTTGGTTCGATCTGATTTTCTCGATCAATCTTCCCTTCCTTGGCATGCAAAAAACCAGATTTGAAAGATTAGAGGAGGAAGTAGTTGGTGCATGAGATGAAGAGTGATTTACCAGATGAAAGAATTGAATGCTGGAAATATTTGAAGAGATTTTCCCTCTGAGCACCTGACAACATTTTTACAAATCTGATTCTGGGAATCACGATCAAAATCGTAACAAGCAATGGTGCTTTGAATGTTTTTTGTTTTGGGGGGAAAACTCTGTTGTAGATTAAATGTTATAAATTGCATGAATTTTTCATGCAAATGGTTGGAGTGTTAGAGGTCAGGAGTTAATTCCTAAGAGAAAATTTTGACAGAGCCCATCTTTTCTGAGAAACCATCTGAGGAACCTGTTTATTTATTTTGTGTTAAATTTGATCATGTCAAGGTGGTTGCAAGTGTACAAGCCATTGAAAAGCTCTGAGATTGTTCTAGAAACTTTCCCCTGCTGATAAATTTAATCAAATTTGATTAAATCTATGTCGATTTTGAGAAAAATTGTGTTTCTTCATTTCTGAATGTCTACAAATAGTTTTTCTTGTTCCCATTGCAATCTTACATTGAAATCTTTGTGAATCACACAAGATCTTATCCTTGTGATAGTTTGGTGGCATTTGCAATTTCATTTATCAGAAGAGCTTTCATTTGATAGTGAAATAAACAAATTTAAAATCACTTTACTCCTAGCATGATGATAAGATTGTTTGTTAGCCTTTGAGGGTATCTTAGGCATGATAAAACAGAGGTTGATAATGTTCAATTAAGTTTTTCAATTTGAGCCTTCATTTTGGATTCTTAAAGTTTGTGTGAAAACGTGTTGATCTGGGCCTCCATTGAAGCACACCTTCTAGTTAAAGGAACATTTTAGCTATTCTGAAGCATTCTGTTGATTAAGCCTTCCATTTTTGTAAAATTTCTCAAATATCTTGGTGAATCAAAGTTCATTCTTCCTCACCTCCCACAAAAATTCATTTAAAACAACCAATCCTACCCATACTACCCTTGTTTGTCCTGTGTGTGTACAAATGCATAATTTCTATTACCAAAACATGTAGAAGCAATCAGGTTTTCATTGTCTTTAGTAGCCTGAACCTTGCTTAGAAAATATCTCCATTATCTAGGGTGACAACTCGTGAGAGTTAGATTTTTGTTGTATTGATCATGTTTTCTTCAAGGTCTTCTTAATAACTTTACAAAGAAGGACATCTCCATCTCCTCCACAAACAACAGGCTACAAAAGGGTCCTCTCACCCTGGTTGAAAGGCACAACCATAAAGTAGTGAGGATAGATCAAATCCTCTTAAGGGTGCTACCCATTTCTCCACATCTGAGTGACAAAGAGCAAGCTGCATTTCTTCCCTGGCTACAAAATGACACACAACATGATCTACTTGTCTCTAAGCTTCCTATCAAATCCCTAATGCTGCTTAGATTCTGAGGGAGACTCAATTTGGGTACCAACACTGTTTCTTGTTCCGATGTTGGGGAACTAATTTTCGTCGCCGAGAAAGATTTGTTGATTATTTTCTAGCACCGTTGCCGGGGACATTGTGATTACAGTTCATATTCAGACCCTGGTAAACATTTCTTATATGCTCTAAGTGCTAGTACATTATTTCAACATCATCCTATGTTCAGGCTTGTAAGAAGTGTTCAAAGTTACAAGTGTTGTGTGTAATATTTCCAGTTTCTATAGTTATTACACTAAGTTTCATTGATAAATATATGTAAAGGAAGGTCAGATATTTCCATTTCCAGTTTCTAGTGTTGACAGACATTTGACAGATCATATTTTTAGTGCATTTTCACAACTAAGGTGGAAATCCTTAGTGGTGACTCCATGTTGATCTGATTTTTTGATAAATACCAGTGTCTTAACCTCTTTCAAGTGAGATTTGTTACTAATATTTGCACAAATGGAAGGAAGAAGATATTTATTCGCTAAGGATCCTACTAGGAAATTATTTCCAGATTAGGAAAAATAAATTCATAAGGAAGAAGAGCCTGGAGAGTTGTTGGAGATCAACAGTCAAGAAAAGAGATCTCCATTGATGAAAGTGATCAGCCTATCATTGAAGATTGTCATTCAAGTGCTTTCTGAATCAGGTAGTCTTTTTGTGGAATTAAATTCTCCATCTGGAGAGGGGCCTTCATTTGAATTTGAAAAGTTTTCTTCTCATTATGTCCCTGTTTTTTCCAAATTTTATATGGTTTTCCAAGAAATAAAGCCTTTAGGGGATACACATTTTGAAATTTATACTCTTGTGTTTCAAAGACCCCTTGTCCCTTATCAGTTTGATTCTCCTCCAAGGTCACCTCCTCAAAACAACATGGCCCATCCCCCACCCAGACCTCCATTTGTTGTAAATACCTTTGGTCCTATAAATTTTAGAGGGATGACTAGTTATCCAAATGCAGTTCCCCAAGATGTAAGAAATAGACTACCAAAATTCACAGGAAATAATGCTATAACTGGTGATCAACACTTAAATATTTTTATCAACATGATGGAATACTTTGAGATTGGATTTGAAGATGTATATATAAAAAAATTTATCCATACTTTGGAAGAAGATGTAAGGGACAGGTATAAAGCTTTGCCTGATAATTCCATTGATTCTTGGACAAAAATGAATAATGCATTTAGATTGCAATATGGTGACAAAATGAACCCTAGGTTTCTTTTTTCAGAATTTGAAAATATTAAAAAGAATCCTAATGAATCAGTGCATGACTTCAACACTAGATTTAATAAGACATTGAGGAGATTTCCTTTAAGTTTAAGGCCATGTGATGAATCTTGTCTTATAAAGTATTTAGATGCATTTGATAAGAAAGTTGCTTACTATTTGAGGGACAAAAACCCTACCAATTTGAGGCAGGCCTTTACCATGGCTCTGCAAATTGAGAACAACATTAAAGCAATTGGAAAACCTCCTAAGAGGGAGGGTGTGAAACTGGTTAACCCAGAAAAACCTCAAGCAAGTAAGGCTGTTGATTTAAAGGAAGTTGTGAAAAATTTGGCAGGAGCTGTCAAAGAAATCTCATACAAATTAGCCCGAGTAGAGAAAGGAATTGGGTAGAGTTCACAAGGTCAGCACAAACAACAAGGCTAAGACAGATTTGCAAGTCATCCTAGAAATGAGCAGAGGTCTGATGACAGAGGCAAGGGACCCATGGATCTCGAAATAGACATCCCCAAGCTAGGGAAAATAGAATGGTGCCTAATCCTTTGGCTTCCAGAGTTGTTGTTGTTGAAGAAATATATGTAATTGATTGGTGTGATAGATGTTTCATGCCCCATGCTCCATGTGAAGTAGATCAAAAAGTAGAAGAGGAAGTTGATGATGATAACACTGATGATGATGCATGCATGATGGAGTGCTCTATAAGCTCACAGTAAGGAGAAACTTCAACTGAGGTAATAAGTGTTAAAAATGCTACTAATTTTGGGATTGCATTCACCAGGTACCTCTTCTTCCTCCCTCTCATACTTTAGAAATAGATACTGTACAAGCTTTTGAATTACCCAATAATGACTTTGAATATTTAAGAGCTTTAATGATAAAGAAGTATGATGGAGGAATCCCATCTGAGGAGGATAGGAAGTTATTGATGAACGTTGTTGTTGCTCAAGAAAAGGATTATAATACTAGGAGTAGAGTTGTCAAAGGAGCAGGGCCTCAAGCCAAACCTAAAACTCCATTGCTTACTAGTATTCCTAAAGAGGTTCCTAAGAAAGATACACCTTCCAAAGGCCTTGTTGTCCCAAAAAAGATTCATACTTCTACTCATGCCCAAACTGTCAAAAATCATGTGCCATCTGATGAGTTTGTAAATATCCCTTCCAGTACTGCCTTGCTAAAGTGTGTTCCATATGACATTGCCCAAGTTTTGAGTCAAATCAAAGTTAGTGTTCCAATTTTTGAGTTGCTTAGGATTCCTGAGCACAAGAAGAGGGAATTTGAGTATTTGGGATTGAAAGAAGAGAAGAGTACCCCAGGCAGAAATGTAAACATTGTGGAGACTCCTCCAATCATTGAAGAGCTAGAAACACCACAAGCATTGGAAGAAATAGATGAATCACCTTAGGTTTACATGGGAACATCCTTGGTGGGGTCTCAGCTAAATGTAGATCCATTCTTCACTACTCTGATCATTAAGGACATATTGCTACACAACTGTATGTTTGATTCTAGAGCATCATGCAATGTTATGCCTCTAGAAGTCATGAATGAACTGGATATCAAAGTAACAATAGCATATGGGAAGTGTACTGCCATGGATTCCAGAGAGGTGCCAGTGGTGGGATGTGTGAAAGGTTTGGTGGTACAACTTGCAGCTTACCCAGGAAAGAACTTAAAACTTGATGTTGTTATTGTTGATTGCCTAGCCAAGTGGGGCATGTTGTTATCTAGAAAATGGGTTGCAAGTGTTGGTGGGAGTGTTCAAATGGATATGTCCTATGCCACCATCCCAATTGAGGGCAGCCTTGTCAAGTTGTATGGAGAAAAGAAGATGTTGCACCTCATTGAAGATCCCAATAATGCATCTTATGAAGTGTTGTACACAAGTGTTGATGTTGATAACTTTGTTGGATTTGCTGATGGGAAAGAGAACAAAATGGATTAATGTAAGAGTCTTGAAAAAGTAGGCTCTCCATGAACTTTGTTTTTTGATGGAGCTTTCTCCAAATTTGGAAATGGTGCTGGTGTAGTTCTGATTTCTCCAAGCTTGGAAGAGTTTGTTTTTTCTTTCAAACTTAACTTTGAGATGTACTAACAACATTGCTGAGTATGAAGCATTATTATTAGGTTTGAGAATTTCTTGGAAATACTATGTTAAAGACATCATTGTTAAGGGAGATTCAGAACTAATTGTCAAACAAATCAAAAAACTGTATGTTGCAAAAAAGAAGAGAATGAAACAGTACAAGCATGCAGTCTGGGACATTGATTGAGATGTTTGATTCATTTAATATTGTGCATCATGATAGGAAGTTCAATGTTATAGCAGACAAGCTTGCAGTATTGGGATCTCGGTTTGATAATTATGCAATGTCCCCATATTGTGAATATAATGTTGAAGTGTTAATAAGGCCATTTATCCCTGACAACATTAAACATTGAAATTTTTTTGATGATGATGCTCAGGTCAAAAGATTTTTGCAAAATAAAGGGGAATTTTTTTATCACTGTATTGATTAGGAGCCAATGGTGTGTTCAGCAAAAGGGAAAGAAACTTTTTTCTAGAAAATACATCATCCAATTGAAAACTAATACCATTCCTAGAGGGTTGGTTGCTATTGAATCAAACATTGATAATGTTGATTGCATTATTAATAGACATATAGTAGCTTGAAGGGATGTTAAGGAGAATGACCTTGGTACAAAGGAGAAACCAAGGAAGATCTAGTTGGGAAGTAATCTAAACAAGGAGGAAAACTAGTCCTATGTCCAATTGTTGAAGAAATATAAGGACTGCGTGGCTTGGTATTATTATGAGTTGAAGGCATACAGAGAGGATCTATTTTAACATGACATTATTGTGGAGTCTAATGCAAATCCATTCAGGTAGAAACGAAGGCCAATCAATCCACTCCTATCTCTTAAAATGCAAAAAGAACTGAAGAAACTGAGGGATGGAGGGATCATTTAGCCAATAAGGTATTCTTCTTGGGTTGCAAACTTAGTGCCAGTTAGAAAAAATAATGGTGATATCAGGTTGTGCGTGGATTTTAGAAATTTGAACAAAGCATCAATGAAGGATAATTATCCTTTACCAAACATGGAAAATGTGCTTCAATTAGTGAATAGTTCTGATCTACTTTCTACCTTGGATGGTTTCTCTAGCTATAATCAAGTTGTTGTGAAGGCATCAGAAATAATTAATATAGCCTTTACCACTCCTTAGGGAGCTTATGTCTATGTTAGAATGCCCTTTTTTTGAATGAATGCTATGTTGATCTTATTATGGACACTATTATATTTTGTTCTAGTATGATGACTAGATGTTAGATCAGGGATTATTATTGATCTAGATTCAGTTATTATGCATGATGATTACTAGAGACATTTTTATATGTGGATGATGATATACTGTTTGACATGGACATATTATAGATGTTGATTTGGACATGTGATATTGGATATTGTGAATAGAACTAACATGAGAATTAATTGATGATGATATAGTTGATTAATTAAACTGAAAATGATAATGTTGATTTCTTGATGTTGTTGTGATTCATATGAATAGATGGTTTTGTTAGTATATTTATATCATTTTGGATGTTCTGATATGGCCATGAGGCCAAAGGAGGTATTTGTGTTTTGCAGGTTAAAATATCACAACAATGTCGGGGGACTGGAGACTAACCATATTGGAATTCTGGGTGAATTCAACAAGGTCACCATGGCAACTGTTTTGTGTGTGTGTGTGTTGTGTTTTGTTAGGGATTCCCATGGGGGGGATTTCCATTATATGTGACCATGGGTTTGTGTAATTTATTAATGTGGTTTCTTTATTAATGTTGCATGTATTTATTTTGTGATGTGTTACCCCTTTCATTAGTTATTTTATGTTGTGTTAATGTTGTGAATAATCATGTGTTAAAATAAATAAATCAATATGTCATAGGAATGTAATAAATAAAGTTGTTACTCTTAAATGTAATATTGTAAGAGTGTGTAAGAAAGGTGTTGTAAGAATGTGTAAGAAATATGTAAGATAGATTTGGAGTGTGAAACACTTCATCCTCTTGGGAAATTCGAATTTGTCCTTGGAGGCTATATTTGGAGGCTTGTGGGACAAGTTAAACTTGTCCCACACCTCTTAAAATTATTCACCAACCATACCTATGGTTTGGAGGTTAAATTTAGGCCTTTTTAATGCATTTTGAAATGACTAATTGTAAGTTTTAATTGCACTTCTCTTACATGTTTTAAATTCAGTCCTTTTGGGTATGGGTTATTTTGGAGTGTGTAAGTTAATTTGTCATTTTATTTATTATGTTTAGGTGAATGATTTTGATTTTATTTTTAGGTTGAGGAAGAGTGATGTGGCATCCCACATGGATCCACATCATCCTCTTCTCTTCCCTCTCCTTTAAAATTCAAACTCCTTGCTTGTTTGTGGTTGTTGAAACTTTGCTTATTCCTCTTGGGGGTGAATTTTCTTGTTTTTTTGGAGCCTTGCTTGTGAAAGGAGTTTGGAGTCATTTTCATGCTGGTGTGTTGCTGATTTTTGACTGCATTTTAGCATTGGGAAGCTTGTTGATCTTGGAACAAACTCCATTATGGAGAGGTAGGAACTTGAGCCTTTTAAAATGATTTCTTTCTCTTGCATGCATGTATGAAATGGTGATTGTTGTTATGTGTGTGTTGGCTGGTTGGGTAGACTGCTTAGGACATGGTGTAGGAGAAGGCTATGGGGATTTCAAATGGGGGGCATAAGGGAATGCCAATGGAATCAGTTTTATTGTGGAGGGAGTTTGGGATTGGGATCCACCATGGAAAAGAAATAGCTTGCATTTCTTACTCTTGGGGGGGCATAAGGGAGAAACTTTGGGGGGGCATAAGGAGGGGTTGGGAGGCATAAGGTTTATGGGATATGATATGTGATATTGGTGGTATGATTATTGGTGGATGCCCAATTCCCAATTGGGAGGCATAAGTAGCTTCCCCCATAGATCCTTGCTCTTGTTGGCTTGCTTGATGAAGCCTCAGTTTTGTTTGCATATATTTAATGTAGTTGTGAACTACATTCTTCTTGAAATGTGTTGTTTAAATGTGAAAATGTTGCATGTTTTTTGTGGAAGCCTTGTTGCCATGTGTTGAATTACATCTCTTATTTCAATATGGTTGGGGCTCAGGGGCCAATGAGGAAGGATGGATTCTCCCTTCTCATTGGATGTCTTGGTTGGGTGGAGAGTGTTGCCTTTCCCCCTTCCTTGTTGTGATCAAGATGAAAAGATGAAGAAATGGAGCATGTTGCTGTTTTGAAGCCAAGAAATGTGTAGTTTGACAGTCCCTTCTTGTGAGCAAGTTCATTGTAATCCTTCCCACTTTGGAGTGGATGAATTGTTTAGAAAATTTGTAATGTGAAGATATTTGTATTGACAATGGAAGATTGAAATTGGAATGTGAAATGTAAAGGAGTTATATGCTACTCTCTGTTTTTGAAAAAGAATGTTGTATATTTTGTAAGTTGCATTTTGTATTTAGAAATCAAATGGAAAAGAGAAAATTGTAAAGTTGTATTGGAAATGAATAAAGGATTGCATTAGTTCTCAAAATTGTATTGTGTATTGGATTTGATTTGCTGTTAAAGAATGAGATTTCTGTTTGAAAAGGAAGAATGCGTGTGAAGAAAAGACAATGTTGTATTCCTTTTAAAATGTATATTAGAATTGAAATCAGAACTGTAATTTAACTTGGAATTGAATGGTTGATTTAAATCAAGAAAATGTATTAGTCTAGTTTAGAAACTATATACACATTTAAATGATAAAATTGATATTCAGATTTAGAAGAAATAGATTTGTGCTATAAATGTTATACTGGCAATTAGTTTTTAATAAAAATGTACAGTTCAGACCTGCACTTAATAATCAACTTAAAAATGTTATGGATTAGCATGCTAAGACACTAAGGAATTCAATTTGACAAAGAAAACTCAAGAAAACAACTTCACCATAGCTAATTCGAATACAATTCCTTTAACAGTCATTTTTCTGTCATTTGATGGAAAAATAATATTTTTAAATCAATTGAATAAATTAACTTCCTGAAAACACTCTAAACCCTCCCTAGATCAATTCTCCATGTCTTTTTGACATGTTGAGTGAAGGAGGAAACCAAATTTAATCAAATTGAAAAGTTGAAAATTGCCAGTTTGACAATTAAGAGCCTGCAGATCATTTTTCCAAAATTACCCTTAAATTTCATCAAAAAGTAAATTTTATGGTTTTTGTGCAAAGAGGGCATCGAGAGATTTCTGAAAAGTCCTTGTTTTCCCAAAACTGAGCTTTCTAGCTCAAGTTATGGCCATTTGAAGTTTTACTTCAATTTGGCATTCAAAAATTAAAATAAATCTAACTGTTAACTTTAATTTTTGACTTTGGAAAAATTTCCACAAAAATTCCGCAGCCCCCACCATCCCACGACCAATCGGGACCTGCCACGTGGCACATTGGAGGGGTGGACCAAAATTTTAAACTTACCTTTTTTGAAAATTTTACCCTGGGAAAATTTTCCCACTTTTCCCCGCATCCCCGCCGGCCCGCAGCCAATCACGTGCTGACACGTGGCACGACGGAGGGGAGGACCCCTTTTGAACTTAACCCCTTTAAGTTTTGGACTTCAAATTTTTCATGCATCCCCACTAACCCATGACCAATCCCACACTGACACGTGGCTCGATGGATGCGCGGGAGAATTTTGAAAACTTAACTTATAATTCTTCTTTTGGAAAATGTTCCTTTTGACTCTGTGGCCCCGCAACCCCGCCTGGCTTAGAAAATATCATTTCATAGACATGTGGGCCCACGTGATCTTTTCAGGTTTGAAACCCTTTTTGGCTCAACCCCTTGGATTTCTCTGCCACCCCATCACCCGCACCTAGTAGGGTTGTGACACGTGGCACCCTTTCTGCCTTCGGAGGAGGCACATGTGAAATTTATCCCTTGAGATTTTAATCCCAAAATCCCAAATCTTCCACCACTCCCACCCATGTTTCCCTTTGAAATCCCTGAGCGACACATGGCATTTCTGAAATTTCGGCCTGGGCGCGGACCAATTTGGTCCCCGTGCATTTTGTGGCAAAAGAGACTTAAAGTCTCAACCCGCTCCATTGGCCCGCCGTCCCTCCCGACCAATCCGGGAGTGACATGTGTCTCCCCACTGGGCTCATGGGCATGTAAATACATTTTATGATTTTGTGCCCAAAAAGGGAAAAATTGCCTTGAGCCTCCCCGCTCCCGCCAACCCGCCAAGGGGGAAAATTTTCCTCCCTAGACCTCTTGACATATGTCCCCCTAGGAAAATTTGACCTAAAAACTCCACCCAGCCATATCTTGGAAATATAAGGAGTTAGGAGGACTTCTTTATATCACCGGAAAGGTGAGAAAATTTCCTATCCATGATGGAATGGTTTAGGGAAATTTTGGAAGTGTTAAGTATGAGAAAAATCCTATTGAAACTCTGAGGCTGCTAGAGAGTGGGCATGGGGGTAAATTACTCCCTGAATCTAACTAAAACATATAACCCTAAAATTTGAACCTTGTGAACTTGTTATTAGTTAATGAAGGGAAACATATGTTGTGGTACATTGGTCTTGTTCTGGAACCTGTTAGTGAAAACTGATGTCTTGCAACCTTGGTTGTAGACACTTCAAAGAAAAAAAAATTATCCCATAATTTTCTAGCTAACCCTAGGTTGTTTCTTGGGTCTCAAGTGGTTGTTTAAATAGGCACTACAGTTTGGTATCAGAGTAGTGGTTCAAAGGCTTGGACCATTGGGCACACTAGAAAACTTGAGACATGAAAACTTAAACCTAGTACACTTGTAAATCTAGAAAACAACTTAGCTAGAATTTGTATGTTTTAGTAAACATGAAAGTTGTATAAACTTAGCAAAATGAACTAACTCTCACTTTGGTCTATGTAGGAGGCTCAGACGGAGTGAGAGGAACCTTCACAGAGACTCAGACTCACCACCACCACCACCACCACTAGATCAGGGTGTGGCAGCCATTCTACCTCAGATTCTACAGACCCTTCAGGATGTCAATGCCACTCTACACGGAGGATTAGGAGGAGGACATGTAGCTAGTCATGATAGAGCCCCTTCTATCAAGGGTCAGGTATCTCCTCAACTTAGCAAGGAGCATAGAGGAGAGAACTCCCATGTGGAGTCATCCTGAGTAGAGTCACCACCTAGGAGATAGGGTGACAGAGTTCCAGAGCATAGAGAGAGGTCTCAGAGCCCTAGGCTTAGGGATGAGCGTACTGAGAGACCTAGAGGCTGACAGACCACAGTAGTGGATCACATCAGGGAGATCCTGAAGCTTCAACCCTCACATTACTCAGGTGATATAGGTGGATTTTAGGTAGAGGCCTGGCTAGTGAGCTTGAGCGGTTGCTTCAAGATTTGTCCTTGTTCTAGCAACACGAAAGCTCGTGTTGTGATCCATCTACTGAGGGATGGAGCAGGAGTGTGGTGGAGGACAGAGGAGCAGAAGCTCCATGTAGATTCAGAGATAGTGACCTGGGAGCTATTCAAGGAGAGATTCAGGAGTAGGTATTTATCATGGAGGTTCATCCAGTAGAGGATTGACGAGTTCCATGACCTCCGACAGGCTTCTCTTTCAGTAGCAGAGTATGAGAGTAGATTTCTAGATCTACTCTAGTATGTAGAGTATATGTAGGATGAGCAGGTGTGGATTCACAGGTTCATCTGGGGCCTGAATTTGGATATCAGAGGTGTAGTGTGGATCCACTATCTACAGACATTAGCAGAGGCCGTCGAGAAGGCCTATATTGCAAAGGAGACTCAGGGTAAGACCCAGCAGGCTAGAGACCGAGTCCGGACCCGCATTTAGTAGATGCAGGATGGTAGATCGAGAGGGTCAGTACCTCTTCCTCATGGTGGCCAGGGTACAACATAGTCATCCTTTAGGCCACAGTAGCAATAGTCTCACCCACCTCATAGACCTCCACAGAGAGCTGATGCACAGAGAGGTCGGAGTATGGGGCCTCCTCCTAGGGGTCCCATCAGGACACAGGGTGGACCTAGAGCTCAGTCAGTGGGAGCTCACCAGTAGAGGCTGCAGTAGACCACAGTTGGATCATCAGGATCCATGCCACAGACTTCCAGGGCACCTACTAGAGGTGCTACTCCTTGGAGAGGATCAGGTGGTTGCTTTGGATGTGGAGTTGTGGGACATTTTTGGAGAGATTTCCCTCAAAACCCTAACAAGGGTAAGGCACAGATCTCAGAGCCAACTGTAGGTGACATGGGACGTAGCCACAGGATTTATGTAGTGGTTGAGAACCACCAGGAAGAGCATCAGAGCATAGTCATTGAGACCACAAGTAGCATTGGTGGTATTCCTACCTCTGTATTGTTTGACTCTGGTTCTTCTGATTCTTTTATTGCACCATCTTTAGTAGAGTGATGCAGGCTGGTGGCTGTTAGGTAGGGTCATTGTTGGGATGTTGAGATGGCTTCAGGAGCCAAGATCTCTGTAGACTCCTTGGTTAAGGAGTGTGTTGTAGATTTGGGACCTTTCACCACTACCTCAGATCTCTGTATTCTTCCTTTGGGCTCGTATGGAGTCATTTTGGGTATGGATTGGTTATCTACACACAGGGCCAGGATGGATTGTTATCACAAGACTATAGCTTGTGTAGATGATTTGGGAGTTGAGTTCAGTGATCTCGGGGGTCAGGAGACCCATTTCTATTCACACCATCTCCACTATGCAGCTTAAGCGGTGTGTGCGATGGGGTTGTCAGATGTATGTTGTTACAGTCAGTGACAGATCAGAGGATGGGTCTAGTGGACCATCGCTAGATGACCATCCCATCTTGAGAGAGTTTTCTGATGTCTTTCTAGGGGAGCTACCGGGTTACCACCCCCATGTGAGATTGATTTTCATATAGACCTAGTTCCTGGAGCAGAGCCTATCTCACGAGCACCTTATCGGATGACCACCCCAGAGCTCTGTGAGCTCAAGTTGCAGCTTGAGGGCCTTTTGGAGAAGGGCCTTATCCATCCTAGTGTATCCCCTTGGGGTGCACCAGTGATCTTTGTGAAGAAGAAGGATGGATCCTTGTGGTTGTGTATTGATTACCTCTAGTTGAACAAGGTAACGATCAAGAATCGTTATCCTCTTCCTCGCATTGATGACTTGTTTGATCAGATGAAGGGAGCCACAGTTTTCTCTAAGATTGATCTCAAGTCAGGGTACCATCAGCTGAGGATTTTGGAGGTGGACATTCATAAGACCACCTTCCACATGAGATATGGGCACTATGAGTTCACAGTGGTGCCTTTTGGTTTGACGAATGCCCCTGCAGTGTTTATGAGTTTGATGAATGGGGTATTCAGGACCTTCTTAGACCGCTTCATGCTCATCTTCCTTGATGACATTTTGATATACTCACATACACGTGAGGAGCATGAGGGGCACCTTTGCCAGGTTCTTCAGTGTCTTCGTGAGCAGCATCTTTACGGGAACTTGGAGAAGTGTGCTTTCTTTCAGATAGAGGTGCAGTATTTGGGTCATATCATTTCTGGGGAAGGTATCACAGTCGATCCTTCCAAGATTAGAGCCATTATGGATTGGCCAACACCCACTACAGTGACCAAGGTGTGCAGCTTCATGGGATTAGTAGGATACTACCAGAGATTTGTTCAGGACTTCTCTCAGATTGCGCACCCTATCACTTCCCTTCAGAGGAAAGGGAAGAAGTTTTTTTGGTCAGACAGATGTGAGCAGGCCTTCAGGACACTAAAGGAGTGCCTCACTATAACACCCATTCTTGCAGTGCCAGATCCACAGGGTGAGTTCTTTGTTTACACAGATGCTTCGTTGGCAGGACTTAGAGGTGTGTTGATGCAGGATGGCAGAGTAGTAGCTTTTGAGTCTCGCAAACTCAAGGATCATGAGCTTAATTATCCAACCCATGATCTTGAGCTTGCAGAAGTTGTGTGCATGCCTTGGTTAGATGGAGACATTTTCTTCTTGGATGGATATTCACACTCAGGACAGATCATTTGAGTCTTCACCACCTCTTCACGCAGCCCAATCTCAACACTCGATCAATGGCATTGGATGGAGTTTCTTTGTGAGTATGACATGGAGATAGAGCATGTGAAGGGGAAGGAGAATGTGGTAGTAGATGCTCTCAGTAGATGGAGACATGTGGCTATGGCCACTACAGTGAGCACATAATTTGTGGAGCAGGATTCTTTAGCAGCTTCCTCTTGACAGCTTCTACATTGTAGTATGAGCAGAGATCGAGTCACAGAGACCCCTTGAGGGGAAGTTTGATGGTTTTTCCTTAGAGGTAGATGGTCTTCTCAGGCATAGAGGCTGGATATATGTTCCCAGAGATGGAGGCTTGAGGCAGGACATCTTGGTAGAGGCACATCGTGCACCCTATTCAGCCCATCCTAGGTGAAGAAGATGCATGCTACCTTGCGACAGTTATACCATTGGAGAGGACTTCGTAGAGATGTGGCTCAGTTTGTGTCATGGTGTTTAGAGTGCCAGAGGGTTAAGGCTGAGCATCAACATCCAGCAGGTCTTCTTTATCCTCATGCCATACCAGAATGGAAGTGGGACACCATTTCCATGGATTTCATTGTTGGGCTACCGATGTCGAGATATCACCACAACGCCATTATGGTCACGGTTGATAAATTGACAAAAGTGGCTCACTTTTCTCTAGTGAAGACCACTTATACAGCTAGAGTAGTGGCACGAGTATATTTGGATGAGATTTTCAGGTTGCATGGGATTCCATGGAAGATCATTTGTGACCATGATCCTTTGTACACATCACATTTCTGGACTACCATGCAGTATGTCCTCAGGATGAGGATCAACTTTAGCACAACATATCACCCTGAGATAGATGGATAGACCAAGTGAGTGAATCAGATTTTAGAGGATATGCTCAGGATGTATGTGATGGATCAACAGTCTAAGTGGGAGGAGTACCTGTACTTAGTGGAGTTTTCCTACAATAACAGTTTTCAGAGTTCCATAGGCATGGCTCCTTTTCAGGCTCTGTATGGTAGAGAGTGCAGGACACCTCTTAGCTGGGACAGGTTAGAGGATAGAGTATCTCTTGGACCAGCTCTTTTGTAGGACATGGAGCAGTAGGTAGTGTTGATCAGATAGAGATTGCAGGAGGCACAAGACAGGCAGAAGAAGTATGTGGATCAGCATAGGATTGACCGTAGTTTTGATGTGGGCATGAAGGTGTTCCTTCGTGTCAGGCCACATAAGAGCCCTATCCATTATGGAAAAGGTTCTAAGTTAGCTCCTAGATTCATTGGTCCTTTTGAGATCTTGGAGCGTATCGGCCCTTTGGCCTACCATCTAGCATTGCCACCCAGCTTGTCTCACATACATGATGTGTTTCATGTTTCAGTTCTTAGGAGATATATTGCAGATCCTTCTCATGTGTTGGATTGGACATCATTGTAGGTGCAGGATCAGGGGTAGGTGATGGTGGAGCCCATCTGTATCATAGATCACAGGACCCTGGGCCTTTGAGGTAGAGAGATTGATCAGGTATGGGTGCAGTGGGATAGATACGACGAGACTGCAGCCACTTGGGAGGATGCCACAGTATTACGAGTGTAGTTTCCACATTTGTTCCAGTGACTTCCAGGAGGAAGTCAAGTCTAAGGGGAGGGGGATGTAGTGCCCACTTCCCTTTGACACTTTTAGATACTGATCTTGATACTGTTGATCTTATTATGGACACTATTATGTTTTGTTTTAGTATGATGGTTAAATGTTAGATCATGGATTATTATTGATCTGGATTCAGTTATTATGCATGATGATTACTAGAGACATTTTTTATGTGGATGATGATATACTGTTTGACATGGACATATTATAGATGTTGATTTGGACATGTGATATTGGATATTGTGAATAGAACTAACATGAGAATTAATTGATGATGATATAGTTGATTAATTAAACTGAAAATGATAATGTTGATTTCTTGATGTTGTTGTGATTTATATGAATAGATGGTTTTGTTAGTATATTTATATCATTTTGGATGTTCTGATATGGCCACGAGGCTGAAGGACGTATTTACGTTTTGCATGTTAAAATATCACAACAATGTCGGGGACTGGAGACTAACCATATTGGAATTCTGGGTGAATTCAACAAGGTCACCATGGCAATTGTTTTGTGTGTGTGTGTGTGTGTTGTGTTGTGTTAGGGATTCCCATGGGGGGGATTTCCATTATATGTGACCATGGGTTTGTGTAATTTATTAATGTGGTTTCTTTATTAATGTTGCATGTATTTATTTTGTGATGTGTTACCCCTTTCATTAGTTATTTTATGTTGTGTTAATGTTGTGAATAATCATGTGTTAAAATAAATAAATCAATATGTCATAGGAATGTAATAAATAAAGTTGTTACTCTTAAATGTAAGGTTGTAAGAGTGTGTAAGAAAGGTTCTAAGAATGTGTAAGAAATATGTAAGATAGATTTGGAGTGTGAAACACTTCATCCTCTTGGGAAATTCGAATTTGTCCTTGGAGGCTATATTTGGAGGCTTGTGGGACAAGTTAAACTTGTCCCACACCTCTTAAAATTATTCACCAACCATACCTATGGTTTGGAGGTTAAATTTAGGCCTTTTTAATGCATTTTGAAATGACTAATTGTAAGTTTTAATTGCACTTCTCTTACATGTTTTAAATTCAGTCCTTTTGGGGTATGGGTTATTTTGGAGTGTGTAAGTTAATTTGTCATTTTATTTATTATGTTTAGGTGAATGATTTGATTTTGTTCTTGGGGTTGAGGAAGAGTGATGTGGCATCCCACATGGATCCACATCATCCTCTTCTCTTCCCTCTCCTTTAAAATTCAAACTCCTTGCTTGTTTGTGGTTGTTGAAACTTTGCATTCCTTTCCTTGGGGTGAATTTTCTTGCTGTTTTGGAGCCTTGCTTGTGAAAGGAGTTTGGAGTCATTTGCATGCTGGTGTGTTGCTGATTTTGGACTGCATTTTGGCATTGGGAAGCTTGTTGATCTTGGAACAAACTCCATTATGGAGAGGTAGGAACTTGAGCCTTTTTAAAATGCTTTCTTTCTCTTGCATGCATGTATGAAATGGTGATTGTTGTTATGTGTGTGTTGGCTGGTTGGGTAGACTGCTTAGGACATGGTGTAGGAGAAGGCTATGGGGATTTCAAATGGGGGGCATAAGGGAATGCCAATGGCATCAGTTTTATTGTGGAGGGAGTTTGGGATTGGGATCCACCATGGAAAAGAAATAGCTTGCATTTCTTACTCTTGGGGGGGCATAAGGGAGAAAATTTGGGGGGGCATAAGGAGGGGTTGGGAGGCATAAG
Organism: Taxus chinensis; assembly: GCA_019776745.2. Lineage (NCBI taxonomy): Eukaryota > Viridiplantae > Streptophyta > Pinopsida > Cupressales > Taxaceae > Taxus > Taxus chinensis. The sequence goes on along the minus strand of CM034157.1, from coordinate 259,101,570 downwards.
GTTTATGGGATATGATATTGATATTGGTGGTATGATTATTGGTGGATGCCCAATTCCCAATTGGGAGGCATAAGTAGCTTCCCCCATAGATCCTTTCTCTTGTTGGCTTGCTTGAAGAAGCCTCAGTTTTGTTTGCATATATATAATGTAGTTGTGAACTACATTCTTCTTGAACTGTGTTGTTTAAATGTGAAAATGTTGCTTGTATGTTTTGTGGAAGCCTTGTTGCCATGTGTTGAATTGCATCTCTTATTTCAATATGGTTGGGGCTCGGGGGCCAATGAGGAAGGATGGCTTCTCCCTTCTCATTGGATGTCTTGGTTGGGTGGAGAGCATTGCCTTTCCCCCTTCCTTGTTGTGATCAAGATGAAAAGATGAAGAAATGGAGCATGTTGCTGTTTTGAAGCAAAGAAATGTGCAGTTTGACAGTCCCTTCTTGTGAGAAAGTTCATTGTAATCCTTCCCACTTTGGAGTGGATGAATTGTTTAGCAAATTTGTAATGTGAAGATATTTGTATTGACAATGGAAGATTGAAATTGGAATGTGAAATGTAAAGGAGTTATATGCTACTCTCTGTTTTTGAAAAAGAATGTTGTATATTTTGTAAGTTGCATTTTGTATTTAGAAATCAAATGGAAAAGAGAAAATTGTAAAGTTGTATTGGAAATGAATAAAGGATTGCATTAGTTCTCAAAATTGTATTGTGTATTGGATTTGAATTGTTGTTAAAGAATGAGATTTCTGTTTGAAAAGGAAGAATGCGTGTGAAGAAAAGACAATTGTTGTATTCCTTGGAAAATGTATATTAGAATTGAAATCAGAACTACAATTTAACTTGGAATTGAATGGTTGATTTAAACAAGCAAATGTATTAGACTAGTTTAGAAACTATATACACATTTAAATGATAAAATTGATATTCAGATTTAGAAGAAACAGATCTATGCTATAAATGTTATACTGGCAATTAGTTTTTAATAAAAATGTACAGTTCAGACCTGCACACTTAATAATCAACTTAAAAATGTTATGGATTAGCATGCTAAGACACTAAGGAATTCAATTTGACAAAGAAAACTCAAGAAAACAACTTCACCATAGCTAATTCGAATACAATTCCTTTAACAGTCATTTTTCTGTCATTTGATGGAAAAATAATATTTTTAAATCAATTGAATAAATTAACTTCCTGAAAACACTCTAAACCCTCCCTAGATCAATTCTCCATGTCTGTTTGACATGTTGAGTGAAGGAGGAAACCAAATTTAATCAAATTGAAAAGTTGAAAATTGCCAGTTTGACAATTAAGAGCCTGCAGATTGATTTTCCAAAATTGACCCTTTAAATTTCATCAAAAAGTAAATTTTATGGTTTCTGTGCAAAGAGGGCATCGAGAGCTTTCTGAAAAGTCCTTGTTTTCCCAAAACCGAGCTTCTTAGCTCAAGTTATGGCCATTTGAAGTTTTACTTCAATTTGGCATTCAAAAAATAAAATAAATCTAACTGTTAACTTTAATTTTTGACTTTGGAAAAATTTCCACAAAAATCCATGGCCCCACCATCCCTCAACCAATCAGGACCTGCCACGTGGCACATCGGAGGGGTGGACCAAAATTTTAAACTTATCTTTTTTGAAAATTTTACCCTGGGAAAATTTTCCCACTTTTCCCCATCCCCGCTGCCAACCCACAGCCAATCACGTGCTGACACGTGGCACGTGGAGGGAGGACCCCTTTTGAACTTAACCCCTTTAAGTTTTGGAATTCAGAAAAATTCTAAAAAATTTCATTCATACCTTCTAACCCACACCAATCCCATGCTGACACATGGCTCGATGGATGCGTGGGAGAATTTTGAAAACTTAACTTATAATTCTTCTTTTGGAAAAATGTTCCTTTTGACTCCGTGGCCCCACAACCCCACCTGGCTTAGAAAATCTCATTTCACGGATGCGTGGGCCCACGTGATCTTTTCAGGTTTGAAACCCTTTTGGCTCAACCCCTTGGATTTCTCTGCCGCCCCGTCACCCGCGCCAATAGGGTTGCGACACGTGGCACCCTTTCTGCCTTCGGTGGAGGCACACATGAAATTTCTCCCTTGAGATTTTAATCCCAAAATCCCAAATCTTCCGCCACTCCCACCCATTTGTTTTCCCTACACCAATCCCTTACTGACACATGGCATTTTCGGTGTCAGCGTGGGCACAGACCAATTTGGTCCCTGTGCATTTTGTGGCAGAAGAGACTTAAAGTCTCAACCCGCTCTGTCAGCCCGCCATCCCTCCTGACTAATCCAAGAGTAACATGTGTCTCCCCACTGGGCTCGTAGGAACGTAAATACATTTTGCGCTTTTGTGCCCAAAAAGGAAAAAAATTCCCCAAGTTCCTCCCCACCCGCTGACCCATGCACAAGGGGGAAAATTTTCCTCCATAGACCCGCAGACTATTCTTGGGAAAATTTCTCCCCTAAAGTCTGCCAGCCCATAACTTTGAAATTATAGGGAGTTAGGAGGACTTCTTTATATCACCGGAAAGGTGAGAAAATTTCCTATCTGATGGAAATGGTTTAGGGAAATTTTGGAAGCATTAAGTATGAGAAAAATCTTGTTGAAACTCTGAGGCTGCTAGAGAGCAGGCATGGGGGTAAATTACTCCCTGAATCTAACTAAAACATTTAACCCTAAAATTTGAACCTTGTGAACTTGTTATTAGTTAATGAAGGGAACATATGTTGTGGTACATTGGTCTTGTTCCAGAACCTGTTAGTGAAAACTGATGTCTTGCAACCTGGTTGTAGACACTTCAAACAAAAAAAATAAATTATCCCATAATTTTGTAGTTAACCCTAGGTTTCTTTCTTGGGTCTCAAGTGGCATTAATGATTTATTATTATTTACCAAGATGATGTGACTGTGTTTTCCAGAAAGATAAGTAATCACTTGCAGCACTTGGAAAAAATGTTGATAAGATGCAAAGAGTATGGAATTTCATTCAATCCAAAGAAGTAACATTTCGGAGTGCAAAAGTCCAAGTTTCTTGGTCACAATTTGTCAAAGGATGATGTAATGATTAATCCTAAGTGGGTAGAGGCCATCAACAAGGTCCCAATTCCAAGAACCAAAAAGGGAATTCATTCCTTCTTTGGGAAAATAAAATTTATCAGAAGATTCATATCAAACTTTGCTGAGTTCACCATTCCAATTACTTTCATGCTAAAGAAGGACCAAGTTATCAAATGAGAAGAGGTTCTCATTTAGGATTTCAATGGGATCAAAGATGCATTAAAGCATGCCCCTATTTTAGCAGCTCCATATTATAAGAAGCCTTTTCAAAAAAAATATTTTTCTTCAAAGAACACTATTGCATCTGTCTTATTACAAAACAATGATGAAGGGTCTGAGAGGCCAATTTCCTTTTTTCAGTAAGGCATTGTAAGGGGATGAGTTGAAGTACACCATTATGGAGAAGCAATAATTTTCCTTGGTAAAAGCAACAAAGGTTTTCAAACCTTACATTTTGAGCTCTAAAGTTTTTGCTTATATTCCCCGCACCATGGTGAAAGATGTATTATTAGAGATGGAGGTCTCAAGAAAAAGATGCAGATGCATGAACAAGTTGTAGGAGTATGAAATGGATATCCAAACCATGAAATTGGTAAGAGGTTTGGGATTAGCTAAACTTATGGCTGAGAGAAACTTGCAAACTATTGAGGTGAATGTCTTTGAAAATTTGATGAGTTTTGAATGGTACAAAGATATAATTTTTTATCTCAGACATCTATACCGCCCTGAGTATTTGAGTAAAAATCATAAAAGAGCTCTTAAGTTGGCTTCCCAAACATATGTCATTACTGATTTTGGGTTAGCTTGGAAGAACCCTGAGGGAGTTCTCTTAAGGTGCATTACTGAAGATGAAGCCCCCAATATAATTGTTGATCTCCATGGAGAAGTTTGTGGGGGACATTTTGTTGGAAGAGTCACAACACAAAAGATCTTGAGGGTTGGTTATTGGTGGCCAACTCTTTTCATGGATACAACTTTGTTGGTTAGAAGATGTGAGAGTTGACAACATTTTTTTGGAAGACTGAAAGCTTCAGGCTCCCTTCCTTTGTAGCCTGTATCAATTGAAGCCCTGTTCAAGCAATGGGGAATGAATTTCATTGGTGAGATTTCAGACCCTTCAAGTGTTGGCCATAAGTGGATTCTTGTAGCCACTGATTACTTCAATAAGTGGGTGGAGGAAATCCCCGCCAAGAGATAAACACACCAAATTATCATGGACTTCATGTTGAACCATATCATTTGTAGGTTTAGAGTGCTAGTTAAAATTGTTGCTGACAATGCCATGAGTTTCAAAACCAAACCTTTGGTGGTAATGTGCAAAGAGTATGGAATCAATTTGACATATGCTTCTAACTACAATCCCCAAGGAAATGGACAAGAAAAGTCCAACAATAAAAATATATAAAAGATCATTAGGAGAACCTTGCAGGCTGAACAAAAGTAAATGGGGTGAGCAGTTGAGGTTTTCTGTTTGGGCTGATAGAATTATTGTTAAAAGAGCTACTGGAAAAATTCCATTTGAATTGGTGTATAAAACTCAAGCTTTGCTACCCTTGCATATACAATTTTCCTCATATCAATTTATTCAATAACTGGAAGATCAAGAAGTTATTCTATATGATGCTTGTATTAACCAGATTGTTGAGTTGGAGGAAGAAAGAAGGGCAACCCATTAGTGGCATGTGAAGTTCAGAGAAATGTTCAAGAACCTATTTGACAAAAAGGAGACAACCAGAGCTTTCAGAATTGGGGATCTTGTGCTGTTATGGGATATCAGGCGTGAAGATAAGGTAAATCATGGTAAATTTGATGCATTATGCATGTTTCCTTACTCCATTGACATTCAAATTGGTGAACATACCTTCTTCGTGGAAGACTTGGATGGGGAATTACTCGAATTTCTTGTTAATGTCAATAATTTGAAATATTTCTTTGATTGATTCCCCAGAATCAAGGTGAGCATCATTTGTATAGTGTATAGTTAGTTTCTTTCTATCTTTTGTGTTTTTGCTTGTTCTGGTCCTTGGTGACCTAGTTTTGTTGGTTTCTCAGTTCATTTTTAGGAGATGGTTCTGGTATTCTGCTCTGTAAGCTGAATCATTTCTCCAATGGATGTTTTTGGCACTTAGTCTATTATTTGGTTCTTGTGGCACTCACAGGGAGTACCCATCCCTGTTTGTCATTAAAATCCCCAATCTGCGGCCTTTGTCACATTTTTTTTATCTCCCCGTGTTGGTGTTTGAAGACTTTGTCCTCCATTTCATTGCCATGATCAATCTGTTCCTTGTTTCAAGATCACTTAAAGATCCATATTTTTTTTTTGTTTCTCTGTCCATCTGATGGTGTCTGTAAATTGGGCGGAAAAAACCGGTTGTTCCTTTCCTTCCATTTTTCACAGTCATGTGTTGTTATCTCTATCACTTTTTGTCCCAAATACCTGAAGAAACGTGAATGGATGTAGCTCAAAGGATCATGTTTGAAACTTATAACATTTCCAAAATTCTCTGTCCTTGAAGAAAATTTCATCTCCTGGCTCAAATGGTGGTTTCCCTACATTTTTACGGTGTGACGGGTGTGACTTTCCCCCTCAAATTTACATCTTTGCATCAGTGGAAACTTGGCCCTTTTTGGTTGGATGTGGCTCGGTGGGGCACTCTAAACACTCTATTTCTCACTTCAAGCCAAAACTTGTCCATGTGGAGGAATGACACTCATTTGAAAATTCACCTTTTGGTTTTGCCTTGGAGTTGCGCTGGCGAGACACGTGGAGGATTTTGCTACCTTGCCCGGACTTAGACAATTTTTTCATACAGCTGGTACAGTTTTGGTGGGCCATGGACACATGGTGGGCTGGTGCTCAATTGAGGATCTACCTCAGGGTCCCACCTTAACAATTGCAATAGGAGGATAGGTGGAGGTTTCCGTTGGCTCCGCTCTATACTTAGAATTTTTAAAGTAATTGAGCAGTTTTCCTTTTATAAAAAAAGGGGTTAAAGTGTAAAAAGGAAGCGCAATTCCGATGAGACCCACATTAGAAGCTAAAGGTGGAAGGACGGGGGTCTCAAAATGCACGCCTTGGGCACCGGAACCTAATGTGAAAATTTGACCGGTGGAAAATCGATATGTACCTTTATTTTATTTTCCACTCCTTCATTTTTCCAAAATGACTCTTAAGGTAGAATTGCCTTCCTCTTATCTTTATCATAGTACTGATTCTACAATTCCTATATTCGACTAGGGCCCACTATTGGGAGCTCATGTCAAGCCCATTTCTTAAAGGCAGAGGGGCAGAGAAAAATGAGAAATTTCTTTCATTTTTTCCCAAAAGGTGTAAAAAGTAAAAAGAAACCCCCAGGCCCATTTTAAGTCAAATCTCCCATGTGGACGGTCCAAATTCAAAAGGGAAATCAAACGGCAACTATGCATTTGTATATAATTTTCTACCCTTTTTCCTCGAAAGCTCCTGGGGATGCAAATTTTTATGGTTTTTTATCATTTCTTAAGATGTCTCCTACATGCCAAATGAAGAGGAGAGATAATTTGATATCTTAATTTTGTGGGGAAGATCTGAAAACATATTTTACCATTAAGGTATGATTTGACTATCAGATTCGATCTGATTTTCCAATATTTCCTTCCTTGGCACGCAAAAAACTAGATTCAACAGATTAAACGAGGAAGTAGTTGCCACATGAAGTGAAGAGTGATTTACGAGGTGAAGAATTGAATGCTAGAAATATTTGAAGAGATTTTCCCACTGAGCACTTGACAACTTTTTTACAAATCTGATTCTTGGAATCAGGATCAAAATCGTAATAAGCAATGGTGCTTTGAATGTTTTTTGTTTTACGTGGAAAACTCTGTTGTCGATTATGGCATGTTATAAATTACATGAATTTTTCATGCAAATGGACAGAGTGTTAGAGGTCACAAGTTATTCCTAAGACAAAAGTTTTATAGAGTCCCATCTTTCGTCTGAGAAACCTGTTTATTTATTGTGTTAAATTTGATCATGTCAAGGTGGTTGCAAGTGTACATCCATTGACAAGCTCTAAGATTATTCTAGAAAACTTTCCCCTACTGCATATGAATTTAATCAAATTTGAGTTAATCTATGTTTGATTTCTGAGAAAAATTGTGTCTACTTCATTTCTGAACGTCTTCAAATAGTTTTTCTTGTTCTCATTGCAATCTTACATTGAAATCTTTGTGAATCACAAGAGATCCTATCCTTGTGATTAGTTTGGTGGAATTTGTAATTTCATTTATCAAAAGAGCTTTCATTTGATAGTGAAATAAAAAAAATTAAAATCACTTTACTCCTAGCATGATGATAAGATTGTTTATTAGCCTTTGAGGGTATCATAGGCGTGATAAAACAAAGTTTGATAATGTTCAATTAAGTTTTTTCAATTTGAGCCTTCATTTTAGGATTCTTAAATTTTGTGTGAAAACGTGCTGATTTGGCCTTCATTAAAGCACACCTTCTGGTTAAAGGAACATTTTAGCTATTTTGAAGCATTTTGTTGATCAATCCTTCCATTTTTGTAAAATCTTCTCAAATATCTGGAAATCAAGTTCATTCTTCCTCACCTCCCACCAAAATTCATTTAAAAAAAACCAATCCTACCCATACTCACCCCTATTTGTCCTGTGTGTGTACAAATGCATAATTTCTATTACCAAAACATGTAGAAGCAATCAAGATTTTCATTTTCTTTAGTAGCATGTACCTTGCTTAGAAAATATCTCCATTATCTAGGGTGATAACTCGTGAGAGTTGATTTTTGTTGTATTGATCATGTGTTTGTATGATGGAAAAATGACAAGCGAGTGTGGGAATCTACAAGTAACTCTTCCTTGCACCCGACCTCCCGAGGTCGTGTCGAGACAGCCAGTGGGGATGGAATATACGTGGGGTACAAACAAACTAGTTAGGTAATCTTATGTCTTCGACGCGCACTAATGGAATCTACAAATCTAAAGCAAAGAAGGCCTCCTAACCTGAACTGACATGATAGATCAGTTCGGCGAGGATGACTACTCGAAGGCTCCAATCAATATTGAGCTCTAGCGTGATTTGATCTATGGGTTGTGGAATACGTGGAAAATGGACCTGGGATTGTTTCGTGTATGTCTCCAACAGGGTCATAATATGGATGATGGATATATAGTGGATTCTATGGGTGATTCTCTGGTCTAGTCTAGAAATCCTTAGCTTCGATTAGCTAATTATGTCTAACAAGGATAATTGTGTGATAATGGTTGGTGGAAGTGGAGAGGATCTAAATACTAATGTGCGTAAACCAGCATCAACGTCTGATTGACCTGTGGACCTCGTTGGGTTGTGGGACCTATGGATCACAACCGTAAGTTCATGGTTATTGTGAACCTCCTATGGTCATGTGCAAATCAATCCCTAATCCCTAATATCCAGTAGTCGTATGCCTTTTCGGCCTCTATATTTAGAACTAAAAGTTGTGCAATTATTCTCAGAGTACCTTACAGGCGTTCTAGCAACTTGAATTCTTAAGCTAGTGTCTATGTCAATGAGAATTTCTAATGCATCTGGCTATGGGACCAAAGGATCACAACCGAATGTTTTCTCTCTTTCAAGCCCTTCTACAGTCATGCGGATATTTATCTAGGGTAATCTGTAGTTTGGCTGGTTTGACCAAAACGTATGTGCTTTGTCATCTTCTATGTTTAATCCTCTTAGTTGTGTGCTAATTTCTTGTAGGTCTGTTGTTGCTTGGAAGACTTGAATTCTGAGGTTTTGGTCTATGTCAGTTATTACTGCAACAAGATTGGGTTGAGGCACGATTGGTTTGAATACGTATTCTCTGGGCTCCCTAGGTCCCGTGATTGTCATACAAAAGAAACAATATAAATCTAACTGAAGCAAAGTAAAACTATGTAAAGTATATCTACAGCATATATAAATTCTCCTATTTTTGTATTTTTGATGAACTATTTGAAGGAATTAAGATAATATTTAAATAGAAAGAGTAATTATTTAAAATATCTAGAAAATGACAACTAAGCTAATAACAGAATTTAAAACAAACAAGGTAGCTGAGTATAGCTACTTGTTTGTGCAGTTGTGAATCTATTCTAAATAACCAAATAACTGATCTAATCTATTTGAAAGACTCTTGATCCTACCTCAGAAGTGAGGAATGAATCATAGTTTCTCAGAAACTATCAATCCCCATAGCTTCCCCGGCAATATCGAAAGTGAGATTAACTGAAATGAAATGATTCACTACTCTATTTGATATACTTTAACTAGAACTTTGAAAGCTTGAACCTGGATTTTGCAGAACAGTGGCGAATCCGATTGTGTGTGGCTTTGTCCCCTCAGTGTGATCTCCTCGTTCCTTCGTGCTCATGTGAATCCAGAAAAGTGTGTAATGTTAGCATCAACAGAAGTAGGTATTGGAACAATGGCAACTTTGGATGTAGACTGAATACAATGTGAGTAGGAGAGGGATAACGCAAGAGAACAGAGCTTGGCTTATGTAATTCCTAGTGGGATTTATTGCGAGTTATACAACAAAACATCCAGAACCTGAAACTATCCTTCTTGACGAACAAAACCTGCAACTCTAATGGCTTCAGACTAAAAATAAAACTATCTACCTCAATTGATTGTATGAAATAATAACAACACTAGCACAAGAAGATTATGTGGCTTCTAAACATCAAAACAACACTAACTATGCATGCAATAATTAAAAACTATGAATTCCTAAGAAGAACTGAAAGACTAAAACTATTGAAATGAGAAAATGAGAGACAAATTTTGAGGGGCAATTTTCTTGAAAACAACCAGCTATTTATAGAATTCCCATTTACCCAAAGGTGAAATCCAAATTGAACTCCTTTACAATAAACAATGGAAAAACACTATTCCAGGGAACCAAAATCATAAATACGAGCAAAGGTTCTTGTGAAAAAAGATGGTAAAGGTTGAAATTTTACATGAGTCATGATAAAAGGAAAGTTTTGGAAAAATGCGTGAAGGACTGCCACCTTGCCTGGGCAGCGGTCACGAGACCACCGCCCAGGAAAGGTGGCGGTCATGAGACCACTGCCCAGGCAGGGTGGCGGTTTCGTCACTGAAGACCAAAACGTAAAGGAAAAGAGGGGAGAAGAGAAAAAAAAAGCATGCGGAGGCTAAGCAAGACATGTGGGATGTTAATGTACACTTGGAGAGCTTTTATGAATCTTGAACACCTTGCGAGGAGACTTGTATCATCATTGGGGCATGTGTAACGTTGTTCCGGCAGTGTTGTACCCTTACAATTTTGGGTATATACATATTTCCCCCTCAGAGAAGTGTTTTAGCCATGAAGAGGCATAAAACGGTGGGTCTAAGTATGGCGGTCCCGAAATGGGAGGTCCGTGTGTCGAAGTGACGCCATCCAAAATTCCCACTACCTGTAAAATGAAAAAAGGACTCAAGTGTAGATAGATAAAATAAATTAAAAAATAAATACTAAAATAACACGAAGTGAGGACTTACCATTCATGCGGGGATAAGAACTTACCTCCGTCGGTGCTCTAAACCTATGAAAAGGGCATTCAAAACAAGTCAAGATGCTATATATGTAAAAATGGGCCCATTTTCCTATTCATTTACGCGTGTTGATTTGATTGATTTTGAGCTCTGGGACCCACGGTGACGGTTTTTGACGAGAGTATAGTCAAAATGTTTGTGACGAGATAGTGATCATGCCTCCACGAGCAGAACATCGACCTGTGAGATCACAGGTTAGTTCTTCTTGTTTTAACGTTTTTACCCCCAAAATGTTAAAATGATGAAATCTTTGTCATGGGGGGATTGTTTTTGAAAATGTTAGTGTTAATAGAGTCACTTAGGGGGGGGCGCCTAATGGGTAGGATTTTTTTTAGTCAAAATAGTCTTTTTTTCATGTTTTTAGATGTTTTTAGGGCACATGACCCATGCAAAAATTTGGGACATGACCACCACCCTTTAAGGTGGCGGTTACGGAACCTCTGCCCTGCTAAGGGAAGCGTTCCTTTACAGAATGCCAAAAATCCATGTTTTGAGCCAAATTTTGCATTTTTAGTATTCTTATATGTTTCGATGATTTTTCCAATGTAATTTGAATACTAACTTACTCCGTTTGGTATGTTTTTGGGTGTATACAGGTGAAGGAGGAATATATTAGATGGAGCTGAGAGAGAGAGTGTGACTGGCTTCCAGTAGTGTTGGATGCACTTTCTCAGGCCAAGAACGATACTCTTCAGAGGGCCGGTATATTTCGTATATCATGGGTCCCACATGTTGCACCTTCTAGTCACATACTTTGTGACTTGTTTTCATATTGGGATGTTGATTGGAACACTTTCTAATTTCCAGGAGTTAGGGGTGAGTGGACCATCACTTTGGAGGATGTTTACCACATCTTGGGAGTCTCAATCATCGGGAGATGACTCACACTTGAGATAGTGGGGTCGCAGGCTCTGATAGCTCAGTGGGCCACATACATGGGAGACGTAGTTGTCTCCATTGGTTTGAAGAAGGGGGTGAGGGTCTGTTCCATTCCTAGCTTGCCTATCCCCTTGATTTTTTAGTCCATTATGGGGATCCTTACCTCGAGATTGATCTGGGACAAGGGAGGAGACATTTTACTTTACTGTTGGTCCCCTATTATTGCACAGATTGAGACACATGGCCAGATTTATGCCTGGGGAGCTGACATTCTTGGGACCACCTATCATTATTTGTACTGGGTGGTTCGCTTACAAGGGAAGTCTTTGAGCCATCTGATCCTGGTTATGAGTTGGGTCTATGAGTGTATCATCCCTTATGGGAGAGGTGTAGACGTGGCGGATCTCGGAGCTGTGAGGGCAGCCAGATGGATAGATATGTCGGTGCTTAGAACATCTCACCAGCCAGTTGCCTCCCTAACTACTGATGATATGGAGGCCACACCTTATCAAGCTATGACAGGGTTGTGGGGCGAGGATACCCTCACTTTGATTTCCTTCTCTGCTACAGGGCAGCTTGTGAACAAGACGGGGAAGGTGGAGACACACCCCTTTGATTGAGTGCCTAAGAAATTTGGCCTTCCTTACGTCGGTATGCTCCCCCTAGTGGTGCCAGTGTTCAGATCAGTTTGGGAGGCTAGGGGAGGTCCTAGAGGTTGGGGTTCGACCGTTTTTACTCCTGGTGTCCCTACTGTAGCTAGGTGGGTAGTACGCACTCGAGGGAGATCCGGTGCTCCTCAGACATCCTTACTTCAGATTACCTCCAGTCCTACCCATAGCATCGACAACCCCATTCATATAGACTCTGAGTCTGAGGAGTTCACAGGGGGAGAGATGGAGGAGGAGACTGAGGATATGGAGGTTAGTGATTTGGGTGGAGAGGAGCACAACGATCCCAAGTGGCATGACACTTAGGAGATCTTACAGGCCAAGAGGGCAGAGTAGAGTGCAGAGAGGGTGACCCTAGTCTCAGAGGAGCTGCCCTCTTAGGACCTAGGCGGGGAGGATGAGTCTGTAGCAGGATGCTATGTTACTCCAGACATGGGAGGAGCACATCATTTGGTGGTGGAATCTATGGTAGGTTCTGACCCTAGGGATCCCTCTTGGAGGCCCAGAGATCCAAGTGAGTTGTTACTTTTCTTTTAATGTTTGTTTCTAGTTAGGATTGCCTTAGTTGTTATCTCTACTCTTATTTGTTTTTGTTTTTATCCTTTGATTATCTTCTAATTTACTTTTCTCCTTTCCTTGTAGAGACTATTGATGAGTTGCGAGACTTTATTCACCAGGTATGTACTGATACCCTAATGCTCCCCATGGAGAAGTCTCGCACCAAGCTATCCATGGATGCAAGGGTGCCCTCGGCAACCAGTAAGCATACCGACATTTTTCCCCCTGTCTGGCATGTGGCCAAGATGGTGATTACCCTTCATACTGAGTTAGCTGGGTATAGGACAGTAGAGCACTTGATGAGGAGTCACTCTCATAGCGAGGCCATAGCTACTGTTCGGGATCGTGAGCCCTCCATGCACTTAGAGCGCCAGAGTAGCCAGAGTCCTAGACGTGGTCGTGCACCTTCAAAGGGATCTCATAGGGTTTGAGAGGCCACTTGGTTCTTTTTGTAGTGACTTTTAGATTGTTGATATGATTATTTTGTACCTTCCAGGCTCATTGAGCGTTTTGACCATGCCTAGTGCATGATGGCATTGTACAAAACTTGATTATATATATATACCTCTTTTTAGATCAGACTCTTGGTGTCTATGATATTGTGATTTTTTTCCACATGTAAATTATAATGTTGTTTTTACATGCTTTTCAGAATGTATGCAATGGAGAAAAAATGATACAAATGCTTTCTTTCTTTTTGTATTTCGTGATGCATATATATGATAATGCAGACACAATGTGATCTTGAACTTGGATTTCTATAAGCAATTTTATGGTACTTCATATTTGTTTTGACAAAATGAGATGATGAGTAGATTAACTTGCCCCACTCCTATCTCCACGCAGCTAGTAAGATGCGAGGGCTCACCACCAAGAGGTAGAAAGGGCACAAGCTATGAATTTTTTTGAATGGTAGCAATGAGAGATAGACAAAGTTTTGATGGAACAAAATTAGGATGCCACAAACCTATTCTACTCAAGTGACTCCATAGTTTAGAATGCAACTTGCTTTGTAGTTTATCCAGAATTAGATCTGTAGATGGCCATATGGTTGACACAATCTGGTTTTTAGGATTTTGGACTCTCTTGGAATTTTGGACATCTGATTCATTTGTTTAAGATTTCAAAGGTTTATTTGAACTATTTGCTTGTGACCTTCAACATTACTATCAAGAGAACCCCCTACACCTTGCCCCATGCTACTAGTAAGAAGCATGGGCTTATCACCATGGATAAGGTACAGGTGAGTAAGGGCATTCCCATCCTTTTCCAACCCTATGTCACTAGTAAGAGATGCAAGCTAATCACCGAAGGTTGGTAGGGCAAGGAAATGTGTAAAAATAAATTTTTTTGTTTGATCTACATGTGACTTATTTATTTGAGCAAAATGTCAGTATGTTCTTATTTCCAAAGAGATCTATATATTGGGTAGATGCGACACCATGAAGCTTCTAGAATAGACCATAGGTAAGATACCTATCCTAGGAAGAAACAAAAGTTAGAACAAGCATGCAGGCCTTGGTATGGCTACCGTTAAGACTTTGTCATATCTAGTTTTATTTGATGAAATGGTTGATGATGTTATGAAAATGAAGAAGTATGATTCGAATGTTTATGCCAAAACCATCAGAATTTTGAAATGAATTGTTTAAGAATAAGTCCCTTGATCACCAATTTGTATGAAACAAGCAAACAAAATGAACCTATCTAAATGAAGATGTAATGTAAATATAATTATACAAATAGTGCCGATGCTTCATGCGTAAAACTATTTAAGGTGCAGGGAATTGACAGTTTCACCAAATTCCTCACCTTCTAGCGTGCATAAGAGATATGCACCATTTCCATAGTCTTTCATGACTTGGTATGGGCCCAACCATTTGGGCCGGAATTTCCTTCCTTCACCGGTCTTCTTATCGATCCGGCTGTCTAGTCTTAAAACTAGATCTCCTTCATATATTTATCATTCATAGACCTTTTTATTATACTACTGGCACATCCGGTCAGCATAGACTCTATGCCATTGTTCAGCGTCTAATCTGGCCTCATCTAGGCTTTCTAGTTGGGAGAGACTTGCTTCTCTATAAGCTTCTTCATCCAGAATCCCTTGTAGTGAGATGAAGAGACTGGGTATTTTAACCTCAAGAGGGAGAACTGCTTCTGCTCCGAATACCAATGAGAAAGGAGTTGCTTCTATTGGCATTCTTATTAAGGTTCGGTGGGCCCACAAGGCCAGATATAACTTTAAATTCCAATCTCACTTGTTTTCTTTTAATGTTTTGAGGAGAATAGCTTTCACTGTCTTGTTTGTTGCTTCAGCCTGCCCGTTAGCTTGAGGGTAATACAGGGAGGCTGTATGATGGTTTATTTTAAATTTACTACATAGCTCATGGACCTTGTCATTCTTAAAGGATGTACCATTATCAAAGATAATGATTTGTGGGACACTGTACCTACAAATGATATGGTTCAAAATGAACTTGGCGATCATGGCACCTGGTACAATGGTAAGAGGCATAACCTCTACCCATTTGGTAAAATACTTAGTGGCCGTGATTATGAAGTTATGGCCATCTATAGATGAGGGAGAGAATTTCCCTATCAAATCTAGGCCCCATGTAGAAAAGGGCCATGGAGTTGCGATTGGTTGTAGAGCTTGTGCCAACATGTGAATCTCGTGGGAAAATTCTTGGCATTTATGGCTTCTACATATAAACTCTACTGCATCATGTTCTAGAGTGGGCTAGAAATAGCCCATTCGATATATTTTACGAGCAGTGGCATGACCACTGAAGTGGCCTCCACATATTCCACTGTGATATTCATGGAGAATCTTCTTGGATTCTTCTGTGTCAACACACCTTAGCAGCATTCCATCGAAAGCCTTACAATAGAGAACTTGTTCTATAATAATGTGTTTAGCTACGATAATGCGTAACCGCCTTCTTTGTTGTGGTGTGGAACCTTCTAGATATGCATGGTCCATGATATAATTAACAATATCAGTATACCAAGGACATTCAGAGATAGGAGGTTTGGTTTCGATGTAGTATATGCATTCATCGGGAAAATCCAGATCTACTAGATCGCCTCCATCTAACGGGTTGTCAGCTAACCAATCTGTAATGATTTGTCCCTTAATGGACTTCTAGTTGGTGAAAGTTAATTCAAATTCACCCATTAAGGTTATAAAGCGTCCAACCTTTTTAGACAAAGACTCTTGTGTGAGGAAAGTTCGCAAATGGTTTGTTTTCACAATGACCCTTGTTTCTTGGTTTAGCATGTAATGTCTTAGGTGTTTGGTTGCAAATACTATGGCAAGGCATTCTTGTTCTACCTATGTATAACACGTTTCATAATTGAGAAATGTTTGGCTAATAAAATAGATCACGCGTTCTCGTTTATCGTTGTCTTCTTGAGCCAACATGTAGACTAGCGAGACATCTGTAGCTCGTGAATATAAGATCAAAGGATGATCTGGTCTAGGTGGCATTAACGTGGGAGGAGACAGTAAGAAGCATTTAACTGCTTTAAAGGCCTCATGGCATTCCTTTGTCTAAATAGTACAACAATCCTTTTTCAACAAATTATTGATCGGATGTGAAGAAAAACTTAAGTCCAGAATGAAGCTTTAGATTGCACCGAGCTTTCCAAGAAACGATCTAATGCCAGAGTCGTCTGATGGTGGGATCATTTCAAGAACAGCCCGGATTTTGGGTGGGTCCACATCGATCCCTCATGATGATATAATGTAACCTAGGATTTTCCCTCATGTTACACCAAATACATATTTTTATGGGTTTAATGTGACTCCGTATTCGATCAAACGTGAAAGAATGATGCAGAGCACTTCCAGGTGATCACAGCACTTCCTGGCCTTAGCCAACAAGTCATCTACATAGGATTGCATGATTTTATGAATAAGATCATGAAATATGTATGTCATTTCCCGTTGGTATGTTGTACCAGAATTCTTGAGACCGAATGACATAACAGTGTAGCAATAAGTTCCCCAAGGAGTTATAAACGTAGTTTTGGCTTGGTCTTGTTCAGATATTCTGATTTGATTATATCTCAAAAATCCATCCATGAGAGACAAAATCTCAAATCCAACTGTTGCGTCAACGATGATGTCAATGGATGGTAATAGGAAGTCATCCTTGGGATACGCCTTGTTAATGTCTTAGAAGTCTATGCAGATGCGTATTTTCCCAATCTTTTTGAGAACGAGGATGATATTGGATACCCACTAAGAGTAATCAACCGGTTTGATGAACCCTACCTGGAGAAGCTTCATTACCTCTTCCTTCACCATGAGAGCTACCTTGGGTTTCATTGGTCTCGATTTTTGTTTAATTGGCTTTGCATCTGGTTTGGTGACAAGGTTATGTACCATGATGTGTGGTGCAATTCCTGTCATTTCTTTATAATTAAATGTAAAAGCCTTTTGATGTTCTCTGAGGATTTGAGTGTGTATTTCTATCTCTTATGGAGTTAGCGAAGATCCTAGTTTTAAGATATTCGGTTCTTCCTCCATTACGATGTTAATATTAATTGTTTCTTCAATTAAAGAAGTGTTACCTTCTTCAAACTCAGGCAGGGCTAGAGGTAGTTCCAGATATTCTCCATTCTCTACCGTGTATATGTCAAGCTCCTTTTATGGGGGGATCTCTACCATGGGGTTTCTAAAGTAAGAAGACGAATGTGGGATTAAGGAAAAATCTACCACGTGATGGGTGAGATGTAACTCTGCATAGGTGTTTAGGTAATCAAGAGTGGCTCTATCACTATCAACATGATCTAAGATAGTAGATGTATTCTCAGCTATGTTTGTTAAAAGAGGTTTTAACATTTTATTTACTAGTGGTTCAGTATGAAGGGATACCATGAAACAGGTGTCTTCCAACTCACTGTTGGGAGTGAAACGTGAAGTTGAGGTTGCTATCGAATCTATGAGAAGGTTTTGTTCTCACGGGATTGCTTTAATTGATATGAAGTTAAATCTTGTGCTCAGATCCAATACTTCTATTTTGTAGAGCTGTAAATGTTAAGCTCTCATCTAATACACCTTAGAGACTTGGTTTGCTACTAATTGAGAGTCTCCTAACACTCTAATGTCATTAACACCGAGCCTTTTAGCTATGATGAGGCCAAGGAGGAGGTATTTGTACTTAGCGCCGTTGTTTGTACATTTGAAATTTATTTTAAAGGTGAACGGTAAGATATTTCCCTTGAGAGAAATAAAGATCACACCTACCCCAGCCCCATAATGACATCTAGCTCCATCGAAATGGAGAGTCCAATATTTACTTGGGAAGATGGATGTTGGGAAATTTGCTACGTCTATTTCTTCTGCTTTGGTTACTTCTACCATGCAAATTTCCTCTGCTGGAAGAGAACCAACTCCTAGGGTACATCCCATACCTATAGAATCAAATGGTAGGAAAATTGGTAGATCTTGTTCTAGCAATTCGACTATTTTTACCGTATTTCCTAATGATATTGTTTCTACAACATTAGCCTCATCCTTGAGGGCTGGAATATTCTTGATTAGGTTCATAACTTCTAACTCCGTTGTAGGTACCAACTTTTCTTCTAGTTTTGCATTGATTGGTTTGGTAAGATGGTTTGTTGGGAGTTCAAACTTAGAGTGAATTCTTGGCCTTTTCTTCAGGTCTGCTAGGTGTATGTCAAATGGTTTTGGATCACCTTTTTCTACGAATATATTTCCCAAGTGCAAGAATCTTATTTCCTGAAATGACGTAGAAGGGATTGCCTTCATATGGTGTATTCATGGTTAGCCAAGGATCATATTATAGTTGGTTTCCCGATCTATAATATAAAACTCAGTGAGGATTGTTTTGGGTCCTAAGGTGACTGGTAGTATTATAGTTCCAATTGAAGTGGATTTAAGGCTATCATAGCCTCTTAGCATATTCTGAGTCGTGGAACAATTTCTTTCTCCATACCCTAGATTTTGAAGGAAAGAGAAGGGAACTATGTTAACTTCTGCCCCATCATCATCCATTGTGTGTTTAACATAATTGTTATAAACCCACACTTGTAAATATAAGGCTGGATCACCTCTGCATGCAATCTCAACATATGTTGGCATTTTTCTTATGTCAAATATAAACTCTGTATCCCTATCTGGCTGCCCTGGAGGGTGGATATCAAAGTCTATATGGTTTACCTATGTCTCAAGAGATGGAGTGATGTTAATTAAATGACCTAAACCTAATGCTTCTAAAAGAGAAGACCTATGGGTAGGAGAGTTCTTCAATAAGTCCAAAAAGGAGATGTGAGAGAAGGTCTTCATTAGGTCATTAATTATATCATAGGTACCTACGGGTTTTACTAATGGTTGTTGAATGTTATCTGTCTCTAGCGGGTAACTTGGATTTGGCTGAGAAGAATACTCTCATGTCCTTATTATGGCTTCCATATGTAGTTCAGTGTTTAACTCCACTAAATTGACTATCTTAAGTCATAGCTGATTTCCTAATTATGGTGCGACATGTGTATTTAGTGAAGTCGAGACTTCATGATCATTGTTTCCTGTTATTGCACCCTTGTTCGTCCCTTTTGGATTTAATTTATCGTGATTTGGGAGTGGATCATTGAAGATCTTGAGGGGAGCATTTTGAGGGGAGACTGCTCCCGTGAAATTGTTTGGCATAGGTGATACAGGATCTGCTAAGAACATATCTATGAAAAGTTACCTTTGTTCTTCCGGCAGATGTTGCATGAACTTATTGTAATCGCAGCATGAACTTATTATAATCGGTAAGTCCTAGTGTCATGGCCTTGAATTTTTTGGAAACCAAAATACGAGTTGGGATTGTAATTCCTAGGTTGTTGGTTTGGCACATGTTGTGGTCCAAAACTCTGATTAAACCATTGATTATTAAAGTTTTACATTTTTGTCTTTGGTTTTAGTTTTGATTTTGATATCCAGTTGAATTTTGACTTGGACCCTGTGTCTGGGTCTGCCTTTGTCATTGTTGTTGTGGATGATTAAAATCCACCGAGTTTATTTTCAGGGTAAATTTTTTATTTCATTGATTGTTAATCAGTGGTGGAGTGCTTACAACATTTACATTTTTTGTTTGGTTAGTTACTCCATCTATTGTTACACCATGATTTTTGCTAAGGATTTTAGGTCCTTGATTAACGTTTGTGGTAATAGGATAGGTCGTAGAATTTTGGTTGGGGGTGATTAACCTCCCATTCATTCCATACATTTTGCGACCGCTATCTATTGCTGCTTGATCTATTCAGAGGGTGCTCTTGAGTACTTCATCATACGTCCTTAGTGGGAACTTCTGGACTTCTTCCTTTATCTCTCTACTGAGAGAATGAAGAAATAAATTACATAGTTCCATCTGGTCCATGTTTGGAGCACTTGCAAAAGAATAGAGGACTGTACGCCATCTCTGGATGAAATGAGCAACAGATTCATTATGTTCTCACTTAATGTGCAAGAATTCCTTGATTCCTTTTCTCAACAGTTTGTTCATGTAAAACACCTTGATGAACTCTGAAATGAGTTGTTTAAATGAATGGATGGAATTTTTGGGTATTTTTAAATACCAATCGAGGGCGATGCCCTCTAAAGTTTTGGGAAATATTTTGGCAACAACCCCATCCCAAGGGAGCATTTCTCGAATGGCTGTGGCATAGACCTTAATGTGTACATTCAAGTCTCCTTCCCCTTTGTATTTGGGAAAATTAGGAAGAGGTCTAGGAAGCATGACACTTCATATAGTGAAGTCTAAGGGCTCTTTCAAATATTCTGAATAAGTTCCTATTGCATAGGTTTCGACCATCGATGACATCTGCTGAGGGGGTGGAGGTGGAACGGGTTGTTGATATGGCGTAGTGTATGTGTTTGCAGGGACATAAGGAAATCCTTGTGGTTGAGCGAACATGCCGGGAGAAGAGAACATATCTCCTTGTGGTGACTTGGTATATATGTTTAAGTATGGAGGAGTATTTCCCAGAAATGGATTATTTTGTACTAGACCGGGAGGTATCATATTTTCCACCGGAGTGGCATTAGCAAACACGGTTCTAGTTGGAACTTATTGTGAATACTAAGGAGGCATGCCTAATGTGCATATTCCTGTGAGGAGGTCTACTTGGCTAGGATGATGTGGAGGGTTGGGGATTCCTGTTTTTCCAACATGTGAATTCTGAATTTCTTGAGAAAGTTCCATCCCTCTAACCTTTTTCAGCTAAGGCTAAAATGACCTCTATTGGTGAAGACACGGTATTTTTCCTTACGGGCGTTTGTTGTGTCATTTGAGGCTACAAAGGGGTATGATACCCTGCTATGAATTGGTCATTATCTTGCCACGTTTCACCGAGGGAATTTCCCATAGGTAGAGGTATGGAGGTGTTTTCTTGAAAAGAGACCTCTGGTCATGTTTGTAAACTTCCTATAGGTGGGTACATACTCTGAGAGCGTTGTTCACTCCTGGCATAATGCACTAAATGTTCATCATCTAAAAAAAGATATGGATCTGATTGTCTACTAATTTTTGATCTAAGCAACACCTAAGGAGATGAACCAGATTCTCCCGTAAACATCATGTTGTTTGAGCCTGAAGGCTCTGGTTGTTGCGTTTGAGCGAGCTGATCCAACTCTATTTGGAAAGAAGAACTATATCTAGTCCTTAGAGGTGGAGTTTGTGTTGACAATCGGTTAGTTGAATAATTTTCACCCCATGCTGAGAGCGAGGGTGATGGCTATCTATTTAGTTGATCATAGTATGCTTCAAAACCTAGGAGAGGTCTATCATATGCATCGAATCCTGACATATTCAGGGGGTATATGAATACCCACAGAATAATGGGAAAGAGCCAAGGTGGATGGAAGAAGTGAAAAATAAAAGAGGAAGAATTGTTTCTTTCATGTTAGGTTCACCAATTTTGTACGATGGAAAAGTGAAAAGTGAGTGTGGGAGTCTACAAGTAACTCTTCCTTGTACCTGACCTTCCGAGGTCGTGCCGAGACAGTTGGTGGGGATGGAATATATGTAGAATATGGACAAACTAATTAGGAAATGTTATGTCTTCGACACGCACTAATGGAATCTATGAATCTAAGGAAAATAAGACCCTCCTAACCTGAATCAATATCGAGCTCTGGTGTGATTCGATCTATGGGTTGTGGGATGCATAGAAACTGACCTGGGATTGTTTTGTGTATATCTCCAGATAGGGTCATAAGATGGATGATGGATATATAGTGGATTATATGGGTGATTCTATGGTCTAGTCTATAAATCTTTATCTTCGTTAGCTATTATATCTAACAAGGATAACTATGTGATAATGGTTGGTAGAAGTGGATTGGCTCTAAATACTAATGTGCATAAAAAATCATCAATGTCTGATTGTCCCATGGGCCCGCTGGGCTGTGGGACCTATGGATCACAACCGTAGATTTTTGGTCGTTGTGGACCTCCTATGGTCATGTTCGGAATCAATCCCTCATCCCTAGTATCCAGTAGTCGTATGCCTTTTCATCCTCTATATTTAAAACTAACAGTTGTGTAATCTTCTCAGAGTGTCTTACAGGCGTTCTGGAAACTTGAATTCTTAAGCTAGTGTCTATGTCAGTGATAATGTCTTTTGCATCTGGCTGTGGGACCAAAGGATCAAAACTGAAAGTTTGATCTCTTTCAAGGCCTTCTACATTCATGCGGATATTTATCTAGGGTAATTTGTAGTTTGGCTAGTTTGACCAAAATGTATGTGCTTTGTCATATTCTATGTTTAGTCCTCTTAGTTGTGCGTTGATTTCTTGTAGGTTTGTTGTTTCTTGGAAGACTTGAATTCTAAGGTTTTGGTCTACGTCAGTTATTGTTGCAACAAGATTGGGTTGAGGCATGATTGGTTTGAATACGTATTCTCTCAGCTCCCTAGGTCCCATGATTGTCATACAAAAGGAACAATATAAATCTTAATTGAAGCAAAGTAAAACTAACTATGTAAAGTATATCTACAACATATATAACTTTTCCATTTTTGTATTTTTGACAGAATATTTGACAGAATTAAGATAAGAAATATTTAAATAGAATTGAAAGAGCAATTATTTAGTATATAGAAAATGACAACTAAGCTAATAACAAAATTCAAAAAAAACAAAGCAGCCAAGTACAGCTACTTGTCTGTGCAGTTGTAAATCTATTCTAAATAATGAAATGACTTATCTAATCTATTTGAAAGACTCTTGATCCTACCTCAGAAGTGAGGAATGAATCATAGTTTCTCATAAACTATCAATCCCCACAGCTTCCCCGATAATATTGAAAGTGAGATTAATTAAAATGAAATGATTTCACTATTCTATTTGATATACTTTAACTAGAACTTTGAAATCTTGAACCTAGATTTTGCAGAACAGTGGCGAATCCGATTGTGTGTGGATTTGTCCTCTTAGTTTGATCTCCTCATTCCTTCGTGCTCACGTGAATATAGAAAAGTGTGTAATATTAGCATCAATAGAAGTAGGTATTGGAACGATGGCAACTTTGGATGTAGACTGAATACAATGTGAGTAGGAGAGGGATAGGGTAAGAGAACAAAGCTTGGCTTATGTATTTCCTAGTGGGATTTATTATGAGTCATACAACACAAAACGTCCAAAACCTAAAGCTTATCCTTTTTGATGAACAAAACCTATAAATCTAATGTCTTTAGACTGAAAATAAAACTATTTTACCACAAATGATTATATGAAATAGTAACAGCACTAGCACAAGATGATTATGTGGATTCTAAACAGCAAAACAACACTAACTATGCATATAATAACTGAAAACTATGAATTCCTAAGAACTGAAAGGCTAAAACTATGAAATGAGAAGATGAGAGAATTTTTGAGGGGCCATTTGCATGAAAACCAACCAGCTATTTATAGAATTCCCAAGAACCAAAATCATAAATACAAGCAAAGGTGGTGAAAAAAGCTTGTAAACATTGAAAGTTTACGCGAGTCGTGATAAAAGGAACGTTCTGGAAAAACACGTGAAGGACCGCCTTCTGAGCAGGGTGGCGGTTTCATCACTGAAGACCAAAACATAAAGGAAAAGAGGGGAGAAGAGAAAAACAAAGCACACAGAGGCTAAGTGGGACATGCGGGATGTTAATGTACACTTGGAGAGCTTTTTTGAATCCCGAACACCTTACGAGGAGACCTGTATCATCATTGGGGCACGTGTAACATTGTTCCAGTAGTGTAGTACCCTTATAATTTTGGGTACATATAATGTTCTTCAAGGTCTTCTTAATAACTTTACAAAGAAGGAAATATCCATCTCCTCCACAAACAATAGGCTACAAAAGGGTCCTCTCACCCTAGTTGAAAGGCACAACCATAAGGTAGTGAGGATAGATCAAATCCTCTTAAGGGTGCTACCCATTTCTCCACATCTGAGTGACAAAGAGCAAGCTGCATTTCTTTCCCGATTACAAAATGACACACAACATGATCTGCTTGTCTCTAAGTTTCTTATCAAATCCGTGATGCTTCTCAGCTTTTGAGGGAGAATCATTTTGGGTACCAACACTAATAAGTAAATAACTATATGAAAATGAAAATTCAATGAAAAAGAAGGTTGTGTTGATGTTTTTTGGCCCTACATTAATAGGTAAAACAATGTGACCTACAAATGGATGAATAGAGCCATCATATGCATGAAGAGAGAGACATGATAGACTAAAATTAGTAGCCGACAAATCGATATTTTTAAGGAATGACATGGGACATAGATTAAGTTTAGATCCATTGTCGATTAAAGTGTGCTTGATACCCATATTGTAAATGTGAATCATGATAAACACTGGTAGATATCTTTTGAAAATAGAAATATCAACATGAGGATTAGACGGTAAAGCAATATGCTTGAAAAATACATCTACAAAAGAGTTATACATGGATTCTAGATGCATATATATAGGAATGCGAGTAGTAGCGAGGAGATGTTGGAATTTATGCCTTAAATTATGTTGGTAAGAAATAAATCATTAATTGAGATACTCATGATGATAAGCTTGTGGAATGAAAAAGAAAAGCAAATGAAATAATGGGGATCCTAAGAGCATGAATATCAAGTTCAAGTTGACCAAAATGATTAAGGTAAAATGTAAAATAATATCCTAATCTAATGAAAGTTTTAGTAAATAAATGAATGCTGAAATACTGAAATAATACCCAAGCAAACTAAGCTAGAAAATATGAAGCCCTAATGTGTAAAGAGGGTTAAAATATCCTTATTTTATTTACAGAGGTTGTTGGATTGTGTAGCAGTAGAGACAAATTATTTTAAGACTTTAGAAACAAGGGAATTTTTTTTTTAGTAATGTTCCCTGTTCTAAATACGTAATTTATAACACACATTCCAAAAACAACCATTCCTATAACAGATAACCATATGCAGCTGTAATGACTCGTAAACTACCAATCTATTCATTTCATGACTCAGTAAACTACTGATCTATTCATGTTTAACACTAAGTATTGAATACTTTTCTGTATACTACGTATACTTGGTTCTCTTACCCTGTTCTGGGTATTGAGTGATCTATCTAAGGAACCTAACTGAATAGTTGTTACCAATATTCATCTGCATCATGATCCTTAGACTAGGTGACATAGGACAACACAACCAGTAGCTTGCGATACTTTGGCCAAAGATTTTTAACATACTATTCGTATTACTTATTCCTTGATGGCATACTCGTCAATCTGGAATATGTCCTTCACCCCACTCTATTGTTATCTAGAATGTCCTTTACTGACTTCCGTCAGTCCTCTTGCCCAAGGTTTATCCCAAGTTCTGGTTAACATCGTAGGTTATGATAGGAAGGAGCTCACAAAGACTTAGGATAGATTGGCATACTGGGTCAACCTAAGTCAACCCCATGTGCCAAGATACCCTGAGTCCTAGAGGGCTACTTCGTATCGCAACTACGCTACTACCCAGTCCTGGAGAGAAACTAAGTTCAAGTCCAAAAGTGTGTAGATCTAGACGATCAATGCAGAAGGGTGTTGCCACATGTCAACTACAGTGTTGTATCCTCGAGAAGATCCTAATCTTCTCGAAGGTACAACCCTATAGTCAGCATGTGCCAACATCCTACAGAACAGCCTCGTCGAGATATACATACCCTTAGGAGATTATTAAAGTTAAATTAATTTGGATTCCTAAAGGTAGATTTCAGCAACCCTGCCCAAACTCTAATCCAACTCTCCCTAAGTTCTTTTCCAAATCAGGTTCCATTAACCCTTGCAGAACTTCCTTAAATTTAAGTTTGCTTTCGATGTTCATTAACGTTGGCTGAACAAACAACCACCAAGAATTAAGGACAACAACCTCTTAAGTTTCATTCAATGTGATTTAACTATTCAAGGAAGTGTAACAACCACCGAGGTTGTAACTTAGTAGACTTTATTAAATGAAGTCTAATGATTGTATTCATATCTCCCTTTTTGCTTACTTTTTAATAAGAGAGGAAGAGTCTTCCTCTTCATGATTAAGTTCTAGGGTTTAACACACCCTTTATGTCCCTTACAAATTTCATAGTTTTCATTGTAAGTTATCACACGTTACCTTAATAATATGAATTGTTTAGATAAGAACATTGATTATCTGCAACTTATTTAGTTGCTTCACGTTTAGGGAAAATACTCTAATTCCCTTTTTCCTACTTATCCAAGAACACTCATTGAAACATATAATTAACATGAAGAACATCAACAGAATAGGATTCCATTTCTTTTGCAAAAGTACAAGATAATTTACATAATCCATGCAAGTAAATTCTCATTCTACATTTCCTTTTCAAAACTTATACATTTACAACTTATGCATTTCAGACATACTGCATGACAGCAACCTTCTTCAAAAAAGAATAACTTTTCTTTTTCAATACAACTTAAGAACAGATCAGAATTCTTCTTAAGAATCAACTTAGATCAGCCAATGCATCATATAAGTTTTTGCCTTCTTTTATCACTTACGAAGTCCATCTGCAAAAATTGCTAGCACGGGTCAGTTCAATGAACTGAGCATGATAAGCACTAATCCTTAAAATGAAGTGCATTCCACTAATTGTTCTAATAAAAACAACCCTGCTTTAATGAACAACAAGTAATTCATACTCCCTAAGCATAAGTAATATCAATAAAAAGAAGAGCAATACTAAACAGGTTTAACAAAAAGAAGAACATAATATAATCTATAATACCTGTCCTATAAATTAAAGTATAATTGATTCCATCAATTATCTTTACCAAACAACAAAACATAACATATCATTGTTTCCAATCTACCAAATATAATACAACTCATATCTTTACTATAAGATATAGAAGTGTTTACAACATATTCCCTCTTGGATGTTTCATCTCACTTTCAAGTAAGGAAGAAAAGAAAGCATTCCATTTGCCAAGGTACATAACCATCAGCAAAGCTGAAACAGTGTATATCATGATTTAAACTGATCCTTGAAAGTAACTCAACTTTAAAATTTAACAATTTAAGGTATTCATCAAAACAGATCCATATGAAAGAAATCCAAGAAGAAGTGATGGATTAACATTTAATAACAAGCTACAATTTCTTTTTCCAACCTAACTTCAATCTCATTCTACTTCATTTCAGTCAAATGAAAAGTATACAAGACTAATAAACACTGATTTCCTTTTCCAATAAGAATAAAAATCAGGAGGTTCCAACCAATGAACTTAACCCAACTGCACTAGAAAAGGAGACCTAACAGAATATGATCCCAATTTAATCTTTTCTTTACAACTTAATTAAACAGTTTTACCTCCTCTCATGCATACAGTTTAAGCTCTTGCAATAGTTCCAAAGAAAGAGAACAAGATCAACTCCAAGGAAAGAGAAAACTAAATGCTATCTTCCCTTCTAAATCTTCACATTATAATGCATGAATTCTACCTTCCATCGGAAACATTGTAATAATGAAGTTCATACACAGTCCAAGGATAGTAAGTTTCACAGTGTATTCTGTCAAAGACTTAACAATCTTTTATTGGACCAGAACAACCTGAAGAGAGCACACTAGCATTTTTCCTTCTTAGAACACTTTACCATCTAACAGTGAAGTTCCATCAATCCTTTCCATTACTATTCTCTTTTTAAACTCGATGATAAAATAGTGAAATTCAAACACAGCCCGCAATGGATTTGAATCACAATTAAAATTTCAAGACCTAACATTTGTTTACTAGACCCAATAAGAGGTAAGAAGTCTGAGTAGATGCTGAACACTCAAAACTTTCCAACAGTTTAGGTAAAACAAAACTATCTCAATAGTATATCACTACAAGAACTATAGATTGGGTTTCTAGACAAACGACTAGATCAAAATATCATATAAATAATATGTACTGTCCCAGATTCAATTACAAATCCAAACACAATGTAAAGCATAAGCTCCCACAAGGAATCAAGATCATTCAAATGCTTGTAACCAAGTTCAGGGTAACAACATTTTCCCTCAATAGTTTATAAAATAATCAAAAGATTATAATATCTGAACCAACACATCATTCTGGTTACCTTTTAATTACAAACACCAAGTAACAAAATGATTGTACAGGGATGTATCACAATATCACAATCACAAATCCCTAAATACACCAGCATCGTAAAGCTAGATCGAATAAGAAGAAACTTCTTATAAAACAGTTCATTCTACGAACAACTAGCTTCCATTTTCAGTTAAGATCCTTTCAAACCCAGTTTCCCATACTGAATGTAAGATACTTAACAGAGTTCAGACCAAACGACTACAAAACATGAAAGTTGGGTTCATAACGAACCTACAGTAATAGTTAAATAGTCATAAGGAAATAGTTCACAAGCACCCTGCCTAAAGCGGCTTCGAACAACAGTACAATCTATCCAAGATAACAAACACAAGTTCCAAATTCAATACTGTTCCAAAAACAATCAAGTTTTCACAGGATGAAATACAAACTAAACCATATACGGTTTTTCCATGTGCAATATCAGTCAATGTTTCACAAAGGTGAAATACAGTCCACAGTGCATGAGAATTTCAATAACAGTCAATGTTTTTCGCAAGAAGAAATACAAAACCCAAACCATATTCGGGTATGTCCACAGTCCATTAAACTATGGATCAAAACACACGCTTCACAGACCCAAGAATCTTTGTTACATTTCACTCTACCAAAACAAGTTTCCAACTGAAGCTCAAACTTGCATACAAGATTAATAAGACTGGAGTTTCTTACCAGCTTGAGATCATAAGACATAATGAGTTCTCCAAACAATAATCTTAACAACATAGGCAGAACTCAGATTTCTTTTTAAAACTCATCTAGTATTTCATTGTCAACAAAAGAAGTCGAACCAACAACAATTTTCCAATAACCAAAGAAGCTAAACAGAGTCACCAACTTTGTTTTTTCATGCATAGATCATTTGTGCAACATAAGCTTTCAACAGAACCACATGTATCACAGATTCAAAACCCAGAATGCAAGTATTACAAAACCCATCAATCAATTTATCAGATTAAGCATGAAATGTAGAAACTCATCAGAGAAAAGTTGTTTTAATGAAAACAATTAGAGGAAAGTAAGAGATTTTAACAGTTAGGGCCTATCATGCCTGATAGTGTCACTGTAAAATCTAAGAAGACCTCTACCTGAGCTCGCTTCTTCTCCTCTTCTCCACAAAAGATCAAACAACCAAATACTTCTTCCACAATGCTTCATATACACTCCATGAAACAAAAATAGATTTGAAACCTCCAAAATAGCCATGCAGTGCAGTTTAAACTGCTGGTTCGAAAAACTAGAGTGCATGTAGAAAGAAAATCAGAGAGCATGCAAAATGAAACAACCAAACAAAAATCCACTGGCATGCCTACCAAAGTGGTTTGGGCTCATGAAACAAAGTTCATTAATTGCATTAATTCCATATCTCCCGCCCAATCTTCCTTGCCACCACCTGCCAAGTCTGGTGAGTTCCAAATCAAAAATAACATGTGTTTCCATTTCTAGTGATACTACCACCTAAGCCTCCACCAAACCAACTAACCCCTGCCAAAGCTGGCAGTCCGTATGAATTAATAAACCTTATCATCTTCATAAATGCCTTAGGAACCATCGCCAATGTGCATGCGACCCCTTAGGTTCCCCTTCATGCCATTAACTTAGGATAGATTACTGGCTTAGGTTAGATCTTAGGTAGATTAAAGTTTATACCTTAGGATATAACACTAACCACTAACCCCCAACATAGGTCCTTAACAATTAGGTTAGATAACTCCACATAGGTAAGTAATAAAAAATACAACATATTTTAGAAACTAGGTTAGATCACCAAATAACCTTGTAGTGTTAGGTTCTATTTTTAATTCCTAGCAACCCTTCTAACTCTTTAGTACCAATTTTAGGTTAGAAATAGAATTGTATCAAGTAACATAGCTTAGGTAGGAAATACTTTCACCTAGCTTAGGATTCTGTAAGTTAGTCCTCAATAGGATCCTGGATATCCCTTATGCTTCATGTGTGAACAAGCTGCATTCCTATTTTATCAGCAATGACCTGTCATGGTCGATCTTCAAGGACCCAAGCCAAAAACCTACTGAATGGAAGTGCGTTCACACAGAAATCAAAGAACTTGCAACAACAAAGT
This sequence comes from Taxus chinensis, assembly GCA_019776745.2. Lineage (NCBI taxonomy): Eukaryota > Viridiplantae > Streptophyta > Pinopsida > Cupressales > Taxaceae > Taxus > Taxus chinensis. The sequence goes on along the minus strand of CM034157.1, from coordinate 259,071,108 downwards.
TCAGTCCAGCGTGTAGCTTAACTCATGGAATGTCGATTTTACCATTCATTCAACAGAGCAGTTTTAAAACATTCCTTGGATCACTGAAATTGATCCAAGGATGAGTCGGATAAAAAGACAAGTTTACAACTCTTAAACCAGATTGCAAATCACCTACCAGAAGTGAAAAATGGATTCAGAGAAGTCATACCAGTTTGATCAAAGGATCTTAAGAGTAGAAAAGACTTATCCATATCAAGCATGATTTCCAATAATTCAGAAGAACATATCCATATAAGGAAAATCACATATCAACACTTGAATCAAAATAAAAATAGGACAAGGGTTCCCTAGAGGGGATGGGGGCACCTGATGCTAACATTCTGGCTGGGTGCTAGTGTCCAAAATGATCAATTCTGAAAGGTGAAAAGATAGACTAAGCAAGTACAATTGCAATACTGAAAGGATAAGCATAAAGCAAAGGAAGGTGGCTAAATACATGGGTTAATTAGTAATTTTTTTACTTAGGAACCATATGAATAGTAGTATGCAATCAAGACTAGATAATTACTCAAAGTGCATGATTTTAGGTCTATAGCTCCTCTCCATCTCTTAACTCCTTACTTCTTCACATTCCTTTCACACCCACCATTTTTGCATATCCAGTTCCTCCAAATTTCGTCACCCCTAAGTTTCCCACTTTCAATGGCCATGGTGACCCTCAAGATCATCTCAAATATTTTCATGTGGTATGTCTAGATTATGTGAATGATCATACTTTACTAATTAAGTTATTCCCTAAGATTCTTCAGGATTATGCCATGCATTCATTTTATGATCTATCAGTTCATTCGGTAACTTATATCATGCATTTATCTGATATTTTTCGTGCTCATTTTTCAATCAATAGCAGAACTAGTATTTCTTATGCACAACTAGCTCAAATTAAAAAAAGATCTAATGAACATCTAGTGGACTATGTGTTACGTTATAAGAACAATCTAGTTAAGATAACCAATGTGTTTATTGATTTGGAACTACAAGATATTTTTGTTCAAAGTCTCTTACCTCCACTAAAGGAGAGTATTATATTTGAGACCTCTCCTTAATTTGATAAATTATTCCATATGTTAAAAATTCATGAAGTCGAACTTCTATATATGGGAAAACTTTAGTATCAAGATACTTCATCATCATCTTCTAATAGGTTTCCATCTAAAACAAAATTCAAGCCATCTCCTAAACCTAATGCAAAAAACACAACTGTGAATGCCATCTCTCCTCCTGAAAAGATTCAGTGGAAACCTCTAAAGTGCATACTTTCACAAAATTACCATATGCACCTCAATTTATATTACCTCAACTTCTCAAAAGCAATCTAATCACTCTTCCACTGCCACTCAATCTTGATCCATCTCTCATTTTTGGATATAACTATGAAAAAATGCTAAATGTGACTATCATCAATGCATTGGGCATTCTGCCAACCGTTGCTTCAAACTCAGGCATCTCATTCAAGATCTCATTAACAATAATTCACTTGAGCTCCCTACAACATCCACTTCTAAATTGGTCAATGATAAAAAAAAGATAAAAATATTTAATGACCCCTTACCTAAGCATGACACACAAGCTTCTGATTTTTTTGTTAATCATACATATCGACGTTGTGCCTCTTTCTTAGGGGCCCTTTGATTCTTTGGTCACTTCTGTTGATATGTCGCCACCAGCCATTCCATTTTTCAATCATGATTATCATGTAACATTATCTTCTGATTCATTACATAACAATTATTTTATTATTTCATATACTATCAATAACAATATGATCTATCATGCAATTCCTATCAGTCTATGCTCTATTTCACTTCTTATGGATATGAAATGTCCAATCTCTATTATCACATATCCAATTCCTAATTATTTTAGCTACATCAGGTTGTCCATTACAATTGGACCTCTTACCATCATTTTTTCATTTGTTGTGGCATCTTTAATCGAAGTCTATGACATGTTCTTAGGTATCCCTTGGATCTGTGTGGCTCAAGTTATTCCCTCCATGTATCACTTGTGTCTTAAATTCAATCATAATAAGAAATTTTCCACTAACAAATGTGTTCCACCATGTCCACCATTGTCTAAACCTAGTCTCAATGATATACTTCCACCAGCTATAGTATCTAGGCCTCTATGCCTCTCAAATATAAGGTGCATTCCACACCTAATCTCCAATTCACACACAACACTCTCGTCCTCATAGGTCCACTAGTCCATATTTTTAGCATAATTCCCCTACTCAAGTAACCCCTTCACATAGGTTTTCACCACCTCCTTCACCTCATAGGTATACTTCAGATAGGTGTTCACCATATCTTTTACCACATAGGTTTCCTTCACATATACATCATCCTTTTCATACACCTCCGATATTAGATAATTTTCACACATTTTTATCTCCTCAAACATTGGGTAGAGGATCCTTTCCATTCACTCTCATTGGATAGGTTACTTTTCATCACACACTTGGGGGCATCACACTTACTCCCCCTTCTAATATCATCAATTGAATAGCATTTCTATTAATACACTCAGTGCTCCATAATTTCTATTTCTAAGTGTTCTTATAGAACTTGATACACACAACCTATATCATCATCACCCTATGACGCAATTTAGTTACACATTTCATACTCGACTGCTGAGGGTATAAATATGAAATGAACTTCACATTATTCACTTTGCGTGCTCTATGATTTTTGATCTATATTTCTAGTACACATTATCAACCCATTTTCCAAAGACATAATCTTGTTCTATGGTTCATTCTTGATTATTAAGGGATCTTTTATAAATTAATCTCATCTCATACTCATACACATCAGCTAGGGGCATGTTTCTCCTTCCATATTCACACATTACATACCATCTCATTCACAATCACAACATTTATATATCTTGGTTACACATATCCTTCCTTTCTAATACTAGTTTCATGATGCACTTTACATACTATGTTAGTCAGATACTCAGTATGTCATTATATTTATTATACACATGTGCATTCCCTTGGTCTCTAGTGATTAAGATAAAATTTGATTTGATATGCCTAATCTAAATGCAAGATTACAATTGATTAATGATAAATTAAGTACAACAGTTTACCCAAGTAAACTAAGAAATAAATAATGAAACCCTAATTGCAAAGAGAGGGTAGAAAGGATTAGCTGATTCACATAGTTCTGGATAATGCACAGAGTTAGAGAAGAAGAAAATGCAAAGTAAGGGCCATCACACAGGAGCTCAAAAAAATGTAGAACTAGAGGAACATGTTGGAGTGGGGCACCTGAAGAGGGACAAGGGTGCTTTTGGGTACCCTGGATCCATTTCTAGGCATCCGGGTCTATGGAAATTCTTAGAAAACCTCCTTCGATGTGTCGCAAGGTGTACACCTTTAGTATCCTTTGATCACTCTGAGGTCACAGCAAGATCGTAGAGATCGCTGGAAACATGCGATGAAGAATGAACCTGCAAAACCCTCAAATAGACATCAAATCCCAAAAAAGAAAGATGCAAAATGAGGGGTCAAACTATCCTCGGATATCACAATGGTGAACTTATAATCAAGCACTACACTAAATCTTAGACCCAATGTAGTTTTGTATATGTGGAATTATGCCCTAGGTTGCTCTTGTATAGCGAGCAAGTAGCTAGATGTATAATGTAATTAATGTGTTCATTGAATAGAATGAACTTCCCTCCTATGAAGTGTGATGTAGAAAACAACCCTTGTGTCCTTTATGATGGAGCTATATGGATGTAATGGAGCTATTAGATGCCTTGATGGATGTAACCTTAGGTGATTATAGATAGTGCTTAGTGTTTGGTCCCTTATTATGATCATATAAATTTATATTTATATGATTCCTTTGTTTGAATTTTGTAAGTAACCCCAAAAATGCTGACTAATAAAAATATAAGATGCTCAAATGGCTAGAAAGGACCCAAAAAGTGTGCGTAAATTACAAAAAGGATAGTGGCACCCAGAGGGTATGAGGGAACCTGAAGTGATGGGCGCTGGTGTCTGGGATGACAAATGTTGAGGAGTAAAAAGGAAAGACTGAGTAAGTAAGGGCACGTAAGACTGAAAGTAGCAATAGGAAGAAAATAAAGGTGGCCAAAGACATGGGTTATTTATTACTTTTCTTACTTAAGAATTGTAGGAATAGTAATATATAACTAGGACTAGATAATTACTTAAAGTGTGTGATTTTGTGTCTACATCTAGTTGTGAATGTAGATTCCTAACATATTTTCACATGCTACAATGATGCTTGGAATTGCACCTCTTACTTGTCCCACTGAAGCTCCTGGGGGCATCAAATTTTTCACACATCACAGGTTTTATTATTTCATTATTTACTATTTCTACTTTCTAGCACATTACTTTCCATTGATACATACATGCCTTGACATACTTTTTATCTTTCTAACATGTTAATGGGTGTTTCATGTGTAGTATTTTCTTTGAAAGACTATATGCCACCATGGTTGTCTGATACATTTTTCTTGACATTATTTGTCATTGTATGCTATTTTTTATGGGTTATTCCCTATGTCTTGTTTGATCACTACTTGTATGCTTTTGGCTGCTTCGGCTCTAATTTTCTTATGACATTGTGAGTGATGTCCCATGTATGAAACCCTCTTTTTGTGATCTATCTTGTATGTAAATTTTCTTGTTCCATTATTTTTCTATGACATGTTTTCTTATTTTTCTACTAAAACATGTATTTATCCACCTTGTTTGTATGTGTCGTGGTTTTTACCATGCACATTACCTCCCCTTATAAGGATATAGTACAGTTCAACATCAAATCTTCTCATTTGGGCCACATTATCCTATCGACATTGCATGTACCCCAAACTAGGGGGAATACATTGGGTGAAAAAATCACCCCATAAAGCAGCTCATACCTATAACACAACATGGAATCAACACATGTAACAATTACAACACTAGCTCAGAATTAGACTTGGGTTAAAATCACATCATAAACAACAACGCCAAGACTTAGAAAGAATTACCTGGGCACCTGTGTCCTCCCCTGGGTGCTGATTTCCTTGGGGCACACATAATCAGTTTCTCATATCAGCATAGTTCACATAATCCTTCATATTAATTTGAAAGTATCAGGCATATTCCTCCAACAAAAAATGCATGAAATCACCATTTCAATCAAAACAATCAGTGTATTCGGAACTTATTTGGAATAAAAGGAACTAAATAGGGACACACCATCTATAGTGGTGTTTATCGGGTAGATTCATGGAAAGAGAGTAACACTATACCTCTCTTCCCAATAATTTCTCTTTGGCGTGAGATCGCCTAAAAAAATCACACGACACTTTTCTACCCTTTTAGAATTTTCTACATTAGGTGCAAACTTTCCTTTCACATACTTTTACATACTTATGCATATTTTTCTCTGATTTATCATATATGGGACTTTACCTACATTATTTCATTTGTTTTTATAAGTCCATCCTTACAAGAAGCAACAATCACAAGCACAATAACATATACAACACAACGCATACACTTCACCCCTATGGTTACTTTCTCTTCATAGTTTCCACACTTCATTTTTACATCATTCCATGCTTCACTTATCCACTTGGAACATTATTTGATGCACAATTTACATGGTTATCAGGTATGATTCTTTTATCTACTTTATGTTATCGAGTATTCACTCAACAACATAAAGTGGGGGTAAATTTAGACACAAAATCATGCACTTGGGTACATTTCTAGGTCCTAAACACATACTTTCATTTATATGATTCCTAAGCAATAAAAATAGTAATTGACAATTTTCCTTAGCCTCATTTCTATATTTCTTATTTTTTATTTGGTCTTACACACCATACATCGCATTCATTATTTTACTTATTTATATTTTATGGCTCCAGACACCAGCGCCCAGCTAAGACAGGAGTTCCTAGGTATCCCTGTCCCCTCTAAGTGCCCCTGACCCTTTCCTACCTTACTCACTCCTTTTGGGTCTCTTTTATATTTTGGGAATCTTTTTAAATTATGGGTCAGCCTTCTAGTTGTCAATTATGAAATTAAAACAAGGGATTCATATAAATGCATATTTTTGTGTTCAAAATAAAAGACCAAAAACTAAGCATTACTACTATAACCTAAGCTTGCATCTAAAAGGCACCTAAAGCACTCAAAAGCATCCATCTAGCATTCATTCAAGGGAAAAGGGTTGCATGAACTCTACATACACTACATAGGAAGGGGAAGTTAATTTTTTCATCCACACATTCTATTACATTACTACATTTAGCTACAACCCGCTATCAAGTGCACTTGCACAAGGGCATCCTAGGGCACAATTTCTTACACACACTCACAAAAATGACATGGAGTCTGAGATTTAGTGCAACAATTAGTCATAAGTTCACTCTTGTGGTGAGCATTGGGGTTAGTCCAACTCCTGATTCTGTATCTCTATTTTTTTGGATTTGATTTGGTTTGTGGATTTTTCAAGGTGATATCTATTTTGTGGGTTACAGGCACCGTCATCGATCAAAGAGCAACACACATGTGATCAACAAGTAATATTTTCGACACTTGTATGACACAATAAAAATCAGGTTTTGACCATTTTTGTAGTCACAAGTGCCCATAAGAGGTCTTCAATGCCCAGGTGCCCCCAACTTGCTATGGGAGCTTGTTTCTGGCTTCACTCCTACATTTTAAAATTTATCCTGAGTATTTATGACACTATCCACTTCGTGTTCAACAATTTTCCCAATCTAGGGAACTTCCAAATTAGGTGTAAATCAGCTAAATCATTCTTTATATATCTATTATTTAGGGTTTCATACTTACTTGTTTGCTTGTGTCATATTATACTTAGCAGTTGTATATCGTACTTTACATTAGTTACTCTACAGTTAAGAATTAAATAAATTATATTTTTGTTAAAGCAACCTTGATCCTTCACATGTGATGGTCTTGAATTCCTTGGTAGCTTGACTAGCTCATCTTCACTTGTTTCCTTACCATTCCTGAAGTGTGTTACCATCTGTAAAGTGGCCAAAATGGCATTTTTAGGAATTTGGAGGAAGTTATATTTCAATGAATCTTACTGAATTAGTTTATCACCTTGGATAATCATCCATGCAAACTAAAAAAAATTGAAAATATTATTAGGACTTTCCTTTGAGACATGGTGAAGTTTGAACTGAAGGTAGGTTAGTCAAAGTAAGGAGTAGTTAATCATCATATTAATCACTTGAGTATTATTTTATGGTTTGGAGGTTTCCCCCTTGAAGTGGGTAAGCTATTATACTTGCATATTGTGATCATTTATCTACATTTTAGTGTTCTTGGTGTTTTATTACTACTGATATTCAAATCTATCCAAGTAATTTCATTACAAATATACAGTGGTCATTCATGAAATCTAGCATTTACTTCCAACCTTAAATGTGTTTTGTTAATTCTCATGGTTTTTATCACATAAATCTTAATGTTGGGAGCATATCAGACATCCACAGATCCAAGTTATAAATAAATAAACTTGAATGTAATCTTCCTAAATCTTATTCAATAGGTAAATTAGTCAAGAAGAATTTATATGATAATAAATCTAAATTTTCTCCCTATCAGGTTATCTAAAACCCTATTGTGGGGTTTCAACAAGAAAGTATTAATATATCAGCTGATAAGGAGTCTAAGAAGATAAATCTCCCTAGAATTGGGTTATTAAACTTAGGAAATTTCTTGAGTCACACCATTATGGATAATACTCTGATACCTTTTATTTCACTAAAACTAGGAATTTTGAATTACTTCAAGGCTCCCAAAACCTTCCATTGAAGTTGATATTTGAAAATGAGAAATATTGCTAATTTGGGTAATTTGAGAAAAAATGACAAATTTGATCAGAAAGGAGAAAATGTTTCAATGGGGTTATCAAATAAAATGCAATGAAATTTCATATGAAAATAATTGGATCATACTCAGGGAATTGTTTCAGAATATACAAAGGAAAAATGAAGAAAGCATGAGCCTCAATTGTCTCTTGGAAAAGCAAACCAACACTTTATCCATTGGGAAAATAGAGTCTCATAGTGCTCACACCAACAATACATGCAATCCACACAAAGAATAATAAATTAAAAAAACACACGATGGAAAGGGAAACACACCACATATGTTGACCCTCGACTTACTACACGAGCTTCACATTTCACTCTTGAACATGATGACACCCTTTTTCACTTTGTAACTCACCTCCTTGATCAAGACACAACTTGAGTGGAAACATTCCTACAACATATCTCTTCACTTCTTCTCGTTCATATATTGTATCTACCGTTCATAAAAATATAGAATATCTGGAGAGTTAGGTCATGTTCTTTTCCTCCACAATGTATTGATCTAATTACCAAGCACTGATTAAATTTTTAGAAATACTCTTCAGAGGTATGCATTACTTGAGAGTATGAGATGATCACTAGCATCACCTTCGATGGCCTTAGATCAAAATGGATGATTCGATAATGTAGAGGATTATTCAATATTTTTGGTGCCTACTATTTTTCCTCATAAATCGTTATGTATCTCTTGGAATCTACTGGAGAATTCAAGGTTCACAATTTGACTGCTCATTCCTTGCACCTAAAAACCCGCCTTTGAACAGATTGTCCCTGAATGAAAAAAAAATTACTAAAAATTCCTAAACTACTTTTAACACCTTAAAGGATCTCCAATACCACATTTTGATACTTAATAATTATTCATAACCCTCCTGGAGGATGTACACATGCTCTGAAATGGCCAAAATTGGCCTTTCTAGGCTTGCTGGAGAATTAGTCTTTTACTGCACTTCATTGGATTGAATAATGGACCTTGTTTCACATTTTCAAAAAATTATACATGTTGACCCAATGCATTAGAAATAAATTTAAGGAAAATTTGATCATGAAACATGAGGCAAGCTAGCTCGGAGAGGGATTCAGGAAGATTTAGGAGCAAGATTTCCCATTGTGGATTGGTTGTCATGGTTTGCATTTTGCATTTTTGGTTAGTCAATTCACATGACAACATATCCATATGAAGATAATCCTCTTACCCTTCCTGGCTTCAAAATCCTCATTGAAAGGAATCATATACAGGATGCTCATACACTTATTTCTCATATCCCTCTCATGAGAATAAGTGACTTCTTGATCTTTCAGACATGATGGTCCTAGATGCCTCAATACCCTGAATAGCTCATTTTGATTTATTTCTAAAATATATTTGGACACAACGAAAAAGTCAAGATATGATAATCATAAATTCACTCCTTGAGCCTCACATTTCACCTTTAAACATGATGATCTCTTCTTAATCTCACAATTCACCTCCCTAACCAATATGTTACCTAAGTGGATGCATGCTTATGATGTCTGGGAACCCTCTTTCTCAATTTCTCCTCATAGAGATAGGTTTCCTCCTCTGATAGAAGGATTGATCCCTGAATGAAAATTGGAGGAATGTATGAGAATGAATTCCATGTTCTTGACCTCCACGTTGCACTGAAACACTCTGAATTCCACCTCCCTAACTTGCAAGATGTGAGTTCATTACCAAGAATTTATGAAGTGTTTAGAAATGCTCTCATAAAATATGCATTGTTTCTGATCCTAAGATGATTTCCATCATCACTCATGATGATATTCTCTCATCATTCTCCTGATGACCATTTCCTTAATGATTTGAATCTTGATGAAGCTCTTGATGTTTTATATCCTTCCTAGACCTTATGATTTTCTGGCCCCAAAATATCAGCTAAGTACAAGAAGGCACGTGGGTGCATGGGACCTAGTTGAAGAAGGGCATGTGGGTTGAAGGCATGCAGGGAAAGGGTTCTGGAAGGGTTTTGTAGAACACACGGCATGCGCATGCAAGGAAAAATAGGTTTTGTACTTAGCTGCATTTGGCATCCCAGGAAGCACACGAGAAAAGCATGACCCTTGTGGATAAGGTGTCAGCCTGGTGAATGTGGATCAAAAAGGGAATATTCCATGCATGCAATAGAAGGTTCCAGAAGACATCATTACGAGAAGTGGAGAGCTCAGATCTGGGGAGGCATGCTCCCATGGAGGACCACTTCGACACTTGGCGACCGATTTGTAACTTCTAGAAGGCATGGCGGTGGGTGCCAAGGTTATAAATACAAGCACCCAGTAGGAGATATATATAGAAGGATATAGAGTTGAAGAGAGGAAAAGCTCTATAGAAATGAATGGAGGATTCTATGGGTTGGGAATAGGAGCATATAGGGATGATGGCACATTTAGGGGAATGGGTCTACATTTTTCTCTGTAATGTGATGAACATGGTATAGTTTCTGATGCATGACTTGGCTCTGCATTATTATATGGGGGTCTGTTATGAACCCAAGGGATTGTAATGTGGTTATTGAATCTCTTAATATGAATACAATGCTCTGTTATAAATCATCTATGTGTTTGGAAGTATACTAATGTATTTCCTTTCTGTATGAGCTATTTCCTTATGTTGCTTGTTATTTCCCTTTTCTGGATGCAATAAGATAACTCATTCTAGGATATGGCATGGTTCTTTCTACTCATTTCCATTTAAATATCTATTATAAGATGATGCATTCTCATAAGACTCACATAAAGGAGAGACTCGGCACCCACGCGTGCCTCGGGTGAGTGCCCAAGTGCCTGTTGGGTGATAAGATGGAACGCATGGGATTAGACTATTGGTCTAAGGGTATAAAATATGACTACATCTTGGTTCCATTGTCGGGACCTCTTTTCAAAGTTGTTGTGAGAAATGGCATGCATCTTTGTCCCTGTGATGCATGATGACAGAGCACCTGACCTTAGAAAGTGTTGAAACATGGTTCAAGAGCACGGAGGATGAGTTTTCTCAAAGATTCAGCACTGGACCTGAGTTCGATGCACATAGATGGGTAGAAGAGAACCTATACCATGAGTTGTATGAGACATTATTTTGTTGCTTCCCAGTAGAACTATATGAATGGATTTCAGCATATGCATCCAGATCAAGCTGGTACTATAGATCACGTGTGTGGACCCAAGATGACTATCAGAGGCTGCAGGATGTAGATCTGACTTGGACGTGTGCTATTGATCACTGGTGGAAGAGAGTGTTGGCCAGTTATACTTTAGAATATGCCATTTTGACGTATTCTTTCCCAGAAGTTGTTGAGTTTGAGTTTTTGAGGGAGCCTAGAGGATCATTTTTGCATGTTATTCCTTTGGCTATGAAGATCTTGGTCATTACTTTGAGTTTAGAAGCATTCCCCATGGCCGGATAAAGCTTCTCTGAGCACTGGGAGAGGAAGCTAGGGTGGAGGAAGATGGCAGACATTGCGGCTGAAAAGGAAAGGGAGGAGAGACGACTCAAGTATAGTGAAGCTCATGAAAGGGAGATGACTAGACAATGTGAGGTTGCAAGTGTGATGGATCTATGGAGGTAGACATTGTGGGAAGGAGTTGAGGTTCATGCAGAGGATGTGGAACCTGAGTAGTCTATGCTACCCCATCTTGGCAAGCATGGGAGAGAGGCCCCTTCAGCTTCTGATGAGAGTTCATCACATGGAGAGAGAAGAGTCGTCGGCGCGCATCTGAACCCACCTGGCGACCAACCCCTGGCGCTTGGTTTTCCAGATCAAGGGAGAAGTATTGTTAACCCAGTTGGTATCAGTGGGAGTGACCGATCTGCACCCAGGAGATATAATTTTTCATTTGGAACATCCATGGCTACACAAGCCATTCCTATATTTGGGGGAATCTTTGGACAAGGTGTAAAGTATGCAAGCTTTGGGTATCACATCTGGGAGTGGCACGGGACATACAACTGGTAGTGGGACAATATCACAAACCATCAGTGCACAGTTCAGTGGGATGCTGGGAACACTAGGCGTGACCACTTCTAGGTCCTTTTCTGACTACAGGAGGTGGATCTGGTGGGTCAGGAGGAACATGACCTAGTGGATCTAGTGGATCTGGTGGAGGAGGAAACACCAGAGGGAACCAAGGCTCTGGATCAGGAGGACAAGGACCCCAGCCACCTCCCCAAGTGTTTTTTGAGATGTCTTTGCACTTACCAGACTATAGGGGTATTGAAGATGTTGCAGAGCATGTGCACAAGTGTGAGTTACTATGGCACGTGAAGGGGATCACTACCCCGGAGTGGAAGGCAAGTCAGTTTGCAACAATGTTGCAAGGGCACACACATAGTTGGTATAGGAAGTATGACCCCCATCAGATGGTGGTAGACTACACCACATTGAAGAACACCTTCTTAGTAGAGTTCCATATCCCAGAGTTTGAGCAGAAGAGCATCAACTCTTAAGGAGATCCAACAGGGAATGGCTGAGAGTGTGTGGGAGTATGATGCATGTTTCAAGACTCTCTTGTCAAAGCTATCCTATGACATTCATCCTTCTCAACATGCTCAATGGTTTGTCGGAGGATTGATAACACCATTTAGAAGAGCTTTGTCACACAATACTTTCACAGACCCACGCATGAGGCATTGGAAGCTTCCCTGCATGCGCCAAAGCTATTGGGAGCATTGACACTGGTGTTAGCCCTTTTCTGGAGGCTCAAATTGCTGCAATGGCCAAGCAGTTGGAGAAGCTATCTACAAACTCAGCACATGAGGTTTGTAGTGGGATTTGGTGTACAGACTGTGAAGTGGAGGGGCATGCAAAGGATAGTTTCCCTTGGAATTTGTGTGCACTATGGTGGTAGACTGTGAGATTTTCCATGGGGATCATGATGCAAGTAGATGCCCCTACTCCAGTATGTAATCCACAAAAATGTTTCTTGCTATTACAAAATTTTTACCTCTACAACCCATGATACCAAGGATTGCATACTGATTGATCAGATCCATGATGATATTGATCTGGGTGTGTGCTAGACTAGCCTTGCAAGTAGTTCAAAGGATGATGACCGATGTTATGAAGGGTGCACAGATGGAGGAATGCATGGAAGAGGTTTTCATGGAGGATTTTGTGGTCACAGTAACCACGGCAGAGGATGAAGTGAGTTCCCATGATGAACTTGTTATAATTTAGGATCTACATAGCATTACAAATGTGAGTGTCCTGATCTGTTACAATGATCACAGTGTGGAAAGAAACATAAGTATGAAGAGTGTTCAGATCTTTATGAACATATGAACTAGCAACACCGAAAGGATAAAGGCCTTGGGATGGTAAGCATCAAGAAGGCTGATTCACAGTGGATGCCAAGAGTGGAACGTGAGTCAGGGCTAGAACCTGTATTGGTGAGAACGCGAGTAGAGGCCACACACCAGGGAGATGCCAAGACCAAGGACACTAGTTTCAAGAGAGGAAGTAGTACATGGAAAGTATCTAGACCCTTCTCATCAGAAAGAAGTATATCAGGAGACTATGGATGTCATTCAGAGTTTACAAGGAGAGATCCAGTGTCTGAAGGAGCAGTCCAGGTAGCAGGAGCAAAAGAAGGAATGTTGAGGCTCCAGAAGGACCTGGATGAAGTCAAAGAAGTGTGTAAAATGTTAAGGAAAGAGAATATTATTCCCTTGCTAGGAGAATGGCTGAGAGAGAAGGTACCATGCACCAGAGTAGAGCACGAAAGGTAGGTTTTGCATGCAAACCTTCCCCCTCACAACCTTGACTATGATAAGGAGATTACTCTGAATGTATTTGTTGATGGGTGGCTTCTGAGAAATATTCTCATCGACATGGGAGTAGAGGTCAATGTTCTTACCTTAGATGCCTGGCATCAAATGGGAAGGCCCGCATTACAGCCATCTTCAAATGTGTTGTATATGGAAAACAAGACTAAGGAAATGCCCATTGGAGTCCTAAAGGATGTAGTTATCACCATTCAAGGAGCCAAGTTCACTAGAGACTTCAAAGTCTTGGTGCTCGCTGAGGTAGACAACTTTCTAGCATTTGCTTGGGCCCATGGTGTTATAAGAACAATGTTGACCTGCGGTTTAACAAAGGGTATATCAGTTTTGAGAACAAGGAAGAAAGGGTGGTCATCCCTTTGACAGATGGGAAGTCAGCACCCTATACTGAGCCCTTAGGAGAAGAATTCCTTGATAGAATCTATGTGTGCTCCATCAGAGATCCTGAGATAATTCACCCCACAGAGGGAGTTATCCAGTTTGAAGATGCTCAGTCTGTGAGTGATACCACTAGTGTGGCATGTGACAATTGGGTGCATGGGACTTATGAGTTAATTGGGGTGATAGTTAAGAGGATCTGTAACAAGGGTGACAAAGGCACACTCAGTCAAGCACCTAGGAGGAAAGAAGTTTCCAAGTTACTCTGGAGGGGCATATCCTGAAATTTTCTTACGGGAGATGGAAGCTCAGTGGAAAAATGAGGATGAGAGAAGAGGAATGCTCAGTTACAACCTACTCAGAACTGCAGCGTGCTGGTGGGCTACACATCAGGAGAACCTCCTTGGAGTGGTGCAAGGTAAGGATCACATTTTCTGTAAGGTTTTCCAGGAGCAACATGCCCACGGTCATACAAGACTACCATGGTAAAGAGACCACTTCATTTCATATCCAAGCATGTGAGAAGGCCTGGATGGGAAGTGCAGAAGCGTTACCACCTTCATTATGGGTACATAAGTTATATTCCACCTTACAAGGTTGTGCACATGCTTGGTACAATCATTCGGAGATACTTCGTTAGATAGGTAATTGGCAAGAGTTGGTGGCTGATCTCATTCAAGCTTTCGAGTATAGGAGTACCAAACCATCAGTGGATAAGGCATTGCAAGTGATCAAGTGCCTTATAATGGGGGATAGTGCTATGGCAGAGGATAGGCTACTAGAATTTCTAGGTGAGCCTTATTTGGAGACACACCTCAACGAAGAGGAATCAGAGGAAGTGCAACTTGAGTGCACATGCATGGAAAAAGAAAAAGGAAAAATGGTCTATGTAATAGATGGAGAAGAGATGGAGACTTTGGATGTTAACCATTCAGAGGGTACACGTGAAGTCATAGATAGTGTTGATGAACAAGCACACCTACCATGAGCCCTTTAAAAAAAAGAAGGTTAACATTGGGATGGAGGCAGAACCTAAGGAAGCTATCATCAGGTGACTATTGGTCAGAAAAGGAGGTTTCAAAGATCATTGATCTGTTGCATGAGTTCCAAGATTTGTTCCCTCGTGGTACCATGAACTCAAAGGCATTCACCATTCCTTGGGGGAGATGAAGATCAAGTTGAAGGAAGGTGTGCACCTGATTCAGAAGAGGCCTTATTAAATGAATCCAAATTTGTGCTTACGGTTCAAGGAAGAAATAGACAAGATGATAGCATTTGGTATCATTGAGGTAGTGGAAAAATCTGAATGGATAAGCCAAATGGTTATCAGTATTAAGAAGGATGGTAGGATAAGAATATGTGTTGACTACAGGGATCTGAATGTAGTATGTGTCATCGATCCTTTCCCAACCCCCTTTACTGAAGAAATTTTGGAGGGAGTAGCCGGGCGCAAAGTCTACTCTTTCACGGATGGGTTCTCAGGGTACCACCAAGTCAGGATTGCAAAGGAAGACCAGAGAAAGACAAATTTCACCACTAAATGGGGAAGTTTTTCCTACATGGTTATGCCTTTTGGATTAAAGAATGCACCTGTTGTGTTCTCGCGCATTGTGGTACAAGCATTTCAGGACTTCATCCATAAGTTTCTTCAAGTTTACCTGGATGACTGGACTATGTATGGATTGGTGAAAGACCATTGTGACAACTTAAGGCTGATGTTTGAGAGATGTCAGAAATTGAGGATATCCCTCAACATTAAGAAATGTGTCTTTGCTACTCCATTTGGAACCCTGTTAGGACACATTATATGCAAAGAAGGTTTGCTAGTAGATCCCACTAAAGTTGCAGTTATTGTAGGATTAGGGGAGCCTACTAGTCAAAGCACAGTGCATGGATTCCTTGGGCATATGGGGTATTACAGGAAGTTCATCAAGGGATATGCCAAGATCACCACGCCCTTAGAGGAATTATTAAAACACAAAAGTGCCTTTCATTGGGGAGAGGCACAACAGAAGGCATTTGACACTTTGAAGGATAGGCTTGTCACGGCACCCATATTACGTTTTCCTTCTTGGGATAAGTCTTTCCATGTGCATGTTGATGCCTCAGGGAATAGCTATGGGAGTGATGCTAGCACAACCTAGTGAGGGAATTGTTGATCATCCCTTGTGCTTTGCAAGTAGAAAGTTGACACCAGCAGAGCAGAATTACACAACTACTGAGCACGAAGCATTGTCTATGATCTACGCACTACATAAGTTTAGGTAGTATCTATTGGCAACACCATTTATATTCTACACAGACCATATGGCATTGAAGTAATTAGTCAACAAACCCATTTTGCAAGGGTACATATGTCATTGGGTCCTGTATTTCAAGAATTTGAGTTCACAGTGGTCATGAAACCAGGAAAAAGTAATTCAGGACCTGACCACTTATCAAGGATTAATTCAGGAGAGGACACAAAGCATTGAGGATACCATGCAGACGCACAACTATTTAGGTTACAGCATGCACCCCTCAGACTTGGAAGATATCGCAGTGTTCTTAAAAACAGGTGTGGTATCAGAAGGGATGAAGGCCCTGGAGAGAAAGTAGTTAGCAATACATGTCACACCTTACATGTTGATTAGTGGAGACCTGTATAAGTTAGGTCATGATGAGGTTCTGCACCGATGCATATTGGAACATGAGCACATAGCCATTATGGAAGAAGCACATGGTGGGATTGCAGGAGGACACTATGCAGGAAATGCTACATCGCGAAAGATTTTATTAGCTGGGTTTGGTGGGAAACCATCTACAAAGATTGTATTGAGTTTTGCAAGGCCTGTGACCATTGCCAGTGCCTTGGAAAACTTGGAAAGAGAGATGAAATTCCCTTGTGACCAATAGCCAGTGCTGAACCATTTGAAAAATGGGCAATCAACTTTGTAGGGCCAATTGCGCCAGCTCCGCGTGAAGGACTGGTTCATGGTATATCATCACTTGCACTGATTACTTGACATGGTGGGCAGAGGCAACACCTACAAAGGATTGCACCACAATGACAACTGCTAGATTTTTATGGGAAAACATAATCAGTAGGTATGGTTTCCCTTTAAGTTTAACAAGTGATAGGGGTACACACTTTCTCAATGAAATAGTCAGGATTCTGTTAGCAGAATTTATGGTGGCCCATCATAAGACTACCCCATATCACCCTCAAGCAAATGGAACTGCTGAGGCATTTAACAAAATACTAAGTCACACGTTAACTAAGATCTGTGACGTTGGAAGACAGGATTGGGATGATAAAGTATCATCCATTCTATGGGCATACAAGACAACCTACAAAAGGTTGAACAAGGCCACACCATTTCAATTGGTGTTTGGCACGGAGGCTATTTTACCAGTGGAATTCATGTTACCATCACTGCGTATAGCACGCACAGGAGGGTTAGCTGATGAACAAGCACTGGAAGAAAGAATTGATAAGTTGATGCAGTTAGATGAAAGGTGATCACTTGCTAGATGGAGTCAGAAGACAGAAAAAATCAAGACAAAAGGCATGGCATGATCATCATATCAAGAACAAGAAGTTTGAGGTTGGGCAGTTGGTGTTGTTGTATGATTCCAAGTATCTATGCCATCCTAGGAAGTTAAAAGTAAATTGGTTGGGACCTTACATCATCTTATACATTCTTGATTCAGACGCTTTCCAGTTACAAGCGCTGGATGGGACGAGGTTACCAGGTCACTTCAATGGGAGTAGGCTAAAGCCCTACTATAAATAAGTCTTCTTGGTGTTTGTAATAAGGCAGTATTGCCAATTAGTTTAGAATTTCCCTTTATGCTTTTTCTTTTCTTGTGTTTCCCTTTCTCATTGCTTTTTCCTTTATTTTTTCATTTTTGCACTTTGTGCACCGGTAACCACATTATTTTTGTAAATTTGTGTATGCATAGAGGACCACACATCTATTTTAGTGTGGGGTGGAGTGATACAAAGTATAGGCCTATAATACAAGTTTGAGCTGGTAGTAGAAGTTGCGGTGAATGGCCCGGTTGAAGGATAAAAAGTGCGTAAGGTTAAGAAGCACGTAGAAGAGAAGGTGGATGAGAATGGTTGGTGTCAAAAAGGCTTTGTGGAAACCATGTACAAAAAGGATGAAGAGCGCAGGAACAACATGAGGTAGGTGAGGGAAAAAATCAGGTAAAGGATAGAAGAAGTGCCTTCGCACTGTGGACGCACACGTAAGAGTCTTCGGTCGGGTTGGATTTTTGTGTGCCAGAAGGTTGTAAAGGGTTTTTCATGTAGGATGTGGTGCGTGGGTAAAGGCACTTAAAGATGGCTTAGGGGGAAAAGTTGCATTTAATGTTAAAGTACATTGGTAGGTGGTATAGCATTTAATGTTGGAAAGAAGCAAAAACTATAAATACAAGGTTAGGAAAATCATTTGTTACCTTGCATTTATGAAGTAGAAGAAGCTCTTGTGAACTAGGGCATCCAGAGAGAAATTTGTGAAGAAAGGAGAATCCAGAATTTAATTGTACATCTAGAGTAGATCTACAACCAGAAGGAGGGAGTACATAGGCATGAGAAAGCTTGTGTGAAGAAGCACCGTCTTGTGGAAGGATTTCCTGGTTAGGGTTTGGGAGCTAGGGCACAGAGAAAGAAGGATTCATTTCAGGAGTTGAAGCTTTGGAGTGAGCTTTGGGATTGAGGAGAGTAGTAGAGCAGAGCAAGAGGAAGGATTATTTAAGTTCAGCCCAACCAGAAGAATGGCACCAAGGAAACCAACCATTTCACCAAAGAAAACAAAGGGCAAGGGAAAGGGAAAGAAAATCACTGTTGTCACGAGCACCAATGAAGAATGGTACATGGAAATGCAGTACCCAGATGGGGTATTGCTAGGAAAAGAATGGGAGTCACACCTATGGAAGATGGCCGTAAGTGATTATAATCATCACACAAGCACAACGGAGAAGGAAATGGCACTGGAGTTGGTCTGACCAACTAACAATAGGATGCCAGATGGAATGCCCATTTACAACGATGAGGTGAAGGTCAAATTAGAGAAGGCTGGGTTATTGCAATTATATGAGTTTCCCTACTTTGGCAAGCCTGAGTGCCTTTATCAATGGCTGATGTCACACATGCATGAGGATCATTTTTATTTCATGGGGTGCAAGATGTGCATCACACCACAACTGATATCCAAGTTCACAGGCCTCAATTGTGAAGGAGATAACATTGATGATGATCTAAGTGACAAGGAGGCTATCAAGGAGACTGTAGCCACATATGACTACAAGAAGGGGTCACGATACTTTGACATCACTGAGATACCAGACCCAGTGATGAGGATGGCCACACTCTTAGTCACCAAGCTCAATGACCAGGAATGATGGACACAAGTGAACAAGGCATGGTTGAATGTATGCCAGAAGATATCAGAAGGAACCATCTACAACTTGTCCACTTTCATCACGGATGAAATTATAAGCAGCATGCAGGAGGGAGAGAAGATACTCTTTGGTAATGTCCTCCTCACTATTGTGTTCTCAGAGATTGGAGTGCCCGATGGGCTAGAATTTCTTTTTTGGGAGTATCCAGAAGAGGATCCCTCACCCAAAGAGGTTTGCAAAATATACTTGTGAAACCATGATGGCTTCTCACAAGGCACACTGGAGAAATGGTATAAGTGAATGCATGACACATTCAAGGCTGAGTGGAGGATCCCAGAGTAGTTTCCCATGCTCGTGAGTGGAGAGGTAGAATTTGTAGTGTACCAACACTTCTGCATTGGCAGATTTATGTTGACAGATGAGAATATGAGTCTGTGGTGCAAGCTACCCTTCTCCTTCACCGCGTTATACTTCCAAGCCAGAGTTAATCGGTTCAAGGAGGCCAAGAGACTAAGGTTCAACCTTAGTGAGGTAGATATAGACCACCGTGAGCTGCACCAGAAGCTAGTCTACCCAAAGAAGCACACGTACATGTGGAGAGATATGTCTCCCATGAGATACAAATGATGAAGCCTTTAACACTGCCAATTGCAGGAAGGACCGCAACAAGGGTGTATCTACGCATAAGGCCAAAATTTGAAAAAGGTGCTTACTTGGAGAATGATGTCTCCATTCCTGAAGACCCTACAGGAAGGAAGAAGGCCACACCTAGAAAGAGAGAAAGAGAAGAGGTGCAGAAGGCACCAAGTGTTCAAACCACACAGACGGTAAGCACGCCAGAGACAAGCGCTAAGCCTAGTACTTACGCAGGAGGAAGAAGTCTCCAGTCAAAGAAAAGACTCTAGAAGAAGAGGCACCAGAGCATGAAGAGCCCCTCACCCAGGAGGAATCACCAAAGAAGACATCACCTATCAAAGAAAAAGAAAGAGAAGAATCCCCTGTACTGGAATCCCCAGTAAGGAAGAAGCAGAAGGTGACGGATGAGGCCGATTCAGAAGAGACAGAAGACCTAGATGCCTACATCGGTGACAAATGATGATGATGATGAACCAGAAGGAGGTGAAGACCATCCTGTCTATGAGATACATGATTCTGAAGAAGAAGGAGATGAGTATAACGAAGGAGATGAGGAGAAGGAGGATGAAGAAGAAGCTGAGACCCAAGGCAAGGGGGTAGGCGGGGAAGAAGTTACAAAAGATCAAAGGACCCCAAGCCTCACAAAGGAATAGATAGATGAGGCCACAGAAAAAGAAGTGGAAAAAATCATCAAGGACCTGGTGGAACAAGAAGTTGAACACAACATGGATGTGGTGCTAAAGGAGTTTGAGGAGGAAAGCATAGAAAAAGAATATGGCAGCATGGGAGGAGATCCCAGTTTGGCTGTAAGCTTTCCAAAAGCCACACGCACAGGGAGGAAGAGCACAGAAGCATCACAAGTTCAAGGAATGGGCTACATTGATGATCCAAACAAGGTGTTACGCGTGCACTTCCAGAGCACCATGCCAATGGAACAACTTTTAGCCATGACTTCATTTGATGAGGAAGGTGCATACCCTCAGACAAGGAAAATGTTGTCATGGGCATTTGAGTCCCACATTGATGAGCCTGAATTTGAGGTAAGCCAAGGAGCATTGATGAAAGTGCCAAAAACAAAAGGGATAAACCCCTTGGTGAATGCTCAGTGGCTGTCAGATGAGAAAATCTGCAACGCGCTCAACAAAGTCTCAGTTGAGGTTGAAGCCAGGCTCTTCGGGAGAAATGACAGGGTAAAGTTCCTAGAGGTAGAGTTGGAGAAAAGGGAAGAGGAGCTCCTCGAGAAAAGAAAGGACCTGAAGTAGGAGGAACTAATCAGTGCTCAGTTAAGGTGTGAGTTAAAATATGAAAAGGAAAGAGTGCGCGAGGCATACAAGAAGATAGAGATGATCAAAGATGCCATTGTCTTAAAGCATCCAGACTTAACACCACCCGTGTAAAAGTATGGATCATCCTTGCAATGCCTAGAGGACTTGACCCACATACTCACTATGGAGAGGTGACCACTTTCCCTAGAATCAGTAGAGGAGGCATTGGCATGCCCAAGAGAAATAAAATAAGATGAAGGTTGTGGAGATTGTTTCTCAGTACAACAAGATCCTCGCCGATGTAAAGGCCACCGCGCAAGTTGCTGAGGCTGCCTATGATAACTACGCAGATAGGGATAGAGTGGAAAGTATCTTAGTTTCCACCCATGAAGTGGAACTCAAGGAGTTCCAGGAAAAGAACAAATGGAACATGGTGGAGCGAGACAAGATCCTAGTCGAGGTAGAAAATAAATTAGAGGCCATTGAGACCTTGCGGGGCTCAATCAAGAACCAGGCTAAAGGAATTGTACCCTCAAATCACTCGGAGGATGGATGCACTCAAGGATTTGGGCAAGAAACTGGAGGAGATTGTGGAGACAATGAGCACTAAGGGAGAGGAGCTTAGTTTTGAAGAAGTGAGCACCTTGGTGGGTGACCTCTGTCAGCAAGCGCAGAACGAGGTCGACACTTGGGGGAAGTTAGAAGCTGATTTAAGGAAGGATTTCCCTCTCCTCCTCCAGAAGTAAATAAAGTTCCCCATTCTTTCATTCTTTTCCCCATTTCTTCATTCCTTCATTCTTCCATTCCAACCATTTGTAAGGATCCACCATTCTTTAATTCTTTATTGAAGAGTGTTTCTGAGGATGGAGAACAGGCGTAGTGTGGGGTGATGTTGGGCCCCAAAATATCAGCTAAGTACAAAAAGGCTCATGGGCGCATGTGACCTAGTTGAAAAAGGGCACATGGGTTGAAGGCACGTAGGGAAAGGGTTCTGGCAGGGTTTTTGCATAACACACGGCATGCACGCACAAGGCAAAATAGGTTTTGTACTTAGCCGCATTCGGCATCCCAGGCAAGCACATGAGAAAAGCATGACCCTTGTGGATAAGGTGCCAGCCTGGTGACTGTGGATCAAAAAGGGAATATTCTAGGCATGCGATAGAAGGTTCCAGAAGACATCATTGCAAGAAGTGGAGAGCTCAGATCTGGGAAGGCATGCTCCCATGGAGGACCACTTCGACACTTGGTGACCGATCTGTAACTTCTGGAAGGCATGGCGGTGGGTGCTAAGGTTATAAATACAAGCACCCGGTAGAAGATAGATATAGAAGGATATAGAGTTGAAGAGAGGAAAAGCTCTGCAGAAATGAATGGAGGATTCTATGGGTTGGGAATAGGAGCATATAGGGATGATGGCACATTTAGGGGAATGGGTCTACATTTTTCTCTGTAATGTGATGAACATGGTATAGTTCTGATGCATGACTTGGCTCTGCATTATTATATGGGGGTCTGTTATGAACCCAAGGGATTGTAATGTGGTTATTGAATCTCTTAATATGAATACAATGCTCTGTTATAAATCATCTATGTTTTGGAAGTATACTAATGTATTTCCTTTCTGTATGAGCTATTTCCTTATGTTGCTTGTTATTTCCCTTTTCTGGATGCAATAAGATAACTCGTTCTAGGATATGGCATGGTTCTTTCTACTCATTTCCATTTAAATATCTTGTATAAGATGATGCATTCTCATAAGACTCACATAAAGGAGAGACTCGGCACCCACGCGTGCCTCGGGTGAGCGCCCAGTGCCCACTGGGTGATAGGTCGGCGCATGGGATTAGACTATTGGTCTAAGGGTATAAAATATGACCAACCTATCCATAATGCGAGTGTGTTATGGAAAAAATGTCCAAAACATGGATTTTTTACCGCTTTTTGGTCCCCCATCTCCATGCACATGCCCCTATTGAAAAAGATAGAAAAATATCACCCAGAGATCCAAAAACTTTGAAAATACCTCTACAAAATCATTAGGGTAGTACTATCTATAGGTTTAAAGCTTCCCATTAGGTCTAGGGGATTATTTCCCACATTTGCAAGAACTCAAAGTCACCCATTCAATTAGATTGGAAAGAAAGAAAATCAAGTCAAACATTGTTAAAGGAAGGATGTCAAATATGATTGCACTATAAATAGATACTTTATGTTAGGTGGAAAACGACATGCATTTTGAGGCCTCTTTATAGTAGTGCAAACTTCAATGGTACACGAGGTGCCTAAAACCCAATTAATGTTTGTTTTTCATGACTTCATCCATGGTTAGGGTTTTGAAAGATTGAGAAAAGTATTCATAGACCGTCATAATTTGATCAAAAGTGACTAACAAAGAATGAAAAACAAAATCATACAAATAAAAAACCTGGGAAGCCACAAACCTCAGTTCTGAGCAGGTGAAAAAACATACAAAGAGGTCAAGTCCATATAGACATTCCTGTTATTTTGTATGGTCATGACTACAAAGATTATCAAGTTGCAGTTTCAGTTCCAAAGTATTCTCATGTCTAGATTCCCATATTTCAACATTCAAATCACCCATATGAGTCTAGAGTCACATTTAATTAGCTAATCACACTCAATTCCATGTATTTATGAGTTTGTATTACATCTTGTATATTTTTTACAAGTATTAATGTGTTATTATTATATTGAATGATTAATGTTAGAAGTTAATTAGTCAAAATACCACCATGTAGCTCCTATTTCATTATTTGTTTGATTATAGTCTAAAAAACTTAATCAAACATAAAAAGGGTGAAAACATTTGGTGAACCTAACTCTTGAATTTAATATCCTATCTCAAATCTTTAGTTACCTTAAGGTTCATTTCTGCATTTTATCTTCATATCCACACTTTATTTATACCTAGTATCATCCCTAAACCTTATTTGTACAAATTTCCATAGGGTTTTATGGTTGCTTCTACCCTTTGGGTCACTTTGTAGGGCTCTTAATTTGTAAAAAAAATTATTTTATATCTCGAGCATAATTACTCTATGTTCAAATTCCTTGGAGGTTATTTCAATTTTTTACATATTTAATGAAATAATATTTTTTTCCCTAAGTTTTAGCACAATATTTGGAAATTCAAAGTTACTAGTTTGAGTAATTAGGGCATATTAAAAAAATACATACTTTGGGAAAAACCCTCAGAGGTTTCTATTTCACATAACTAGAATAAAAAATATCTTTTTTTGTTTTGTCAAATTCAAATTCTATTTTGATATATGGTTGTTTTATTTATTTGATGACAGTCACTTTTTTCTTAAACATTAATTTTTGGGTCTTATCCCCATGGTTTCTTAATTTTTGAACCTCTATATGATTATCATTATCATTTTCTATCTATTTGGGGTTATCTCTCTCATTTTTTCCCACCATCATGGACCATGCCACCATTTTTCAAGTCTTCTTGTATCATACAATTCAATAGAACCAACATGTAGACATACTCTCATAAAACTAGTGCACAAAATCAAGCTCCCTAAAAATACAACACGTTCCCATGTGATTTAAATTTTGGGTTGTATTTCAGCTCCTCCTACTAGCAATGCGGAAACCTTTCATAATTTTATCTTAGATCCTATTCAGGCTTTACGCCATGATTTTTTAGACTAATTTCAAGATATTAATTCTAAGATCATATCTCTCAAGTGTGAGATAACACATCTACAAGATTCTTCCAATGCTTGTATCCATCATATATCTACACATCATGATCAATATAATTCTAAGACCATTGAGAATCCATGTTGTACACACATCATGCATCATACATGTTCCCATGCAAGTGAATTCAAAGTCCTATAATAGAAAACACTTCTTTGGTTTTAAAAACATACTCGGAAACACGATACTCTATCTTAACAACTCAATAATTGGTTAATCACTTTGTTACCTATTTATTACTAAATTTTCTATCATCTTACAAAAATTAAATGCTAACCATTTTACAATTATCCTGGAATTAAGGGACATCGTGATAATGATTTCTATGCTTTATAATGAAAAATCCAACTTGAGTGTAAGGGATTTATTTCATTTGCTAGACAAAATTATACTACACATTCATCTCAAGTTTGCAAATATACATGGGTTTCTAAATATGATCTATATATGTTTTACATTTAGTTAACATAATTTACTATCAAATGATGCAACTTCTCCAATAATACAAGAGCCACCTATTCAACAAGAGAATAAGAATGAAGTACCAACCTCAGTAGTACCATCACATCCTATCATTGTGAAAAATAAAGAACTATCAATTGTTCCTAACCCATTTCACATCACATCAAAACATCTAATGCATGTGCAACTATAATCCATGGGAAACATAACAATGGATTCTACAAATATATTTACTTCGTGACAAAAACTTGATATAGATTCTAATCAACCTATCAATATTTACTACAAAAACAATACAAATTATTCCACACCTATTACTAGAATGACAACATAATGTTTATTACATATTATCACAAAATAAGTATCGATGACTTACCTGATAATATATGGATTTCTACAGACACATGCATATAGAGGATAAATCCTTATTTTTCTCCTAATAAGCCTTCTTTGGATATCTCTATTTTCCTACCAAGCTAGGATAGATATTAAGCCCTATATCTACATATTGCTCATGTTGATGATTCTTTCCTTATCCCTAATGGTCCTAGGGATTTTCACATTGATCATTCTAAGCTTCCTTCTCATATCAAACAATATTTTCCTATGATTAATAAACTCAACATCTAAAGATGACTTTCCTTGGTAGATCTATAAGTATAATGCTTTAACCCATGCTTATATATCATACATTCACCTTATATCATATGCACCACTATCTAACTCATGCAAATTATACTTGATGAGGCCAATATATGTCTGATTAATGTATAATATATGATCTCATCATACTCTCCTTTTGATTAAATTTGATTGCATTGTGTGACTTTTAGTTGATCTGATATGAGTTGGAATGTAACTATTTGTCTTTTGATTGATTGTGATCCTAATGTAACTGTTTGTCTTTTGATTGATTGAATGCAACTATAATCCATGGGAAACATAACAATGGATTCTACAAATATATTTACTTCGTGACAAAAACTTGATATAGATTCTAATCAACCTATCAATATTTACTACAAAAACAATACAAATTATTCCACACCTATTACTAGAATGACAACATAATGTTTATTACATATTATCACAAAATAAGTATCGATGACTTACCTGATAATATATGGATTTCTACAGACACATGCATATAGAGGATAAATCCTTATTTTTCTCCTAATAAGCCTTTAATATATGTCTGATTAATGTATAATATATGATCTCATCATACTCTCCTTTTGATTAAGTTTGATTGCATTGTGTGACTTTTAGTTGATCTGATATGAGTTAGGATGTAACTATCTGTCTTTTGATTGATTGTGATCCTAATGTTAAAAACTCTGAAATTCCTAACATAGTGTGTGTTTAAATTCAGTTTTGTAATAAAGCAGGTCTAATCAGTCGAGGAAATGAAGTAGGTGGCATTCAGTATGTTTTTGATAGCATCTGATCCTACACAGCTTAGTTCTGGAACTTCCAAGCTAGTTCTGAAACTCCATCACACAGTCATCATTTAGTTCTAGAACTTTCAGACTTAGTTCCGGAACTCTAGAATTTAGTTCCAGAATTTTCAGACTTAGTTCCAGAACTCCTGGTGATAGCTCCGAAACTCTCACAGGTTTTGGTTCTTAACAATTTCCTATGGTTCTGGAACTTCTCCAAAGTTCTGGAACCGATGGGAGTTATCTATTTTAAACCACATCTAGAAATTTTACATCTACAATCATGAAGGACGAGAAGATTTCTGAACGTAGATCCAGGAAGAGTTATCCTACAGCTATCTGATCAACCACCATCTAACTCAGCATCTATTCTGGGCATGATTTGATTTCATCAGAATCATTGAGACAGCTAGGATTGTAAAATGTATATAAAATTAGACCTGCATTAGATAGAATAGATAATTAGAGATATAGAACAGAGAAGAGAAATAGATTAAGTATCCAGATCCAGTACATTTTGTAATACTGAATGTTTTCATCAATAAAATAGCCATTCTGATTTGAGAGAATTCTGAGTTGTTAAAATCCTGATTCAAGGAGGAGCAAGGGCCCACTCCCCCAAGGACCAGGATATTCATTTATTTGGTATTTATATTTCTTCAGCAAATAGCTTGGATCTGTTAATTTTGTATTGCTTTAGTTCTTTCAATTAAATTCTGTTGCATACTTGTTCCTGCAGGTGTTTAGATAAATCTTTATATTTCTTGCAATTGTTTTCAAGCATTTTAATCTGAGTGTTTACTTTCAAAAGCAAGTGTGTTTATTTTCCAACAGCAAGTGTGTTTCCTTTTTGCATGGTGTGTTTCCTTTCAGCAAGCTTTCAGTGTGTTTTATTTTCAGCAAGTTTTCATAGTTTGATTTGAATAAGGTTTTACCAAGAAGTCCTTAAGACATTAAAGAGATCCCCCAGAAAATATAAAAATAGTTACAGTCAACTACTAGATCAGTTAAAGTACTCTTGTTGCATATAGCTTTGGACACACCCCTGGTTTGATATGACATCAACAAGAAGTTGATTAAATGAAGGGAATGATGACACCCATCATTTTTGGCACCGTTGCTAGGGAACACCAGTTGGAATTTTCTAATTAAGTGTTAGCAAGAGCAACAAAACATACATCTAGTAGTTGAAGAATCTTCCCTACTATATCACAAAATATATGAGTAGACCAAGAGACTCATAGGGTAGATTCCTTCCAAAAAAATCTTCACAAGAATTCATAACATCCTCTAGTCAAAGTAAGGAAATTGATCAAGAATTGGAGGCACCACCATCCCCTGTCAGACAAGAAACAAAATTGCCATTTTTGGAATTCTTAGATCAGTCACCTGAAGGGAGTAGAACTTTTAGGAGAAGGCTTATTACCCAAGATCCATTGAGGGTAAGTTTTGATTCTCAATTGAGTAGTCAACCTCCTACTCCTGATTTTTCACCTTCCCCAAAGCATACAACTTACCACATTGATTGGGAGGAAACTTCAGAAAATATTTTTGAAATGGCACGAGAAGCTGAGGGAGTACCTGATAGGACCTTTACCTATCCAATCCAATTGGGAGATGATGACACATCAATGAAAAATATCTCACCTACACATTTACCCACCTTCAGAGGGATGTCATCTGAAGATCCTGACCAATTTCTGTTTGAATTCAAGGTGCTATGTCAGACCTATGATTATAAAATAGATAATCAAAAACTCAAGTTGTTTCCATCCACCTTGAAGGATGCAGCAATGAGGTGGTTCATGGGATTAACATCCAACTCTATTAGCACTTGGGCACAAATGGAGACTGCCTTCCTAGATAAATACCAAGATTATTGCAGAGGGAGAAATAGGAAGGAAGAATTCTTCAAAATCAAGCAGGAAGAGGATGAAAACATAGAAGACTATTTAGACAGATTCCTCTTTGTTAGCAAAAGATGTGGATTTGTGCTTACAGAGGAATTAAGTAAAACCATTTTTCTCAAAGGTTTGGATGACGAATCTAGAGAAGCCCTTAACTTGATAGGAGGGGGAGACATTGATCAGATAAGAATGAATGGAATTAAAGAGATTTGTAGAAGCTATTCCAGAACAAGAGGTGGACCTAGAAAAGGAAAATCAGTAAAAATTCTGAATCCAGATATGAACAAACTAATGGATGAGTTAGCAAACTTTAAAATAGACATTTTAGTGCAATTAACCTCTACTATGGATGGATTACAAGCTAAAGAAAATTCCAAAACTGAACCATTGGCTATGTATTGTCCTAGATGCAGGAAGAAGCATGCATTAAGAGATTGTCCTTTGGATAAAATAGAAATGTGTCTTATCTGTGAATCTAAAGAACATGATACTGATGTTTGTTCTTTGCTTCCTGTCATTAAAAATCAGCTTAAACAAACTAGTCCCTCATCTACAACTGAAGAATTGAATTTTGTTCAGAGACAACCTAACCAAGGGTAGTTTATGCCAAGATCAGCTCCTAATCCATGGACAATGCCATGGGCTACTCAGGTAGTACCAAAAAATTGGGGACAACCACCTTGGGTACCTCAACCAACTTGGAACCCTCAAGATTGGGAAAATCAAGCCTGGTATGCTCAGGGACATCAACAACCATGGGCTGGTCAAGGAAATCCTTATGCTTGGTCACAACCTAGATGGAACCCTAATTATTCCCAAGGAAGAACATATCCAAATCAGAATCAACAGGCCATCATGGGATCCCCTACATAGAATTCACAAACTGAGAATGTAGTCCAAACACAAATGCCAGCACAACCAGTAGCAAACCCCAGAAACAAACAAACAACTCCTGTTTATGGAACAGAACCTGAAAAATCAGTTGATTTACATGCTATGGATTGTAAGGATATTCAAACTAGATCTGGGAAAATCATTAACAGTCCACCCCTTATAATCACTGAAATGACAGAAGAAAATGAGAACCCTAGTATTGTTGTTCCAAAAGAGGATATAGAAAGAAAAGAAAAGGATCCAGATAGCAACACTACTGAGACTCCATTTCCTGAGAGATTCAAAGAAGATATAGAAATCAAGGAGTCTGAATTGGTTCAGGAATTAAGGAAATTGAATATTGAAATACCACTGTTACAAGCAATTAAAGATATTCCAGAATTGAACAAATTGATCAAAATGTTATGCATGAAAAATCCTGGAAGAAAGAGACAGTATCCCAAGACTATCAAAGTAGATGGGAAACTTGCTGATTTATTAGCAGGAAAACTATTACTTCCCAAATACGGAGATCCTGGAAGTCCTGTTATTTCTGTCTCTATAGGAAATAAGGATGTACATAATGTTTTGATAGATTTGGGAGCTGCTATCAATGTAATGACAGTGGATACTCTGAAAACATTACCATTAACGGGTATACAACCTACTAATACCATATTGCAGATGGCAGATCAGTCTGTAGCAAAACCAGAAGGAATTATTGAAGACGTGGCGGTGATGGTAGAGTCATGGGAATATCCAGTTGACTTTCTTATATTGCAGCCAAAAGGTAAAACATTGGGTTATCCCATTATTTTGGGCAGACCATGGTTAGCTACAGTTGTTGCTTTGATAGATTGCAGGTCAGGTGATATGACAATCTCGAATGGTAAGAACTCTAAACAAATTTCCTTATATCCTACCACACAACCTTTTACTGACAGTCATGAACAATTGTGGGTTGATTCTCCTGAAACTAATAAGAAAAATTTGTCTTCTTTGGCTATGATCACATTGCAGGATCATGTAAGAGAAGTAGAAGAGATGATTAATCCACCATTGGATAAGAACCTGTTGTCTTCAATACAATCAGAAATAGTTATGAAACCCGTGAACTTAGTTTTGGAACTTAGTTTTGGAACCCATGAACTTAGTTCCAGAACATACGGCTATAGTTCTGGAACCACTACAGTTAGTTCTGGAACCACGACAAAAACAGTTCTCTTTGATTGAAAATAATTTCACTCTCCAGAGGAATGAGATTTCTCATGGGGAGAGGATGAATCAGTAGCTTCAGTTTCAAGTACATCAGGAAGTGATGAAGAATTTCTGGAAAGTAGCAATGACGAAGAATTTGGTCTGCAAAGAGATAAGTATCATAATTCTCATTGCTATCCTTTTTCTAGTATTTTCTCTCAAGGAACTTTTGGAGATGTTGCTACATACCATATGTTGTTACCACATGCATGTCCATTAAATACTTTAATGAAACCCTTTCCACAAATCAGTTCATCACATATTGGAACCAAACATGTTGAAATTCAACCAGGTAAAACTTTAAACATTAATAGTTGGTTGAAGGAGGATGAAGAAGCTAAATTGTTTGATGTTCTAAAAAATCATACTAAAGCTTTTTCTTGGGATTACAAATATATGAAGGGGATTCATCCAAGTATCTGCACTCATCACATCTATACTGAAAACACTAAACCAGTTAGGCAGCCTCAAAGAAGGATTAACCCAGCTTTAAGGGATATAGTCAAACAAGAAATTGAAAAACTATTACAAGTAGGTTTCATCTACCCTATCTCAGATAGCCAGTGGGTATCTCCTCTTGTAATTGTTCCCAAAAAGAATGGAAAATGGAGAATATGTGTTGACTATAGGGAACTAAACAAAGCCACAATGAGAGATTATTTTCCCTTACCATTCATAGATCAAGTCCTAGATAACCTTTCAGGTAAACAATACTTTTCTTTCTTGGATGGCTTTAGTGGGTATAATCAGATCAGAGTTGCTGCTGAGGATCAGGAAAAAACTACATTTACATGTCCATGGGGAACCTTTTCCTATAGAGTGTTACCATTTGGTTTATGCAATGCTCCTGCAACTTTCCAGAGAGTTGTACTTGCAATCTTTGTTGATCTAACAAATGATTGTGTTGAAGTATATATGGATGACTTCACTGTACATGGAGATACATTTGAAGATGCTTTGAGAAATCTGGACAGAGTGTTAACAAGATGTGAACAACACAACCTGTCTCTTAGTGATGAAAAATGTTTGATGATGGTGGATGAGGGAATTGTATTAGGACACCATATTTCACAAAAAGGAATTCAGGTGGATCAAAACAAAATTAGGATCATTTCAGATTTACCTATCCCTCAGACTCCCACAGATATCAAATCATTTCTAGGACATGTTGGGTACTATAGACACTTTATAAAATATTTCAGTAAAATTGCTGCCCCCATGTTTAATTTGCTAACCAAGGACTGTGAATTTCTTTGGGATGAAAAGTGCAACATGCTTTTGAAGAAATTAAAAACAAATTAATCAGTGCCCCAATATTGAGAGGTCCTAATTGGGAAAATCCATTTCATATCCAAACAAATGCCTCAAATTATTCCATTGGTGTAGTATTGGGACAAAAAGATGAAGAAGGAAAGATGTATGCCATTTACTATCTTAGCAAGAATCTTACTCCCACTGAAAAGAATTACACCACCACTGAAAAGGAATTTCTTGTTGTAATTTATGCAATCAATAAATTCAGACATTATATTACAGGGTACAAGATATTTGTACACACAGATCATTCAACAATTAAGTATTTAATGAACAAACCAGTGGTTGGAGGAAGATTCATTAGATGGTTATTACTTTTGCAAGAATTTGATATTACCATTGTGGACAATCTAGGTAAATCTAATGTGGTAGCTGATTTTCTGTCAAGACTAACCACCACAGGGGAACAAGATCCAGTCAAGGATAACTTTCCAGATGAACAACTGTTTGCAATCTTAGTAAGTACACCATGATTTGTTGATATGGCAAATTATCTTGCAACAGGGAAGTTCCCTCCTTCTTTCACTAAGAAACAAATAAAGAAGTTAATTAAAACCAGTGCACAATTCAAATGGTTAAATGGAATTCTATTTAAGTGTGGTCCTGATTTTGTCTTGCGTAGGTGTGTAAGAGAGGATGAAATATTTGACATCCTCAGAGCATGTCATGATGAACCAAGTGGAGGACACTATTCAGTAAAAAGAACAGCTCATAAGATACTTGGCACTGGTTATTATTGGCCATCTCTGTACAAGGATGTGAAAATATATATCAAGAGGTGTGATCCTTGTCAAAGGATGGGATAACCAACTTTCACCAATGAAATGCCTCTTCAGCCTCAAGTTGTGGTTGAACCATTTGAGAGATGTGGATTGGATTTTGTTGGTCCCTTTAATCCTCCTTCACAAGGGAAGGAATATATTCTTGTATGTACTGACTATGTGACAAAATGGGCAGAAGTGCAGGCATTGACAAATGCCACTGAGGAAGTAGTTGTTGATTTCCTTTGGAACAGAATTATGATCAAGTTTGGAGCACCAAGGAGCATAGTTTCAGATCAGGGACCACAATTCATGTCTAATATGATCCAAGCTTTCACAAGGTATTACCAAATCAATCATAGGAAGTCATCTCCTTACCATCCACAGTCAAATGGACAAGCTGAAGTAACAAACAGAGAATTGGAGAACATCCTTACCAAAATAGTTGAAGCTAGGAGAAAAGATTGGGTAAAGAGACTACCTGAAGCTATATGGGCATATAATACAACTTGGAAAACTACAACAGGGTTTTCACCATATGAATTAGTCTATGGGAAAAATCCCTTGTTGCCTATATAATTTGAACTTCAGACATTGAGGACAACAGTGAAGGTGGGAATTGAATTAAATGCGGCTCAAAAAGAAAGAATCCTTCAACTCAATGAGTTGGATGAATTAAGGTTGGAAGCACTTCAGCAGACAGAGATGATTCAAGAGCAAAGGAAGCAATGGCATGACATACATATCAAGAAAAGACAATTCAAAGTAGGAGACTGGGCATTACTATTTGACTCTAAGTACCAACAGTTCAAGGGAAAATTGAGAACCAGATGGTTGGGACCTTATCAGATTGATCAAATTTTTGACAATGGTTCTATTCAGTTACTTCCCATTGATGGTAGAATTAGAACACTCTTGGTCAATAGACATAGGCTGAAACTCTATAGGAAGCCTCCCACTAAGAATGAATTTTTGAGGAAGATTGAAGCAGACAAAGAATTTGATCATATGGAAGAACTCAGTTCTTCCAAAATGATCAAATAATCAGATGATAGATCCAGAATAAAGGGAAGAAGATGAAAACCAAAAAATGGCATCTTCTTCCCCCCCCCCCCCCAAAAAAAAAAAAGAAAAAAAAAATCTCTCAAGGTCAATTGAAAACCAACAAATGGCAGTTGACCTCTTTTTGGCTAGTTCAAATAAAGGAATTCTTTTGAATTCCAACTATTTTATCTAATCATGTTTTGTTCCACTTGTAGGAATGACGAGTCATCATAGCAAAAGGCTTACATCATCAAGGACAGTAATTATGTCTTTTAACTTCTTTAGGGTTTTTTAAATGTTTGCATGTGTGATGTAACTTAATTTAAAAGTAGGTTTGATGAGTCATATATTTATACATTATGATTACAAGTGTGTAATCATAATATTGATTTGTATGGAATAAGTGGCGGCATGGTTATCATTAGTAGTCATTATTGCAAACATCAAGTGAGATAAAGATTGTAGAAGTATCTTGAGGAAGGAGTAGTGAATTGAGTTGGTATTTCGCTGTAAAGAAAAGAGAATTTAGATGTTCCGTAGCTAAGAACTAAGGTTCCTATATGATGGAAAAGTGACAAGCGAGCATGGGAATCTACAAGTACCCTTTCCTAATACCCGACTTCCTGAGGTCGTGTCGAGGCAACCAGTGAATGTTGAATGTGAATGGATATGTATAAGCTAATTGGGTAATCTTAAATCCTCAACACGTAATAATGGAATTTGCGAATCTAAGGTGAAGGAGGCCCTCCTAACCTAGATTGGTGTAATGACCCATTCAGATGTAATGGCTACTCAAGGGCTCCAATCGATGTCGAGCTCTGCCGAGATCCTATTTCTTGGTTGTTGGATACGTGGGAAGTGACCTGTGGGAGTTTCGTATATATCTCCAGACAAGGTCATAAAATGGTGATAGGTCATTTTAGTGGATTTTTTGGTAGCTATGGGTGGTTTTTTGGTCTAGCCTAGAAAATATTGGATTGATTATCTTCTATGTTTAATACAAAGAACTATACTATAATATCTAGTGGGAGTGGTGAGGATCTAAACACTAGCGTTCGCAAGCCGATGTCAAAAATTGACTAGTTTGTTGGCCCATTGGGTTGTGGGACTTGGGGATCATAACCATGAGTGTTTGGTTATTTTGGACCTATTATGGTCATGTGAAGAATCAATCCCATCTTATGACTATCCAGTAATCATATGCCTTTTTAGCTTCTACGTTTAGAACTAGAAGTTGTATGATTTTCTTAGAGTACCTAACAGGTGTTCTAACAACTTGGATATGTAAGCTAGTGTCTATATCAATGAGGAGGTCTCCTACATTAGGCTACGGAACCAAAGGATCGTAACTGAATGTTTATTCTTGTTCAAACCCTTGCATGATCATTCAGGTTTTTTATCAAGGCAATCTATAATTTGGATGGTTTGACCAGAATGTGTAAGCTTTTTCGTCTTCGATATTCAATCCTCTTAGTTACTCACTAATTTATTTTAAGTTTTTTGTGGCTCGAAAGACCTGTATCCTAAGGTCCTGATCTATATCAGCTAAAGTCATGGGTGAATTTGGTTGAGGTACTATAGGTTCAAATATATATTCTCTAGGCTCTCTAGGTCCCGTGATTTTCATACAAAGATGATTCAACTTTTAACTAACATTAAATAACTGATTACAAAAGAGGTATTTACACTTGTATTTATTTTTGTATTTTTCAATGATGTATTTCAATGAAATTGAAGAGCAGCTACTCTAGTATATCTATAAAATGAACAATTAATCTAATAATAGAATAAAAACAAGCAAAGTAGCCTGGTATGGCTATTTGCCTGTGTAATTGTGATATTATACTAAATATCTAAGCAAATAAACATATTAATTTGAAAGGCTCTCGATCCTACCTTAGAAGTGAGGAATGGATCACAATTTCTCAGAACTATCAATCCCCACATCTTCCCTGGTGATACTGAGAGTGAAATTTTAATTGAAATGAAATAATTCACTACTCTATTTGATATGTTGTAACTAGAACTTTGATAGCTTAAACCTGGTGTTTATAGAATAGTGGTAAATCCAGTTGTGTGTGATTTCATCCCCTCAATGTGATCTCCTTGTTCCTTTGTGTCCTCATGAATCCAGAAAGTGTGTATATGATAGTATCAATAGAAGATAGCAATCAAACAATGGTAGCTTTGGATATAGGACCAAATATAATTTGAGTGGGAGAGGGATAGCAGCAAGTGAACAAAGCTTGACTATGCAATTCCTAGCGGGATTTATTATGGGAATACAACACAAGTGTACCGAGAGTTTCAGAAATTATCCTTGTGACAAAACAAAACCTGTAACTTTAATGGATTCTAGTCTAGAAATGAAGCTATTCTATGTTTTAAACTGACTGTATGCAGTAGCAATGAAACAAGACTTGAAACAAGAAGATGATATGACCTCCAATAATGCCAACAATGGAAGCAAAACTTGAAACTAAAAAATTCTAAGCAAGGAATTGAAAAACTAAACAAGAGAATTGAGAGGATGAGGGGCCATTTGTTTGAAAACAAACCAGCTATTTATAGAATTCCCATTCACCAAAGGGTAACTTGGAATGGAACTCTTTTACCATTAAACAATGAAGAAACACTATTACAGGGAACCAAAAACATAAATACAAGCTAAGGTGGTTGAGAAAAGCTGGTAAATGTTGAAAATTCATGCAAGTCACGATCAAAGGAATGTGCTGGAAAACAAAGGACTGCCGCCCTGAGCAGGATTACAGGACCACCATGGCAGGGTGGAAATCATGAGACCGCCACCCTGGCAGGGTGGCAGTTTCGTTACTGAAGGTCAAAAAGCCAAGAAAAGGGGGGCAAGGGATAAAACAAAGCACAAGGAACTTGGATAAAGCATTTGGGATGCTAACATATACTTCGCGAGCTTCTCTAGATCTTGAACACCTTGCGAGGTGACCTGTATCATCATTGGGGCATGTGTAACATCGTTCCAGTGGTGCAGTACCCTACAATTTTGGGTACGTACATATTGCCCCCTCGGAGAAGCATTTTAGCCATGAAGAGGCGTAAAATGATGGGTCTGAGTATGGTGGTCCCAAAACAAGAAGCTAGAAATTATACCTGACACCCGTGTGTCGAAATGATGCCATCCAAATTCCCGCTACCTGCAAAATGAAAAGAGGACTCAAGTGCAGATAGATAAAATAAGTTGAGAAAATAAATACTAAATTAATATGAAATGAGGACTTACCATTTGTGTGGGGATAAGAACTTACCTCCGTCGGTGCTCCAAACCTGTGAAAGGGACATTCAAAATGAGTCAAAACACTATATATATAAAACAATGCTCATTTTCCTATTCATTTGTGCGTGTTGATTTGATAGTTTTTGAGCTCTGGGACCCACAGTGATGGTTTTTAATGAGAGTATAGTCAAAACGTTTGTGGTGAGATAGCGATCATGCCTCCGAGAGCATAACGTCGACCCACGAGATCTCAGGTTAGTTCTTCTCGATTTACCATTTTTGCACCCAAAATGTTAAAATGTCAAAATCTTTGTCTTGGGGGGTCATTTTTAGAAATGCTAGTGTTAATAGGGTCACTTAGGGGGGGGTGCCTAATGGGTAGGCTTTTGTTTTAGTTAAAATGGTCAATTTTT
This sequence comes from Taxus chinensis, assembly GCA_019776745.2. Lineage (NCBI taxonomy): Eukaryota > Viridiplantae > Streptophyta > Pinopsida > Cupressales > Taxaceae > Taxus > Taxus chinensis. The sequence goes on along the minus strand of CM034157.1, from coordinate 259,033,251 downwards.
GCGTTTTTGAGCATTTTTAGGGCACATGACCCGTTTGAACTCGCGGGACAAGACCGCCACCCTGAGCAGGGTGGCGGTTATGGGACCGCCGCCTTAGAAGGTGGTGGTTATGGAACCGCCACCCTGCACAGGGTGGTGGTCCATTACAGAGTGTCAAAACAACACTTTACTTAACTTGTTTTTTGCATTTTTAGCATTCTTGCATGTTCTTAATAGTTTTTCCAATGCAATTTTGGTACTAACTTACTCCTTTTTGCATGTTTTTGGGTGTATGCAGAAGAAATAGGAGTACATTAGATGGAGCCAGGAGAGGGAGTGTGATTGGCTCTCAGCAGTGTTGGAGGCACTCTCCCAGGTAGAGCGGGATACTCTCCAGAGGGCTGGTATATGGAGGATTACACAGGTTCCTCATGTTGCACCTGCCAGTCACATATTGTGTGACTTGTTCTCATATTGGGATGCGGATCGAGAACACCTTTTGATTGCCAGGAGTTAGGGGTGAGTGGTCTATCACCCTGGAGGATGTTTACCATATACTGGGGGTTCTGATCCTTGGGCGGTGGCTGTCTCTTAAGACAGCTATATCTAGATCACAGGTGGTTCAGTGGGCCACCTACATGGGAGATGTGGTTGTATCGATGGGGTCGAAGAAGGGCATGAGGATCCGCTCTATTATTGAGTCAGACATTCCCTTGCTCTGTAAGGCCATCATGGGCATCCTTGCATCCAGACTGATTGGGGATAAGGGAGGGGACACCCTCTTATATTGCTGGGCCCCCATTATTACACAAATTGAGGGCCATGGACGTGTCTATGCCTGGGGAGCAGATATCCTTGGGACTACCTACCATGACTTATACAGGGTAGTCCATTTATAGGGGCAGTCACTGAGCCACCCGACTCTTGTCATGAGTTGGGTGTATGAGCACATTATCCCATATGGGAGAGGTGTAGAGGTGGAGGATCTTGGGGCCATCAGGGCAGCGAGGTGGATGGGGATGATAGTTCTTAGAGCACCCCACCAGCCAGTGGCTTCCCTGACTACTGTAGACATGGAGGCCACTCCTTATCAGGCCATGGTAGGGGTATGGGGAGAGGAGACCGTTACTTTGATTACCTGTCAGACCACCAACCAGTTGATAGACAGGGTGGGGAAGTTGGAGATACACCCCTTTGACAGAGTTCCATAACAGTTTGGCCTCCCCTATAGTGACATGCTTCCTCTAGTGGTGCCAGTGTATAGATCTATCCATGAGGCTTGGGGAGGTCCTAGAGGCCGGGGTTGGACTATTGTTACGCCTAGTACTCCTATTGTGGCTAGGAGGGTGGTACGTGCATGAGGGAGAGCCGGTGCTCCTCAGGCACCCTTACTTCAGATTGCCACTGGTCCTGCTCATAGCAGTGATGAGCCCATTGACGTGGACTCCGAGTCTGAGGAGTTCACTGGGGGAGAGACCGAGGAGGAGACAAAGGACATGGAGATCAGTGAGATGGGTGGTGGGGGGATGATAGTGATCCTGAGTGGCATGATACCCAGGAGATCCTAGGCCGAGAGGGCAGAGCAGAGCGCAGAGAGGGTGACTCTAGTTTCAGAGGAGTTACTCTCTCGGGACCCAGGTGGAGATGGTGAGTCTGTTGTAGGCCATCACATTTCCCCAGATGTGGGAGAGGGGCACCAGTCGGTGGCAGCATCAGTGGTAGGCGCGGATCCTAGAGATCCTTCTTGGAGGCCTGGCGATCCTAGTGAGTTGTCACTCTTCTCCTGACATTTGTTTTAGTTAGACTCGTCTTAGTTTGTTATTTCTTTTTGTTTTGCTTACTCTTGATTCTATCGTTGATTATTTTCTAACTTGTTTTCTCCTTTGTTTGTAGCGACTGCTGATGAGTGGCGAGACTTGATTCACCGAGTGTGTACCGATACCCTACTTCTCCCCTCGAAGAAGACTCGTGCTGAGCTTTCCGTGGATGTGGGGGAGCCCTCAGCAGCCGGTAGGCACACCGATGTTTTTGCCTCTGTCTGGTATGCGGCAAAGATAATGACTTCTCTCCACACGGAGGTGGCTGGATATTGGACAGCCAAGTGCCTGATGAGGAGGAGCCATTCTCGTAGCGAGACGGTAGCTACCAGGTGTGATCGTGAGCCCTCAGTGCATTTAGAGCACCAGTGGAGCCGGAGTCCTAGGCGTGGCCATGCACCCTCTGAGGGATCCCATAGGGATTGAGAGACTATTTTTGTAGTATTTTTTCAGATGTTTATACGAGTGTTTTTGTACTTTCTGGGCTCATTGAGCGTTTTGACCATGCCTAGTGCATGATGGCATTGTATACGAAACCTGATTTGTATATATATATATATATATATATATATTTTGGATCTAGACTCTTGGCATCTTGAATTTTGTGACTCATTTCTATATGTGTATTTAGATGTTTTAGAATACTGTTTTTCATGTTTTCAGAATGTATGCAATGGATAACCAATGATAGTAGATAGAATATTTTACTCTGTATGTTTTTGTAATGCTGATATGAGATGATACTAACATATGGTAGTACTGAAACTTTTGAACTCTTTGGGAAATGTTTGTAATTTCTTCTTATGTTGGAAAAACATGATGAATGCATAGTGATAAAGAGATGAACTTGCCCCAATCCCAAATCCACGCAACTAGTAAGATGCGAGGGCTCAACACCAAGAGTTAGGAAGGGCACAAGTTGTATGAGTTTGATTGAATGGAATGATGAGAGATAGACAAACCAGTAACAAGAACCAAATTTGGACCTACACACCCACCCTACTCAGAACTACTACCAAGCTTAGAAGGCCACATTTTTTTTAGTTTATCTAGACTTAGATTCATAAATGGCAACCTGGTTGACAAAATCTGGTTTTGAGGATTTAATCTCTTTGGAATTTGGATATTTGGATATTTGCTTTCTCTTAACAGAATTTGATTTGTGTTTTTAGCATACCAAGATTTGTTAGTTTGTGTGACTGGACCCCCCACACCCTGCCTCATGCCACTAGTAAGAAGCATGGGTTTGTCACCAAAGGCAAGATACAGGTGAGTAAGGGCACTTCTTTCCTTTCCCAACCTCACATCACCAGTAAGAGATGTGGGCTTATCACCGAAGGTTGATGGGGCAAAGAAGTGTGTAAAATAAAATATTTTGTTTGCTTGGTGCTTTTGATTTCATTTGATTTTGACATTTCTGATCTATGACTTTGGGATATCCTTTCATTCCAAGAGATTTTAAGAGGGATAGATGTGACACCAAGAAGCTTCCAGAAACAGACCATAGGCAAGGACAACTTCACCTAGTAGAAAGAAAGAGCAAAGCCAAGTATGCAGGTCTTGGTATGGTTTCCGTCAATGTTTGTCTGTCAAAATTGATGAGAAGATTTGAAAATAGTTGATGATGCTTGGAGAGATGTGATATGAATGATTTTGCCAATATTTCAAAAATTTGTAACAGATTTGTTTTAAGAGTAAGCTCCTGGACTACCATTTTTATGAAATGGACAGAATGAAGTAGCTAAGAGACTAATGCAATGTAAGTAGCTATAATGTACTAGTAATGACTTTGGTGTTTTATGCGTAAAACCGCTTAAGATGCAAGGAATTGACAGTTTCACCAATTCCTCACCTTCTAGTGTGCACAAGAGATACACACCATTTCCGTAGTCCTTCATGGCTTGGTATGGGCCCAACCATTTTGGCCGGAACTTCCTTCCTTCACTGGTTTTCTTATCGATCTAGCTGTCTAGTCTTAGAACTAAATCTCCTTCATATATTTCTCACTCATAGACTTTTTTGTTGTACTGCCGGCACATCCGGTCAACATAGGCTCTATGCCACTGTTTGGCATTTAACCTGGCCTCATCAAGGCTTTCTAGTTGAGAGAGGCATGCCTCCCTATAAGCTTCTTCATCCAGAATCCCTTGTAATGAGATGCAGAGACTGGGTATTTCAACCTCAAGTGGGAGAACTGCTTCTGCCTTGAATACCAGTGAGAAAGGAGTTGCTCCTTGTTGGTGTTCTTATTGAGGTTTGATGGGCCCACAAGGCTGGATATAGTTTTAAATGCCAATCTCACTTGTTCTCCTTGACTGTTTTGAGGAGAATAGCTTTTAACATTTTGTTTGTTGCTTCAGCCTGCCCATTGGCTTGAGGGTAGTAAAGAGAGGCCGTGTGATGGTTTATCTTGAACTTGCTACATAACTCATGGACTTCATCATTTTTAAAGGACGTGCCATTATCTGAGATAATGACTTGTGGGACACCATACCTACAGATAATTTGGTTCAGAATGAATTTGGTAATTACCGAACCTGGTACGGTGGTGAGAGGCATGGCCTCCACCCATTTGGTAAAATATTCCATGGCTGTGATTATAAAATTATGGCCATCAGTTGATGAGGGAGAGAACTTCCCTATCAAGTCTAGACCCCACGTGGAGAAGGGCCACAGAGTCACTATTGGTTGTAGGGATTGTGCTGGCATGTGAATCTCGTGAGAGAATTCTTGGCATTTGTGGCACTTACGTACAAATTCCACTACATCATGCTCGAGAGTGGGCCAAAAATAGCCCATCCGATGTATTTTGTGAGTGGTGGCGTGACCACCAAAGTGGCCCCATATATCCCACTGTGGGATTCATGAAAAATCCTCTTAGATTCTTCTATGTTGATGCATCTTAGAAGCATGTCGTCGAAGGCTCTATGATAGAGTACTTGGTCTAAAACAACATATTTAGTGGTAATAATGTGTAACCACCTTCTTTGTTGTGACGTGGCACCTTCCGGGTATGTATGGTCCATGATAAAATTGATGATATCAGTATACCAGGGACATGTAGAAATGGGGGGCCTGGTTTCGACAAAGTATACGCACTCATCGGGAAAGTCTAGATCTACCAGCTCACCTCCATCTAGTGGATTGTCAGCTAACCAGTCTGCAATGATTTGTCCTTTAACGGATTTCTGGTTTATGAATGTTAACTCAAATTCTCCCATTAAGGTTATGAAATGGCCAGCCTTTTTAGATAAAGATCCTTGTGTGAGAAATGTTCGTAAATGGTCTGTCTTTACAATGACCCTTGTTTCCTGGTTTAACATGTAATGTCTCAAACATTTTGTTGCAAAAATTATGGCAAGGCATTCTCTCTCTACCTGTGTGTAACATGTTTCATAATCGAGCAACGTTCGGCTAATGAAATAGATCACGCATTCTCATTTGTCATCGTCTTCTTGAGCCAGCATGCAGGCCAGTGAGACATGAGTGGCTCATGAGTATAGGATCAAAGGGTGGTCTGGCTTGGGAGGCATTAGCGTGGGTGGTGACAACAAGAAGCGTTTAACTGCTTCGAAGGCCTTGTTGCATTCTTCAGTCCAATCGACGCTATAATCTTTCTTGAGTAGATTGTTGATTGGATGAATGGAAAAGCTTAAATCTGGGATGAACCTTCGGATTGCACCGAGTTTCCCAAGAAATGACCTGATTCCAGACTCATCTGATGGTGGGATCATTTTGAGAACAACCCGTATTTTGGCTGGATCAACATCAATCCCTCGTGAAGATATAATGTATCCCAGAAGTTTACCTCCTGTCACACCAAACACACACTTCTCTGGATTTAATGTGATGCATATTCGATTAGTTGTGAGAGGATGATACAGAGCACTTCCAGATGATCACAACATTTCTTGGCTTTGGCCAACAAGTCATCCACATAGGATTCCACAATTTTATGGATAAGATCATGGAATATATAAGTCATTTCCCGCTGATACGTAGCGCCGGTGTTCTTAAGACCAAATGGCATGACAACGTAACAATAAGTTCCCCAGGGAGTTATGAATGTAGTTTTGGCTTGATCCTGCTTGATATTTTAATCTGATTGTACCCTGAGAACCCATCCATGAGGGACAACAGTTCAAATCTAGCTGTTGCATCAATGATAACGTCAATGGATGGTAATGGGAAATCATCCTTGGGACAAGCTTTGTTAATATCCTGAAAATCTATGCAAATGCATATTTTCCCATTCTTTTTTAGGACGGGAATGATATTAGATACCCATTGTGAATAGTCAATGGGCTTGATGAATCCTACTTGGAGAAGTTTTACTACTTCCTCTTTTACCATGAGAGCCACTTTTGGCTTCATTGGTCTTGACTTCTGTTTAATTGGCTTCGCATTTGGTTTAGTGACAAGATTATGTACCGCGACTTGTGGTGCAATGCCCATCATTTCTTTATAGTTAAATGCAAAAGCCTTTTGATGTTCTTTAAGGATTCAGGTGTGTATTTCTATCTCCTCTGGAGTTAACGAGGATCCCAACTTCAAAATTCTTGGTTCCTCCTCCATTCCAATGTTTATATCAATGGTTTCTTCTATCAAAGAAGCATTACCTTCTTCAAATTCAGGTGGGGCTGGAGGTAGCTCCAAGCTTTCTCCATTTTCTATCTCGTAGATATTGAGATCCTTCTATGGAGGAGACTCTACCATGGGATTTCCAAAGTAGGAAGAGGAATGAGGTATTAGGGAAAGATCAACTATACGGTGAGCAAGGTGTAGCTCCGCATAGGTGTTCAGATATTTGAGAGTGACTTTATCATCGTCAAAGTGACCTATGATAGAAAAATCATCCTCAACTTCTCCATGAGCTAGGAGTGAGTTTGTTGGTATTTTACGCACTAATGGTTTGGTACAAAGTGATACCGTGAAATTTGTGTCCTCCAACTCACTGTTTGGGGTGAAACGGGAAGCTGAGGTTGTTATTGAGTCTGCGAGAAATTTTTTCTCTTGTGGGATTACTTCAATTGATATGAAGTTGAATCCCTTACTTAGATCTAACACGATGTTTTGTATAGTTGTAAATGTTCAGCCCTAGTTTCATATACCTCAGAGACTTGGTTTGCAACTAGTTGCGAGTCTCCTAGCACTCTAATGTTATTGACACCCATTCTTTTAGCTAGGATGAGGCCAAGGAGGAGAGCTTCGTACTCAGCTCCATTGTTTGTACATTCAAAGTTTAATTTAAAGGTGAAAGGTAGGATCTTTCCCTCAGGTGAAGTAAAGATCACCCCCACCCCAGCTCCAAAGTGACATCTAGCTCCATCAAAGTGGAGAGTCCAATACTTGCTTGGAAAAATGGATGTTGGGATATTTTCCATATCTGTTTCTTCTGCTTTAGTTACCTCTACCATAAAAACTTCATCTGATGGAAGAGAAGTGATTCCCAGGGTGTGTCCTATACCCATGGAATCAAACGGTAGGAGAATAGGTAAGTCTTTCTCCAGCAACTCAACAATTTTTGTGGTAGTCCCTAGTGATACTGCTTTTATAGCATTGGTCTCATTTTTGAGTACTGGAACGTCCTCGGTTGGATTTGTAATTTCCAACTCAGTGGTGGGTATCAACTTTTCTTTTGGTTGTGAATTAGTTGGTTTGACAAGCTGATTTGTTGGGAGTTCAAACTCAGAGTGAACACCTGGTCTTTTCTTCAAATCAGCTAGGTGTATATCGAAGGGTTTTGGGTCACCTTGTGCCACGAATATTTTCCCTAAGTGTAGAAATATTATTTCTTGGAATAATGTGGAAGGGATTGCCTTCATGCGGTGTATCCATGGCCGACCAAGGATCATATTATAATTGGTTTCCTGATCTATAATATAAAACTCGGTGAGGACCGTCTTGGGTCCTAAAGTGACTGGTAAAACTATGGTTCCAATTGAAGTGGCTTTGAGGCTATCATAACCTCTTAGCGTATTTCACGTCGTGGAACAGTTTGTCTCTCCATATCCTAGCTTTTGAAGGAAAGTGAAGGGGACTATGTTGACTGCTGCCCCATCATCAACCATTGCACGTTTAACATAATTATTGTAGACCCAAACTTGTAAATGTAAAGTTGGGTCACCTCTTCATGTAATTTCAGCGTCTGTTGGCATTTTTCTTATATCGAATATAAATTCAGTATCCCTATCTGGCTGCCCCAGAGGATAAACATCAAAATCCACATGGTTTACTTGCATTTCTGGAGGAGGAGTGATGTTGATTAAATGGCCAAGGCCTAACGCTTCTAAGAGGGCAGCCCTATGGGTGGGAGAGTTTTTTAACAAATCCAAGAAGGAGATGTGCGAGAAGGTTTTAGTTAAATCATTAATTAGATCATAGGCACCTATAGGTTTTAGCAATGTTTGTTTAGTGTTGTCTGGCTCTAATGAATAACTTGGAGTTGGTTGAGAAGAATAATCCCGTGTTCTTGTTATGGTTTCTATGGGTAGCTCAGCGTCTAACTCCACTAAACCAACTATCTTAGTTTGAGGTCGAGTTCCTAATTGGGGTGCGACTGGTGGATTTAATGAAGTTGAAGCTTCATGATCATTGTTTCCTGTCATGACACCCTTATTTGTTCCATTAGGATCTAACCTGTTGTTGTTAGAATGGTTTGGGAGTGGGTCATTGAAGATCTTGAGGGATGCATTTTGAGGGGAAACTACCCCTGCATAAGCATTTGGCATGGGTACTACAGAATTTGCTAAAAACATATCTATAAAGAGTTGTTTTTGATCTTCTGGAAAATGCTGCATGAATTTATTATATTCATGACAAGTCCTAGTATCGTGGCCTTGAATCTTGTGGAAGCCACAATATAGATTGGGATTGTAATTTTGAGGCTGTTGATTTAAAACCTGTTGTGGCCCGAAATTCTAATAAGGTTGCTTGGTTTTTAGAGTTAAAATTTTGAGGCTGTTGCCTTTGGTTTTGAATCTGATATCCGGTTGGGTTTTGATTTGGACTTTGTGTTTGGACTTGTCGTTGTTGTTGTTGTTTCCATGGTGGATGATTAAAATCCACCACATTGATTGTTGGGGTAAAATTATTATTTCGCTGATTATTAACAGGTGGCGAAATGTTTACAACATTTTCCCTTTTAGCTTGGTCAGTTACTCCATCTGTTGTAACCCCGTGGTTCTTGTTAAGGATCTTAGGTCCTTGATTAGCATTCCCAGCATTAGGATAGGCCACGGTGTTTTGATTGGGAGTGGTTAATTTCCCATTTGTCCCATATGTCTTACGACCACTATCAATCACTGCTTGGTCAATTCGGAGAGCACTTTCGAGTACTTCATCGTAAGTTCTTAGTGGGAACTTCTGGACTTCTTCCTTTATCTCTCTATTGAGTGAATTAAGGAATAAATCACATAGTTCCATTTGATCCATATTTGGAGCACTCGTTGATGAGTAGATAACCGTACGCCATCTTTGGATAAAATGAGTGGTAGATTCATTATGTTCTTGTTTGATATGTAAGAACTCCCTGATTCCTGTTCTTAACAATTTGTTCATGTCGAAAGCTTTGATGAATTCTGACACGAGTTGTTTAAATGAGTGTATCGAAGCTTCAGGTATTCTGTAATACCAATCAAGGGCAATACCTTCTAGGGTCTTAGGGAATATTTTAGCGAACAACCCCGTCCCAAGGGAGTAACTCCCATATGGCTGTGGCATAGGCCTTAATGTGTGCGTTTGGGTCCCCTTCCCCTTTGTATTTGGGAAATCAGGAAGAGGTCTTGGAAGCATAACACTTCGTATGATGAAGTCTAGGGGTTCTTTCAAATATTCTGAATAAGTCCCTACTGCGTAGGCCTCAACCATCGATGGGGCTTGCTGAGGGGGTTGAGGTGGAATGGGTTGTTGATATGGCATAGCATATGCATTTGTAGGGACATAAGGGAATCCCTGTGGTTGAACGAACATCCCGGGAGAAGAGAACATGTCTCCTTGTGGTGATTTTGAATAGATGTTTAAATAAGGAGGAGCATTGTTCTGGTACGGGTTGTTTGGTGCCAAGCCAGGAGGTGTCATGTTTTCAACTGGAGCGGCATTTGAAAACACTGTCCTAGTTGGCGTTTGTTGTGGATAATTATAAGGATTTTGAGGAGGCATGCCTAACGTGCCTGTTCCTGTAAGGAGGTCAACTTGACTAGGGTGATGCAGAGGGTTGGGGATTCCCACTTGCCCAAAATATGAATTTTGGTTTGCTTGAGCAAGTTCTAGCCCTCTAACCTTCTCAGCTAAGGCTGAAATGACCTCCATCGGTGAAGACGCAGTGCTTTTCCTTAAGGGTGTTTGTTGTATGGCTTGAGGTTGTAAGGGGGTATGATACCCTGCTATGAATTGGTCATTACCCTACCAAGCTTCACCGAGTGTATTTCCCATAGGTGGAGTTATGGGGGTGTTCTCCTGGAATAGGGTATCAGACTATATTTGTAAACTTCCTAAAGGTGGATACATATTTTGGAAGCATTGTTCACTTTTAGCGAAGCGTGCTAAGTACTCCTCATCCAAAAAGGGGAGTGGGTCTGATTGTCTACTGATCTGTGGTCTGAACAAGACCCGAGGAGATGAAGTGGATTCTCCAGTAAACGTCATATTGTTAGAGCCTGATGGCTCTGGCTGTTGTGTTTGTGCAAACTGATCAAACTCCTCAATTCAGAATGAAGAACTAGAACTGGTTCTGTGAGGGGGAGTTTGAGATGACAAGTAATTACTTGAATAGTTATCAGCCCACGCAGAAAGTGAGGGTGATGGTTGTCTATTTGTTTGACTATAGTTTACTTCGAGACCTGAGAGAGGTCTTCCATATGCATCATATCCCGACATATTCGGGGGGTATATGAATACCCACAGAATAATGGGAAAGAGCGAAAGGTGGATGTTTCACGAAGAAATGAAAATAGAAAGAGGAATATTAGTTTGTTTCACGTCAGTTCACCAATTTTGTACGATGGAAAAGTGACAAGTGAGCATGGGAATCTACAAGTACCCTTTCCTCGTACCTGACTTCCCGAGGTCGTGTCGAGACAGCCAGTGAATGTTGAATGTGAATGGATATGTATAAGCTAATCAGGTAATCTTAAATCCTCAACACGCAATAATGGAATCTGTGAATCTAAGGTGAAGAAGGCCCTCCTAACCTAGATTGGTGTAATGGCTCATTCGATATAATGGCTGCTCGGAGGCTCCAATCAATGTCGAGCTCTGCCGAGATCCTATTTCTTGGTTGTTGGATACATGGGAAGTGACCTGTGGGAGCTTCGTATATATCTCCAGACAAGGTCATGAAAGTAGTGGTAGGTCATTTTAGTGGATTTTGTGGTTAGCTATGGGTGGTTTTCTAGTCTAGCCCAGAAAATATTGGATTGATTAGCTTCTATGTTTAATACGGAGAATTGTACTATAATATCTGGCGGGAGTGGTGAGGATCTAAACAATAGCATTCACAAGCTGGTGTCAATACTTGACTGATTTGTAGGCCCGTTGGGTTGTGGGACTTGGGGATCACAACCATGAGTACATGGTTGTTGAGGACTTGTTATGGTCATGTGAAGAATTAATCCCTTCTTCCAACTATCCAGTAATCGTATGCCTTTTCAGCTTCTACGTTTAGAACTAGAAGTTGTATGATTTTCTCAGAGTACCTAACAGGTGTTCTGGCAACTTGGATACGTAAGCTAGTGTCTATATCAATGAGGAGGTCTCCTGCATTAGGCTGCGGAACCAAAGGATCGCAAACAAATGTTTGTTCTCGTTCGAACCCTTGCACGGTCATTTAGGTGTTTTATCAAGGCAATCTATAATTTGGATGGTTTGACCAGAATGTGTAAGCTTTGTCATCTTCGATATTTAATCCTCTTAGTTGCTCACTAATTGCTTGTAAGTTTTTTGTGGCTCGAAAGACCTGTATCCTAAGGTCCTGATCTATATCAGCTAAAGTCATGGGTAAATTTGGTTGAGGTACTATAGGTTCAAATATATATTCTCTAGGCTCTCTAGGTCCTGTGATTGTCATACAAAGATGATTCAACCTCTAACTAACATTAAATAAACTGATTACAAAAGAGGTATTTACACTATGCAAGCATCCTTCTATTTTTGTATTTTTCAATGACGTATTTCAATGAAATTGAAGATCAGCTACTCTAGTATATTTATAAAATGGACAACTAATCTAATAACAAAATGAAAACAAGAAAAGTAGCTTGGTATGGCTATTTTCCTGTGCAGTTGTGATATTATACTAAATATCTAAGCAACTAACTATATTGAATTGAAAGGCTCTCGATTCTACCTCAGAAGTGAGGAATGAATCACAGTTTCTTAGAAACTATCAATCCCCATAACTTCCCTGGTGATATCGAGAGTGAAGCTTTTGACTGAAATGAAATAATTCACTACTCTATTTGATATGTTGTAACTAGAACTTTGATAGCTCAAACCTGGCATTTACAGAATAGTGGTAAATCTAGTTGTGTGTGATTTCATCCCCTCAGTGTGATCTCCTCATTCCTTCGTGTCCTCATGAATCCAGAAAGTGTGTATATGATAGTATCAATAGAAGATAGCAATCGAACAATGGCAGCTTTGGATATAGACCAAATATAATGCGAGTAGGAGAGGGATAGCGCAAGTGAACAGAGCTTGACTATGCAATTCCTAGTGGGATTTATTGCGGGAATACAACACAAGTGTACTGAGAGTTTCAGAAATTATCCTTGTGACAAAACAAAACCTGTAACTTTAATGGATTCTAGTCTAGAAATGAAGCTATTCTATGTTTTAAACTGACTGTATGCAGTAGCAATGAAACAAGACTTGAAACAAGAAGATGATATGACCTCCAAAGTGCCAACAATGGAAGCAAAACCTGAAACTAACAAAATTCTAAGCAAGAAATTGAAAAAATGAACAAGAGAATTGAGAGGATGAGGGGCCATTTGTTTGAAAACAAACCAGCTATTTATAGAATTCCCATTCACCAAAGGGTAACTTGGAATGGAACTCTTTTACCATTAAACAATGGAGAAACACTATTACAGGGAACCAAAAACATAAATACAAGCTAAGGCGGTTGAGAAAAGCTGGTAAATGTTGAAAATTCACGCAAGTCATGATCAAAGGAATTGTTGGAGAATGCATGAAGGACCGCCACCCTGAGCAGGGCGGTGGTTACAGGACCGCCGCCCTAGCAGGGCGGTGATCACGAGACCACCACCCTGGCAGGGTGGCGGTTTCGTTACTGAAGGTCAAAAAGCCAAGAAAAGGGGGGCAAGGGATAAAACAAAGCACAAGGAACTTGGATAAAGCATTTGGGATGCTAACATATACTTCGCGAGCTTCTCTGGATCCTGAACACCTTGCGAGGTGACCTGTATCATCATTGGGGCATGTGTAACATCATTCCAGTGGTGCAGTACCCTACAATTTTGGGTACGTATAGCTCCACAGCTAAAAACAGAAGTTCTGCAGCTAAGGAGAAGGCCTACAACCAATTCACATGAAATCAACGAAGACATAACTCAAGCTGATATGAGGATTAAGAATAAATTAGAACCAGAGGATGATTCCCATCTGCTTGTAGATGAAGAAGTTTGCATCCATCTTTGAGCATCTGCAGGATTGGCTTGAACTTCCCCCTAAGAAATTTTCAAGTGTAATAACGAATTGTTAAGAGAATTCATCATAAATCTAGAATAGTCTAGGACAAAAGTAAGAAATGTCTTTATTGATTTTTCTGTAAATACTATAAGTAATGTGTCTGGAGTACCCATTATTCATGTCCCACAACCTGTAAAGGGGAATTTGAAAGAACTGGTTGAAGTCTTGCTATAAGAAGAAGAAGCTGAACCATAGTATATATATAATACAAATAAAATTATAAAAGGGGTTAGAAGGGCCAGCTTGTCCAAACCCTTTGATAGGGTTGCATTTCGAATAGTAAAATATTTAACCTGTGACAGTCAGGAAGTTGGGGCATTCGGGAAAAGAGGTCTTAATAATGATCATATATTTGAAGTATGGAGCCACCAAGCCTGAATACATAATGTGTGTTGGCCTCTCATGGTGGATCTTTTTGATTCCATTCAGACCATGGCTCATAGATATTCCTGGGGTGTTTGAACAATTAGACATCATGGTCTAATGGGGGTCACTTGATATGCTAGCACCAGGTTCCTGTCAAAAAATAATGGAGAAGAAATTTGGGATAAGTTTCTTAGAAAGTTCAAGAAAAACCCTAATATTATCAGAAGGACAATTCTATTAGATCATTCTCTCCTTCAGGTAATTTGGAAATTGATGCCCCTATAGAAGGACAAAGGGAAATGGAAAGAGAAAACATACCAAGGAAAATAAGGTTGGTGATGAAGATAAAAATAGTAGAGCCTGCTATACCTGTGAAGGAAATTCCTCCTTCCACAGTGGCTTCAGAAGAACCAATATCTATCTCTAACAGTGATATCTCACCCACATAAGAACCAGAAAGAATAGTATGAAGAAATTCTAGAGGGAAATTCACTACTAGGCATGTTGAACTTTCCCAGATAAGAAAAAATCATAAGAGGTCAAGGGGAACTCTAGAAGTAAGGAGTGAGTAGGAAAGGATGGAAGAGGAAGCTACTGAAATTTTGGGTAGCATGGCCATGACTCCACCTGAGCCAAGTCATGTTGAAATGGATAGAGGAGAAGAAATAGTTGATGATCAATATTTTCAGGAGGGCTGAACCTTATAGTAGTGCCTTACATGAAGAAGAAGAGTTGTATTCTTTTATCTAGGATAAGAAAAGGAAATTTTCCTTTAATAGAGGAAGAATGCCAAAATCCTCAAAGAATTTGAGAATAAGAGTGAAAGACAACAAGTTAAAAAGGCTTGAGTTCTTGTCTAGAGACAGAGCTTATTAGTCAGAGAAAAAGATTCTAAGGGGAATTGGACTTCCTCAAAGATTAAATTTGAATAAAGGGAAACACTCATTAATGAGCTAACAACTCAGACTTGGTAACCAGAATTGAAGAATTATGAGTGTCCAAGATGAATTGATAGAGAAAGAGTTGCAGAGTTCTTCGGCTTACTTCCAGAAAATGGAGTGTTGTGTCCATAATGTGTATGGCATGACTGAGTTGACCTATTTTCCACTGAAACAATGAATGGGTCACTGAGTATTTGCAGAGAGCTCAGAGAAGCCAATAACATCAAATGAGGAATTAAAGAACAAGATAATCAGGAAGAGATGAAGGGAAGAAAGGAATGTGAAGAAAAATATTTATAAGAGGAAGGAAATAAATATCAATGTCTTTCCAAAATTCATATGGTCTGTATTATGAGTGAGAAATTTGCTTGCCTACAGGTATGAGACCAAAATCATCTTTGGGCATATAGTGATGTTTTTGGAAGATGCATTTCATTTCACTGGTAGTTTATCAATCAAGGGTGTCAGGTGGGATTACCACACCTTAATTATTTATGAATCTGAATTCATGGATCTGCTTTCTCTCTATGTTAGCCCTGTAGGTAGAAAAATATCCTGTGTGAATTTTATCTTTGCAATTATATGGGTCTTACAGAAAAATATAGGATTTATGATTAACTTATATGTAGGAGGAGATCCAACTCAATGCATTTGTCTCTCTTTTGCAAAACCAAATTACATTCGATGAAGGAAAGAGAATACATGAATTTTTATTGAAAACCAGCTCAATAGGGGCCTCTGCATAAGACCTCATTGTTCACCAAACCTTCTCCTTCCTCACACACATTTTATAACATCATGCATTTGATAAAATATTCAAGAAGAGATTACTTTGCTATTCTTGGAAAAGAGTATTGATGCCTTCACCTCCTATGAGGAGCATTTTTTTTAAGATATTTAAAGAATACAGATGCTTAAAAAGGTGGGAATTTCTTACTGTTGCTTTGAAAATCAAGGGAACTAATTTCCCTACATATTATGATATGGATATTTAGAGAGGGTCTAAAGAATTATGCTACAATAATTCCCCAAGTTAATGAAACCTACTAGCCAAATATGTGATGGGAATGCAAACAATTTCACCTCTACTTCTCACCCCCATGTCTCCTTGGTTTGAATAAAAAACCTTTCAAGACCCTGTTGAATTTGAAAAAATGGGAGAGGGAAAAAAAAGGAGCTGGGTAAAATACATCTGAGCTTAAGTTTGGAAAATTAAGTTTCAGCCATTTGATATAAGCAATCAAATGGAATGCAGAACATATAGATCCTACTTTGCATGAAGAATGAGTTAAATAAAGGGATGCTTAAAATAGAACAAGTAACATCTTGGGGATAATGATGAGGCTAGAATATGTTCAATTAATGTATAATATATGATCTCATCAACGACTCTCCTTTTCAATTAAGTTTGATTACATTGTGAGACTTTTAGTTAATCTGATATGAGTTAGGATGTAACTGTTTGTCTTTTGATTGATTGTGATCCTAATGTTAAAAAATTTGAAATTCCTAACATATTATGTGTTTAAATTTAGTTTTGTAATAAAGCAAGTCTAATCAGTCAAGGAAATTAAGCAGGTGGTGCTCAGTATGTTTTTGATAGTGTCTAATCCTACACAGCTTAGTTCCAGAACTTCCAAGATAGTTCCAGAAATCCATCACATAGTCGGTCATTTAGTTCTGGAACTCTACAGTCGACTTAGTTCCGAAACTCCGTAGTATTTAATTTCGGAAATTTTCAGACTTAGTTCCGGAACTCCTGGTGATAGCTCCAGAAACTCTCACATGTTTTGATTCTTAACAATTTCCTATGGTTCTGGAACTTCTCAAAAGTTCTGGAACCAATGGGAGTTATCTATTTTAAACCACATCCAGAAATTTTGGCATCTACAATTTTAATCATGAAGGACAAGAAGATTTCTGAACACAGATCTAGGGAGAGTTACCCTACAGCTATCTGATCAACCGTTCCATCTGACTCAACATCTATTCTGGGCAAGATTTGATTTCATGCAAAATCATTGAGACAACTGTGATTGTAAAATGTATATAAAAGGAATACCTGCAATAGATAAAAGAAAGATATAGAATGAGAGATATAGAATAGAGAAAAGAAATAGATTAAGTATCCAGATCCAATACATTTTGTAATACTGAATGTTTTCATCAATAAAATAGCCATTCTGATTTGAGAGAATTTTGAGTTGTTAAAATCTTGATTCAAGGAGGAGTAAGGGCCCACTCCCCCAAGGACCAGGATATTCATTTATTTGGTATTTATATTTCTTCTAGCAAATAGCTTAGATCTATTAATTTTGTATTGCTTTAGTTCTTTCAGTTAAATTCTATTGCATACTTGTTCCTGCAGGTGTTTAGATAAATCTTTATATTTCTTGCAATTGTTTTCAAGCATTTTAATCTGAGTGTTTACCTTCAAAAGCAAGTGTGTTTACTTTCAAAAGTAAGTGTGTTTATTTTCCTTAACTGCAAGATTTTAGTGTGTTTTATTTTCGGTAAGTTTTCATAGTTTTATTTGAATAAGGTTTAACCAAGAAGTCCTTAAGACATTAAAGAGATCCCCCAGAAAATATAAAAATAGTTACAGTCAACTACTAGATTGGTTAAAGTACTCCTGTTGTATATAGCTTTGGACACACCCCTAGTTTGACATGACATCAACAAGAAGTTGATTAAATGAAGGGAATGACGACACCCATCAATACTATAAGGTGTATATGGATATCCCTTTATTTCCAAGAATATTTTTCCTTGTATGCCCCTTCATACTTTAGCAAGGGTCACATTTAAAATATTTTCCTACTCCTCTGATGTCACATTTGAATAAGGTTTTACCAAGAAGTCCTTAAGACATTAAAGAGATCCCCTAGAAATTATAAAAATAGTTACAGTCAACTACAAGATCAGTTAAAGTACTCTTGTTGCATATAGCTTTGGAAACACCCCTAGTTTGATATGACATCAACAAGAAGTTGATTAAATGAAGGGAATGGTGACACCCATCAATACTATAAGGTTTATATGGATATCCCTTTATTTCCAAGAATATTTTTCCTTGCATGCCCCTTCATACTTTAGCAAGGGTCACATTTAAAATATTTTTCTACTCCTCTGATGTCATTCCTCTTTTATCAAAATTACTTTCACACATCCACCAATATTGACACCGACCACATGGCATTTTTCATGCACCTTATACTTTATTGTACATAGCTATGCACTAGAAAATACAATAACATGTATTGATATAATCAAAATAGTAAAAACATTCACATCATTTTTTTAAAAATGCAAAACTCAAGACCTATTTCTCTAGCATACATTGTTTGTACTTTACATTATACATGTTATTTATCCTTCTTGGTGTGATAGATAACATTTTTTTATTTACACACATACATTCACATGGTATATTGAGCATGATGTAGGACATACAAATTGATACATGATTATGAAAGCTATTGTGGTTCCTTACATACTTCTTATGGGGGCATCCCTCTACACAAACTAAGTGTTATTACTTAATTATAGTTAATTTTCACTTCCTCATTACATTTGATTACATACATAGTGTATTTGATATCTTTTGAAATGACAAGACTAACACATGTGTCTTATGTGGTGTTGACATTTTTTGGTTTCATATGCTCTTATATATCACTTGCTATGTCATTTCATCACATTATGATACTTTTATTTTCTATACATGCTTGCTAGTTGTGTGTGTAGTTACTTGTTTGCTACTCTAATTGTGGCCTAAGGGCCTTATTTGTCTTGTGACACCATGGGTGTCCCATGTTTGTGGCATCATGCCTTTCTTGTGTGACATTACATCTTTTTTTTGTAGGCCCAAGGGACTTGATTATCTTGTGACACCATGGGTTTCCCATGTTTGTAGGCATTAAGCCTTTTGTGTGACATTGTTTCACTGTTATCTTTTCACTTACATATACATATACTATTTTATTGTTACTACTAGTTCTCTTGTTGACATTGTTGTTACTATTATTCTTATTGCTATTGTTTCTCTTGATTGCACACCATGGTCTCCACCATGTGCATCCTCTTTGCAGGTAAAAGTTCTTCTTGGTGGCCACCACATCAACCCTTCATGTGTTTTCTACACAAATTATTATATTTATTATACATGGTTACACATCTATTATTTTGAGTTAGGCACTCAAAATATTTATCACACACACCTCAAAAGAGGGGAAATTCATCCATGTATATTCTACACCTATAACAAACACAAAATAATTTTGGCTCAGACACAAACAATAATACGAAAAATCACTCAGAAACCACATCAAACACAAAAAATTAGAAAAACTAGCTTATACTAAAAAACATATAGTACAGTTAGGACCATATAAATGTTCCTAACCCATTTCTATATTTTTTCTTGTGGGTTAGTACAATAATAAATTTCAACAGTTTCATATTCTCACCTATAGGCACAAGTTTTTGGCACAATTTCATACTCAGATGACTTAGTTCAGATTAAGTTTTAGGGGGTATGAAAGGTTTCATTCCTTCTTCTCCACAACACTTAGTTTCAGTTTTAGTTTCAGGGATATTGGGGGCATGGGTCTCCTTTCTCCAACTATATTTCAACACATTTCAATTCTATTCAGTTTTTACTCAATTGTGCAACACATGGGGAGAGTATGGGGCAATTCATTCTCTTTTATATTATGTGTCCTAATTTACAAAATTGGGCCTAGATCCATTCTACAGTGGTGTGGTCCATGGGGTCATGGAAGGTGTCAAAAGTAGATAAGTTCTTCATAAGTATTCCTTCCTCTCCTCTTACACCTAAAGGAGAAGATATCAGTGTTACTGAATGACTTTGATACATAATCTTCTTCCTTCACAGGGTGTTTTGGCCCCTCATTCTTCTTCTCTCTCTTTGAAATTTGTGTGTTGGGTTCATACACCCAATACTCTTGACATATCCTCAACATAATTGGGGACTGATCACCCCCAATCCTTTGGAAAAGTTCAACAATCCAAATCTCAAGTACAAGCAAAGAATGGGAAATATTCCCTCTGACAAAACAAATAAGTGTATTCCTTCCATGTTTTACATATCTTTATTTCACTATTTACATATTTAGATTTCATTTACATTACATCTTTACATTTGAGTTAAAGTCCAAATTTTTATCATGAACATTGAATACACTAGTGTTGTAGGTTTCATCATGGAGAGTGCCAACACCAATACATGACATCTTGCAAAACAAACATCGAGTGAAGACAAAGTGTGTCTACACACTTAGGTATATTTTCCTTTAAGCATGTAATTTCATTTCATACTTAAAGGGGGGAAAATGTCGACAACTCAAATTTGGTAATTCTACTCTTTGACACTGTTAGTTCTTGACATTGCTCTCTTGCTCAAACAAGTGCACTTTACCCCATTCTCATCTAGTACATCCCTAGGCCTCTTTTTTAGTTTGGTTTACCTTACACACTCATCTATCGACAATTTTTGAGAAATGAATGCATGAAACACAATAAGAAACTCCACTTGTCATCTTCCAAACTTCACATTTCATATTACCACTCTGAGGTCAAAAACGTACAATAGGGACAAGAATGTCCATATGGTCCTGACCCTAGTGTATGGTTTTGACCTTGCTCACTTTGGTCCCAAAATTTTCATTGCACATTATTCTTTGGGTCACTTACTCCTCCTTAGTTGGCCTTTGTAACTTAAATCACCTTTAGAAGCATATATAAGCAAGTGAAACTCACCTCATTTAGAACCTAGCACTCTTATGGACTCCTATTGTAAAAGCTAGCACAAAAGGCACCCAAATCTCCCTACACTCTGAAAATACCTCTGCACATTCATTAGGGAAGAACCATCTACAAGTTTGAATCTTCCCACTAGGTCTAGGGGATTTCTTCCCACATTTTTAAGAACTCAAAGTCCCTCACTCAAGTAGATTTGCAAGATAGAAACTCAAGTCAAGTCCATTTTCAAAGGAAGGATGTCAAATATCCGATTACACTACAACTATATATCACATGTTAGGTGGAGAAACATGTGTCGGTTTGAGGCCTCTTCAAAGTGGTGCCAATGTTAATAGTGCACGGGGTGCCCAAAACCAAACTATTATTTTTTAGGAATTCATCCATGGTTAGGGTTTTGAAAGATTGAGCTAAGTATTCATATAGCCTCACAGTGTGACCAACAAAGAGTGAAAAAAGAATTCAGATAAGTGAAAAACCTATAAATTCACAGGACCTCAATTTCTAAGAAGGTCCAAAACCATACAAAGATGTCAAGATTGTATAGAACATTTCCTTCCCCTACTATACATGGTCCTGCCTAAGGAAGATTCTCAGGTCACAGTTTCAGTTCCAAAGTATTTATCAAGTCTAGATACCCTTGTTTCAACATCCAAATCACCCATATCATCCCAGAATCACTTGATAATCAGATTAAGTATACTCAATCCTATGTATTTGTGAGCTTTCTATTGCATCATGTATATTTTTTACAAGTATTAATGCATGTTATTTTGATATTGAATGATTAATGTTGTAAGTTAATTATTAATAATAACCACATGTATCTTATATTTAATTGCTTGTTTTATTATAGTATTAAAAACCCTAATCAAACCTAAAAATGGTGAAAAGAGTTATCTATGACAAAAAAAAAATCATATAGACCCACTTTACACCTATTAATTCCTTACCTTTTAAAAACCCACTAAATCTCATATATCATTTAACTTCATTGAATCAATTTCCTCATTAATTGCACTTATCTATCTTTTATCTTTGACTTCTTCTTCAAATTACATTGGATCATGAGGGAATTATTAAATCAATATTTTTTGCACCACAACCATATATTTCTCTCAAAGTCCTAGTTTTTCTATAGATATCTCTATGGTGATATCTCAATGAGGCTAATGTAGGATCTGAATCATCACTATGAGGGCTTCATTCATTCCCTAATGCTTCTACTTATTGAAAGTTTAGAGTATGAACTAAAGGTGTGGTGGAAGGTGTCATTAGAGATGGATTTTGAGGGTTTTCTTGGCCACCTTGTGTACCAAATTCTTCTTTTTATTCTCCTTGAGGTATTGTTCCAATAATTATTTCTATATTTTATATATTTTCATCCCAAGCTTCTTCTTTCATGAATTTAACATCATGACTAATAATTTCTTCCTTTATAATGGGATTGTACATCTTATGAGATTTTTATCATTCATTGTATCTAACAAAGACGAACATTTCACCTCTATCATTAAGATTTTTATTCTTTATTTTATTACATATGCATATACCACATAACCAAATACCATTACATGTGATATAATGTGATTTTTGTTTCTCAAAGGTTCATTTGGAACATGATCCTTTAAAATTTTATTTGGGATATATACGGAAAAAAGTACATATTTTTCCCAAAATTCATTTGATAAATTATTGGCTCTCAACATATTACAAGACATTTCCATTATAGTCATTTTCTTTCTTTTTAATACAACATTTTTTGTGGTGCATAATTTTTGGTGAACTATTTTTTGATGCCATGATCCTTGAAAAAAATCATAAATTCCCTTGAAATGCACTCACCACATTCATCAGATATTAATGTATTGATATAGTTACCACTCTCTTTTTTTACCAATGATTTGAGCTATTTAAAACTACCATATAATTTTGATTTATCCTTAAGAAAATAGACCCAAGTTATTCGGTGATAATAATCAATAACAGTCAAAAAATACATACTTTTATTGATTGGAGGATTTTGCATGGGTTCGCATCTAGGTTTGAATGAGTGAGATCAAATGGTGCATTTTCCCTATAAGAATTCCCAACTCGAAATGATTCTCTATGTTATTTGAAAATAATGTAGCTTTCACATGGTCTATTGAGCTGATCAATTAAGGTAAAACCATTCACAATATTATTTTTATGCAATAAATTCATATCTCCAAATCTTAAATGACCAAATATTAGGTTCCAAAACCATGATTAGTATTTTAATTAGGTGTTAAACATGATTTAATTTCTCACTTCAACAAATATTATTTATTTTTAGTGAATATTACCCATTTTCTCTAGAAAAATCTACAAGTTTTTCTTTAAAAGTTGCTTTAACAACTACTTGTGGAAAAAAATTGGAAAAGTAAAAAGAAATTTCTCTTGAGTTGTATCTATAATGACTATTTGTGTGCTTGAACCACCATTACATAATTTTTTTATCTTCATAGATAGGTCCCACTATAGTGACCCCTAGAGGACCAACATTGGACTTTATATTTGTTGAATTCAAATATTTACGTGTCACTTTAGTGACACCTTGGATTGTTACTTGGTCCGTTGGTTTGGTCAATATTATAGGACCATATTATTTTATTCATGATTTGATGTGAGCTATCACTTACATGGCATATTATTGTATGGTGTGAAGGTGTTAAGAAATGGGAATGTTTTCTCCAGTTGTCACCATGGATACTACTTTACATACGGGTTTTGTAAGTTCTACTATCAATATGGAAGGTCCAAAGATAAAGTTGGCATAAGTATTGATTGGGATGGAAAATTTATAGACTACATGTCATTTGAAAAGGCCATAGGATATATTTCTAACTAGGTATATGGAGAAGTGTGGGAATTATAATTATAAGGTGATGTGTTATGTTGAAGCTTAAAATTTTCCATAGAAATTATCTCTACCACAAGATGTGGGGAAGGGACATAATCCTTTTTAAAATGTGGATTATTTTTTATTAATACTTTGTTCATTCAAAGAACTGAATCCATATAGAATTCTCATTATATTGAGAGGTTGGGCATAGGGGGGTGATGTAGACAATTTTGAAGGTTAAATTTGAGTACTCATTAGGGGTGAGACCTTTTCTAGAGGAAACTTTTGAAAAAAAAATAAACTTGAAAAATCATTGATGTGATATTTGGAGTATGATTGGGAGCTGATTAGAATTTTGTGGCCCTTTTGTAGAAGTAATCAATGTGGAGATTTCTCAAAAGGTTAATTCACTGTGTATTTTTAATGGGAATATATGGTTTCTAGTCATTTCAAAATCTAAAACTAAATTTTCACTTGAAATTTGATCCAAAATTACACAATATTTATTTTTAAATGACATCCGGTAACCCTTTTGAATTATTTTTTCCACTCTCATGAGATTATGCTTTGAACTAGGAACCTAATAGACATCAAGAATGGATTTATTTTTGTATTTCTTTTGTGAAAATATTGATTGTCCCTTTTCCATTTACTAAAACTTGTTTTTTAATTCCCGATTTAACCTCTTGTTTAATAGACTCATCCAAATTTGTGAACAATTTTTTTTCATGGCATATGGTTGTTTCACCCACTATCTAGAAACTATCTATCATTCATGCTAACTTGAGAAACATTACATGTGATAAACTTAGAACCTTGGTTTTTAGACACATTCAAATTTTCTTTTGAAAATTTTGTATTCTTCCTACTTAAAGAAAATTTCTTATTCCTATATTCATTTGCATAGTGACCATAATTTTTATATTAATGACATTAAGAATTAAAATTATCATACTTTTGACCTTGATTTTAGGGGTTTCAGTTTCTATCGTGTCCTCTAAAACTAGAAGAATATAATTTTTTTACATGTTCACATGCCATTATCTAGAGTATTACTCCTTCTACCTCCTTTTTGAATTATATGTTTACCTGTAGAACTCAACCTTACCCTACCCTTGACAATTTAAACTTGAATCTTGAAGGCATGCTCTAGGGAGTAATAACTATATCTCAATAAGGAACCCATTAATCCATCAATAGTTAATTGAGAGATCTTTAGACTCTTTGATGTTTGCTACAATGGCATACAAATTGTTAGGTAGGCTTATGAGAATAGTTTCAACAACCTTTTGGTATGTTAATGTCTATCAATAATACCTAACTTGGTTTTCCTAACTCATGAATTGGGTGAAGAATTTGACTTTTAATCAGATTCATTCAATCTCAATTTCTCAAATTTTCTCGTAAGAATTTTAGGTTTGGCCATTTTGACATTATTAGATCACTAGTAAGTATTTATTAACTAATCCCATTTCTTTTTAGACCTGATTAGTGTAAAAAAAATAGGGAAAATAGACTCATCAATGGCATGTTGAATAATAAACAAGGATTTTACATCTGTATTTAAATATCCTTTCCACAAATATTTCATACTCTGTGATAAGACCTAGAAAGTATCCTGATCTTGAGGATCGTTGACTTAATTCTCTATTAAATCCCATAAGTCTTGTGAATAAAAAAAGTTTTATTTTCATACATTAGAAGTCGTAGTTTTTACCTATGAAAATATGGATTTTTTGTTAAGTCAAGTTACTACTACTTATCACCATGAATAGATTATAAAACGAATGCAAAATCTCTCTTCTCTGCCTAATAAATCACATTTTCTCCTTTTTTTGAACTCTACTTCTCCAAAACTAACAAATGGATAGATTTTAAGCCAAAATGTGACTCTACTACCAAAATGAAGGGGGGGGAGAGGTAGAAACAATAATAAATAGAAATATAACTCGCATATAAGCTCAATCAAAATTTTGGTGTCACATCCCTCATTTTTGGATTTAGAAATTTGATACTTGTTTAATGTGGATGATTAAAATGAAATTTTTAATCTAGAAAATTAATTGTTATGATCATTTCTAAATGATGAAATTAACATGATTATTATCATTATGTTTAATATTTATGATTTGGACTAACTACCTTTGTTTACGTGAGGTGAATGCAGGAGCAGGTACACCCTTGTTAAAAAGTTGAAGGGGGAAATTGTCAAAAAGAGGTTAGAAGATCGTGATAATAAACTTGAAACTGTGAAGGTAATTATGAACCAACACACACCATGGGAGGGGGCATAACATTTAGTTACTTATGTGATGTGTGAATTATTTAAGTTATCTTGTATTTCTTCTATTTGTTGATAATGAGAAGATTACACTTATGTGGCTAAAATTCATTAGCATAACCAAACCATCGTACAATGCTCGTTAACGATGTTCCCAACAATTGGTTTATTCATTTCTATAAGTATTTATAATAATTGAATATGAGTTGGAAAATATAAAAAAGTGGATGGAACATGTTGTTCTGTGTTATAATCATTTTTTTTAATGATGGATGGTTGGAAATTAATTTTTTCTTCTTTGATCTCATTGACTTTGTGGTATAACAGGAAAAAGGTCTAACATGGAATTGAGATTTATTTGATTTTCCAAGTAACTTATGATTATAAATTTTAATTTAATCATAGTGATATTATGATCTAAATGCATAATGATAATCACTTTACATTAAATGAAACTTATCCTTAATGCTAAGAAGATGAGAGATAAGTATTAGTTAAAGGTTTAATGGAAGTTCATATGCATAAATTTGAGGATGGATATTTTGTTGACTATGTGGGATACGTGGATAAGTAATATATAAGGAAAGTTATTTATGTGTTACTATGAGTTAAGTGGAGTTTATGTTTTGGACATGGGAATGAGAAGAGGAAGTAAAATAGAAAATGAGGAGGAAATGAAGGAGGACAGTTAGGGATGAGGATATTTCACTTGTTTTTTCACTCTATGGAGTCATGGGTTATTCTGGAACTGGAAGGATTGAAGCATTGAAATTTTTGGCAATCTAGAAACTTGTAAAAAGGGATTGGAAAAGAATTTCATAGAAAAGGTTTTTTCTTCTTTCTCTCTTATTTTAATTAGATAGTGAAAGTTATGAAACCATTGTTTTGGTAAATGGAAATGCATGAAATTTACATCATGTTTTCTTTTTCTAAGGAAATGAATACCTATTTTGGGTTTGCACATTTTAATGATTTTTAAAGAGGAAAATACACTATAGAAGTTATTTTTATACACCCTTTCATTTTTGTAGAATTATGACTATGTATTGATGAAAATACATAATTTTTCCTACACTATACGGGTCTCGGTTTTAGAAATAAAATATAAAAGTGAAAATACTCAAATCCAGGTCAACTCATTTTGATTTCTTGGTTGTGTTATGTTTGCATTTAAATTGAGTGTTAACCTATTTTAAATATGTGCATTTTGAATATTAAAATGTGTAAAAATGATTTTAATTAAACAAACTTTTCAGTTCTTCTAGGTCAGTGTTTGATAATATAATAGTATAGGAAAGTACCCAATATTAGGTCTCCATATTTTTATATTAAAAATGGCTATATTCAAGTTCTTTTGGTTGATCTATACCCATAACTAGGTCTGTGCATTTATAAACATCGAGTTGAGTTATGTTTCCCTTGTGGGACGAAAATATAAACACCTAAGTCTGGGTCTGATCCTTGTCAAAATACAAGATCTTGTTACATTTTTTTAATCCTACATTATATAATTATATGATTATTTTAACCATTATTGACAAGGCTCAATTATCACCCACTTCAATTCTGTACATTCAGTAAAATATATAAAGATATGTTTTGTTTACAAGAGGTTGATAAGACACTCTTTATGGGTCGACATAACTTATATGAAGATTTTTTTTATTAAGTTAACTTCATTCTGGGTTTCACTTTTAGAATTATTTAGATGTCATTAATGGTTTCATTTGGGATGATTGTATCCCCAATATGGAAAAGGATAATTACATATTTAAATTATAATAAAATTTCTTTGTTATTTTAATTACATAAATATTTTGGGACAATATAAAACTAGATGTTTTAATTGGGAGCTAAATCTCATATTGAACTTGGAAATTGAGAGGAAACAATGAATTAACTATGTAGAAAATGGAAATAAACCCATTATAGGTTGAGTAATAGTTTATTTATTTTTTAGCAATGAAAGATAAGTGAATAAGTGAAATAGGAAATCAAACAAAATGGTTGTTGTAAAAATACAACTTCTTGAGTTACTACTAAACTTTACCTTACAGCACATAAATTACAATGCTTGATTATTATCATTGTCTTGATGATTTAGGCACAAGGTTAAAATTTAATGTTATGATAATATCATATGTAAAGTAAGACTTAAGTATCATGCTCATAGAAAAACTACAATCATGATAACATAATTCCCCACCTTATTAAAACAAATTAAAGGCATTTGGATGATAGTAAAAAAATAAACCAACATATGAAGGATTTTGAGGAAAACATATTGTTAATTAATTGTTGTTTTGTGCATTATTAAATGTGCTAAGGAATGTTGTTAAACATTAAACCAGAAATGAATCCATAAGCTTATGTATGCATACTACTACATTATGAAAACCAAATAAGAAAACATACATATGATTATGATGGGTTGTTTTCCTATGTTTAAAGGAATATGGAAACATGGATATATGGCTTTTTTCCTTTATGACTATGAAACACAACATATTTTAAATGCTAGGTAGGAATGTTTCTTGATGATGATTGTTATTTATGAAATTGGTGTACAAGATAGTTGTGTTGTGAAGGATGGAAAATCTTTATTTTTTGTGCAACTATAATATTAGCTTTCATCAGCATAGTTGGAAAACATTAGCCAAAAATGATTTAATTTAATTTGAATTAAATAAATATAATTGCAAAGTAACTATTATAATATATGATTTATAAATGCTAATATACAATAAGACGTAAGTAATAAAGTATGTAAAATGTAAAACCCTAAGAAAAGAGGAGAGATAGAGGACTTAGTTGATTTCAATGAGTGAAACAAGAAGTGATCTGGGTAGGTGAAAGTGTTGAACAGGACTGGAAACAATGTCGCTAATGCTCACTATAAATTATGGAACTCAACAACGGTGCAGAACATGGGTGCCCATAATAGGAAAGATGTGCATGGGATATGACAACTAGATCTAGGCGTTGGTGGCCGTGTAAATTCTCAGGAAATGATTTCTTTTGTGTTGCAAGGGCTTTGCGTGTTGATTCATGTATGTCACTTGATATTCACTCTTTGATCACCAAGGGTACATGTAACCTGCAAAATAAAATATCTACCTACACATGTCCACAAACCACATCAAATCTAATAAAAAAGATGTAAAATGTGGAGTCAGACTAACCTGGTGGTCACCCAAAGAGTGAACTTACTGTGGAACGTTGCACTACATCTCATACCCCATGTAGTTCTTATGTGTGTGTAGAAATGATGCCCTAGGATGCCCTTGTGTAAGTTACACAAATGATAGTGGGCTAGATCTAGAATGTAGCAATGTATAATATGTGTGGATGGAATAGAATAGAATTCCCCTCCTATGCAGTGTATGTAGAAGTGATGCAACCCTTGTCCCTTGATGGAGTGTGCTAGATGGATGCCTTTGAAGTGCTTTAGTGCCTTTGGATGCAAGCTTAGGTGATAATAGTAATGCTTAGTGCTTGGTCCTTATTTTTGAGAAGTAACTAAGTATATATATGATTCCCTTGTTTGAATTTTGTAATTGACAACTGGAAGGCCAACCCATAAGTGAAAAATATGCCCAAAAGATAAAAGAGACCCAAAAAGAGCGAGTAAAGGTAAGAAAGGGTCAGGAGCACCCAGTATGGATAGAAGCACTTGGGCACTGGTGTCCTAACTGGGTGCTAGTGTCTGAGGCCATAAAAGATAAATCAGTCAAGTTTCCTCAGGGTTGTAGGGTGTGTAAGACCAAAGAGAAAGTAAGATACAAAGAAAAGAGGCCAAAGATAGTTGTCAACCACTAGTTTTCTTGCTTAGGAATCATATATACATTAGTATGCTTTATGGCCTAGAAATGTACCCAAGTACATATATTTTTTGTCTACATTTTCCCCCACTTTTTTTTGTTGAGAGAATACTCGATAACATAAAGTAGATAGAATGATGTGTACCTTATGATCATGTAGAGAAGAGTGTTGATGATAATGTTCCGAGTGGAGAGGTGAAGCATGGAATGATTCCAAAGTGAAGCATGGAGACTAGGAAAGGGAAGTGGACCCTAGGGGTGAAGCATGTGCATTGTAGCATGTTATTATAGATTTGTGTGAGTTGCTTCTTGTAAGGATAACCTGCAAAAGAAGAGAAAGAAAGTAGTCAAAGTTTTGTATATGATAAATCAGAGAAACATGTGTATAAGTATGTAAAAGAGTGTAAAAGTGTGTAAAAAGGAAAGTGTGCACCTGATATGTAAGAGAGTAAAAGATAGAAAAGTGTCATGTTTCTTGAAGTTGCTGATTTGAATGCTGAAGGTGAGGTTTTTGGGTGATCTCACACCAAGAGAAAGTTTTTTGGGTGATCTCACACCAAGTGCAAGTTTTTTGGGCAATCTCACGCCAAATGTGAGTTTTTTGGGTGATCTCATGCCAAGAGTAAGTGTTGGGGAGAGAGGTCTAGTTTTACTCTCCTTCCATGACTCTGCCCAAATAAGCACCACTGCAGATGGTACTTCCTGATTTGTTCCAATTTGTTCTTTTGTTTTGAATTAGTTCTAATTTTCTGATTGTACTGATTGTAAGAGATAGAATGCATTATGTGACTGAAGGACAATGCCTGTTACTATATAACTTCTCTGTAAACTATTGTAGACTATGTTGTACTGAGAAAATGTTTATTTTCCCCTAGGACATTATCACCTAGGGGAGGACAGGAGTTCCACAGGTGTTAGTGTCTAATATTGGGCGCTAGTGTCTACTCTATGTGTTGAGGTCCAAGTCAGATTCTAGACCATTATGTGACTGTGTTCCTATTTTTTTTTGTACTGTGTTGATCTGAACTGTAGCTCTGAGTTGTTTTAGGGGTGATTTTTTCACCCAATATATTCCCCCTCATTTAGGGTGCATGCGACGATAGTAGGAGAATGGATTCCAAAGGAGAGGAAATGATATTGATATCCATATATGATAGTGAATACCTACAGGGGGTAGGGGATGTGTATGGTAGAAACTAAGGCACATGCAAAAAAAAGTAGGCTAGTAAAAAGTGTTAGTAGTAAAAATAGCTAACATGTAATAAAAGACAATGTAACAAGAAAGTGTGAAAAAAGATATACCATGAAAAGTGGGTTTCATACATGGGACATTGCTCACAATGTCACAAGACAATCAAGGCTGAAGCAACCAAAAGCATACAATGATCACACAAGACATAGGGCATAGCCCATAAACAATAACATATAATAGCAATCAAGATCAAGAAAAATGTATCAGATAACCATGGTTGCATATAGTCCTGCAAAGAAAATGCTACACATGAAGCACCCATTAGCATGTTAGAAAGATAAATAGTATGTCAAAGCATGTATATATCAGTGAAAATTTAGTTCTAGTAAGAAGTAGTAAATGATGAAATAATAGAACCTGAAGTGATGTGATAGTAAAAAAGTAGATGCCCCTAGGAGCCTCGGTGGGATTCGTAAAAGGTACATTTTCAAGCATCATTTCAGCATGTAAAAACTTGTAAGAGATCTACATTCACCTCAAAATACCAAGTGAACGTGCATGTGTATATATAGAAAGATGATGACATACTAAGAATCTATCTAGCATGGAAAAAGTAAAGTGTAACATGTAAATAGAAATAAGATAGCAAGAGTAAATGCAACCAAGATATGCAAATGCAATGTATGAGTGTGATGGTGTGGTATGAAAAATGTGAAGATGATAGGAGTAGCATTCCCCCAATGGATGTGTATGAGATGAGGTTCATTTATAGGAACCCTCAACAGTCAAGAATGAACCATAGAACAAGAGTGTGTCATCGGGTAATGAATGTGTTGTGTGAGAGTAGATGCTAGAAAGATGTATCATGAAGCACAGAGCATGAAGTGTAGATGGATGTGAGGTTCATTTCAGAATTAGACCCTCAATAGTTGAGTATGAACCATGGAACTAGAGTGCATCATAGGGTAATGACAATACAATGTGTGTATCAAAGGGTGTGAGAGTGCGCAAGAAGATTAATTATGATGCACGGAGCGCAAATTGTAGTAATAGTAGACACTAGAGAGAATTGATAGTGATAGGAAGGGGGGGGGAAGAAAGTGTGATGCCCCCAAGTGTGTAAGGGATAGAAGGTTATCCGATGATAGTGAAGGGTGAGGGCCCTCCACCCGATATTCGAGGAGATAAAGGCATGTGATGATGCTCTAAGATTGGTGGTGTAGGAGAGTAATTATGTGCATGTGAAGGATACCTATGTGGTGAAGGAGGTGGTGAACACCTATGTGAAGGGGATTCCTGAGTAGGGGACTTAGGCAGAAGAGGTGGGCTAATGGACCGATGAGGATGATAAGGTCATGATGTAGGTCATGTGTGAATAGGAGAGCTAGGTGCATAGGTTGCTTTAGATTTGAGAGGCATAAAAAGCCTATATGTCATGATTGGTATATATCAACAAAATAGGTTGAGGCAATGGTGTGCATGGTGGAACACCTTTAATAGTAGCAAATTTTTTTATTATGGATGAACTTAAGACAGAAATGATTCATGGAAGGGATGGCTTGGGAAATGTGGAGCCAAGAGATACCTAAGAGTACATCATAACCTTTGATTGAAGATGTAACGAAAATGGTACAAACATGGTAAGGGTCCCAACTATAATGGGAAGCCTGACATAGCCAAAATAATTAGTGACTAGAAATTTGACATTAGAAAATGAATATTTGATTGCTAGGAGTGCAATAGAGCATACTTTGGTAGAAGCCGATGGATAGATCACAGTATTATTGATGGTATAGGAGCAAATAGAAGCATTGATATGTAAGGAATCAGAAGAGAATGTAGCATGATAATCATGATCCAAGAATGTAATGAATACAATGGTGATGTATCAGTAGTAGAAACAAGGAAATCAAGAGGCCCTCGATGAAGGAGGAGGCATGATATGTATGGTTGGCAGAAGAATCAGTAGCTTGTTTTTTGGGTTTGGGAAAAGGGTCATTAAAGATTTTTAGATTTTTATTATCATTGACCAGCTTAGAAGTAGATGGCTTAGGGAGCTTGATTGCATTATTGTCAATGAGATCTTGAATAATATGTTTGAGTTTAAAAAAATGATCAGTAGAGTGCCCAATGCATTGGTGATAGTCACATCATGCATTTTCATCATAGTTGTGGCCATGGGAGCGAGAGGGATCAAGATTGAGTGGTGGTGGAAGAGTAATAAGATTACTTTCGATAAGTTGTGGTAATAGAAACCGAGGTGCGTAGGGTAATTTGGTAAAAGTATGCTTTGGAGGTTGCAATTGAAGCTTTTCAGGTGTAGAAACAACATTAACAGTGGCCTTTGCTTCAGTGGGCTTAGGAGATGGTTTGAAAGTAGATTTATCTTGAAACCAATTAGAGGATGAGGATGAAGCATTGTCATAGTATTTCAATTTTCCCATAGATAAAAGTTTTCCTTCACATTTTGAGTGTATGGCATAATTGATCAAAGGATGGAGAGGTCTCAAAGATAACACTCTCTTGAAGTGGAGGTAAGAGACTTTGAATAAAAGATATTGCAATTCAGAATCAGCTAGTACATTAGTCATCTTAGCTAGGTTGTTCTTATAATGCAAAACATAGTCAGCTAGATGCTCATTAGATCCTTGTTTGATTTGAGAAAGTTGTGCATAAGAGATCTTGGTGCCGATATTGATGGAAAAGTGAGCAAGGAAAGCATTGGCTAAGTGTGTAAAATAAGTTACTGAATGAACAGGTAGATCATAGAACCAATGCATGGCATAATCTTGCAAACTTACTAGGAAATAGCTTAGCTAGTAATGTATGGTCATCCACATAGTCAAGACATGCCACATGGAAAAATTGAAGATGCTCTTGAGGTTCACCATGGCCATTGAAGGTGGGAAGCTTAGGTGTAATGAATTTAGGAGGAAGTGGATAAGCAAATATGGTGGGTGCAAAAGGGGTGTGAAGGAGTAATGAGGAATCAAGAGATGGAGAGGAACATGAAGTAGCTATTGTAGCTAACGGATTTGAATTTGCAGATCCTGGTATAAAGAAGCTAGGTCATGAGTGCCTAAAGAGGAGACTTGGTGGGTGTGAGAAGTAATAGGAATGGTAAAATGGTTAGTAGGAGTAGGCATAGAAAGCCAAGGAGGAACAATAGAGGTAGGTGGGATAGTGGAATGAGGAGGTTGGGTGCAATATGAATTCAGATGTAATCATTAGAAACTAGAAGATTGAGCTTGGCTAGATTAGTGGCTTCCTCATCATATGAGTGTTCACTATAAGAATAAGAGGAGATCTAGTTAATTGGGTTGGAAGATTCAACCATATGGGCTTGGAGGTCATGGAGGATCTTCATTCTAAAGGTACCATGAGTGGCAACTATGGGAGAAGAATAAAAAAATGTGTAAAAGGAAGGTAGGGTTCGAGCGATGGGTTCACCAAATGATTTAATTTAATTTGAATTAAATCTAATTACAGAGTAACTATTATAATAAATAATGTACGAATGCTAAAATACAGTAAATGCAAAGAAAATAAACATGTACAATGTAAACCCTAAGAAAGAGAGGAGAGATAATGGACTTAGCTTGATTTTGAAGCAAACTGGAGTGATCTGGGTAGGTGAAAGTGTTGAAACAGACTGGGAAAGATAGTGTCGTTAATGCTCACTGGAAATTCTGGAACTCATGAACGATGTAAGACAGGGGCACCCATGGGAGGGTAGGGGTGCCTGGGCGCTGGTGACTAGATCTAGGCGTTGGTGGCCTGTAAAATGCTCAGAGAACTGATTTCTTTATGTCACAAGGGATTCTTGTTGATTCTCCTATTTGTCACGTGATATTCACTCCTTGATCACTACAGGTACCTGTAACCTATAAAATAAAATAACTACCTGCACATGTCTACAAACCACATCAAATGTAATAAAAAATATGTAGAATGTGGAGTCAGATTGACCCCATTGGTCACCCGAAGAGTGAACTTACTGCCAAGTGTTGCACTACATCTCAGACCCCATGTAGTTCTTGTGTGTGTGTAGAAATGATGCCCTAGGATGCCCTTGTGCAAGTTGCACAGTGATAGTGGGCTAGATCTAGAATGTAGAAATGTATAAAATGTGTGGATGGAATAGAATAGACTTCCCCTCTTATGTTTTGTATGCAAAATTGATGTAACCCTTGTCCCTTGTATGAGTTCTAGATGGATGCCTTTGAA
This sequence comes from Taxus chinensis, assembly GCA_019776745.2. NCBI lineage: Eukaryota > Viridiplantae > Streptophyta > Pinopsida > Cupressales > Taxaceae > Taxus > Taxus chinensis. The sequence goes on along the minus strand of CM034157.1, from coordinate 258,998,268 downwards.
GTGCTTTAGTGCCTTTGGATGCAAGCTTAGATGATGATATTAATGTTTAGTGCTTGGTCCTTTTATTTGAGAAGTAACTAAGTATATATATATGATTCCCTTGTTTGAATTTCATAATTGACAACTGGAAGACCAAACCATAAGTGAAAAATATGCCCAAAAGATAAAAGAGACCCAAAAAGAGTGAGTAAAGGTAAGAAAGGGTCAGGAGTGCCTAGGATGGACAGAAGCCTAGGGCACTGGTGTCTTGACTAGGTGCCAGTGTCTGATGGCCATAAAAGATAAATATGTCAAGTTCCATCAGGGTTGTAGGGTGTGTAAGACTAAAGAGGAAATAAGAAATAAAGAAAAGAGGCCAAAGATAGTTGTCAACCACTAGTTTTCTTGCTTAGGCATCATATATACATTAGTATTATTTTTGGACATATAAATGTACCCAATTGTGTGATTTTGTGTTTACATAGACATGAAATTTTGGAAAGAACAAGTTATCATTGCTTTTATTACTTGTACTATGTTTATAATTATACATTATTGTACTTAGCTAGAGACCGGCATATGTTGTCTCATACTTTGGATATAAAATATGATGTAACTCTGATATTAATCATTTACTTATAGAATACTTTTTTATCACAATTTTATACGAAATATTGTGGGGAGAAATGTATTAAGTTTAAATGGCATTCTATTAATCAACACTTGGTTGGAATTTTGGAAATATGGTGACATGTTAGTAAATACTTGAAATTTCTTAGTGGTGTTTGTTGTAATGCATGGAAAACTACTATTTATGTTACGTGATAAGTTATTCAAAAAAATATTTCCACTTTTTAGACTTGTGTAAACAAAAGGGTCATTACATTTTGTTATCAGAGCAAGGTTTTAACTAGGTTCATTACACTCAGACCGAGTAGTTCATGACGCTAACAACTTACCTGATGCTAGTAGGTATAAATGGAATGCACAAGGATGAACATTGATATAGGATCTATTGATGCAACCGGAGACCAATAGGAAAAATTGGATCAACTATTGGCTTCACTCCATGAAATGTAGGATACCCTTATTGCCATAGAGTAAAGTACTTCGAGATAAGGGATTTCTCTATGGAAAAAAAGAATTGTGGGGAGATTATCAATTATCTGGAGAAGCTTCATCATGGTGGGACAATAAAAATATGGAGCTCGGCATAAATATCACTATTATATCCTAGGAAAAATTTAAGAGGATTTTTTTCCAAGGCAAGATGTCACAACTATTTTACAATCTAAAAATGAATGAGTTCCAAGGATTGTGATAGGGATAAATTTTGTTAGTGTAGTATTTATTTTCCTTTATTTATATTATCCTACTTAGAATATTCCACCTCACTTGGAGTTTCCTTGCACTTATGGGATATTATTTCTTAGATGTACACTTGACTACACCATTCTATGTGTTGGTTACCACTTGACTACACTATTTTTGGTGTTGGTTACCACCATACTACACCATTCTAGGTGGTGGTTACCACTATTCTAGGTGGATATTTCTATGATTCTAGGAGGAGGTTACACATTCACCTCCTATATGTACATCTCTTGCATTATTCTATTTGATCATATTGAGTTAGATCTATTTATGTGTTATTGCAATTATCTCTCTTATATTTTCATAATTTCTAGTCTTGTATGCTTGCATTATTTTATCTTGGAACAATTCATGTCTTGCATCATTCACTTATGCATTCTTCAAACCAGTAGATACGTGGTGCTTCTTTGATATGGTATTAGATATGAGCTAGTATTGAGCTTGTATGGTTATTATTATGCAAATTTATTTTCATTTGAGATCATTATTTTTAAGTATTTGGGTCTTATTTGGTGTTGGTTTTTCCTAGTTTGTGGGTATATATCCTATTTACAGGATTTTGAGGTTTACAATCCAACATAGTGCGTATACATTTCTAGAGATTAGTTTTTTACACAGCCCTAAATATTTTTGTAGGCTTCCTAGAAGATTTATCCAGATCTAGGCATTTTCAGACCTATAAAGGGCATTTTCACCTATGGTAGTGCTTTGCACGCATGTTAAGACTTGCAAAGGTAATTTTTCCTGATAAAGAGGCATTTTTAGACTTGAATTTTTTTTAACATCCCATATATGCATTGAAGATCCAAGTTGAGTTAATGTTTTAACTCCCACGATAAAGTTGTTTGTGACACACAAATCTGTGCAAATTTAAGATCCACAATGCATATCCGTGGCCTTAGCCTGTGTATAAAAAAATGGATTCATCAAAACCCTCCTCCTTCTCTTTCTAAAAGTATATTTTAGTAAAAAAAAGTGCATTTCAAGTTTAGAGCAAATTCATTTAAAATAGGGCTGATTTATGGGAAATAATTATTATAAAACTTTTGATTGGTAGCTCAATATTGAGTACCATTTTTTTTAAAGTTAAATATTTTTCATTTCCCAAATCATTGGATGTATTTATTTTGTAAAACGTACTAAGTTATAAAGTTCCAATACTGTGGGGGGCTTCTTGATATATTTTATGGGGGTGTACAGTGTGTTTCCTCTCTTGTTCGGAACTTCTTTCTTGAGCCACACATTTCTTTGTTTTCTCCAACAACTACCACAACTTTTGTTTTTACACTAATGGATCTAATTTCAATCAACCCACTTACACCTTTTAACCACCATGAATGGTAATAAAAAATTACCATTACACTTAGGAGTAAATGGGTGTATCGTATCACAATCTGTAAAATTGACAAGGGAAATTTTGCAGGTAACCATACCAAAATTTTGTTTTGGTTCCCCATTAAGGTCCCCTAGCGTTTCGGATTGGCATAAAATCCCTTTCCGGAAAATCTAGTTTTTCGAACTTAGTCATTTGGTCCTTTTTTGGCTGGGCGCAGATTTTATTCATGCAACATCAAATGAATTTGTGCCCCCTTCTATTCCTTTGGCACATCCTTTGGAGTGTCGACATTACAAATGTTGTGCCTTCCCATGATGCACCCTTCAAACCTACGCCAGGCGTATGTGCCTCCATGTCGACATTAAAATTGTTGCGCCCCTGAACGGTGCGCCAAGGCACTAAAAAGGCAATGTCGACAGTCCCAAAACCGCGCCAAAGGCGCAAATAATTTCATGTTGGCATCTGTTTTGGTGCGCCCTTTGAAAAAGTTTGGTGGTGCATTTATTGCACCTTTTACTATAAATAGGCGCATCTAACCTGTCATTTTCACGATTGAAAAAATGTGAAAAGTTAAATCTTTTACACCTATCAGCGCTCCTGTCATCCCCATGTGTCACTTTACATCATGTTCGTGGACCCCACATCATTTCTTCCATTCTATATATTCCTGGTAAGTGGTCCTTGCTCTTCTTGTGGTGATTGTTTGTGGGTTTTCTGTATTGTTTTAAGAGGTTGTTAAAAACAAAGAAATGAATCTAAAGAAATAAAACACAACCTCCAACCCGTTTTGCAATCTTCTCTCCCCCCAAACCGGTTTTACCCTCCTTCCAGATCTGCTGGCCTGGAGGGATTTTGTCTCAAAAATGAATCCAGAATCCTCTTTGCTTTTCCCCTCATTGTCAAAATCTATGTTGAATGAGGTTGAAAACCACAAACCTGTCAGAGAGAGAGAAAATCTAAAGTTAATATATCCAATGCCACGGCTTTTTATTTGGCACAAACAAATGCGTTGTTACACAAAACAAAATCGCGCCAAGGGGCACTTGTCCCTGCCTGCAGCATGCATCCTCCCTGTGCCCTTATAAAAATCTCAAAACCCTAATGCAGGTGCAAGCGCAAATCCACCTACACCAGCATCTCAATGTCATGCATACTTTTCTTGTGCCACGCCAAAAGCTAAGAACTGGCACACCTTAAGTCAATGATGCATCCTTTAAACCTGCACCCCTTTGGCACATAAAAATTTTGCAACATGTTCCATATCTGCGCCATTGGCACACCCTGCCACCTTGCAACACCAAGATAATCTACACCCAGTTTAAACCCTTCATATGGCGCAGGCGCACATCCATTGACATCAACATCTGAGTGTTTTGTGTAATCTTTCTGCGCCCTGTGCCCCTTTGCACTATTTTCTTCCATGCAACACTCTCCAACATTGCACCTTGCTTTTCTGACCCTGCAGCCTGCAGTATAGCTGCGCCCTGTGCCCAGAAGCTTCTAAATTGCTAACTCTTCATTCTGTAAAGCTTTGATGGATGATTTAACAGCTAACATGGCTCTTCTGTGATGGACTTCCTTACTTCTTCTTGCAGATCAGCAACTGAACTCAGATTCACACATGTCTTCATCAAGTAAGAGGCCAACCAAGTCAAAGGGTAAGGCCAAACTCACAGAAGAAGAAATGAAGTACAAATACCAAAGGGTCAGGATGCCCGAGTCCCTTGCAGAATGTGACTTGGACATCAGGGATTCAGAACTTGGCCACATTGATATGGAGGATTTCTGGGCCAGAACCAGAAGGGTCACAGGAAGTCCATGGATGGAAAAATTGGTCGGTAGTGGTCTACACTTTGCTGGGGGAATTCCCGTGAGCGCGGTGAACAATGAATTCATGATGGTGGTGGCCCGCTGCTACAATAAGGACACAAGGTGTGTCGAGAATGAAAAGGGCAAGGTTATAATCAACCTCACTACCCGACACTTTGAAATCATGTTGGGTATCCCCCACCACCGGCACTTTGTGGCAATAAGCCAAGAAGACTGCATAAAGGCATGGGATGAAAATGAGGACAAATGCATGCAGCTCATGAATGAAGTGTATCTGAAAAACAAGAAGGTAATAACCAGGTGGCCGTAGGTTATTCATCGCAGTGACTTCTCAGAGGAGCTGAGTGACACCATCACCTTCCTGAGTAGGGTGTTTGGGCTTCCTGATGCCCATTACTTCCATAAATGGATGCTCAGGTATCTGGAGACAATGAGCAAAAACGTGTCCAGATCAACGTTTTGAATGGGTAGAGATCATCAGCAGCACCATCTCTGAGCAACTCCAACAACTCTCAACAACGGGGAGGTTCTACATGAACTCCTACGTGGTATACGCTGCTGCCTCAGAAAGAGACTATCCAGCACTGAGTCGATGCGGGGTGTGGCCCCAAGTAAAAATATATGAATATTATCCAGAGTTGAGACTGGAAAACAACATCCCACAGTTCAGCAAGATCAACGATGCCTTCTTCTATGGCATCATCTGCCTCTTGAGGCCCAATATGACTCACGGTCAGATGACCAAGAGCATAGTGACTGCCACAGAGAAGTGGGGGGCGTTATTTATGCAATTCCCCACTTTCACCTATCTCAGGGCCACCAACTTCTTAGGGGAGCCCACCAAGTTACCAAGGTATGCGGGGCCTAAGTTGATCCTATTGGAGATGTCTAGGCAGCTTATCACATATCACGAGAAGTGCCTGAAAAGAAAGAAGGGTGGAACTCCATTCCCCCTCACAGTGGGCAGGTACACCTGCACTTCTCACACCAAAGCCTGGGAAATGTTTGCAGAACTGGAATTGCTTAACTTGAAACACAATTTCCTAGCAAGGCCGACCTTTGATCCTCGCAATTACCTCCCAAAGGAAAAGCTCGATCCAATCCACATCCCACAGATCGAGGATATCTACATCGACCTGTATCACGAGGTCGAGCTCAGAAGGAAGGATCACTCCCGCCTGGCCCTGGCAGAAATTATCCAATATGGCATGGCCATTGTCCCAAAAGGTTTCCAAATGACTGATCAAGAAGTTGATCAGGTCTATCTAGATACGGACAGGGGACAATTGGCCATTTGCTGAGATAGATAGAACAAGGGCACCTCAGACTATTGAGGAGAGGGTTAAGGGCACTTTGCAGTGCACAGAACATTGGTGCAGGTATAACGGTCTCATCTACCTTGGGGTAGACTTCACCACGTCTCCTTTGGGCAATGCACCTGCTAGACCAAAACACTTGCCAAAGGGAAAAGGGAAAGACAAAGAAGGAGAGTCAAGTGCTTCTCAGGAGCAAGCTCCCAAGAGTCCTCCTTCCACCGCCCAGGAGTAGGTCATAAGCCTGGTCTCCCCAGAAAAAGAACAGGCGGTAAGTGTTCCAATGGGCACATCCACTCAGGATGTTGCCACTGCTGTAACTACTGAAGTTCCCACCGTCCCATCTCCCACTCCTCCTTCCCCTCCTCGCATCACTCAAGCAACCACTCCTTTGGTTGTGTCTTCTCCCCCGTCTTCTACTGTTCCCCCTTCCTCTTCCTCCATCTTCTCTTCCCTCGCGGAGCTGTCCCCCAACATTTCTTCCCTCATCTCTCAGATCCCTTCCACCCCCATGGTTTCCTCTCCTACAGTGACTCCTACCCCTGTGAGCATTGGAGATTTGGCTTCTTTATCAATGCCGCCACCAAGCGTCTCGACACATTTCCCCTTGTTCACTGTAGCTGCTCCTTCTTCTTCCTCCGTTCCCTCTTCTCCCTCTGGTCCCACTCCCTTAAGTCCAGAATGGATCTCCAAGCACCTGAGCCAGCATAAGAGGAAAGTCCCCATTACACCTATGGACTTCTCCGTCATCCTAACAAAAGGAGCTAAGAAGCAAAATCCTGATAACCCGCTTCTCTCAGAGTGCTTCAGGTGAAAGGGTAATGGAGATCGCATACCCCGATCCCACAAAGGACAAAAAGGATCTGTCTCCTACAGATTATACAGTGACATAGGTCACGATGGGAACATCCTCAGAAAGCCTACAGGGAGAGGCCCTATCTGCAGTGGATGCCCTTTGCAAAAAGCTTCAGGAGGCAAAGGAAGAGAAGAGGATACTAAAAGAACAGAATAGACATCTTCTCCAAGCCCTGCAGAAAATGGGCAGTGCACCTCCTACAACTGCCACTGAAACTCCTGAGGCCCTTAGCCAGGAAAAGATAAACGAATACGCCAAGATTGGTGAACAAGGTATGGCAGTATCCGCCTGGAGAGACCAGATCCTCAAGGATAGTGAGGAAGTAATCGTAAAGTTCACAGAGCTATATCAGAATATTGATCAGGCTAACAAGGAACTCCAGGTGATTGCGGGACCTATCTCCCAAGAGTTGGACCATGCTAGGTTACAACATGAGACATTCCAGAAGATGCTCGACTACCCAGTCGATGACTTAGTGAAATTTGGTGTCTTCGATCACCCCAGAGCACCCAACAAAGTCCTTGCTGCTTTGGACTATCAGGTCGATCAGATGGAATTCGTCTTGGAGAAAATTGATAAAATCAAGGAGGAAGCCTTGGATGCAATGCATCAAATGGAGCAGATCATCCTAAGGATGTCTCTAGGCTTGCTCACCCCATCATACGCCTTGAGGAAGGTAGATGACACTATTCAGATCTTTAAGGAGATCACGTCGCAAGGGTTAGGGTCAGAAGTGAATTTTGATGCAGAATCTATCAACAAGCTTATGGCCTACCGTGACTTTGTTGGATACCTGATGGAGGTAGGTAATGAATACTTCAAGCTCCCAGAGAGACTCAGAGATGAACGGGAGACTTGTGAAGTCATTGGCGATCACACCAAGGGTCCTGCTCAGGATCAACTTCAACCGATGATTAGCAAATTCATGGAGTATCGTGCTCAATTCCATATTTCCTCTCCTGAGCAGAAGTAGGATACTCCCTTCCAGCCAAAGGATGACGACGAATAGGCTCCTTCCTCCTAGGATGTTCTCTTTTTGTAATATTTAAAAGTTTGTTGGCACAAATGATGACATCATCCATGTTGCACCATGAGATGTTGTCATCCACCAAATTGCCCAAAGTCAACAGTTGACTTTTAGATATTTTGTAAATATTTTGTAATTAGTTGGTTTCTTTTTGCCTTCTTTCTCCTTCTCCTTCTATATATACTTGGATATTTGTTGTATTCAAGGGGTGGACATTTTTTAGATGAAAAATAGAAGTGAGAAGAAAAGGCTTTGTACTTTTTGTAACAGAAGAAAACATTAATACAAATATTAAGACTTTGTGCTGAATACATGTGTTATGTGCATCAGATCTTTCTTATGTCAGATCTGTGTGTTTATTCTGTTAGATCTATCTCTACTTTTTTGTCATTTTCTCATCAGTATTGCTTTGTTCGTTTATGCAAGTAGGTTTGGCTCTGTTTACTACCAATCCCAAAACATAAACCCTCTGACCTTTCTGCTTTGGAATTCATTTCTTTTCTCCCTTCAGAACTATCCTATCTCCTCTCTTCCCTTCATCCCTTTCTACTCACAGTCAGAAATACCCCAACTGGGATGAGATCCCAAACCCCTGAAGGTAGAATACTGTAGGACTTGCACAGATTCCTATTGGTAGAATAGCAATAAACCAGTTTCACTTTGCTATCTCAAAGAGGGGCTATGCCCTGCACACTGTTGGCTCGTCTATCCATAGATCTGCCCAGAAAATAAGGATGAACAACTAGTTCTTTCAGTGCTTTCCAAACTAGGTCCTGACTACTTTTTCTTTGTCTCTACCTTTTATTCTACCAAGAGGGCTCTTGGAGCAACATTGTATATTCCATCCTTATATGACTTCATTTCTGATTTGACTAAGGAGAAAGATAAGTTAATCAAAATGGGTACCTTAAAGTCATCCAAATCTCAAGACCTCATTTTTGGGAATGGAAATAAAAATCCTCTAACAACCAAGAGAAGAACCAAAAGAGAAAGGATATAGAAAAGAAGAAATAACATAAACATGCTACCTCTTCCAAGTCTACCACTAAAACCTCCAATTCAAATGGGAAACCTAATAAGTAAGATATTAAGTGTGCCTATTGTAAGAAACTTAGGCACAACGAGCATAAATGTATGAAGAAGCAAATTTACCACCTCAGTCATCTCCTTGAGAAGAACAACATAGGGGTCTCTAAATTTATCAAATAGTATTCGTCAACCTAAGAATATATTAAGGTAAAGGAAAAAAATAAAGAGAAACATAAGGGAAAGGAACTGGTTTTAGTTACATCCTCATCTACTCTTTTGTTGGTTATCAACTATAGTTCTTCATGTAGACACTAAAATTAGGTCACACTCCCCTTTGATCCCTTGATGAATAAACACCCTTCATCACATTCACCTAGTCATGGCCCCTTTCACCCCACTAATATTAATTTAATTAATTTAATTAAATTAATTCATTATCCTCAACATATCTATTATTTAAATATCTTATTTTAAATAATATCCAAACATGCAGTTCACTTAGACACCTCACTAAGCCAACTCACCCTAAGACCTATTCTTAGAAAGTTTCCGTAACTAACTAAGACATACCCAAACCCTAAAAATCAATTCCTACATTCCCTATAGCCACATTCCTACATGCTCACAAGAAGCTCCCAGTCTAATCCACGGGTTAACGACATGAGATCTAGGGAAATCAAGAGGATCTCCCTAGTTTAGTAAACCTAGGAAATCCCACCTTGAATGACACCGGTTACCCCTAATCGTTGTCGGTCAAGCTAGAACTGCCATCGGTTACCCTTTTAACCCCAAAACAACCTTATTCTCAAGGTTGGAAATTGGGAGAAAAATAAGGTTAGCGAGCATTATCACATCTCAGAGAGATAACACATCTTTAGAGAGTGAATTCTAGCAAGATCACACATGCAAGGAAGGAGATCAAGCATCATTTCCTGTACAACAATCCTAGACAAAATATGATCTAACCAAGCAAAGAGGAGTGCACATGCATCCCATGCAAAAGCTTTCCTTCAGTTGGTGATCACTTGCAGCCTTAAAGCCTCTCATCAGCACCTCCATCCTTCACACACAGGCATCCGGGACCTGAATCCAAGTAAGTATAATGTTATACTTCTCTGGTTTATTTCATTTCATCATTATTTTATCATATATTACTTACCTAGCCACATATTAACCTTCTCCAATGCTTCCACCTCCATGTTCCCATTAAAAACCTCACCAAAGTCTACCCTAGTTACCCAATACCTCATCTTGACCAACCAAAGTCCTTTGTGTAATCACAAAGGAGACCTAAAGCGTGTTCTATGACATTTCCAGATTCCACAGTAATTGGCACTGGTCACACCTGACCTCCGTCGGTTACCCCTGACTGACATCGGGCTCTGTATTTACCCACACAACCCAGAACAAAGACCTACCCACCTAATTTCACCTCACCCTCATTCACCTATGATCTACCCAAGACCTCTGTCAAACTTGCAGAGACCCAAAACCAATCATTTGACCTTCGGATTCTATTCTTGCTTAGCCTATTAGATTAGATCTATTTCTTATTGTGTTTTAAGTGAGATACCTAAATCATTTCAAATTACAATAGGATTTACTTTGTTTATAGCATTAAATTGTTTAAAACAATGGACTGACAGCCATCTAGGAAGTATCACACTTCCTGGGTCTATCATACGCTAGGTAGTTCATTGGCCATATTGTTTAATTCCTTATGGTGGTCTTGTTTTTAATACAAGTAGTTCCTCCTAGCCAAAAGGAAGTTCTCACAATCAGTTGTGGATTCGGAAGTCATACACGTGCAACAACCTATCAACCAACATTTTAGCAGGTATTCCTCCTACACCCGTTACCCTATTTGTTTTGTCATCACTTCAAAGAAATGATCTAAGAATCAGGTGAAACATTTTGGCATGCCTGGTGGGACACATTCGGGGTTCCTTACATTTCATTCATGCCTAGGAAAATTTGTGTGTTTGTTTCCCTTCTGAAAAGTGTACACACTAATTTTCTTCCTTGGTAACCCACCTCTTCTTTCTATTTGCTCTAAAATAAACCTTTTCTTTTGGTGTAATTAAAAATAACCATTGCTTTATGATTTCTGCATTGTAGTGAAAGAGCATCCCTCTTCCTCTTCATCTTATTGTGTCATCCAATTTCAAATTTCAATTTAGGCTTAAAAATAAAGTGAATTCCATTTTGATTTATTGCATTAGCTCACATTAATTGAGGGCAGCCTATACACTGGAAGTCATGCCCAGCTGATAGTTGACAAACAAATTGTAGAAAATCACTTCTTTCATTTTCTCTTTCTCTGAGTCTTACCAAACCTCACAAAAATTCAAAATACATACATTCTTAAACAACATCCTACCTAGAAGAAGCTGTAGGTGATCACATGATCACAACATAGTGGGCACCCATCTCGTTGCTCTGTCAAGTCATACTTCAGAGCGAAGCCCGCCCCCACCATAACATACCTGAAACCTCACCTTGTAGATATCCTTCTTTGTAGGAAGCCATCCTCACCAAAAACGCTATTTCACAATTCATGTGTCAGTACCTAAATATCATAAGATAAACAAACATAATAGAAAAGGCACTCCTAGGATCGTATTTTCTTAGTGTTTATGCTTGGCTTGCATTTTGAGGTGAGAGATCACGTTATTCAATTTTTTATTCATCCTTGCATGCTCCTTATCATAGCTAGTGTATTCTGGATTCACCTGAGTGTGCTCAAGCCATATCATCATCATTCTCAAAATTCTGGGTCTGATTCTACATCAAATTTTAATTCACAACCAATTTTCTTTCATCATTGTTTCAATTTCACAGTAACTGTTGTCGGTTACCTCTGACCATTGTCGGTTATACCCAACCAACGTCGGTTCCAAGTCCTTTTGCTAAACTACTCAAAAGGACATTTTTATTCATTTTCTTCCACTTTTCATAGTATTTGTCACTATCATCATTCCCATTAACATTGTAAACATCATCAGATTTGGCATACCTCTCAGATTTTACCTTCTACCTTTTTGTTCACTCATTGTCCATTTTCTATAGTAATTGGCAGCGATTACCCCTGACCGGTGTTAGTTTTCCCTAACTAGAATTGGTTAGCTTGTTTCACATTCCAGCCACCATTTGGTAATTAATATACTTTTTGTCACTACATTCACCTATCCTTGTTCTCTGTGTCATTTTTAGAGAAGCAACCCTACCTGATCAATACCGGTTCATATGGTGTTGACCCAAAGACAAGTAAGTGCACTTGTATTTCATGCCAGTCGTTAACCACTCCCACCTATCCTTTCACCACCTTCCATTTTATCACCAGCCATGGAGCCCATCCAGCCTATTACTATCACTAATGGAGATGAAGAGTTTGCACGACTCCTTGACCAAAACCCTTTCGCCTTGCAATTTTACCTTTCCCACTTGTCCACTCAAGATGCCTCAGGTCAGTTGATATACAACATGCCCATATCTATCCCCCTGACTCTTGCACTCACTCCCGCATTGGCCCCAGTTGGATCCTTGCTGCCCACATCTACCTTACCCCCAGTCATTTTGTAGTTATGTCATATACCTGTTATGACTGCCACATTTGTTACCTCCGTGGCACTCGTTACATCCACCGTACCTTGACAGTTACCCCAAACACAATCTCATCTACCCCTAATGTCTGACACATACCCGTAACTACATTACCACCTCCAGTATCAGGGACCCCTACCCCATTTTAGAACGTGGTCCTTTCTATTACACAATCATTAACCCTTATTTCCACTAGAGTTACCACGACCCTTCCACCCCCATATACATACTATCAACAACCTCCTGTTTCATCCATTATACACATTGGGTATATACCCCCTATTTCACTGCCTTCTTCTCCACCAACCTACATGGAAGTGATACACTAGAGTGCCACCCCAGTTATATGCCCAAAACCAACCTTCTCCCACTACAGGAGGCATCCAATCATCACAACCCACCAATGACCTAATTAAATTGATGTTGGACAAGATGCAGACATTGGAGGAATTGGTTTTTGGATCCCGCAACACTCTCAACTATGATGAGATTTTCAACGAGTCCATTCACCCATCCATTCCTATATGTTCATACCATGTGCATTGGGAAATGTCTAAATTCAATCGTTTCAATAGCAAAGAAGACCTGTAGCAACATTTGTGGTCATTCAAACACAGGTGTAATCTGATCGCTCATGATGATGCCTTGCTCTTGAGAACCTTTCTCATGTCCTTCACTGGACCTACATTAGATTGGTATAGCGGGTTACCTAAACACTCCATATTCTCATTCAATCAGGTAGCCCAAGCCTTCTTGGATCATTTATCTATCAATATCGTCAAGAAGGTTACCGTGACCGATCTATATTCCACACGTCAGTTTGAGGATGAATCTATCATAGATTTTTTCACTCACTTGCGTAGCCTAATCAACTAACTTACCTTCCAACTACCACAAACTAAACTCATTAAGCTCTTCACACGGGCTTGTGCTAGGTATATCTCATCAACCTTGTAGGTCCAAACCTTCCTAACATTCAATTAAGCATTCACTATGGAACAAAAGTTAGAGATTCTGGCCATCAAAGAGAAGAAAATCCAATTATGCAATAAGAATTCAGCATTCAATTCGAATGATACCTCTTCTTCTTCCAAACCACAGACTAATTATTCAAAATCTAAGGGCATTGCCAATGCACTGGTCCTTAAGGCCGGCCCAACTCATCCATCAAATCAGGCTATCCCCTCATCTAATCTTTCACCTGTTAATACTTTTCAATTCAGACAAGAGCAGTGGAAATATACCCCAATTGGGGAGCCTTAATCTTCTATCTTAGAAAAGCTTATCAAAGCCAAAGCCATCACTCTTCCACACATAAAAACACACACTAGTTTTGACCCTGCATGGTATAAAGAACATGATTTCTATAACTTATCATTGATAAAGGGTCATAGTGATGGTCAACTTGACATCAATTTCAAAAATATTGTCCAAGAAATGCTCGATCAATAAAGATCAAAGTTAACCATGGATAATCCTAATGCACCTTCCAACCAAAACCTACATATCTTCAAGAAACCATTTCACTAACCATGCCCCTTCGTTTAATGAAACCGGTGAGACAAATCACTCATCGATACCCATACCAGAAAGGTTCACACTATCTTTGATGATGTACTATATCATCCCAATTACCCCATATTCCTTCCATAGAGGAGATCCTAGCCTGCAATCTATCCATTCCACATCATTCAACCAACCTCCATTGTTCCTTCACATAACAGAGGAACACCTTTCATCTTCTTCATCACTTACGGAGGAATCTAAGGTTCACTAACATTGAGACCATCTCACCTATCTGGCTTCACCACTTATTCGAGAGATTTACTACCTTAGCTTCATAATACTCAATCAATCCTTACCCATAGAGGAGCATCTGTTACCTCCTCTACCCATAAAATAGTTACCCCAATTGGGGACCATCATCTTCACCGCCTATTAGAAGTTGAGATACCTTTGCCTCAAAGTGAGCCATAACTCCTTAACCACCCATAAATAATAGACCTAATTTAAGCTCTTTACCCATCCCAATAAAGCTAGCCATTTCCTTCTGTCTCTAAGACACAGCTATGGGATACCCATTAGGTCCTCAATCAATTCCACCTACAACATTGTTCTCAAGTATTGGCTTGAGAAAGGTCAATGAATTATGTGGATAATCACATAATATAGGGGTTCCTTTAGACCTATAGCCATGCTCAACAAGATGCAAAGATCTTAATATATACCTCCACTATCTACCCAAAAATATTTTGACCAATCGAACTAAACACAACCACCTCTATCACAACCCCTTCCATGACACCTGTTATAGCTCAAACCACACCCTTACCCATAACCCAACCTACATCTAAACCCAAATCCACACATACAACATCTTCCTCAACTAAACCTATTACCACTTTAGGGTTCACCCCGACTACCAGCCTTACTCATACACCTATCAAAATAGATTTAGCTACATCCTCAAAAGACAACACTACACCTACTCTGACACCCAAATAGAAGAACCAAACCCATCAACCTCATAAGTCACACCTGCGCTTGTCTCATCTGTCTTAACATTCATCAGCTACCCAACATGGTCAAGACAACATCCACCCATCAATAAACCAAAAATACAACAACCCATTCCTTCCTCACAAACCTCTAACCTACCCAGATGCCTAACCTAACTTACACATGCACATACAACATCGCTACGACCCATACCTCCAATACTCTCAACTATTGCTTCACTACCTACTACACTTCAGTCACTGTCTTACACACCTCAAGCATGACCCACGTCATCTACCTTAACAAAACCCCCCGTTATCCCCGTGGATAGAACTTGTCCCTCTTCCTCCATCTGCTTTTATTTCTAGACCTCATACACCCACATCACCTTTACCCAAAAAGGTGCAACCAAAAGAAAAAACTCCACTACCCCACAATAAGGTAGTCAAAATGACCACACACCCTCCTACCCGTCCATATACTATACCCATACCTAAACAAACACAGTCAACACCTAAAACCACACCAGCATCAAAACCCATGGCTCAACCCTCTCCTCTTCTAAATACCATTCCTCAACAATCACCTACACCTACATCCAAACCCAAGTTCACTTCCCATTGTGATCCACTAGCAAGTTCTTATGCCAAAATTTTAACTAACCTCCTTGAGACCTCTATCATCACATTGCCGGTACTCAAACCTTACAACCCCTCAAACCCAATCCAAAAAAGTTTCACAATACTAAAATTTGTGCATATCATCGTGTGCTAGGACATGATGTGGAGAACTGTAAGGCCTTGAAAACCATCCTTATCCAATTGTGTCCACCAGAAACCAAATTTGATGATGATGACCTTCTCGATGAGGATCCTGCTTCACTGACACTCATTCCCATACTACCCACTCAATAACCACAACCTCCACCCTCACCTCTCTTAGAGCCACACCCAATAGATTCAAAATTCACAAGGTTCACTTAAGAGAACTTTCCATGCCACCACCCAAATGTCGTTGCGCCCAACTGACCTCATAGGGTTTTTCTCCTCTAGTAGGTTTTTGGCCATCCTATCGTTATACCACTCATCCTACACCTTCTCCATTTTCCAACTCCCCTCAAATCAACATGATACACCTCACTACACGTGTTCAAAAGGATAAGGGAAAAGAAAAGGCAACTGACCCAGTAACCAATCCTATACCCAACATACCATCTACACCCATACCTAAAATAACCATCCACGGCCCCACGTACCCCATTTCTAATGGCGTCACACATCGAACCATGCTCAAACAATTACACCAATCTATCCCTCTCAAAATGTCCCTTGTATGACCTCATCCAAACCTCAAAATCCCATCATCAAGCTCTCATGGAGGTTCTTTAATTAATTACAATTGACCCGTATTTATTATTTAAACCCCATCTTATGACCCTACACCACATACCACCTTCATCTTAGACACCTCACCAAGTTCATCAACATCCCATTACATGTAACAAATTGTTAGCGCAAATCAGCAGCCACATTCCCTCTGGATGTTCTCCATCATAATTTAGTGCAAAATCAGCACCCTCTGGATGAAGAGTTCTATTATAGCATCCAGTGTGATTGCACAACATTGAATCTTTTTCCCAAGTGTGGGACTTGTAAAAATGGTAAAAGAATCTCCAGATTAGAGGCTGGTTCCTCAACTCCTTTGATCAGATGTATTACTTGAAAGTTACAGAGGTTTAAACTCAAAATCCTACTCTAAATTCCAAGGGGACAGAGATAGAGAATGCAAAGGAAATAAAACTAGTACTAATAAGGTGATACACCAAAGGAGCGGTGAACCTTTAATCCTACAAATTGACATAGATTATAGAAATGTAGCAAAAACATCATGTAAAAATTGATAAAATGTAATGAAAGATCATGAATGAATCAAACAACACAAGAAGAGGATTGAAACTCATTCACAGACCTTGCATTGTCATTTCCAATATCAAAATACATGCATTACAACAACACGGAGGCATAAAACATGTTGTAAGTCTATAAAAGAGGTCTGGTATTCCAAAAAATCACTTCCTAGGGTGAAAGAAGGCGCCTGCAAAACATAAAAATGTCCAACCTTTTTTGAATGAGCCAAATCTGGCTTTTTAACAATGAAAAATTTGAGCCCAGGAGAGAGAAACATAGGAAAAAGTGAGAGAACCTCCAACCATGGACCAAATTACATTAAAACAGCATGAGCACCCTTAAAAGTTCATTCCCCAATGTTTTTTGACCATGTTAGGTAGAGAATGCAAGCCATCCTTCATTTAAAATGGTGGTTGAAACGTCATTTCTGTAACTTCTTCGTGCTAGAGGACATTTCTCCAACTTTTCTCTCTCCACAAATCTTCACTCAAAATGTAAAAATAAACCCTCCAATCATGTATATAATTTCAATACCTTTCCAACGCCACTCAGAACATGGAAAAAACTAAGCTCTGGATCGAAAGTTATGCCCTTCTGAAACATTTAGGGCAAAATAGGGCCGAAAATGGGTTGGTGGGACAAAAATTTAAAATTTTCCCACTTTTTTGCATTTGGGAAAATTTCTCCAAAAATCATCCACACCCCACCAGTTTGATGCCATGTGGCACATTTTGATTGGATGTGGTCCTTTCCCCACCTCATTTTTCACCATTTTGGCCTTTGGAAAAAATTCCAAAAATTCTCCACCGACCCGATGACCCGAAGACACGTGGCATGCTGTGATTCGTCGCGACTTCTCCTTACTCTGTCTTTTCCATCGCGGGCCCATCTTGTGTTTTTTTGCCTCCACGGAACATGTGGCATGATTTTATTGAATTGGGTCATAGGGGCGGGCTTTTCCTTTCATTTTTCACTATGGGCCCCCTTATGTTTCTTTGCCTCCACGTGGACACGTGGCATGATTTTATTGGCTCGGGTCATAGGGGGCAGGCTTTCCTTTTAAATTTTCCTTTTGGACGTTTTCTTTGGGAAAAATTTCCCAACTTTTCTCCATGCACTCCAATGGGCTTGAGGAAACATGGTAGAGTCTTGCTATTGGTTAGTGGGCCTTGAAGGGCTTTCTTTTTTATTTGCGCCAACCTTAGGTGAAATGGAAAAATTTCTTTCCAACTCTCGACCCCCTGTCCACTGCCTTGAGGACACGTGGCGATGATTCGTGATTGGCTAGTGGGCCTTGGGGGAAAACTTTTCCCACTTTGCCAACCTTTGGGAAATTTCTCTTTCCCTCGCCACTTGATGCCCGATGCTCCCGGTGACACGTGGCCTCATCCCATTGGTATCGGCCCTCAGGGCCAAATTCCTTTTTGCCCCCACCAAATACTTCAGTAAAATTTTTAATCTTCCCTCCGCCCTCGCCATTCCTTTGTTATCATGGAGTCCTAATTTGATTGGCCGGTGCCATCTACGGGCCAGACTTTTCCCCTTTGGCAAATACTTGGTGAAAATTTCCAAATTTTTCTCCACCCTCTGCCACTCCTATGCCGATGTGGCAGTTTTTGATTGGCCCAGGTGGGCTTGTCTAGGGAAAATTTCTCACAAAAACTCCATCGAGCCATAACTTCAAAAATACATGGAGTTAGGAAGAAAACTTTACCTTTCTAGAAAGCTGAGAAAGAGCTCTATCCAATGGTGCCATTTCTAAAAGGTTTTGAGTGCTTGAAAAGTAGTAAATTTCTGACTGAGTCATAAGGGAGGAATGAAATGAAGGGAGTTAGCCAAAAAATGAGCAAGGGGCTTGTTCTGGATAACAATTTTGGTGACTCAGAGGGGTCATCTACCTTCTGGATGAAGTTACCAGTTGCCTGAAGAAATCCATTGGGCATGGAGTCATCAAATTCTCTAATTGGTACCCCAACTAATTAGTACAATGCAAGGAGGAAGATTGAGGTTAGAACATCATTTGATTTGGAGCAAGGCCATAAAAATACATTTCCTGGAACAGCAAGCTTGTGCCAAAGCACTTAGGGAAATCAAAGCTAATATATAATAAAACAATGTGCATAAGCACTTGGAGGAATGAAAACCTACGCTAATATGTACAAGGTGGAGAATTTCTTTCAATAGCAATGCTTCAGATGGATTCCATTGACTGGAATCTACAATTCTTCACCATCCAATGTAGACAATTGGAAGGCATTGTTGTCCTTACACTTTGTGACCATGTAGGGGCCACTCCAAATGGCATCAAATTTTGAATGCCTCCGCAGTTTTTCTTTGTCTTCATCCCATTTTAACACTAGATCCCCAACTTAGAAAGATCTATCCTTGGCCTTTCTGTCAAATTTCTTCTTGATCAAAGCTTGATCCTTCTCCATTGCTTAGGATGCTTGATTTCTGAGTTTCTTGGAGTTCTATTAATTCTACATACCTAACCTCCATGGGCCCAAACTCCAACAACTCCAACTGTTTCATGAGTTCCAATGTTGGAAACTCAAGTGATATGGGCAAAATTGCCTCTCTTCCATAAAAAATCTTGAATGGATAATTACTTGTAGATCTCTTGGGGGTTATCCTATCAGCCCACAAGGATGATTTCAATTTAGTATGCCAAGACCTCTGATTTTCATCAAGAGTCCTCTTGATTATTCTTAACAAGTTCTTGTTTGTAGAATCAGCTTGGCCATTACCCTGAGGATAATAATTTGATGAAGTGCTTAGGTAGATCCCATTCTTGACAGCCTATTTAGTTACCTTGAATCTAATGAATGCTAATGCATTATCTAATACTATTGTAGTAGGTATGTCAAACCTAGTTCCTATCCCTTCGTAGAAGTCTAGGATGATAGATTCATTTGCTTCCTTGAGTGCCACTACCTCAGTCCACTTGGTGAAATAATATGTTGCTATTAGAATCCACTTGCCTTGGCTTGAAAATGACTCCAATGAAGTCCAAACCCCATTGCATGAATGGCTGGTCAACTGAAATTAGATGCAATGGAAGGGTAGATAGTCTCTCCTTACCTATGAAGAATGCACAATTCTTGCACCTCTTGATCCATGCATAATAGTCATTGAAAACCTTGGGCCAATAATAGCTAGCCCTCATGATCTTGAGAGCTATCACTCTTAGTGCAAAATGACCACGAACTGATCCACCATGGAACTCTTCAAACACTCTGTGAATTTGATTTGTACCAATGCATCTGAATAGCACTCCATTCACATCCCTTTGAACAAAACATCATCAATGAGGGCATATGGGACAACCTGCAATCTGAAGTGTGTCCTTTTAGTTTTGTTCATCTATGGAGGGCATAGGCTTATGTGTAGGAAGTGCATTATGTCTTGGGTCCAGCAAGGAGTGAGGACACCATCATTTTCTTCTTGAATGCTTCCTTGTTCATGGTTGTCTTGTAACGCCAAAACAGCCTCTTTCTCATTACATGCTTCTATTTGTTTATTCAGGAACAACTGCTCACACAATCCTTTTCCTCTGACTAACTTGGTGACCTTGATCTCAATTTCATATTCCATGACACAAGTAATCCACCCTACTCTCTTTTCATTTTGGTATTTTTTGAGGAGGAAGTCTTTAAATCCCACATGAGAAACCAACAATTGACCCTTGTTGTTTGAAAATAGATACTTAAATTTCTTCAAGCTCCTAATTACTACAAGAACATGCTTCTCAATGAAGGAATATCTCACCTCATAGTCCTCTAGGCTTTGGCTAAAGAAAGCAATTGGCTGCTCATCATTATCTTTGTTCTGATGTACCAAAATTACAGAAATAGTATCATCACCTCCAAATGCATAGAGGATGAAATCCTTGGAGAAATCTGGGTTAATGAGGGTTGGAGCTTGTGAGATATCCTCTTTGATTACTTCAAAACTTACCTTACCCTCTGCTATCCATTTAAAAGATATGATTTTCCTTAACATCTTGGTGATAGGCTTGACTAGGGCTGTAAAATTTGGGACAAACCTCTGAACAAAATTTGTCCCTCCCAAGGAACTTTGAAGGGCTTTCTTGTGGCTTGGCAATGGTAGTGCTCTTATGGCTTCAACCCTTTCTGGATCAATTGCTAATCCTTCTTTGGAGACAATGTGGCCAAGGATATTTCCTTCATGAGATAGAAAAATACACTTCTTGGGATTCAAAGATACCCTAAATCTTCTACACCTTTGGAACACTTGTCTCAAATGAGAGAGATGATCTACTACATTATTTGAAAAAATAGTGATATCATCTAGATATATCAGCACCATTTTGCTAATCAAATCTTTGAACGCCATGTCCACTACCCTTTGGAATGTAGCTCCAGCGTTGGAGAGCCCAAATGGAATTTTTATATTCCCATAGGTCCCCCATTTGGTTGTGAAGGCTGTCTTGATTTGATCCTCTTCCTTCACCATAATCTGATTGTACCCTTAATAGCCATCAAGCAATGAAAACCTTTCAGAGCCAACAACAAATTGTAAAATATGCTCCATAGAAGGAAGTGGGTAATGATCCTTGAGAGATGCTCTATTCAAATCTCTGAATTCAACACACAATTTGATTTCTCCACTCTTCTTTCTAACTAGAACCAAGTTGGCTACCCACTAGAATGCTTGATAGGGAATATGATACTTGACTCTATCGACTTATTCAAATCTTTTCTCATGAGAGGCTCCATATGTGGATTGACTTGCCTTTGTTTTTTCCTGATGGGTTTAGCACTTGGGTTCAATTCAATAGCGTGTTGAGATAACTTGGGATTGAATCCTTTCAAATATTCATAGCTCCAAGAAAACACGTCAGAAAATTCTTGACAAAGTTGTATGAACTCATACCTTTCTTGCTCAGTTGTCACTTACCGATTTAGAGTGACTTGCCTTCTTCCACCAAGATGGGCACTGAATCTTCTCCCTTGACTTGGATGTTTTCTTTCTCCTTCTTAAACTGATCATTAGGATTGAAAATGGACTCCAAAGTGACAAGTCCCTTTGGTAGTTTGTTAGTTCTCAGCTGTACCACTTGATCACCATACTGTTGTTCTAACTTTTCCTGATTTTTAGCTGAGAACTCAGCCTCTTCTTGCAAGAAATGGATGATTTGTTGATCATTTTCAAACACTTTCCAACTTACATTATTGTCTGGAACTGAAGGCCTTACAATCACATGAATGTTTGGTTGTATTTTTCTTTCTTGATGCTTTCAACAAGATCAAGGGCTGCTCTAACTACTACAAGTCTGTCAGCAGCTTGGTTCTCTTTTCTAGGGATGGAATTGATGCTAAAGCCCTCAAAATATTTGATGAGGTCCCACACCCTATTTTTGTAGCACTTGAGTAGATCATTCTTGGCAGCATTCTACCCTTTAACTTGGTTGACAATCAGCTCACTGTCACAAAAGACTTGTAAGTTATTTATTCCCCTCTTGATTGACCAATGCAATCCTTGTATCAAAGCTTCATATTCAACAATATTATTAGAACATGCAAACTGAAATCTAAAAGCTAAATAGTACCTAACTCCTTGAGGTGAAACAAGCATAGCTCCCCCTCCTGCACCTTGTCTACTTCTTGATCCATCAAAGAACAATTGCCATACCTCATTGTCATCCTTATGGTTTGGCTTGGAGATGCTAGGAATAGGCTGATTTTATCCATGCATGCAATAGACCCGTAGCTCAAATTCTTCTATTTCTTGATAAGGATAAAAAGCATGCACATTGCTTTCCCATTCATCAAGAGTCAAATCTGGGATGCTTCCAACCTTGGTGTCAGTTTCATCAGTGCTTGGATAATCTTATTGATCTAACGCTGAAGAATTGGTATTGATTTGGCTTGGAGTGTGAGGCTCAATGTGGAAGTTTGCAATAGGATTAGATCTGATTGTGGATTTGGTTCCATATCTTGTTTTGAACAACATGTGTGACGAATCAGTAGATAAGTAACCTCCAATCTTAGCTATGAAATCCCTTGAAAAACATAGGGAAAAGAGTGTTGGAAGATCTATCACTGAGACATATTACAAAACAACAACATTGGGGCATGCATGCAAAGTAAGACTCAAGTTTTTAATAACTCCTACTATTGTCACTACTGTCAAGTATAACTGCACTACCCCTTTGGATATGGTTTCATATTGGAGCCCCAACTAATTAGCAATTTTCTTGGGCATTACTGAAATACTTTCCCCGAAATCAATCATGCAGTTGTGTACTAATTGGTCTCCAATGATAAATGAAACATAGAATGGAGGGGGTTTTAACATTTTACCTTTTTGTCCTTCATGATTCCCTTCAAGCTAGACAACATTTTTGAGTACCTTCTCTTGCATTTGGACCTGTTGATTTGAAGTTGACTAGTCCTTCATGGCAGCTTGTAGCAAATCTCTTTGGCCTGGGATGGATAGTGATTCCCACATTGATATGTTTACATTTGTCTTCTTTATATGATCAATGATGTTGAATGGGGATGAAGCATCTCTCTACTGCCCTCTAGCCTACACATTCATCCCTTGCACATATGCAGCAACAAATGGAATTTGAGTTGGTCTAGGAGCTAGTTTGGGCGGTCCTTGCATGTTTGGAACTACATTTTGTTTACCAACAGTCTGTGGAGTGGTAGAAGGTTGTGGATTACTTGGAGCCAATGGTTTTCCTTCACCCAAATTTCTTATTTTTGACCTTGTGTTGGCTGCAACACTTTGATAGATTGTTTGATTCATACCTCAAAAGTACTCTTCCTGTCAGTTTACAAGTGCGGTATCATTTGCAGCTGATTGTTGTTGGGGTGTTTCTCGTTGTTGGTTTTTTCCTTGAATCCCCTCACCCTCCACACTAGTTTTTGTTACCATTAAGGATTTATTTAGAGCACCATTGAAGCATATAGACTGGTTGTGAGGTTCATTACATGGAAAACACCAATCATACTCTTGAGCTATGTTGTTTTGTACTGGCACTAGTGCTTTAGAGGTAGATGCAACATTGGGATTATAGGGCTGAAATGGTCTGTTGGCAGGAGGCCTTGCTTGATTTTGATTTGTAGTTGGATTGGGTGGTCTTTGAGGCTGGTATGGCTTCTTGTTAGGCTAAGCTTGAGGCTGATAAGAATGTCTAAAACTTTGGGCTTTCTGTCTCTTGATTGTAACCAGCTCATTACCTAAATTTTGCAATTGCTTCATGACTTCTTGAAGCTCATTTGAGGCACTAGAAGATGAAGTAGAAGCTTCACTTGGATTCTGATTCCTAGGAGTAGGAGCAGGAGCTAAAATAGGTGCTTGATTAGTACTTGGACTCTCTAAATTTGGATACAATGGCATTAGAGGCCTAGCAGCTAGCTTACCAGCTTGAATCAGAAAATTTTCAGCTCTAATGGCAATGCTATAAGCAACAGGTATAGTTGTGCCTCCCATGGATTGAATTAACATAGAAATGTCAAAATTTAAAGCTTTAAGGTAATATAGAAAAGAACCTTCTGCTGTTGGCCTTACTACCATTGGAATTCTCTCCCAAGTCCTTTGAAATCTGAAGTTGAAGTTAGTCAGCTACTCATTGGGATCTCTCTTGATAGTTGTCAATTGTTCCAAAAGGGACAAGTTATCTCCCTTTTCTCCAAACTTCTCATGGAGGGCTATACATAGCTTGTTCCAATTTTAGATAGAGCCTGAAGCAAGGCTCTTGAAGCATTGCAAATCTTTTCCTTTGAATGAAGACGCCAACAATTTGATAGCAACTTGCATCTCATCAATCTCATGGATTGCACAAATATTAGCAATATCCTTGACATGATCACCAGGAGTGGTCTGATTCTCTCCAGTAGAGTATGAAATGTTCTTCAATGCTGCAACTAGGATTGGATTTTGTTCATTGAGAGAAAGTGGGCTTCTACCAGTGAAATTGACATATGGGTTGTGTTGTGCCATTCTGATTGGCCTTAGAACCCTTGTTGATTAGATGAAAGGTCTACCCGGTGGAGGATTTGATAGAGTTCTATTTGGTGGAGACGGATACCTTTGAATTCTCCTCCCTCTTTGTCTTCTTCTTAGAGATAATTGCAGATACTCAAACAACACTTCTTCTTCTCCAACTCTTGACCTTGTGGAGATTCTTCTCATGAGTTTTTCAGGTCTGGATACAACAACTAGCTGGTTCTTCTTCCTTAGAGTCATCAGATGTGCAATTCAGGGCTGTCTTAAGCAAGAAACTTGCAACAAATGCACATCTATTTAGTTGTAATGAAGATGAAGACCTCTAAGGTCCCATCGGGTGTGTAAAACTGTTAGTGCAAATCAGCAGCACCCTATGGATGTTCTATCATAATTTTAGTTGAAATTCTAGCATCCAGTGTAATTGTGTACCATTGAATCTTTTTCCCAAGTGTGGGACTTGTAAAAGTGGGAAAAGAATCTCCAAATTAGAGGTTGGCTCCTCAACTCCTCTGATAAGATGTATTAATTGAAAGTTGCAAAGGTTTAAACTCAAAATCCTACTCTAAATTCCAAGGGGACAGAGATAGAGAATGCAAAGGAAATAAAACTAGTACTAATAAGGTGATACACCAAAGGAGCGGTGAACCTTTACTTCTAAAAATTGACATAGATTATAGAAATGTAGTGAAAACATCATGTGCAAACTGATAAAATGTAATGAAAGATCATGACTGAATCAAACAACACAAGAAGAGGACTGAAACTCATTCACAGAGCTTGCATTGTCATTTCCAATATCAAAATACATGCATTACAACAACAGGGAGGCATAAAAAATGTTGTAGTCCTGAAAGAGGTCTGGTATTCCAAAAAATCACTTTCTAGGGTGAAAGAAGGAGCCTACAAAACATAAAAATGTCCAACCTTTTGAGAATGAGCCAAATCTAGATTTTTAACAATGAAAAATTTGAGCCCGGGAGAAAGAAACATGGGAAAAAATGAGAGAGCTTCCAACCATAGACAAAATTGCATTAAAATAGCATGGGCACCCTCAAAAGTTTTATTCCCTGATGTTTTTAACCATGCTGGGAGAGAATGTGTGCCATACTTCATTTAAAATGGTGGTTGAAACATCAGTTTCTATAACCTCTTCCATGTCCCAGCACGTGTTCTTCCAATTTTCTCCCTCACAAATTTTCATCAAAATGTACAAAATTGAGCCCTAGAATCATGTAGATAATTTCACTAGCTTTCCTTTGACAAAACCATAACACAACATGGAAATATGATCTTTGAATTGAAAGTTATGCCCTTCTGAACATTTAGGGAAAAACAGGGTCAAAAATGGATTGGCGGGACAAAAATTTAAAATTTTCCCACTTTTTTGCATTTGGGAAAATTTCTCCAAAAATCTCTATGCCCCATCCAATTGATGCCACCTGGCATGTTTTTATTGGATGCGCACGTTCCCCGCCTCATTTTTCCATCATTTTGGTCTTTGCAAAAAATTTTGAAATTCTCCGCCGGTTGGATGACCCGAGGACATGTGTCATGTTATGATTCATCGCGGGCATTTTCTCTATATTTTCCATCACTATTGACCATCTTCCCTGGCCTGCCTTATGTTTCTTTTCCTCCATGTGAACATGTGGCATGATTTTATTGGCTCGGGTCATGGGGGCAGGATTTTCCTTTTGAAATTTTCCCATTTGGAAAATGGGGAAATTTCTCGCCATGTCTTTGATCTCTGACTGGCCGAGGACACGTGGCGAGCTTTGATTGGTTAACGGGCCTTGGGGGTGAAATTTTACTTTGCGCTAACCTTTGGGAAATTTTCCCACTTTTCCCCACCACTCTAATGCCCAACATCCATGACGACACATGGATTCTTTTTATTGGCTCAGGTCCTCGAGGCTCGAAATTCCTTTGCGCCCCCGCCAAATGCTTCGGAAAATTTTTAATCTTCCCTCCGCCCTCGCCATTCCTTTGTTGTCATGGAATTTTTTGATTTTCTGGTGGGGCTACGGGCTATATTTTTCCCCTTTGGAAAATACTTGGTGAAAATTTAAAAAAATTCTCTGCCCTTTGCCACTCCTATACCGACGTGGTGGTCTCTGATTGGCTGGTGGGCTTGTCTAGGGAAAATTTCCCACAAAAACTCCATCGAGCCATAACTTCAAAAATACATGGAGTTAGGAAGAAAACCTTACCTTTCTGGAAAGCTGAGAAAGATCTCTATGCCAACGTGGCGCCATTCTAATCTAGCCAATGGTTTTGAGTGCCTTGGAAAAGTTCCCACAAAAACTCTACCTGAGGCACAAGGGAGGAATGAAATGACAGGGAGTTAGCCAAAAAAAAAGCAAGGGGCTTATTTTGGATAGATGAGTAGCCTCTCTCATCCAATGGTTACCACCTTCATATTTACCCCACCTTGTTCAGGGCCTGAAAGGTAAAAATCCTGACTGAGGCTCTTAGGGAGGAATGAGATTAAGGGAGTTAGCCACCAAAATGATGACCCATACCTATCCCTCTTCATCTTTGTCCACATCGATGACATACAGGTATGTCATGTGATGATTGATGGGGGCGCTAGCATTTACATCATTTCATCCCATGCATTCGTTCAAATGTGCATACCTAAAAATTGCATGCATAAACTCCCAGTCATGTTACATTCATTCAATGACACTATCACCTCTACACTAGGCACTGCCATCCTCCACATTCGCATGCGCCCCCGCACTATTCCCAAATTGTTTTACATTTTAGAGGGGGAATACCAATATAACTTATTGCTTGGTAGACCCTAAATCCGTGTCATGGGTTGCATTCCTTCCACTTTGCATCGTTGTATAAATTTTGAACATGAAGGACACACCTATACAATTCTAGCTAATCCATCACCTTGTAAAACATGGAACATGCTTTACTGACCTAATGATGTGCTCATACCTATCAAGCCATCTACCTCCACAACCACTACCGCTTCACCTACACCTCCACCTACCAGTATAGCCATGTTGCTTCTACCACACATACCTCTTCCATTCCTACTCACTACCATAATCTCCACGACTAACCCATCAGCTTCCCAATCCATTAAATCCACCTTTGCATCAACCTCTGACACATTATCCATACCGGCTACCTACATATCAACTACTGATCCCTTGGAAGGTGTTTTTCAATGCCTCACTCTAGGGGGAGTACCGCCTATATAGTGTCAACACATTCCTTACTCTACAGGAGTATGGACATCTTCACCAACACCCTCATTACGATCACTGCATAGGATAATGCCTCCTTTCTGGTCCTCCTCATCTTTTTTCTAGTCTCACCTATGGGGGAATTGACACTACCATCTTACACACCTAAATCTACCAACACAAACCTGCCCATTTTCTGCATTGATTTCTAATCACTTACCAATCACCATTTTTCCCACACCTTCCTGCACCATTGTGCGTGGAAAGGTTTTGGTTTTGGATTTTATGAGCAAGGCCACCATACCATTATTCCATGTACCACCCGCAAACATAACGACCATAGTGTTATTAGCTTCCCCAAACCACCTACCAAACAAGCCTGCATTGAACTCATTAAGGACATTAGCCCTTCTCCACCTTCTTCACCCGCTCCACCTTCATCACCACCTTCACTGACGAAGTCAATGGATCCTGAATCTATCCATCCTAACTTATTTTTTTTCATAAACACCATTTGCATGGGGCCTCTGACTTATTAACGTGAGGGAGAGGCCCCTTCCACTCTTCCCTTCCTATATCCTAAGATGATCGATGATGACACACCTTTAATCGACGTCATTCAATGTTAGGATTCTGAATCTATACTCACCTAACTTTGGTGCAGAAGACTCATATATTCATCAGTCATTACCCTCTGAGATGGAAACCCTATTGAATGAATCTACTATCGAGATCAACATTCATACTCAGGACAACCCACACATTCTAAAGATCGAGAAAATCTTTAGATGTTGCTGAACAGGAAGCCATCACTTCTTTTCTCAGAAATCATAACCATTCTTTCACTTGGTATTACACAGAAATGCCCGGTATTGACCCCACCATAGTGGTCAAAAATATCATAACCATTCTTGATGCTAAACCCATCAAACAAAAGCTAAGAGAAAAATACACCCTTGTATTGCTCTTCTCGTCAAAGAAGAACTTCAGTGCCTTATTTCTGTTTCCTTCATCTTACCCATTGATTATCCTCATTGGATTTCTAACATTGTCCCTATTACTAAACAAATAGGGGGACTCCACATTTGTCATGGACTTCCATGACCTCAACCTAGCCTACCTGAAAGGATGACTTTCCCTTACCCGGTATTGATCAGCTGGTTGACCTCACCACTGGTCATGAGATGCTATCACTCATGGATGGCTTCTTAGGTTATAACCAAAATTTATCTTGCTCCAGAAGATCAACACAAAACCTCATTCATCACCCCTTGGGGGACCTTTTGCTATCGAGTCATGCCTTTTGGCCTTAAAAATGCTGGTGCCACATATCAGCGGGCTATGACTTACATCTTCCATGATATCATGCATTGCATATTGGAAGATTGCATGGATGATCTCTTGGAAAAATATAAAAATCACTCATGATTACCTTTCCATCCTCAAAACCATCTTTGACCACCTCATTAAATATTGCATCTGCATTCAGCCTAAAAAGTGTGTCTTTGCGGTTCTCTTAGGAAAGCTCCTGGGATTTATTGTTTCCCTCCATGGTATAGAAATTGACCCTACTAAAGTCAAGGCCATTTTGGAAATTCCTCTGCCCACTAACCTTAAACAACTCCATACCCTACAAGGTAAGTTGCAGTCTATTCACTATTTCATTTCAAAATTATCGGATCGGTGCCAACCGTTTCATCATCTACTCAAGAAGGATGTCTCCTTTAAATGGGATGATGACTGTCACAAATATTTTTGAGGCCTTAAAACAATACCTTCTCCAACCACCCGTACTCATCCCACCTAAAGATGATAAACCTTTTTACCTATACATATCTTCTACCGATCAATCCTTGGGAGCCATGCTCTCTCATCGCGATGAACAACATAGGGAATGCAGGGGGTTTATTACATCAAGCCGTACTCTTTTGGACTATGAAGCTTGATACAACCATCCTAAAAAAGTCTGCTTAGCCTTAGTTTTCATTACCACCAAACTCCACCATTACCTACTCAACCACAAAACCTATGTTGTGACAAACACTGACCCCTTACACTTCATGTATGCCAAACCTTAACAAAATCAGCGTACCACACGATGGCTTATGCTTTTAGCTGATCTTGACCTTGAATTAATTCATCAAAATTCCATAAAGGGCCAACCTATCGCCAAACAATTGGCCGACACACCTATTTTTGGGGATCAACCTTCTAATTTTGACTTTCCAGATGAGTCAATTGTTACCCTTCCCCTGGATCAACCCCTTATCAAATGACACTCTTTTTTGACGGTTCCAAGTGTCAGCGTGGGGGTGGGGCTGGTATTATCCTCATTCCTCTTGATGGAGAACCCATGCCTTTGTCTTTCAAACTAGATTTTGAATGTACCAACAATACTACCGAATATGAAGTGCTTGTACTAGGTCTATAAGCCACCTATGCCCTAGATGTCAAATCAATCAATATATTTGGTGATTCTCAATTGGTCATAAACCAGGTCAATGCTATGTACCAATGTCATAACGAGATACTTCAAAAGTATAAACATTATGTAGATATACTTTTGACCACCTTTGATCCTTACACCCTTCAAACCATCGCACGTTCCACCAACAAATTTATAGATACCATAGCCTGCTTAGCTTCCCAAATACCCGCTTCACCCACCGATTCTAAAATATTTGTCACTGTAAAACTCCTCCATTCACCCTTTTATTTACCTCATGATTTTTACTCAATCAGAACCAATACCCTTGACCTGAGTGACCCTTGGTGTAAATAATACTCCGACTACCTTTATTTCTCCATCTTACCTCCTGATCTAACCCATAATGAACAACGAGCCTTCCTTAAAAATGTCTCTCTTTACGTCATCCTGGGAGGACTCCTCTATAAGCGTGGATTTGATGGTATTCTCTTACGATGCCTCATAAGTTATGAAATTCCTTATACCATTAAGGAGGTTCATGATGGCATATGTGGAGGTCACTTTAGTGGCCTTGTTGTTGCTAAGTGTATTCTTCACCTAGGCTATTACTGGCTGACCCTTAACCATGATTGTTGCAACTATGTCCAACATTGTGTAAAATGCCAACAACATTCCAGCCTTCATCATACACCCAATCATGCCTTACAGGTCACTTGTGACCTTTGGCCCTTCTATCAATGGGGTTTGGATCTTATTAGAGAAATCAATCCTCATTCTTCCCAATGCCATCAATGGATCATCACTGCTACCGAATACTACAAAAAATGGGTAGAATCCATACCACTCATTTCCACAAAAGTTGAGAAAATATGTGAGTTCATTAACCACCACATCATTTGTCACTTTGGTGTTCCTCATCACCTCATCACTGACAAAGGAAAACAATTCAAAAACAAAACATTGTAAAAAATTTGTGACGCCTTCGAAATTCAGCTTAGTTTCTCATCACCTTACTACCCACAAACTAACGCCTAAGCCGAATCCACTAACAAGACCCTAAAAAAAAATTCTCATGAAAGTGGTTGATGATACTGGGAAGGATTGGCATATGCACATTCCTTTTTCCCTATGGGCATACCGCACTAATATTCACACTTCTACTGCGGCCACACCCTTTTCTTTGGTCTACGGTACAGAGGCTATTCTGCCTCTCGAAGTCCAAATCCACTCACTCTAAATTTATCTCCATGACATGCTCACTGATGATGACTTTCATCAGGACCACTTAGCACAACTAGAGTTATTAGATGAATGTCGTCTTAACGCTCTGGATCACCTTCAAGTTTACCAACAATGTATCAAATGTGCCTATGAAAAATGTGTTCATGAATGAACTTTCCAAGACAGTGAACTTGTCTTGAAAGAGAATCAACACTTAACCAAAGCAGAAAAAAAGTAAACGGGGCAAATTTTCTCCTAATTGGCTTGGACCATACATCATGACTCATACCTATGGATCAGGTTCTTATCATTTATCTTCTCTCGATGGTAAACCTGAGGCCGAGCCCATAAATGCCTTGCATCTTTGACCATTCTATTTTTGACTTGTTGTCCTACCTCACCCTTTGTCTCTCTCTAGGCTCGTCCCTTGAGAAGTACCCACTCCATACACCTCCCTAACAATTAAACCAGAATCATGTGAATACCCCTCACTTTTTATCTTCCCTTGAATATGTGTACTACAGCGCTCCACATAGCATGATTCTCATGGATACTTTTTGTCTACCTTTTGATGAGATCCCATGGTTGTTTCACCTTGCCTTTTGAACAAGAGTCCTATCCTCCACCTTGGTCTTGTCCATGACTTCAAAGACCTCACATGAGACCAAACTCCTTGAGTCAAACTTCTTACAAAAAGATGACTCCCTCAAAAGGACATATTCCTCTCGACAAATTGTTGTTATAAATAAACTGCTCCCTCGAAGGAAAGCTATGTAAAGCTCTTCCAAAAAGAAAAATAGAGAGCAACCGAAGCTTCCTGCATCGATCATTCTATCAAAACAACAAAAAAATTAGTCATGGACTTTCCTATTGTGACCTAGAACCTCTTGCCCGAAGGGCCTACTACCTCATACCATATAAAATTTAACTACCTTTCACCCTTCGTACCGTTCCCACTTTCATTTCCTCATTGCCTCAAGGGGCATCTTAGAATTTAGACATTTTGTGATCCTATGAATACTTTTCATCATAGAACATGTCAATCATGTAATGTCTTAAGGGTCTTATGTTCATCACCTCCTCTAAGGTATGATCTACTCAGTATGATCCTACCCAATCAGGTGGCTTTATTTCCCCCTCTTATCTTTTAACCATATTTGTCTACATATACAGGACTTGGTCCTTGACACTTACCTTTGGGGTAATCCTCCTCTTTTTCCATAACTACTTTCACCTACATCATTTTACCTATAATATACTCACACATATCAAAACTAAACCCACAACATGCCCAAAGCCCTACTATCTCATTTTCATATTCTTCCCTAGCTCATGGGAGAACTACATCGGCCTAAGGTCCCTTTTCACTGGGACTATGTAGGTAGTACTCTGAGGGCATGGGGCCCTTGGAGGTTAGCTCGGCCACTATCTACCCTCAACAATTCATCAATCATGCCTAACTCATCATTTACATCACATTTCACTTAGTTCCCCTTCTTTGTACAAAATTGGAAATTAAGCCACATACATAACAATTTGCTACATATTTTATACATTTATTACGCTTACCAATTCTCTATCATCACTATGCATGGATTATACCACATCTCACATATGACCCATAGTATCATTCATTACAAAACAATAATGAATCACAACTTCACCTACTTTTAATACAATCATGCCTAACCAAACCTGACTCAACCATGCCTAACTAACCTAACTTAACCATTCCTATAACCTGAGTCAATCCATGCCTAAACCTACCTGACTCCATCATGTCTAACTCACCTAATTTCCATCCACATCAAAGTAATAAATCCATATCTCATCTAACACAAGCCATAAACCAATATCTCATAAATACATTAAAAAATCAAAAAATACCATGTATCTCATCATATAAATCAATCAATATGTATCTCAATATACATGCCCATCTCATCATGTTCATCATCTCAAAAATGTCGGCACATAGGCCGATATACAATATAAAATGTCATCAGCACACAGGGCAGTATATGCTCATGTCCAAGTGATATAGGCAAGATCACTCATACATTCTCACTGTCTTCGACACAGATGTCAATATGTGATAAAAAATAAAACTATCTTCGGCACGTAGGTCAGCATATATATCAAAAAATAACTAATCTACATCAAAAATGAGGTGACCCCATATCAGGCATCTCGTCATATGTCCTCCATCTTTGTGTCACCTATACCCTTGGCCTCATATGTCCTTACTGGCACCTCGCCTAATGTAAGTTGTTGCATGCTAGTGGCCTCTCCCTAATAAAGCCTCGGAGCTCACTAACCTTCTGTGCTCTCCACACTATGAGTGTGGGATCTTGTCCTCTCACATGACACCTACTATGCCCTATACTCAGTATAGGAGATGAAATCAATCCCAGCCACCATAAGCTATTCCTAATAATATCTCACCTCACCTAGGGCATCCCGTAACCTAGATATAGACACGGTCTGTGGTGGTCCCATAGGTCTCGGCCCCTATACCTGCTCTCTACCTACCTACAAACTAGGACCTACTCCTGGTGCCTGTGGTGGTACCCCCTACCCATGTGCCTGCATCAGGGCCTGTAAGGCCCCAATCTATGCCTGGGTTGTGGCCAAATGGCCCTGTAAACCTACCACCTGAGCCTGTAAGGCTACCACCTGACCATCCTCCCAGACCATCTCCATCTCCTCCATCTCCTCCATCTACCATCTGGGCCTACAGACTGGCCACCTGTACGTGTAGCTCTACTACCTCTTCCTCTAAACCCTCCAGCTATGTCTACAGTATATCCAACTGGGTAATCAGTGTAGCTACTTGCCCCTGTAGGGTGTATCTCTTCACTGTAATGGTAGCTAAGTCTGGCTGCCCCAGTCTGGGTGGTATGGCTCGTAACTGAGCCGCCCACCACTACCTGTACCTGTCTATACATCTAGCATCATCTATCCACTGATCCATTGGTTGTTTCTCCTCCTCTATGGGCACTGTAGGTTGTGGTAGAGGTAAGGGCCTCTCCATGTCATCTCTTTGATACTATGGGAAGGGCAGAGGAATGTCCTGTAAGAGCCCGAACTTCCGTCAGACTCTTTCTACTTGGATCATCTCATCCTCCCAGGCACAACAACCTTGTATCCACCTCTCTAGCTGGAGTTCAGCTAGATCCTCATGCATATGCCTATATGAGGGGAATCCCACATATGGCCTCCAGATAATTTCCACTCCAGAAAACCCCTCCAGTAACTGTCGAAAATGGGCCACATCCTATGTTGGCCTATTCGATATCCATTCTCCTATCATTGATACCCATCTCATTTATCCCACCCACACAAATCTAGCTAGGAATGCATCTACTCGAGGTATCCTTATAGGTCACATGCACACTATGTGCTTGTATGCCTAGTAGTGTAGTATAAATGTATAGCACATGCTAAACCTGCGCAATTTCCCATATGCCCACAACTCTCTTTATAGTTGTACCAAGAATGTTGGTGCCCAAGAAAAGCGTGTCTTATGAACCATCATATCATGGAGTACCCCATCTATGATCGGGGAAAGCATCCACCCTCTGCATTTGGAAGTGAATAGTAGCACACTACCTCCATCAAAAAAACCACTAGCCTCATCTCATCCAGACGAGCTAGGTACATCTCTCCATAGCTCAAACTGGTGCTATGGAATCTTAAATCAGAACCCCCCTCGCTAAAAACTATCCCAATCAACTCCTCTAAGGCCTCGGAGGAGATAGGATACACCCGGGAACCTAATATGGGTAGCCACAAAATCCAGAACATGTCCTCCAGGGTGATAGTCATCTCACCCGTCAGAAGGTGGAACGTGTTGGTCACAGGATCCCATCTATAGATGAGTGCGACCATCAAGTTGGGTTACCGAACAACATGTTGGTAGTGATGAATCCCACTCAATCCCACTACCTCCACATGCTAGAGCTCCAAAGGGGTCGTTACACCATGCAATGTCACTAGTAGAGGTGGAACCTTATCCCGTATATGTAATTGCACTCTCCCCTACATCCAATCCAAGCACAACATTAATCTACATTTACCATGACCATATTCACAAATTATCATTACCCTCCACCCTATTTTCATTCTACCCATCTCAACTACCTAGCCCACATCACTTTTGGACCCTTGTGCTTAAAATCCTGACCGATTCCAATTCATCCTAACTGAATCCGGTCACCCTTAAACCAGCATCGATCACATGTTTGGTGACTGATACTGGTTCTACCCTACCGACGCCGGTCATTGTCGCAAAAAATTCCATGACTTCCCAAAACCCCCATTTTCTAAAAATCACCCCCTTCCCCTTTTGCCCCACCTACAATGACCTAAACTACCCCTGGACCTCTACCCACCCCACCTATAACATTTACTACCCTTCCCCTCCCTCTTTTTTCCTGTTATTCCCCCCATACCCAAATTTTATTTTTACCTACCCACAAATAACAAAAACCCACATAAACCTAAAATAACAATTATCCAAACCTCTAATCTATCCAATTAGCAATGTTGAGTTGGGCGCTTACCTCATTGCATTGCCGCCATCTCGGTGGCCCATCTAGCTATTGTGCCAATGGCCTGTTAGATCCCTCTTTGACCTCTGCCATCACCGATTACCTCCTCATAACATCTGCCTAATCAAATCTCTTGCCCTGATCCCATGGACCCGCTACTCACTAACCCAACCCTCGTCCAATCACACTGCCAACTCACTGTCCCGTTTCCTTCAGACACTTTTCTCTTTAATTTTTCATTTTCTCACTTCACCAATAACAAATGAATAGTAAAAATGTATTTTTTTTTGTTTTTATAACTAACCCAACCTAACCGACGTCGGTTACCTTTGACCAGCATTGATCACATGCCCTACCTCACCATTGTTAGTTTTCCTATACCAACATTGGTTATCCATGTCCACCATTGGTCATCCTCACCTGCACATTGCCCACCCTTTACCTTGTTCCTTTACACCACTCTTTACCTTGATCTTTTACCCCACCCTTTCCCTTGATCCTTTACCCCACCCTTTACCTTAATCCTTTACCCCGCCCTTTACCCTGATCTTTTCCCAAACCACACCTTTACCCAACCCATTTCCCTTACCTTTCCTAACCTCATCATTTACTACCTCCCTTTGTCTTCCTTTAGGGACTCATTATTTTACCCCTACCTTGGCCTTTACCCGTATTGTGACCTAGATATTTGGACTTGGATCATCGCTAGTGACCTATGACCTCATGTGTTCGTTATACCTTGTAGCATGGTTACCTATGTTGATTAACCTAATGACCTTACCTAGCCTATTTCTATGACCATTTATCTTGACCCTACCTTTGGTGTACCAGAACATACCTAAACGTTCCTGTACCTAACATTCATTGTGTTTCCTAACCATATGCTATACCTTAGATACCAGATTCACTTCAACCTTGTTTGGATAAACCTATCGACCTTAGATGATGTAGAGTTTTCCTACTCTTCAACCCAGTAGCGTGCTACAATTTATTCGTGTGTGTGTGTGTGTTTGAATGTTGCTACCTTTGACCCAGACCATTACCTAGATTTCCCACGTAGACCTTTAAACCTTTCTCCCCCGTGCCCACCTGCCTCTTCCTCCCATTTACCTTTTAACAAACCACTCACTGATTCCCCCTTCTACCTCATCAGTTCCTAGTTTGAGGGGGATCGCCTTCACTCACACATGGGGCAACCACATCTTATTTATGTTAGTGTCACTTACCATTACAAGCTACGTAACAAAAAGGGACAAAATGTAGAAACTAACATTAGTTCACACTCCCCTTTGGTACCTTGACGAATAAACACCCTTCATCACATTCACCTAGCCATGGTCCCTTTCACCCCACTAATATTAATTAAATTAAATTAATTCATTATCCTCACTATATCTATTATTTAAATATCTTATTTTAAATAATATCCACACATACAGTTAACTTAGACACCTCACTAAGCCAACTCACCCTAAGACCTATTCTTAGAAATTTGTCATAACTAACTAAGACTTACCCAAACCCTAAAAATCAATGCCTACATTCCCTCTAGCCACATTCCCGCATGCTCACAAGAAGCTCCCAGTCTAATCCGTGGGTTAATGAAATGAGATCCAAGGAAATCAAGAGGATCTCCCTAGTTTAGTAAACCTAGGAAATCCCCCCTTGACTGACGCTAGCTACCCCTAACCGTCACCAGTTAAGCCGGAACCGCCGTCAGTTACCCTTTTAACCCCAAAACAACCTTATTCTCGAGGTTGGAAGTTGGGAGAAAAAAAAGGTTGGCGAGCATTATCACATCTCAAAGAGATAACACATCTTTAGAGAGTGAATTCCAGTGAGAACACGCATGCAAGGAAGGAGATCAAGCATCTTTTCTTGTACAGCCATCCCAGCCAAAATCTGATCTAACCAAGTAAAGAGGAGTACATATGCAGCCCATGCAGAAGCTTTCCTTTAGTTGGTGATCACTTGCAGCCTTCAAAACTCTCATCAACACCTCCATCCTTCACATACAGGCATCCAGGACCAGAATCCAAGTAAGTATAATGTCATACTTCTCTGGTTTATTTCATTTCATCATTATTTTATCATCTATTACTTACCTAGCCACCTATTGACCTTCTCTAACACTTCCAACTCCATGTTCCCATTAAAAACCTCGCCAAAGTCTACCCTAGTCACCCAATACCTTGTCCTGACTAACCAAAGTCCTTTGTGTAAACACAAAGGAGACCTAAAGTGTGTTTTGTGACATTTCCAGATTCCACAATAACCAGCACCGATCACACCTAACTATCGTTAGTTACCCCTGACTGACATCAGTCTCTGTATTTTCCCACACACCCCAGATCAGAGACCTACCCACCTAATTTCACCTCACTCTCTTTCACCTGTGATCTACCTAAGACCTCTGCCAAACCTGTAGAGACCCAGAACCAATCATTTGACCTTTGAATTCTATTCTAGCATAGCTTGTTAGATTATATCTATTTCTTATTGTATTTTAAGTGAGATACCTAAATCATTTCAACTTACAATATGATTTACTTTGTTTACAACATTAAATCATTTAAAATAGTGGACTGATAGCCATCTAGGAAGTATCACACTTCTCGGGTCTAGCATACGCTAGGCAGTTCACTACCCATATTGTTTAATTCCTTCTATTGGTCTTGCTAGCTAAAAGGAAGTTCTCACAATTAGTTGTGGATTCAGATGTCATACACACGCAACAACCTATCAACCAAAATTTCAACAGGTATTCCTCCTACGCATGTTACCCTATTTGTTTTGTCAACACTTCACACCACATGGGATCATCACATGTTGAGTTTTCTTCCTTATACCCCTGCAGCATGTCCTCCATCACTTTGGGTGATGATACTCTAGGCATAGTTTCAGGGAGAGGCTTGGTTGAATTTGAAGGTGAAACATTCACAAATGTTCTTAGTATACCTTCACTTGTAACTAATATTCTATCATTATATCAGATGACTCATATAGGGAATGGCATGATATTCCTATTTGATCTAAATTTGGTTAAGATTAGTGAGTTACATAGCGATACTACTATAATAGTGGGAATGGAAGATCACCATATTAGGTTATATACCTTCTCACATTTTTCACCTAATGTTTCGCTATTGCATTGCTGACACATTCAGATGGAGCTAGAAGATTATGGCATGAGGGGTTTGGCCATCTACACCACTGCTACCTTGATAAGCTTAATCATAATGGCATGGTTATAGCATTTCCTAGATTTTGTTTCTCAAAGGGAATTTGCAAGGATTGTGCTCTTTGAAAACACCCTGAAGAGAAATTTGACAAGGGAAAAACTTGGAGAGCTTCAGTGCCTTTAGAGTTGATTCACAGTGATGTCACAAGGGATTTTCCCCATCCTTTTGTCACTAGGGTTAAATACGCTCTTGCCTTCATAGATTGGGTCTACTTCCTCAGGAAAAAATCTAAAGTTTTCAATTTATTCTGGGACTTCAAGGCATTTTTTGAGAATCAATCTGGGAAAAACATCAAATTTATTCAAACAGATAATGGGGGGAGTATGTTAGAAACATATTTGACAATATTTTCACCACAAAGGGTATTGATCTACAATTGACAAAGCCTTACACTCCTCAGCTGAATGATGTGGTAGAATGAAAAAATAGGTCCTTAAAAGAGATGGAAAACTATGCCCTATCACCCTTAGGCTAATGGGATTGTTGAGACCTTTAACAAGATATTGAGACACACATTGACTAATATTTGTGATGTTGGAAGGAGATACTGGGATGATAAAGTCTCTATAGTATTATGGGCATATAGAATGACTTATAAAATATTGAGCCCAAAAATGAATAAGTCCTGGAGTAAAGGATGAGCTAGTAGAAGTAAATATAGGAAGAAGGCATGTGACAAAGAGTGCAGAGAGAGAACTAAGTGCCCATGAACATTTTGAATAGTTAAGTAGTTCATGAGTGAAGTGCTTGAGTAAGCATGGATCACAGAAAGGTTGGTGTGCGGATGTAGAAGAGGGTTCTGAGACTTAGCTGCATTATGGAATATGGTGTTGCATGGAAAACACATGAGGATGCGGCTAGGCATGATAAGTAGACAAGGTTAGTGCATGAAGACTTGTGGCCTAAGGAAAGAATATTCTAGGGAATAATCAAGGGTTAATCATTATGCTTAAGGAGCTGTAAAGAGGATATTAATCATGGCTTTAACAAGATGGAATGGGAATTTAAGTATGATGGAGCATGATCCCTCTTGGCATGTGATCTGCTCATGAGTAATCTTGAGGTGGTGGGGGAGAGATCCCACTCTATTTAAGAATGTTCTTGGGTCCAAAATAAGTAGAGTATGTGTATGCGGAGGTGTGTATGGGGATGTGAAGGGCTACGAGGAGATGAGATATGATGTATGAGGAAGAAGATGTGTGATGCGAGGCATAAGATATTTTGGGTGTATAGGAGAGAGCATGGATATGACCCTTTGAGCAGATTCATTTTGTAGAACTAGGATGTTATTTCATGATCTATTCGGTCTGATATGACCCTTTTGATGTAATATGGATATTGTAAACAGTTGTGAATCAATTAATATGATGGATTGTTATGAATATATCTATTTATGGGTCTAAACCCTAGTGTTATTCTAATTTCTCATGGTTTAGATCTGATTTCTTTGTGATGTTGTAGTGTTTACTTTTACATTACGGTGCATCTGTGATTAGATCTAGTTTCTTTACTTTTGTGCTAGAATGAATACATGTATTTCTACTTCTGTAAAAATTCCTCCATTAATGGTGAAGATTTCTTACAAGGCTCACCTAAAGGAGGGGCTTAGTGCCATCACGTGCTTCAAGTGAGAACCCAGTTAAGGCTGGGTGATGTGCTAACGTGTTTGGGGTTTAAAGGGAGTGGGTAAAGGTGACTACATTTTGGTTCCATTGTCGGGACCTCTTTTGAATCTCTTGTAGGAATGGTGTGTGATGACAGAATGCTTGACCTTAGACAATGCCGATACTTGTCTTAAGAATACGGAGGATAAGTTTACACAGTGATTCAACATTGGACCTTATTTTGATGCACACAAATGGGTAGATGAGCATTTGTATTATGATATTTATGAGACATTATTTTGTTGTTTTCTAGTAGAATTGTATGAATGGTTGTCAGTGCATGCATCGAGGAATAGTTGGTATTATCGACCTCTTGTTTGGACCCAATGATATTATCAATGGCTTCATGATGTTGATTTGACCTGGACTCGTGTTGTTGATTGTTGGTGGAGTGGTGTGTTAACTATATATACATTAGAGTACATGGTTTCTACGCACTCTTGCTCAAAGGTTGTTCAGTTTTAGTTCTTTTGAGAGCAAGGAGGAACTTTCTTGCATGCTATACCATTATCCATCAAGATCTTAATCATCACTCTGAGTTTGGAAGCATTTCTTATAGCTAGTTGAATTCCCACTAGGTGTGGGGCATAGAAGCTAGTGTGGTGTGAGATGGCAGATCCGATGACAGAAGTGGAGAGAGAGGAGAGACAGATCAAGTATAATGAAGTGCAAGATAGGGAATTGTAAAGACAACATGAAGTTTTAGGATCGATGGAATTATGGAGGAAGATGTTGCAAGAAGGATTTGAGGTTCGCATGGAGGATGTGGAACCTGAGTAGTCTATGCTACCTCATCTTGGAAAGCATAGGATAAGAATCCCCTTAGCTTTGGACGATATCTCCTGATATGAAGAAAGGAGAAGAATTGTAGGTGCGCATCTAAACCCACCATGTGACTAAACCCTTGTGTTTAGTTTCCCAATTTCTGAGACAAGTATTTCTAATTTGGTTGGCATTGGTAATAAAACATCATCAGGTAGATATCATTTTACATTACATCCATCTATGGCCATGCAAAAAAAATTGGTGTTTAGTGGAATCCTGTCAGGCATGTCATTTGGACAAGGTGTGGGTACACAGAGTTTGGGTATCACATATGTAAGTGGTTCAATGTCATATACTATTGGTGCACAGTTCACAACAATGGTGAGGACATAAATTGGAACTACTTCGGGCCCTTTTCCTACTATAGGAGGAGGATCTGGTGGGTTTGAAGGGATATGAACTAGTTGATCTAGTGGCACTAGTGGTAGAGGAAACATTGTAGGGAACTAAGGTTGTGGGCTTGGTGGACAAGGAACTCAACCACCTCAGAAAGTGTTTTATGAGATGTCTTTTCATTTACCTGATTACAAAGGTGTTGAGGATGCTTCAGAGCATGTACAAAAGTGCAAGTTGCAATGGAGCACTAAGGGTATCAATTACTTGGAGCATAAGGTAAGTCATTTTGTAACCATGTTGCAAGGGCGTGCGTATAGCTGGTACCAGAGGTAAGACCTATATTAGATGATGGTGGATTATATCACATTGTGTGATGCCCATTTTTTTTCAGAATTCCACATTCTTGAATTTGAGAAGAACAACATCATCACGCTCAAGGAGATTCAATAGGGTATGACAAAGAGTGTGTGGGAGTATGATGCACACTTTAAGACTCTCTTGTCAAAGCTATCTTATGATATCCATCCCTCGCAGCATGCTCAGTGGTTTGTTGGAGGATTGATAACACCTTTCAGATGAGCACTCTCCCATAAGACTTTCACAGATCCGTGCAAGGCCTTGGAGGCTGCTCTACATGTTGAGGCCATCAGAAGGATTGACACTGGGGTAAGCCCATTTTTAGAAGAAAAAATTACTATCATGGCAAAGCAACTTGAAATTTTTTCTATGAATTCAGATCATGAAACACGCAGTGGAATTTGGTGCACATATTGTGAAGTGGAAGGATACACAAAGGATAGTTACCCTTAAAGGTCAGTGTGCACCATGTCATTAGATTATGAAATCTATCATGGGGATCATGATATAAGTAGATGACCTTTGTTAAAATGTGCACTCCATAAGAATGTGTCTTCTTACTGTAAGATTACACATCCACTACTCATGATACAAAGGACTGTTTATTGATAGACCAAATTCATGATGACATTTATATTGGTGTGCACTAGACTGATATTTGGAGTAGTTCTAAGAGTGAAGGTCATTATTATGAAGGTCACATATATGGCATACGTCAAGGAAGAGGTTTTCATGGAGGATTTAGAGGCCATAGCAGTCATGAAGGAAGGTGTGACTTCCCCCTGTGGAAATTGTTACAATTGTGGATTTACTAAACACTACAAGCACGAAAATTTCGATTTGTTATAGTGTTCATGGTGTGGAAAGAAGCACAAGTATGAGGAGTGCCTTGAATTATATGACCACATGATCCAGAACCAAAAGAAGGAAAAAGGGGTGGGGATGGTTAGTGTGAAGATAAATGACCCATTATGGATGCCTAGGGTAGCGCTTAACCTTGAGTTAGAACTTGTTTTAGTAACAACATCAACTGAGGTTGTACACGCCAGAGAAGTACCAAAGCAAAGGCCAATCATTATAAGAGAATAAGTATTACATGTGAAATATTCTGATCTGACCCATCAAAAAGAGGTTTACTAAGAGACCATGGAAGTGATTAGGAGCCTGCAAGGAGAGATTCAATGTTTGAGGGAGAAATCATGAAAGTTATAATAGGCAAAGAATGCTAAGGTCCCTTAAAAAGACATGGATGAGATCAAAGAAGTATGTAGGATGTTGTGATAAGAGAACATTATTCCTCTATTAAGAGAGTGGTTAAGATAAAAGGTTCCATGTGTGGGATATGAGCACGAGAGGAAGGACTTACATTCTAATAGGTCCCCTCACAGTCTTGATTATGATAAGGAAATTACACTGAATGTAGTTGTTGATGGATGGATACTAAGAAATATAATAATTAACATGGGTGT
Source organism: Taxus chinensis (assembly GCA_019776745.2). NCBI lineage: Eukaryota > Viridiplantae > Streptophyta > Pinopsida > Cupressales > Taxaceae > Taxus > Taxus chinensis. Next base: position 258,954,234 of record CM034157.1, on the reverse strand, counting down.
AGAGGTCAATGTCCTGACTTTGGATTCAAGGAATCAAATGAGGAGGCATCCATTACAGCCCTCTTCAAATGTGTTGTATATGGTGAATAGGACAAAGGCTATGCCCATTGGAGTCTTGAAGGATGCTTCCATAACCATTCAAGGGGCTAAGTTTACTGGGGATTTTGAAGTCTTAGTGCTTACTAAGGAAGATAACTTCCCAACATTACTTGGATGCCCCTGGTGTTATGTGAATAATGTTGACTTGTGCTTTAACAATGGATACATCAGTTTTTAGAACAAAGAGGGGCGCGTCATTATTTCACTAATAGATGGGATGTTTGTGCTTTATGTAGAGCCTTTAATAGAAGTGGACATAGATATAATCTATGTAAGCACCATTATAGACCTCGAGGATATTCATCCATCAAGAGAAGTCATTTAGTGGGAAGATGGCCAGTCTGTAAGTGATATAACTAGCATTGCAATGATTTGGTGCATGGGACCTATGAGTTCGTTGGAAGGAAATTGAAGGAAACTGTAACTTGAGTTGTTATAGCATGCTCAGTTAGGCACTTAGGAGGAAGATAGTTACCAATTTATTCTAGGGAAGGTAACCCTAATGTCTTTCTACGTGATGGAGATCTAATGGACATGTCAAATAGAAAAAAGGAATGTGCTAACTTATACCTTGCGTATAATAGCAACACATTGGTGGGTGAATCATTGAGACAATCTTATAGAATGGTGTGAAGTGAGAATCACGTTCTCTATTAGGTTTTTCTAGAGCAATGCACCCTCTAAAATACGTGACTATGATGGGAAGGAATCTGCCTCATTTCACATCCAGGAATGTGAGAGAGCCTGGATGGTAGGCCCAAAAGCCTTACCTCCCTCACTATGGGTGCATAAGTTCTATTCCACCTTACAGGGTTGTACATGCACATGGTATATCCATTCAGAGTTACGCAGTCAGACGGGAAATTGGAAAGAGTTGATAGTGGATATTATTCAAAATTTTGAGTATCCAAGTCCTAAGCCATTGGTGAATGAGGCATTTTAGGTAGTTAATCTCCTTACTCTAGGAGATTTTGCTATGGCTGAAGACCAAATCCTATATTTTCTAGGGGAACCTTAGCTTGGAGGCACGCTTTGAGGAAGGAAAATAGAGGAGATATAGTTTGAGCACGCCTTCCTGGAGAAAGAAAAGGGAAATTTAGTGTACCTAATAGATGATGGAAAATTATAAAAATTTGATGTTGATCATACAAAAGGTATGCACTAAGTCTTGGAAAATGTAGATGAGAAAGTGCACGCTTACCATGAGCCCTTGAAAACAAAGAAGGTCAACATTGGTACAGAAGCAAAGCCAAAAGAAGCCGTCATTGGAGATTACTGGACGAACCAGGAAGTTTTAAAGATAATTGAGCTGCTATGCAGCACTTCCAGGATTTTTCTCCTACATGTGGGTACCATGAGTTAAAGGAGTTCATCACTCATTGGGAGAAATGTGGATTAAGTTGAAGGAAGGTGTGCCCGATTAGGAAGAGACCTTATAGGATGAATCCAAATTTTCATGTAAAAGTTAAAGAGGATATTGATAAGATGATAGAATTTGAAATCATTGAAGTAATTGAAGAATCTGAATGGGTGAGCCCAATGGTGATTAATATCAAGAAGGATGGGAAGATAAGGATATGTGTAGACTATAGATATTTGAATGTTGCATGTGTCATAGATCCTTTTCCAACCCCATTTACTGAAGAGATCTTGGAAGGTGTAGTAGGGCGAGAGATCTATTCTTTTATAGATGGATTCTCAGGTTATCACTAGGTAAGGATTGTGAAGGAAGACCAAGAGAAGACTACTTTCACCACTGAATGGGGAATTTTTTCTTATACGGTTATGCCCTTTTGGCTTAAGAATGTACCTACTGTATTTTTGTACATTGTGGTGCAAGCATTCAAAGACTTTATTCATAAATTTTTGCAAGTCTACCTGGATGATTGGAATTTATATGGGTTAGTAAGAGATCATTGTGAAAATTTAAGATTGATGTTTGAGAGGTGCAGGTAGTTAAGTATCTCTCTAAACATTAAGAAATGTGTCTTTGCTACTCCTTTTGGCACATTGTTATTTACAAGGAAGGCTTATTGGTAGATCCTACCAAAGTTGTTGTTCTTGGGATTGGAGGAGCCTACCAATCAAAGCACAGGTGTATGGATTCTTAGGGAATATGGTTTACTACAGAAAATTCATCAAAGGCTATGCCATGATCTCTGTGCACATTAGAAGATTTGTTGAAACATAAGAGTAAATTCTATTGGGGTGAGGTGCAACAGGTGGATTTTGACATATTGAAGGAGAAACTTACTACTATGCCCATTCTGTGCTTTCCCTCATGGGAAAATCCCTTTCATGTGTATGTTGATGCATCAAGGATGGAAATAGGAGCACTGTTAGCACATCCTGGATAATGGATTATTGATCACCCTTTTTGTTTTGAAAGTAAAAACTTAACCCCAGCTGAGAAGAATTACACCACAAGCACGAAGTGTTTTCAATGATTTATGTGCTGCATAAACCTAAGCAGTACTTGTTGGCTATTCCATTTATCTTTTACACAAATCACATGGCACTTAAGTACTTGGTAAATAAGCCTGCTTTTCAAAGGTACATTTGTCGTTGGATCTAGTTATTTTAGGAGTTTGCCTTTTTGGTCGTAGTAAAACCAAGAAAGAGCAATTTAGGACTTGACCATCTATCATAGATAAATTAGAGTGACGACATTCATAGAATTGAGGAAACAATGTTGGATTCACAGTTGTTCATATTATAATGTGCACCCTCTTATTTGGAAGATATTGTTGTTTTCTTACGAATGGGTGTGGCACCTGAAGGAATGAAGGATCTAGAGAAGAAGCGGTTGGCTATACGCCTCGTACACTATATGTTGGTTAGTAGATACCTATAAAAACTATGCTGAGATGAGGCTTTGTGCCGGTATGTGTTGGAACATGAACGTACTCCAATCATGGAAGAATCTCATGCTGGCATTGCAGGTGATCACTATGCAAGAAATGTGACCACGCTCAAGATCCTATTGGTAAGCCTTTGGTGGAGACAATTTTTAAAGGATTGTATAGAATATTGTAAGGCCTGTGACCATTGCTAGTGCCTTGGAAATTGGGGTAAAAGACATGAAATGCCGTTAAGACCTATTACTAGTGCAGAATCCATTTGAAAAATGGGTAATTGAATTTGTAGGCCCTATTTCCCCATCCACGTGCAAGACATGTTCACACTATATTATCACTTGTACAGACTATCTTATGAGGTGGGAAGAAGTGGCACCTACAAAGGATTGCATAGTATCTACAATAGCTAGGTTCTTATGGGAGAATATAATCAAAGTATGGATTCCTGTTGAGTTTAACAAGTGATAGGGGTACTCATTTCTTGAATGAGATTGTTAGAATCTTATTGGTAGAGTTTATGGTGGCCCATCACAAAACTATGCCCTATCACCCTCTGGATAATGGGACTGCTAAGGCCTTTAACAAGATATTGAGCCACACATTGACTAAGATTTACAATGTCAGAAGGAGATACTGGGATGATAAAGTATTTGCATTATTATAAACATATTAAATTACTTATAAAATATTGAACAAGGCCAAACATTTTCAATTGGTGTTTGGCATGGAAGCTATTATGCCCATTGAATTTATGTTACCATCCTTGTGTATTACGTGTGCAGGAGGATTGGCTTATGAGAAATCAATTGAAGAGTGCATTGATAAACTTATTAAGTTAGATGAAAGGTGAGCCATTGCTAGGTGGAGTCAGAAGATGGAGAAAGCTAGGCAGAAGGCATGACATGATCAACATATTAAAAATAAGAAGTTTGAGGTTGGGAAGATGGTTCTTCTATATGATTCAAAGTTTTTGTGCTATCCTGGAAAATTGAAAGTGCATTGGTTTGGACCATATGTTAAAATACATATACTTGATTCATGCACTTTCTAGTTACAAGCACTAGATGGAACATTGTTTCTTGGTACTTCAACGGGAGTAGGCTAAAGTCTACTATAAATAAGCCTTCTTGTGTTTGTAAATAAGGTAGTGTTACCATTTAGCTTAGGTTTCCCTTAATGCATTTTCCTTTATATGTGTTTCCTTTCATCATTGATTTTATTTTGTCTTTTAGTTTGGTGTGTTGTGTAATAAGTGCATTTGTGTCACCTGTAGCTAGTTACTACCTAAAGAGGTTTTCATGTGCAGAGGACCGCGCATACTTTTAGTGTGGGGTAGGAGAGTGTGGAGAATGCAGATGCGACACAGAGTTGGAGCAATGATTAATTAGTGGTCCAAGAGATTAAAAAATAAGCACAGAGTATTCGAGAAGGAATGCACGTAATAGGGGTGATAAGGGTTAACGATGAAATGGTGTCAAGAAATATTTTTAAAAACCATGTACAATGATGAAATCAAGTGTAGAGAAACTGAGGTAGGTAGAGTAGGGGGAAAACTAGGTTTAAGAATGATAGAGGAAGATGAATTTGTCATGTTATGCTATAGTGTGCATGTAAGGGTCTATGGTCAAATAGTTTGGCTCGCATTGAAATTTAAGGAGGTTACGCGTGAATGTGCATGTGGAAGAAAAAGTGCTAGATAAAACATGCGAGATGAAATCATTGGAAAAAGTTGAAATTAATGCGAAAGTACAGTGGTAGGTTGTATGGAGATTAATGACAAAAAAATTAGAAAACTATAAATAAGGGTTTGGGTGTATGTTATTTATCACCTTGTGTTTATTTGTTGAAGATCTCTTGCGAACTAGGGAATCCTTGCGAGAAATTTGCAAAAGTTGTGTGCGAAGTAAAGAATTTGACAGATTTGCGAACCGAATTGTAAAAAATTACATAAGCATGTAGGGAAGTGGTTTTTGAAGGATTCCTATGATTTTTTATGTTGTCTTGTGGAAGAAGGGGTTTCCAGGTTAGAGTTTTCAAAACTAGAGCATGGGTTCGAAATAATTTCCAAAGGGATTTGAATCGAAAGATTGACCAGTAAGAAAGAAAGACACAAGGAAGAATTGATAAGGACTAACAAGGAAAAATGAAACAAAGGAAGGGATCAAATGTTTTAAACAAGAAGAAGGGAAATGGAAAGGGAAAACCAGTCACATCAACTATGTTTAATAATGAGGATGTGGTATGCACGTGAGATGCAATATTATAACCATATGAGATGGTGTTTCACCTAGGGATGGATGTGGGTATCTCACGAGTCTTTTTCAAAGATGGGTTATAAGTGATTATAACCATGTGCATAAAGATACTTTTACTTCTCAGAAGGAGATGTGCATTGGAGGTTTTTCAAAGTACACTAGCTATAGGAGAAAGATGACTTTGGTGAAAGGAGGATCACAGAAACAACTAATGTACAAGGATGATACTCAATGTTGAAAGAGATAACCATTGGAGAAGGTTGGGATTTTGCAACTCTCATGAGTTGAACGCAATTTTTTGAATAAAACTTGAAAGGTATATATATTACGGTTAATGTCACATTGTGGGCCTTGCTTAAATAGGCAGGATCACAATTAAGAACCAGTACTTCAAGCCATAGAAAGGAGATAACTAGTGCATAACTACAAGACCATAGTTGATCATCCAAATACCATAGGTAAAAAGAACTAGTAATTTAGATCAAGAGAGAACTATTAACGATGATGATATCTGGGAATATCTAAAGAGGATTTCATTAATAACACATATAAGTGGGTGAGGATTTAATAAAGAATACAAGAAGGGAAGGTGCTACTTCAATATTGCCAAGATCACTGAACCAATTATGAAGATGTCCACATGCTTTCTCACCAAGTCGAATGGACAAGAACGGTGGACACAAGTGAATAAGAGATGGTTGAACATTTGCAGAAATATTTTATAAGGGACCATCTATAACATCTCGACCTTCATTGCGGAGGATATCATATATGCCGCGTGTGACAGATATAAGATCATTTATGGTAATATTCTTCTTACCATTGTATTTTTGAAGATTGGAGTGCTCAATGGGCCAAATAACTACTGTTTGGGAGTACCCTGATGAGAACCCCTTCCCAACTAAGAGGTTTGAGGTATACATTTGTGAAACAATGACATCTACTTATAAGGCACACTTGGATAAGTGGTATTAGCGGATGCATGATGCATTTGGAGTAGAGTGGAGAATTCCAGAATAAATGCCAACCTTGATGAAGGATGAGGCTGAATTTATAGTGTACCAATAGTTCTACATTGGCAGGTTCAAGTTGACAGATGGCACAAAGAGCCCATGGTGTAAACTAACTTTTTCCTTCATAGGGTAGTATTTTCAGAGCGTAGTCAATAGGTTTAAGGAAGCCAAGAAACTTATATTTTATCTAAGTGAAGTATATCAGGAGCATCGTGTGTTGTGCAGGACATTGATGTATCCTAAGAAGTGGGAATATGTGGTGAAGTATGTCTCCTATGACATATATATGCTAAGGCCTGTAACATTTCCACTTTCAGGAAAAATGGTGATGAGGGTGTATATACACCTAAGGCGTAAGTTCAAAAAGGGCACATACGTTGTGGATGATGTATCCATCCCCGAAGAACCTATTGGAAAGAAGAAAGGGATGAAGATAGAAAGGGATGAAACTCCAACAAGAAGGGTAAGGAGCATGCGTGTGGTTCAGACCATAGGAGCAAAAGAGTCAGGCATAGGAACGAGAACTTGTACTCAGAAAGAAGAAATCTCCCATGAAGGAGAAGTCCCTGATGATAAAGGAATATCTAGTGGGAAAATAAGCTAGAAGGTACACATAAGTTTAAAATTTGAGAGGATGGAGAGCATGAAGGGTAGTGATACCAAGGAAGAGGAGTGTGAAAAAGAAAGGAACCCACCTGTATATAATGTGCATGAATCTGATGAGGAGAGGGATGAATCCTTAGAGGGAACTCATGAAGGAGAAAGAAGTGAAGAAGAAGTGGGGACCAAGGCACATGAGACCCGCACCGATCTGGTAAAAAATTAGAGGACACACTAGAGAAGGAGGTGGCGGGCATCATCAAGGACTTGCTAGAGCACAAGGTCTAGTGCAACATGGGAGAAGTAGAAAAGGAGAAGTATAAAAGCATGGGCAGAGAAACAATTTTATCAGTCAAATTCCTGATAGGAGTGCACATAGGTGGCAAGGGTGCAACAACAACATCTGGGTAAGTGCACTAAGTTGGTGGACAAAAATGGGGTCATAAGTGGACGCCATATTGCAAAAAATAGAAAAATCTCAACTTGTAGGGATTATTAGCAATACGCTCATTCAAAATTAGAAAACATTATATAAATATGAATCGTAGCATCCAGAATCTAGTTTCTAAAATACTAAAAAAAAATTAAAATGGACAAGTTTAGCTATATTAAACACTTAAAATTATATGACTTGGTTTTTGTTTTTGAAAAAACCTATAAGATTGTAGTCCATTTGCCCGCGATTTGGATGACCAAATCTTGTTATTTTTTTTCCTTTGGTGAAAAGTTAGTTGTAGTTGTCTATCTTGGGATTGATTTTATTTTGTATTTTTTTGAGCAATATTTTTTTTAATGATTTTTTCCGTGAAAGTGGTCTAAAAATTATTTAGAAAACGGAGCACTTTCCATTTGCCCACCATAACTATATCAAAAAATATCGAAATAAATTTTTTTTTTAAACGTGTATAGAATTTCTCCACACTTGGGATGGTATAAGTTTTATCACATTTTGATTAAGCGAAACAAAAGTTGCAGTCTTAAACGTAGACATGAACATTCATAGGAAAAAATGTCTTAAAGACCTATTGTTAGTAAAAAATTATAAAATGATATTTATCTTATTCTATTCACTTTAAAATCAATATTTCTACGAAGCTAACAATCTCCCCTACATGATGGTACCATTTTTGTGAAATGTTTTCAATTTTTCAACATGGTTCAAGTATGTGGAAGAGAAAATTTGAATTTTTTTTGACCCTTTACACTTCATAATGACCTTTCATAGCTTTGGTTGGGGCAAAACAAATAGATTTCCTAGCCTTAGGGTCGGATTTGATGATACAGATAGAACCGCAATCATGGTTTTTTCAACAAGAACTGTGATCACAATTTATAAACCATGAGAAATTTTATAAAGTGTGATCATGGTTCATAAATCATATTTATACGCATCCCAATGTTTTAATTACCATGTGATTTTTACTGTTTGAATTTACCATACGAATTATTGTGAAATTCTATCATTTTTCTTTTTCATATTTTTCTTATCACCGAAAGTAAAACATCATGGGAGACAAGAAACGAAGTCAAAAAAAGGAAGTCATTAAGTAAAAAAACACCAAATGAATTAGAGGCAAAAAATTCAAAATGTTGAGCAAATGAGAAATCTTCGTGAATCAAGAAGAGGTTCATCTTCAACCCCTACTATTGTAAGAAATGAGGAACCAGGTAATCTTTCTACTGTCAATGTTGAAGTTGAATTAAATACTCGTGATGAAGATTTTTTACTGTTGAATGTTAAGTAAGAAGAAGAATTAAATATTCGTGATGTAGCAAATGTTGAAATTGAAGGAGACAATGAAAATGTGAATAAAGAAATTCAGGTTGAAACTGTAGACAAGCAAAATTTGACAAAAACACCTCCTAGTATTTTTTGAAGAAACCTAATTGTTTTATTGAAATTGATGAAAATATTTTGAAACGAATGTGTGACAAACTTTCTGAACGGAAAATCAAAAGAAAAGCCATTGAAATTTGGGATAATCATTTTGAAATTTTAAATGATTCCCAAAGATGTCAGTTTTTGGTTAGTTTGATGAAATTGAATAAAATGAGACCTACATTAAACACCTTAGGATTGACAACATCTAATATACATGGTCAAACCTCTACAATTGTTGAAAACCTTCATGATGCATATGACATTGTTGGTGTCAAGAGACACATTAGGGATAGTAATATTGTGAGTCATGTACTTGCTACTAGTGTTGTAAGTGAATCAATAAAAAACAACGTTTGATTACACAAACAAGTTAAATGTTGCAAGTTAATCGAAAAACTCTAAAGAAAGCAATTGAAAGACGTAATATCTTTTAATCACTCAATAACACTGATTTTTGGGCATTTTCTGCTAGAGCACCGCATAAGGAAAAATATATTACTTATACTATAAGAGAAGTTGTTATTCAATTTTGGCATGATAACACTAGAGTTTCACCTAATACAAGAGATGTTGTAAAATAGAGAGTTAGTTCTATTAATCGCGAACCACATCCAAAGCATTTCTTAGATATGACTCAAACTCAATTTTTTCGTAAGTTTAAACAAGAGCATCTAGAAATTAAAATTAGTCAACATTTTTTTGAAATGTTAAAACCATTCTATGTGAAAATCAACCACACTCGCACCACTTGTTGTTATAGGCAACATGTTGAATTTGCTATGCATTATGGTAAATTTTTATGTATTCATTCTATTTTTCATTATGAAACTATGTTATCAGAATGTGGTGTTCAAGTTCCACCAATATCTTCCTAGGATTTCATTCTTATGATATTTTGTGAAAAAGAAGTTGGACAATTTTTTTATAGTCAAAATTGTTTAGATGGAAGTTGTGGTACATGTGGCGGATTACCTAAATTAGAAAGTTACATCCATGAGAAAATTGAAGGTGCAATAGGAAATAATTTAGTTGAGTTTGATAAATATAAATCAGTTGCATACCAGTTGAAAGATGGAAAAGAGTCTAAATAGTGTGAACTAGTTACAGAACATATGCTTGTTTTTCAATTTATGAGAAAATTTTAAGGATGAAATTGTTTATGAGTATGTTAGGCATACACACAGAGCTCAATGGTTGGATGAACAGTTTAAGATATGAAAATACACATTTCATATTGGTACTATTGTTTCAATGGTTGATTTTACAGAGAATTACACATTGTAATAAAAAATGGAGGTTCAATCACAATATTACAACTCAGTACAAGTTGTCATTTTTGTGCATATAGAATTTATACATTCTCTTGACATTACAAAGAATGATCAATTTTTTTTAAGAGAGTACCACTTTTATACCAATGATGATTGTACTCATTCTACTAAATTTTTACAAGGGTGTTTCTAGTCAGTTTATGGAAACTTGTGTGATAGAGACATCCACTTCAAACAACATTATATATGGTTAGATAATTACATGTCTCAGTTTAAGAATGCACGAATATTTTATTGGATGATCAGGATGCAGGTCAAGATGGGTGTGTAATATTTGGAGTTTCACTAAGGCTAGACATGGAAAAGGAGAGCATGACGGTACAGGGGCATGTGTGAAAAGACCTCTTGCAAGAGAAGAGTTGAAGTAAAAATATTGTGCTAAATTGAAAGATGTAAAGAGCATAGTGGAATAGTGTATTGATAACATGGCCCGAGGTTCTCAAGAAATTTCCATGGTTTGTAGATATTTTTAGTTAATAGAGGAACAATAAATTGCTAAATACGAGGATTGTATGACACTCACTGGGTCAAGTGATATGCACTCATTTTGTAGCTCAAACGCTACTTCGTGGGCCACATGGACAAGAAAGTTGACATTTTTTGTGCATCTTGTATTGAATTTGGTGTCACTGCTGAGTGTGATTCACAAGAATGGGTGGATGGATGGATTTGTAGGCCTCTAACTCCATTTCCTCAGTTATCGGGTATGTTATGTTTGTGGAGCCTATTTTCATGTTAGAGTGTGGTACACCTTCTATGTGTTACACTTGGGTATTTTTACAGGCAGTCCCGCTCGTTGAGCTAGGTGAGCGGGTCAGGGGGGTTCGGGGGCGAAGCCCCCGAAGCAAATTTTCATGGGTGGTTTATTAACCCATGGGTAATGGGTAACCGTTATGGGCTATTTTTGGGCCCATGGTTTTTTGGTAATTGTGACATTTTTTGCCCATGGTTTTGATACCCACTATTTTGCACCATGGTTTTGATACCCACGGTTTTGTAAAACTGCTTAAGCAGTTGTCTATTTATATGGTCTTATGCATATGATAGATGTACAAGCATATGTATTACAGATGTGTTTTGAATTCAGGTGTGAATTCTGTAGAGTTTGTTGAGCATAGCTCCAAACGGATCTGGGTATTGTATTGAGAGAGTGGTGGCTTGTAATAAAATCTGAGCAAGTGATTCTTGGTGGACGTAGCCCAAATTGGGTGAACCATGTTAAATACTGTCTCTTTGTGTTGTGTTATTTTATTCTGCAATTTTATTTGAGATCTGTAATAATTTCTGCATATTAGTTTCTACTGTTGCGATTCTGTGAGGGATTATTCCGCATATTTTATCCCTTATTTCCTAACAATTGGTATCAGATCCTGGTTTGGTTTGCTGAAGTGTTGAATCGCAGGGAAAGTTTTTAGCTTGAGTGGGAGCTATGGCAGATGAAGGAAGATCTAGGGTTGATAAATTCAATGGGTAGAATTTTAGTCTTTGGAAGATGCAGATGGAAGATTACCTTTATCAGAAGGATCTTTATACTCCATTGTCTGAGAAGGTGAACAAACCCTTGAGTATGACAGATGCGGAATGGGATTTTTTGGATCGGAAGGCACTTGGAATGATCCGGCTGAGTCTTGCATCTTCGGTATTATTTAATGTTTCAAAGGAAAAGACTACAAAAGATCTAATGGATGCATTAGGGAAGTTGTATGAAAAACCCTCTGCCTCTAATAAGATATTTTTAATGAAAAAGTTGTTTAATATGAAGATGTTTGAGAATAGTTCAGTAGTAGATCATTTAAATGATTTTAATACGGTAGTGAAATATGCTAGCTTCGGTTACAATAGAATTTGATGAAGAAGTTAGGGCTTTATTAATTCTGTGCTCTTTACCTGAGAGTTGGAATAGCCTGTAATGGCGGTAAGTAACTCGGTTCCAGCTAACTCGAAGTTGAAGTTTGAGGATGTTGTAGGGGTGATTCTAAGTGAGGAAATGCGAAGAAAAAGCTCTGGGGAATCTTCTACTTCAGGGAATGCTTTGATAGTGGAAACTAGAGGGAGACAAAAGAATAGAGGAAACCGTGGAAACCGTGGAAAATCAAAAGATCGGGCAAGGTCGAAATCCAAGAACAATATTGTATGCTGGAATTGTGGAAAGCCTGGGCATGCAAAGAAGGACTGTTGGGAGCTTCGGGATAAGAAGAAACAACAGGAAGAAAATAAGGAGGCAAATGTGGCAATCGGGTAATGTATGTCAGGATGCTTTGATTCTTTCTTTGCACAATATTACTGAATCTTGGGTTTTAGATTCAGGGGCTTCTTTCCATGCTTCTCCACATAGGCATTATTTTGTTGATTATGTTCAAGGGGATTTTGGGCATGTTTTTCTTGGTGATGATGAGCCTTGCAGCATAGTTGGAAAAGGTTCTGTTAAGGTTAAGATGTAGAATGGAAATACATGGCTATTGAAGGATGTCAGACATGTGCCTACATTAAGGACCTGAAATTTGATATCGGCGGGGGTAATTGGGAAGTGATGGTTGTACTGTGATATTTACAGCTAACTCTTGGAAGGTTACCAAGGGTTCTCTTGTGATGGCAAGAGGTAAGAAGGTTGGAACCTTGTATTTAACCACTGATAGTACTAATGATTATAATCTTGTGGCTTCAGATGCAGATACAACATTATGGCACTATAGGCTCGGTCATATGAGCCATAAGAGCATGAACATCATAAAGAAGAATTTACCTGGATATACAGAAACAGGTTTGGATTTATGTGAGAACTGCATATATGGGAAACAAAAGTGAGTAAGGTTTCTCAAGGTTGGACCTACAAAGAAAGAGAGTAAGTTAGAGCTGGTGCATTCTGATGTGTGGGGCCCAGCTCAGGTATCATCTCTTGGGGGTTCAAGTTATTATGTTACTTTCATTGATGATGCAACAAGTAAAGTTTGGGTTTATTGTATTAGAAACAAATCTGATGTATTTGACACTTTTGTTAAATGGAAAGCCTTGGTAGAGAATGAAACAGGTCTTAAGCTAAAATGTCTCAAGTCAGATAATGGAGGGGAGTATTGCAGCAATGAATTTGATGATTACTGTTCTAAGAATGGAATCCGTAGGCAAAAGACAGTTCCAGGAACTCCGCAGCAGAATGGGGTATCAGAAAGGATGAACAGAACAATAATGGAACATGCTAGGAGCATGAGGTTACATGCAGGAACTACCTCTTTCTTTTTGGGTAGAAGTGGTGAGCACCGCTATGTACTTGATAAACAGAGGACCCTCAAGTGCCTTGGATGGAGGCATACCTCGAGGAGGCATGGTATGGTAAGAAAGTTGATTATTCATTTCTTAGAGTCTTTGGATGTGAGGTGTTTGTTCACATAGACAAGGATGATAGGACTAAGCTAGAGAATAAATCAGAAAAATGTACTTTTCATTGGTTATGGTGGTGATGACTTTGGATATAAATGTTGGAGCATTAAGGACAAGAAAATCATTCGATCTAGGGATGTGGTCTTTAATGAAAAAGTCATGTATAAGCAGCAGTTGCAGGAAAATAGGGAAGAATCCAAGAAAGAATATGCAGTGGTAGAGGATCTTCCAGATGGGAAAGTGACACATGAATTAGTTCAGGAACCCCCTCAACAGGAACCCCAAACTCCTATATTGAGGAGGTCTTCTAGGGTAAGAAGAGAACCTGAACGTTTTTCTCCTTCTCTTTATTATTTATTACTCACTGATAGTGGAGAACCAGAGAGCTTTAATGAAGCAATGTAGGTAGATGCCAGGAAGAAGTGGGAGCAAGCCATGGATGAGGAGCATCAAGCTCTCATGGAGAACCAAACATGGGATTAGGTAAAGCTACCCGAAGGAAAAAGAGCATTACAGAATAAGTGGGTGTTTAGAGTCAAAGAGGAAGGAGGCAAGAAAAGATACAAGGTCCGGTTGGTGGTCAAGGGGTTTTTTCACAGAAGAAAGGTATTGATTTTGATGAGATTTTTTCTCCTGTGGTAAAAATGACTTCTATCAAAACTGTTCTTGGAATAGTGGTAGTAGAAGACTTGCACTTAGAACAGTTAGATGTAAAGACTACATTTCTCCATGGCGATTTGGAGGAGGAGCTATATATGTAGCAGCTTTTGAAGGATATGAAGTCAAAGGTAAAGAGGAGATGGTGTGCAAACTCAAGAAGAGCTTGTATGGCCTGAAACAAGCTCCACGTCAATGGTATAAGAAATTTGACAGCTTCATGATGGAGCAAGGTTATATCAGATGTCATTCTGACCATTGTGTGTATACAAAGAAATTTGTGGATAGAAGTTATATTATCCTGTGTTTGTATGTTGATGACATGTTGGTTGCAGGTAAAAACATGCAGGAAATAAAAGTACTCAAGAAGCAGCTAAGTGAATCATTTGCTATGAAGGATTTGGGTGCAGCCAAACAAATCCTTGGAGGCTATGAGGATATTCATCTCGGGATAGGGTCTTGGAAGGTTTTATGCGGAAGTTGACTTTATCAGAGGATCATAATGCTGTTAATAATGACCTACTCAAGAGCTATAAGAGTAGGAGTATGGGATCTCATTGAGGATCCAAGGTACATTCAAAGTTGGGTCTATACACAGGATCCTAGGCCTGCAAAAATTGGAGCAGTATTTGAGATGGTTGACCATGGGGAAAACAGTAGTGGATTTGGCCAGTAGTGTTAGATATGGTGTCAGTGTGATCAGAATGGATTCCCAGATCACCACTTTACCGTGGTTATGTAGATTCAGATATGGCTGGAGATGTAGACAACAGGAGGAGCACAACAGGTTATATTTACACTGTAGTTGGGACAGTAGTGAGCTGGATTTCACGACTACAGAAGCTAGTGGCTTTGTCAACCACCGAGGCTGAGTATGTTTCTGCCACAGAGGAAAGAAAAGAGATGATTTGGTTACAACAATTGCTTGAGGAGTTGGGGCATAAGCAGGAGGAAAGTAAGCTGCATAGTGATAGTCAGAGTGCTATACACCTAGCTAAGAACTCTGCTTTCCACTTTAGGACAAAGTATATACAGTTAAGGTACCAATTTTATCAGGATTTAACTTCAGAGGAAGAGAAGTTGAAGTTGGAGAAGATTCATACTAATTCAGAATCCTGCAGACATGATGACCAAGGTGGTCACAAGGGAAAAACTAAAGTTGTGTTCAACTTTGGTTGGTCTTCATAGAAACTAGTGAAGGGTTGAGAAGCTTGCTTAGAGGAAAACTAGTCTCCAAGTGGCAGATTGTTAGGTTGTGGAGCTTGTTTTCATGTGTGAAAGTGTTGAAGACTATACACTAAGAGTACTGTACACTTTTCATGTATCCTCACCGGGGTTCAGGGGCCAGGCCGGGCCCTAAGCGGTAGCCCCTAGTAGCAGGGGCTCGAGGGCGCAGCCCCCGAAAAAAAAAATTTAGACGTAAAATTTTTGGCCTCGAAAAATGCACCCGACATATCAGGAAACGTGCTTTTCTCATATGGGCGAGTTTTTTGACCCATAGGTTTATGGGATGGGTTTTTTCCATGGTTTTAATACCCACGGTTTTGTAAAACTGCTTAAGCAATGGTCTATTTATATGGTCTTATGCGTATGATAGATGTATAAGCAAATATATTGCAGATGTGTTTTGAATTTGGCTGTGAATTCTGTAGAGTTTGTTGAGCATAGCTCCAAACGGATCTGGGTATTGTATTGAGAGAGCGGTGGCTTGAAATAAAATCTGAGCAAGTGATTCTTGGTGGACGTAGCCCAAATTGGGTGAACCATGTTAAATACTGTCTCTTTGTGTTGTGTTATTTTATTCTGCAATTTTATTTGAGATTTGTAATAATTTCTGCATATTAGTTTCTACTGTTGTGATTCTGTGAGGGATTATTCCGCATATTTTATCCCTTATTACCTAACATTACACTGGGTAGGGATAACTAAACTATGGTGAGTATTGTGTGTGACAAACAATAGGGCATATTGCGATTGCACGTAATTGGTCCTCAACCAAAACCCATGGTGAGACAGGCTTCTCTAGTGGTCCCTATACTGAGGTGTATGGTTCATTTACAAGGTGAATTTAGGTGTCATTGAGTGCATGTAGTCATTCGAAATTGAAATCCTGGCCAATTGATAAATTTCAGGTTGAAACCTCTAGTGTTTCACCTTCTTACTCGGACATGTGTTTGAAGTCGGTATGGTGCCACAAATATGACACTGAAGACAGGAATTCAACTATTTGTATGCCTTGCATCAAGGAAAGAAAGAAGTTGACTTCTCCTATTATAGATGGTGAAGATATTGAGTACCCTACTGGGTTGGTAGTTACTGGAACTTGGCTTGCTGACGGTATCCATTAGAAAACTTCCTCTGTTTAGGTGTTTGAAGAGCCTTTGAGACACAGGAAAATACTCTTATATTCACATCTAGTGGAAAGAATATCAACTATAGATAGTCAGGAAAGGCCTAATAACAAGATTCTTTGAAGGTTCGAGAGTCAATGATCATGAAGCAATCTTTCTGTTATTCAAAGTAGATCCGATCCTGATTAGTTCATTGGAATGAATTTACAATGCTCATGTCTGGTATATATAATTTCTTTGATATAATTTCTTTGGTATATATAAATTTGTTAGATAAATTTAAGTTCATATATTTTATTAAATTTGTGTATTTTGTATATATCTAGTATGGTTTTGATTTGAAACTTAAATTTATTTGACTAACACTTTTATGTGTAGGTTAGTGGTGCCAGAAAAGCTTCCACCTTCACGTGGTTGGCACTGTTAGTAGAGAATTATAAATTATCAAAGCTAAGAGAAGCTTTCATTGTTTTACAAGAAAAGAGAAGCAATTAACAATTTAGATTTATGTACCTGTGGAGGGGGTTCTTGGCTCTGGAGGAGGTAGCCCAGAAGGACCTAAGCTTAGAGAACCAAAACGATGCCTCCCCAAGTGTTTATAAGACCATCCCTACGTGTGTGCATAGTCGGTTTGGTGCCACCACGAACCACCGTTTGTAAAATATACCATTTGACAGCCTTACACTGTCTCAAACTACACTATTCAATGCATTTGCAAACAATAGGGCAACGAGAGCACCGATTGGAGAAGGAAAAAACCAAGACAGGCTATTGTAGAGGGTCCCTATGCTAAGGTGTAGGATCAAACGAGACATCTCTAGGTGCCACGGAGTGTGCGTAGTCACCCGTCGAAGTTGAATGATTTTTTGGTCTCAGGGCTCTTAAGGGACTACGCCCAAACAAGGTAGCTCAGAAGCAACGACATTGTCATGCACCAAAAAAATGCCTCCTTTAGCATTCACCAAGCCACACCAGATGTTTTCGACATAGTCAGTTTGGTGCCATGACCCACCGTTTGCAAAATATACCATTTGACATCCTTACACTTGTCTCAAACTACACTATTTGGCATGTTTGCAAACAATAGGGCAGCGAGAGCACTGATTGGAGAAGGAAAAAACTGAGATAGGATATTGTAGAGGGTCCCTACACCAAGGTGTAGGATCAAATGAGACATCTCTAGGTGCCACAGAGTGCGCGTAGTCACCCGTCGAAGTTGAACAATTTTTTGGTCTCAGGGCTCTTAAGGGACTACGCCGAACGAGGTAGCCCAGAAAGCAACGACGTTGTCACACACCAAAATGACCCCTCCTCTAGTGTTCACCTAGCCACCCCTAGATATGTTTCACATAGTTGGTTTGGTGCCATGACCCACCATTTACAAAATATACCATTTGACATCCTTACACTGTCTCAAACTACACTATTTGGTGCGTTTGCAAACAATAGGGCAGCGAGAGCACCGATTGGAGAAGGAAAAAACCAAGATAGGATATTGTAGAGGGTCCCTACACTGAGGTGTAGGATTGAACGAGACATCCTTAGGTGCCACGGAGTCTACGTAGTCACCCGTCGAAGTTGAATGATTTTTTGGTCTCAGGGCTCTTAAGGGACTATGCCCGAACGAAGTAGCCCAGAAGCAACGACATTGTTGTGCACCAAAATGAACACCTCCTCTAGCATTCACCTAGCCACCCAGAGATGTGTTTTAGCACATAGTCGGTTTGGTGCCACGACCCACCATTTACAAAATATACCGTTTGACATCCTTACACTGTCTCAAACTACACTATTTGGTGCGTTTGCAAACAATAGGGCAGCGAGAGCACCGATTGGAGAAGGAAAAAACTGAGACAGGATATTGTAGAGGGTCCCTATGCCAAGGTGTAGGATCAAACGAGACATCTCTAGGTTCCACGGAGTCTGCGTAGTCACCCGTCGAAGTTGAATGATTTTTTGGTCTCAGGGGGCTCTTAAGGGACTACGCCCGAATGAGGTAGCCCGGAAGCAACGACGTTGTCACGCACAAAATGACACCTCCTCTAGTGTTCACCTAGCCACCTAGATGTGTCGGCGCAGTTGGTTTGGTGCCATGACCCACCATTTGTAAAATATACTGTTTGACATCCTTACACTGTCTCAAACTACACTATTTGGTGCATTTGCAAACAATAGGGCAGCGAGAGCACCGATTGGAGAAGGAAAAAACTGAGACAGGATATTGTAGAGGGTCCCTATGCCAAGGTGTAGGATCAAACAAGACATCCTTAGGTGCCACGGAGTGTGCGTAGTCACCCGTCGAAGTTGAACGATTTTTTGGTCTCAGGGCTCTTAAGGGACTACACCCAAACGAGGTAGCCCAGAAGCAACGACGTTGTCACACACCAAAATGACACCTCCTCTAGCATTCACCTAGCCACCCAGATGTGTCAGCATAGTCGGTTTGGTGCCACGACCCACCATTTACAAAATATACGTTTGACATCCTTACACTGTCTCAAACTACACTATTTGACGCGTTTGCAAACAATAGGGCAGCGAGAGCACCGATTGGAGAAGGAAAAAACTGAGACATGATATTGTAGAGGGTCCCTACACCAAGGTGTAGGATCAAACAAGACATCCTTAGGTGCCATGGAGTCTGCGTAGTCACCCGTCGAAGTTGAATGATTTTTTGGTCTCAGGGCTCTTAAGGGACTACGCCCGAACGAGGTAGCCCGGAAGCAACGACGTTGTCACGCACCAAAATGACACCTCCTCTAGCATTCACCTAGCCACCCAGATGTGTCCGCATAGTTGGTTTGGTGCCATGACCCACCATTTACAAAATATAGCATTTGACAGCCTTACACTGTCTCAAACTACACTATTTGGCACGTTTGCAAACAATAGGGCAACGAGAGCACCAATTGGAGAAGGAAAAAACCAAGACAGGCTATTATAGAGGGTCCCTCTACCAAGGTGTAGGATTAGATGAGACATCTCTAGGTACCACGGAGTGCACGTAGTCACCCATCGAAGTTGAATGATTTTTTGGTCTCAAGGCTCTTAAGGGACTATGCCCGAACGAGGTAGCCCGAAGCAATGACGTTGTCACGCACCAAAACAATGTCTCCTCTAGCATTCACCTAGCCACCCAGATGTCTCACATAGTTGGTTTTCAGTGCCATGACCCACCGTTTACAAAATATACCATTTGATAACCTTACACTATCTCAAACTACACTATTTGGCATGTTTGCAAACAATAGGGCAGCAAGAGCACCGATTGGAGAAGGAAAAAACTGAGACAGGCTATTGTAGAGGGTCCCTACACTGAGGTGTAGGATTAGATGAGACATCCTTAGGTGCCACAGAGTCTACGTAGTCACCCGTCGAAGTTGAACGATTTTTTGGTCTCAGGGCTCTTAAGGGACTACGCCCGAACGAGGTAGCCCAGAAGCAATGACATTGTCATGCACCAAAATGACCTCCTCTAGCATTCACCTAGCCACCCAGATGTGTCTGCATAGTCGTTTGGTGCCATGACCCACCATTTACAAAATATACCATTTGACATCCTTACACTGTCTCAAACTACACTATTCGGCACGTTTGCAAACAATAGGGCAGCGAGAGCACCGATTGGAGAAGGAAAAAACTGAGACAGGATATTGTAGAGGGTCCCTACACTGAGGTGTAGGATCAAACGAGACATCCTTAGGTGCCACGGAGTGTGCGTAGTCACCTGTCGAAGTTGAACAATTTTTTGGTCTCAGGGCTCTTAAGGGACTACGCCCGAACGAGGTAGCCCGGAAGCAACGACATTGTCACACACCAAAGAAATGCCTCCTCTAGTGTTCACCTAGCCACCTAGATGTGTTTGGCATAGTCAGTTTGGTGCCATGACCCACCGTTTACAAAATATAGTGTTTGACAGCCTTACACTGTCTCAAACTACACTATTTGGCATGTTTGCAAACAATAGGGCAGCGAGAGCACCGATTGGAGAAGGAAAAAACTGAGACAATATATTGTAGAGGGTCCCTACACCAAGGTGTAGGATCAAACGAGACATCCTCTAGGTGCCACAAAGTGCGCGTAGTCACCCGTCGAAGTTGAACGATTTTTTGGTCTCAGGGCTCTTAAGGGACTACGCCCGAACGAGGTAGCCCGGAAGCAACGACATTGTCACGCACAAAAATGATGCCTCCTCTAGCATTCACCTGGCCACCCAGATGTGTTTGGATGCAGTTGGTTTGGTGCCATGACCCACCATTTACAAAATATACCATTTGACATCCTTACACTGTCTCAAACTACACTATTTGGCATGTTTGCAAACAATAGGGCAACGAGAGCACCGATTGGAGAAGGAAAAACTGAGACAGGCTATTGTAGAGGGTCCCTACACTAAGGTGTAGGATTGAATGAGACATCCTTAGGTGCCATGGAGTGCGCGTAGTCACCCGTCGAAGTTGAATGATTTTTTGGTCTCAGGGCTCTTAAGGGACTACGCCCGAACGAGGTAGCCCGGAAGCAACGACGTTGTCACACCAAAACGACACCTCCTCTAGCATTCACCTAGCCACCCAGATGTGTCCGTGTAGTCAGTTTTGTGCCACGACCCACCATTTACAAAATATACCATTTGACATCCTTACACTGTCTCAAACAACACTATTTGCACGTTTTGCAAACAATAAGGTAGCGAGAGCACTGATTTGAGAATGAAAAATATGAGACAGGATATTGTAGAGGGTCCCTATGCCAAGGTGTAGGATCAAATGAGACGTCTCTAGGTGCCATGGAGTCTGTGTAGTCACCCGTCGAAGTTGAACAATTTTTTGGTCTCAGGGCTCTTAAGGGACTACGCCCGAACGAGGTAGCCCGGAAGCAATGACATTGTCACGCACCAAAACGATGCCTCCTCTAGCATTCACCTAGCCACCCAGATGTTTCCATATTTGGTTTGGTGCCATGACCCACCATTTACAAAATATACCATTTGACATCCTTACACTGTCTCAAACTACACTATTTGGCATTTGCAAACAATAGGGCAGCGAGAGCACCGATTGGAGAAGGAAAAAACTGAGATAGGATATTGTAGAGGGTCCCTATGCTGAGGTGTAGGATCAAACGAGACATCCTTAGGTGCCACAAAGTGCATGTAGTCACCCGTCGAAGTTGAACAATTTTTTGGTCTCAGGGCTCTTAAGGGACTACACCCGAACGAGGTAGCCCAGAAGCAACGACATTGTCACACACCAAAATGATGCCTCCTATAGTATTCACCTAGCCACCCAGACATGTTTCACATAGTCAGTTTGGTGCCACGACCCACCGTTTACAAAATATACCATTTGACATCCTTACACTGTCTCAAACTACACTATTTGGTGCATTTGCAAACAATAGGGCAGCGAGAGCACCGATTGGAGAAGGAAAAAAAAGAGACAAGGATATTGTAGAGGGTCCTTACACTGAGGTGTAGGATCAAATGAGACATCCTTAGGTGCCACGGAGTCTGTAGTCACCCGTCGAAGTTGAACAATGATTTTTTTGGTCTCAGGGCTCTTAAGGGACTACGCCTCGAACGAGGTAGCCCAGAAGCAATGACATTGTCACACACCAAAATGATGCCTCCTCTAGTGTTCACCTAGCCACCCAAATGTGTCAGTGTAGTCGGTTTGGTGCCATGACCCACCATTTACAAAATATACCATTTGACATCCTTACACTGTCTCAAACTACACTATTTGGGGCATTTGCAAACAATAGGGCAGCGAGAGCACCGATTGGAGAAGGAAAAAACTGAGACAGGCTATTGTAGAGGGTCCCTACACCAAGGTGTAGGATCAAATGAGACATCCTTAGGTGCCACAGAGTCTGCGTAGTCACCCGTCGAAGTTGAACATTTTTTGGTCTCAGGGCTCTTAAGGGACTACGCCCGAATGAGGTAGCCCAGAAGCAACGACGTTGTCATGCACCAAAATGAATACCTCCTCTAGTATTCACCTAGCCACCCAGACATGTTCCACATAGTTGGTTTGTGCCATGACCCACCATTTACAAAATATACCATTTGACATCCTTACACTGTCTCAAACTACACTATTTGGCGTGTTTGCAAACAATAGGGCAGTGAGAGCACCGATTGGAGAAGGAAAAAACTGAGACAGGCTATTGTAGAGGGTCCCTACACCAAGGTGTAGGATCAAACGAGACATCCTTAGGTGCCATGAAATGTGCGTAGTCACCCGTCAAAGTTGAACAATTTTTTGGTCTCAGGGCTCTTAAGGGACTACGCCCGAACAAGGTAGCCCGGAAGCAATGACGTTGTCGCGCACCGAAATGATGCCTCCTCTAGTATTCACCTAGCCACCTAGAGATGTGTCGCATAGTCAGGTTTGGTGCCATGACCCACTGTTTTTAAAATATACCATTTGACATCCTTACACTGTCTCAAACTACACTATTTGGGGCATTTGCAAACAATAGGGCAGCGAGAGCACCGATTGGAGAAGGAAAAAACTGAGACAGGCTATTGTAGAGGGTCCCTATGCCAAGGTGTAGGATTAAATGAGACATCCTTAGGTGCCACAGAGTCTGCGTAGTCACCCGTCGAAGTTGAACAATTTTTTGGTCTCAGGGCTCTTAAGGGACTATGCCCGAACGAGGTAGCCCGGAAGCAACGACATTGTCACACACCAAAATGATGCCTCCTCTAGCATTCACCTAGCCACCCAGATGTGTCAGCATAGTCAGTTTGGTGCCATGACCCACCATTTACAAAATATACCATTTGACAGCCTTACACTGTCTCAAACTACACTATTTGGTGCATTTGCAAACAATAGGGCAGCGAGAGCACCGATTGGAGAAGGAAAAAACTGAGATAGGCTATTGTAGAGGGTCCCTACACCAAGGTGTAGGATCAAACGAGACATCCTTAGGTGCCATAGAGTCTGCGTAGTCACCCGTCGAAGTTGAACAATTTTTTGGTCTCAGGGCTCTTGAGGGACTCCGCCTGAACGAGGTAGCCCGGAAGCAACGACGTTGTCACGCACCAAAACGATGCCTCCTCTAGCATTCACCTGGCCACCCAGACATGTCCACATAGTCAGTTCAGTGCCACGACCCACCATTTACAAAATATACCATTTGACATCCTTACACTGTCTCAAACTACACTATTCGGCACGTTTGCAAACAATAGGGCAGCGAGAGCACCGATTGGAGAAGGAAAAAACCTGAGACAAGATATTGTAGAGGGTCCCTACACCAAGGTGTAGGATCAAACAAGATGTCCTTAGGTGCCATGGAGTCTGCGTAGTCACCCATCGAAGTTGAACAATTTTTTGGTCTCAGGGCTCTTAAGGGACTCCACCGGAACGAGGTAGCCCAAAGCAACGACGTTGTCACAACCAAAACAATGCCTCCTCTAGCATTCACCTGGCCACCCAGACGTGTCCACATAGTCGGTTTGGTTCCACAACCAACTGTTAATAACTTTTTCAACAATTACAACTTTTTCAACAATCACAACTTTTTCAACAATTACAAGTTTTTCAACAACAAATTTTTCAACAATTACAACTTTCAACAATTACAACTTTTTCAAGAAATTGTTGAATCAGAAATTGAAAGAGAAGAAGAAGATGGTTATGCAATTATTGGTTATTGTGAATACTCACCCAACAAAGATCCTGAATAATCTGGATAGATGATATGAATAGTTACTCTTGTTTAGTGTTCACCCACTCATAAAAAAATAAATAAGCCTCTTCTTCTACTTCCCAAGCAAAACACTTTAATCCTCGTCTAGTTTATCAAAGGAAGTAGTAAAAATACATGTTCCAAGAATCCTACCAACACTAAAGAATCACTTCCCACTCCTAGAACCACTCATTCCTAGAACCTTCTTTCCTTAAAATCCTCCTCTTCTAGGAAATAAGAACCTTTCTATCTTTCCTTGTTGGTCAATGGACCTATAAATTGAATAATTGCATTATTTACTCTTGCGCCTCTGACAATGTCATGCTTATAAAATTTGCTAACTCTATTGGTATTACTCTCAGCCTTGCTATTGGCCATTGTTACTACATGAAAACAAAATAATTACCTCTTTTTGGCCAGGTGAAAGATTCTCAAGCCAGAATTTGCAGACTTCCCTGACAAGAAAATCAAGATGGAAATACTTGTGGAAGACATGCTAGCTACGTATGGTATATTGTTGAGCCAAAGTTTCTATCACGATATTGGTGGGGATATAAAGATGGATTGGTCATACACCACCATACTCATCAATGGTAAAATGAATAATATCCTTCTGATAAATAAAATTAAATACACAGTTCAAAAACCAAATGACCCAAGGGAAGACATCTTATTTCAAGATTCAAGGTATGAAATATTTTTCATGACTTAAGAGGAAAATGATAAGTTTCCCATGTTGATGGAGGAATACACATGCTTCCCTTAATTTCTTAACAATTGTACCATGCAATGTTGCACCATAGTAACGTTATATTCATATATGTTGCACCATAGTTTTTTAATTTTAAATCAAACATACATATAGAATTAATATACATAGAATATACATACATAGAAGGATATCATGTGCAATGAATTCGAATCAAACATAGAAGTAATATCGTTATGAAAACCAACACATGGATATATAATGTATCAAACTAAGTGTGTTGAATGCACGTCTCTGAAAATATAAGTTCATAACATGTGTACATCTCGAACCAAGTGTGTCATACATATAGGACCACATGCGGTCGCATAAGGCTATATATACAATGTCCTATGAAGAATCATGAACTAGGACCAGCTGGCCCATATATATATCTATGTACATCCACGTCCTATGAATCTAATCATGAAACATCTTCCCTCTCTTCGCCCTGCTAGAAGTAGCATGTCCATGACCTGGGGATGTAGTGGAGGGAGATGCCACTACGGATTTCATCCATGTGGTCCTAGGCATCTCTAAGCAGGCCTGCAACCTAACCTGCACATTCATAAACAACAAGTTTTTAACACCCATATTTTTAAAATACATTCAAAATTTAGAAACTTAGAATTTAGTTAAAATGCATGTGAAATCTTACCGCAATGTCATGATCCCTATCAATTTGTCATTGACGCATGGCAGGGACAACAATAGACTCATGAGAGGTAAGCTACATACAAATAATTAAATTTCAAATTAAATATTTCATGTACAAAATTTGATATTGTAGATTTAAGTAATAAGAAATAATTCCTAAATAAATTTAACAAATTTGAAAAATTGTACCTCAGTTAGTGGATCTGCAGATGCTATGGCAGTATCTACAGCAGCCTCCACAGTCTGCATATATGGAGGAGTCTCTCTGGCAGTCATAAGCTATACAAAAAACAGTATAAATCAATATTAATCTACATGACTGCCACATAACAGAGCCAAAGCATAATCCACGTGAACTTCCACAATTAGAAACAAAGTGTAAAGAGAAACTAACCTACGTAAAAGTCACGTGAGGCATGCCAGTAGCCTCAGTTCCCAGAGCAGATGATGACCCGCCAGGCTCCTGCATGTATAAAAGACAAACATATATTAATATGTACATGTACAGGTGAAACATTATAATAATAAAAGTGCACAATCAAATGAAATTTGAAATTTAAGTACAACTTGAAACTTACATTTGTAACATGCCCAGCTGCAGTAGCTAGCATGTCGATGCCGATGTTTCCTTCACCAGCTCTTGCTATTTAAAATAAAATAAAAAATTAGTTTTTACATGTATGTACATAACGTACAATGAAATACATATATATTAAAATCTCAAACATGAATTAAACTATTGTATATATATATATAATATTTTATTTGACATTTACTTGTGAAAGACCAAGATCCTTTGCACCAGTTCCAAAAACATCCGCCATCATCTCATCTAGAGAAAATAAATCATGTGATCCAGCAAATGATGTCTCACCCGCAGTGCATACGGCACCACATGATCCACAGTGGTGTGGTGCACTAGAACTGGTGCCTCCACCAACATCACCAGATGCAATCTGCTCACTATGCTGGGTCAGAGTGTCAGTGAGCTCCCTCAATGCATGTAGTGTGTCAATCTCCACAACCTCCTTCACTGTAGGAGGGATAACTGAAGGCAGTGGGGGTTTTGGGGCATGGGGGATCCTTGGTTGACCTACGCGTGCACCAGGTCTACTCTGTGCAGAGCCACCACCTCGCCCATAAAAATCAGAAAAGTCAAAATAATTTGGGACCTCATTAAGCATGAACTCGCAATATAATTTCTTCAAAAAATAGATGGGAACCTCATTGTTGTTGCATGGTGGATAATCAAAAACCATCCACCATCGGTCCCAAAAATTGTTCTTGATTCGGTCATCATGGCACCAATGGATTGGGAACCATTTGCAAGTAACTGCAGGGGGGCATTGGTTCTTGGGTCAGTAAATAATGCACAAATGCGGTCTTTTCCAAAAAAAAATTGTCTTTTACGGCCGCATGGGATAATTTATTTGCATACCACTACCTACAATCACCTCTAAAGGTATTCCATCTATCTATTTGGTTGGTTGCGGAGTCAACTTCACCAATCAATGTTTGCAATGTGTTGGCTAAAGTCATGCGGGATGGATTTGTGGCATGATTTTGTCTTATATTCTGAATAAGGTTCTCAATGACAATTTTATTTTGTCAGATTTTTCCAACGATATCAGCTTGTGTTCCTGTTGGTTCCGTGGGGACAGAAGGAGCCACATGAGGTGGATCTATGTTTGGATGAGGGTTTTGCAAAATATTTGGAGGAGGGTTTTGCGAAATGTTTGGAGGGTTTTGAGGAATATTTTGATGGTTTGTAGGATTACGAGCTTGCCGAGCAACTGAAAAACAAAAAAATTGTATACATAAACAAAAAATTGAAAACCCCATGAAAATCACAAAAAAAACCTAAAATGCAAACAAATTGATCAAAATCGAGGGCTTACCTCTTTGTCTTGGTGGCATGGTTGAAACTATCGATCCACAAGTCCGAAGAGTAATTTTTAGGGGGTATTCAAAGCACGAGTGCCAAAGGTCTAGGAGAAATCACGGTTGGAAAGGAAAAATGAGGGAAAATGAGGAGTCGCGGGTCTATTTTTTTTCAGAGGACCACAACCGTGATCGTGGTTTTAAACCATTCTCGACCCATGATCACAGTTTTAGGTTTGGAAATCACCGAGCCTATAAAAACAATTGTGAGCACGGTTTAGAGCACGGTTTATAAACCACGCTCGTGGTACCTAAATTTCAGGTTTTTATGTCCACTTAATTGTCCACCGTTATTATATTTAACAATATTACTTAATTAACTAAATACGACTAACCACCCAATCATATAATGTAAACATTATTATTAATTTCCTAACATTCCCCCCTTAATGTTTACATGGTAACAATAGAACTTTCACACTTCCTCTGCAGCTTGTCACCTCTGCGCGCTCATGATCTTAGCACACACTCAAACTGAAGGTAGAAGAAGGAACACATCAACTTCTTATCGACCATGCACTGTCGGGAACACATCTGACCAACAAGGATGGGAACACACTCAGGAATCATCTGCTTATCAACCAGTCACTCTAGGGAACACATATGACCTAGCAGTGTGGGAACTCAAGTAGGAACACATCTGAACAACCTTCAATGGTTTTTAGGAGGCTAACCACAAACCTAGGTACAACATAGAACACATCTGACTGTTCTACCTCATCAAGACTCATGATGTTGCATTTTACCGTGCTATTTGTTCTTCACTATGTTTTTGCTTTGGGGAATTATGTAGGAATAATCACATACCAACTGAAAAACTAGAAATGGAACATTGGATCATGTTGATCATTTCCCCTCCAATGTGAAATTTCCACTTATACTGAAAACTGTAACTCTGTAAAATGAAAATGAAGCACACAACTGAAAGCAAACTCACACCACAAAATGCCACCACAGCTTTGTGCGGCCCCATCGTTGGTGACTGACGAGAGGTCGTTGTCTGACCTCCAGCCTCTGGTGCCTCCATCCTCCAGTAACATGCTGCTAGCTCAGCTAAATTGTGATCATTGAATCTCAATAGTTTCCACATTGTTTATTATATAGTATTCCCTCCCGCAATGTGAAACATTTTATTTTTTAAACGTCGGGTAACATCGAAAATGCATTCGTGAAGCAATTTTTTTATTTTTTTTTACAATTTTGACAATTTGACTAACTCACAATAATTTAACAATAAAGGTTTGACAAAAGAATCACCTGATTTGAATTTGATGACAATAAACTTTGACTCAAAACAACAATATACTTCATAACATAAGACTACTCTTGATTGAATATGACCTTGTTAACACAAGGACGACTAAAAGAAATTAATTTACTAATGACACTTGACAACAAAAACTAATGGCACTAACTTTACAACTAAATTGACATATCTAGCTTTAATTTTGACATTGACTAGACTAATGAAATAGAATATATTCTATACATGACACTTAATCACACACTATTGATTAATTTAAAACTTAAAAAACTTATAAAAGTAAAAAATAGACAATAAATATTGACCAGTGAGGTACAAAATAGACAATTTGAATGTGACACAACAACTTAACTAAAAGAATATATTACTTTAAAAATAAATAAATTGGACTTGTTTGATAATGAATCGACTACCTACACAATTGAGTGAACAATGTTGACTCCTTAGATATACATTTAATGTAAGATAATTAGTTGTAATAAATGACAGTAGAATGCACGTGAGGAAGTTTCAATGATGTAATTCTCAATGAACACTTGTCAAGATGTGACGTTTATCACATTGGAGTTGATGCATGCAACCGTTTCATATTTTTGATCAAACCCTGTTGAGAGTATCTAAAGATCAAAAACTATAGAATATAAAATTGTTACTTAAATGGATGACAGAGATTGGAAGAGAGAAATATAGCCAAATGCATAATAAATTTAAGCTAACTGCAATACCTTAAGTGATCATACAAATAGTTGATAACCTTGGATTGTGTGTAAAAAATCTCTTATACACTTTTCACGAATGTTTTGAGTCAGCATGAATTAGCTATGAACATTGACAAAAATTGACAGCAACCATATGAGATTTCTTCATGATCTAGCATGAGTGAATTGAGCACTGTGGTGCCAAATACATGCATTAATAGAAGAATTTTCCACAATTTGGAGAACAATCCGAAAGATATTGGTTTCTTATCATCATATTTCAATAGATGCATGTCTGTAATGGAAATAATGCACAACTAAAAGAATTGATGACATGTCGGTGAGGATTCAAATGTGCAAAAATGAGTTTATGAAAGGATTCAATGCACATGATCTACGTCAATTCTTAATGACAATGATCCAAGCCACTGAAATACTGGATCAAATTATACAGTGGCTGATCCAGTGGTAGAAATGATGTTGAGGATAGCATACACAATGCTTAGGGATTCTACGAAATGCAAGGAAATCAATAGATATGTTTTAGAAAAATATGGATCAAGTGTGATTGAATTCTTGATACAACTCAGATTTATAATCAATGTTGTGTGACAATGAATCTTCCTCGTGAGTATCAAAGCTGAGCACTAATGATAGAACATAATACACTGACAATCACGTCCTCTTTCAAATACTGATTATTTATCTACATAAGATCTGTGAAATTAATGCTGTGCAATAGAATTGTCAAGAAAATATGTCACGCCAAATCCTTCAATGCATACCAACATTCTAAAATATTTTACAGAACATATCAGGATGCCACAAGAATCCAATGACTAACGCCTGATCCAATTTCGATCAATAAAATCAGGGACTTAAATAACTGAATATGTCAACACAATCATAAGACAATTATTTTCTTTCATCATTTTAATCTCACTCTCCCATACAAATATGAGTTAGATTTAGACTACATCTGATAAAATAAAAGCAATAATGTATTACATCAAGATTAATATATTCTCGATAATTATCTCAATATATCTACACAGTACATTGGGCTATTAAATAGCCAAGAAGGTAGGTAACAAAACATCCTATAAAATAGGATGTATTACAAACAATAAACCCGTAAATAGTGATACGGGTATAACCAAATATCCACGTACATAATATTGTTATTATATTTAACAATATTACTTAATTAACTAAATACGACTAACCACCCAATCATATAATGTAAACATTATTATTAATTTCCTAAAACTCTGAGGAGCTAAATACCATTATAGATTCACAACTACTAATTTACAAGGAAGCGTGAAATGTGTTGAACAAGGTTTTAGTGGAGATCGAAGCATAATTTTTTTGGAGGAATAATAAGATCAAAGCATTGGAGAAGGATTTGGAGGAGAAGAACAAGGAAATCATAGAGAGAGAGACAAGGAGATAAAGGGGAAGGATTCGAAAATTGTGTAGCTGAGGGCTGAGTCTAGGGAAGAAAAGGGAAAGGTACGTGAAGCCTATAAGAAAGCATATAATATCTTGGAATATATTATTTTGAAGTGCCCAAATTTATTCCCCTTAAAAAGAAGTATGAGTTAGCCTTCCATTGCCTAGAGGATTTGACATGCTTAATCAGGATGGAGAAGTAACCATTTGCACTGGAGTCAGTGGAGGAAGTTATGGTGCAACTAAAAGAATAGGAGAAATCAAAGATTGAGGAAACCATAGCTCATTACTATGAAATCCTTGCTTCAGTAAAGACCACAACACACATGGCCAAGGTTGTCTACGACAACTATGAAGATAGAGACAAACTAGAAAGTGTGTTGGTTTCTATGCATGACGTAGATCTAAAGGAGTTCCAAGCCAAGAATAAAGGAAATAGGGAGGAACATGAAACAATCTTAGCATAGGTTGAGAAGAAATATGAGGAAATTGATATTTTAAGGGCCTATGTTAAAAATAATATAAAATAAGTGTATCCCCAGGTTACACTAGGAAGGACACGCTGAATGAGATTAACAAGTAGATGGAGAATATACTTGATACACTGAAGGTTAAAGGTGAAGATTTGAAATTTTATGAATTCAGTGCACTGATAGGGGATTTATTTACGTAGGCGCAGAAGGAGGTGGATGCTTGGAATGAGATTGAAGCATCCTCAAATAAGACTTTCACAATCCTTTTACAACAGTAAAAAAATTCTTTTGTTCCTTGGCGTAAGATGGATACAAGTTATTCTTTTCTTCCATTGTTTATTCTTTGTTGAAGATCAGATTGTTTCCAAGGATGGACAACACATTTAGTGTGGAGTAATATTGAGCCCAGAAATGACTAAGTCCCGGAGCATAAGATGAGCATGCACGGAAGGAAATATAGGAATAAGGTGCATGACGAAGAGCACGCAAGGAGAACTAAGTTTTCGTGAACAATTTGAACAGTTGAGTAGTTCTAGAGTGAAGGGATTGAGTAAACATGGAGCGCGCAAAAGTTGGCACGTAGACATAGAGGAGGGTTCTGAGACATAACCACATTATGGAATATGGTGTTGCATAGAAAACGTGTGAGGATGCAAGTAGGCATGATAAGTGGATAAGGTTAGTGCATGAAGAATTATGGCCCAAGGAAATAATATTCCAGGGATTAATCAAGGGTTAATCATTATGCTTAAGGAACTGTAAAGTGGAAATTAATTATGGCTTTAGCAAGCTAGCATGGGAATTCAAGTATGGTGGAGCATGATCCCTCTTACGTGTGGCCTTCTCATGAGTAATCTTGAGGCAGTGGGGGAGATATCCCACTCTATTTAACAATGTGCTTGGGTCCAAAACAAGTAGAGTATGCATAGGTGAAGGTGTATATGGGGAAGTAAAGGGCTTTAAGGAGATTATAGATGATGTAGGAGGAAGAAGATATGTGATGCAAGGCACAAGATATTCTAGGTGCATAGGAGAGAGGATGGATAGGACCCTTTGAGCAGAGTCATTTTTTAGAAGTAAGAAGTTATTTCATGATGTATTTGGTTTGTTATGACCCTTTTGATGTAATTTGGCTATTGTAAACAGTTGTGCATCAATGAATATGATGGATTGTTATGAATATCTCTTTTTATGGGTCCAAACCCTAGTTTTCTTGATATTTCTCATGGTTCAGATCTAATTTCTTTGTGATTTTGTAGTGTTTACTTTTACATTACAGTGCATTTGTTCTTAGATCTAGTTTCTTTACGTTTGTGCTAGAATGAATGTACGTATTTCTTCTTCTACAAACATTTCTCCATTAATGGCAAACCATTCTTAGAAGTCTCACATAAAGGAGGGGATTGGCACCCTCGAGTGCCTCGGGTGAGCACCAATTCAAGGATGGGTGATACATACCAGCATGCTTGAGGTTTAAAGGGAGTAGGTAAAGGTGACTACAACAACATATTTGAGCAGTTTTTTATCACAAAGGGTATTGATCTACAATTGAAAGTACCTTACACTCCTCAACTGAATTGCATGGTATAATGAAAAAATAGTCCTTAAAAGAGAAGGAAAATTGTATGGTCCACTCTAAATATTTGACTCTGTAGTTTTGGGAATAAGACATCAATTGTGCCTGTTATATACAAAACTAAGTTCCCTACAAAGCTTTAAAGGGTATAACTCCCTTTTAATCTTGGTACAATAGAAAACCTTAAGTTAAGAACTTTAGGGTATTTGGATCACTAGTAATGACACGCATTACCAAAAAAGAAACACAAGGAAATGGATCCTCAATTTAAACTGTGCATCTTTGTTGGGTGTCTAGAGGGGCTCAAGGGATATATACTTATCCATCCTACTACTCACAAGTTGTTCATTGAGATAATTTTTAAGTTTCAAGAGATTCTCAATGACTCTTTGCTTTACACTTCTCCATTTACTTTAGCTTCACTCAATTTGAATGAGCTAAGGATTCAGATCATCCACAGAAAGTTCCTTATGTAGTCTCTTCTACTTCTTCCAATTATGACAGTGAGAAAAGTAATGAGGATTCATCCTCATCTACTTCTAACCATACTTTAGAGGGTGAGGATTTGACACATGACTCACCCACTTTAGGCCCTATTTGGGATAGGTAGAAAATTTAGAGTGTGGGAACTTAGGAAAGGGATCTAGAGGATGAAATATGTACTCAGGCAGACTATCAAAGTAGGCCACATGCCTTTTATGATTCAGTGACATATCCACAGACATTTTGAGAGGCATCAAGCATACATGAGTGGGATAGTGTTATTCATGAGGAATATAATTCCTTAATAAGTAATCACACTTGGGATTTGACTTCACTTCCCAAGGGAAGGAAGATGGTTCGATGTTGATGGATATATCAGACCAAATTTGTAACAGATGGTTCAGTTGATAAGTACAAGGTTCGGTTAGTAGTCAAGGGTTTTTCATAGGTATCCAACATAGATTTATTAGATACCTTTACACCCTCAACCAAGATGACTTCAATTAGACCCACACATGATTTAGCCACATCACATGGTTGGAGTGTGCACCATATGGATGTGAAGAGTGATTTTCTTCATGGATACCTCCATAGGAGGAGATCTACATGGAGAAATGATTTGGGTTTGTTCAAGATTCATCCTTAGTTTGTCAGACTTAGGAAATCCATCTGTGGCCTCAAGAATGTCCCTCGAGGCTTGGTATACCAATATGGATTCCTTCCTCCTGGCTTATGATTTTACTCAGTGTCATTCAAATCCCAATGTATATCTATTATGGAGGGGTGATTCATTAAATATACTAGTAATTTATGTTGATGGCCTTTTTATCACTGGGAGTACTTCATCGGTTATCTTAGAAGTGAAGATAGCTCTTCAGGATAGACTCTCCATGACTAACTTGAGTTTACTACACTACTTCCTTGGTATTGAGATAACACAGTCTGATTCAGGGATTTCACTTGCACAACCCAATTAATCTATTGATCTTCTGGCTTATTTTTACATGGATGAGTGAAATCCATCTCTGACTCATTTCTTATCTATATTCAAGCTTAAGGTTTATTTTTCCACACCCTTGGTTGATGATACTTTGTATCAACAACTTGTTAGAAGCCTTATTTACTTGAATCACACCAGACCTGATATCTCTTATGTCATTGGTATTGTTTCGAGGTACATGCAGGAACCTCATGAGCTGCATTAGAAAGAAGCTAAGAGAAATTTTCACTACATTTAGGTCTCACACAAATATGGGATTCACTATAGGGTTGGTTCAGACATTGAATTGTGCAGCTACTCAAACTCAGATTAGGCTGGCAACACTGAGTCTCGTAAGTTCACTTTAGGTTATATTTTATCATTAGGTTATGGTCCTATCATTTGGTTGAGAAAGAAGCAGAATGATATTTCTCTTTCATCCATAAAGGTAGAGTACATGGGAGCTTTAATGTAACTATTGAAGCTATTTGTCTTTAGGGGATTATTTATGAGCTTGACATCCAAATTAGGAATCCTATAGTCATCTTTTGTGACAACAAAATCACTATCTATATATGCATGAATTTGGTCCTTCATAAGAGGACCAAACACATTCATATTCAAATGCACTTCATTCGGGATCCCATTCATGAGCAGTTCATCAATTTGATATTCTGCCAGTCTTCAAAGTCGGTTGTTGACATATTCACCAAACCTTTCTCTGAGAGTAAGTTCATTCATCTACAAGATCATCTTGGGGTGTGGTCTACATCAATAGCTTCATCATCTTTAGGGGGCCGTTTATGCTCTTCACTTCTTTGTCTCTCTTTTGGGGGGAGTTTTTCCCACAGGGTTTTCTCCCTTTACTCTATCTTATGAGAAATTTCATTATACCTGGTTATCTCATCAGGCCTTATTGTCGGGATCCACTTTCATTTCTTACTACCCACCTAAGTTGTGCTTATGGGGGGGGTATTAGTTTAGGATTTATTTTCCTTTCTTTATTTTTATTATCCTACTCGAGATCTTCCACCTTACTTGGAGTTTCCCTACACTTATGGGATATGTTTTCTTAGGTGTACACTTAACTACACCATTATAGATGTTGGTTGCCACTTGACTACACTATTCTGGGTGTTGGTTACCACTTGAATACACCATTCTAGGTGTTGTTTACCACTATTCTAAGAGGATGTTTCCATGGTTCTAGGAGGAGGTTACACATTCACCTCATATAGGTACATCTCTTGTATTATTCTTTTTTATTTTACTGAGTTAGAGCTATTGATGTGTTATTGCAATTATCTCTCTTGTATTTACATAATTTCAGTCATGTATGCTTGCATTGTTTTATCTTGGAAAAATTCACATCTCACATCATTCACCTGTGCATTCTTCAAACCAATAGATCCATGGCACTTCTCTGATAAATTTTAGTGACTCAATATTGGGAGAAGTTCACTTGGCTTCTCAAGTATGTACCCCATTACTATTAAAATGAAAATTTCATAATTTAGAATTTTATTCTAGGACTAAATCCCACCATTAGTTGAGAGATGGATGTTCACAAACCCTTCACTATGGATTTCATGTTTGAAAAAATGATCGAGAAGGAACAAAAAATACAAGCGTTGGCATCTTTCATGGAAGAAAAGAAGAAAAATTAGTTGTCATCTACACCCCCTCTAGACACCAAGCAACCTTGATGGAAAAAGGACAACAACAAAGGAAAACTAGTTCCCAAAAGGTTCCAAATAAAAAACCAGGAAATAATTCCAATAAAAGAAATCACAATTTTGATTTCAATGAAAAGGAAGATAGAGAGATAAGGACTGATTGGAAGATGTTTTATTTTTGGAGGTTACCACTACATGCTAATAACTATCTAAAGAGAAACTCAAATAACTTTTTAGCAGCGGATAACTTTATATGATCAAAGAGAGGCATTTCAAAAAAGGATACATGCACCGGTAAATAACCACTAGGCAAAACATTAAGACTAAAGTAGTGGAAGCTTCAAGTATGTTGTTTGATTTTTGTGTAACTATTTTGATAGATACTAGTGTCTATAGAATTTTTTATTTCACAAAAATTGTTCTCTAAACTAACCTACGAGAGTAGAATATATGGAAAAATCATGGACTGTTCAATACGGAAATAAGGTTGAGTATTATGGTTAATCAATGTCTCTTTAAAGCAGAGCTAAAGCTACCAAAATTTACAAATGAATTAAACTTATATGTAGTACTATTTATGATCATATGATGTTATCCTAAGTGTAAGGTATTTAGCTCAACATAGGGCTAATGTGGATTATTTCTCAAATATAGTAGAATGTTTGGATGATAATGGGTATTCTACATTTATTCAAGGCATAAAGAGATAAATTAGTCTGAGACATATATCAGCTATGCAGCTCAAGAAGGCCAAGAGAAAGGGGTGCATTCTTTATGTTGTAAAGATATCAGACATGGTAGAAGAAAAGGATCCCACAATGGAGGAATATCTATTTTTTTGTAGGACTATCAATATTTTTTTCCTTTTACCTGGGCTGCCACCTAAAAGAGAATTTGAATATATCAACTAATACTTGACTGTTTCCACCTAAAAGCTAATGGAATTTTACATGATTTCTTCCTATTTTTCTCCTTTGGGAGCACATGTAATATTTGTAAATAAGAAGGATGGTACTTTAAGGATGGTACGTAATACTTGACACATAACCTATTTCTAAACCACCTTATAGGATCACTACTATTGAGCTAATGGAGCTCAAGGATTAGTTGCATGAACTGATGGAAAAGGGGTTGATACTTCCTAGTTTTTCTCCTTGGGGAGAAATTGTAATCTTTGTGAATAAGAATGATGGTACTTTAAGATTGTGTGTGGATTATAGGTTACTAAATAAAGCTACAATCAAGAATAGGTACCCATTCACCCCATATTGATGACCTTTTTGATAAATGAGAGGCACCATTATATTCTCTAAGATAGATCTTTGGGTCAGGTTATCATCATATTAGAATCAAAGATGAATACATTCATAAAATTACATTTAGAACCTAGTATGGACACTATGAGTTCACGGTTTTACAATTTGGGTTGACCAATGCATCTTCTATTTTCATGAATTTAATGAACATCGTGTTCTATGATTAGCTTGACAAAAGATGATATCTTGATATATTCTCAGAACGAGGAAGAACATCATCATCATTTGAACTTATTTTTGAAAAGGTGTGACAATACAAACTTTATGTGAAGTTTTCAAAGTGTACTTTTCTTCATAAAAGAAGTACAATATTTGGGTCATATCATCTCAGCTGAATGGAATTATAGTTTACCCTAGAAAATATTAAATCCATTATAGAATGGTCAGTACCAAATAATATCACTAAAGTAAGGAGCTTCATAGGATTGGAAACGTACTATAGGAATATATGTACTTAGATTCTCCAAGATTTCCAACCCTATTACCTCACTATAAAATAAGAGTAAGAAATTTGAGTGGACCGAGAAATGTGAGAAATATTTCCAAGTGCTCAAGGATAAGTTAATAATGACACCAATTCTTCGTATTCCTGATCCCAATGACAGTTTCACTATAGTGACAAATGCATCTAGGGATGGTTATGGCAGAGTAATCATGCAAGATGGGTAAGTAGTTTCCTATGAATCCCACAAACTCAAGCCACATATGAACAAAATTATGCTCCACATGATTCAGAATCAGTTACTATAGTCCATGCATTACAAGTATGGAGGAATTTCATCTTGGGTAAACCCTTTGATCTAAAGATTTGTCATTTGGGGTTGAAGTATATCTTTACTCAATTGAACCTAAATGTTAGGATAGTGAAGGTGGAAGGAATTCCTTATGTAATATGACTTTGATATTGGTTATATCAAAGTGAAAGAAAATAGGGTGGTTAATGCTCTTAGCTACTTCAGGTATTTAGCCACATTGATCTCTCTTAGGTCGAATTTAAAGAAAGAAGTTTTCAAATATTTTCCTACGGATCAATTTTATCTACAAATCAAGGAGGCACTGGAAACAAATCCTCTAGATCATAGATATGATGGTTACACTTTTGAGGATAATGGATTGCTTCTCTATTTTGGAAAAATGTATGTACCCAAGGAAGGGAATTTGAGAGAGAAAATTCTTGAGGAGTTTCATAATGCTATGTATTCTGGGAATCCAAGAGTGACTAAGATGCATGTTGATTTAAAAAAATCATTACTTTTGGAATGGTTATAAAATAGATGTAAAAGATTTCGTATCAAATGTTTAGAATGTTAACGATTCAAGGCCAAACATGTGCATCTGGTAAGATTGTTTTATCCCCATAATATACCTTTGTGAAGTGGCAAGTTATTATTATGGACTTTGTGTAGGGATTACCTATGTCCAAAAATAAGTGTGATATGATTCTGTCATGGTGGATAATTTGAACAAGGTAGCCCACTTCATAGCTGGAAATTTGAAGGATGATTCACCTACTCTTGCAAAGAGATTTGTGCATGAAATATTCAGATTACATGGGATACCAAAGTGGATAATATCAGATAGATATCCTTACATGACATCTAGATTTTTGCCGATGCTTTATGTAGCCTTAGGAATGAAGTTGAACTTCAACTTTTCTTACCACCCAGAAGACCGATGGATAGACTGAGAGGGTCAATCAGGTCCTTGAGGACATTTTTAGGATGTATTTTATGGATCGGAAATACAAGTGGGAATATTATGTTCCTTTGGTAGAATTTATGTATAATAATAAGTATTACTCTACTTTGAAAATGGTACCATTTTAGGATTTGTATGGCAGAAGGTGTAGGAACCCAATCAGCTAGGATAATGTGGAAGATAGAGAAGTAGTAGGACCTAATATGTTAGTATAAATGGAAGAACAGGTTAAGCTAGTAAGGAAAAGGATCAAGGAGTCCATTTTAGATAAAAGATATATGATGATAATAAGAAGCAAACAAAAAGGAAATTTTCCGTTGGGGAGAAGGTTTTTCTTTGAGTTAAACAAAGAAGAGTTCCATTAAATTTGGGAAATCTGATAAGTTAGCACCTAGATATGTTGGACATTTCAAAGTCCTGGAAGAAATAAATCTAGTGGCTTACAGGCTAGCCTTACCTCCAACATTGTCTTGGTTACATAATGTATTCCATATATCATTGCTTAAGAAATATGTAGGATATTTAACTCATGTGTTAGATTGGAAATATCTACATATTTCAGGACCCAGGGTGGTAATTGTAGAGCCAATCAATAATATTGGACACACAAATTCTTAGCTTGCATAAGCATGAAGTAGCACAATGTAAGGTCCAATGGGACCAATACAGGGAAGAAAGTGCCACTTAAGGAAAACCTAGAGGAAATTAGAGTTGTTTTTCCGACATTTGTTTGAGTGATAAATTGTTAAAAGCTTGAAATTCTATGATTGTTTGATGATTGTAATAAATGGCCTTTTGAAAGCCATATAATACTTACTTATTTTTTATGATAATACTTTTAGCTTGATTTTATCTTCTTCATTGCATGCATTCCAATGTTATATTTAAATAAATATAGTTCGATTATGTTAATTTCAAAATAAAATCTGAACTATATATGGTGGTTCTAATAAATATGAAGGGAATTGAGTTTTATTTCAGCTAAAAATTGTTATAAATCGAATTTATTATTGTTGTATTTAGAAAAATTTCACGTAAATCATTAGTTTCTTGCATATTTTATCCTACATTGAAGAATTTTTAATATAGAAAATCTTAAAATAGGGAAAAATGAAATTTTTCATAATTTAGTATAGTTGATATCATATTTTGATGTATTCATCGGGATGATGACTTTTTGGGAAGGGAAGGATGTCTCATCCATCATATTTGGATATAGAAATTCGATACTTGTTTAATTTGGATGATTAAAATGACATGTGTTAATCTAGGATAAAAATTAATTGCATATTGTGATCATTTTTATGATGAAATTGGCATGATGCATCATCTATTTTCTGGATTTGCATTGAATCCTCGGTTGCATGGTGGAGGAAATAGTGGAAAATATTAATGGCTCGGGCTATTAAAATGAAAGAGTGGGGAATGAAGGGTTTCTGTGGAATCCATTTTGATCATTATGTGGAGTTTTGCGTGCAAGCTTTGAGAAGAACTCATGAAGCTTGGAGAGAAGATTTCAGGAGCTCTACTAGGAATGATAGGCTCTAACTCTTTAAAATTTATGCTCTAAATAATGGCTTCATGAAAAGAACTCTGCTTTTATTGGAAAAATCATTTTAATGGTTTTGGGTTTTGTATTTTTGAAAAACTTGGATTTTTTTTGTGTTTCATTCTTCTTACTCTTGATATCATGTTTATTCCTGAAAAATTATGATATTAATTGAGTGTATGTTTTTGACTGAAGTGATAGTTTAAGTTTATGGAAGGCTCTGGGTTGTTTGTTTTAAACAAATCCTTATTATTGTTGTTTGCCACTTAAATTACCTATATTTTAAATATTATGGAAACATATTCTTTTGTTGAGTTGGTTTTATGACTAGAATGATGGCATTTCTGAAGCTTTTTAAGAGATATTGCTTGAATTGATTCAAACATGGTATTATTTTTGATCTTATTCACCATCTTGACTTAATAGGGTGATTGGGTGTTTGTGTCTTAGCCTTTATGATGGTCCTACCTACATTCTTGTATTATCAAGTTGATTCGACTTATCGATTATATATTTGTTCTTCAGTTAAGTATTAATGAACCAATTTTTCCAATACCCCTTATTGGGTATTTCAAGTTATTCATTCTTCTAAGGTATATACCCTTAAGAATGTTGTTCAAATGGGTATTACTTTTCTATTTTTGGTATAACCCTTAGAACTTTGGATGAATTTATTAAAAGAAGGAGATTTTATTCTTGGTAATGTACAACGCACCTTATTTCCACTTCCATTTGTTAATGTGATTAAGGTATGACTATAATCTTGATTTCTTTGAACCTGTGGATTTAGTCTTTTATAAATTTTAATATAAACTTTTATTATGACCTTGTGATTTCCTTAGATTTATGTTGATATCAAGGCTTATTATTTGATAGGTATAACGAGCCTTTGTAATAGGATGAATAAAGGCTTTTTGTGGAAATGATCAGACTCTTTCTACTGAACTCCATGTAAGGTATTTATTGAATCTGCCTTAAACTTCATATAGGTATGTATCTAAAACTATTTAACAAATTCAGATTGAACACTAAATCGATACAGTGTTTAATGTTGAACTAAGGGATTGGTGGACTATATCAACTTTTATGATTTTTGATTCATACAATTAACACTATGGATCCATTACTTTTATTAAGATGATTATATTGATCATATGTTCTTGCAGTTTTGATGATAAGTATGCTTGAGAAGTATAAGGCATTGCAATCTTAAGAAGTATCTTAAACCATGTGTTATAATTTGTGATTATAACATATTAATTGATTCATTAGAGCCTTATGATAATATGCATTATAATGATATTGTTACTGATGTCAGATTATACTTAACTATGAATAAGTTATTGGTTGAGATAACTTATAATGATATAAGATATTACTATGATATAAAGCTTTATATTGAAATAAGTGTGATATGATTGTAAATGATCAAGTATTGGATTGAATAATTAACTGGTTATAAAGGTTAGTTAGATAAGTTATGGGCTTATATGACTGTAATATTATATTAGTATTGCATTACTTTGATTGATTATGATCAGTTATTATTGATTGGTTACTTATGTTTATCTTAAGTTATCCTACTTGCAATGAATTTTATTGATGAGGTACTTAGTTTATCTTATGGTTCTTTATTTAATGATTTAAATTTCTTTGCTGAAATGTTTAAAAGAGTTGTGTGTTCCTTTCTGAACATTAGAATAATTTTAGTTAAAAGCAACATTCCTTTTATGAAATTATTAGATAGAACATGTTGTTCTAAATATTTAGATCTTATCATGCCAGTTCATATGAACTGACAGATGCTAACAATCTTGCAGATGGACTTTGTGAAAGGTGAAAGAAGGATGAAGTTTAGAAGTTTGCATTTGTTCTATTGATTGAAGAAAGATGATTTGAATAAATGATTATATTATTCATTACTTGATGTACTTTGATTCTTGAAATAAGAAAGGCTAATGGCCATTTATTGTAACTATTCTGAAAAGAAGTTGTTGATTCAAATTGTTGAAGCATGCATGTGATATTGGATTTTGGAATTGAAAAAAAGATAGTTCATTTTGGATACAATTGTCTTATGTACTTCTTGAAGTGAATGATTGAAAAGTTTTGAACTTAGTCATTATATCATTTAAAAATTAAAATGGAATTTACATTAGTTGGAATTATATGCAAATATAAGTTATGAAACAAATTGAAATAATTGAATATCATTTATGAATAAATGATATATAGCTATATTATCTAAGTGTTGGTTTATTAAGGATGATAGGTAATTAAGTTACAATAATTATGAGAATCCTATAGTTATACTTAGACTATTAAGTGATCATAATGTGTTTGATTCCTTATCTAGATAAATTAAGTAAAAACAATGTGATAACCATTTAAGGATTATAATGTAGTTATGTATAAAACATGATGCGGTTAATTGGATATAACTACATTATCAATGAAAGGTCAATTGATTAATGATATAAGAATGTTATTCTTATAGGAATGGAATTAAGATATGTTATGAATGCTTGGGCTAGATATGTTTACTTCTTAAGGTATGAAAACATACCTAAGCATAATAGTTATGTTTAGACACAATTGTTCCTAAGGGAACATGCATGTATAAATGATAATGTATGATTGTTTTCTTACATTAAATGTAAATAAAATAAGTACACGACACTTATCTGATTATACCTAATTAATGAAAAAGGTATGCTTTCATGACTAAGCATAACGCATATCTAAATCTATAACCTGTACTTAATTGATTAAACGTTTACTATCCTTACTTAAAGGAAAGTCATTTTGAACCCTAATTAATCCTTAGGTACAACACCTATCGACTAGAATAACTTAGGGTAAGATTAACAAGTTGTGAGTTAATTGAACTAATGAACTTGTTAAGATACGATGTTCCATTTAGTGGAACTCGACGGGCTGTCGTAGCATAGTTGCTGCTGCACAATACCCATTTAATGACATGAGTCATTAATTGGTTACTGTGGAGCAGCTACTATGGCGCGATAATCCACCTAGCTCCCCTAAACATAGTTGTCATAAATTAGTGGATCCAAGTCATTGTTATACACTAATCTATGATAGCAGTATGGCCTAGTGCCGATTTCATCTTATGATGACTACATAGAAGGAAGTGGATCCAAATAAATAAGTCAATTCGGATACGCTTAATTTCCCTTAGTCACCCTAAGCTGACTTATCAGCACTAGTTTATGTGAACTATCCCTAATTCGTATCTAACATGGACCTTGGAAGTGATTGATGCAAATCAAGTAAGTCCAA
The DNA here is from genome assembly GCA_019776745.2 of Taxus chinensis. NCBI lineage: Eukaryota > Viridiplantae > Streptophyta > Pinopsida > Cupressales > Taxaceae > Taxus > Taxus chinensis. The sequence goes on along the minus strand of CM034157.1, from coordinate 258,910,299 downwards.
ATCTAGATAATAGTTTTGAGTGTGGTGAAAGACATATTCCTTTCGACGAGTATGTCATCTAGGAATTAAAGCATGACAAACATGTCTTAAAACTTTGGCCAAAGTATCACAAGTTGTTGATTGTGTTGTCTTGATTTCACCTAGACTAAAGATGTATGATATCAGATGGGTTATCTGTAACAGATACCTAGATATGCACTTTAGATATTAACACTTGAATGACCCTGAATGAATAAGGGAACCACAAGTATACTTAGTATACACCTTGATGAAATGAAATATGAGGGATTGGTTTAATACCAACTCATAACAATTGCATATGGTTTACTGTTGTAGGATGGATTGGCTAAATTAATGTTGGTTCTAAATTATGTGAATTTAGAACAGTGAAACATTATGATATAAAAAAAATCCCTTGTATTGAAGTCTTAAAATAGGTGAGGTCATAGGTCTAGGTGTCATAGGGTGTTATAGGGGTCATCATTAGATTCCTTATGCGTCAGTGTGTCATATGGGAGTTACTTCCCATTCTGGGAATGTAACTCCCCTTCTCCACTTGAGAGGTCATGATTACAGGCATCAGGGGTTACACAACACCCCCTATTTGTACCCCTTATCCTTTTTAGATCTATGAGAGATGGAATGATGATTTTTCCCCTTTTTGAATCTTTGCATGCACTTTTCATGGTTGATGCTCGCTCCTTCATGAGACCTCGTCATGCTGCTGGAGTGTAACTCAGTTGATGTTCACATTATCCCACATGATCCTCGTGCTTCTCATTTTCACATTCTTCATCATGGTATTAGAGTGCACATTGTGGGATCCATGTAACTCATCATCTATAATTTCCCTCTTTCTCTCCATTTGTGATTTTTTGGCTTCATGTGTGTCCATCGTAATGGATATTCCATTTTTGCTCTACTTACACTGATTCAGGGGTTTTAAATCTTGTTCATGTTTGTTAGGTTTCTTTGTTTTTTTCATGGTTTTCTAGGTTTTCTGGGGTTTGCATGTTGTTTGGAGGTTTTTAGGTTTTTTCAGAGGTTTGAGATCATAGGTTTTTTGTGTTGGTTTTGTGGTTTTTTGAGGTTTTTAAAAGTTGTTTTGGGCCAACTCAGCCCCAGCTCAGCTCACTGAGATGGGAACCCTAGCTGGCTCCCCCAACTCACTCACTACTCCTCCTTAACTCACATTTTTTTGACATCGTTCTACCTTTTTATCTCATTTTTTTGATTTTTGTTCATTGCAATTGTTTGGGTTTTTTTGACTCTTGTGGTTTGACTGTGTATTGACTCATTTCTTACTTGGCTTTGTTTTCATTCACCCCCTTGTTTCAACCCCTTGCTTTGATTTGTCTCTACTGATCATTTTTTGTACTCGGCCTCTCATCTCAACTCACATCCACCTTGTGTTTTTCTTAGCTCCTTCCATCTTTGATGCTCATTTTCCTACTCATCTCTGCCTACATTTGCATATTTCCCATGCTTCTGGCTCATTCCATTGAACTTTTTGCCTACATGTCTATGTTATTTTCCATTTCCTCATTCATTCATTCTCGCCTCCACTTGGCTCTACTAGTTGGTTTTCCCTGCATTTGGCCTTACATGTTCATTGTCCCTATTCTGCGTGCCCATCTTTTCATCTTCAAAACCATTTTCAACCTCCCCTATCTATGGTATGCTCACACTTCCCATTTCCCATTGGCTCATGTCTAACTCTCAATGGTTTTTTTCATCCCATTTTTGGCCTCCTCATTGCACCTCACCCTGATCATTCTCTAATCACTCACCATCTTGACCATCTCACCCACCTTCATCAGCTCACAAATACACTCCTGCATCACTCATCAGTTATCTCTCCATGACTCAATGAACCTCACTCCATGGACATTACCTGCACATGGTCCTTGTGCTCCACACCTGGCACCATATTGCATCGACTGTTGATCCATGTACATCCATCACCTCAGTGTCAAGATCCAATCTACTCCTAACTTGGTCAACATGAATCCCCTCAACTCATTGGTCATCTCATTTCACCACACCCAACTCTTGAACCCATCACTAACTCAGACACCTGTAGCTCCTCTGAGCTCACTCACTTGCATCAACTCAGCCAACTCACCTACTTGAGGTCCCTCAGACTCACCTAGCTCAACTTGAAATCCTCCCCTGCAGCTTGCCTAGCAGCTCACTCACTAAGAGCTGTCAGCTGAGCTCTCACCCTTTGAGCTCTAGGACCCCCCTTCCCCCTTTTTGATTTTTTTGTCACATTTTTTCCTTTTTTCAAACATTTAAGGTAATTAAAGGGGAAAAATTAAAAAATCATCATTAATAAGGGGGGTATTTTTTTTGGGCTCTCTATATAGGGTTATTGGGATTTTTGGGCCACTTTTTCTAGTTTGTTGCTTTGTAGTGCTCCTCTTTCTTTGTGGCTAGTGAGCGCATCCACCACAACCTTGTGGTAAGAGAGCCTTTTTTTTTGTGATGTGAGATGCCTTCTCTCACACTGAGCAGTGTTGTACCCTTGTTTTTCTTACACCCTTTTGTTCTTGATTGTGTGTCATTCCTCTACTTCTGACTAGGACTTATTGTGGCCTCCACTCTTGCACATGACTCATCACCTACTGCAAGGTGAGTGGTCAACTATCTGACATCACATGAATGCACCCTATTGTAATCACACACTACTTATAAAGTGCCAAAAAATAGGGGGGTTATCATTTTCTTGGGTGTTGTATTACACAGACACATTCTCAACTAAGTCTAACATCTTGCCACCTTGCTTGTATCCACACACCCTCTTCTCATGCACCTTGCACTTTTTTCTTCCACATCATGGAGGATGCTCTTTCCAGACTTGAGCATCATAGGATCACTTTACAGCCTCTGCCACTTCTTCTTGGGAGAGAGAACTACACATCATGGCATGCTTCTATGGAACACTACTTTTCCTACGAGGGTCTTACACACTTTCTACATGGGCCAGTTCCTGCACCCATTGATTCTATCCATCTTGAGGACTATCTCGACACATGTGACCATGTTGTTGGTCACTTGATGTTACATGTCACCAGACCTCTCCACCTTCACGTGGTAGACTCAGATCCTCCCCACACCATCTAGAGCATCTTTCAGTCCTTGTTTGGAGACCCTTCACATACTGTTTTTGTTGTTGTTGTTGATACAATTGTCTCCTCTTCTTCTTCATGTGATGACAGTTCTACTGACACATAACTCACTTGTTTCTATCCCTGATGATGAGGATTTTTCTTCTAGTTCTGATGATGAGAGTACTATTGAGGACTCCTCTCCTCCTTCTCTCACCTTTCTAGAGTATGTTAACACTCCTCCCTTCCCATCAGACATCAAGCAGTCCCATTCTCAGCCTCATACAGTCATTACATCTACCTCCTTTCCACTTCTAGTGTGTGAGGCCCTTTCCACTCCTCTTCCTTCATGTGATGATTCATACATGTCTAACATCACTCTTTTTTTTGTTGATCCCCCTTCTTGGGACTAGTATCTACCAGACCTTGGTCATCTTTTTGTAGTGCCTACTTGTGATGCAGTACAGGTTCCTCGTCCTTCTACAAGTGTTTCAGAGGATTTCTTCATCTCCTTTGTTGGGAGTTCCCCTTCTGGGACTCTTATCACTTCCACTTTTTTAGGAGATCATCATTGATCCACCCTTGCTTGTGGATCCTCTTTCTGTTGTGGGGGTTGTTGCATTTCCTTCACATCACTCGGGCATCCTTTCAGTGGATGTTCTATAGTCTGACATTTCTACACTCGTGGCATTACCTTTGGTTCCTTGGCACTCATTTGCTAGACCTATGTCACACTTATGTGGACCAGATTCAGAGTTCTTCATACTTGTTTCCTTTGGTTTCCTTCACAGGAGTGGGTGGACTTCCAGTACTCCATTTTTGTCCTTCCTAAGGGAAGGCACATAGTTTGGTGTGGGTGGTTCTTCTTCAGTCCAAAGGCAGAGGACCACGTCATCGACACTCTTCTTGGAGACTTCCTAGAGTTGTAGAGTTCAGATCTGTCCATGGCATCTTCTGTGTTCCTCTTGTCTCCTTCTTCTCCTCTCTTCTTCTTCTTCTAGAGAGATTTCCCTTTTGTACATGGGTACCTTATCAGGCTCCTCAGTTGTCAGGACCCATTTGTGGCATCTTTCTTAGATTAGAGAGTGTTTTTCATCTCTTGTGGTGGATGTTTTTCCCACTAGGTTTTCCTCCATTTCTTGAGATCCTTGTTGTTCATGGGTGCCTCATCAGGATTTAGTGTCGGGACCCATTTCTCATTTTTGACTTTCTACCTCATCCTAAGTTATGATGAAGGGGGGTGTTGGTGTGATTCATTTTCCACATCACATGGCAGGTCATCTCACTTAGGTGAGGTCATAGGTCTAGGTGTCACAGGGGTGTTATAGGGGTCATCATTATATTCCTTACACATCATTATGCAGTACATCATCATGTGTCATATGGGAGTTACTTTCCATTCTCGGGAATGTAACTCCCCTTCTCCACTTGACATTCTTTGTGAGAATAAACTTGTGAGAAAGGGATTGGAAAATTATTTCATAGGAAAGGCTTTTTCTTATTGCTCTCTTATTTTTATTAGATAATGAAATTTATAAAACACTTGTTTGTGGACCAAGTTGGAGGTGTATTTTAATTTACTTTAAAGCTTTAGTATTTGTTGGAATCTTGAAAATTTAGTAATATTCATAATATGGGAAAATAAGATCTACTTCATTTGGGTACAAATGTCTTCTATAGCATTAAAATGATTTCTTGAATTTCTACGTAAAAGCTTTTATCTGATGATAATCACTTCCCATCATTTCCTTCCTGGATGTTTCTTAAGAAAGTATTAGAGATAGAAGGGTTGAAATCCAAAAACTATTTTAGTCAGTCTTTGTATACACACTGTGATTAGAAAATGTAACTTAGTTATGATTGATGAAAGTTTGTTTGGAAAATAGATAGTAATAGCTTCCATAGAACTGCTTGGGGTTCTAGAAATAAAATAGAAAAGGGAAAATACTCTTTTTTTGGAGTATTTTCATTATTCCATCAATCCTTAAGTTCCATGATCTATATCTCCAAATCCTCCCTAATAGTTTATTATTTAGAATCCCACATTTCGAGGAATAACGCTATTTGGCTATTTTCTGATTTAGTTTATTTTATGTTTAAAAGTACTTGTAAGGAAATATACTTAGTTCTTTATTTGTTTGATTAGTGTTTGATTCAATTTGAATAGTATTTCTAAATACCCATTATCAGGTCTACGTATTTATTAGTATGAAAACATGGATCAAATTCATTAGTTAGCTGTTAATTTGATTTTCATGCTTCTTGAAAGTTAAAATCTATGAAAATACCAAAAATTGAAAGTTTTAAAATATTTATTCCTATTTGGCATTGAAATAGTTAATAATCTAAGTCTTTGTTTGATCCTTGTCAAAATACAAGACCTTGTTACATTTCTTAAATCCTACATTATACTCTTAAATATTATTGTTTAAACCATTATTGACAAGATTCGATTGACACCCACTTTGGGTCTATGTATTTGGAAATCAAAATATAAACATACAGAACATGTTTGTTTTACAAGAGACTCACGATATGACACTCTTTGACTGGGTCGACATAAGCCTTATATGATTCCCATTGTATTTTTATTTAGTTAACACCATTCTTGGGTCTGCACTTTTAGCATTATTTAGATGACATCAATGGTTGTATTTGGGCTCCACCATTGGTATGACTCAATATGGAAAAGGATAATTTCATATTTAAATTATAATAAATGTCCTTTATCAGTTTTTTTCATACCTATTTTTGGATAGTAGAAAACTATTTATTTTAATTTGGAACTCAAACTCATACTTAACTTGCAAATTGAGAGGAAAATATGACTAAAATATGTCAAGAATGGAAATAAACCCATTACGGTTTGAGCAATAGTTTACTGTTTTTAAAACAGTGAAAGATAAGTGACTAGGTGAAATAGGTAGTTACACCAAATGACTATTGTAAAAATATAACTTCTTGAGTTACTTCTAAACTTTAACTTGCAGTAAATAAATTACAATGATTGATTATCATCACTGTCTTGATGGTTTAGGCATGATGTTAAAATCTTATGTTATGATTTTATCATACATAGAGTGATACTTACGTTATCATGCTTGTAACAAAGCTACAATCATGATAATATAAGTCCCCCACCCATATTAAAACACATTAAATTTCTCATTTGAATGATAGCAAAAATAAACCGGCATATGAAGCATTTTGACCTCCAAAAGTCATATTGCGTAATTAATTGTTATCATTTGTGCATTGGTAAATGTGCTAAGGAATGTTTTTAAACATTAAAATAGAAATAAAATCCATAAGATTATGTATGCATGATAGTACATTATGAAAATTGTACATTGAGCATACATACATATGTTTATGGTGGGTTGTTTGCCTATGTTTAAAAGAATATGGATACATTAGATAGATGGTTGTTTTTCCATTATGACTATGAAATCAGGAACATGATTGTAAATACTAAGTTGGAATGCCATATTGATGAGGATCGTTGTTTATGAAAGTGGTGTACGAGATAGTTTTGTTTTGAATTATGATTAATCATTATTGCTTGTGTAACTATAAGATTAGTTTGTATTAGCATAGCTGGAAAACTTTGTCCAAAGTAATATATCTAGTTGTGTGCATTGTCAGTTCACTTATCCTTATTTTGTACTAGTCAAGTAATAATTAGGATGGTATTGGTTGTTTTGATCTAATGATAGGATTTATTTTTAAAATTTGGTTATATTACACGTGGTTCTCAATTTAATAATCCTTGTTGATAGATTAAATATAACAATTTATCCTTCCTTATGAACGGTAAGCACCCCCTCTCATTTGAAAAGAGTGTTGTGTAGGGAAACCGAAAGGTTTCTTGGTTGGAGGAAAAGCGATCAAATGGTGATCTCCCTCTGGATTACAATAGCACATGTGATCCAGGCATGTACACTATGAAATTTTGGAAAGAACGAAGTTATCTTTATTATTATTACCATTGTAAGTAATGATTGGATGGTCTAGGAGTGATACAATGTTGTACTTGGACAAAAAATCCATTTAGCATGTAATCAATGAAATATTTAATGCTTGTGTAACAAAATTTTCTTGCAAATCATCCCAAAAAAGGATCTTTGAATTTCATCTTAGCTAATATATAAAAAAATGACTCTTAATATTATAAAAAATATTATGTGGAGAAATGTATTAAGTTTAAATGGTATTATATTTATTAATACTTGGTTGAAATTTTGGAAATATGGTAACATGTTAGTAAACCTCAAAATTGCTTAGAGGTATTTGACGTAATTGATGGAAAGATACTATTTATGTTACCTAATAAGTTATTCAAAAATCTATTTCCACATTTTATACTTTTATTAATGAAAGGGTTGTTACATTTGGGAGCACTCCAATTCTTTCTATAATGGCCAATAAATACATACCAAATTCTACATGTTAAAACTACAAGTTAAATATTTCTTTAAACACTTTCGTAAATGACCAGTGAATATATTAAGGAATCCATGAAAATAAAACTTATAGAAAGGGTGGTGAATTTTTTAAATCAAGATCCATTGGGATGGAAAATATTTCAAAAATGGCTATCATGACTATGGAAAAAATGAGGAAAACATTAAAAATGGTTATAGACATGTATGGGGAAATCTTACCTAAATTTTCTAATTTTAAAATGATATTTTAGTGAAAATTCCAATTGTACTATTTATGTTAGATTACATTTTTCTAATCTATTGATTTTATCAAGCACATTATATACATTCCTTACTTAACCAACAAAAATTATTGAGTTATGAAATTTGGTCCCATTTACCCAATCCTTCACAGGATTAAACCTTGATTGTTGATCCATTGGTTGCATGACATCATTTCATAAAATTTTGAGAAAACCCATGATCTCTCAAACCTTCCTTGAAAATCCTTTTTTAATTATATCACATTCATTGATCTCTTGCAATGTGTCAATATCCTATGTTATTTTGGCTCTGCAGCCTCTTTCCTTAGTCTTTCTTTACTTTGAAACTTTTCAGCACTTTTCCAAAAAGTGTCTTACATGAATTCTTTCCTCCAATATGCTAAGAGATATTTTTTCTATATATACACATATTATTTTCACTCCTTGAGAAACATGGGATAATTCCCAAAGGAAAAAGTTGCAAAGGACGTCCGTCTTCAAGGCTCCAAATGACTGTTAGCTAGACCAATTCAAATTAGGATGTAAACAAAACATTTTTGTGGCTTAAATGGTCCCACGGAATTCCTTAATTTAAAGTCATATCACATAGAACATAATCCATATTCTAATTTTAAGCTATCTAGATAATCCTTTAATTGAATAAATGATTACTTGAATTGGTGTCTTTAATATATATTTGATCATATCATAACACATACACATGCATAAATAAACACACACACACACACACACACACACACACACACACACACACACACACACACACACACACACACACACACACAAATATATGTAAGTGGCGAATTTAATCAAATTGTAAGAATTTCCTCTCTAAAATGTTGGTGATTGTGATCTAAGAGACACTATATAATTCATGATGATCCAAAAATGTTTTAAAATCCTCGCCTGTTGATTTAAAGGTGATCCATTACCAAAAAACATATTGATATTAGAATTTATTTGGCTATGTGAGTGTGAAATAGTAACATTTTTTTTTATTTATGGTGAATCTTTAGTGCATGCATATGACATCCAAATAGCCAAACGAGAACTTTTTTAAATCTCCAAAAATAACCAAATTACAAATATTAGCCACTAATGTTTCTATATATATAACACTTAGATATCACTCGATACAACATAATAATGTATGATACACTTACAAGAACATAAACTCCCTCATGATACAAGATAAGAGAGAGACATTACAAAAAATTTAAATACAACAAACACCACCAAGCCTTCCCATAACGCTTACAATGGGGAGATACCATCATATGTACTACCTCTTTAGCCTCCATAAAAGGAACCCTATCTATCCATTTGTTCCTCTTAGATAAAAACACACAACAATAACATAACCCTTATACCTCCATTTAAACCACCCCCTTATACCTCCACTAAATCTAGCCATGAATTCCCTAGGTTCCTCAAATGCAACAACATACACAAACCCTTATTCCTCCTTTCACTAGAAACCACTTATCCCTCCAATAAAAAATGTAGTCTCACCCCTATACATAAACACACACTTACATACAAACATGATAATAATAATTTAGCTTCACACTGGCTCAAAGGAGTGAGTTACAACACAATAGTTAAACCACTAAGAAAGAGAAGAAGGGATTTCATCTAGGATTTACATATATTGCTAATTATCTTGCACTTATATTATAATAAAATTCTTTGTTTAATATTTTTATTTTCAGGACATTTAAAGCATATAAGAGTCACATACCACTTGTTTTCATGTTGTGCATTTCTATTTCAAGTTAACTTTGTTTTCCTCAAGGAAGCACCCCACTTTACTTTTATTAATAATATAAAGTTTTATTAATAAGTTTATGATGAAACAAATCAAGTTTTAGTTTATGCATTTAATAAAATATTATTAAGTACAACTTGGTTGTTATAATTTCCAAGCTTCCAACAACAAGAACCCTCTTAAGAGGTCATAAGGTTAATTTCATTCCAACTTTGCAATGACTAAAACCCCACAGTGAGATCAACACTGGTATTATCACAATATCTTTATTTCATACCACTTGGAAATTTTAATTAATCATTAATTTGATACTTTCAAGATCAAAGGGCACACAAGGATTCCTACCTAGCCCGAACTATAGAAGGAACATGAGGGAATAATAATCTAGGTAGAATAATTATTTACCTCGAGGGTAACATACAATTAGGTATGAAATACTTATAGGGACCATAAACAATGTTTAGAGTATACCAATGAGCATTCTAGTAAGGATGGGAGAAAACATGATATAGGGTAAGGTTCACATGAGACATAATCCTTTCAAGTTCTCATATAATAAGATGATCATTTTAAGTAATAAATTTTAAATGGCTCCAAAAATACATTTATTACTCACCAAGAAAAAAATAATAATTTTTGGAAAGGCTCCAAGGTCCATTTACAATATAGAAATATATTCAAATACAATCACAAGAAAAATGCAAAGGAAAAAAATATTTAGAACCACATTAAATCCAATCAAGGGAAATTTTTTGTAAGAAAATTTCAGGGAAAAGACTACCAAAGACCAACATAAAACATAAAAAAAAATCACTAAAGAGACAACAAGATAGAGATTCCTCTTATCACCAGGGGAAGTACAATGATAAATATAGTTGTGTTGTTTATTCTCTACATTTTCATCACTTGTGTTATTACCATCCATCTCCATCTCAATTTCATTATTTTTCTAGTGTGCTCCCTTACACCCAATTTTTCTTGGATAATGGTTAAATGTTGTTCCTAAACCACATAATCAAACTTGACCTTCTTATATCATTTGATATATTCAAGATCATGTCATCATTTTTCCTCACCTCCCTCACTAAATACTTATTATCCTCTAGTAGAGAATTGATGATGTTCTCTGAGATTTCGACCCTCTTTTTCAACTGCTCCAAAGAATTTTTCTTTCTCCTATCAACCCCATCATCAGTACAAATTATTTTACCGTTTGATTATCCACCATCTTTAGAGAAATTTTGCAACACGTTTTTTTTGCAATATGATTTATCTTCCCCAAATTATCTATTCATGAGGGTGTGTACCTTGTTTTTTATTTTCAATAGTTTCTTAACCAAAATGACATGGTCCTTAGAATCATCGTTGAGACATACGTTAGGTTTAACCTTCTTATTGAGTTTAATTTTTCCCAATTTAAAGAGCATAAAAATCAATACATGTTTTATGGGAGACGAATTTTCCTCATCTTAGAAGTTGCTAACAGTAGCACACTTGAGTAACTATACAAGAAAAAGGAAAGATTATCCATTTGTTGTTCCTGAAGTGGTTTAGAAAGGAAAGATGATGGTTTTATATCTACCTAAAATTTCCATCAAGATTCAAATATTTCAGAATGTCAAAGAAAATTTTGTGCCACCTACTAAGAAGAGCAAGGTGAGTGATTTTGTCATCCATGCAAAGGATATGTTTTCTAGGCTTAAATAAAATCTCTAGTTCCTCATTCTTGTGACCTCATTTTTTGAAAAAATTCAACCCATTCATAGGCATACGAGTCACCTCAACAATTATTTATTTTGAAATATTTAAAGAGACTCACCTCATAGAAACAGAGTGATTATCTCATGCCGTAGTGGAATATGTAGTCAAGTGAGGATCACTCCCCCATAATTTTTTCATGTAACGAGTTAACCTACCATCTTTGAAGATAGACCAAATGGAAGCATCTCTATGCAAAGTAATGCATGAATAAAGTTCAACACAACCATGTCACCACCCATTCTTAGTAGAAAATTAAGAAAATACTTGAAACAAACCCTCAATCCCCACAAAGAATTGGGATAGTTAGAAATTTTCCTAGACTTGTGAGTGACATGCTTGGAAAGAGAGATTAAAGTCCAATGGAAATCCTTGACACCACTTCTCCCCATGATATTAATTCCCATTCTCTTTAATGATGCATTTTTGTATGGTGGTGGTTAATGAATCTAAATTAAACCATTGATACTTAGTATAAATTTTAACACCATGGTTGGATAAATCATCAACACTATTGTTTCCCTCATGATACACATAAAAACATAACACCTTAAACATAGACAAGATATTTTTAATATCAAATATGATATTATTAATAGTATAACTCACTTTATAGTCTCCTTTTATACCTTTGATAATATTGTGAGATTCTCTCGGAATAATAATTTTAGGAATTTTGAGGTTTACCACTAGGGGAATACCTTAGAGGGCTATATTAGCCTTGGCCACATGATTAATCTAAACTCTCAAGGGTCCCACATAGGTATCAACCAGATTCCCATTACAATTATGAATAATAACACTTCCACCTACTTCACTCAGATTAGCTTTTGAGGAACCATCAAAGTTAATCTTTATCTAGCCTGAGGGAGGTCTCACCCATTTGATCAAGTTCATGGGATTTTTCTTACAAGAAATAGAGATAACAGAATTATTAGAAAGAACTAGGTATTTTAAGATCTTAATTTCACGAGGAGTAATTCTCAGAGAATATTTAAATTTCACTAAAGGTATAGTTTCAATAACTTCCCAAAGAAATCTCTTTCTCACCTTCTTTCTGGAAGTCTTTTTACCTTTAAAAATCCTATTATTTCTTTCTTTCCACACTCTCTATAAGAGATGAGAAATATCAATTTTCCACACTTTATGAAGACATGAGGAAACAAAGGATAAATTCCATTGAATAAACAATTCCATAATAGTTTTCAGAAAGACCCAATCCATTTGAAAGATATTAAATAAGGAACTAAAAACAACAAAAGAGCATCTATAAATGTTAATTAAATGGGAAACATTTTTACTATCCATTTTACATAGTATACATATGTTAGGAATTATCATTCCAAATTTTTGAATATTTTCCACTGTTACAATATTGTCTTGAGTGGTTATCTAGAAAATATATTGATTTTTGGAATAATGTTCTTACCGTAGATATATTTCCAAGGCCAAATAGGGATAGAAAAATTAATGACTAATTTATATGCATATTTCACATTGTAGTACCCAAATTTAGAACCATACTAAACTAGGGAGTCTTTTTTATGGTGGCTATGATATGAATCCCTTCAAAATATCTATATAAGGAATATATCAAAACACCAATATCCAGGTCATTCTCACTCCAAGAAGTTTATACCATTCCCAAAAATCATCTTTTATCCTCCAATAGTCTTTTAGGATATAACCCACACAACATTTTAAAAAGTTAAAAAAGTGACTCTATGGTTCAATATCACAAAAGGGACCCTCCCTAAACCATCAATCCTTTGGATCCATCCCCAAGGTTACATTTAACACCTTGACTTAATAGAGGTCTATGTTTGGTGAGACCATTCCAGAAAATAGATCCCATAGTACAATAGGTAAAGATAGCCTCCTAAACCTCATTATTCTTAAGATATTTATCCCACAAACCTTCCTCATTCATAAGCCTCCATCCCACCGTAGCCATGGGGGATTTATTCATATTTTTAATATCTTTGAGACCAAGACCACCATTTTCCTTGGGCTTAGTAACTTTATCCTATGCTATCAATAGGAATCTTTGAATTTGAATAATTTTTTTCCTTATCTTTCCCAACATCTTGAAAATATACATAAGATAAGAAACCAAAATCTATAAGGAACTCTAGAGGATTTTCACTTTACCATTCTGTGAGAGTAGGGAACCTTTCCAAGTTGTTAATTTTTTCTTAAAGTAGTCCAACAAAGGATTCCAATATTCACAGTCCATTTTTCTATTAAAAGGGGTATTCCTAAATAATAATTTAGAAAATATTTGATCTAACATCCAAAAATAAGTGAGATTATTATTTGGGTAATGAAGGGAACATTGATAAATAATATTAATATTTTATTCAAATTCATAATCTTCCCAGTCACCTCTGCATAGTCTTGTAGGATATATTTAAGAGATTTTTCCTCATATACAAATGCCCTTCCCAAAAGGAAAGTGTCATACACAAAATTTTACAATGAAATTTCCTCCGAATCATTGGAAATCACTATACCCTTGATCTTTTTATCCCTCATAGCTTGAACACTTAATCTATAAATATGATTAGCTATTATGGTATATAGAAAGGGAGATATTAGGTCACCCTGTATAAGGCCCTTACCAACAGAGAAGTAACCTTATAATTTACAATTGATCATCATAGATAATTTTGGAGTTGAAATAAAGGTCATAATCATCTTGATGAAATGCTTATGAAAGCCCAGTCTTAGCAAAATATGTTCCAGAAACCTCCATGAGATACGATCATAGGCTTTATTCATATCAATTTTTACGAGGATGACTTCTCTATTATATTTTTCAACCAAGTGAATGGTGTCATGAATTGTAATGATATTATCTAGGATATTTCTACCCTCCAAAAAATATCTTTGATTTTAAGAAATAAATTTAGGGAGAATATTTTTTATTCTGAAGGGAATTTTTTTTCGTTATGATCTTGTAGATACTATTGTACAAACTAATGGGTCTAAAGCATTTAAGATCCATAGCTCCAATTTTTTAAAGAATAATGGTGAGGATATTTTTTATTCATTAAGGATATTACCTTTATTGAATAAATATTTAATAGTTTTTATCACATCCTTGTGAATAATGTCCCATAACAATTGATAGAAGAATACAGGAAACCCATATGGCCAAGAGATTTATCGCCTTATAATTCAAAGACAATAGATTTTATTTATTCCTCATAAGGGATATTGGTAAGGTCTTCATTTTCCAATAGGGAGATAACTGAATGGAAGAAATTTAGAATTTTATTTTCTGATTGCAGTAATAAGACAGAATCTAAACAGCAGACAGAAAGTACAGAAAACAAGGAACTATGAAATAATGCTGGATTTGTGTTCCCTGTGTCCTTTTACCTGTCTGCAGGGAAATCGGAGTCGACTGGGTAGAGTCGGTGTCGACTGATGTGGTCGGCGTCGATTGAGACGAATCGGCGTCGACTAAAGGTAGATCAATCAATCAGGGACTGTGCGATAAGATTCGGGAATTAGAAGGTGAATGTGGTCTGCTGGATGTGCCGAAGTTGGTGAGATACTGGAACAGAGTCACCAGATGATAGATGGTTGTGTGCGATGTTGACGTGATGTGGGCAGAGTAACGATGCTCCTCTCAGGGATTGATTCGGACAGGATCTTCCCTTACTTGACACCCTTGATGCTAAAATATCTCTCTTTCTTACAGCCTGTGTCTCTCTCGCTCTCTGTTCATGCGTAAGTGCTTCCTTTTTTCATCTGTTCACTTTTTCGCTCTCTTCGGTCCTTAGAACTGAGTTCTGGACTTGCTTTTATAATCGGCGCCGCTCCTAGAAAATCGGCGCTGACCATATGGGTCGGCGCCGATCGCGGAATAGACTCCCGAGATGGCCAAAATGAGTGATTTCAAGAAAGATAAGACTTACCCTGAATACGGGAAATATCCCGCTTAGGGAAGAGGAAAAATAGATGTGATACATAGATAGAATAAATTTGGGGTAGATAAGTGATTAAGATGCATGGGAAGAAGCGTAATTAAATATTTAATATTTAATCACTCATGGGTAAGATATGATGGGGTGAATTAAATTTAGAGTAAGTGATTAAATCACAAATTGGATAATATCCCAAGGGGATAGTTGGTGACGTAAACGTGCCCCAGGTTACCTAAGCAAGTAAATGGATGAGAGGGACACTAAATTGAGTAACCAATTTTAAGTGTCTACATTTTGCCCCTTTTTGTCAAGTAACTTGCGATAAGCAAGGTTATGAGACAAAAACAAAAGGATGGAAGAAGGGAAGAATGTGTGATGATGTGATCCCCCTCAAACTAGGGATGGGATGGGTGATAGAACAAACGATCCCAAGTTTGAAAAAGGTAGATGAAAAATGCAGGATGCCCCAGTCGGATGTCTGGAGTAGATCTGATCATTGATGACGCATAAAAACAAATAAAAAGGCAGCAACCTAAGGAATTCACATTGGTAGGACAAACTAGACGGTCTCCTCATGAGACGACGTTAGAGCCTACAGACCTGCTTAACTCTAAGTTGTCAAAAAGTACGAGTGTCCCATACATAGGGAACAAACCCGAAATAGATGGTGATATCAAAAAGATGTGCCAAAAGGCAAAATTTTAGCACACAACAATGATCAGATAGATAAGTAAACCAAGCATCAACACTATGGCAAACAGATATGGAAAATCGGCGGCGACCAAATTAATCGGCGACGACTAAAACAAACGGCGTCAACCCAAAAAATCGGTGCCGACCAATCCAGGCACATATAAATATGCGAACGGAAAACGTAAACGATTTATTTTCAACGTGACGATTGATTCAGAGAGAGTCAGAATCTGATTTTGAGCGCCATGGAAGCCTCTGGGAGCGGTCAGAAGCGCAGGAGGACACGACCAGGGGTAAGTGGTCATTCTTGAACCCATTGTACTTGAATTTTTGTTTTCATTGGATTTTTTTTGTTTTTGGGAGGCCGGAGTCCGGTTTATGTCCAGACAGGCAGTCGGCACCGATTGGTAGAATCGGCGTCGATTGTAGCCTGAGCGGCGTCGATTGGTATAATCGGTGTCGATTGTAGCCTGAGCGGCGTCGATTGATATAATCGGCGTCGATTGGATAAATAACTTCTATGATGATAGAATTTTGTTTCGTATGTTCGGATTTGGGGAAATAAGAGACTAATTATGCTTTTGATGTTGTGGATGCAGGCATGAGAGGCTCTACATATGAGGGATGCCATTCCTGAGTTATTGGAGATGATTCTCCCTGATGTGACTGATGCAGATTGGTGACATTTAGAGCTAGCCGGGCTCGGGGGTTTTTGGTATTACAGACGAGTGCCACGAGATGTGGAGCTCATGTGGGCACTAGTGCGACGGTGGGACAGCCATACGTGCACTTTTTGTTTCAGGACGGGTGAGATGACCATCACCCATGAGGATATATTCAAGATTCTGAGACTACCGATCACTGGGGACCCGATTGAGATCACACCGCGAGAGCAGCAGCAAAGAGCCCTAGGTCGGTTATACAGAGATAGGGCAGATGACTCGGAGATAGTGTCCGGGGCAGTGAGGATAGCCTCACAGTACAGGCAAGATAGCCCTCAGAGTAGGCGGATAGCCTTGATTCAGATGGCTATCTCCTACTTTGCCCTGCCAGATTCAGGAGGTGGGAGATTCCCATTGTTACTGTTAGACTGTGTTTGCGACATCCTGCAGTACAGACAGGTTTTTGCCTTCGCTGATGCCCTGATAGCTCAGATATATCATGAGCTATGGATGTACACCACTGGCCGGAGGACAGGGATTGACGTCAGTTTTGTGCTCCATTGCTGGGCATATGAGCACATAGCGGTGATCAGGCCATCCGGGCTTCCTTGGATGCCAGCAGGAGTGGGAGGGATTGATTATGGATTTCGGAGATGGCGGGCTGACATGGCCGCAGGGGATACAGGTAGATCGGCCGAGTGGTACTCTGAGCGTTTCAGGACGCTGACACCAGATCAGGTCATCTGGAGGCCATATCGGGCATTTCTGACATGGGCTGGTCAGGATGCCCACTTGGTAGCATTGAGACGGAGCCGGGTGGTCAGGGGCCGTAGGCCGGATATGTGGGAGCGAGTCCCATTTATGCGGATATTGAGGCAGTTTGGCCTAGTACAGACAGTGCCGACCACCTACACGCCATATAGGCGGGATAGCAGGGAGACGGATTTGCCGATTTTGATCCCGGCAGACCCATTGAGAGAGGCCCCACCCTCTACAGACAGCGATGATGACGCAGGGGTAGATGAGGGTTACGCAGCATGGTATGACACCGAGCTACCACGACATCTCCCGCCATCTATAGATGCTGACGAGGAGGACATAGCTGCGATGCTGGACAGACTAGAGGGAGAGCATGCCACCCTTACACAGACACATCAGGTAGCTCTGGAGGAGATCAGGGCTTTGACAGAGGAGAGGGATGCCCTGATTGTGGAGAGAGACACCGCTTGCCAGGAGCGAGATATAGCGATCCAGCAGAGGGATCAGGGCTACTTTCGACATAGGGAGGCCCTCAGGGCCAAATATGGAGAGACCGGTGCCACGTCAGAGTCCGGTACACAGGGCACGACCCTAGGAGGAGCACCACCAGCAGCGCCAGCAGCCCCAGCAGCACCAGCAGCATCGTTACGAGCACCGGGTACTGTGAGCCTGAGCACATACCAGTCTCTCCTCACTGAGGTGAGATACTATGAGGATGCCCTAGCGCAGCATGCCCCAGATGTGCCTCGGTACGGGGCGAGGAGGAGAGCAGCGACGGCTACAGCGAGTGGAGCCTCAGGTGGTGGGAGCACTGGGAGAGATCGAGGTGCGTAGAGACCTCCAGCAGCAGGTGCATCGAGCTCGATAGGCGGCGGCCAGGAGAGACAGCCAGGTGCAGAGGAGGGTGGAGGAGATAGTGTCCTCCATGCATCGGACTTTACTATATAGAGATTGATAGATTTTGTATCTGTATAGTGATGTAGCCTCGATTGGAAGGCATTGTATAGATGGCTTGATTGAAAGCCACCCATTTTTGTACAGACACACATGTATACATAGATTCATCATGTTATTTGTCATATAATTGTACTCATGCTTTTAATTTTGATATACATGGATAGATGGATATAGATATAGACTGATAGAGGATAAAATAGATGTGATTGGATAGATATAGACTGATAGATGATAGAAATAGATGTGATTAGATAGATTGATATGTGGATATAACTTTGATAGATGGATGTGATGTAACTTGGATGTACATGTGTTTGATGTATGGATTAGATATAGATAGATGTAATGTACCTTGGATGTACATTTTGATGGATAGATGGATGTGTTTGATGTATGGATTAGATATAGGTAGATGTAATGTACCTTGGATGTACATTTTGATGGATAGATAGATGGATGTGTTTGATGTATGGATTAGATATAGGTAGATGTAATGTACCTTGGATGTACATATTTTTCGATATTTTGATGGATAGATAGATAGATGTGTTTGATGTATGGAATAGATATAGATAGATGTAATGTACCTTGGATGTACATGGATAGATAGATAGATGTGTTTGATGTATGGATGTAATTTTAATGAGAAATGAATACAGATAGATGTTTTGATAGATAAGATGAATTTAGATAGAAGATAAATTTTGATTGAATTAACATGTGAAATGTCAATTTAACTGGATGCAAGACAAAGAAATGGGGAATACTCTTTGCAAGAGCCAAAGATGTAAATGGAAACAACCTTGACTTAGAAGAGAAGATACTCGGATAAGAAAAAAAAGATAAGTCGGACTTCCAACCGACCATAGATAAAATCCAGATAGGAAACCGAAAGACCAAGCATACAAGGCCCTATATAAGATTAAAATAAACCTGACACTAACTAGTCGCAAACCAGATCTAGGATAGAAACGGAAAGAAAAGTAAGTATCTTGTCGGAATTTACAAGGGACAGAATACATGTCCATAGTAGGAAAATAGGATTCTCCATATGATCGACAAAAGGTCTTAAATCTCAGCTTCATGATTTTGGCAGAAAAGCAAACTGATCAATGCGGGAAGTTTGCTTGATATGGAAAGACTGATCGATACGGGAAGTCTTTCAGTGATGCTAAAAAAGTGTATAAACTGATTAAAAGACTGATCAAGAAGCCTTGAATATTTCTTTGAGGAACAGCCGTCCTTCAAGGGAGCGGTCTGTATTTTGAATTTTAATGATAGCCATCCTTCGAGGGTATGGTCTATATTTTTAGAATTTTTGATAATAGCCATCCTTCAAGGGCATGATCTATTTTCTTTTTGATTCACTTGATAATGTATGGATAGCTGTCCTTCAAGGGATCAGTCTATCTTTTGGATAGCATCTTTTTTTTTTTTTTTTTTTTTTGAAACTCTTCTTGGAAGAAGCTGAGTTTAGACCTAGATAGATCAGATGGAGGGGAAGAGAACATAGAAGAACATGCACTCATGCCCCGAGTAGATCCGATTAAGATAAGTACTTGGGACGGATGAAGTGGTGATTAAGGTATTCCTACCATGAGGAGGAACATATCCAAAAGAAACGTGCAATGAGTAGAGCCGCGATACTCATATTTAAGGTAAACGAGGCAATAGGCGGAGAACCACACAATTTCGAATCACCACGAAAGTAGATGACTGGTTATTAGGACGGATGAAAGATCTGTGTTGCGACTAGATTTGTGTAAGATAGATTTTAACAGTAGAAGGGCCGTAAATGCAAAGCATTAAGAGGTTCCGCTTCAGGTATACCATCCATGGAAGATAAACGATAAGCCCCAGACCCATATTTATGAGTGATAATGTACGGGCCCATCCAGTTGGGAGCAAACTTACCCCGCTGACTTCTTTCGAGTGTAGTGACATTTTGATTTTCCTTAAGAACAAGGTCACCAATTTTGAAGTCACGGTGTTGCAAGTGCTTGTTATAAGCACGCTTGACACGTTCAAGATAGACCTGATGATGCTCAAGAGCGTTGAGACGCCGCTCATCTAATAATTCAAGTTGTGCTAGACGATTTTGACGATAATCCTCATCGGAGACAAATTCTCTGAGAGAAACACGGAGAGATGGGATTTGGACTTCCAAAGGAAGGACAGCCTCAGACCCATAGACGAGAGAGAAGGGAGTAGCACCAGTAGGGGTACGAATGCTAGTCCGATAAGCCCAGAGAGCAAAAGGGATATGTAAATGCCAATCCCTACCAGCTCGACTAGTTACCTTTGCGAGGATATTACGCAAAGTTTTATTGGACGCTTCGGCCTGACCATTAGCTTGAGGATAGTATGGAGAAGAAAAACTGAGCTTGATGTTGAAAGCGTTGCAGAGATTCTGCAAATCAGCGTTCTTGAAAGACTTACCATTATCTGTGATGAGCTTATGTGGAATGCCAAAGCGACAAATGATGTGTTGATAGACGAAATCAACTATGGGTTTAGCCTTTGTTGAAGAAAGAGGGATAGCTTCTACCCACTTAGTAAAGTACTCAGTGGCAGTAATGATAGAATGATGACGCTGTGAAGAACGGGGATTGATGAGACCAATAAGATCAAGACCCCACTGCGAAAAAGGCCACAAATCCGCCGCAGGTTGCAAAGCTTGACTAGGGATGTGTGTGAGATTGGAATGTTGCTGACACTTGACGCATTTCTTAGTGTATTCACAACAATCTCGATTAAGAGAAGGCCAATAATATCCCAAACGTAAAATGCGCTTGGCTACAGCTAAGCCACTAAAATGTCCACCACAGATACCGTCATGGACCTCCTGGATGGCTTTAGATGATTCACGGGTTTTGAGGCACCGAAGCAAAATACCATCAAAGCCGCGTTTGTAAAGAAGGCCGCCTAGAATAGTATAGCGATTGGCGCGTTGGATAAAAGACCTTCTACCATTGGAAGTCAGATCTGGAGGAAGCACCGAATGAGATAGATAATCAACTATCTGTTGATACCACTCATCCTGAGTATGGGTTGTGACAGCATTGATCGAAGTTAGTTGCTCAAGATGAGATGGTTGATCTAATCGTTGCACAGCCACATAAAGACGCGAGTCTTCGGTAAAAGGCGGGATAAGTGAGGCTAATGAGGCCATTGTATCTGCGAATCGATTTGCAGTGCGAGGAATAGCTTGGATAGTGAACTTATCAAAAGATTGGAGTTGAACGAGAACGATATCACGATATTTTTGAAGGATATCATTTTTGCATTGATAGACGCCCGTGACTTGATTAACGATGAGTTCAGAATCACCGAAGATGTCAATATGACGAGCGCCGAGATTAATGGCATTTTGAAGACCTAAGACAAGAGCTTCGTATTCAGCCATATTATTGGTGCACTCAAAGTTCAACTTGTGTGCGACTGGGATAGGCGTACCCCAAGGAGGAATCATCACAAAACCTGCACCTCCCCCTTGCTGGCATTTGGATCCATCAAAGAAGAGCTTTACTTTAAATGGAGATAGACCAAAATCAATTTGTTGGATATTTTCATCGGGGAATTGAGCAGGGGGGTCTTGAGTGTCCGGAAGAGGAGCATCAGCTAATTGATCTGCAATAACCTGACCCTTGATAGACTTTTGCGGGATAAACTCGAGGTCAAATTCTGTCATGAGCATAAGCCAACGAGTGATACGATCATTGTGATAAGGCTTTGCATGAATCGTCTTAAGTGGATTGACACTTGTGACAATGTAAGTTTTGTGATTAAGGAGGTAATGACGAAGCTTAGAAGTTGCGAAGAAGAGAGCACAACATAGTTTTTCAGCTTCGGAGTAACGTGTCTCATACTCATGGAGGGTACGACTGATGTAATAGACAGCTTGTTCTTTACCACAAGTGTCCCGATGCGAAATCATGGCTCCCAGAGCATGGTCAGTCACAGAGATATAAAGATAGAAAGGCTCCCCCTCGCGTGGAGGTGTAAGCACAGGTGGAGAAAGAAGATAAGCTTTGAGATCATCAAAGGCCTTTTGGCAATGCTCATCCCATTCAAAATGAACATTCTTACGGAGGAGATGGTGAAAAGGTTGACAACGGTCCGACAATTGGGAGATAAAACGACGCACTGACTGAAGACGTCCTTGGAGACTGCGGAGTTGCTTTAAGTTAGAAGGGGGAGGCATCTCAAGGATAGCTTTTATTTTTGCGGGGTCCACTTCAATACCCCTAATGGAAATGATAAAACCTAAAAGTTTACCAGTGAGAACGCCAAACACGCACTTAGATGGATTTAGACGAAGACAAAAGCGGATAAGCCTCTCAAAGAGAGGTGCAAGGATGAAAAGATGATCTTGACGACGTTTGGATTTACCGAGGAGATCGTCAACGTAATCCTCCACAGTTTTGTGTAAGAGATCATGGAAGATGTAGGTCATTGCTCGTTGATAGGTTGCTCCTGCGTTCTTAAGACCAAAAGGCATGACACGATAACAAAAGGTCCCCCAAGGAGTTATGAAAGAAGTCTTATGTTGGTCTTCTGGTGCGATGAGAATTTGATTATATCCAGAGAAACCATCCATAAGAGAAAGCATCTCATGACCCGCAGTTAAATCTACGAGTTGGTCGATATTAGGTAGAGGAAAATCATCTTTTGGACAAGCAAGATTAAGATCCCGGAAGTCGGTACAAATTCGAATTTTCCCAGTAGCTTTAGTTACTGGTACTACATTGGACACCCATTGTGGATAATCGATGGGTTGGATGAAGTTAGCCGAGAGCAAGCGCTGTAATTCTTCTTTAACAAGAAGGGCTACTCTAGGGTGCATTTTACGTAATTTTTGCTTAACTGGTTTGATGTTGGGAAGAGTAACGATATTGTGGACCACAATATCGGGATCGAGTCCTGGCATATCCTCGTATGACCAAGCAAAGGCTTGGCGATGTTTGGAAAGAAAAGTGGTAAAATCTCCTAACTCCTGTGGATTAAGGGATTGGCCGACCTTAATGATGCGAGGGTCTTCAGAAGTCCCTATATTAAGGTCGATAGTGGCCTCGTTGAGAAGCGTAGACGAGTCAGAAGGAATAGTCTTGGGAAGATATGAATCCTCTGCCCCCAGATAGGTGAGGACGGAATCGTCATCCACACAGTGGATAGTGTTGATAGTAGGAGAATCGTCTCCAACTATTTCAGGGAAGATTAATGGTATAGAAGCGGACCGATTGTTAGTCTCATAGGCTAACGGCCCTAAGGAAATGGTATTGATAAAAAAAAAAAGTTAGACGGGATGGAAATGTCGTCGTCCACATCAAGTGATGTTTCTGACTTAGCGGGAGAAGATGGTTCCTCAGTAGGAAGAGGCTCATCAAGAATAGTGACGGTGGCTTTTGAAAGGGGTTTAAATCCTAAACCAAATTTTTGATGTGGCATGAGAGTGGGAATGGATGTGAGGTCATGTATACCTTGTTCATATTTTCCCAGGCCAAAGCCTTTCCACGCGCATCGATATAGATAAGTTTTTGCAAACGTGGGATTCTGTAGATAATCAAACCCTGTTAAGTAAGGTTTGGTCCTAGGAGGAGAATCTGGGCGATAGTGAGGCGTATCAAGACCACCGTAGATGAAATTAGTCTGTTGATTGGGCAGACCAATGGTGACGATGCGACCGAGACCTGGTTGATATTCAGGTTGTTTGTCTGGTCTACCATACTCATTAGGTTTGAGATGGGCATCAAAAGAAAAGAGAGGAAGCTCTCCTAGTGAGAAACGCTGCAATGTCTCTTCTAGATTTTGTAAATCCGGTAGTTTGGTTGCAGGTATGGAAGAAGATGAGGCCCCGTCAGGAGAACATGCATTTTCTTTTAAAGGGGCAGATCTTGTGGTCATGTCGCATTGTGCGGAAGGAAAAGGATCTCCTGGATGAGTATATATTTTGCCCTCATATTGATATTTTAAGCATCGATGGAGGGTGGATGGGACACAATGCATTGCGCGAATCCAGGAGCGTCCGAGGATCATATTATAGTGGAATTTTCCTTCGACAATGTAGAAGAGTTCATGAAGCAGCTTCTTACCTACTCGAATGGGTAAGACCACAGTTCCTAAAGTAACTGCTAGCTGATCGTTAAATGATCGAAGGGCGAAAGGCGGGGGTGACACTACATTCTTTGGTAACTTAAGTTGCTCAAACGTGTGCGAGGAGATGACGTTGAGTGCAGCTCCACTATCGATCATAACACGTTTTAAGGTAGTGTTATTGATTTGGACTGTGATAAAGAGGGGAGCCTCCAAATCCTCTGAAGAAAGAGGAGGAATTTCTGAATCTTCAAAAGAAATGGCGGTTGATGGTCCATTCAATCCAACAACCAACTCGAAGGGCTGGGGCTCATCGGAATTCACTGCGATGCGACGCAGATTATCGATTAGAGCCTGGCGATGTTGTGGAGAGGATTGGATGAGGTCAAAAAGAGACATTTTGACCGGAGCCTGGGTGAGTTGTTTCATAACACTCTCCTCAACAGACACGGGAACTTGAGCCCGAGGTGCAGCACGAATAGAGACCCTGGGTCGTGGGGCTGATGAGGAAGGAGAAACGCCTTCAGGGGCTGCAGAAATGACAACCCGTGGTCGAGATGCTGAAGATGAAGATGGGTTATCATAGTGTTGGGTTCTAGTGGCGATATGGATTGTGTCAATTTGAGAAGGTGGAAGATCAAGTGGAGTGGAACCACTAGAGGTCTGAGTGGATCGTTGGGGCTCAGATGGGGCTAAGGTGACAGGAGGTACTTGTTCCTCCTCCTCCAGCAAAAGATCGCTTTCTTCCAAAAGGTTGTTCACAACAGCTTGAAGAGCTTTACATCCCTCAGTATCATGACCCGGGGTACGGTGGTAAGCACAAATCAAATCAGAGTTAAACCAGGTAGGTTTCACTCCTTTAGGGTTATAAGGTTTAATCGGAGGAAGGGTTATGGATGAAGATTGGATAAGTTGATGAAGGATTTCGGTGTAGAATCCGGTAGACGAAGATGAGGACAGAGATGATGAAGGTGGTTCTTTTACATTAACCGACTGCCGAGGTAAAAGAACTTGCATGTTAGGTTTAACAGTCTTTTTAGGGATCCTCTTATTTGTTTGGACATTTGGAGGAGCAGTCTTGGGCACTTGAGATGGGAGTAAGTGAGACATGATTGACTTTGGTGGAGGAGGAGCCCCTAAAATAGATTTTGAAGATGATGGAGATGTGACAAATTTTGCGGTCTTTGGAGACAAAGGGGGTTGCTTGGTCGAATTTACTGATGATTTAGATAATGTCGATTTAGATGAGGAAGAAGCTCCCAAAGTAGGTGTAATCGGAGGAACATAGAGTGCCTTGGTTTTTGGTAATGAAGATGATGATCCTGATAGAAGAGGTGACGTCTTTTTAGTAGGTAAGTCTACTTTTCGGGGTATTGGTGAAGAATGTGTTGTAGAAGAAGATGATGGCTTTGATAAGTGTGTAGAAGAAGACGCCTTCTCAGCGGGCAAATCCAATCGTTTATGAGGCGTAGAGAGAGATTTTTGTGGAAGAGCACCAAGAGTCTTGATGGTCCGAAATATGGGCTTTCCTTTTTCAGGGATGGTGACAACTTCAACGGCATAAGGTGATTGTAACCTTTTCGGGGGGAGCAAATGGGGAGATACTGATGGTGTAATGTTAGATTTTGGTTGTCTCGGTTTAGGTTCCGGAACCGAGCGTATAGGTGTTGGTACTACTTCTTTTGATTTTTCTTTAATAGGCAAAGTAACATTAGTGATGGAAGAAGGGGGTGATGAAGAAGCAGTTCCTTGCGAAGGGACTACTTCTGATGCAGTAATCATGGGTGAAACTACTGTAGGAAAAGAGATAGGAAGGGTCAAAATCGAAGACGCTTCCGTCGAAGTCGGCACAATTATAGGTACGTTCACCAAGGGCATAGTTGCAGCGGGAATGGGAGCAACAGAAGTAGATGTGTCTGCAGTGGAAACTCGAAGGGATGTAATTGCCTCGAGTATTGAAAGAATGTCTGACGATGAGACAGATGAGGATGACACTGTCTCGGGTATGGATGGAAGGTCAGACAAAGGAGCGGAGAGAGATGACTCCGTGCTTAGTAATGTAGGAATATTCAAAGACGGGCTATCTGAAGATGGTGGAGTTCCAGTGATTGATGAAGTGGAAGGAGGTTCTGATTCGATTGATGTGTTCGCAGATGGCTTGGTTTCAGAAGAAGATTCTTCAGTAGAGATGAAGTTGATAGTGTGGGTGTTTGGTTTTTGAGACTCTGAAGCATTATGGTTCGGGGCATGATTGGGAAAAGGTTGTTTAAAAACATCGAGTGCCTGATTTGGGGGAGCATTTGGGTTATCCAGAATGAGCTCGCCTTTATCAATGAATTTCTGGACAAGATTTTTGAAAGTCTGACATCGTTCAATGTCATGACCTTTGGTTCTATGATAAGGACAGAAATCATTTTCCCTATACCAGAATGGGCGTTCTCGGCTTTCATCAATATCCCTAATGGGGGGAAGTTCGATCATGCGAACTTCCAACATTTTTTCTAAGATAGAGGCATATGATTCCCCCAATGGAGCGAAGGATCGAGATGATGAAGTCCCTTTTCGAGAAGATGAGGAGTCTCTTCGTGGTGTTTGATTAGGAGTGTTATCGGCTCGTGATGCTTTTAATACGATAGCGTTGGTGGATCCTTGATTTTTGTCTTTAGAAGGGGAAGAATTTGGTTTGGTAAACCGAGAAAAATCTGGTTTAGATTTAGAGCGAAGTTTTAGCTTCCCTTGCTCAATGGCGCGAGATTCAAGTTTGCGTGCCATCGTGAAGGCTTCTTCAAAGGTATGAAAAGTTTGGATCCTTAAAGTGGAAGAAATGTGATTAGCACAAGATCGAGTAAACAACTCGATTTGTTGGGATTGAGGAAGGGAGAAAGACAATTGGTTGATTATCCCTCTCCAACGAGCGACAAAGTCTGCAATAGACTCATCATCGAATTGGTGAATGTTATAAAGATCTGTGATCGAGATCTTATGCGCGATATTTATTGAAAAGTTTTCAACAAACATCTGGGCCAATTGAGAGAAAGAAAACAAGGAATGTTGAGGAATGTTATTGTACCAGTCTAAAGCAGGACCTGCTAGAGACATAGGAAAGGTACGGAGCATAAGCTCCTGATCCTGGACTATGAGGTAGCAAGCATGTTTGAATGCTCGCAAATGTTGTTGAGGGTCTTCCCGACTATGAAATTTTGAAAATTTAGGAAGTTCCCATTGGGGAGGATAAGGCTTGAAAGCCACTGAGGGGTGAATGGGTTCATTACACACTTCTTCAAAGGAGTATGAAGGACGAACCCCTTTTGTGGAGGCTTCCAAGTCTGCGATTTTCTTGAAGAGAATTTGAACCACGTCAGATTGAGGAGGAGGCACATTGGTATGTCCTACATAAGAAGCAAATGGTGGATGTTGTTGAGGTGTCAACGGGGGATTCATCTGTTGATGGATAGGATGATAAGAGGAATAACCAGGTGTTCTGGGTGACACCGGGTGGGGTATTTGCTGTGAAGTAGCTTGCGTATAGGCAGGCTGTGGGATAATAAGTGATTGAGAAAATGAAGGTTGGATGACGGATGGAGCCTGTGATTGGTGGACTCCTATGTTTGTTGATTGGATCGGGACAGATTGAGGAACATGAGTGCCGACTTGATTGGACATATTGGGGAACAAGACCTGAAAGGGGCCTTCTACTGCCGGATTAGGTATTAAGGGTGCCGATGTTAGAGGATGGGCGAAGGTCACAGTTGCTGGAACATTGGAAGAAAGACCCCCTAGAGGACGAGAAGTAGGAGCCAACTGACTATTCGGAGGGGGTTGGCTCATGAAGAGGTACTGACCTTGGGACACGATGGAGGGCATAGATGAATTAACAGCAATATGCGGGTGTGCAGACGCATTCATTATAGCCAGGGCAGAAGGCCTCTCAGAAGTAGGTTGTGGAATATTCGAGGTAACTGCGGTGTTAGGAATAGGTAAGACTATTTGAGAACTAGTCGATATGGTAGGTGGAAGAGAAAAGGGAGGCATAGGGGCCTCGCCCTTCTCCGTGACTCGAGGCAAGAGAGATGATGCAAACTGCTCTACAAAGGCCTGGGGTGATCCACGAGGATAATCGTACACTTGTTGGATTGGTGGTCCTTGATCAGATATTTGAATAGACTTGTGTACTAGGTAGTCCATGAGGGCTATCGGATTGCGGTCGAGGAATGCCTGGAATTCAGGATCCCCGCGGGGAACATACTCCGAGCCAGATGATATTTCCGAAGGACTAGGGGAAGCTGGACGTGATGGGATTGCTTTGGCTTGATAGAAAGGATTATATGACCAGGATGGGGAACCAACTAACAGCGGTCCCGAGGAAGATTGGGGGGGTGCCGAAACCTCCACACTAGTGGTGATCTCGGAGGAAGAAGGAACCAGTTGAGCCATTCTTCTAGATTGTGACCGAGTGATAACCGTCATAAACACGCAGAAAAGAAGATTGACCTAACTAATGCACAGACAATTCAAGCAGCGCAAGTGATTATCTCCTTTAAATTTTGATGCTTTTAAGAAAAGAAAATGTTAGGGAAGGCTTTTTAGAACAGGAACTACTCAGATAGCCAAACTAAGGATGGTTTGGGTAATGTTTGGTGAGGAGTCCCGAAGGCACTTCAGTAAAAGACCGGTACGTGGCTTGATATAGGGGCCTACCCCCGCACTTCACACACCGCTGCGATAAGGGAGTCGGGTGCTTTGCCAATATATACCAAAATCTTCCGTGAATTTATAGCGCGGCCCGAGTACCGCGTAGGCTCTTCCTCTTGGATATCACTTCCAAGTAGGCGAGGCCAGGGAAGGAATTTTTGTTTAAATGCTTTATACCTAGTGATTTTGGCTTTGTGTGCAAGGGTGAAAAATAAAAATCAAATAGTGTCACTACCGATTTTGATCAATTTTCCAGCCTAATTAAAACTAGATGAAAAACATGCAGCAATGACAAAGGAAAAGTTCTTTTTAAGCACTTAAAAACGAAGTGTTTGATTTCGATGAAGACAAGTCAAACAGATTCTTTCCCAAATGCGATTAAGTTCTTTTTAAGCACCAAAAATTGAAGTGTTTGGATGTGATATGCAACCGACAAAGAAATCCTAAAAAGGAGAAAACACCGTAAAAGAGGAATACCTGTAGATTTAGCTCTCCAAGGTGTGTGGACTTCAAAAAGCGCGTTGTTGAGCTCTTCCCCTCGAACAATCCCACGAACAAGCAAAGTGCTCCGCAAGAAGAGGTTAAGCAAACACCGAACAAAAATCCAGAAAGATATATCCGGATAATGGTGAAACGAAAAATTTCTATTCTAAGAAAATAGAAAAATTTCAGAATAACGATTCCGCATAAAAAGCAAGATTGGAATGATGAAAAGAGATGCTCAAGCAGAACTGATAGAAATCAGTGAAGAAAAAGAACAAAGCTCAAAACTAAAAAAGAAATGAACTTACCAATAAGGGACTTTGGTTCAAGTCCCACCGGGCGTGCCAGAATGTAGATCAAGGATTTCGCGCTTGTTACCTGTCCAAGTTAATGCACCAAACTAAACACAAAAACCCTGAAAAACTCCAATAAAATCGATACCTGATGGATAAGATCCGAAGATGTAGACGAATGAGGAAGCCGATGTAGATAAGACGGGCGCACACGAGCAATTCGCACAATAGATCCGAGTAACCTGCAAGACACCGATGCTTGACAGAAAAAGACGGCGTTAAGAGATATTTAGGTGGACTGCCCGAGAAGCGGGTCCGGGAAGCGATAAGCTTCCTCGGCGGATGTCAGTCCACGTTTTCAATTAAGAAAAGAAGCATACATGATAAAAGATGTAAGTAAAAAGCTAGATTTTCTGATTGCAGTAATAAGACAGAATCTAAACAGCAGACAGAAAGTACAGAAAACAGGGAACTATGAAATAATGCTGGATTTGTGTTACCTGTGTCCTTTTACCTGTCTGCAGGGAAATCGGCGTCGACTGGGTAGAATCGGCGTCGACTGATGTGGTCGGCGTCGATTGAGACGAATCGGCGTCGACTGGGTGAGATCGGCGTCGACTAAAGGCAGATCGATCAATCAGGGACTGTGCGATAAGATTCGGGAATTAGAAGGTGAATGTGGTCTGCTGGATGTGCCGAAGTTGGCGAGATACTGGAACAGAGTCACCAGATGATAGATGGTTGTGTGCGATGTTGACGTGATGTGGGCAGAGTAACGGTGCTCCTCTCAGGGATTGATTCGGACAGGATCTGCCCTTACTTGACACCCTTGATGCTAAAAGATCTCTCTTTCTTACAGCCTGTGTCTCTCTCGCTCTCTGTTCATGCGTAAGTGCTTCCTTTTTTCATCTGTTCACTTTTTCGCTCTCTCTTCGGTCCTTAGAACTGAGTTCTGGACTTGCTTTTATAATCGGCGCCGCTCCTAGAAAATCGGCGCCGACCATATGGGTCGGCGCCGATCGCGGAATAGACTCCCGAGATGGCCAAAATGAGCGATTTCAAGAAAGATAAGACTTACCCTGAATACGGGAAATATCCCGCTTAGGGAAGAGGAAAAATAGATGTGATACATAGATAGAATAAATTTGGGGTAGATAAGTGATTAAGATGCATGGGAAGAAGCGTAATTAAATATTTAATATTTAATCACTCATGGGTAAGATATGATGGGGTGAATTAAATTTAGAGTAAGTGATTAAATCACAAATTGGATAATATCCCAAGGGGATAGTTGGTGACGTAAACGTGCCCCAGGTTACCTAAGCAAGTAAATGGATGAGAGGGACACTAAATTGAGTAACCAATTTTAAGTGTCTACATACCAAAGCTGGGTTGAGGAAAATAAATAAATAAAATAAAAATAGCTCAGAACCAGCTATTACTCTAAAAAGGAAGTAGTCTAATAAGACTGCCCTCTTATATTGTTAGTTTTCTAATAAAATCATTATGTTTGATAGGAATATTGTGTTTTTTCCTTATCTATGGATATTTTACTCCAATCCTATAGTTTTCCATGATATCTTCAATAAACCCTTGAATTCTATCTATGAAAAATATATTAGATTTTGTAGGTGTGTGAAGATCTTTGATTTCTACTGTGTGCAGAGTTACATGCATGTGTTAAATTATTAGTGTAATCATTGGTTATTTCCCTTCTTCCCATATTCCTTACAACCCTTTTACTTGTCAAAGTTTCCTAATTTTTTAGGTGATTCACAAGGGGAAAACCCTTTCTATGAGGTTCACCTCAGTTCATAGGTTACCCACAGCCTTGCAGGTGTTCCAAATTTTCTCAAACAGGAAAGAGAGTAGACACTACCATGTCTCTATGAGGGAAAACTTATGGGTCCCAATAACAATGCTGAACAGGAATATCTTGTTCTAAATCCAAGTACCATGTGAAGAGAAGAGAAACTTACATAGAATGACATCACACATGTCATAATGTAATTGTTATTTGAGGGACTATACCTAAGTCCCCCAATTTAATATAGATCTCATCTCTAAATCACTAGGTCCTGATATGACAAAAAAGTGAGATTTGGAACCTCTATGCTCTATATTGATGAGGACAGTATGCCACTTATTTGTATGAATATCTACACTCTTTACACCATTTTCATTGTAGTAACTATTATCCCCTTGATATATATCCATATATGCTTGAGGTAAGTTGGAGTACATTCACATCTCCTCCCAAAAGTCTTGTCCATCACATTGGTTTTGGTTGCATTGATGGATAGATAGTTATAACCTAGTTCCCACATTTATGTTGTACGATACCACTATGTTAGTTAAAGTGTGTTGTGCTGAGATACAATCCATGATGTATATTTCTTTGATTGGTTGTGATGTGTGATGTGTAGTGATGACTATGTGACATGTGAATTGTAGAATGTTGTTCAGTGTTACTATAACCTACTAGATGAAATTCAACACCTTTTATAGTGTATATGTTGAGTCCCATGAGTATACAAATAATGGCCTAACACGTGATACCAAGATGAACTCATGATCCATAAATCTAGTTCTTCACTGTGCCCATATGAAGTGATGAAAACTTATTTATGTTTCTTAGATGAGGGAATATGTGAAAATTCTTAGATATGCTCATAAGTTTTACTAAGTGCGAAGGTTACTATAGTGTAACTAGAAGATTGAATAATCCTCTACGTGATATAACATATGAGCAGGGTTCATTAGTATGGGTGAGTATATGTACAATGTGGAGAAGATTAGCCCTTTAGAGAGACTGATACATTGAATATTCATATTGACTACCGGATGGTAGCATACTTCACTAGAAAATTTATTGGCCTGATTAAAGTAATGTGTGTAACTTTTAGGACAAACTACTATTGGTATCCTTGTTATTATCCTATTGTAGACTAGTTATATATATGATTAATTTTCCATATATGAATAGTAATACAGTGTGAGTTCCAATATTTTTTAGTTGATGTAGAAACTGGATTCTCATCCAAAGTGTAACATTAGCGATGTAGGTCTATGTCATGGAGGGGGTGAAGTAGAAGCTATAAAGCTGAAGGTATCAGTGGGTGTCAACTAGGCATATGATACATAGTGGTGTCCTTCTAGATGGGAACATTAAGCTTAGGATCTAACACAATACCATTGTCAAAATGTCCTCATTGAATGCTGACAATTTTTGATTACAAAACAAATAGTACCCTTCTCACATGTAAATCCATATGGTAGAATGGATCATGATGTCATTAGATGGTATTACCAAATCAGTCCTCTTGTTACATGCTACCATTGTAAGTAAGATGTGACTGACCGCATATCACATGCCTTATCAAAATACTATGGGATTGGTAAAGACTTAGCCAATGTGGTGGTTTTCCATACTTATTGACTGATGGAATTACCAACCGATGAAAATTTTCCATGTTATCGGTAACATGACATGTACCGTACCTTAGCACTTTTGATGCTATCATGTGGTAATGTCATTATAATCATGTGAAACAATAGAGTATGGGAATTATAACATTGTCACATGCGTAATAGGATTGGGAGGACTTATGTGCTAGCATTGAGATGATCTTGTTCTAAATCACTAACACGTGAGATAAATATCATAGAATGAATCACACATGTCACAATGTACTTTTTATTTGCAGAGATCTGAATATAATTCCCCAAAAAAAATTGAATCTTCATCTCTAAATGCACCATAGGTTGTTATAGGACAGATTTCTCATCGAGTCGGTCATTTTAACTTCTATTATCAAACGTAATGATATAACTATAGAGAGTAGAGAGATTTTTAGCATAATCTTCATTTAATGATAGCCGAAAACACTCATATGTATCCCAAGGAATTTCTATTGGCTGACTACCATTGAGCTAAGAACCTGCATCCTTCAGAGTTCACTATCATTCCAAAAGTCACTTTTACAAATAACCACAAGCAAGATGAGTACAAGTTTTTTTGAGAGAGAATCACTAATAATGAACTCCTAGAGAAAACCTTAAGAAGAATCTTGTCATTGTCATAAGGATCCATGATTGTATCTTATCAATGATTAATATGTATACTATGGATTTTCTCATCCAAAGTACCATCAAACAACATGGTAAATGCAAGGATCTCTCAAAGGATTCCTCTTCCCTAGGGAAGATGACCATTTGAAATGGTTGCTAGTACGGAATCCTTCATTGCTAAGAAAAAGTTATTATAATCAACACTAGCATAGATAATACCTTCTTTATGGGAAAGTCCAATGGCTGTGAGAAACTTTATGTTGTAATTCATTGGGACCATATTATGTGCACTAAAGAGAAATTGAACCTTTGTAAGGATTGTACTAATGATAATAACCTAAGTGTTCATTCAAAGGTTACATCCTACCATTAATAGTTTAATCTATAGGAATACTATCAGACCTAGGAATAATCATTGCAGGGATGAGTCATCTGAAGTTCTGCTACTGGGTTGATTGGGCATGACCTCATGATTATGGATATAATATGGAATATCAGCATCAACAATATGTACAGGCTAATCTTTCACTAGAAGATGTATCAACATGTGCTGCTATGTGTAACTAAGGGAAGATTCAACATGCTCATTTTATTAAAACAAGTATCGCATGAATACACATGTAGTATCCTTATCAGAGTATACTTAGAGGAAGTACTAGTAAAAACATCACACTTACTTCATAAGAGGAGAACCTTAGAAACATAATGTGTATAAACCACAACATGGATCCATAATCAAAAATTTTGGTACTTTTCTTTGTATGTTAAGTCTATGGATTTTTGAACTCCCAAAAGTTTCATACTTCTCAAATTTCTTTTTTTCATTCTAAATGGAACAATATAAGTGCAATGTGATATTATGTGCAAGTAAACTAGAGATGCTATCAATCCTAAGCTTATTATTCGTTGCATTACAAGAGGATGTCGAAACACAATCATTGAGTCATCTAATTCATTGAATCTAAGAAACGTTAATGACATATACATCATTGATGATATAGCAAGTATAGTTACATTGACTAGCCTAATCATTATCATAAACATAAGCTGACACCATTAAATCAATGTGTGAACTAGATGTGAAAAGCATCCATATCGTGCAGCTAGAAACACTAACTATCATAACCAAAATCTAGTATTTACCTATTTACGTTAGTCTACATAATTGTACCTATGTGAGGATATTTCTCATGGTCAATAATCCAACCTATAAGACCTTATCCCTTATTTGCCTTCATGAGTGAAAAGAGGTGGGAATTTGCATTGAGGTCATCCATAATAGGTATCTTGAGGAGTATTCTCCATAGGAGGTGATGTGCAGAAACTACGGAGGATTATAACTGAACTTTTATGAAAAGAAAGATGCTTTAAATTTGAACAACTCATACTCTAAATCAGGGAGTGTGAAAATGGGAGTTATTATCACTTACTTTCCATTGCACAATTATCCATTATAGGCTATTAGCCTATAGCATTAGATGGATAATAGGTAACATGTATGTCCTATTACAAATCCTAAAATATAATTGTGCATGATCACACACATGTGATGAATAATATAGGGGCCTTTCTACCTAATCCACAATTTATCTTAGTGTGCTTTAAATCTACTCTCATAGACCAACACTAAGGTTTTGAAATGATTAGGATAACTCTTTATGGTGAATATTCTAGTCATGCCATGCTTTTTTATTCCATTTATGAGCCTCTAATGTTTCAATCAAAGTAGGTTCACCAGCATTCATATCAACCCTAGAATTAATATTAATTAACATATGGTTGAAAATATAAAAACTAACAATAAATAATGTGTAACTATGCATAAGCTCTGGCACAATCAGATATATCCATACGTACATTTGATATAACAATCACTCTAAGTAGAGAAATGAAAACAAATCAAAGGTAGATTCGGGTAAAAATAAATCATTTAGTTAGTTCAAGATAATAAGTCAGTGTTGTGTCAATTAGTGATATGGAACAATGAACAAAGCTTGGGGATATGAAGAGATACCTTGAGTGCTATACTGTTGGACCTCCTGGGAAACATGATAACCAAGGTTAGATATGAATTGTGTATGACTGTACAATAAGAAATTGAGGATAGGATGGACATAGGTTTTAGTGTCTGATACATAATGGCGTTAGTATCTTGAAAAGTGATCTAGTTTCGTTATGTGTCACTCTTTAGGGTCTACTTTTGGAACTATATAGTTTTCATTTTTTAGCAAATCCACTTCATTGTAGGGTTCTTGCATGTCACACCTGATACCTACAAAACAAACCCTAACTACCTACAACACAGGCTCAAACACACATTAGATGAAAATAAATAATGCATATGCTTGAGTCTAACTAACCTGATGCAGTCACCCCAATGTGATTTTCACCGAGCAGTTGCACTACATTTTAGACTCAATGTAGTTCTAGTGTGTGTGAGGTGTGCGCGCTGCGCTGCGCACGCGATTTAATTATGTCCCTTGAAGCTAGGTTTCCCTTGTGCCAGTTGCATCGAGATATAGCAAGGCTTACAAATACTTTGCCCCCAAGATGAATATGTTGAGATTAAATTTTAGAAATTAGGCCCTTCTTATGTAGTGAATGATGCAAACTAAATACATTCCTTGAATGTTGCTCGTTTCCCAAGTAATAAATAGGAAGTAACAGCCCCAAGATTTTCCCAACCCCTTAGAATAGTGAGTAAGTCAAGTATATATATCATTCCTTTGATTGAATTTTTTCATTAAGCAACTAAAAATGTCAACCCAATAGTGATTAAAGTAGGAATTTAGAAAAGATAACAAATGTTGTGGCACTTTGAACATGAGAAAAGAGAGGGAAAGGGACCAAAAGCACTGAAAGAGAACAACAACGTTTAGAAGTATTCTTGTCCCTATTGGATGCGCTAGTGTCTAGGAGGCTCTAAAGGATAAAACAATGTTTTTTGAGTTTGGGTCACATGTTGTGTATCAAATGTCCAAAAGTAAAGGTGATCAGTTCCAGAGAAAGCAAAGGACAAGAGTATAGAAACGGGATAAATACAATGTAAACGTAAAGCAAAACAAATGTTGTTAATGTATAGTCTTCTTACTTATGTAATCATGCATATAATGACATACTAAGAGGCGTGATGTAATAGTATTAAGTGAGTGATTTCATGTGACTGCAACATTATTCCCCCATTTTATCCCATGGACCAATTGAATATTTGGGTGCATAAAGTATATAGGAAGATTTATACCTTGTTCTAGATTCCCAGAGTATTGTTGCAATTCAATAGTGTGCCAAATGAATAGTGTATCTTGATAACATTGCTGAATGGATTTACTGTAGGACTGTGTGTCGTGAAGAATTTAAGTTAGGGGATGAGAACCTCTAGGGGTGAACTTGTGTGTGTATGTGTGAAATGACGTGTTTTGCATTTTGCACACTTATGATATTTCCTTTTCCTAAGCTTCTTATGCTTGATGATTGCTCCTTGTTCCAATTTTGTTTCCTTTGTCAAGATAAAGATGGACCCACAAATATGAAGAAAAGTGTATTCAATGCTCGTGGTATATCAAATTGAACTTTAACTTAGAGAAATCAACATAGAAGTCCCATGTTTGAAAAATAATTTATTTTGACAGGATAGAATACACCTGAATGTCAATGAGAGAAAATCAGGGTGCCAGAAATATATACCTATCTCTAGACCTTTTGGATAGTGGATGAATCGGCCCAATAAAAAATATCCCCTATTATTCAAAGGTTTTTTTGGCTAAAACCAAATTGAGTGGCATTTCATCCTTTTGATTGGGTTTCCCTATTCTTTGATAAATATTGCAGTGCTTCATAATGTGGCGTGCATATTAAAAAGGTTGACCACCTAATTCCACTATAAAATTTCTTCTTCATAGTAAATCCACCTCCAAAATGTCCTCCTTCTATGTCAACATGTGTCTCTCACAATATTTCTTCTCTTTCATGTTCCAAGGAAACCCTACAAAATACTTCATCCTTTCCTACATTTTACAAAAACACCATTTATATTTTTGTATATAAATGATTTAGCGATAAGATGATTCTCTCTCTTTTTTTAATAGTAACTTGGTAAAATCCCATGCTAACGGAATTGCATAATTTTCTCAAATT
Source organism: Taxus chinensis (assembly GCA_019776745.2). Taxonomy (NCBI): domain Eukaryota; kingdom Viridiplantae; phylum Streptophyta; class Pinopsida; order Cupressales; family Taxaceae; genus Taxus; species Taxus chinensis. The sequence goes on along the minus strand of CM034157.1, from coordinate 258,872,183 downwards.
TATCTATGCTTGTGACAAATCAAAATAAGTGTGTGTTTGGTGCATCTTTTTCCAACTCCTCAGGATCTTCCCCTATATTGGTGTGGCTTATGTGATATGTTCCTATGAGCTCATGTTTGGTCAGATTTTTCTTTGTACCATTAAATTGTGTCTAGTTGCTAGACAATAGAGAGGGTAACATAATCCACCTTGATGATCATTCCCCCTACTAATGTCTTGGGGTGTGTGAGATGAACTGCAATACAAGGTGTTTCCTGAATGAAGAAAGTTGAAACTGATGTGTCCGAGATGTGAGATAGAATTTTTTTTTTGAAGTGTGAAGACCATGGATAAAACTTCATATTCTATAGTTGTATAATTTTTTTTGCTAGTGACAATTTATGACTTACAAAATGAATTAGGTGATCAATTCCTCCTCTTAGTTATGCAAGAATTATTCTGAAAGTGCTTCGTGAAGCATCAACATGTACATGAAAAAATTTGGAATACTAATATTGGTGCATCAAATAGATTCTGTTTAAGTTGCATGAATGAATTTTGACACTTTTTTGTCCATTCAAATTTAGCCTCTTTCAATAATAAATGGTCCATAGCCTACACAATACTAGAATATCCCCTGATGTATTTTCTGTAATAGTTTGTGTGCCTGATAAATTTGTTGATTTCAAAGGGGTTTGTGGGATGTTTAAGACCAATTACTACTACAATTTTTGCTTGATCTACTAAAATCCCTTCTTTGCAAACAATGTATCCAAGTAACACTCTAAAAGGGGGTAAGTGCAGGAAGTTGATGGACAAATATAGGGTCATCTGTGGACGTCATATTGCAAAAAACAACAAAATCTCAACTTGTAGGGATTATTAGCTATATGCGCACTCTAAATTAGAAAAAATTATATAAATATGAATCGTAGCATTCAAAATCTAGTTTCTAAAATACTAATTTTTTAAAAAAATGGACAAGTTTAGCTATATTAAACACTTAAAATTATATGACTTAGTTTTTTTTTTTAAAAAACTTATAAGATTGTAGTCCGTTTGCCCGCATTTTGGATGACCAAATCTTGTTTTTTTTTTTCCTTTGGTGAAATGTTAGATGTAGTTGTCTATCTTGGGATGGATTTTATTTTGTATTTTTTTTAGCAATATTTTTTTTTTAATGATTTTTTCCGTGAAAGTGGTCTAAGAAAATATTTAGAAAACGGAGCGCTTTCCGTTTGCCCACCATAACTATATCAAAAAATATCGAAATCAAATATATATATATTTTTAACGTGTATAGAATTTGTCCACGCTTGGGATGGTATAAGTTTTATCATATTTTGATAAGTGAAACAAAAGTTACAGTCTTAAACGTAGACATGAACATTCACGAGAAAAAATGTCTTAAAGACCTATTGTTAGTAAAAAATTATAAAATGATATTTATCTTATTCTATTCACTTTAAAAACAATATTTCTATGAAGCTAAGAGTCTCCCCTACACGATGGCACCATTTTTGTGAAATGTTTTCAATTTTTTAGCATGGTTCAAGTCTTTGGAAGAGCAGATTTGAGGTTTTTTGACCTTTTACACTTCATAATGACCTTCCATAGCTTTGGTTGGGGAAAAACAAAGATTTTTCGATACTTAGGTTCGGCAGATAGATCCGTGATTGTGGTTTATAAAGCGTGATCGTAGTTTTTTAACACAAACCACGAGCGCACTTTATAAACCACAATCGCGGTTTATAAAGCATGCTCGCGGTTCATAAATCATATTTACACACATCCTAATGTCTGAATTACCATGTGATTTTTACTCTCTAACCTTACCATACAAATTACTGTTAAATTCTATATTTTTTTGCACATTTTTCTTATCACCGAAGTAAAACATCATGGGAGACAAAAAATGAAGTCAAAAAAGGAAGTCAAGTAAAAAAACACCAAATGAATTAGAGGCCAGGAAAATTTAAAATGTTGAGCGAATGCAGAAACTTCGTGAATCAAGAAGAGGTTCATCTTCAATCCCAACTATTGTAAGCAATGAAGAACCAGGTAATGTTTCTACTGTCAATGTTGAAGTTGAATTAAATACTCATGATGAAGATGTTTTTACTGTCAATGTTGAAGAAGAATTAAATACTCATGATGTAGAAAATGTTGAAATTGAAGGAGACAATGAAAATGTGAATAAGGAAATTCATGTTGAAACTGTAGACAAGCAAAATTTGACAAAAACACCTCCTAGGATTTTACATAAGAAACCTAATTTTTTTATTGAAATTGATGAAAACATTTTGAAACCAATGTCTGAAAAAATTTCTGAACGAAAAATCAGAAGAAAAGCCACTGAAATTTGGGATAATCATTTTGAAATTTTAAATGATTCCCAAAGATGTCAGTTGTTGGTTAGTTTGATGAAATTGATTAAAATGAGACCTACATTAAACACCTTAGGATTGACAACATCTAATATACGTGGTCAAACCTCTAGAATTGTTGAAAACCTTCATGATGCATATCACACTGTTGGTGTCAAGAGACGCACTAGGGATAGTAATATTGTGCGTCATGTACTTGCTACTAGTGTTGTAAGTGAATCAATAAAAAAATATCGTTTGATTACGCAAACAAGTCGAATGTTGCAAGTTAATCGAAAAACTCTAATGAAAGCAATTGAAAGACGTAATATCTTTCAATCACTCAATAATGCTGATTTTTTGGGCATTTTCTGCTAGAGCACCGCGTAAGGACAAAAATAATTCTGATGCTATAAGAGAAGTTGTTATTAAATTTTGGCATGATAACACTAGAGTTTCACCTAATACAAGAGATGTTATAAAATGGAGAGTTGGTTCTACTAATCGTGAACCACATCCAAAGCATTTCTTAGATATGACTCAAACTCAATTTTTTCGTAAGTTTGAACAAGAGAATCTAGAAATTAAAATTAGTCAACATTTTTTTGAAATTTTGAAACCATTCTATGTGAAAATCAACCACGCTCGCACCACTTGTTGTTATAGGCAACATGTTGAATTTACGATGCATTATGCTAAATTTTTACGTATTCATTCTAATTTTCATTCTGAAACTATGTTATCGGAATGTGGTGTTCAAGTTCCACCAATATCTTCCAGGGATTTCATTCCTACTATATTTTGTGAAAAAGAAGTTGGATAATTTTTTTATAGTCAGGATTGTTTAGATGGAAGTTGTAGTACATGCGGCAGATTACCTAAATTGGAAAGTTGCATCCATGAGAAAATTGAAGGTACAATAGGACATAATTTAGTTGAGTTTGATAAATATAAATCAGTTGTATACCAGTGGAAATATGGAAAGAGTCTAAACGGTGTGAGCTAGTTACAGAACAAATGCCCGTTTTCTAATTTTTGAGAAAATTTAAGGATGAAATTGTTTATGAGTATGCGAGGCATACACATAGAGCTCGATGGTTGGATGAACAATTCAAGCTATGTAAAGACACATTTCCTATTGGTACTATTGTTTCAGTGGTCGATTTTGCAGAGAATTACACATTGTAACCACAAATGGAGGTTCAATCGCAATATTACAACTCAGTACAAGTTGCCATTTTTGTGCATATAACATTTCTACATTCTCTTGACAGTACAAAGAATGATTAAATTTTTTTAAGAGAGTACCACTTTTATATCAGTGATGATCGTACTCATTCTACTAAATTTGTGCAAGGGTGTTTCCAGTTATTTTATGGAAACTTGTCTGATAGGGACATCCACTTCAAACAACATTATATATGGTCAGATAATTATACGTCTCAGTTTAAGAATGCACGAATGTTTTATTGGATGAGCAGAATGCGCGTCAAGATGGGTGTGCAACATATTTGGAGTTTCACTGAGGCTGGACATTGAAAAGTAGAGCATGACAGTGCTGGGCATGTGTGAAAAGAGCTCTTGCAAGAGAAGAGTTGAAGTACAATGGTGTACTGATAACATGGCTTGAGGTTCTCAAGAAAATTCCACAGTTTGCAGATATTTTTAGTTGATAGAGGAACACAATATTGTTAACTACGAGGATTGTATGACACTCACTGGGTCCAGTGATATGCACTCATTTTGTAGCTTAGATGCTACTTCGTGGGCCGTATGGACAAGAAAGTTGACATGTTTTTGTGCATCTTGTATCAAATTTGTCACTGTTGAGTGTGATTCACAAGAATGGGTGGATGGATTTGTAGGCCTCTAACTCTGCTTCCTAGTTATCAACCTCCACAAACATTATGACTTGTTTCTGCAGATGAAGTTACAACATCTAAGGACTTTGAACGAAATTTTGATTTTGGTGCGAAAAGGTATTTATGGTTATTTATTTAATTTTTGTATTGAGTTATGTCCATTGAAATTTTAATATGTAATTTAAATTTGAGTTGTTCAACCTTTATTTTTTTGTAGGACATGTGTTTGCAGTAATTGCGACAGAAGACAATGAAGAAGGAACAAACTATTTCTTATGTCGTTGCATCGAGGAAAGAAAGAAGTTGACTTCTCCTATTATAGATGGCAAAGATATTGAGTATCCTATAGGGTCAGTTGTAGTTACTGGAACTTGGTTTCGACGGTATCCATTAAAAAACTCCTCTATTTGGGTGTTTGAAGACTTTGAGACACACAGGAAAATACTTTTATATTCGCATCTAGTTCTAGTGACAAATATTCAGATGTATAGATATCAAGGAAGGCCTAATAACAAGATTCTTTGGAAGGTTTGAGAGTCAGATCATGAAGCAATCTTGTCTACTATTTAGAGTAGATATGATCCTGATGGTTCATTAGAATGAATTTACAATGCTCGTGTCTGGTATATATAATTTCTTTTCAATATATATATATATATTAGTTTAAGATCTAGATTTAAGTTTGAATATATTTTATTTTAAATTTGTGTATTTTTTACATTTATAGATAGTATATGGTTTTGATTTGAAACTTAAATTTCTTTGACTAACACTTTTATGTTTAGGTTAGTGGTGCCAGAAAAGCTTCCACCTTTACGTGGTTGGCACTGTTAGTATAGAATTTTAAATTCTCGAAGCTAAGAGAAGCTTTCATTGTTTGAAAAAATTGTAAATTTTAAAAAAATTGTAAATTTTGAAAAAGTTGTCAATTTTGAAAAAGTTGTCAATTTTGAAAATGTTGTAAATTTTGAAAAAGTTCAATAAATTTTGAAAATGTTGTAAATTTTGAAAATGTTGTAAATTTTGAAAATGTTATAAATTTTGAAAAAATTGTAAATTTTAAAAAAGTTTTAAATTTTGAAAATGTTGTAAATTTTGAAAATGTTGTAAATATTGAAAAAGTTATAAATTTTGAAAATGTTGTAAATTTTGAAACAGTTGTAAATTTTGAAAATGTTGTAAAGTTTGAAAACGAATCCTCCCAAAGTGTTTACAAGACCATACCTACATGTGTGCACCGATCTGGGAAGGAAAAATCTGAGAGAGGATATTGTAGAGGGTCCCTACACCGAGGTGTCAGATCAGACGAGACGTCTCTAGGTGCCATGGAGTCCAAGTAGTCACCCGTCGAAGTTGAACGATATTTTGGTCTCAGGGCTCTTAATGGACTACGCTCGAACGAAGTAGCCCGGAAGCAACAATCTTGTCACGCACCAAAACACCACCCCCTCTAGTATTCATTTGGCCTCCTGGATGTGTCAGCGTAGTCGGTTCGATGTCACAACCCACCGTTTCCAAAATATAGCATTTGACAACCAATACACTGGCTCTAACTGCACTATTTCACGCATTTGCAAACAATAGGGCTAGCGAGAGCACCGAAATGAGATAGGAAAAAACCGAGAGAGGCTTTTGTAGAGGGTCCCTACACCAAGGTGTTGGATTAAATGAGCCATCTCTAGGTGCCACGGAGTCCGAGTAGTCACCCGTCGAAGTTGAATGATATTTTGGTCTTAGGGCTCTCAAGGGACTACACCCGAATGAAGTAGCTCAGAAGCAACGACCTTGTCACACACCAAAACACTACCTCCTCTAGCATTCACCTAGCCACCTGGATGTGCTGGCACAGTTGGTTTGGTGCCACGACCCACCGTTTGCAAAATATAGCATTTGACAACCTTACACTGGCTCAAACTGCACTATTTTACGCATTTGCAAACAATAGGGCAGCGAGAGCACCAAAATGAGAAGGAAAAAACTAAGATATGCTATTGTAGAGGGTCCATACGCCAAGGTGTCAGATTAGATGAGGCATCTCTAGGTGCCACAGAGTCTAAGTAGTCACCCGTCGAAGTTGAACGATATTTTGGTCTCAGGGCTCTCAAGGGACTAAGCCCGAATGAAGTAGCCCGGAAGCAACGACCTTGTCTCGCACCAAAACACTACCTCCTCTATCATTCACCTAGCCACACGAATGTCCCGGCGCAGTCGGTTTGGTGCCACGACCCACCATTTGTAAAATATAGGGTTTGACAACCAATCACTGGCTCTAACTACACTATTTCACGCATTTGCAAAAAATAGGGCAACGAGAGCACCGAAATGAGAAGAAAAAAATAAGAGAGGATTTTATAGAGGATCCCTACACCAAGGTGTCGGATCAGATGAGCCATCTCTAGGTGCCATAGAGTCCAAGTAGTCACCTGTCGAAGTTGAATGATATTTTTGGCTTAGGGCTCTTAAGGGACTACACACGAAGGAAGTAGCCCAGAAGCAACGACCTTGTCGCGCACCAAAACACCACCTCCTCTAGCATTCACCTAGCCACCCAGACATGCCGATGTATTCATTTTGTCTCCACGACCCACCGTCCTGAGGCATGACTAGCATTTCGATAACCGTTACATTTCTAGGCTCAAGCACTATTTCAATGTCACTTGTTTACCTTCCATCTCGAGAGCATTGAAATGAGAAGGAAAAAACTGAGAGAGAATATTGTAGAAGGTCCCTACGCCAAGGTGTTGGATTAGACGAGGCATCTCTAGGTGCCACAGAGTTTGAATAGTCACCCGTTGAAGTTGAACAATATTTTGGTCTCAGGGAAACTCTTAAGGGGACTGCGGCATCCGAACGGGTAAGTAGCCCTAAGCAACGACCCTTTCATGCACTGAAAAACCACCTCTTCTAGCATTCACCTGGTGGACTCTGATGTGCCAGCATATTCAGTTCAGTGAGAATTAACTGCACCATTTACAAAAGCATAGCATTTGACAACCAATCACTGGCTCCAACTACACTATTTCATGCATTTGCAATAGGGCAGTGAGAGCATCAACAATGAGAAGGAAAATAAAAGAGAGGATCTTATCATATAAGGTCTCTACATTGGAGGTGTTGGATTAGACGAGCCATCTCTAGGTTCCACGGAGTCTGAGTAGTCACCCGTTGAAGTTGAACGATATTTTGGTCTCAGGGCTCTTAAGGGACTACGCCCGAACGAAGTAGCCCAGAATCAATGACCCTTTCACGCACTAAGAAACCACCTCCTATAGCATTCACTTGGCCACTCAGACGTGCCGGCGTAGTCAGTTTAGTGCCACGACCCATCGTTTGCAAAATATAGTGTTTGATAACCAATCACTGGCTCCAACTGCACTATTTCGCACGTTTGCAAACAATAGGGCAATGAGAATTAGGGTAACCTAACAATGATATAAAAAAATTATGTTTCCCCCTCTTATGAATACTTAACCCCTTTTCACAGTGCCCCTTTAAGTCCCTTTGTCACTTAAGGCTTGTAACCCTACCCTGTCATGCCATGTAACTCGAGTTAATCCAGAATGGTCAAGGATGAGTTAGAAGGTGAGTTAGCTAGGTTAATGTTAAGAGGTGAGTATAAACATACACTTAGCCATTTTTTTAATCCCTTTTTAAAATATTTCCTTTTCCTTCATTGTTTCTAGTATATTTAGTTATGCTACTAAATTTTCAAGAAACCCTATTGCAAAAATCACATATTTGCTCATATCTCCTTCAGTTTTACTCCATTTCCCCTGCAATTTTGCCCGTAACTTCTACTCATGAACTCCTTGAAGATGATATAAAAAATATTTTCCATTGGTACCCTAATTTTTTATAGCATCCCATTTAAAATTTCAGAGAAAAAACTTTCCTTTTTAGATCCTTGCAATTCTAGAGATCGAGAAACACTTGAAATTTAAAGCAGGAAACCATATGAAAATACCTAATCTAATGAAAAAATTTCATCTCAATCCAAATACAAGAAGACATGATTAAATATTTAAATCAAACATGTACATATCAGAGAACTAATTTAAATGGTTATGAAAACATACATAGAAGGATATCATACATGCAATGAAATCAAATCAAACATATATAGTTCAGATTTATCATTATGAAAACCAACACACATGGATATATAAGAATCAAACAAAGTGTGCTCCAGATGCACATCTCTGAAAATATATACATGTATAAGTTCATAATGTATGCGTACATCTCAAACTAAGTGTGTCATAATGTACATATGGGACCACATGCGGTCACAAAAGGCTATATATATACAATGGACTATATGAAGAAACATGTTCACTAGGACCAGATGGCCCATATATATATATATATATATATATATTTATATATATATATATATATATAATATATATATATATATATATATATATATATATGTACATCCAGGTGGACTATGAATCTACTCATGAAACATCTTCCCTCTCTTCTCCCCACTAGAAGTAGCACGTCCACGACCTGGGGATGTAGTGGAGGGAGATGCCACTACAGATTTCATCCATGTGGTCCTAGGTGTCTCTAAGCATGCCTGCAACCTAACCTACACATTCATAAACAACAAGTTTTTAACACCCAAAATTTTAAAATACATTCAAAATTTAGAAACTTGTACAATTTAGTTAAAATGCATGTGAAATCTTACCGCAATGTCATGATCCCTATCAATTTGTTGTTGACACATTGCAGGGACAACAATAGACTCACGAGGGGTAAGCTACATACAAATAATTAATTTTCAAATTAAATATTTCACATATACATACAAAATTTGATATTGTAGATTTAAGTAATAAGAAATAATGAACCTCCAAAATTTAACAAATTTGAAAAATTGTACCTCAGTTAGTGGATCTGCAGATGCTATGGCAGTATCTACAGCAGCCTCCACAGTCTGCATATATGGAGGAGTCTCTCTAGTAGTCATAAGCTATACAAAAAACATGTACAAATCAATATTAAAATCTACATGACTGTGCACCACATAACAGAGGTCCAAAGCATGTAATCCACGTGAACTTCCAGTAATTAGAAACAAAGTGTAAAGAGATTTACTAACCTACGTAAAACTCATGTGAGGCATGCCAGTAGCCTTAGTTCCTAGAGAAAATGATGACCCACCAGGCTCCTGTGTATAAAAGAGAAACATATTAATATGTACAACATACACGTGAAACATTATAATAATAATCTAGTGCAATCAAATGAAATTAAAAATGTAAGTTTGTACAACTTGAAACTTACATTTGAAACATGCCTAGCTGTAGTAGCTAGCATGTCGATGCTGGATGTTTCCTTCACCGACTCTTGCTATTTAAAATAAAATAAAAAATTAGTTTTTTACATGTATGTACATGACGTACAAGTCAATATATATATACATATATATATATATAATATCTCAAACATGTGAATTAAACTATTGTATATATATATATATATATAATTTAAATTTATTTGAAATTTACCTGTGAAAGACCAATATCAGTGGCACCAGTTCCAAAAACATTCCCCAGCATCTCATCTATAGAAAATAAATCATGTGAACCAGCAAATGATGTCTCACCCGTAGTGCATACGGCACCACATGATCCATAGTGGTGTGGTGCGCTAGAACTGACACCTCCACCAACATCACTAGATGTAATCTAGTCACTATGCTAGGTCAGAGTGTTAGTGAGCTCCCTCAATGCATGCAGTGTGTCAATATCCATAACCTCCTTCACTATAGAAGGGATAATTGAAGGTAGTGGGGGTTTTGAGGCATGGGGGATCCTAGGTTGACCTATGCATGCACCAGGTCTACTCTGTGCAGAGCCACCTCCTCGACCAAAAAAGTTAGAAAAGTCAAAATAATTCGGGACCTCATTAAGCACGAACTCGCAATATAATTTCTTCAAAAAATAAAGAGGAACCTCATTGTTGTTACATGGTGGATAATAAAAAACCATCCATCATCGGTCCCAAAAATGGTTTTTGATTATGTCATCATGGCACCAATGGATTGGGAACCGTTTGCAAGTAACTGTGGGGGGGCATTGGTTCTAGGGTCAGTAAATAATGCACAAATGAGGTCTTTTCCAATTTTTGTCTTTTACAGTCGCATGGGATAATTTATCCGCATACCACCACCTATAATCACCTCTAAAGGTATTCCATCTATGTATTTGGTTGGTTGCACGGAGTCGACTTCACCAATCAATGTTTGCAATGTATTGGCTAAAGTCATGCGGGATGGATTTGTAGCATGATTTGTCTTATAGTTTGAATTAGGTTCTCAATGACAATTTTATTTTCTCAGATTCTTCCAATGATATTATCTTGTGTTCCTACTGGCTCAGTGGGGACAGAAGGAGCCACAGAGGTGGATCTATGTTTGGAGGAGGGTTTTGAGGAATGTTTTGATGGTTTGCATGATTTCGAGCTTGCCGACCAACTGATAAAACAAGAAAATTGTATACATAAACAAACATTTCAAAAAACCCATGAAAATGTAAAAAGTAACCTAAAATGTGCAAAAAACATAAAATGATTAAAATCGGGGGCTTACCTCCTCGTCTTGGCGGCATGGTTGAATCTATCACTATCCAGAAGTCTGATGAGCAATTTTGAGGTGGTATTCAAAGCTTGAGTGAAAAACGTCTAGGAAAAATCGTGGTTTGAAATGAAAAATGGGGAAAATAAGGACTTGCGGGACTACTAATTTTTGTCTCAGAGTTCTGCGATCACGGTTTATAACCGCACTCTTGGTTCTAAACCATGCGATCGTGGTTTTAGTTTTGGTTATTGACGAGCCTAAAATTCAAGAACCGTGATCACCGTTCCTGATCATGTTTCCTAAATTTCAGGTTTTTATGTCCACGAAATTGTCCACCAACTTCGTGCACTTACCCCACAACGATATTTTTTTTCATCCTCAAGATGATAAATGGCTTTATATTACCAGTCACCTAGGTATGTTATTCCTAACCAAATAATTCTTACTATGTGTTATAAAGGACGTGGTTGTGGCCATCAAGAACAAGGTTCATTCGAAGCTCTTCAAATACCTCATCGTATAATGTGTAAATCTGGTATTGACATCCATTTGTATGTGTCTCACCCTTCAGATGATGAATATGTGTCTTCTGACCCAGAGGATATTTTGTTCGAAAATGAAAGAAAAATAGATTCCCGGTCTAGCCTTTACGAAGACCTTACCTCCACGAACCTATTCTCTAACATGGATATCCTTACCATAACCCCTATTACACCCCTTATCATTCCAAAAATGAACCTCATTTACCCATCACTCATGAATTGGGACCAACAGTGACACATACCCATCGACATCTTTCATAATGATGATGCTATTGGTGAGTTCCTAGAAATAGAGAGAACATTCCGAGAAACAACCATAAGAAAGGATTCTCCATTTAGCTCAACACATGCATACTTCGGAGAGGATGTATAATTGTGTTGTCACTTAAGTAAGAAAATAATCAAGGGAAAAGGTCCTACTGAAAAGCCTTGCGGAAAGAAAAAGTCCAATTCCTATAGTGAAAACCTCTTTGAGGCACTTGTGGACAAACAAATGGAATAATCTATGGACAAGATAGACCAATATTCTAATCCCATGCACGTCATCCTATCACCCAGTGGGCATTGGGTGCTCACCCGAGGCACATGGGTGTGCCGAGTCTCTCCTTTATGTGAGTTTTATGAGAATGCATCATCTTATAACAGATATTTAAATGGAAATGAGAAAAAGAACCATGCCACATTCTAGAAGAGTTAGAACAAGTTATCTCTATTGCATCCAGAAAAGAGAAATAACAAGCAACATAAGGAAATGGTTCATACAGAAAGGAAATACATAAGTAGTATACTCCCAACACATAGATGATTTATAACAGAGCATTGTATTCATATTAACAGATTCAATAACCACATTACAATCCCTTGAGGTCATGACAAAACCTTAAATAACTATGCAGAGCCAAGTCACACATCAGAGCTATATTATGCTCATCATATTACAAAGAAGAATAAAAACCCATCCCCTAAATGTTCCATTGCTTACCGAGTTCTCCTAATCCCTAACCCATAATATTCCCATTTATATTTCTATAGGGCTTCACCTCTCTTTTCTCTCCTCTGCACTCTCCACACACTCTCTATACCATATCTCTATCCTTCTTCTTCTATCGGGTGCTTGTATTTATAACCTTAGCACCCACCACCATGCCTTTCAGAAGTTACAGATCGGTTGCCAAGTGTCAAAGTGGTCCTCCATGGGAGCATGCCTTCTCAGATCCAAGCTCTCCACTCCTTGCAATGATGTCTTCTGGAACCTTCCATCACATGCCTGGAATATTCCCTTTTTGATCCCACAGTCACCAGGCTGGCACCTTATCCACAAGGGTCATGCTTTTCTCATGTGCTTCCTGGGATGCCGAATGCGGCTAAGTACAAAACCTATTTTTCCTTGCACGTGCATGTGTATGTTTTACAAAACCCTACTAGAATCCTTCCCTGCATGCCTACAACCTATGCACCCTTCTTCAATTAGGTCCTGCACACCCACACACCTTCTTATATTTATCTGATATTTTGGGGCCAACATCACCCCATAATACACATGTTCTCCATCCTCAGAAACACTCTTCAATAAAGAAATAAAGAATGATGAATCCTTAAAAATTGTTGGAATGGAAGAATAAAGGAATGAAGAAATGGGGAAAAGAATGAAAGAATGGGGAACTTGTTTATTTCTGGAGGAGGAGAGGGAAATCCTTCCTTAATTCTACTTCTAACTTTCCCTAAGTGTTAACCTCATTCTGAGCTTGCTGATAGAGGTCACCCACCAGGGCACTCACTTCTTCAAAACTCAGCTCCTCTCCCTTAGCACTCATTGTCTCCACAATCTCCTCCAGTTTTTTCCCAAATCCTTGAGCATGTCCATCCTCCAAGTGATTTGGGGGTACAATTCCTTCAACCGGTTCTTGATTGAGCCCCACAAGGTCTCAATGGCCTCTGATTTCTTTTCTACTTCAGCTAGGATTTTGTCTCACTCAACCCTATTCCCCTTGTTCTTTTCTTGGAACTCCTTGAGTTCCACTTCATGGGTGGCAACAAAGATACTTTCCACTCTATCCCTATCCACGTAATTATCATAGGTAGCCTCAGCAACTTGTGCGATGGATTTTACATCGGCGAGGATCTTGTTGTACTGAGCAACAATTTCCACAACCTTCATCTTATTTTCTTTTTCTTGGCATGCCAACACCTCTTCTGTGGATTCTAAGGCAAGTGGTTACCTCTCCATAGTGAGTATGTGGGTCAAGTCCTCTAGGCATTGTAAGGATGATCCATACTTTTGTGTGGGTGGTGTTAAGTCTGGATGCTTCAAGATAATGGCATCCGTGATCATCTCTATCTTCTTGTATGCCTCATGCACTCTTTCCTTCTCATCCTTTAACTCATGCCTTAACTGAGCACTGATTAGTTCCTCCTACTTCAGGTCCTTGATTTTCTCAAGGAGCTCTTCCTCCTTTTTCTCTAGCTCTACCTCTAGGAACTTCACCCTGTCATTTCTTCCGAAGAGCCTGGCTTCAACCTCAACTGAAACTTTGTTGAGCACGTTGCAGATTTTCTCATCTGATAATTGTTGAGCATTTACCAAGGGGTTTATTCCCTTTGTTTTTGGCACTTTCATCAATGCTCCTTGGCTTACTTCAAATTCAGGCTCATCAATGTGGGACTCAAATGCCCATGATAACATTTTCCTTGTCCGAGGGTATGCACCTTCCTCATCAAATGAAGCCATGGCTAAGAGTTGTTCCATTGGCACGGTGCTCTGGAAGCATGCACACAACACCTTGTTTGGATCATCGATGTAGCCCATTCCTTGACCTTGTGTTGCTTCTGTGCTCTTCCTCCCTATGTGTGTGGCCCTTGGAAAGCTTACAGCCAAACTGGGATCTCCTCCCATGCTGCCATATTCTTTTCCTATGCTTTCCTCCTCAACTTCCTTCAGCACCTCATCCACGCTGCATTCAACCTCTTGTTCCACCAGGTTCTAGATGATTTTTTCCACTTCTATCTTTGCAACCTCATCTATCTATTCCTTTGTGAGGCTCAGGGTCCTTTGATCATTTGTATTTTCTTCCCCACCTACCCCCTTTTCTTGGGCCTCAGTTTATTCTTCATCCTCCTTCTCCTCATCCCCTTCGTTATACTCCTCATCTCCTTCTTCCTCAGAATCATGTATCTCATAGACTGGATGGTCTTCACCTCCTTCTGGCTCATCATCATCATCCCTGTCACCGATGTAGGCATCTAGACTTTCTGTTTCTTCTGAATCTACCTCATCAGTCACCTTCTGCTTCTTCCTTACTGGGGATTCCAGTACAGGAGATTCTTCTTTTTCTTTTTCTTTGACAGGTGATGTCTTCATTGGTGATTCCTCATGGGTGAGGGGCTCTTCATGCTCCAGTGCCTCTTCTTATGGGGTTTTTTCCTTGACAGGATACTTCTTTCTCCGCGTGTAAGTACTAGGCTTAGCACTTGCTTCCACGCTCACCACTTGTGTGGTTTGAACACTTGGTGCCTTTGTACATCTCTTCTCTTTCTCTCTTTCTAGGTGTGCCATCTTCCTTCCTGTAGGGTCTTCAGGGATGGATACATCATTCTCCAAGTAAGCACCTTTTTCAAATTTTGGCCTTATGCACAGATACACCCTTGTTGCGGTCCTTCCTACAATCGGCATCGTTAAAGGCTTCATCATCTGTATCTCATGGGAGACATATCTTTCAACATACACACGCTTCTTTGGGTAGACTAGCTTCCAGGCACAGCTCACAGTGGTCTATATCTACCTCACTAAGGTCAAACCTTAGTCTCTTGGCCTCCTTGAACCGATTAACTCTGGCTTGGAAGTATTGCACGGTGAAGGAGAAGGGTAGCTTGCACCATGGACTCATATTCCCATCTGTCAATATAAATCTGCCAATGTAGAAGTGTTGGTACACTACAAATTCTACCTCTCCATTCACGAGTGTGGGAAACTACTCTGGGATCCTCCACTCATCCCCAAATGCATCACACATTCACTTATACCACTTCTCTAGGCACGCTTTTTGAGTGGCCATCATGGTTTCACAAGTGTATGTCGTAAACCTTTTTGCGGGCAAGGGATCCTCTTCTGGATACTCCCAAATAAACTTTTTCTGGCCCATCGGGCACTCCAATCTCTAAAATACAATGGTGAGGAGGATGTTACCGAAGAGTATCTTCTCTCCCTCCTACGCACTACTTATAATCTCATCTGTGATGAAAGTGGACAAGTTGTAGATGGTTCCTTCTGATATCTTCCGGCATACATTTAGCCATGCCTTGTTCACTTGTGTCCATCATTCCTGATCATTGAGCTTGGTCACCAAGTGCATGGCCATCCTCATAACTGGGTCTGGAATCTCAGTGATGTCAAAGTATCATGACCCCTTCTTGTAGTCATACATGGCTACAGTCTCCTTGATATCCTCCTTGTCACTCAGATCATCATCTATGTTATCTCCTTCACAAATGAGGCCTGTGAACTTGGATATCAGTTGTGGTGTGATGCACATCTTGTGCCCCCATGAAATAAAAATGATCCTCATGCACACATGACATCAACCACTGGTAAAGGTGCTCAGGCTTTCCAAATTATGGCAACTCATATAGCTGCAATAATCCATCCTTCTCTAATTTGACCTTCACCTCATCATTGTAGATGGGCATTCCATCTGGCATCCTATTATTAGTTGGTCAGACCAACTCTAGTGCCATTTCCTTCTCTGTTGTGCTCATGTGATGGTTATAATCACTTATGGCCATCTTTTCATAAGTGTGACTCCCATTCTTTTCCTAGAAATACCCCATCTGGGTACTACATTTCCATGTAACATTCTTCGTTGGTGTTCATGATGGCAGCGATTTTCTTTCCCTTTCCCTTGCCCTTTGTTTTCTTTAGTGAAATGGTTGGTTTCCTGGGTGCCATATTTTCTAGTCAGGACTGAACTTAAATACTCCTTCCTCTTGCTCTGCTCTGCTACTCTACTCAATCCCAAAGCTCACTCCAAAGCTTCAACTCCTGAAATGAATCCTTCTTTCTCCATGCCCTAGCTGCCAAACCCTAACTAGGAAATCCTTCCACAAGATGACACTCTTCACACAACCTTCCTCACGCCCATGTACTCCTTCCTTCTGGTTTGTAGATCTACTCTAGATGCACACTCAAATTTCTTGGATTCTCCTTTCTTCACACAAATTTCTCTCTGGATGCTCTAGTTCACAAGAGCTTCTTTCACTTCATAATCGCAAGGTAACAAATGACTTGCCCGACCTTGTATTTATAGTTTTTGCTTCTTTCCAGCATTAAATGTTATACCACCTACCAACATACTTTAACATTAAATGTGGATTTTTCCACTAAGCCAACTTTAAGCACCCTTACCCACGTGCCACATCCTGCATGAAAAACCCTTTACAACCTTCTGGCACACAAAAATCCAACCCAACCAAAGACTCTTACGCGCGCATCCACAGTGCCGAAGGCACTTCTTCTGTCCTTTACCTGATTTTTTCCCTCATCTACCTCATGTTGTTTCTGCACTCTTCATCCTTTCTATACGTGGTTTCTGAAAATCCTTTTTGACACCATAATCCAATATCCACCATTTCCTCACATGCTTCTTAACCTTACCTTATCCTTCAACTGGGCCATTCACCGTAACTTCTACTGCTAGCTCAAACTTGTATTACAGGCCTATACTTCACATCACTCCACCCCACACTAAAATAGATGTGCGGTCCTCTGCACATACACAACCTTGGAAAAAATAATGTGGTTACCAGTGCACAAGGCACAAAAATGAAACAAAAAGAAAGGAACAAGCAACGAGAAAGGGAAACACAAGAAAAGAAAAATCATAAAGGGAAATTCTAAGCTAACTGGCAATACTACCTTATTACAAACACCAAGAAGACTTATTTATAGTAGGGCTTCAGCCTACTCCCATTGAAGTGACCTGGTAACCTCATCCCATCCAGCACTTGTAACTGGCAAGCACCTGAATCAAGAATGTACGAGATGATGTAAGGTCCCAACCAATGGACTTTCAACTTCCCAGGATGGCACAGATACTTGGAATCATACAACAACACCATCTTCCCAACCTCAAACTTCTTGTTCTTGATATGATGATCATGCCATGCCTTTTGTCTTGCTTTTTCTATCTTCTGACTCCATCTAGCAAGTGATCACCTTTCATCTAACTGCATCAACTTATAAATTCTTTCTTTCAACACTTGTCTCGTTATCTAACCCTCCTGCGCGTGCTATACACAGTGATGGTAACATGAATTCCACTAGTAAAATAGCCAATGCACCAAACACCAATTGAAATGGTGTGGCCTTGTTCAACCTTTTGTAGGTTGTCTTGTATGCCCATAGAATGGCTGATACTTTGTCATCCCAATCTTGTCTTCCAACATCACAGATCTTAGTTAACATGTGACTTAGTATCTTGTTAAATGCCTCAGTAGTTCCATTTTCTTGAGGGTGATATGGGGTAGTCTTATGATGGGCCACCATAAATTCTGCTAACAGAATCCTGACTGTTTCATTGAGAAAGTGTGTACCCCTATCACTTGTTAAACTTAAAGGAAAACCATACCTGTTGATTATGTTCTCCTATAAAAATCTAGTAGCTTTTGTTGTGGTGCAATCCTTCGTAGGTGCTGCCTCTACCCACCATGTCAAGTAATCAGTGCAAGTGATGATATACCATGAACCAGTCCTTCACGCGGCTGGCACAATTGGCCCTACAAAGTCAATTGCCCATTTTTCAAATGGTTCAGCACTGGCTATTGGTTGCAAAGGCATTTCATCTCTCTTTCTAGGTTTTCCAAGGTGTTGGAAATGGTCACAGGCCTTGCAAAACTCAATACAATCCTTGTAGATGGTTTCCCACCAAATCCCTACTAATAAAATCTTCCACGCGGTAGCATTTCCTGCATAGTGTCCTCCTGCAATCCCACCATGCACTTCCTCCATAATTTCCACGTGCTCATGCTCCAATACACATCGGCGCAGAACCTCATCATGACCTAACTTATACAGGTCTCCACTAATCAACATGTAAGGTGTGGCACATATTGCTAACTACTTTCTCTCCAGAGCCTTCATCCCTTCTGGTGCCACACCTATTTTTAAGAACACTGCGATATCTTCCAAGTCTGAGGGCATGCACCACAACCTAAATAGTTGTGCGTCTGGCATGGTATCCTCAATGCTTTGTGCATCCTCCCCTGAGTTAATCCTTGATAAGTGGTCAGGTCCTGAATTGCTTTTTCCTAGTTTTACACCACTGTGAACTCAAATTCTTGAAATAATAGGACCCAACGACATATGTGCCCTTGCAGAATGGGCTTGTTGACTAAGTACTTCAATGCCATGTGGTCTGTGTAGAATATAAATGGTGTTTCCAATAGATACTACCTAAACTTGTGGAGCACGTAGATCATAGACAATGCTTCACGCTCAGTAGTTGTGTAATTCTGTTCTGCTGGTGTCAATTTTCTACTTGCAAAGCACAAGGGATGATCAACAATTCCCTCACCAGGTTGTGCTAGCACTACTCCCATAGTTGTTCCTGAGGCATCAACATGCACATGGAAAGGCTTATCCCAAGAAGGAAAACATAATATGGGCACCATGACAAGCCTATCCTTCAAAGTGTCAAATGCCTTCTGTTGCACCTCTCCCCAATGAAAGGCACTCTTGTGTTTTAACAATTCCTCCAAGGGCACAGAAATCATGGCATACCCCTTGATGAATTTCCTGTAGTACCCCGTATGCCCAAGGAATCCACGCACTGCACTTTGATTAGTAGGCTCCCCTAATCCTACAATAACTACAACTTTAGCGGGATCCACTAATAAGCCTTCTTTGCATATAATGTGTCCTAACAGGGTTCCAAATGGAGTAGCAAAGACACATTTCTTAATGTTGAGGGATATCCTTAATTGCCAACATCTCTCAAACATCAGCCTTAAATTGTCACAATGGTCTTTCACCAATCCATACATAGTCCAGTCATCCAGGTAAACTTGGAGAAACTTATGGATGAAGTCCTGAAATGCTTGTACCACGATGTGCGAGAACACAACATGTGCATTCTTCAATCCAAAAGGCATAACCATGTAGGAAAAAATTCCCCATTCAGTGGTGAAAGTTTTCTTTCTCTGGTCTTCCTTTGCAATCCTGACTTGGTGATACCCTGAGAACCCATCCGTGAAAGAGTAGACTTCGCGCCTGGCTACTCCCTCCAAAATTTCTTCAGTAAAGGGGGTTGGGAAAGGATCGATGACACATACTGCATTCAGATCCCTGTAGTCAACACAGATTCTTATCCTACCATCCTTCTTGATACTGATAACCATTGGGCTTATCCATTCTGATTCTTCCACTACCTCAATGATACCAGATGCTATCATCTTGTCTATTTCTTCCTTGACCCATACACACAAATTTGGATTCATCTGATAAGGCCTCTTC
This sequence comes from Taxus chinensis, assembly GCA_019776745.2. NCBI lineage: Eukaryota > Viridiplantae > Streptophyta > Pinopsida > Cupressales > Taxaceae > Taxus > Taxus chinensis. Next base: position 258,852,342 of record CM034157.1, on the reverse strand, counting down.
TGAATCAGGTGCACACCTTCCTTCAACTTGATCTTCATCTCTCCCAAGGAATGGTGAATGCCTTTGAGTTCATGGTACCCATGAGGAAACAAATCTTGGAACTCACACAATAGATCAATGACCTTTGAAACTTATTTTTCTGACCAATAGTCTCTGATGATAGCTTCCTTAGGTTTTGTCTCCATTCCAATGTTAACCTTATTTGTTTTCAAGGGCTCATGGTAGGCACGTGCTCACTCATCAGCGTTGTCTATGACTTCACACATACCTTCTGAATGGTTAACATCCAAAGTCTCCATCTCTTCTCCATCTATTACATAGACCATTTTTCCTTTTTCTTTTTCCATGCACGCACGCTCAAGCTATATTTCCTCTGATTCTTCTTCATTGAGGCACATCTCTAAGTAAGGCTCACCTAGTAACTCCAATAGCCTATCCTCTACCATAGCACTATCTCCCATTGTAAGGTGCTTGATTACTTGCAATGCCTTATCCACTGATGGCTTGGTACTCCTATACTCAAAATCTTGAATGAGATCAGCCACCAAATCCTGCCAATTACCTATTTGATGATGCATCTTTGAATGAATATACCATGCACACACACAACCTTGTAAGGTGGAATATAATTTATGCACCCATAATGAAGGTGGTAACACTTCTGTGCTTCCCATCCAGGCCTTCTCACATGCTTGGATATGAAATGAGGTGGTCTCTTTACCATGGTAGTCTTGTATGACCATGGGCACATTGCTCCTAGAGAACCTTATAGAAAATGTGATCCTCACCTCACACCACTCTAGGAGGTTCTCCCAATGTGTAGCCCACCAGTGCACTACAGTTCTGAGTAGGTTATAACTGAGCATTCCCCTCCTCTTGTCCTCATTTTTCCACTGAGCTTCCATTTCTTGCAAGAAAATTTTAGGATATGCTCCTCCAGAGTAACTTGGAAACTTCTTTCCTCCTAGGTGCTTGACTGAGCATGCCTTTGTTACCCTTGTTACAGATCCTCTCAACTATCACCCAATTAACTCATAAGTCCCATGCACCCAATTGTCACATGCCACACTAGTGGTATCACTCAAGGATTGAGCATCTTCAAACTGGATAACTCCCTCCATGGGGTGAATTATCTCAGGATCTCTGATGGAGCACACATAGATTCTATCAAGGACTTCTTCTCCTAAGGGCTCAGTATAGGGTGTTGACTTCCCATCTGTCAAAGGAATGACCACCCTTTCTTCCTTGTTCTCAAAGCTGATATACCCTTTGTTAAACCACAGGTCGGCATTGTTCTTGTAACACCATGGGTGCCCAAGCAATGCTGGAAAGTTTTCTACCTCGGTGAGTGCCAAGACTTCAAAGTCTCTAGTGAACTTGGCCCCTTGAATGGTGATAACTGCATCCTTTAGGACTCCAATGGGCATTTCCTTAGTCTTGTTTTCCATATACAACACATTCAAAGATGGCTGCAATGTGGGCCTTCCCATTTGATGTCAGGCATCTAAGGTAAGAACATTTACCTCTGCTCCCATGTCGATGAGAATATTTCTCAGAATCCATCCATCAACAACCACATTCAAAGTAATCTCCTTATCATAGTCGAGGCTGTGAGGAGGAAGGTTTACATGCAAAACCTACCTTTCACACTCTACTCTGGCACGTGGTACCTTCTCTCTCAGCCATTCTCCTAGCAAGGGAATAATATTCTCTTGCCTTAACATTTTACATACTTCCTTGACCTCATCCAAGTCATTCTTTGGAACCTCGACATTCTTCCCTTGCTCCAACTACCTCGATTTCTCCTTCAGACATTGGATCTCCCCTTGTAAACTTTGAATCACATCCATAGTCTCTTGATACACCTCTTTCTGATGAGTAGGGTCTGGATACTTTCCATGTACCACTTCCTCTCTTGAAACTAGTGTCCTTTGTCTTGGCATCTCCCTGGCATGCATGGCCTCTACTCGCATCATCACCAGTACAGGTTCTAGCCCTGACTCACATGCCACTCTTGGCATCCACTGTGAATCATCCTTCTTGATGCTCACCATCCCAGCACCTTTGTCTTTCCAGTGCTGCTGGTTCATATGCTCATAAAGTTCTGGACACTCTTCATACTTGTGTTTCTTTCCGCATAAGGAGCATTGTAACAGATCACAACACTCACGTTTGTAATGCTCTGTAGATCCACAATTATAACAGGTTCCTCATGGGAACTCACTTTCCTCCACCATGGTTACTATGACCATGAAATCCTCCACAAAAAACCCCTTCCACATGCACTCCTCCATCTGTGTGCCCTTCATAACGATGGTCATCATCCTTTGAACTACTTGCAAGGCTAGTCTGGCACACACCCAGATCAATAGCATCATGGATTTGATCAATCAGTCTGCAATCCTTGGTATCATGGGTCGTAGAGGTACAAATCTTGCAATAGCAAGAAATATTCTTGTGGATTACACGCTGGAGTAGAGGGCATCTACTTGCATCATGATCCCCATGGAAAATCTCACTCTACCACATAGCATGCACCACTTCTGAGGGAAACTATCCTTTGCATGTCCCTCCACTTCACAATCTATACACCAAACCACTACAAACCTCATGCACTGAGTTTGTAGATAGCTTCTCCAACTACTTGGCCATTGCAGCAATTTGAGCCTCCAGAAAAGGACTAACACCAGTATCAATGCTCCCAACATCTTCGGTGCATAGGGAAGCTTCCAATGCCTCACACAGGTCTGTGAAAGTCTTGTGTGACAGAGCCCTTCTAAATGGTGTTATCAATCCTCTGAAAAACCATTGAGCATGTTGAGAAGGATGAATGTCATAGGATAGTTTTGATAAGAGAGTCTTGAAATGTGCATCATACTCCCACACACTCTCTGTCATTCCCTGTTGGATCTCCTTCAGAGCATTGATGCTCTTCTACTCAAACTCAGGGATATGGAACTCTGCTAGGAAGGCATTCTTCAATGTGGTGTAGTCTACCACCATCTGATGGGGGTCATACTTCCTATACCAACTATGTGTGCACCCTTGCAACATTGTTGCAAACTGACTTGCCTTCCACTCTGGGGTAGTGATCCCCTTCACACACCATAGTAACTCACACTTGTGCACATGCTCTGTAGCATCTTCAATACCCCTATAGTCTGGTAAGTGCAAAGACATCTCAAAAAACACTTGGGGAGGTGGCTGGGGTCCTTGTCCTCCCAATCCAGAGCCTTGGTTCCCTCTAGTGTTTCCTCCTCCACCAGATCCACTGGATCCACCAGGTCCTGTTCCTCCTGACCCACCAGATCCACCTCCTGTAGTCAGAAAAGGACCAGAAGTGGTCACACCTAGTGTTCCCAATGTCCCACTGAACTACACACCAATGGTTTGATATTGTCCCACTTCCAGTAGTATGTCCCACACCACTCCCAGATGTGATACCCAATCCTTGCATACTTGCACCTTGTCCAAAGATTCCTCCAAATACAGGAATGGCTTGCACAGCCATGGATGTTCCAAATGAGAAATTATATCTCCTGGGTGCATATCGGTTACTCCCACTGATACCAACTGGGTTAACAATACTTCTCCCTTGATCTGGAAAACCAAGCACTAGGGGTTGGTCACCAGGTGGGTTCAGATGCACACCGATGGATCTTCTTTCTCCATGTGATGAAATCTCATCAGAAGCTGAAGGGGCCTCTCTCCCATGCTTTCCAAGATGGGGTAGCATAGACTGCTCAGGTTCCACATCCTCTACATGAACCTCAACTCCTTCCCACAATGTCTACCTCCATAGATCCATCACACTTGCAACCTCATGTTGTCTAGTCATCTCCCTTTCATGAGCTTCACTATACTTGAGTCATCTCTCCTCCCTTTCCTTCTCAGCCACAATGTCTGCCATCTTCCTCCACCCTAGCTTCCTCTCCCAGTGCTCAGAGAAGCTTAGCCAGCCATGGGAAATGCTTCTAAACTCAAAGTAATGACCAAGAGCTTCATAGCCAAAGGAATAACATGCAAAAATGATCCTCTAGGCTCCCTCAGAAACTCAAACTCAACAACTTCTGGGAAAGAATACGTAGAAATGGCATATTCAAGAGTATAACTGGTCAACACTCTCTTCCACCAGTGATCAACAACACACATCCAAGTCAGATCTACATCCTACAGCCTCTGATAGTCATCTTGGGTCCATACACATGATCTATAGTACCAGCTTGATCTGGATGCATATGCTGAAAGCCATTCATATAGTTCTACTGGGAAGCAACAAAATAATGTCTCATACAACTCATGGTATAGGTTCTCTTCTACCCATCTACGTGCATCGAACTCAGGTCCAGTGTTGAAAATTTGAGAAAACTCATCCTCCATGCTCTTGAACCATGTTTCAACACTTTCTAAGGTCAAACACTCTGTCATCACACATTACAGGGACAAAGATGCATGCCATTTCTCACAACAACTTCAAAAAGAGGTCCCGGAAATGGAACCAAGATGTAGTCATATTTTATACCCTTATACCAATAGTCTAATCCCATGCAGACCGACCTATCACCACGTGGGCACTGGGCACTCACTTGAGGCATGCGGGTGCCGAGTCTCTCCTTTATGTGAGTCTTATGAGAATGCATCATCTTATAACAAATATTCAAATGGAAATGAGTAGAAAATAACCATGCCACATTCTAAGAGCCTCGAACGAGTTGTTATCTCATTACATCCAGAAAGAGAAATAACAAGCAACATAAGGAAATGGTTCATACAGAAAGGAAATACATAAGTATTATACTCCCAAACACATATGATTTATAACATAGAGCATTATATTCATATTAACAGATTCAATAACCACATTACAATCCCTTGAGGTCATAACAGATCCTCATATAACTATGCAGAGCCAAGTCATGCATCAGAGCTATATTATGCTCATCATATTACAAAGAAAAAAGAAAAACCCATCCCCTAAATGTGCCATTACTTACAGAGTTCTCCTAATCCCTAACCCATAACATCCTCCATTCATGTTTCTGCAGGGCTTCACCACTCTTTTCTCTCCTCTGCACTCTCCAAAAACTATCCATACCATATCTCTCTCTTTCTTCTATCAGGCACTTGTATTTATAACCTTAGCACCCACCGCCATGCCTTTCAGAAGTTACAGATCAGTTGCCAAGTGTCGAAGTGGTCCTCCATGGAAGCATGCCTTCTCAGATCTGAGCTCTCCACTCCTTGCAATGATGTCTTCTGGAACCTTCCATCACATGCCTAGAATATTCCCTTTTTGATCCCACAGTCACCAGGCTGGCACCTTATCCACAAGGGTCATGCTTTTCTCATGTGCTTCCTGGGATGCCAAATGTGGCTAAGTACAAAACCTATTTTTCCTTGTGCACGTGCGTGTATGTTTTACAAAACCCTACCAGAACCCTTCCCTGCATGTGCCTTCAACCCACATGCCCTTCTTCAACTAGGTCCCACATGCCCACATGCACCTTCTTGTACTTAGCTGTAATTCCTAACACACTTTAGCTAATTTAATTAAACATTTATTTGATTAAATGATTAATTATCCTCTCACAACTTATAACTAATTAAATTAGTTATTTAATTAATATTTACCTATCACGCACTCACACTCCACTCCACTCCACTTCTATAACCCTATAATGGTGGGGGAAATAATATTACACGTACAACCATCTTCCACGCACAAAATCAAAATAATCATTACCCCTGCAAAGATACAACTGCACAGACCAATCCTCTTGGCTATTTCAGGAAACTATAATGATGAACCTATTGTAACCCATTCAAACTTTAGATCCACTTCTCATGGCCTCACCCCAGCTATAAAAAGTAGGTCATTCATTTGTAAATGATCCGTGGAAGCTTTGTGCAATTTGCAACCAACTTCTACCAAAATTTCCATCTGCATCCTCGTGTTACATCTGCTTGTAGCATTTGCATTCTACATTTGGAGAACAATCAAGAGCACGCACAATCCTTTGAAATACAAGATTATACAAGTCCAAGTTCTTCACAATCTTACTTTGAGGTTTGCAAGGGGAATCTTGGAAGAAAGGTATGACAGTTCATTTGTTTTATTTTCAAATTATGTTTGTCTGATTTTCACTGCTCACATTTTGGCACACCTGGTGGGACCCCCACACTTAATTAATCATTTTTAGTTTTTATTTTAAAACTAAGCATTAGTTATGTTTTTCTTGTTTGTTTCTAGCCTTATTGTTCAATTTTCATGTTTTCAGGTGTAACAGAGAAGGAGGAAAAAAAAAAACCAGGTTTTTGGTCTTGTTTATGCTAAATTTTAATAAATTCCATATTCTTTGTGATAGCATTTCATGAGCTTTACACTAGCATGCATGTGTATGCACTAACATCTTTGTGCATGCACTTACGTCTCTACATGTGCTAGCGTGCTTATCGATGTGCTAGCGTTATAAAAATTCTTACCCACATGTTTTTGTTTAACTGCACTTGTTTCTATTTCATTGTGTGCATGCATTTTTGTGCACACACTAGTGTTACATGTTAACACTAGTTCACTCAACTTTATGCATTAGCGTAACCCTTAACGCTAATGCACTCAATTGCATGTGCTAGCGTTCCTTTACTGTTTTTTAATTTTCTGCATTTTTCCAACAAGTTCTCTTAATTCTAACCTCTATTTTAGGATTATTTATGATTGTTTCCTTGTAATTTTTTCATCGTTAATTAACTTAAGTACTTATTTTATTATTAAGCTTCCATTTTTGTTTAATGCATAAACAATTTCGCATGTATGCTCTTCTCTCGCGCTTTTTATAAGCGATCTTGAGAATTAGAAACATGATTTTGTTGTTTGTTATTATTTTATCTTTGTCTACCTCAGGGAAAAATTCTAACAACTTTTTTGCATGACCATTCTTACAAGGCTAAAAATTACTAATTGTAGGTTACCTTGATCATGGATTCAAGCAAACCCCTTTATCACCTTTTTAATATTTTTAAAAAAATCTCTTAATTTAAATTTTTGGAGATGGGATTATTCCTTCTACCAGACTGTAACTATGGGAAGTACATGGCCAGGGGCTAGAAACTCATCGTGAAGACTTCCACAGAAACCCTAAAGTAGTCAGCGCCTTGAGTGAACTAGCTGATGAACCAGGAGCCCCCACCCAACTGAACTAGTACGCCTTTTGTGAGATTAGAGTCAAAATTATCCATTAGTGGCAACCCCAGCTTGATGCCTTTAAGTGGAGTAAAATCCTTGCTCATTGTATCAATAGGGTAAAGTAAAGTCAGGATACTCCTTGAATTTTCCTAGAAAATTAGCTACAATCTCGTAGCTCGCTCAGATAATTTGTTGACATTTAGGGAGAGAACTTTATTCTAGGAAGCCACACCTTGACCAAGCCAATCTAAGTTAGAGGCCCACCTTCCATAAACATCATTTTCATTTATTTTTTTTTTTATGTGTTAGTGAGTTTGTGTTCCACACTCATTTTGTACACTTCTCATTTTTGTCTCCCAAATCTTCCAAATTCCTTATTTGGACTCATTTTTGTCTTCTTCAAAATCCAAATGCTCTTTGGACTCATTTTCATCTCTCTTTAAAATCTTCTACTCCTTATTTGGACTCATTTTTGTCTATCTTTAAAATATTCAAAATAGTCCTTATTTGAAATCGTCTCCAAATATCCTTCATTTGGATTTTTCATCGTCTCTTTCTCGAATCATCCAAATATCCCTCATTTGGATTTTTTGTCATTCTATCTTCACATCTTCCAAATACCCTTCATTTAGACTTTTTCACCACCTCTTTTGAAACCTTCAAATCTTCCTCATTTGGATTTTTCATCACCTCTCTTCAAAATTTCAAATTCTTTCATTTGGATTTTTCATCTCAAACTCATTTTATCATACCTTAGTCTTAAATATTTGGATCCTTTCCCAAATTTTAAGCAACTTCTTGTCCATCAAAGCTAAGCCTTGAGTTGTGGATACCCACGTCCTTACTCGAGCACTATCCTTTTGAATCTAAGTCATTCATCACGATTTTATCATTATATCATTCTCTCAGCGTATTTTAGTTTGACAGAGACATTGAAAATTTTAGCACTCACCCATCTTTAAGAACATCACCCATCTTGCGTTATAAATTTAACATTCACTTTGTTAAAATTTAGGCATCATCATCACTACACCTCATATATTTCTAACATACATTGTTGCTAAGAGTTCGACAATATTTTTAAATTTTCTAGCATTCACTTTGTAGAGGTCTAAGTTCAATCTTTTCCCTCTCCTCCATCATCATTCACTTTGCTAAAGGTCCAGTACATTAATATTTTCATCCCCTTCCTTTCTAGCATTCACTTTGCTAGAGGTCAAGCACATCAATCACATCCCTCTTCCATCTTAGACACGTTGCTAAGGGTCGAGAAAATTAAATTTTTCTTTCATCCCTCTTCCATCTTAGCATTCACTTTGCTAGAGGTTGAGTACGATTCTAATCATTCAAATCTCCTCTTCTATCTATATCATTCACTTTGTTATAGGGTTGAGTTTATCTTGATCTTCACTACCCACTCTTCCATCTTAGAATTCATGTTTTTAACGGTCACGTTATTCAATCTTTCAAATCCCTCTTCCATCTTAGCATTTTCTTTGCTAAGGGTTGAGTGATGAATCACACCTTTCTTCATTCCTCCCCTCTTTTAAAAATTGGTGGGAAAAAGACACCAAGAATATAGTCCCTTAAGAATAAAGACGACGAAATCCTTTTCCATATTAGTTTGAAGATGAAGAGGACGAAGATCAATTTGAAGAAAAACAAAATAACATCTCTTTCGAAGAACAAGCACAAATCAAAAATATTTTGTGAAAAAATAAAGACCAACTTTTTACTTCATCTCCTCAAAATGGGAGGAAAATTACCTCCAAATTTTGACGATGACATTTTGAAAACCTTACGAGGTCAACTGACCCAACAAAATACACAACCACCTAAATCAAATAACATGATGGATGTGGACCAAGTAAAATGAATACCAATGATAAATCGAAAATCTAGTGCTTCATCCCCTGAGCCAATCAAGACTTGATTGATCAAATCAATACAATGGAAAAACAATTGGCTCTCATATCTTTTAAAGTCACTAACAACACCAATGACAAAGAATCAAAGAAAAAAGTGACAATCCATTCCAAAACTCATACTCAAAACAGATAACGAGAAAAACAATTCAAAATTGGATAATATCCCAGAAAATAACTCACCATTTGCTCAAGAATGGAAATGATGAAAGAAATAATTTTGGGAATGCAACAACAACAAAAACAATTCAATTTACAAGAATTGTGTCCTTACCCCTTTAATAAGGACATTTTACGCATACCCTTCCCACCATCTTTCAAGATGCCTGAATTTAACAACTACAAGGGGGGAATGACCCACAAAAGCATATTAAGGAATTCTTCATAGCATGTCAAGAAGTGGCATACAATGATATATTTTTATTACGTCTCTTTCCCCAAAGTATAGGATTACAAGCCTTGGATTGTAACCTCACAAAGAAGTTTGTCAAATGATTTTCTTTTAACCTTGACTCTTAGATCACCATGATAGATTTGTGTACTGTGAAACCATGAACCAATGAAATATTTGCACAATTTTTATAGTGATGGAGAGGAATTATAAGTTATTTCACATGTTCAATCCCTAAAAAAACTGGTTAGTATATTCATTTTGAAGCTTAACAATGAGTTATTATTCCACATGTAGATGTACTTCCTCAACAGCTTTGAGGAAGTTATCAAGAAAGGGACCCAAATTGAAAAGTACCTCATTATGAAAGGCTTGATCAAGCCACATTCCAAAGATAACATACACAATAATAATAATAATAATAATAACAATAACAACAACAATCTGACTTTAGAGTCTCAAGTGGACCCCGCTGCTCCTACCTCTTCCCCCTCATTTCATGCTCTCTCTGAACTCACACCTAATGTTGATACCCCTTTCCATTTTCTCTAACCCTCTAAGGAGGATATCTCTTCTAATCCTTCTTCCCCTACACCTATTCTCTATTTGGAAGAAAAATATTCCTTTCCCTCTCCTTCATCCTTGGTAATTAAAGAATGTAGCTGACCTAGAATTACTAGAAACAACTGTAAAACAAATTGGGACCCAAGAATCAACAAAAATAATGGAAGGCCCACCAAACAGGTCAAGCTTTAGCTAGAGACCGCTCAAAATATCACACAAGGAACTGAGGGTACTCTCTCCATTGAGGGTGGAGGGAAATCCAAACCCAAAAAATGAAGATTCTTTCTTGGAACATTAGGGGGATAAATTCTCCCCAAAAAATAATACTCCTCAAAGAAACCAAATTAAAAAATTATTCAGATATCATCATGTTGCAAGAGATTAAACTTAAAGAGGATAATATCCTCCCTAGGATTTGGACTAATGCCTCCTTCACCTCTTATGATTTGTATGGTAACTTTGGAGGGATTTTTACTTTTTGAAATCCTACTATCATTTTCAATGAGTACATCATTAGTACCCCTCATTTTTAGCATATTTTATTTCAAGAAATTGGGTCCATTTTGGGCTAGATTGTTGTAAATGTCTATACCCCTAATCTAGAATCTCAAAGGGATAACATCTAAAAATATCTATTGGACTTCATAAGTAGCTACAAATATTTACCTTGGCTCATTGTTGGGGACTTCAACACCCCTCTCTTTTCTTTGGAAAAACATGGTGGTGCTCCAGCTAGCTGTAGTAGTATGGAATATCTTGCAAAATTTATTAGATAGGCCGAGTTCTTTTATTTTTACCTTCATGGAGCCTCCTTTACCTAGTCAAACAGAAGATTAGGTATTAATCATATTCAAATTTCGTTGGATAGGGTCCTTTGTTCCCTAGATTTTCTCTCACACTTTAGTGACTTCCATTTGATGGCTCTCTCCAAGGTTGATTCCGACCATAACCCCTTGCTTTTGAGTGTAGTAAAATTTCAAAACTCTAAGAATCCCCCTTTCATATTTGAATTGGACTAGTTACATAATCATAACTTGGATAAACTCATAGAGGATTAGTGGAAGGTGTAAATACAAGGTTCAACTATGTACAAATTCACGAAGAAACTCAGTTTCATCAAGAAGTAGGTTAAAATTTGGAAAATCAAGACCTTTGGGGACATAAGAGAGAGGAAACATCAACTTTCCTTGACGATAGTTGAAGTCTTAGCTAATATTTAATTAAATGGCAGAACTTCTTATTTGCATCAACAATAATTTTCACTTTTGAAATATATTGGAGATAAAGATTCAGGGATCTATGGCTTCAACAAGGAGATCACAACACCAATTTTTTTCATATTACTACCAACAAAAATAAGAGTAGAGATAAGATTGAGGAGGTCTTAAGTACGTATGGAAAACATTTTAATTCTAAGGATGCCATTTTGGCAGAATCAGTTAATTTCTATTCCAACCTTCTCAAGGAGGAGGGTCTCGCTAATAAAGAGGATATTTTAGAAATGTTGTAACACATCCCAAAAATGATTATGGATGAAATTAATGAAAATATAACTAAAACTTTTTTTTTTGAAGAATTTCATAAAGATGTTTTTTCTATGAAAGGGGACAAATCATCAAGTCTCGATGGATTTCCGGTAGTTTTCTTTAAGACCTTTTGGAACATTATAAAAACTAACGTGTTGGAGGTGGTAAATGAGTTTCGAGATAATGACTCCCATATCAAAGAATGGAATAATACTTTTTTAGCTTTTGGTTCCTAAAGCTTTAGGATCCAATTATGTTTCTAATTTTTGGCCTATTATCCTTTGCAATAATTTTTTTAGAGAAGTTTTTTCTTTCCTACTTTAAACTAATGAAGTGAAATAAAAAAAAACATACCTTAGAAGATGACAAGGTTTACCGATAACCACGAGTGTGGATGTTGTTGTTAAATATTGATTAAATTTGTTGAGTCTGAATGAGTGTACAAGTCTACATGTCTTGAAAAGCAACCTGCGATGAAAGACACTGAATAAAAAGGATTAGACAAGTGGATAAATGACATGCTCAGCAAAGGCCGATTCCAAGAATCCAAAGGGAATTCCTTGGAGGATGTCATCTCTCTTTGTAATAATTAAGTGAATTTATAAAGATAATGATATCAATAGATATTAATAGACAAATGATAAATGGATGTAGAGATCTAGAACTTGAGGTTGAAATGGAGGTCCTGTGTGGATTCAAAGGTTGCCTAGGAAAGTGTAAATGCGATCTAAACGGACTCGAAGTGGTCATAACAAAAGTCCTTAGTATCTTGCTAGATATAATGGAGGAACTTGATATGATCCTCGATTTCTTATTCATCAAAGAAAAATTAGATTGTAGAGAGTGTAAATTCATGTGAGATGTATTATTCCCAAAAAAAGGGGTGTTGGACTATGGTGAGATCATAAATCCATGTAATCTGATTTGAACAGCTAGAAACTGCCATCTAATAGAGAGCCATACTTGGAAACAAGCTGTTAAATGTATAGAGAAATTGATAAAAAAAATGATGAAAAAATGATAAATTGATAAAAATAGGTTTTGACAAGAATCATTGGTGATTTCAACCAATCTTTAGCCATTAGGATGAATCACTAGCAATTTTTGTGGAAATCGACATTTTTTTTCTAAAAATGATGCTTAAAGCCTTAAAATGATATTTGTGATTATTTTTTATTTCTTTATATGAATTGTTAAAAGATGAAAAAAGGTGTGGGAATGCCTTTTGATTTATGAAGATCTAAAAGATGCCTCAAATCTTCAGTGGGAATGATTTTAATTATTTTTTTTTTACTGTGCTTCCTCGAGGCTGAATGATGGAAAATAGCTGTAAAAACATTGTTGTAAGTGACTGATAGTTATGTCCAGTGATATTTGAGTATGCCTATATGCTGAGAAGTCAAAGAGATAAGTGTGGGAATGAATGAAAAAATTCATAAGATCTTGGAGAGATAGTACAAAGGTGTTATTTATAATCACTGGTGATCAGGAGAGAAAGAATGACCTTACCTTTTAGGAAAATTTGTAAATGCTACTTTACAATCCTATAGGACCTAGCATAACAGAGAGAGTACTTCTTTGAATTTCAAACTCTGATCTAACCACCCCTGGATGTGCATTGAATAGCGGGAACCACAATGAAGAGCTTCACTGCAGACCGACCCATTTAAAAACCGTTGTACATGCATGACATTTTCAAAAGCTCTAGAGTAAATAATTCATCAGTTGTTTAGTTTATAGTGGGATTGACTAGCAAAGCCTCCGATAGAATAGTGGGTCAAAACATTCCCTGGAGACACGTGACAATCCGACGCTGAGTGATTGAAGAAAGAAAGTTTTCCCACCCAGGAATCCGAAGTATTCCAGTAAGAAAGAGGTATTTATTGTTATAGTTGAGATCAAGGTCAACACGTACGTTTACTACTTTCTCTGATGAACTATCCATACATGGTCCGCATGGCAGCCCCACTCATCTTGAAGATTCAGCCTCTTCCAAGTATTCAAACTTGGAAATTGTGCTGGTGTTTGATTTCTTGTAATGGTCAATTAAGTGGATAAACATTGAGAAGTTCTTTTCCAATGCTCATAGGGAATCAATGAGTAGGATTCTGACATGAGTGAATCAAGTGCAGCTGTCATAGGATGACATGTGAAATTGATTCCGAAATTGTCAAGAGGAGGTGAAAGAGACTTAATTGAAGATTTAGATGGATTCTTGATTGAGGTAGTATAAGAATTATTCTTTGAACTGAGCACATTGAAGTGGACATCGATGCGGCCTCATTTTTTTATCTCTTGCTATAGGAGTCACCTTTTGTCGATTTAATTGCTGGAAACAGACTTGAGTAGTAGTAGAAGAGGGAATCTTTAGATGATTTGTAGATAAAGTGAACACTACATAAGAGTAGTCTACTACACATATCAGCTATGGAATACTTTAACACATATTCATCTAGTCAGTACTCATAACAACACAATTATATGGAAACAAGATGAGATATTTTGTTTACGAACTTCAATTTATGATTATATAAATTTCCTCATCAAATAGTCTACAAACTCCTTTTTTTGTTAATGCCTAAATAGAAGTTGTACATTTACTGGTGCGAGATTGCAAGGAATAAATTTGTGAATGGGGTGTTGCTAGCAGATATAATTCCTATTTCCTATTGCTTGATGCGATGCATAGGTTAGAAATTTCCTTCTTCGAGTCTACAAGATCAATTGCCAACCCCTTATCAACATGGCATGTAGTAATGCCATTTCTTTCATCTTGAAAACTTCGGGCCTTATCATTTATTGAATGGCTCTTGATTTTTGTTAGAAACATGAGGATGGTCAGATTAAACATCAATAGTCAAGTCCTTCACATCCATTGCCTAAATCTTATTTAGATGTTCTCTCTATAGTATAAATGCTAATGGCTTCAGAAAATTTGGCATTCGTGAATAACCTTTCCATGAATATACGTAGATAAGACAAGCATTACTGGGTTACTCTTGAATTTGAAAAATTCATTATTGAATTTTTATCATGAAACCAGAGTCATCACATGGGTAGAAATTTACATGGAGATGGGTTCGAGGATTCATACATTTATGGCTTTAGTGCGATTTGGCATGCTTTTTAATATGGCATCTTGCTCATCCAGTTTTGATTTACCATGTGGCCTCAGTTGAGATACTGGTTTTCATATCATGGGAACCTTTTATATTTATTGACCTGTGTTATCAATGGTAGGCTCAAAACCACAAGTCAATCTACCGGAATCATTGTGACCTTTGATGGTAGATATGGACTGATTATGAAAGAATTCTTGTTTCACTCATAAGAATCAAAAGACCATGAGGAAAGCTTTATGATTCTGAGCCCTGAGTTCCAAATTCATCTCCAATTAATACCGCTGACCTTTATCCTTTTGGAATTCTTCCAAGGTGGTGTTTAGTTGAGGCCAATAGACCACTTTCCTTTTGATTTTCCACATGGCAATAGGAATTGCAATCCTTTGGTCACTTTACAATAATAATTCTCTCTATTAAGCCCTTTTTAATGAAATGAGGGATTAGAGTTCAATTCTCAGTTATTTCACCCCGATGACCTTTCAGAATTATCGTTATGGAACTTCAGGATTTTGACCTAAACAATGGAAAGTACTGAAATCATCTCTTTATTGATTCCTCCCTCATAAGTGGTGTCATCAGCAACTTGCATGGGTCATTTTATGAGCGTTTAGTCCTTTAAAACATTATTTGGCTTAAAAACAAAAATTACTCCCTTGGCCCGCCTTGCATATTTGGAAATGATTAATAGATTTGTACTTGCATAGAGTTACATGGGATCTTGGCAAAAATTCAGGTAATGTGGATTAAAATTGGTCATAATTTTCACGACTATGGAAAAAAATGCAGAGAAGGGAATGAAAACTCCACCAGTTTCGAATATGCTCACTTTTAAAATTTAATTTATGCAAAGGATTGTATTTATGGGTAAACAATACAAGGTGTTTTAGATCCAATGGCCATTAGAGTCACCAATTGAACTAATTAGCATATTTGTCGTCAGTGAAAATTATGAGGAGGGACCAATGAAATTTGATGGAGGTAATACCCCTCATCATGACAAAGTTAGTGTCAATGTGAAATCCCAAAATTTATCCTGTAAATTCTTGGTTTGAGACTAGAGACTTTGGGGTGCTTGTCACAAGCATGAAGTAGTCATGTGATCTTTTCAGGACCTTGTCAGAAATCATACTGTCAACACCTCTAGATTAAGTAAGTTCATAAATCCAAAACTATTAAAGAATAAATATTGACAAAATGCAGGTAAAATTACTGACTAAATGTGATCAACAGCTAGCTTCCAAGAGAGGGGATTAAGAACTAGGACTTCGTGAAGTATGATCCTACACTAAATCATGTGATACAGCTAAAGAAAGTAGTTCTAATGGACTTCCCCTGAACAGAATATGCCACACTGAGTAAAATCTATAATCAAATCTAGAGTCTGTACACCTAGAAGTTACTGGGACCAGCGTGCTCTTGACATGGTTATCCCTTGCACCTGAGGCAACAACACATCAACCTCCTCAAGAATAAGAAAATGCATAGACCTTGCAAGTAAATGAGATTATTATCACCGAATCACAACACCCCTGGAGATATACAAGTGCATATACTTGAACTCATGGTGTGATTGGATAACATGGGTACTATCTCCAAGTTGTGGGACTTGCTACTTGAGATAGACCTCCAGAGAAAGCTGGTTCTTGCTCCTAAACTACCTGCCACAATCTACTCTAATGCAGGGAAACTAACTATTCTAATCTAAATTTCTAAGGGATCAGGGAGAGAGATTGCATAAAATGAAATCCTACACTAAAGTGGTGATACACCAGAAAAGGAGGGTGTGAGAGTAGTCTTCAAATGTGTGAAATACAGAAAGCAAAGTGCACACTAGAAGGGGTGATGACAGTTCTCCACAATCTAGCAAAATGCATTCACAACAATATTCCAACATACACAATGATAATGGATCCCTGCATGAACATAATAATACACACAATATTCTTGTAATGAAGGTTAAAGGGGCAAGAAGAATGCAAGAAAACACAGCAGGGGAAGATACATCCACAAACTTATATTTTATTGCTTCATGATATGCACAGTTCAATCTATTACAAGATAAGGGCCTGGATCACCATGCAAGGAGTCTACTACAAGGGCCTGCAACACATTGGCTTCACAAAGCAATTTTGACAGAGCTTTGCTACAACTAAAAACTCCCCCTTTACAATGAGCCCAACACTCCAATTTATAGAAAAATGAGAAGAGAAAGAGAAGGGAAAATGGAAATCCCGAAATCTGTCCTTCAACCACTTGTAAGAGGCATTAAATGGAGTGAAATGATTATATGTTACTTGGAAAAGGCTCACCATACTGTCCCGGGTGCTGCAGCAGAGAAAGAACGATGACCATGCCTCTTAATTGCACTCCCAACTACCAAATAAAACACTATTATGAACCAGGCCACATTTTATGAAAAATATCAATCAATTTCTCATCAAATCTAGAATTTCTTGATTTTTTTGCATTGGACTTGAAGCCATGATTCCAATGGTACCAATTTTGTGTGATTTCATTGAGAAATGCAAAAGTTATGGCCTTCTGAGTGCGGGCAGCTATTTTGGGTTTGGCAGGCGTTTTCTGTCATTTGATGGGAATGAGCATTAACTGACTGGAGCTGAATATGTTTATTTTATTTAAATATATCTACCCTCATTAAAATTAAGGAAATCTATTTTTGTGGCGTAGAGGACGTCGTGCTCATTCCAGAAAGTCCAATTTTATGAAAATCAGAGCTCGGAGTCAAAAGTTATGGCCGTTTGAAGTTTCAGGGGTCAAACGTTGACTTTTCTTCTTTGCCTTCGGCCATTTCGGCTTTTCCCAGCGTCCCAAAAAAAATATCGTGTCCCCAATTCGTGTACCTTTGTCCCGGACTGTCCCACCTATGAAACATTCTCCTGAACATCGGCCGATTCGGGCCCTTGTCCCAACGCATCCGCATGTTGACGGATTCCATTCAATTTCGACTTTTTCGCCTTTTCGCGTCCCACTTCGCGTACTTTTGTCCCACTGTGTCTCCTAGCCGACCGTGAAGTTCTCTTTCACGCCGAATCCGGCTTATTCACGTCCCTCACATACTTTTGGCCCGCGCTGTCCCAAACTGTCTTGAAACAAAATCTTCATTTTTTACCACCCATAATCCCCGACTTGCGGCCAAAATCAGTTCCACGCGTCCTGACGTGTCCCAACTGTCCCAAGACCACCTGGGACAAAAATTCCATTTTTTCCACTTCGAACTGGTTCACCTTTTCGGTGCCCGCCGCGTACTGTATTCCCAACTAATCTCTCCAAACCGCATTTCGGCCAACTTGTACGATTTCTAACGGTTCGGCCCACGGTTTGCACCGCACCTAACTGTCCCAGAGACTGCGACCTTGATGGCTAGGACTTAGCCGAATTTTCTTCAAAACAATCCTGATTCAACCTTTGGTTTTTTCTATGCAATTTTTTCACATTTTCTCTAACTTTGGGTTTTTTCCTTGGATGGGAGTTAGAGAGAATACCGAGGGGACCCCAAAACATGATTTTGGGCCTTGAATCAATTCTACTTGCTTGGGACTGAAGAATTTGATGCATGTTATCAAAATTACCTTGAGGGGTGAATTTTGGATAACACTTATTTTGTTTAAGCCCTATGTTTCACGTCCACCAACCTGCCATCTAGTACACTCAGTCAACATGCTTGTCAACATGTCATCTAACAGGAGTGATGCCTAACAAGAGGTGCAAACTTGAAGACTTCTACCCAGCTCTTGGATTAATGATCCTGATAGAGTACCTTTTCAGGTGTCATCATCAAACCCTTGAGCACAAAGAGTTTTGGAATCTCTTAGTTGATGCTACATAATCCATATGCTAATCTTCTAAGTTCAATTCTACCCTGATTGATATCCATTAAACACATCTTCTGCCCTGACCTCAACTGTCGAAGTTATGCTCAGATGACTTAGGACCAACTAGACTCAGTGTACTCGAATTAATTTCTATGAGTCCATGGCATAGGGGTAAAGGTCACCATTAGCAGTCTTTAGCATGGTGACCTATAAGGTTGCCCCTTTGTAAGTTTTATGCAAGCAGGTGAAGGGAAAGTTCCCCACCCTTATAAATATGATAGTGACATATGTAGATTAAGTGTTGTGGAATGAGTTATGTGAGAGTTATGCTGCCAGATCTGAATGTGCGCATAAACTTATGGAGTTCACTTATTGTAAGAAGTTTTTGTGTATTTCTTATGGTTTATGTAATGGAGTGATGTTTAGCTGAATCAATGGTGTTAAATTCATGAGTATGAAGCTCTTGACATGGTTAACTTTATTATGATTATTGTTTAAATCATTATTCTTTAAAGATCTAGATTTGGTTAATGCTCTGTGGAAATGTTATATTAGACTTAAAATGGATTATGAATATGCATTGGTTTTCATCATGTTAACATCCTGTAAAAGTGGGACAACTCTAAAAGGGTCCTGGTACCTTTGTGTGCTTTGGGTGAGCACTCAGTCTAGGCTGAGTGATGTGCCAGTGTGCACTTGGTTATTCACTTGGTAAATTCTAGGCTGCATCATTGGTTCTAGCTTTCCGGGACCTCTTTTTTACAGTTCTTTTTGGCAGGATGGTTCATGATGAAGACATACCAGTTGACCCTAGCAAGTGTCTGAGGAGTGGATACACATCTAAAGAAGAGTACACTGAGGTTCAACACCAGATTTAGTTTGACGCACACATCTAGGGTGGAACAGAATCTGTTGACTATTTGTATGTGAGATTTTTTCGACTATTTTTGATGCCCCATAGACACTATATATTTTTTCATGACTATGTCAAATCTGCAGGAATTGGAGGTATCACCACACTTGTTTGGATTGATTTCAGAAGAATTTCAAGCCCTATATGATGCTGATTTATTTGGATGTGCTATGGATAATTGGTTTCATGGTCGAACTCTTGAATAGCTTATACTTTGACCTAGTAATCAATCAGATTTCCAAATTACTCTTGTCTCAGATCATGTAGTTGAGTTCCATTTTTCCATGATGGTATTTTGGGGAACTTATTTGCAAGGAATTCCACTGGTTTGATTAAGTGATTTTTCATACCTTGGTAACCCATTGAACTTGGAAATGAAAAATCAATTCTAGAATAAACCTCCACCACGTACAGGGGAATGGAAGCAGGTTTGGTGAAAGTGATGGTGGAATTAGTTTCTAGGGTCTTGTAAGGCAGAGAGAAGAAATGCTGGCAAAGTAGTAATGAGGCACTAACAAAGGGAGATAACAGAAGCAAGCATGAATTAGGATGACATATTAGTATGGATTGAGAATTTGAGATGGCTTGTGCAATGGATTTATCGAGCTCATGATAGAAGGCATGGAGCCAGAGCATCAAGCATTCCCCCATTTGGGGCAAGCATGACAGGGAATTGAGGAGGTTCTTGGCCTCATGGATGAATGTGCCACATACACTTAAATGATATTAGCCACAAACATGCATTTGAATCTACCTTGTGACCTTGCTGCTTGACACTTGGTTTTTAGGCTATCTAGTCATAAAATAGAGAACAAGTTAATTTAGGTAGTGAAGATCATGAGTAAAATCATATATCAAAACATCATGTTTTGGGAAGGACAATGGCTTCTTTGTTATTTGGAGGAACCTTTTTAGGTGCATCATCTACACATAGAATTCAAAAGCACAAAATTTTGGACCCTCCTAGATTACTACATTGGAAGTAGTAACACTTCCCATGACTATAGGATAGTTGCAATAATTCATGTTCACATGGCAAAGTACAAGTAAACTGGTCCATCTTACCTTAGGTGGAGGATTAAAGTTGAAGAATTCAGTGGATCCGGTGGTTCTGTATTAGGTAGAGGTCACACACATGTTCTCAGATCAGTGTGGGAAAGGTCTCCTTCACCAACCCAAAAATATTTACATGGAGATGTCTAATTGAGGTCTTAGAATTATAGGGGATAGAAGATGCTTCTACTAGATGTGCATGTGTGCGTCAATATGTGTATGCAAAAAGGGAATCATGATCTTGATTTCAACATGGTTAAGTCAATTTTCAACTATGTTACAAGGGAGTCACACAGCTGGTACAAAATTGTCACCTGATCAGACTTGTGTAGACTAAAAATAGCATTTAAAAATCTTTCCTTAAAGAGTTTATGCATTCCTTAGTTTGAGTAGGAATAATGTATAAGTGATGCACTCAAGGATATTAAGTTGCTTGAGGCATAATTGAGAGTGTCAAACTAATTATGATGCCCTTTTCAAAACACTTTTCCACTAACATTTCTTATGATATTCATGCAAGCCAACATGCTAATGGTTTATTGGAGGTCACTGATTTCCCCTTTTATAGGGTGAATCACATATACATACACTGATCCATCAAAGCACTTGAAGGAACTTTATTTGCATTATAACATAAGATCAGAAGTACTAGACACTGGGGTGAAATTTTTGGAAGCACAACAATTGTGGAGCTATGGTCAAATAGTTAGAGAAAGTTTATGGAAAATTTAGCACATGAGACATTTTTTTTTAGGTGTACCTATTGAGAAACCAAGGTCATTTAGGGCCACACCAATCATAGTAAGCTTCAAACATTCGATCAATACTATTCAACTTTTTAAAGACTAAAATTGGCCAAAAATATTATGCAAATTTTAAACCATGATGACTAGCCATATGTGGTTTATTACTCTCTCCACAATAATTTTAGAATTTCATCTCATCTTGCTCCCATAAAATTTATGCAAGTCCACAACTCATGGTACACTTTAGATGACTTCAATTTTTCATTTCAAATCCATGATGTTATAGATATTGGTTTATAGCCAATAGACAACATACAGGTCAGTATTACATAACTCTAAAAGTGTAACCTCCATTAGCCTTCATGATTGTAGTTCTTGATCAAATCAAGTGACTGCTATGATCAGCCCTGAATTTTTAAGAATAACACAGTCGTAACACTGTATTCTAACTTATACTTATTCTGGAAGGACATCATAGGATGTACCATTGTCCACATGGTGGATTCATATTCAACAAGACATGTTATACCTATCAGATTTCATTTAGACTAACTGGTGCCCTCAATAATCTAGGTGATGTTCCTCATGTATAATGTATTTCATATGTTATGAGGAATTCCCATAAGTGTTCATATATTCCTACTCCTCCTTAAGCAATAAAATTAAAACAAAGGATGTCTCAAATAAGGTAATAGGATACAATGCATGTAACTGTGGGGCTAAAAACTCATTAGATGCCTGAATGGTTTGAAGGGAGAATCTAGGCATCTTCTTGTAAAGTTCACTACCCATGTACAAGCAAGGTGAGCAACTGTGCTTTCATTATGTTACAATATAGGTTACCATCACTAAGGAGGAGTTTCTACATACACTAGTACCTAAGTAAACTTGAGCCATCAGAAGGAGGTTTATCAACTTGGAAACCATGGAGGATACTTCAGAATCATCATTCAGATGGTGAAATACAATTTTTAAAAGCAAGTGGACCATAAATGGAATAAAATAAAGTAGTTCATGAGATGGTCCAATGTTCCATATTAATGACTTGAAAGAGGTGTGCAAAAATTTAAGTGCTTAGGATAATATCATTTCATTGTTAGGGAGTTGGCTAAAGGGAAATAATCCACATGTATTGAGACTGATCACCTGGATAGATCTTCCATGCTAATAATCATAGATCCTACATCATCTTAAACTATGATCAAGGGTTTCTATCTTACTCTTCCTGCAAGTTGTTGTGGATGTGATGGCTTTTGAGTAATATATTGATTTCATATAGGTGTGGAAGTCAATGTTCTTACTTTAGATGCATGGGTACAAATGGGAAGACCCCCATTGTATCCATCTTCTTCCAATGCATTGTTCATGGCTAACTGAGGACTAATGCCACTCCCATCAATCAGTTTTAAAAGATGCATCCATTACCATATAGAGAGACAAGCTCACAGGGGATTTTGAGGTTTTAGTGCTTGCAGAGGAGGATAGCTTCCCAGATCTACTTGGGTACCCTTGGTGCTGTGAAAATAATGTTGATCTTCAGTTCAACAAGGGTTATATTAGTTTTGAAAAAAAGGAGGAAAGAGTTATTATCCCTTTAGTAGATGGTAAATTTGTGGCCTATGTTGAGCCTTTGAGTGAGGAAGATCTGAATAAGATTTATGTACATGTCATCCGGGATCCAGAGTTTCTTGATCCATATAAAGAAGGAATTCTTCAGTGGGAAGATGCACAATTTGTTAGTGATACTTCAAGTGTTTCTTGTGACAATTGGGCTCATATTACTTATGAGTTGGTAGGGCATGAAGTAAAGAGAATATTTGTGTGGAGGCAATAGACCTCATTATATCAAGAGAATAGGTAACAACTTGTACCTTGATACACTGAGAGAAGGAGATCCTATGGTATTTCTACATGCCATGGAGGAACAATGGATAGAACTAGTTGGAGTGATGAAATATGTAGCATATACCCTACGTGGTATTTACGCTGATGGGTGGTTCACAAGGATAATCTTGTAGGATGGAATGAAATTTCGCTCTTACTACTAGATTCTTCATGAGTAATGCACCTACTCAATATCTGTACTTTTCATGGTAATCAACTATGTTCAGCACCACGTTCAGTAGTGTGAGAGACTCTGGACATAGGGGTAGGAAGCTTTACAACCTTCGCTCTGGGTTACAAATTTTATTCCACTTTACAATGCATTGCAGCATGTACTTGGTATGTATATGCAGAACTCCATAGAGAGACTAGAAATTGGTAGGATTTAATTGTAAGAATGATCCAGATGTTTGACTACTTCTCTATTAAACCTCTGGTAGAGGAGGCATTAAAATTTATAAAGTGCCTAACTATGGGAGATAGTGCCAAGGCGGAAGAACTCATTCAGGAGTTTTTTGATGAAGAAGACTCAGAAGCGCTGTTTTGTTGAAGAAATAGAGACAGATGCCACACTACTTAATGCATTTTCCTTGAGAAGGAAAAAGGAAAAATGGTCTACTTATTGGATGAAGAAGAAATAGAAAATCTAGATGTAGACCATTCAACAGGTAGGCTAGTGAGGTATTGGAGAAGTGAAGATAAGACCACGTGCCTATCATGAACCTATGAAATCAGAAAGAAAGTGAATATTAGATCAGATGTTGAGCCTAAGGAGGCCATAATTGGGGACTATTGGTCTGGACTCTGAAGTGGAAAAAATCATGCAGAGTTACTACAAGATTATCATGACTTATTTCCTCGGGATACCATAGAACTCAAATGGAGTGCATGAATCATTAGGGGAGCATGAATATAAATATTAAATAGGGTGCACACCTAGTTATAAAGATACCCTACAGGATGAACCCCAACTTGTGTGAAAAGGTCAAAGAAGAGATTGAAAAAATGTTGAAGTCTGGAATCATCAAGCCCTTAGATGAATCAGAATGGGTTAGTCCAATGTTGATAAGTATCAAGAAGGATGGTCAGGTTAGGATCTATCTGGACTACATGGGAGCTGTAATTTTACATGTGTGACTGATCCCTTTCCTATGTCATTCACTGTAGGAAATATTAGAAGGCATTGTAGGGTGTGAAATCTATTTGTTTATAGATGGATTCTTGGGTATCATTAGGTTCGGATTGCCATAGGAGGATCAAGAAAATACTAATTTTATTACTGAATGGGGTTCAGTTTTCCTATATTGTGATGCCTTTTGGTCTAAAAAATGCGTTTGCTGTATTTTCGCGACAGCATAGTTGTTCAAGCATTCTAGGAAATTTATTCACAACTTTACTTACAGGTTTATTTAGATGATTGGATGGTGTATGGACTTATTAAGGATCATTGTGAAATAACTCCATTTTACTTAACTGATTTGAAAGATGTAGACAATTGATATATTTCTTTGAACATCAAGAAACGTGTATTTTCTACACCATTTGGCAAATAGTTTTAGGGAACATTATTATGCAAGGATAAGGTTTGTTGGTTGATCCAACTGAAGGTGGCAGTCATTATTGGATCCTGGAAAATGCTTACCAATCAAAGTGAGGTGTGAATATTCTTGGGTCACACTGGGTTTTCATAGAAAATTTATAAATATGGTATGACTAAGGTTTCCACACGTCTTGGAAGCTCGACTTACTAATTTTAAAATTTCCCATTGTTCCACTAGGGAGAATTTCCGCAAAATCGGAGCATTCGAGACATTGAAGGAGAAACTTACTACAAGTCTCATGCTGATTTTGCACTTTCCTTCATGGGACCAACCATTTCATGTACAAATGGATGCCTCTGGCACGAGGCATTGGTGTAGTGTTGGCTAATCCTGATGGAGAAGGTATTATAGATCATCATATCTCACTTTTCTAAATTAGAAAGTTCACTCCTTGCTTAGAAGAACTATACAACTAAATAGCGTTCAAGCATTTTCAATGATCTATTTGCACTCCATAAATTTTGATAGAACCTGCTAGAAACACCATTTGTATGTCTATACTGATCACATGGCATTGAATTATTTGGTAAACAAGCCTGTTTTATAGGGGTGCATATGCAGATGAGTACTGTTGTATTCCAAGAATTTGAGTTTATAGTTGTTGTCAAACCAGGAAAGAGTAATTCTGGACCCGATCATTTATCTAAGAATAACTATTCGGGAGAGGATGCACAGGAAATTGAATGATGTTATACCAGATGCACAATTATATAGGTTATGACAAGCACCACTTTGAGTTAGAGGACATTGATTTGTGTTTCTACATACAAGGAGTATGGCACCAGAAGGAATGAAATCATGTTAGAGAAGAAACAAATTTTTATTTGTGCACATCACCATTTCTCATGCCCTGATTAGCAGTGACCTATAAAATTTAAAGTCATGATGAAGTATCACTGTCAATACTATAATATGTGGAACATAAGCACATATCCATATCATGGAGAAGGCTCATGGTGGTATTACAAGTGGGCACTATGTAGGTGACATCCATAATACACAGCAAGATTCTAGTCATTGGATTATGGTGGGAGACCCTATATAAAGATTGTAAGGCATTTTGCAAGGTTTGTGATCACTATCAACTCCTTGGAAAACTAAATTTTGTCAAAGAGATGAAATGCCCCTGTTAACGACCTATAACTAGTCACATATTTCTTCATTTGATTGCAATGGGCTAAAATTGATTTTGTAGGACCAATTTCACCTGAAGATTCGCATTTGGACTAGGTTCACATGTATATCATCACTTGAAAGGATACATGGATTATTTGCCTCAAGGTATTGTGGAGACTGCAACACCTAATATGGATTGTATAGTACTCAACATTATCACTTCTTATGGGATGTATGTCAATATTTTTAAGGTATGGATGGCCATTTATCTTTGACCAATGATAGGGGTACACATTTCCTGAATGAAACAGTTGCGTGATTTTATTGGATGATTCATGGAACCATAATAAATACTCCATATCATCCTCACAATAAATGTGAATTGAGGTGTTTAACAAGATTCTTAAGTCTAGACATTACAAACCTAATTTTCCCTTCTCTGTATGTTAGAAAATATTGGGATGATAAAATTTATCATCCATTCCTGTTGGTGCTATACAACAACCAACAATAGATTGAACAAGGCCACACCATTTTATTGGTGTTTGAATAAATTCAGGATCACTTCACAACTATGAAGGGAATTTATGCTACCATTGTTAAGGGATTATGCACTACACTGGGAGGTGATATTCTGATGAGTACAAGCAATTCCTAGACCCTAGCATGTTGATCCAAAAAATATTTAAGTTAAAATATAAAATAAGTTTCATATTGAAAGAGTTACGCAAGTTGGAAGGTGCCTATACCAGAAGTTGCATGGCATTATATGGAATCCCTGGACAAATATATTGAGATAGGGTAATGGTACTTCAGGACTTAGCCATTCTAATTTTTGTACCATCTAGAAAAGTAGAAGACTCAAAGTACAAAGCGGTTAGTGACCATATTCTTATCAGCTTAATACTTGTATTTGGTGGAAAAATAAGCCTATCAGTTAGAAATCCCATATTTCCAAAGGACAAGCTTCTGAAGGTAGTTACTCGGTGAGACTCAACCTAGCCCAGTCAGCATGAAATCTCCACAACTAATACTATTCCCCCAAGAGGAATTACACACTTGGTGGTTGGGGCATAGAACAATCATTGGCAAGTTTAAAGGCGATTTATTAAGTTCACTTCATGTATTACACCTAAATATATAGAGGAAGGAGCTACTGCAGAAATACTACAATTTTGTTAGTTGATGTGAAAATAAACATTAGTGGACAGGATGTATTACCATTTTTAGTCAAATTTTATTTTAGAGTAGGAACACAATGCCTATTTTGTTGAATTCATGGTTATTATGAATGCACATTACACATATGTTGTTGACCCATAGAATGTTGGCTAAGTACAAAAGGAATGCGCGTAGGCACACAAGGGATATGAAGTTATGAAAATGGTGTGCAAGGATAAAGCACGCAGGGAAGGGTTTAAGAGAAGGGTTTAAGGAAGCCAGTGTGGTGCATGCGTGCGCATGCACGAACAGAACTAAGGGTTCGGGACTCAGCCATATTGGGCATTTCAGAAGAACACATGAAAAGCATGACCCAACTGCGCATGCGAAGTGGATAAGGTGTCAGCCTGGCGGTAGGGTGGCACAGGAAGGAGCATAAACTCGCCTGATGGTAGAAGATTCTAGAAGCACATCATGGTGAAAAGTGGAAAGCTCAGGCCTGGAGGAGCATGCTCACATGGAGGACCACATTCAGACACTTGGCATCGGATATGAGGGCACTGGAGGATGAGTTGGTAGCCCAAAAATGCTATAAATACAAGTGCATGTAGAGTAAACAATGAGAGAACTAGAGGAGGGCCGAGCTCTGTAGAAATACTGCAAGAACTCACTTAGTGGGTAATTGTATCTAAGAAAGGATGTATTGGGTATGGAGATTGTAATTTTTTTTAATGGCCTAGCTACATTAGTCCAGTTGTAATGCATGATTGTGGTCTATTTCCTTGTGACATTCTATAATGGCTCCATGGATGTAATGAGGTTACTAGTTATATGAATATGAATATCAATGATTCTGATAAATACATCTTTCTCATAGGTTCTCTTTCATTTATTTTTATGCTAAGTATGGATGCTTGTATAATTCTTTCTGTTATGGTACAAGTTATATAATTTGTTAAGTACTTTCTGTCTAAATGACTGCAAGGATCTAGAGGCCGTTCTGAGCTCTATGGTGTCTTGTATGTCTTAACTCCTTTTAAATCTCTTAAACAAATCATAGATGATGCTGTTTCCCAACTAAACTCACATAAAAGAGAGACTCGGTACCCGCGCATGCCTTGGGTGAGTGCCCAGCATCTGCTGGGTGATAGGCCGGCATGCATGGGGTTCCTTTCTTTTGTGATAGGGGTAAAAATGACTACATCTTGGTTCCATTGCCGGGACCTCTTTTCGAAGTTGTAGTGGGAAATGGCATACATCATGATCTGTGTAGTGAGTAATGATAGAGTGGTTAACTTTGGAAAGTGTTGAATCATGCTTCAAGATTTAAATCATAGAGGATGAATTTTCTCAGAGATTCAACATTGGACCTGAGTTTGATGCACATAGATGGGTAGAAGAGAACCTCTACCATGATCTGTATGAAACTTTTTCTACTGCTTCCCAGTAGAACTGTATGAGTGGCTCTCAGCCTATGCATCTAGATCAAGTTGGTGTTATGGATCACATGTGTGGACCCAAGAAGAATAACAGAAGTTGTAGGATGTTGATCTGACGTGGACTCATGCTGTGGATCATTGGTGGAAAGGAGTACTGGCTAGCTACACTCTAGAGTACACCATTTCCACATATTCTTGTCTAGAGGTTGCTGAGTTTGAGTTTCTGTGGGATCCCAGAGGATCATTTCTACGTGTTATCCCCCTGGAATGAAGATCTTGATTGTAACCATGAGTTTAGAGGCATTTCCAATGGCCAGCTAAACCATTCTGAGTGTTGGGAAAGGAAGCTAGGGTGGAGGAAGATGGTAGATATTATGATGGAGAAAGAAAGGGAGGAGAGATGACTCAAGTATAGTGAATCACGTGAAAGGGAGATTTCTAGACAACATGAGGTTGCAAGTGTGATGGATCTATGGAGGTAGATGTTGTGGGAAGGATTTGAGGTTCATGCAGAGGACATGGAACTTGAGCAGTCTGTGCTACCCCATCTTGGCAAGTGTGTAAGAGAGACCCCTTCAGCTTCTGATGAGAGTTCATTGCGTGGAGAGAGAAGAACCATTAGCGCACATCTGAGCCCACCTAGTGACCGAACCCTGGCTCTTGGTTTTCTAGATTAGGGGGAAGTATATTGCTAGTCCAGTTGGTTATCATTGGAAGTGATCAGATCTACACCCAGGAGATATAATTTCTCATTTGGGCCTTCTATGGCTGCAAACATTCCAACCTAGTGTTAGGAGGACTTTTTGGGAAAGGTATAGACATGTAATATTTTGGTCTCGTGTCTAGGAGTGGCATAGGGTATACTATTAGTAGTGGGTCATTTTCATAGACCATAGGTACACAGTTCAGTGGGACTGTGGGGACCCTTGGCATGACCACTATGGAATCTGTGGATTTGGGGGGTCAGGAGGAATAGGACCTGGTGGAATTGGTGGGTCTGGTGGATCTGGTGGTTCAGAAGGAATAGGACCTAGTGGACCTGGTGGGTCAAGCAGTGGAGGAAACACAGGCGGAAACCAAGGCTCTGGCTCAGGAGGACAAGGGCCCCAGCCACCCCCCAAGTTTTCTTTGAAATGTCTCTACATTTTCCTAGATTATAGAGGTATTGAGGATGCTGCATAACATGTTCACAAGTGTGAACTGCTATGGTGCATGAAAGGGTATCACAACCCTAGAGTGGAAGGCTAGTCAGTTTGTAACCACGTTGCAAGGGTGCACACATAGCTGGTATAGGAAATATGACCCTCATCAAACAGTGGTGGATTATACTGCTCTAAAGAATGCATTCTTGGCAGAATTCCACATCCCTGAGTTTGAACAGAAGAGCATCAGTGCCTTGAAGGAGATTCAACAAGGAATGGCGGAGAGTGTGCGGGAGTATGATGTGTGCTTTAAAACTCTCTTGTCTAAGTTATCATATGATATTCACCCTTCACAACATGCTCAGTGGTTTGTTGGAGGATTGATCACACCTTTTAGAAGGGCCTTATCTCATAAAACTTTCACAGACCTGCACGAGGCATTAGAAGCTGCTCTGCGTGCCGAGGCTGTTGGTAGTGTTGATACTAGTGTTAGCCCGTTCTTGGAGGCTCAAATTGCTGCTATGGCTAAGCAGTTGGAGAAGTTGTCTGCGAACTCAGCCCATGAGACTCGCAGTGGTTTATGGTGCACAGATTGTGAAAAGGGCATGTCAAGGATAATTTCCCCCAGAGGACAGTACATGCCATGACAATAGACTGTAAATTTTTCATGGGGACCATGATGCAAGTAGATGCCCCTTGCTACAACACGCAATCCGGAAGAATGTGTCTTGCTACTATAAGATTTTCACCTCTAAAACTCATGATACTAAGAATTGTAGGCTCGTTGATCATATCCATGAGGCCATTGATCATGGGGTGTGTCAAACTAGCATTGTCAGTAGTTCCAAGGGTGACAATCACCGTTATGAGGAGCGCGTAGTTGGAGGTGCGCATGGAAGGGGTTTTTGTGGAGGATTCTATAGTCATGGTAACCACAGATGAGGAAGGATTGAGTTCCCATGTGGAACCTGTTTCAATGTGGGTCTACAGAGCATTACAAACATAGAGTTCCTGGACTTGTTGCAGTGCTCATGGTGCAGAAAGAAACAATAAGTATGAGGAGTTCCCTAGAGTTGTTTGAGCACATGAATCAGCAGCACCAGAAGGACAAGGGCATTGTGAATGGTCAGCATTAAGAAGGAAGACACATAGTGGATGACTCAGGTAATATGGGATATGGGTTTGGAGCCTATCCTGGTAACAACAAGAGTAGAAGCCACACGTGTGTAAGGAAAGATACCAAGGCAGAAAACCTGGTTTCAAGGGAGGAAGTAGGTCATGGAAAGTACCCAGACCCTGTACTCATCAAAAGGAGGTATATCGAGACACAATGGATGTCATTCAGAGTTTTACAAGGTGAAATCCAGTGTCTAAAGGAGCAGTCAAGGAGGGAGGAACAAGGAAGGAAGGTTGAGGATGCCAAAAGGATGACCTGGATGAGGTCAAGGAAGTATGTAAAATGCTAAGGCAAGAGAATATTATTCCCTTGCTAGGATCATGGTTGAGAGGAGAAGGTACCATGCACCGGAGGAGAGCGCAAGAGGTAGGTCTTACATGCAAACCTTCCCCCTCACAACCTTGACTATGACAAGGAGATCACATTGAATGTAGTTGTAGATGGATGGCTCCTTAGTAATATCCTCATTGACATAGGCGCGGAGGTCAATGTTCTAACTTTGGATGCATGGCATCAAATGGGAAGACTTGCATTACAGCCATCTTTGAAAGTGTTGTATATGACAAACAAGACTAAGGCAATTCCCATTAGTGTCTTAAAGGATGCAGCTATCACTATCTAGGGAGCTAAGTTTACTGGGGACTTCAAAGTCTTTAGCGGAACTCGCTGAGGAAGAAATTTCCCAGCACTACTTGGGCACCCCAGTGGTGCTACAAGAACAATATAGACATTTGGTTCAACAAAGGGTACATTAGCTTTTAAAATAAGGAGGATTGGTTCATTATACCCTTAGCTGATGGGAATTCGACACCCTATACTCAAACTTTGGGAGAAGAAGTTCTAGACATGATATATGTGTGCTTAATTAGGGACCCAAAGATAATTCATCCTACCAACGGAGTTAACGAGTTTGAAGATGCTCAGTCAGTAAGTGATACCACTAGTCTAGCATGTGATAATTGGGTGCATGGGACTTATGAATTGATCGGATACAGTTGAGAGGATCGGTGACCAAGGTAACAAAGGTGCACATAGTCAACCACCTAGGAGGAAAGGAATTACCTAAGTATTCAGGAGGAGCCTTCCTTGAGATTTTTATACAGGAGATGGAAGCTCAGTGGAAGGAGGAGAAGGAACAGATAGGGATGTTCTCAGTTATGTCCTTACTTATCACAGTGACACGGTGGTGGGCTACACATCAAGAGATCCTTCTTGGAATGGTGTGAAGGTAAGAATTACTCTCTCTATCAGATTCTCTAGAAGCAACATGTACCACCACCATCAAGGACTACCATGGGAAGGATCCCACCTCTTTCCATATCTAGGAGTGTGAGAGGATGTCTAGAGAAGGCACAGAAGCTTTGCCACCATCCCTCTGGGTGCACAAGTTGTATTCTACACTACAGGTTATGCGCACACATGGTACATTCATTCTGAGACATGCCGTCAGATAGGGAATTGGCAAGAATAGCAGCTGACATCATTCAAACCTTTGAGTATCGAAGTACCAAGCCATCAATTGATAAGGCCTTACAAGATTATCAAGTGCCTTACCATGGGGGATAGTGCCATGGTAGAAGATAGGTTACTGGATTTTGCTAGGTGAACCAGGTTTGGAGGCACTTTAAAGAAGAAGTAGAAGAAACATAAGAGTTACAACTTGAGTGCACGTGTTTAAAAAGGAGAAAGGAAAGCTGGTATATGTGATTGATGGGGAGGAAGCAGAAATCTTGGATGTTAGCCATTCTGTAGGGATGCATGAGGTAGTGGACAGTGTATGATAACTCATGCACATGCCTACCATGAGCCCAATTAAAGACAAAGAAGGTTAACATTAGCTCAGAAGAAGAACCTAAGGAAGCTATCATTGGAGATTACTGGTCGGAGAGAAGGAAGTCTCTAAGATCATTGATCTGTTGCATGAATTTGAGATTTATTTCCACATGGGTACCATGAGCTCAAAGGTGTCCACCATTCCTTGGGGGAGATGAGGATAAAGCTGAAGGATGATGCATGCCCGGTTTAGAATAGGCCCTACCAGATGAATCCCAATTTACGTGTAAAGGTTAAGGAGGAAATAGATAAAATGATAGCTTCTAGGATCATTGAAGTAGTGGAAGAATCAGAATGGATAAGTCCAATGGTAATCAACATCAAGAAGGATGGGTAGATTAGGATCTACGTGGATTATAGGGAGCTGAACACAGTTTGTGTCATTGATCCTTTTCCAACCCCCCTTCACTAAATAAATTTTGGAGGGAGTCATGGGCACGAAATCTATTCCTTTACAGATGGATTTTCAGGGTACCACCAAGTCCAGATTGCAAATGAGAACTAGGAGAAGACAACTTTCACCAATGAGTGGGGAATTTTTGCATACATGGTCATGCCCTTTGGGTTGAAGAATGCGCCTACTATTTTTTCACGCATAGTGGTGCAAGCATTCCAAGACTTCATCCATAAATTTCTTTAGGTCTATTTGGATGATTGGATAGTGTATGGTCTAGTCAAAGACCATTGTGACAATTTGAGGTTAATGTTTGAGAGGTTAGGCAGTTGAGGATATCCCTCAACATTAAGAAGTGTGTGATTGTATAATTGTACACCCTTTGGGACGTTATTGGGGCATATCATATGTAAGGAGGGATTGCTAGTAATTCCTTTGCCATGTTGTAGTTATTGTGGGGTTAAGGGAGCCTACTGAGCCAGAAGCATTCAGTGCACGGATTCCTTGGGCATGCAGGCTAATACATGAAATTCATCAAGGGGTATGCCAAGATCACATGCACCTTTAGATACTTGTACTTAGACATAAAATTTCCTTCCATAGGGGAGTAGGCGCAGATGTAGGGGAATTTGATTTTCATATAAAGGATAGGCTTGTCACTATGTGCCTATAATTTCTGTTTTCCCTCTTGGGAAACATTTCACATGTTTATGTGAAGATTCCTGTCTTAGGAACCACTATTAGAGAAGTCCCACTTTCCCTAGCCGGTGTAGACACCTAAAATTGATTATCCAATTTAGTGTCCCTCGTGCGCGTTTACTCTCTCAGGTAACCTGGGGCACATTTATATCACCACTATCCCCTTGGGGTATTATTCAATTTGTGATTTAAACACCTATCCTAAGTTTAATTCACCCCATTATGTTTTACCCGTGAGTAATTAAATATTAACTATTTAATTACACCTTTTTACATGTATCCTAACCACTTATCTACCCCATATCTATTCTATCCATATACCCCCCCTATTTCTCCTCCTCCCAAACCGGGATATTTCCCGTATTTGAGGTGGAGAGATCACTCTTATCTTTCCAGAAATCGCTCATTTTGGCCATCTCGGGAGTCTGTTTTGTGATCAGCGCCGACGGGTACTAGGTCGACACCGATTTTTCGGAGCGGCACTGATTACAAATAGAAGCCCAGAACTCAGTTCTGGGAGGGACATAGATTGTAAGAGAGATACGAACGAGACCAGTTTGTGAGCATCAAGAACAGAGAATCATTAGCATCTATCGAATGAGAGCGGAATCTTGTCCAAATCAATCCCTGAGAGGAGCACCGTTACTCTACTCTTATCACATCAACATCGCACGTCTCCATTGATTTTCTAGTGACTCTGTTCCTGCACCCAGCATGGGTGGAGTCTTGCTAGTATCTCTCTGACTTCCGCAGATCCAGCAGACGTTGACGATCTTGCCTTCGTTTTTCGATTCCCAAATCTTCTTGACTTTGTCTCGGATCGACGCCGATCTATACCAGTCGACACCGATCTATATCAGTCGACGCCGATCTGAACAGTCGATCGCCGATTCTACATAATCGACGCTGATCTCCTGCAGACAGGTAAAAAGACACAGGTAACACAAATCCAGCTTTGTTTTCACAGTTCCCTGTTTTCTGTTGCTTTCTGCCTATTGTTTAGATTCTGTTTATTACTTTGATCAGAAAATCTAGTCTTGTACGTACATATTTTATCATGTATACTTCTTTACTTAATTGAAAACATGGACTGACATCCACCGAGGGAGCTTATCGCTTCCCGGACCCGCTTCTCAGGCAGTCCACCTAAATATCTTTTAACGTGGTCTTTTTCTGTCAAGCATCGGTGTCTCGCAGGTTACTTGGATCTACTGTGCAGAATTACTCGTGTGCACCCGTCTTATCTACATCGGCTTCCTTATCCATCTACATCTTCGGATCTTGTCCATCAGGTATCGATTTCATTGGAGTTTTTCAGGGTTTTTGTGTTTAGTTTGGTGCATTAACTTGGACAGGTAACAAGCGCGAAATTTTTGATCAACATTTTACGTTGTAAAGTAAGTGACTATAAGTATAGAACTAAGGATAAAAAAGATAAATTGGATAAGTTGTTGGTGGTAAAAATAACTATGAGAACAGAGAACAATATTCATTGTATATGATGACATAGAGGAAAAAATATTGTCAAATGTTGGAGTTTTGCAACTTTATGAACTCCCCTACTTTGGAAAACCAGAGAAGCTATATTAGTGGTTGATGAGAAAATTCCATGAGGAATTTTGTTCACGTAGTGAAACCTCGATGAGTAATTATGAGCATGATCATCTGTCCACCCCTGATTCAGGGGAGGAATGCAATTGAGGAGATCACATAGTTAGGTGTACTGTTTAGGTTAGCAGTGCATCTCACTGATCAAGGAGGAGATGTAGAAGTGACAAAGAAAAGTGTGGCACTAAGTTACATGAAGGGATTAGCGTGGCATGGAGCTATCCATAGTTTCATAAATACCCTACATATTGAGTAGCAGTGGAGACCTTATACAAGTTGGGACATAATGAAGTTTTGGTCAGAGTGTGAATAAGGCATGAGCACCTCACCATCATGTAGGAAGAAGATGCGGGTGGGCATAAGGTAGTGACATCTACAATTTGGATAAGATGTTATTGTTGAGACTATTGTTGGGAAGAGGCACACCAAGGATTGTAGAAGACTAAGTTTTGGAGTGATCTTTCTATCTACTATTTTTGTAGAGCATTGGCAAGTTCTAGGACTAGCCAAAAGATGAAGATGCCTTTGCAATACCTAGCGCAGGAGAAGTGGGAAATAGACTTACAAAGAGCCCTATTACACCAGTTACTTGTAGGATGGATCCATGATGTGATCACCTATAAGCAGAGAACAGAACTTTAGTATGAGTGGGAAGAGGCACTACGTTTGAGGAAGAATGGAGAATAGCCACAATGGAAGATTCCTTTGGTATTGGACATTATCACAGGTATGGATTTTCCTTTTAGTTTAACACTTTTACATAAGGCATTTTGATAGGGGTAGCCCTTCGTGCATTTCCTTGCTATGAGATACTAGATTTTCAAGGATCCTGTTAGTAGAGTTCATGGTGCAAGCTCATCACAAGACCTTCACCCTATCACCCACAAGAAAATGGAACCATAGAAGCATTCAAAAAAATACTGAGTCATACCATTGACCAAAAATTTGTGATGTCTCAGGTAGACAAGATCTGGGATGACAAATCATATCACTTATATGCATTATGGGCTACAGGATGACTTACTAAAAGTTGAACAATGGTTCACACCGATTTTGATTGGTGTTTGGTTCAAAAGTTTTCTAACGTGTGACATTCATGTTACCTTCTTGCATAGCATTCACAAGAGGGTTGATCTGATCAGAAAGCAATCAATAGAGAATTGATGAGTTAATGAAGCTATGAGAGCATGATCACTGAAATCAGCTTGAGTCATAATATCAGAATAGTACAGCAAAAAGCTTGGCAATGATCGCCATATATATATTTCAAGATTTGACGCTTTGGGAATATGGTCTTACTATATGATATACATCTAAGTTTCTGCATTCCATCTTTTGGGAAGCTTTTTGACATCTTCCTCACATGAGTGATATATTGATTGGGTACCATTTACATCAATGCTTTCAATCATTCCACTCATAATCAGGGCACATGTACAGTTATAAGTGCTACATGAAATGAAATTTGCCTTGACATCTTCAATGGGAGTAGTGATGAATTCCCTACTATAAATCATCAGCGTATTCTCCTACCTGTGTCAATTTTAGGACAGATGTATTCAGGCCTACAATTACACGACAACTTAAAATCAATTCACCTTTCCTTTGCACACATTTCAAACCATATTACCGATGATGCACTCTCGTTTACCACACATATTTCATTCTATATGTGCTAAGGGGTCATAATACAAAGTTGAACCTCATTACATACATTTCCATCATCTTGGGGGACACGTTGCTCCTATCATTGGGACTATGCATTTCATTATGCCTCATCTAGAACATATTGCATATGGATTGGTTGCATTTTCTTTTCCTTATGATTCTACATATACACTTTATTACACATGCTAGATAGATATCCTTATATACCATTAACTTTACATACCACATACTTTCTTTTTAGTGTGATTGCAGATTATATGGATCCATTACTGTAGTAGGCAGTACTTACAGTCCCACAATGGCTCTTGGGGGCATCCAACATACTTGACAGGGATGTCATAAAGGAAGATTACATGTAGTATGGCATGAAAGAGGCGTAGTACTTAATGTGAGTCCCATGGCAGTCTTAGGAAGTAGTAGCATCTCAATTTCGTAAGGCTATGAATTTTATGTCACGGGAGCAAGCTTCATAGAAGCCATTATTTTCTTGACTATACACGCTTTGACATACTTATTTATGTTTCTAACATTCTAACGGATGCTTGATGTGCAAAATTTGTTATGTGGTGCTCCTTGTTTCTGTGATTGTTTATTATATTGTTAAAATTTACATTGTATGTTATTGTTTATGGGATTTTCCTTTTGTCTTGTGTTCACACTTTTCTTTTTACAGACGCTACGTTCTTAATTGTGATTGCGACATCGTGAGTGACTGTCCCATGTTTGCAAACCCACTTTTTGTGGTCTACATGAAGTATCTTCTACTTGTGTCTTACACTTATACATTGTCTGCTTAGACTTACATTTCATCTTATACATGAAGTGCTTTTCTTTTCTTGTACTAACATTTATTTTTCCTAGCCACCAAGAACATTCCCTTTCCCCTCCAAGGTAATTTTAGCAGTTGGTCCTCTTTTTAGCACATACAGCGACGTGGTTCAACCCAAAGAACATGGGAAAACTTCCCCACTCCAGTGATTTGTAGCACAACGTTGAGTCTAGGGTTTAGGTACATACTAGACGTTATATGGTACCCCAAATTGAGGGTGCATGGGTGAATCAGTCACCCTATATAGCGTTATACATATCATGGTATTGGTATAACATGGTTTTCAATTCTAGACAGGGCTTAGAATCAAACTCGGGTCTTTAGCACAACGACCTTTCTTGGATTCCTGAAACCAAGGGGTAATATATGCAGTCTTTACTGGATTCCTGAGACTAGGGGACAATCATACAGTGATTGGTAGTTAAATGCAATTTACATAACTCCATACACATCAGATTTTATCAGGGTAGATAGTCCTTACCATGCATTTATACACACCATCTACAGTGGTGATTCTACACAGTGGGAAGTAGTTAAATATTAGCAGATGATACTAGATAGTTCTCCCTACACTTCTTCCAAGTGTACACTGGCATGAGATCTCCCAAAAAACTCACGCGTCAACATCATCTAATTAAGATCCTTTCTACACTATTTTCCTCATCACGGATCTTAGCACACTTCCTTCTCACACCATTTTACATACTCCTTTACATACTTTTTACACATATATATGCATATTTGAACTACTTGTCAGCTTATATTTTGTAGGTCCATGTGTATGGGAATCGGTAGTCAACAGTCATCCACTATCCACTACCAATAACAACATCAACACCAATATTAGGATACATTGCAACATATACACATGTGTTTTTTCCTTAGGTTTATTTTCATCACATTTTACACTTTCTCCTCCTTGGCATCCACACTTCACATATTTTATCACTCTATGATTTTTCTAGTCCCTCGGCATGTTTATGACAGTCAATCTACATGTATATCAGGTACGCATCTCTATCTGCTTTATGTTACCAAGATTTTCACTCACCAACATAAAGTGGGAAAAAATATAGACACAAAATGCACGCACTTTGGGTAATTGATTTAGTCTTGATTACAAACTACTATTCATATGATTCCTAAGCAAATAACGATACTAATTAACCCATGTTTTTGGCCACCTTTCTTTTCTTTCTACTGTTACTTTTAGTCTTACACCCTTACTTACTCAGTCTAAGTTTTTATTGTTTGAATACATTCTTTGTGGTCACCTAGACCAGCAACCAACTAGGATACCAGCATCAGGTGTCGTCATCCCCTCTTGGCACCCATCACCTCTTTGTATATTACTCACACTTTTGGGTCCTTTTTTAGTTATTGGTGATCATCTTATCTTTTTGTTAGTTGGCCATTTCGAGGTTAATTATGAAATTCAAACAAAATAATCAGATAAATATAAGGTTATGTGGTCATAATAAAGGACCAATCACTAAGCGTTAACTATTACCACCTAAGGTTTCATCCATCAAAGGCATCTAAGAGCTTCCATTGCATTTATCTAGCTCCATGACAAGGGACACAAGGGCTGGCTTTTCTGCATCACACTTCATAGAAGGGAAGTTCATTTTATTCCATGCACGCACATTTATTACATTCTACATCTAACAACTTACTTTCTGATCCACATGCGACTAGCACAAGAGCAACCATAGGGCACAATTCCGCACAATACACATATGTTGCGCACACACACACATCACAGACAATACATGAGCACACAAGACTAGAAACTACATTGGGTCTAAGATGAAGTATGACAATGCTCAATTTTAAGTGCATCATTGTGGTAGATGAGGACATTCTAACCCCTCATTTTACATCTTTAGTTTTTAGGATTTGATTGTTATTTGAGGATTTTGCAGGTCTATGTTTCATTACAAGTTTCCAGTGACTCCAGAGATCATTGTATGAATCCATAGCAACAAAAGGTGAGCATCAGTGAACATCTTATGACCCTGTGAATTCATATTTCTAAGCATTTCCAGGTGGACCTAATGGAACCTAGAAACAAGCCTAGGCCACCCACAGGTGCCCCTGTCCCTCTATAGGTACCCCAGTCTAAATGCCTCCTTCTCTAGATCTATAGGAATCTCCAAGATGAGCTCTAGTGCTATGGTCAGTGCTTCACATTTCTCTATTTTCTAGCTCTATGTACTTTCAATAACTCAGGCAATCAGCTAAGGCATCTCACCCTTCTTTGCACATTACGGTTTCATTATTCATTGCTTAGCTTTACTCGAGTGTAATTGCTAAGACTTAATCCTGTCATCTATTTACTGCACATATTGCATTTTAGATTAGGCATAATATTCCATAGGTTGTGCATAATCACCATATAAGAATAATTTTCATATTTATTTCTCCACTAAATATTTTATTCAAATATTGGTACACCTACCTAGAAATTCAATATTTTATATAAGGGAGATAATCCTTTATCATTTTGAACTTATTTAAATTTTGTAGTCATTTTTACCCTTAACAGAAAATAAAGGAACCCCATGTGCATCGGCCTATCACCCAAGCGGATGCTGGACGCTCACCCGAGGCACACGCAGGGTGACCGAAGTCTCTCTTTTATGTGAGTTTAGTGGGAAACATCATCTATGATTTGTGCTTAAGAGATTTTAAAGGAGTTAAGACATACAAGAACCATAGAGCTCAAAATGGCCTCTAGATCCTTGTAGTCATTATAGACAGAGAGTACTTTAACAGATTATATAACTTGTACCATAACAGAAAGAAGTATACAAGACATCCATACTTAGCATAAACATAAATGAAAGAGAACCTATGAGAAAGATGTATGCATCAGAATCATTGATATTCATATTCATATAACTGGTAACCTCATTACATCCATGGATCCATTACAGAATGTCATAGAGAAGCAGAACACAGTCATGCATTACAACTGGACTAATGTAGCTAGGCTACCAAAAGAAAAATTGCAATCCCCATGCCCAATACATCCTTTCCCAAATACAATTACCCACTAATAGAGTTATTGCAGTATTTCTACAGAGCTCCTCCCTCTATCTATTTCTCTCTCTTATTTACTCTGTAGGCGCTTGTATTTATAGCCTTTCTGGGCTGCCAACTCATCCTCCAACGCCCTCAGATCCAATGCTAAGTGTTCGAATGTGGTCCTCCATGTGAGCATGCTCCTCCAAGCCTGAGCTTTCCACTTTTCACCATGATGTGGCTTCTAGAAGCTTCTACTACAGGCATGCTCCTTCCTGGGCCAACCTGTCGCCAGGTTGGCACCTTATCCACTCAGCATGCGCAGTCAGGTCATGAATTTTCACATGTTTTTCCCCAAATTCCCAATTTTGCTAAGTCCCTAAACCCTTAGTTCTATCCACACATGTGCACCACGAGCTTCCTTAAACCCTTCCTTAAACCCTGCCCTATGTGCTTTGTCCTTGCGTGCCTTTCTTCAACTAGGACCTTGTGCGCCTACGTGCCTTTTGTACTTAGCCAACATTCTAGGGGCCCAACATCACCCCACACTATGCCTATTCTCCATCCGTGGGAACACTTCTCTAGTGAAAGAAAGAATACAACAGGCTTATGCCTTGGAACAAGAATAAGGGGATGAAAGAATGGGGAAATAAGAAAGAATGGGAGAGTGAAGGAATCACTACAACAAGCTAGGAAAATACTTTTGCAAATCGGCCTCCAACTTGTTCCAGGCATCGACTTCTTCCTACACTCTCTGACAGAGGTCACCGACCAGGGTGCTCACCTCCCCAAAATTTAGTCCATCTCCTTACATGCTCATGGTATCATTGATTTTCTCCAACTCCTTGCCTATATCCTCCAGCACGTCCATTCTTCATGTAATACAAGGATATAGTTCCTTTAACTAGTTTTTAATTAAACCCCTTAAGGTTTCAATGGATTTAGATTTCTTCTCAAGCTTGGCAAGGATTTTATCCCTTTCCACCCTATTCCCCTTATTTTTCTCCTAGAACTCCTTGAGTGGTGACTAAGGCACCTGCCACTTTGTCTCTATCCACGCAATTTTCATACGTGGCCTCAGCAGTCCAGGAAGCAACCCTTACATCAGCAAGAACCTTGTTGTATTCCATGATGAGCACTACAATCTTCAACTTATCCTCCTTTCTCTAGGCATGCGGCCACTTCTTTTACAGACTCCAAGGCTAGTGGTTGTCTTTCCATGGTGAGGACCCTTGTTAAATCCTCCAGGCATCCCAAGGTAGATTCATACTTCTGCGCGGGCGATGCTAGGTCCATATGCTTCAATACTATAGCCTTGTTAATAGATTCCACCTTCTTGTACACATCACATACCTTAGCCTTTTCATCCTTCAACTCACCTTGCCACTGGGCACTGATCAACTTCTTCCTAGCTTAGCTCCTTTGTTATTGTAGCTAGCTCTTCCTCTTTCTTCTTTAGCTCCCCTTCCAGATCTCTGATCCTATCATTTCACCCAAAGAGTCTAGCTTTGATCTCAATGGAGACTTTGTTGAGTACGTTGCATAGTTGTTCATCTGAGAGCTGTTGGGTATCCACCACTGGGTTGTCTTCTCTTGGTCCTGGAAATGTTATTATTTCCCTGTGGCTTACCTCAAACTCTGGCTCATCAAGGTGGGACTCTATTGTCCATGAGAGCATCTTCCTTGTCCATGGATATGTAGCCTCCCTGTCAAAAGATGACATTGCTACAATCTCCTTTACTAGAATTATACTTTGGAATTGCACACAAAACACTTTCTTAGGGTCATCAATATAACCCATCTCTAACCTCTCCCCCTTTGCGCACCTTTCTCTCATGCGCATACCCTTAGGTATAATTATAGTCAAAATGGGGCCTCTAGTGCTATCATGTTCCTCTTCTGTGCTCTCCTCTTTCTCCTTGTTCATCGCCAGCTCAACATTGTGTTCCAATTTGTCCCCCACCAGGGTCTCAATGTTCTTGGTCTCTTCTCCTTCTACCACCTTGATTGTTTTTTCCTGCACAAAACTTGGGCCCTCTTGCTTCTACACGCTAACCTCCTCTCTTTTTCCCATGTCCTGGGTGCCTTCTTCTACCTGGACTATCCTTGCGCCTGCATGAATAGGAACCCTTGTTCCTCTTCTCCGCCTTCCTCTTCTGAATCATGCACATTGAAGATAAGTGTCGCTTGATCTCTTCCATGATCTTCTTACCCACTAAATTCCTCTTCACTATCATCTTCTTTGCTATCATCCTTCTCACCTATGTACTTGTCCAAATTCTTAGTCTCTTCCGAGATGGTCTCTTCTTCTACCCTCTGCTTCTTCCTAACCAGAGATTCTAGTGTAGGTGACTTTGTTTCTTCTTCTCCTGAGGACTCCTTATCTAATGGATTTTCTGGTTCTAGAGTCTTCTCTTTTACCATAGGCCTCTTCTTGCGTGCGTACATACTGGTCCTGGTGCTTGTTCTAGGGGAACCTATTTCCTGTGTGCCCACCACACTTGGAATTTTATTTTCTGGCTCTTTTTCCTCCCGTTTGGGTGCGGGTCTCTTCCTACCAGGTGGATCCTGAGGTATAGACACCTCATTCTCCATATATGTGCCCTTCTCTTACTTGGGTCTTATGCGGATGTACATGCACCCCATAGATCCTTATGCAATGGGCAGAGTCATGCGCCTTGTCATTTTAACTTCATGGGACACATACCACTCTATGTATGTGTGCTTTCCAGGGTAGACCAACCCTTTGCAAATTTCCATGTGATCCTAGTCTAGATTACCAAGGTCCAGCTTAAACTTCTTGGACTCCTTGAACCTGTTTACTCCCACTTGAAAGTATTGAGTTGTGAAGGTAAAGGGGATCTTACACCATGGGCTTCATGTCTCATCTTCCAGTTTGAATCTTCCTAGGTAGAAATGTTGGTACATAAAAAATTCAACTTCTCCCTAGTGGCTACTGGAAATTGTTAGGAATTCTCCATTCTACCCCAAATTCATTCCTTAGGCACGGATAT
This sequence comes from Taxus chinensis, assembly GCA_019776745.2. NCBI lineage: Eukaryota > Viridiplantae > Streptophyta > Pinopsida > Cupressales > Taxaceae > Taxus > Taxus chinensis. The sequence continues at coordinate 258,808,494 of CM034157.1, read as the reverse complement.
CAATTTTCCAAGCATGCCTTATGGATTTTTGTCATAGTGTCACAAGCATATTTCTCAAACCTTTTTACGGGTGATGGGTCTTCAGTAGGGTACTCCCACATGAACTTGTCTGATGAATCCGGTACCCCAATCTCTGAAAACACAATGGTTAACAGAACATTACCAAAAAGGATCCTATCACCTTCCTTCGCACAGCTGACAATCTCATCCGCGATGAATGTGGAAAAGTTGTATATGGTGCCCTCTAAAATTTTCATGCAAACATTCAACCATGGCTTATTAACATGGTTCCATCTCTCTTGTCCATTTAACTTTGACACTAGGTGTGTGGCCATCTTCATTACCAAATCCTTAATATCTACAACATCATAATACCTTGACCCCTTCTTGTATGCATAAGCGGTGATAGTTTCCTTAATCACTTCTTTTTCAGTCAATCCATCCTCCAAACCATCTCCTTCACAGATGAGGTGTGTGAGATGTGAAATGAGCTGAGGGGTTATGTGCACGTGTGACATCAACCATTGATACAGTCGCGCAGGCTTCCCAAAGTAGGGAGACTCAAAGAGTTCTAATAACCTTGCCTTCTCCAATTTGACCTTCACATTATCATTATATATAGGCAAACCTTCTGGTGTCATTTTGTTTGTTAGGTGCACTAACTCCAACACCATCTCCTTCTCGATTGTGCTTGTCCGATGATTGTAATCATTCACCAACATGTTCCTAATATGGGACTCCCACTCCTTCCCCAACAACACTCCATCTAGGTATTGCCTTTCTACATACCACTCTTCATTTTTTCTTGCTTAAGTTTCTTATTCCTTTCCCTTGCCCTTTCCCTTGCCCTTTTTAGGTGTGCTAACTAGTTTCTTGCGTGCCATTATCTAGGTCTTCTTACCACTTCAATCACTCCATGTTACTCTGTTATTCCATTCTCTACAACCTTAGATATCAAACTTGTGAAGAAAATTCCTTAAACCCGTGCCCTAGTTCTTCAAACCCTAACTAGGATACTCCCCTCATAAGATGGCACCTTCTCACAACTTCTCCTACACACGTGAAATCCCTTCCTCCTGGTTCACAATGCTTGATGGAATACAGTTACCCAATTACTTCAATGGGAGTAGGCTGAAGCCCTACTATAAATACATCTTATTGGTGGTTGTAATAAGGCAATGTTTCCATTTAGATTAGGTTTTCGGTTATTAATTCCCTTAATGTATTTACTTCTTTGTCGCTATGCTTTGTTAATTTAGTTGGGGTTTTGTGAAATAAGCGTGGTTGTACGGCAGAAGCTAATTACCATTTTTAGTATTTTTTATGTGCAGAGGACTACACATACCATTTGTGTGGTGTGGTTATTGAAAAATGGGTACACATAAAGGAACAAACTGCTACAGGTAATATTTCAATGTTGGAGAGTTGTTAGAAAAGAGATTACTTCTAAAAACAAGGACCATATATGGAGATAAATTAAGGAACAAGTATAACACGAGGTAAGCAAAGGCCATGAATAATACCAAGGGAAGGCATAGTGGCGAGGTACTTGGGTGCATGGGAGCATGCTGAAGAGAAGTTTGTGGCTAGAAGGTAGGAAGGTGTGCTAGAAGGTTATAGCTTGGGTGAGAAGATGTACCAAGCAAAAAGAGTGAAAATGGTCAATTAATAAGAGGATTGTTGGTAGGTGAAGGAGAAATAAATGTACTAAATTTTTGAAAATCTATATAAGGACAGGATGTAATTTCATTCTTACCATTGTAATCATGAAAATTTGAAAGAGCTAAGTGCGACTGAGATGAGTGAAGAATATTGAGGTGTGAAGAGTGTGAAACAAGACGTGGAGGAACTTAGTGAAAAACATACAGAAGGTTCACGCAGAAGAGCAGAGAACATTCAAAAGCACGGGAGGATCAGGAAGGAATCATTTGTTGAGAACAAAGACAGATTTGGGACTTATCCGTTTTCACAATGATGAGCTATTTTTGGAGATAGCATGCCGAACACACAAACTGGTTAAAGACTTGTGCAACATGCATTGGCTATTTTTGGAGGATCAGCTATGAAGCACTTTGCATGGGTACAGGCTGAGAATAGATTTACTACTGACAGTTAACTAGAAGAAGTCTATTGTTAGCGCACTTGCATGTGTGGCTATTATTGTAACGGCGTGTGGCTAATAATAGCATGTGACCTATTTTGGGATTGGATAAGTAGTGAAGGGAAAGTCCCCACCCTTATAAATATGTAGTGAACTATATAGTATAACATAGAATAAAAGAGAATAAGTAGAGAGTACAGAGAATGTAGTTATTGTGAAGTTATGACTACCAAATATGTATCGCATAAACTATGGGCATATTAATGCCATTGTAATAAGCTTATGTGTATTTATCATGTTTAATATAATGGAGGATATTGGCTGAATCATAAGTGTTAAATCTTGTGTTATAATTGGTTCTAGTATGTTCTTGATTTCATCATGGTTATCATTTAATTCTATGATTCTCTTAGATCTAGATCTGAACATGCTCTGTAGAATGTGTATTAATAATGGATCTGAATGTTTTAAGTCTTCATCATGATAACATCCTGCAATAACAACCCTAAAGAGGGGCCTGGTACCTTTGTGTACTTCAGGTGAGTGCTCAGTCTAGGCTGAGTGATGTGCCAGCATGCCTGGGCTTTTACTAGTGAATTCTAGGCTGCATCATTGGTTCCAACCCTCGGGACCTCTTTTTCAGTTGTTTTCAGGATGGTTCATAATGAAGACATACCAGTTGACCTTAGCAAGTGTTGATAGTGGATTAAATATTTGGAAGAAGAATACATTCGTTTTTCATCATTAGATCTACAGTTCGACGCATTTAACCCATGGGTGGAGAAGAATATGAATGACATATTTGTATGAGAGATTCTTTGGTATCTTTCTAGTAGAACTATATGAGTGGCTGGTTACTTATGTCGTCTAAATGGAATTGGAGGTATCACATCTTGTAGAGATGGTAGGAATAATTTCAGACCCTTTATGATGCTGATCTAATTTGGACTTCCTAGATGTGGATACATGGTTTCCATGGTGTTTTGAAAATATATCTTGGAGTACTCAATTTCCACTTATTTGTGCCAAAAACAGAGGTATTGAATTCTCTCCACTTTTAGACCTCGATATCCTAATTGGGAACTTACCTACAAGGCATTCAATGGCCAAAAAAATTGTTTTCTGGTAACCCTCTAATGTTGGAGAATGCACCATGGCCAACTAAACCCCACCACACTTGGGGGTAGAGAAAGTTTGGTGAAAGATGGCAGATCTAGCAACAGAAAGGAAAAGAGAGGAAATGTGCTTAAGTATAATGAGGCTATATGAGAGGGAGATAGAGAAGCATCCCATTGTTGCAGAGTGATGGCATTGTGGAGAGAGATAGTTCGATAAGTGTTTAAAATTCACGCAGAAGATGTGGAACCCGAGCATCAGGAACTCCCCCATTTGGGAAATTCATCTACAGGGAACCCTCCTCACCTCATTTTTGAGCAAGAATTGCAATAGAGAAATTCTCACCTAAGGTTGTTGAACATGCACATCTGAATCCACCTGAAACCTTGACCCTTGCACTTGGTTTTCTAGTATCTAGTACAGCAAAAAGTCAGAAAGAAATTTAGGAAGTGGGAGAATAATCAGTGAGTCATATAAAAAGCACAACACATGGCATGTAAATGGATTCTCTTGTTATATATGGAGTACCTTTTCGGGTGTATCATCCACATAGAATTCAGGTGCACATATTTTTGGACTAAAAATCTTCCATGGAGTAGTAATACTTTTCCTAACCCTGTCGGGGTCCAGTTCAGTACTACTGTTGGATCCAGGATTTTCACATTCCAACACATAATTCAAGTACATCTTCTGTTGTCTAACTCCTCCTCTACAGGTTTTTTTCAGGAGGTATATGTGGCTCTAGTTCTAGTGGATCTGGTGGTTCTAGAGGTAGAGGAAACACCAAAAGGTTCTACTGATCAGGTGGGCAAGGTCTGCACCAACCCCAGAATATTTACATGGAGATGTCTCTTCATCTCCCAGAGTATAGGGGCATAGAAGATGTTGCTGAACACATCCACATGTGTGAAATACCCCAATATGGCACAGCAAAAGGAATCATGGCTTCTAGCCTAGGGAAATTCAATTTCTCTACTACCATTACAAGGGCAACACATCTTTGGTACAGAAAGTTTGACCCTGATCACAACTTGTGTAGACTATGCAGCTTTAAAACCGATGTTTTCCTTAAAGAGTTTCACATCCCTGAGTTTTAGAAGAGTATAAGTGCACTCAAGGATATTAAGCAAGGCACTACTGAGAGTGTCAGAGAGTATGATGCTCATTTCAAAACACTGTTATCTAAGTTTCTTATGATATTCATGCAATCCATTTGCATGAAATGAAAAAGTCATGTTAAAAGGACAATGGTTCAAAATGGCAGGTTGATTTCACATTTTAGAGGGCACTATCACATAAGACATACATTGATCCATGTACAAGAACTCAGAAGCAACCTTATGAATGCTAAGGTAGTTGGAAGTATAGACATAGGTGAGCCCATTTTTAGAAGCATAGATCTCAATATGGAAAATTAGTTTAGAAACTATCTTTAAATTCAGCACATAAGACACAGCCATTATTTGGTGTCATAGATTTTGAACTAGAAGGTCACACAAAGGATAGTTTTCCCCATAGATTCAGTATCCTCATTTTCTAGTTGTACTGTGAGATATGCCATTAAACCATGATGCTTAGGCTCTCACCCATTAACTACAATGCGTGATAAGGAAGAATGTATTCATGCTACTACAAAATCTAAGGTCTTACCACGACTCATGACATAGAAGTTGTCCAGCTGATTGGTCAAATCCATGATGCTATAGATATTGGTGTACGATATTGAGTTTCAGAAACACCAAAAGACAAGGTAACTCTAAAGGAAAGAATTGAGCACTCACATATCAGGATCACAATTCAAGTTGATTATGATCAAATGAAGGGACATTTTGAAGGAGGTCATGGTCAGAGGTTAGGATAATAAAAGGTGGATTAATGGATAGGCCGTGGTGGTGGAAGAGTGAGTTCCCTTTAACGAACATGTTATACATTGGATCTCCTTTTGTACCACTATAGGCATGAATGTCCTTTTATTATAGTTTCTTTCTGTGAAAGAATCATATTTATGAGGAAGACTTGTATGAAATCTTAGAAGTGTTTAAACTGTATAAAAAAGGGTAGGGATGGTGAAGGATAGAAAAGTTTGTGAAAACCTACAGTGGATGCCCAAGTTGGAAACAAGAATTGAGGCATTACAGGTAAAGATCATGACCCACATTGAAAGTAGCACACACCAAAGAAGCATTGCTAGCAGAATCCTACCATCACTAAGGAGGAGGTTCTACATGCACGGTACCTAGATCCCACCCATCAAAGAGGAGGTTTACCAGGAACAATGGAGGTACATGAGGACATATTCAATGGTGAAATACAGTATTTAAAGGAGAAATCACGAAAGTTGGAGGTTAAATAAAGCATCAGAGATTACACCAAGACCTAATATGGATGACTTGAGATAAACAAATTATTGCACCAAGAGAATATCACACCAATTATTGGGGAATTGGTTAAAAGGAAATCTTCCATTGCAAGTACTGAGATTATCAGGAGATCCTGCATGTAAATCTTCCCCCTCATAGTAGATTATGACAAGGAAATCACTTCTGAATGTTGTTGTGGATGGGTGGCTATTGAGTAATATACTAATTGATACAACATGGTGTTAATGCTTCTTACCTTAGATGCATGGGTACAAATGGGGAGACCTCCATTGCAGCCATCCTCTAATGTATTGTTCATGGCTAACCAAACTAAGGCCACTCCCATCGGAGTTTTAAAAGATGCATCCATTACCATACAAGGAGCCAATTGCATAATGATGTGTGAGTCACTAGATATTTGCTGAGGTTTTAGCAGCTACAGAAGTCACATAGCTTCCCAGTCTATTAGGACTCCTTGGTGCTATGAAAATAGGGTTGATCTTAACGATTTGTGCAACAAGGGTTATATCAGTTTTGAAAACAGAGGAGGAAAGAGTTATTATCCCTTTAATGAGATGGAAAATTTGTGCCATAATGTTGAAGAACCTTTTGAAGAATGACCTGAATAGGATTTATGTATGCCCAATTCAGGATCTCACCTGGTGCTTGAATATGTAAGTGAAGGAATCCTTCAGTGGGAATGCACCAATATTAAATACTACAAGTGTTGCTTGTGATAATTGTGCCATAACTTATGATTGGTAGGGCATACCAATTGTTGCAAGAGAATTGATTTGACAAGGAAGCAAACCACGTTCTAGTCAGGAGAATTGGTACCAATTTGGTACCTTGTTCACACAAGAATCTTGAGGGATCCTATGGTTTCCTGAATGAGATGGATATAACAAATATTACGGGTGGAAAAAAAAATATTGTAGGCTCATAGGAGCTACGGTGGAGAAGGGACAGCAGAACTGGTGGGTGGTCATGGATAATCTTGTAGGAATGGAGTGAAGATTGGAAAATGTTTACACTATGTTTTTATATTAATGCATTAAAAATAGATGTTATTTGTATGTGTTGTCAAATGTTTTATGGTCTGAGAGACTTTATTTTAATGGGCCCGTAGGAATCTTTCACCTTCTTTCTTTCTTGATTTTCTTCCATTTTGAATTTCATGTGTTTATGTCCAAATATGCAATGCCATAGAGAAGACTTGAAAAGCGATCAACCTATTGATTTGTATTGAAATGAATTTTTTTGGCAAATATGGAATGCAATATTTGTATAAAAAAATGCATCTGAATTTTAAATTCCTTTTTTCTATTTGTGTTAGCTCATGTTATAAGAATTGTGTGCTCTCTCACAAGCCAACCATATATCTCGACTACACATTAATTTGGATGTGTAAAGAGTTATGCATCAATGTCTACTAATCTTTGTATTTCTTAGAGATTGAGAAAATACTATACTAATACCATATTGTTTCTTAGACTATGTCAATTCCTTGAGAATGGACAACAATTATACTAGTAAGTTTTTTTTTTCATATCATGTTAATTCTTGGAGATTCAATAACAGTTTACATCAGAATTATTTTTACTCAGCCCAAATTTTGGAGGCTTTGTCATTTGGTTAAAGATATTTTGTATAGAAAATGATCCATAGGGATCTAGAAAAACACACCACTTCATTAGCTCCATCAGCACCAAGAAGGAGAATTGAAGAAAATGAAGAAAAATAAGGTAAATGGAGGTTTTGGATAGAACCACCACTTTGTGCAGAGCAGAAGTTGCGAAACCACCGCCCTACAGGGTGGCGGTCGTGTAACCGTCACCCAGCCATGGTGGTGGTCCTGAAACTTTCAAATAGAAAAGAGAAATGGAGCACAAATGGATGCAAATTTGAAGCGTCCAACTGTGTCTCTTACCTCCCTGACCATTCCCATTCTCTAGTACACGGGAGGACATGAGAGAAGGCTATAAATAAAAGGACGAGCAAGAGAATTGATCATTCAGAGATCCAAAGAGATCAAAGAGAAAAGGTTTAATGAGAGCAAGTGAGGAAGATCTTTAGTGCTGGAGTGGAATTGTAGGAGCAAGGTGTAGAAATAAAGAAAGCAAGCATAGGAAGGGAGATGTTTACATTGTTGTCTCCATTTTATACTTCTTGTAATTTATAATTTTCTATAGTTGACCAATAAAAGTGAGAAGAAAGAGCGTTTTTCCCTTCCCAATTGGTTTTCCTCCATTGGGGGTTTTCTAGGATAAAATTGTTGGTGTTTGGATTTTGAATTTACTTTCGTATTCTCTAGAATTTCCTTTCTATAGCACTAGTTGTGTGATTCGTAGAGTTCCAAAGTAGAGGACTATGGTGATTATATATCCAACTTGGAATTCGAATTTTCTTGTGATTTGTATGATAATAACAAGGTCCAAAGGTGAATAATTTTTACCTTGCGAATCAAATATTTCTACGAAGAAGTGGAAACAGAGAATTTGATCTCAAATTGAGGAAGAGAACTTGGTCTATAGAGTCAAGATGCTAGAGACCATGATGGTTATGTTGCATAGAAAACAAGAAGAGCTTTCAGATATGTAAAAGATGGATTTGATTAAGCAATATTCCATGGACTTAGTGGTTAGATAATTGGCCAAAAAATTGGTATCGGAAAGATCCACGAAGAGGAAGAATGGGAAGAGTGTGAAGAAGAGATGCCAATTGTAAGTGAGAAGGTAAAATATTCTTATACACCTTTTAAAGTTGAAATGAAAGTGGAAATAAAGAACTTTGAAGGAAAAATAGATGTAGAATCACTTGATAAGTGGCTAAAATAGTTGGAAGTCTATTTTAGTGTGCATAGTGTTACTGAGGCACAAAGGATTACCTTTACACATCTCAAAATGGAAGGTCATGCTCTGGTTTGGTGGGAAACCGATCTAGCCACCTATGAGAAAAATAAACATCCTATTGTCATTACTTGAAAGTGTTTTAAAGAATTTCTTAGAGCTAACTTTGATCTTATTAGACATAATACTGACATGATGATTAAGTGGTAGTACTTTAGATAGGGTAGCATTCAAAGCGTGCAAGATTACACTATGGAATTTCAGAGACAAGCCATGTTGCTTAATATGGACTTGGAGGATGAGGACATTTTGACCAAGTATTTGGGAGGACTTCACACTCACCTTTGGAGGAAGGTAATCTCCATGAAGCCCAAGGATCTCAATGAAGCTTGTATACAAGCATACTACATTGATGATGAGAAGAAGCAAGGAGAAACATAGCCAAAGGGATACCAGTCAATAGAATTAACAAGAAAAAGAACAATGGAAGACAAGTAGCAGAGGTAAATGGAAAGGTAAACATGTCGCTACTTCTTTGCATACTTGTAAAGATCGTAATAATTTCTATAAGAAATGTGATATAAATGGACATAATAATGCCACATGTTGGAAGTTGCATCATGAATTACAACCAAAGCACCAAACCAAGGATTCCAAGAAATCCATGACCACTGTGAATACAGAAAGAGAGGTGGATATTGAGGATGATTCAGATGTAGATGAGAGGCTGGGATGCATGGCCACTAACATGTATAGGGCAACAGAAGAAGAAGAGATGAGTAAGCTATTTCAAATCAGAATCCAAATCAAGAAGACTAAGGTAAATGCTTTAGTAAATTATGGTTCTCAATCAAATTTGATTTCTGATACGGTTGTAAAACAACTTGGTCTAAAAAATTGTGAGCATCCACATCCATACCCATTGGGATGGGTGAGAGAAGGGTATAGAAATAAAACTTACAAGAAAGTGTAAGTTTCAGTTTGGGATAAATACCCAATATTTTGATGTAATAAGGATGATATCATTCCACTTGATGCATTTGATGTTGTCTTCAAAAGTAATTACTTGTATGCCAGGGATGCTATGTTCATAAGAAGGGATAACCAGTATAGATGGGTCAAGGATGGAGTCAATTTCAACATCTGAGCACAACAAATAAAATAAAATAAGGCTATGATAAGTGCCAACCAAGCACTAAGAATTATTCAGGAAAATCATCAGTTTTGTTTACTTTCATTGGAAGAAAATCAAAATGGACGTGAGAGCATGGATATTTCTGACAGAAGGTTGGATAATTTGGATAGCACTTGTCATTCTTGTACAGAAGAAGCCACCACAAGAACTGCTCATTCAAGGAGAAACAAAAAATTCCGCTATGCAGTCACTGTATCTACTTATTGATTCATTGGACTTGACAGTGGGGCAGCAAGGAGAAGAGGATATAAAAGGAATAGTGGTGACTATAACAACAATGTACTTGGAGAGGACTTAGCCAATCCATCTCAAGAGACAAAGATAATCAAGAAGGACTAAACCAGTATAGTATGGGACTTTACGTAACAAAAGAAGGTTAGAAAAGAAACCTTCAGGCCATACTTCAACAGAATGCATGTTAGACATGCAATGTTGATACAGTGTCGCCTCACAAGGTGCATCAGTGATTTAGAGAAGCTTGTGAAGTATCATGGATTAATATCTCCAAGTTGCTGGGATCCAAGTTGCTACTTGTGCTTAGATCTCGAGATCCCTGGCCCCCCTAGTTCTTGGATCCTTTGACTATTTGCCACAATCTACTGTACCATGCAGAAAAACTATCTAAGGCTAATCTAGGTCCTATAACAAGAGACCCTGCTTAGGGGTGGCGGTCCTTCAGAGAGTGCATCCAAAAAAATCCTTTGATCACTAATTACGGTGAATTTTCAACATTTACCAACTTTTCTCAACCGCCTTAGATTGTATTTATAGTCTTCTGGTTCCCTGTGAAAAGTAGAATCTCCATTGTTTAATGGTAGGAAGGGTTGTAATTCCAAGTTACTCCTTTGGTGATATAGAGAATGCATCTCATAAATAGCTGGTATGTTCATGCACACACAATGGCCCCTAATCTCTCAATACTCTTGTTCAAGAATTTTAAAAAATAGACAAAATATATTTGTTAGTTTTAGAGTTTTTCTTCCATTGTTGGAATTATTAGGAATGGAAACATACACAATCTTCTTGTTTCAAGATACTTGTTTCACAAACTGCTGCATCTAGTTAGTCTAAAACATATAATAGCTTCATTTCTAGATTCAGAATCCATTACAAAATTGTAGGCTTTGAATCCGCATGCAAGGAGTCAACTTCTGAGGGCTCTACGGTACACATGTGTTGTATTCACAAAATAAATTCCACTAGGAGTTTTGTGACTCAAAACTACCTCCCTTAAATTGAGCTATCAACACTCCAATTCGCATTATGATTGGTCTAAGATCCAGAGAGAGACCAGGGTTCAAATGAGATCTTCTGTTGATACTATCATATACCCACTTTCTGAGATTCATGAGGACATGAAGGAACGAGGAGATCATACTAAGGGGAAAAAATCAGACACAACTGGATTTACCACTATTCTGTAAATGCAACAGGTTTGAGCTATCAAAGTTCTAGTTACAACATATCAAATAGAGTAGTGAATTATTTTATTTCAGTCAAAAGCTTGCAACTTCGATATCGCCAGGGAAGCTATGGGGATTGATAGTTTATGAAAAACTATGATTCATTCCTCACTTCTGAGGTAGGATCGAGAGTCTTTCAATTCAAAATGGTACTAGTTTCTTAGATATTTAGTATAAAATCACAATTTATGGTCACAGTGCAAATAGCCATACCAGGTTACTTTGCTTGTTTTCATTTTTTTGACTAGATTAGTTTTCTATTTTTATAGATATACTAGAGTAGCTGCTCTTTAATTTCTTTAAAATACGTCATTGAAAAATACAAAAATAGAAGAACATTTACATAGTGTAAATACTGTCTTTTGTAATCAGTTTATTCAATGCTTAGTTAAAAAGTTGAATCATTTTGTATGAAAATCAAAGGACCTAGAGAGCCTCGAGAGTATATATTTGAACCCATAGTGCCTCAACCAAATCTACCCATGACATTGGATGATATAGATCAGGACCTTATGATACAGGTCTTTTGAGTATCCACAACAAACTTATAAGTGATTAGTGAACAAACTAAGAGGATTGAATATCAAAGATGACAAGGCTTACACATTTTGGTCAAACCATCCTGAAGCTATAGATTGCCTTGATAAAACATCTGAATGACACGTGCAAGTCATTGAACAGAGAGTAAACATTTGGTTCATTGATCCTCTAGTTCCATAGCCTAATGCATAGGAGACCTTCTCATTGATATAGACACTAGCTTACATATTCAAGTTTCCAGGACACCTGTTAGGTACTCTGTGAAAATCATACAACTTCTAGTTCTAAATATAGAAGCTGAAAAGGCATATGATTACTGGATATTTGAAAGAAGGGATTGATTCGTCACATGACCATAACAGGTCCTCAATAACCACATACTCATGGTTATGATCCCCAAGTCCCACAACCCAATGTGGCCTGGACCTAAAAAACCTAATGTATTCACACTGGCTTATCAACACTGTTATCGTTAGCATATTCACCACTCCGACCAGATTTGGTAAAGATGACAGTTCTCCTTATTAAACATAGAAGCCAATCAATCTAATGGTTTCATCCGCATAGACCTAGAAAACATCCATATTTGCATTATAATAGGCATTGTGCCACCTATCAAAATTTCTCATGACCTTATCTGGAGATTTTTTCCTGAAGCTCCTACAGGTCATTTTTCACTTGGATCCAGGGGAGTTATAGAAATGAGGATATCGGTACCTTAAAACTCCAAATTGATTAGAGCCTCTGAATAGCCATTATATCTAACCTAACCATTACGCCAGTTCTGGTTAGGAGGGCCTTCATTGCCATAGTTATCACAGATTTCACCTTGAGGGGTGAATTTGAGGATATAAGATCACCCCATTAGCTTGTCTAGTATCCATTGGAAAACAATATCCTTTAGCTGTCTCGACACTTCATCGGGAGGTCAGGTACAAGGAAGAGGTAACATGTACATTCCTACTAACTCGCATGTCACTATGCCATGACATACAGATAGGAAACATTCAGAACCTTCCTTCCAAAGAGGTATTGTAGTTGAGAAAACTCAGAAGAGGATGTAGCACTCGAAGCAACAAAACCAAAGATACATAGGAGTCTTGGCAAGTTGGATGAGAGAAGACACCAAGGAAGACCCAGTAGTATTCAAAGGAGCAAGAGAGGGAGTTGATTCCTCTAACACCCCCCCCCCCACTAAGATTTTTTGGGACCAAAATCCTCCGAAGCAGGAGAGGTATGATCCATAGGGATCCAGAAAAACACACCGCTTCATCAGTTCCATCAGCACCTAGAAGGAGGAATTGGAGAAAAGTGGAGGAAAATGAGGTAAACAGAGGTTCTGGAAAAAACCGTCACTCTTTGCTAGAGTGGAGCTTGTCAGAACCACCACCATCAAAGGGTGGCAGTCTTGTAACCACTGCCCAGCATAGGGAAACAGTTCCTAAAACCATGAATATACTCAGGGTGGCAGTCCTGACACTTTCTAAATAGAAAAGATAAGAATGAAGTACGCAAATGGACGTGAATTTTGAATCATTTGACCTGTGTCTCTTCCCATGCCATTCAACCGTTCTCATTCTCCAGTTCACGGGAGCACTTGGGAGAGGCCTATAAATTCATCGAGAGGATCAAGAGAATGGGCATTTGAAAGATCTAGAGAGATAAAGAAGCAAAGTATTTAAATATATGAGAGCAAGTGAGCAAGATCTTCAGTGTTGGAATAGAGTAATTATAGGAGCAAGGCATAGAAATAGAGTAAACAAGCATAAGAAAGGAGATAAGGTTTACATTTTTGTCTCCATTTTAGATTTTTTGTAATCTTTAATTTTCTATAATTAGATGAATAAAAGGGGGAAGAAAGAGTGTTTTTCCCTTCTCGACTGGTTTTCCTCCATTGGGGGTTTCCAGGATAAAATTGTTGGTGTTGAAGTTTTAAATTCTTCCCTTCTCTACAATTTCCTTTCTATAACACTAGATAATAAGTCAAATCATCAAGCCCCTGGACGAACCAGAATGGGTTAGTCTAATGGTGATCAGTATCAAGAAGGATGGTTGGATTAGGATCTGTGTGGACTACAGGGAGCTGAATGCTACACGTGTGATTGATCCCTTTCCTATGCCATTCACTGAGGAAATACTAGAAGGCGTTGCATGGCGTGAAAATCTATTCATTTACAAATGGTTTCTCTGGGTATCGTCAGGTTAGGATTGCTTGGGAGGATTAGGAAAAGACTACTTTTAGTACTTAATGGAGTAGCTTCACATATACTGTGAGGCCTTTTGGTCTGAAAAACATGCTTGCTTTATTTTTGTGCATAGTTGTTCAGGCATTTAAAGAGTTTATCCACAACTTCTTATAGGTTTATTTAGATGATTGGATGGTATATGGACTGGTCAAAGACCATTGTGACAATCTATGCTTAATGTTTGAAAGATGTAGATAGTTGAGTATCTCTTTGAACATCAAGAAGTGCATATTTTCTACACCATTTGGAATACTGTTAGGACACATAATCTGCAAGGAAGGTTTGTTGGTTGATCCAGCTAAGGTTGCAGTCATTATCGTCCTAAAAGAGCCTACCAGTCAGAGTGAGGTGCACATGGATTTTTGGGTCATACTAGATATTACAGGAAGTTTATTAAAGGATATGCCAAGGTTGCTGCACCTTTGGAGGAGTTACTAAAAGGAAAGGGGATGTTCTACTGGGGAGAACTGCAACAATGCACATTTGAGACATTAAAGGAGAAACTTACTACCGTGCCTATTCTATGCTTTCCTTCATGGGACCAACCATTTCATGTACATGTGGATGCCTCTAGCATGACCATTGGTGCAATATTGGCTCAGCCAAGAGAAGGTATTATAGATCATCCTATCTATTTTTCTAGTAGAAAGTTGACTCCTGCAGAACAAAATTACACAACTATAGAGCGCGAAGCTTTGTCAATGATCTATGCGCTACATAAATTTAGACATTACCTGGTAGCTACACCATTTTTATTTTATACAAATCACATGGCATTGAAGTATTTGGTAAACAAGCCCATTTTACAGGGGCACATATGCAGATGGGTACTCTTATTTCAAGAATTTGATTTCACATTTGTGGTAAAACCAGGGAAAAGTAATTCTAGACCAGACCATTTATCTAGAATACAATCAGGAGAAGAAGCACAAGCAATTGAAGATACCATGCCAGATGCAAAGTTATATAGGTTACAATGAGTGCCATCAGAATTAGAGGAAATTGATGTCTTTCTATGAACATGTATGGCACCAGAAGGAATGAAATCCTTAGAGAAGAAATAACTTTCTATATGCACGACACCCTATATGTTGATTAGCGATGACCTGTACAAGTTAGGTCAGGATGAAGTATTGCATCATTGTGTACTGGAACATGAGCACACAAATATCATGGAGGAATCTCATGGTGGTATTGCAGGTGGCCACTATGTAGGTGATGCCACTGCATGTAAGATTTTACTCACTGGATTATGGTGGGAGACCCTGTATAAAGATTGTAAGGAATTTTGCAAGGCTTGTGATCACTGTCAACATCCTTAGCAAACCAGGACAATGAGATGAAATGCCTCTAAGACCTATTACTAGTGCAGAACCGTTTGAAAAATGGACTATAGATTTTGTGGGTCCTATTTCACCAGCCACACGCATAAGTGAATCACCTTATATCATCACTTTCATAGACTATTTGATATGGTGGGAAGAAGTAGCACTACAAAGGATTGTACAGTGGCTACAATAGCTAGTTTTCTATGGTAAAATATTATTACAAGGTATGGATGTCCCTTTAAGTTTGACCAGTGATAGGGGCACACACTTTTTGAATGAGACAATCAGAATTTTATTGGATGAATTCATGATTGCACACCATAAGACTACACCATATCATCCTCAGGCCAATGGGACTGTTGAGGCTTTCAACAAAATTTTGAGCCAAACATTGACCAAAAATTTGTGATGTTGGAAGAAAGGATTGGGATGATAAAGTATCTGCAGTGCTTTGGGCATATCACACAACATATAAAAGGTTGAACAAAGCCACACCATTTCAGTTAGTGTTTGGCACGGAAGTAATTCTTCCTATGGAATTCATGTTACCATCTTTGCGTATTGTGCACGCTGGAGGTCTAGCTGATGAGCAAGCATTAGAAGAATGAATTGAAAAGTTAATCAAGTTGGATGAGTGATGAGCAATAGCACATGTTGGAGTCAAAAACAAGAAAAGGCCAGGTAGAAGCATGGCATGAAAGGCACATCAGGGATAAAAATATTGAGGTTGGACAAATGACACTCCTTTATGATTCTAAGTTTTTGCACCATCCAGGAAAACTCAAAGTACATTGGTTGGGGCCGTATGTTATCACTCACATACTTAAAACATGCACTTGTCAATTAGAGGTGCTTGATGGAACACTGTTACCCGAGTACTTCAACGGGAGTAGGCTGAAGCCCTACTATAAATAAGTCTTCTTGGTGTTTGTAATAAGGCAATGTTGCCATTTAGATTAGGTTTTCAATTCTATATTTTCCTTAATGTATTTCCTTATTTTTCGTTATGATTTGTCAATTTAGTTGGTGTTTTGTGTAATAAGTGTGTTTGTGCACCAGAAGCTAATTACTATTTGAAGAATTTATATGCACAGAGGACTACACATACCCTTAGTGTGGGGTGGTTATTGATATCCAGGTACATGACTGTTGAAAATAAGTACACATGAAAGGAACAAACTGCTATGGGTGTTATTCAAAGTTGGAGAATTGTTAGAAAAGAGATTTTCTTCTAGACAAGATGACCATAGATGGAGATAAATGATGGAACAGTATAACACGAGGTAAGCAGAGGCCATGAAGACTACCAGTGGAAGGAACAGTGACGAGGTACTTGGGCGCATGGAAGCACACTAAAGAGAAGTCTACAGCCAAAAGGTAGGAGGGCATTCTAGAAGGTTATGACTGGGGCACGAAGATGTACCACGTAGAAAATGGAAAAAAAGGATCAATTAATGAGGATTGTTGGTAGGTGAAGGAGCAATAAATACACTAAATTTTTGAAAATCTATAAAAGGAGGGGATGCGAGTTCATTCTTACCATTGCAATCATGATAATTTGAAAGAGCCAAGTGCGACCAAGCTGTGAGAAGAGTATTCAGGTGTGAAGAGTGTGAATCGAGATGTGACGAGTAGATTTGTGCGCAGAGGAAGCTTGCATCCCCAGTTGCGAAGGGTTTGAGTGAAGCAAGGCATTGCAAAAGAGCTAGGGCACGTAATTTCAACTAGGGCACACTGAATCGAGCTAGGGTTTGGGTTTGCACATTGCAGGAGATAGAAGGTGAGTATTTGAAGTTAGAAGATTGCAGGTTATAGATGGCACCAAAGAAAGCACCTACCACAGGAGCTAAGGGGAAGAAGAAAGTGGAAGTAGAGGTTGAAATGACTCCTGAGAGTAATTTCTCATAAATGCAGTATCCAGAGGGTGTGATTGTGGGTCAGGAATGGGATTCCCACATCTAGAAGAGAAAGATCAGTGATTACAACCATCATACACCTGAAAATAAGGAGTTGGATGCGTTATTAAACACAAAGACAAATAAGTGCACAACAGAAGACATGCCAGTGTATGACAATGTTGGGGAGAAGTTGTTGAAGCAGATTGGAGTTTACCAGTTGTATGAGCTCCCCTACTTTGGTAAATATGAACCCTTGTACCAGTGGTTGATGAGCAGGGTACATGAAGATTTCTTCTACTTTGCAGGATGTAGGGTAAGGATCACAACCACGTTGATCTCAACAGTAACAAGGTTGAAAGGCACAGGGGTAGATCTAGATGGTGATTTAACTGATAAGGCCACAATCCTGGAGACAAGGAAGGAGTTGGGGTATACCAAGGGTCCACATGGCATGGACATTGATAAACTAAAGAAGTACCCAATCATACAAGCAGCTGCACACTTAGTGACAAAGTTGAATGACCAAGAAAGATGGTCACAAGTAAACACAATGTGGCTACACATTGCAAAGAAGATGTCACAGGGAGTGACTTACAACATCTCCAGTTACATCATGGAAACTATCATTAAAGAAGTGCACATAGAGAGAAAATCAGTTTCGGGGTTGTTCTATTGTCTCTGGTGTTTATGGAAATCAGGGTGCCTGATGGGCCAAAGGAGAAAATCTGGGAATACCCTATGGAGAACAAGTCACTTGTGGAAAGATTTGGCAAGTACTTGTGTGAAGGATCAATGAGTGGACCATTCAAGTAGAGGGTGGAGAAGTGGTATGATAGGCTCCATGTAGCATTCGAAGAAGAATGGTGCATACCCAAGGAGTTACCTTTGGTAGTAGGGAAGGTAGTGCAGTTTGCAGTATACCAGCACTTTTGCATCGCGTGGTTTGCCATGAAAGATGGGGCTTGGAGCCCATGGTGCAAATTACCATATGCCTTCACAACACGATATTTCTAGGCATCAGTTCACCAGTTTTCAGATGCACGCCACCTAAGCTTCAATGCAGATAAGGTATATTGACTACCATACACTGAGAAAGACATATGTATATCCAGGACGGACTGCCTACATTGAGAGGCTTATCTCAGATGTAATAAGCATGAAGCTGTAAGCTTGGCCATTGGGATGTTGGAGCAGTGCTTGTGTACCTTCAACTCAAGCCCAAGCTGGAGAACAATAAGTATGTGGAGAACGAGTTTGCACTCCCAGGGCCGCCAAAAGGTAAGCATACAATGGAAAATGTTCCAGCACCTAAGCCCACAGAGACAATAGAAGTAGATGATGAAGAAGAGGAGCATGAAGATAGTGGTGGTTTGGAGCACAGAGGCAGGAGGCAGCCTACAGATAGGGTAGAAGCTGAGCGTGTGACTACTCCACCCCAGCCACAAGAGGGAGATGATGAGGACTTAGATGCAGTACAAAGAGAGTGCACATTTCAAAAGGGTATTCAGAAGAACAAGAACCCAAGGTGCTACTCCACAATCAGTGCACAGATCACCATGAATCTCTCCATAGAAGGAGACAACTGAGAAGAAAGAAGGAGAAAGTTGAAGCTAGGAAGGAGGAAAGAGTCTGAAGAAAGCACACCCGAATCCCCTACACCTCCAGAGAATGTGGAAGAGCCAAAGGATGAAGAAATGAAGGATGGAGAAGAAGGAGAAAAGGAGGCAGATGAGACATTACAAGAGACTGCTCAGGGCATAGTAGAACAAGCTCCAAATCTTGACACTCAAGTTCCTAAGGGGCCAAGATCGAAAAGAACAAGTGGAGAATATGTTGCACCGGTCATGGGCTACACTGAGGACACAGGTAAAATTTTCTGTGCCCATTTTCAAAGCACAGTGACACCAAAGGAGTTGTATGGGTGGGAGTTGATGGATGAAGATATGGCAACCATGTGCACAAGGAAGCAACTGTCATGGTCTATGCACACACACATGGATGAACCAGACTTTGATGTATGTGAAGAGTCATGTGTATCAAGGAGGTTGAAGAAGACACCTCAGGCTAGACACATAACAGTAAAGCCTACTATTATGTCAGATGAACAAGTGAGTAATGCTTTGGTAAAAGTCTCGACAGAGGTGGCACGATGAAATGTGGATAAGGCTGCAACAATTAGGGCACTAAGAGAAGAACTCAAAACTAAGGATGTACAAATAGCGCACCTAAAGCAAGAAAAGGACTTGGAGAAAAAGAAGAATAGTGCATTTATAAGCATGGCAGAGGAAATTGGAGACCTTTTCCTAAAGGTAAGACCACACCTGGAATCCAAGGTACCGAAAATGTTTCCTTCAAAATGCATTATGTACGTACCTTGGTGGACTTGGTGCTTGAAGATGGACCTCTGTGCATGCCAGCACCAAAGGATCCTAAGAGGGTAGGAAGCAGAGACGGAAAAGGCTTCAAAAGAAGAATGATGAGAAATATTGTATCATATGAGGCATTACTCCAAAGCTTGCAGGATGAACTGAAGAAAGCATATCAAGCATTGAATATTTGTACAACCCCAAAATCTGTTATAAGAACCAGGACCATTATGGAAGATAATGAATTCCTAAAATCCATGAAGGATGAGACCTTGGGCCATGCAGAATGATTAGCACTTATCAAGAAGAAGCATGAGGCCCTTACAGTAGCAACAAGAACCACACAAGGAAAGGCTAGATGAGCTTGGGAAACTCATCACGCAAAAGATGGACTTATTAGAAGGAAGAATGACTGCAATGTCCAACATTGTTTTGGTCTTGTAGAATGAGAAAGGAGAGATTGCAAAAGATGAGCTAGAGTCAATTGCAGTAGATATCCCAGAAAAGGTAGAGGCCACACTCAATGATTGGAAGACTTTAGAGGTGGAAATAAAAGAAGAATATCTAGAATTGATTCTTCTGGTTGAAGTAGAAGATGTTGCAGGGTAAAGTAATTCTTTTATTCATAAAAATTATTTCTATTCTTCTATTCATATTATTTGATTCATTTTGGAGACAACCATTATTGGGGCAAAAATGCAATTAGTGTGGGGTAATGTTGGTCAGTCAAAATATGGCACTTAGCGAAAAACATACAGAAGGTTCATGTGGAAGAACAGAGCATGTTCAAAGGCACAAAAGGGTCAGGAAAGAATCACACGTGAAGAAGAGAGATAGATTTGGGACTTAGCCATTTTCACGTGTACGAGCTATTTTTGGAGATAGCATGCCGAACACACAAACCGGTTAAATACTTGCACGACACACATTGGCTATTTTTGGAGGATTGGCTATGAAGTGATTTGCATGGGTACAAGCTGAGAATAGATTTACTACTGACAGTTAACTAGAAGAAGTCTATTGTTAGCACACTTGCATGTGTGGCTATTATTGTAACAGTGCGTGGCTAATAATAGCATGTGACCTATTTTGGGATTAGATAAGTGGTGAAGGGAAAGTCCCCACCCTTATAAATATGTAATGGTCTATGTAGTATGATATATACAAAGATAGATATAAGTATGTAAGTGAGTAGAATTACTGTGAAGTTATGTTGTCAAGTTCTGTTACGTGCATAAGTGTATACTATTGTTATTGTAAGGAAGCTTCTGTGTATTACTGCATTTAATATAATGGAGGTTATTGGCTGAATCAAGGTGTTAATCATGGTTATATTTTATTACTGCATAAATGATTTTGCTATGTTTATCGTGTGATTCATGATTCTTTAAGATCTAGATTTGAATATGATCTGTAGAATGTTATATTAATGATGGATCTGAATGCATTAATTCTTCATCATGCTAACATCCTACAACAAAAACCCTAAAGAGGGGCCTGGTACCTTTGTATGCTTTGGGTGAGCACTCGTGATAGTGGGACAAGAATGGGAGTCTCACATCCATAAGTGAAAAATCTGTGATTATAATCACCACACATCAGATAAAAAGAAAGAGTTGGATGCACTATTGAGTACAAAGACAAACAAGCGCACAACAGAGGACATGCCAGTGTATGATGACACTAGAGAGAAGTTGATGAAGTAGATTGGAGTCTACCAGTTGTACGAACTCCCATATTTTGGCAAACATGAACCTTTTTACCTGTGGTTGATGAGTAGGGTACATGAAGGATTTTTCTATTTCTTCAGATACAGGGTGAGGATTACAACCACTTTGATTTCAACTATAATAGGATTAAAGGGAACAGGAGTAGATATGGATAGTGAATTGATGGATAAAGTAGCAATCCTGGAGACAATAAAGGAGTGATGGTATACCAAGGTACCACTTGGAATGGATATAGATAAGTTGAAGAAGTACCCAGTGGTGTAATCAGGTGCACACCTAGTGAAAAAGTTGAATAAACATGAGAGATGGTCACAGGTGAACACAATGTGGCTTCATGTCGCGAGGAAGATGTCTCATGGGATTTGTCTATAACATTAGCAAGATACATTTTAGAAACCATCATCGAAGAAGTTCAGCATAGGTGATACAATTAGTTTTGGCGCTATCTTACTTTATCTCTTGTATTTGCAGAAATTGGAGTGCCCAATGGGCCGAAGGAACAAGATTTGGGAGTACCCCTTGGAGAATAATTCCCTTGCGGAGAGGTTCAAGAAGTACTTGTATACGAAGGGTCAATGGGTGGGACCATTTAAGCAGAGGGAGGAGATGTGGTATGACCATATACTCCATATGACATTTGAAGAGGAGTGGCAAATCCCTAAGGATTTACCATCGGTGGTGGGAAATGTAGTATAGTTTGCGAGTGTACCAACATTTCTACATCACACGATTTGCATATGAGGGATGAGACTTGGAGCCCATGGTGCAAGCTGATGTATGCATTCACAACGCGCTACTTCTAGACATCATTCCACCAGTTCACCAATGCATTTCTCCTAAGTTTTAATGTAGACAAGGTAGAATGTGACTACCACACTTTGAGGGAAAATATATGTGCATCCAGGTCAAACTGCACGTATATTGGGAGGCTCGTCTCAGATGTGATAAGCATGAATCCTATAAGTCTTGGATAGTGGGGACAGTGGAGCCATGCTTGTATACCTTCAGATTAATCCTAAGTTGGAGAATAACAAGTATGTAGAAAATGAGTTTGCACTCCCAGGGTTGCCTAAAGGGTAAGCACACGATAGAGAATGTGCCAGCCCCACAACCTGCAAAAAGACTATAGTATTGGATGAGGAGGAAGAAGAGTGGGAGGATAGTGGTTCACTTATAACATAGATGTTTTGCACAGAATGGTTCCATTCCATGGAATAGAGTTGCTAAACTAAACGCTTGACCATTCCACCCTGAGAAACAAGAAGAAGGTGTTGAGGGCTAGGAGGATAGTACCAAGTTGAGCATCATTTTAGAAGGGTGTGCGCGTACCGTAGAGAGAGATCAGATGTGATACTGTGAAGAACTCATTTTGTCTGGAGATCACCATGACTCTCTCCTCACAAGTAAGACATACTGGGAGACCACCCAGGATTTTAAGCTAAGACTAAATAAATGAGGCCAACTGCCTTGGGTCCAGGAAATATTAGACTTCCTTTCGAAGGTGGTCAGTTCCCCTTTTAATACGACATTAACAAAAATGAGGGATAAAGAAGTGAAATATTGCGAAATCACGATTAATGGAGGTACCCTCGTTACCAAGCAATAGAGACTAGAACTACCGACTAGATAAATTGCTCAAAACGTTGTTTGTTTGGTCAGTGGTCGTTGATACGTTCAGTGCTCGAGTTACTAAGGGGCCATAAACCAGACTGGATCTGAGGTTGTTAGGAGACAAATAGGTGAGAGGAAGGTCCTTGGGCTATGCTGAGGACACAAGTGACCGATTGTCAGTGCCCATTGGATAACCAAATGCATGGTTAGAGAACCGATGTCAGTAATGTGGATAACCGACACCGGTGATGCGTTGAAGTAGATCTAGGCCACTTCATGGATGGAGGTAAGGTTGCAGGGTGATCTGTGGGGTTATGTAAGACTCACATGGATGAGCTGAGGGGAATAGTGACGTATGACGGGGAAAGACTCCTGTGTGTGATAAAACTATCTTATGAAGGTACCTACAAGCCATGACATGGATGAACTGTTAAGTGGCAGGGTTATGTCTGATGAATAGGTGAGTAGATGCTAGGAGTGAGCTTATAATTACTATCAATCAAAAGGCTCAAGAAATGCGTGCTTAGAAACATACGAGACATCTACTTACTCATTAGGGTGCTAAGATGAAGAAAACAAGGTCCAAGGAATGTTGAGATAGTGACAGTAAGGCTCAGTTGGGATGAAAATGGTACTTGGAGCAATGAGCTGATGAAGCTATCCTCAGGTCTTTTTCCAATGCTTGAATGGGGGGTGATCAGAAATCCAGTGGCTTGAAATTAAGACCAGTCTTCGGAATCGAAGGTGCTCTTCTCTATTTCCTTCACTTATGCTCTATGCCCTGCCAAGTGACATTGGTTGACTTAATCCTTCAATATGAATTCCCAATCACTTTGTTTTTGGTTGGGGGAGGTCATTTACAGGGAACCTGAATGGCGGTTACGTAACCGACTGCGGTCGAGTAGGAACCGATGTCGGTTAAGTCAGAAGTGGGCTATTTTTAGTAAAATGAGCCCAACTTTACCTCCTTTTCCTCCTGCAGAGATTAGTTGTGGAAAGCTTGGTCAAGTCATTAAATAGGTGTGCAGTTCCTAAGTGAAATTGAGGGGTAATTAGAACAATGGGTGTAGATGTAGACCAAGTTATAGGTCTTAATTACAATCAGTTATGAGACATTAGGGCTAGGTCAGAGATGATTGGCTTTAGTCAAGCAAATGCAGGTGGCAGGTTACAACAACATGTGGACCCCATTAATTATAAGGCTAGATTAACTTAGAATAATTGTAGTAGGGTTTAAGATGGATGAGGTTAGGTTGTGAAGAATGAGATGCGGGGTCTACAATTGTGTCATAGCACTACATAAATTTGAAGTGTCTACATTAGCCCCTTGTTGTTTTGTAGCTTGTCTATGTACAAGCTGACATTCTAGACAAGTAATAAGAAGTGGTTACTCCCCTTAAGGATATAGGTAGACCCCCTCAGAATCTATCAATAGATTGAGGTAACTATCCAGAATCAGGGATCCTCCCTATAGATAAAGGGTAAATGGTGTTGAATTGATGGTGAGATGGTGGGGGTAAGTTCTTTTGAAGCAGAAAAATTCTTGAAATGCTTCTAGTGCGATTCAGGGGTATTCATTGAACATTGAAGAGAAAACAAGCAATTCATCAGGGTCAAAGGCGATATTTTAGTGTGAGGTAATTTCAAAGATGATATAATCCTGGTATCCAAGGCATAGGAAGTAGCTCCAGGGGATAGAACGGGTAAGGTACAAAAGGAACCGTTTAGGCATGTCCGGTAATGACCAAGATGGATTGGTTTAGGACTTGAGCCATTTTTACGGTCACGGTCTCAGTCTAGGAAAATTTGGTCGATGTGGATCACAGTCAAGTACCCTGGATCATGCTAATTACACGAAACAGCATGAGCATCGATTGGAACAGCGGCTATCAAGCTACATTGCATAAGGTTCAAATTAAAATTGTAATTTGCACTGTCAGTTAATGGGAAGAGGACTATTATTAATTGCAGTGCGGCCTTGGGTCGTGCCGAGTGATTAGTGAGGGCCGTGGGTCGGGCCTAATTAGTTGGCATGTGGCCTATTTTGGTCAGGCCTGTTTGGTTGGGTGAAGCGGCCTTGGTTCGGGCCCTGATTGGTATGGTTGCGGCCTTGGGTACATAGCCAATATGGTTGGACTATGCGGGAACGTGGGTCGGGCTATGATTGGTTGGTTGCGGCCTTGGGTCAGGCTTGTTTGGTTGGGTGCAGCCTATGGTCATTACCTGATGGTATGGTAATATGGTCATGGGGTCGGGCATTTATTGTGTTTGGTATGCGGCCTTGGAGTCGGGCCTAATTGGTTGGAGTGCAAGGCCTTGGGTCATGAGCCTGATGGTTGGTTGCGGCCATGGGTCAGGCCTGATTGGTTGCGTTATTAGCCTTGGGTCGAGCCATTATTGGTTAGGATGGCTAGATCTTGGGGCAGGTTCTGATGGTTGGTTGCGGCCATGGGTCGGGCCTGATTGGTTGGTTGCGGCCTTGGGTCGGGCCTGATTGGTTGGGTGTGGCCTTGGGTCGGGCCTGATGGTTGGTTGCGGCCGTGGTTCGGGCCTGATTGGTTGGTTGCGGCCTTGGGTCGGGCCAAATTGGTTGGTGGCGGCCTTGGGGCAAGCCAATTGAAGTCAAAATAAGGCTAGTCAGCAAAGCCAGGGGTAGGTGATGGGGGAAAAAAAGTGGAGAGTAGTGGATAAGGGTAGAAGTTAGGTGAAGGAAGTGGGTAACCGCTATCGGTTATGTGTGACTGAAATGGGTGCACAAGGCATGGTTAGCTATGCCCACTATCAGTATTTAACTCTTTACGAGAAAAGATGGAATATTATGAGTACTTAGTGATATAGAGATTACTTAATGTAATTCTTTATGTGGATCATTTAGCACAATGAGGGTCAGCTCCTAGTGTTAGTGCAGTGAGTGTGGGCCAGCCACCTTAAGGACTGGATGGAGGAGAGGGAGGTGATGGAGGTGCACCAAGAAGAGATGGTCAAGGGAGTGTTGTTAGTGTTAGTGCATTTCTTGGAGATGTCCATTTTATTAGATAGTTTATGACATGTCTTGTATTTTAATATATATATATATATATATATATATATATATATATATATATGGCTCTTTTGTGAGACCTCTATGTATACATTTTGATATACAGAGTAAGGGGACTTCTCTTGATGTATTGAGACTTTGATCTTGATTATATATATATGATGACATGATTTGGCTTATGATTTATGTGTTTGGATTTATTGTGATTAAAATTGGTTATCCAATTTAGTGTCCCTCACATTCGTTTACCTGCTTAGGTAACCTGGGGCACGTTTACGTCACCAACTATCCCCTTGGGATAGTTTTCCAATTTGTGATTTAATCACTTACTCTAAATTTAATTCATCACATCACATCTTACCCATGAGTAATTAAATATTAAATATTTAATTACGCTTCTTCCCATGCATCTTAATCACTTATCTACCCCAAATTTATTCTATCTATGCATCACATCCATTTTTAATCTTCCCTAAGCGGGATATTTCCCGTGGTCGGGATAAGTCTTGTCTTTCTCGAATCGATCAATTTGGCCATCTCGGGAGTCTTCTCCGCGATCGGCGCCGACCCATATGGTCGGCGCCGATTTTATAGGAGCGGCGCCGATTATAAAAGCAGGTCCATAGCTCAGTTCGAAGGACCGAAAAAAGAGACTAACGAGCGAAAGAAAGCACTTACGCACGAACAGAGAGCGAGAAAGATACAGGTTGCAAGAAGGAGAGATCTTTTTTAGCATCAATTGTCTCAGTTAGGGCAGATCCTATCCTAATCAATCCCTGAGAGGAGCACCGTTACTCTGCCCGTATCATATCAACATCATACACCACCATCTATCATCTAGTGACTCTGTTCCAGCGTCTCTCCATCTTCGGCACATCCTGCAGACTACATTCACCGTCCAATCCCCGAATCTCATCGCACAGTCCCTGATTGGTCAGTCTGCCTTCAGTTAACACTGATCTTATCCAGTCGACGCCGATCAGTCCCAGTCGACGCCGATCACATCAGTCGCCGCCGATTATACCCAGTCGACGCCGATTTCACTGCAGACAGGTAAAAGGTCACAGGTAACATAAATCCAGCATTATTTCGCAGTTCCCTGTTTTCTGTACTTTCTGCCTGCTGTTCAGTTTCTGTTTTATTACTGCAATCAGAAAATCTAGTCTTTATTTACATCTTTTATCATGTATGCTTCTTTTCTTTATTGAAAACGTGGACTGACATCCGCCAAGGAAGCTTATCGCTTCCCGGACCCGCTTCTCGGGCAGTCCACCCAAATATCTTCTAACGCCATCTTTTTCTGTCAAGCACCGGTGTTTTGCAGGTTACTCGGATCTATTGTGCAGATTGCTCGTGTGCGCCTGTCTTGTCTACATCGGCTTCCTCATCCGTCCACATCTTCATCAGGTATCGATTTCATTGGAGTTTTTCAGGGTTTTTGTGTTTAGTTTGGTGCATTAACTTGGACAGGTAACAAGCGCAAAATTCTTGATCTACATTCTGGCACGCCCGGTGGGACCTAACCAAAGTCCCTTATTGGTAAGTTCATTCCTTTTTTAGTTTTGAACTTTGTTCCTTTTCTTCACTGATTCCTATCAGTCCTATTTGAGCATTTCTGTTCATCATATCAATCTTGCTTTTTTAGGCGAAATCATTATCTTGAAATTTTTCTATTTCCTTAAAATAGAAATTTTTCGTTTCACCATTATCTGGATATATCTTTCCGGATCTTGTTTGTTGTTTGCTTAACCTCTTCTTGCGGAGCACTTTGCTTGTTCGTGGGATTGTTCGAGGGGAAGAGCTCAACAACGCGCTTTTTGAAGTCCACACACCTTGGAGAGCTAAATCTACAGGTATTCCTCTTTTACGGTGTTTTCTCCTTTTTTAGGATTTCTTTGTTGGTTGTCTATCACATCCAAACACTTCAATTTTTGGTGCTTAAAAGGAACTTAATCGCATTTGGGAAAGAATCTGTTTGACTTGTCTTCATCGAAATCAAACATTTCGTTTTAAGTGCTTAAAAAGAACCTTTTCTTTGTCATTGCTGCATGCTTTTCACCTAGTTTTAAATAGGTTGGAAAATTGATCAAAATCGGTAGTGACACTATTTGATTTTTATTTTTCACCCTTGCACACAAAGCCAAAATCACTAGGTATAAAGCATCTAAACAAAACTCCTTCCCTGGCCTCGCCTACTTGGAAGTGATATCCAAGAGGAAGAGCCTACGCGGTACTCGGGCCGCGCTATAAATTCACGGAAGATTTTGGTATATATTGGCAAAGCACCCGACTCCCTTATCGCAGCGGTGTGTGAAGTGCGGGGGTAGGCCCCTATATCAAGCCACGTACCGGTCTTTTACTGAAGTGCCTTCGGGACTCCTCACCAAACATTACCCAAACCATCCTTAGTTTGGCTATCTGAGTAGTTCCTGTTCTAAAAAGCCTTCCCTAACATTTTTCTTTTCTTAAAAGCATCAAAATTTAAAGGAGATAATCACTTGCGCTGCTTGAATTGTTTGTGCATTAGCTAGGACAATCTTCTTTCTTGCTTGCTTATGACGGTTATCACCCGGTCACAATCTAGGAAAATGGCCCAACAGGTTCCTTCTTCCTCCGAAATCACCACCAGCGTGGATGTTTCGGCACCCCTCCAATCTTCCTCGGGACCGCTGTTAGTTGGTTCCCCCTCATGGTCGTATAATCCTTTCCATCAAGCCAAAACAATCCCATCACGTCCAGCTTCTCCTAGTCCATCAGAAATATCTTCTGACTCGGAGTCTATCCCTCGCGGGGATCCTGAATTTCAGGCTCTCCTTGATCGCAATCCGGTAGCCCTCATGGACTACCTAGTACACAAGTCCATTCGAATATCTGATCAAGGACCACCAATCCAACAAGTGTACGATTATCCTCGTGGTCCATCCCAGGCCTATGTAGAACAGTTTTCATCCTCTCTCCCGCCTCGAGCCACGGAAAAGGGGGAGGCTCTTGTGCCTCCTTTTTCTCTTCCACCAACCATGTTGGCTAGTTCTCAAATTGCCTTACCTATTCCTAATACTGCAGTTACCTCAACTATTCCTCAACCTACCTTTGAGAGGTCTTCTGCCTTGGCGATAACGAGTGCGTCTGTGCACCCGCATATCGCTGTTAATTCATCTATGCCCTCTATTGTGTCTCAAGGTCAGTACCTCTTCATGAGCCAACCCCCTCCGGCTAGTCAGTTGGTTCCTACTTCTCGTCCTCCGGTCAATCTTTCTTCCAATATTCCAGCAACTGTGACCTTCGCCCATCCCCTAGTATCGGCACCCCTGATACCAAATCCGGCGGTAGAAGGCCCCTTTCAGGTCTTGTTCCCCAACATGACCAATCAAGTCGGTACTCACGTTCCTCAATCTGTCCCTATCCAATCAACAAACATGGGAGTCCATCAATCACAGGCTCCATCCGTCTTCCAACCCTCATTTTCCCAATCCCTTATTATCTCACAGCCTGCCTATACGCAAGCTACCTCACAACAAATACCTCACCAGGCGTCACCCAAAACACCTGGTTATTCCTCTTACCATCCCACCAATCAACAGATCAATCCCCCATTGACACCTCAACAACATCCATCACTTGCTCCTTATGTAGGACATACCAATGTGCCTACTCCTCAATCGGATGTGGTTCAACTTCTCTTCAAGAAAATTGCAGACTTGGAAGCCTCCACCAAAGGAGCTCGTCCTTCATATTCCTTTGAAGAGGTGTGTAATGAACCCATTCACCCTTCAGTGGCTTTTAAGCCTTATCCTCCCCAATGGGAACTTCCAAAATTCTCAAAATTTCATAGTCGGGAAGACCCTCAACAACATCTGCGAGCATTCAAACATGCTTGCTACCTTATCGTCCAGGACCAGGAACTCATGCTCCGTACCTTTCCTATGTCTCTAGCGGGTCCCGCTTTGGACTGGTACAATAACATCCCTCAACATTCCTTATTTTCTTTCTCTCAATTGGCCCAGATGTTTGTCGAAAACTTTTCAATAAATATTGCCCATAAGATCTCAATTACAGATCTTTACAACATTCGCCAATTCGACGATGAGTCTATAGCAGACTTTGTCGCTCGTTGGAGAGGGATAATCAACCAATTGTCTTTCTCCCTTCCCCAATCCCAACAGATCGAGTTGTTCACCCGATCTTGTGCTAGTCACATTTCTTCCACGTTAAGGATCCAAACTTTTCATACCTTTGAAGAGGCCTTCACGATGGCACGTAAACTTGAATCTCGCGCCATTGAACAAGGGAAGTTAAAACTTCGCTCCAAATCTAAACCAGATTTCTCTCGCTTCACCAAACCTAATTCTTCCCCCTCTAAAGACAAAAATCAAGGATCCACCAATGCCATCGTATTAAAAACATCACGAACTGACAATACCTCTAATCAAACACCACGAAGAGAACCCTCATCTTCTCGGAAAGGGGCTTCATCATCCCGATCCTTCGCTCCCTTGGGGGAATCATATGCCTCTATCTTAGAAAAAATGTTGGAAGTTCGCATGATCGAACTTCCACCCATTAGGGATATTGATGAAAGTCGAGAACGTCCTTTCTGGTATAGGGAAAACGATTTTTGTCATTATCACAGAACCAAAGGTCATGACATCGAACGATGTCAGACTTTCAAAAATCTTGTCCAAAAATTCATTGATAAGGGCGAGCTTATTTTGGATAACCCAAATGCTCCCCCAAATCAGGCACTCGATGTTTTTAAACAACCATTTCCCAATCATGCCCCAAATCATAATTCTTCAGAATCTCAAAAACCAAACACCCACACTATCAATTTCATCTCCACTGAAGAATCCGTCTCTGAAACCACATCATCTGCAAACACATCAATCGAATCAGATCCTCCTTCCTCTTCATCAATCACGGGAGTTCCAATATCTTCAGACAACCCGTCTTTGAATATCCCCACATTACTAAGCACGGAGTCATCTCTCTCCGCTCCTTTGTCTGACCTTCCATCTATCCCTGAGACAGTGTCATCCTCATCTGTCTCATCATCAGACATTCTTTCAATGCTCGAGGCAATCACATCCCTTCGAGTTTCCACTACGGACACATCTACTTCCGTTGCTCCCATTCCCGCCGCAACTATGCCTTTGGTGAACGTACCCATAATTGTGCCGACTTCGACGGAAGTGTCTTCGATTTTGACCCTTCCTATCTCTTTTCCTACAGTAATTTCACCCATGATTACTGCATCAGAAGTTCCCCCTCCGCAAGGAACTCCTTCTTCATCACCCCCTTCTCCCATCAACAATGTTACTCCCCCTATTAAGGAAAAATCAAAAGAAGTAACACCAACACCTGCACACTCGATTTCTCAACCTAAACCACGACAACCAAAATCTAACACTACACCATCAGTACCTCTCCACTTGCTTCCTCCGAAAAGGTTACAATCACCTTATGCCGTGGAAGTTGTCACCATCCCTGAAAAGGGAAAACCCATATTTCGAACCATCAAAACTCTTGGTGCTCTTCCACAAAAATCTCTCTCTACGCCTCATAAACGATTGGATTTGTCCGCTGAAAAGGCGTCTTCCTCTACACACCCATCAAAGCTATCATCTCCTCCTACAACACATTCTTCATCAATAGACTTACCCACTAAACAGACGGCACCTCTTCTATCAAGATCCTCATCTTCGTTACCAAAAACCAAAGCACCCTATATTCCTCCTATTACACCTACCTTGGGAACTTCTTCCTCATCTAAATCAACATTATCTAAATCATCCGTAAATCCGACTAAGCAATCCCCTTTGTCTCCAAAGACCGCCAAATTAGTCACAACACCATCATCCTCAAAATCTATCTTAGGGGCTCCCCCTCCACCAAAGTCAATCATGTCTCATCTACTCCCATCCCAAGCACCCAAGACTGTTCCTCCAAATGTCCAAACAAATAAGAGGATCCCTAATAAAACTGTTAAACCTAACATGCAAGTTCTTTTACCTAGGCAGTCGGTTAATGTACAAAGAACCATCCTCATCATCTCTATCCTCATCTCCATCTACCGGATTTTACACCGAAATCCTTCATCAACTTGTCCAATCTTCATCTATAACCCTTCCTCCGATTAAACCATATAACCCGAAAGGAGTGAAACCTGCTTGGTTTAACTCTGATTTGATTTGTGCCTACCACCGTACTCCGGGTCATGATACTGAGGGATGTAAAGCTCTCCAAGCCGTTATCAAGAACCTTCTGGAAGAAAGTGACCTTTTGCTGGAGGAGGAGGAACAAGTACCTCCTGCCACCTTAGCCCCATCCAAACCTCAACCATCCACTCAG
This sequence comes from Taxus chinensis, assembly GCA_019776745.2. Classification (NCBI taxonomy): domain Eukaryota; kingdom Viridiplantae; phylum Streptophyta; class Pinopsida; order Cupressales; family Taxaceae; genus Taxus; species Taxus chinensis. Next base: position 258,776,303 of record CM034157.1, on the reverse strand, counting down.
ACCTCTAGTGGTTCCACGCCGCCTGATCTTCCACCTTCTCAAATTGACACAATTTATATCGCCACTAGAACCAAACATTATGATAATCCATCTTCATCTTCAGCATCTAGACCACGGGTTGTCATTTCTGCAGCCCCTGAAGGCGTGTCTCCTTCCTCATCGGCCCCACGACCTAGGGTCTCTATTCGTGCTGCACCTCGGGCTCAAGTTCCCGTATCTGTTGAGGAGAGTGTCATGAAACAACTCACCCAGGCTCCGGTCAAAATGTCTCTTTTTGACCTCATCCAATCCTCCCCACAACATCGCCAGGCTCTAATCGATAATCTGCGTCGCATCGCAGTAAATTCCGATGAGCCCCAGCCCTTCGAGTTGGTTGTTGGGCTGAATGGTCCATCGACCGCCATTTCTTTTGAGGATTCAGAAATTCCTCATCTTCCTTCAGAGGATTTGGAGGCTCCCCTCTTCATCACAGTCCAAATCAATAACACTACCTTAAAACGTGTTATGATCGATAGTGGAGCTGCTCTCAACGTCATCTCCTCCCACACATTCGAACAACTTAAGTTACCTAAGAATGTGGTGTCACCTCCGCCTTTCGCCCTTCGATCATTTAACGATCAGCTAGCAGTCACTCTGGGAACTGTGGTCTTACCCATCCGAGTAGGTAAGAAGCTGCTCCATGAACTCTTCTATATTGTCGAAGGGCAATTCCACTATAACATGATCCTCGGACGCTCCTGGATTCGCGCAATGCATTGTGTCCCATCCACCCTCCATCGATGCCTAAAATATCAATATGAGGGCAAAATATATACCCATCCAGGAGATCCTTCTCCTTCTGCACAATGCGACATGACCACAAGGTCTGCCCCTTTAAAAGAAAATACATCTTCTCCAGATGAGGCCTCATCTTCTTCCATACCTGCGACCAAACTACCGGATTTACAAAATCTGGAGGAGACATTGCAGCGTTTCTCACTAGGGGAGCTTCCTCTCTTATCTTTCGATGCCCATCTCAAACCTAATGAGTATGGTAGACCAGACAAGCAACCTGAATATCAACCAGGTCTCGGTCGCATCGTCACCATTGGCCTGCCTAATCAACAGACCAATTTCATCTATGGTGGTCTTGATACGCCTCATCATCGCCCGGATTCTCCTCCTAGAGCCAAACCTTACCTAACAGGGTTTGATCACCTACAGAATCCCATGTTTGCAAAGACTTATCTACATCGATGTGCGTGGAAAGGTTTTGGCCTTGGAAAATATGAACAAGGTATACATGACCTCAAATCCATTCCTACTCTCATGCCACATCAGAAATTTGGTTTGGGATTTAAACCTCTTTCAAAGGCCACTGTCACTATTCTTGATGAGCCCCTTCCTACTGAAGAACCATCTTCCCCCACCAAGTTAGAAGCATCACTTGATGTGGATGATGACATTTCCATCCCACCTAACTTTTTTTTTTGATCAATACCATTTCTTTAGGGCCGTTGGTCTATGAGACTAACAATCGGTCCCCTCCTATACCATTAATCTTCCCTGAAATAGTTGGAGACGACTCTCCTACTATCAACACTATCCACTGTGCGGATGATGATTCTGTCCTCACCTATCTAGGGGCAGAGGATTCTTATCTTCCCAAGACTATTCCTTCTGACACGTCTACCCTTCTTAACGAAGCCACTATCGACCTTAATATAGGGACTTCTGAAGACCCTCGCATCATTAAGGTTGGCCAATCCCTTAATCCACAGGAATTAGGGGACTTTACCTCTTTTCTTTCCAAACATCGTCAAGCCTTTGCTTGGTCATATGAGGATATGCCAGGGCTCGATCCCGATATTGTGGTCCACAATATCGTTACCCTTCCCAACATCAAACCAGTCAAGCAAAAATTACGTAAAATGCACCCTAGAGTAGCCCTTCTTGTTAAAGAGGAATTACAACGCTTGCTCTCGGCTAGTTTCATCCAACCCATCGATTATCCGCAATGGGTGTCCAATGTAGTACCAGTAACTAAGGCTACTGGAAAGATTCGAATTTGTACCGACTTCCGGGACCTTAATCTTGCTTGTCCAAAAGATGATTTTCCTCTTCCTAACATCGACCAACTCGTAGATTTAACTGCGGGTCATGAGATGCTTTCTCTTATGGATGGTTTCTCTGGATATAATCAAATTCTCATCGCACCAGAAGACCAACATAAGACCTCCTTCATAACTCCTTGGGGGACCTTTTGCTATCGTGTCATGCCTTTTGGCCTTAAGAACGCAGGGGCAACCTATCAACGAGCAATGACATACATCTTCCATGACCTCTTACACAAAACTGTAGAGGATTATGTTGACGACCTCCTCGGCAAGTCCAAACGCCGTCAGGATCATCTTTTCATCCTTGCACCTCTCTTTGAGAGGCTTATCCGCTTTTGTCTTCGTCTAAATCCAGCTAAGTGCGTGTTTGGCGTTCTCACTGGTAAACTTTTAGGTTTTATCATTTCCATCAGGGGCATTGAAGTCGACCCCCGCAAAAATAAAAGCTATCCTTGAGATGCCTCCCCCTTCTAACTTAAAGCAACTCCGCAGTCTCCAAGGACGTCTTCAGTCAGTGCGTCGTTTTATCTCCCAATTGTCGGACCGTTGTCAACCTTTTCACCATCTTCTCCGTAAGAATGTTCATTTCGAATGGGATGAGCATTGCCAAAAGGCCTTTGATGATCTCAAAGCTTACCTTCTTTCTCCACCCGTGCTTACACCTCCACGCGAGGGGGAGCCTTTCTATCTTTATCCCATCTCTCCGTGTTTCTCTCAGAGAATTTGTCTCCGATGAGGATTATCGTCAAAATCGTCTAGCACAACTCGAACTATTAGATGAGCGGCGTCTTAACGCTCTTGATCATCATCAGGTCTATCTCGAGCGTGTCAAACGTGCTTATAACAAGCACTTGCAACATCGTGACTTCAAAATTGGTGATCTTGTTCTTAAGGAAAATCAAAATGTCACTACACTCGAAAGAAGTCAACGTGGTAAGTTTGCTCCCAACTGGATGGGCCCCTACATTATCACTCATAAATATGGGTCTGGGGCTTATCGTTTATCTTCCATGGATGGTATCCCTGAAGCGGAACCTCTTAATGCCTTGCATTTACGGCCCTTCTACTGTTAAAAGTCTATCTTATACAAATCTAGTCGCAACTCAAATCTTCCATCCGTCCTAATAACCAGTCATCTCACTTCGGAATCATATGAATAGTAGTATGTGACTAGGACCTATAAATGTACCCAAAGTGTGTGATTTAGTGTCTACATTTACCCCCACTTTATGTTTTTGAGTGAATACTTGATAACATAAAGTATATAAGATATGCATACCTAATAACCATATAGATCAATGGTGAAAGTGTGTTGATGAGACAAAAAATCTTGGAGTGATAAAAATGAAGCATGAAAGCTAAGCTAGGAAATAAGAAGTGACCCTAGGGGTGAAAATTGTAATGTGTGTACCATGTTATACCTATTATCATTATCGTGCTTGTGTTATGTTTGAGACTGTTGCTTCTTATAAGGACGGATCTGCAAATGAGAACAGAAAGAGTAGTCTAAAATTGTGTATATGAAAAATTTGATCCAAGTTATGTAAAAGTATGTAAAAATGTGAAAATACATGTGCACCTAATCCACGATGAATTGAAAGGATTAAAAGTATCCTGAAAATTTGTGAGAAGAATGATCTTTTATTGGGTGATCTCATGCCATGGCAAAAGAAGTGTTGGGGAGAAAGGATATAGTGTTGATCTCCATCCTTGATTGGCTTCCCAAATTTATACGACCACTGCAGATGTGTGATCCTACTTTGTTCTTAAGTTTGATCAATTCGATCCATGTTGATCAAGTTAGAAAATGAAGGTAGATAGAATTCTAATGCTTAGAGGATTATGCCCAGGCTCAGGCTATCCTTGTATGCTTGGTCTTTTGAGTTCCTTTTTGGTTTATCTAATGTCGCGTTGAAGTCCAGTTTATCATTTTCTTCTTCTCCGAGTATCTTTCTTCTAAGTCACGGTTGTTTCCGCTCTTCATCTTTGGCTCTTGTAGGAGTATTCCCCATTTCTTTGTCTTGCATGTCCTGTTAATTGACTTCACATGTTAATGTTAATCAAAATTCATTCTTATCTATCAAAACTCCTATCTGTATTCCATTTTCTCCTTGTAATTACTCCATAATCCAACACATTATATCTATTCTATCCTCAAAATATCGAAAATTAATTACAATCTCAGGTACATGGACATCATTATTATATCTAATCCATACATCAAGTAACATCTGTATTATCTATCCATCAAAAGTATTTAACAAGCTATGTCCACTCCAGATACTCACATCTATCTATCAAAATTAAAATCAATCTATACTATCACATGTCCAGCTATCATTATCTTTATGTCTATATCTATCCACTTACATCTATTTTATCCACATTTCAATCGTATCTAATCACATCATATTTCCATCATCCATCAAGTCATATATCTCTCTAATCACATCTCATTTTTCTATATATCATTCTATTCCATGTATATCAAAATCAAAAAGGCATAAAGTTACAATCAATAATGACCATACATTGATAGAATCTATATAATAAATGTGATCGTTTTTACAAAAAAAGATGGGTGGCTTCCAATCGAGCCATATCTATCAATGCCTTCCCAATCGAGGGCTACATCACTATTACAATACACAATCTACCAAAGTCTCTTATTGGTGAAATCAGAGCATGAGAGGCACCTGTCCCCTCCACCCTCCTCATGCACCCGGCTGTTCCCCCCTGACGCCGACCTATCGAGCTCGAAGGCCACCGTTGCTCATTGCTGGAAGTCTCGGCCCACCTCAGTCCCTTCCCAGTGCTCCTCCCCCTGAGGCTCCGCTCGCTGTAGTTGTCGCTCCTCCCTCCTCGCCGTCCGAGGCACATCCTGGGGGCACTGCTGCGCATAGAGCATCTCAATAATATCTCACCTTCAGCAAGGAGAGCTGGTATTGGCTCAGGTCACCATACCCGGTGCTCGTTAAGGTGACTGCTGGCGCTGCTGGTGAGTGCCCACACTAAAGCTGTGCCTATGTCCCCAGACTTCTTGATGTGCACTAGTCCTTCTCCGTATTTGGCCTAAGGGCTCCCTTGTGCCGAGTAGCGCATGTCCCTCTAGCTTGGATCGCTGTATCACGCGTCTGACGGGCCGGTGTCTCTCTCCCAATCAGGAATCTCTCTCCTCTGTCAAGGACCCTGATCTACCTCCAGAGCTACCTGATGCGTCTGTGCCAGTGTGGCATTGCTCTCCCTCTAAATCTGTCTAGTGTCATAGGGCTAGGTTCCTCACTCTCCTCTATCGAGGGTGGGAGATGTCGTGGCAGCTCTGGTCATACCGACGCTGCATAGCCTCATCCACCCCCCGCTCTCATCACTGCTCCGTGGAGGTGGAGCCTCTACTCAATGGGATCTGCGGGATACAAAATCGGCAAAATCTGTCTCTCTGCATATCCCGCCACGGTTATGGTGGCCGGTACGTCTTACTAAGCACCAAACTGCCTCAAGTATCCGCATGACACATTGGAACCTTACTCCCACAATGATCAGTTTGCCTATCTGTAACAGTCATGAAGCTGAGATTGGACCTTTTTGTCGATCATATGGAGAATCCTATTTCCCCACTATGACATGTATTCTGTCCTTGAGGTTCCGACAAGATACTTACTTACTTTTCTTTCCGTTTCTATCCTAGATCTGGTTTGCGACTAGTTAGTGTCAGATTTATTTTAATCTTATATAGGGCCTTGTATGCTTGGTCTTTTGGTTCCCTTTTTGGATTTTATCTATGGTCGGTTGGAAGTCCAACTTATCATTTTTCTTCTTCTCCGAGTATCTTCTCTTCTAAGTCACGGTTGTTTCCGCTTTCATCTTTGGCTCTTGTAAGGAGTATTCCCCATTTCTTTGTCTTGCATCCTGTTAAATTGACATTTCACATGTTAATTTAATCAAAATTCATCTTATCTATCAAAACTCCTATCTGTATTCATTTCTCCTTGTAATTACATCCATATATCCAACACATTTATCTATCTATCCATCAAAATATCGAAAAATATGTACATCTCAGGTACATGACATCTATTTATATCTAATCCATACATCAAGTACATCTGTATATCTATCCATCAAAATATTTAAAAGATATGTACATCCAAGTTACATTACATCTATCTGTATCTATTTTCAATCTATCTAATCACATCCATCTATCATCTATCAGTCTATATCTATCCACATCACATCTATTTCTATCATCTATCTAATCATATCTATTTCTACCATGTATCAGTCTATATCTATCAATTACATCACATCCATCATCTATCAGTCTATATCTATCCAATCACATCTATGTCTATCATGTATCAATCTATCCAATCACATCTATTTCCATCATCTATCAGATCTATGTCTACATCCAATCACATCTATTTTTCCTCTATCAGTATCTATCCATGCACATTACGATACATCTATCCAATCTAAAAATTAAAAGCATGAGTACAATCATATGACACAAAACATGATGAATCTATATATATACATGAGTGTCTATACAACAAAAATGGGTGGCTTTCAATCAAGCCATCTATACAATGCCTTCCAATCGAGGCTACATCACTATGTTGATGATACAAATATATCAAGTCATCTATATCGTGAAATCGGATAGCGTGGAGGACACTATCTCCTCCACCCTCCTCTGGACCAGGCTATCTCTCCTGGCCGCCACCTATCGAGCTAGAAGCACCTGCTGCTGGAGGCTCTGCCCACCTCGGTCTCTCCAAGTGCTCCCTCCACCTGATGCTCCGCTCGCTGCAGCTGTCGCTGATCTCCTCCTCGCCCCCATACCGAGGCACATCTGGGGCATGCTGCGCTAGAGGCATCCTCATAGTATCTCACCTCAGCAAGGAGAGACTGATATGTGCTCAGGCTCACCATACCCGGTGCTCGTAATGGTGTTGCTGGTGCTGCTGGGGATACTGGTGCTACTGGTGGTGCTCCTTCCTAGGGTCGTGCCCTATGTCCCAGACTCTGACATGGTACACTGTCTCCCCATATTTGGCCCTAAGGGCCTCCCTATGTCGAAGGTAGCGATCCCTCTGCTGGATCGCTGTATCTCACTCCTGACGAGCGATGTCTCTCTCCAAAATTAGGGCATCCCTCTCCTCTGTCAGAGCTCTGATCTCCTCAAGAGCCACCTGGTGTGTCTGCACCAAGGTGGCATGCTCTCCCTCCAGTCTCTCCAGAAATGTCGTAGCTATATCCTCCTCATCGGCATCTATTGAGATGCCGGGAGATGTCGTGGAAGCTCTATCGTCATACCATGCTGCATAGCCATCATCCACTCCCGACATCATCATCACTGTCTGTGGAGGGTGGGGCCTCTCTCAATGGATCTGTCGGGATCAGAATCGGTAGATCCATCTCTCTGCTATCTTGCCTATATGGCCTGTAAGTAGTCGGGTACTGTCTGCACTAGAGCTAAATTGCCTCAATACCCGCATAAATGGGACTGCGCTCCCACATATCTGGCCTGTGGCCCCTAACCACCCTGCTCCGTCTCAATGCCACCAAGTGAGCATCCTGACCAGCCCATGTCGGAAATGACCCGATATGGTCTCCAGATAACCTGCTCTCGGTGTCAGCGTCCTGAAACACTCAGTATACCACTCCACCAGATCTCCCTGTATCTCCCGGGGTCATGTCAGCCCGCCATCGTTGGAATCCATAATCAATAGCCCCCACTACTGTTGGCATCCATGGAAGCCCGGATGGCTTGATCACTGCTATGTGCTCATATGCCCAGTAATGGAGCACAAAACTAACATCAATACCTATCCTCCGACCAGTGGTGTACATCCATAGCTCATAATATATCTGAGCTATCAGGGCATCAGCAAAAGCAAAACACCTGTCTGAACTGCAGGATGTCACAAACGCAATCTAGTAATAGATAATGGGAATCTCCCACCTCCTGAATCTAGTAGGAGCAAAATAGGAGATCAGCCATCTGAATCAGTACTATTCGTCTGCTCCGAGGGACTATCCTGTATATACTGCGAGGCTATCCTCACTGCCCCAGACACTATCTCTGAATCATCTGCCCTATCTCCATACAATCGAACCTAGGGCCCTCTGCTGCTGCTCTCATGGTGTAATCTCAATCGGGTCCCCAGTAATCGGTAGTCTCAAGGATCCTATATATATCCTCATGGGTGATGGTCATCTCACCCGTCCTAAACCAAAAAGTGCACGTCTGGCTATCCCACTGTCGCACTAGCGCTCGCATCAACTCTACATCTCACGCGGCACTCGTCTGTAGTATCTAAAGCCCCCGAGCCCGGCTAACTCTAAATGCTGCCAATCTGCATCAGTCACATCAGGAAGAATAGTCTCTAGTAACTCAGGTAATAGCATCCCTCATATGCAAAGCCTCTCGTGCCTACATCCACGACATCAAAAGCAATATCCAGCCTCATACTTTCCACAAATCACATCTTCCAAAACCATACATTCAAAATTTCAAAAAAATGCTAAACATCTTTCAATCGGCGTCGATTTGGTAAAATCGGCGTCGTTCATTATAGTCGACGCCGATTACTATCAATCGACGCCGATCCAAAACAATCGACGCCGATTCTACCAAATCGGTGCCGACTGCCAGGCCAAGGATGTAAACCCCGACCCTGGCCTCCCATTTATCTAGCAAGAAAAATATCAAACAAATATGCTAAAATAATGATAAAATTAAGTACAACAGGTTCAAGAATGACCACTTACCCCAGGTCGTGTCCTCCTCCGCTTCTGACCGCTCCCAGAGGCTTCCATGGTGCTCAAATCACAAATTTTTGACTCTCTCTGAATCAATCGTCACGTTGCTAAATAAATTGTTCACGTTTTCCGTTCACATATTTATATGTGCCAGTTCAACGATTGGTCGGCGCCAATTTTTTGGGTCGACGCCGATTTAGTTTGGTCGTCGCCGATTAGTTTGCATCGCCACCGATTTTTTCATATCTGTTTGCCATAGTGTTGATGCTTGGCTTATTTATCTATCTGATCATTATTGTGCCCTGAGTGTTGCCTTTTGGCACATAATTTTTTTTTTTAGATATTATTGTCTATTTTGTGCTTGTTCCCTGTATATGGGGACACTCGTACATTTCTGGCAGCTTAGAGTTAAACGGGTCTGTAGGCACAAACGTTTTCTGCTTCGCAGACTGTTTGGTTGTCCCTACCAATGTGTCTCTCTTTAGATGCTACTATTTTACAGTTCTCCTTACACTCATGGATCTGTAGGTACTAACGTCATCTCATGCGGAGACCATCTAGTTTGTCCTACCAATGTGAGTTCCTTAGGTTGCTACCATTTTTATTATTTTTATGCATCATTAATGATCAGATCTACTCCAGGCATCCGAGCTGGGGCATCCTGCAGTTTTCATCTACCTTTTTTAAACTTGGCATCGGTTGCTCTATCGAGACCCATCCCATCCCTAGTTTGAGGGGGATCACATCATCACTTTTTCTTCCCTTCTTCCAACTCCTTGTTTTTGTCTCATAACCTTGCTTATCGCAAGTTACTTGACAAAAAGGGACAAAATGTAGACACCTAAAATTGGTTAGCTAATGTAGTGTCCCTCCATGCGCGTTTGTCTTCTTAGGTAACCTGGGGCACGTTTACATCACCACTATCCCCTTGGGATATTATTTAATTTGTGATTTAAACACTCTATCCTAAGTTTAATTCATCCCATTATGTCTTACCCATGAGTAATTAAATATTAACTATTTAATTACGCTTCTTCCATGCATCTTAACCACTTATCTACCCCATATCAATTTATTCTATCTATGTTATCACTATCCCCCCTATTTCTCCTCTTCCCAAACTGAAGTGGGATATTTCCCGTTTTTGAGGTGGAAGGATCACTTTCATCTTTCCAAAAAGTCGCCCATTTTGGCCATCTCGGGAGTCTGTTCCGCTGATCGGCGCCGACCCAGTACTCGGTCGACGCCGATTTTTTAGAAGCGGTGCCGATTATAAAAGCGGTCCATGCTCAGTTCTGGGACCGAAATAGAGACAAACGAGCGAAATTCAATTCTGACGAGAGAGAGAGAGACAGCATTACGACAAACAGAGATGCAGAGAGTACAGGTTGTGAGAATCAAGATCTTTTTAGCATCATCTGTATCAAGTGAGAGTGATCCTGTCCAAATCAATCCCTGAGAGGAGCACCGTTACTCTGCTCCTATCACATCAACATCGTGAGCCTCCATCAATCATCTGGTGACTCTGTTCCTGCATCTAGCATAGGTGCACATCCTTGCAGATCCCTACGGCTCTTACAGATCTAGCAGAATCTTGACGATCTAGCTTCCACTGATTGTTTCTCAATATCTGCAATTTTCTCCAGTCGACGCCGATCTCTCCAGTCGACACCGATCTAGTCTCAGTCGACACCGATTTTTCATCAGTCGACGCCGATTTTACCTAATCGATGCCGATCTCCCTGCAGACAGGTAAAAGGACATTCAGGTAACACAAATACAGCCTTGTTTTCACGCAGTTCCCTGTTTTCTGTTGCTTTCTATCTACTGTTTAGATTTCTGTCTATCATTACTGCAATCAGAAAATCTAGAAATTTACTTACATCTTTTATCATGTATGCTTCTTTCCTTAATTGAAAACGTGGACTGACATCCGCCGAGGGAGCTTATCGCTTCCCGGACCCGCTTCTCATGCAGTCCACCCAAATATCTTTTAACGTGGTCTTTTTCTGTCAAGCATCTGTGTCTCGCAGGTTACTTGGATCTACTTGTGCAAGATTGCTCGTGTGCGCCCGTCTTGTCTACATCGGCTTCCTTTTCCGTCTACATCTTCGGATCTTGTCTTATCTATCAGGTATCGATTTCATTGGAGTTTTTCAGGGTTTTTGTGTTTAGTTTGGTACATTAACTTGGACAGGTAACAAGCTATCCATCCTTCGAGGGAGTGGTCTACAATTTTTTATATTTTATTTTTTTTATATTTAAAAATAGTCATCCTTTGAGGGATCGGTCTATGATTTTATGGGTAGTTGTCCTTGAGGGATCAGTCTACTTTTATTTTTTATAATATGAGTTCTATTTTCCTAGTTGTCCTTCAAGGGATCAGTCTATTATTTTTATAAGATGCATCCATAGATATTTTTGATTTTTTAAGCTGAGGGAAAAACCCTAATAGACCATTTCAAGGAGGGGAAGAAATGTGTACACAACCTACACATATATGCCCCATGACACATTTTTGTTGGTAGATAAGGTTGTATGAATTTAATGATTACGGGGTTCCCACAAGGGGGAAATTTTCAATTGAAAGATGTGATGAAAAGCCATGGTGCTCATCTTTAAGGTTTTGAGGATAGTGACTGAGAAAACCACATACTTTCAAATCATTACAATGATAAGATGACTGGTTGATGGTGGAATAAGATCTTTGATGTAACTACTGCTATGATGATCAAAGGTTAACAGTAGAAAGGCCACAAGTGCAAGGCATTCAAAGGTTCCTTTTTAGGTGTACCATCAAGGGAGGCTAGGTGATACACTCCTGACCCATACTTGTGAGTAATGACATATGGACCAATCCAATTGGGGGAAAACTTTCCACGTTTACTCCTTTCTAAAGTAGTGACATTTTGATTTTATTTGAGAATGAGATCACCTATTTTGAAGTCACATTCTTTTACATGTTTATTGTATACATGTTTGATGTGGTCTTCGTAGACATGATGATGTTCAATAGTGGTCAAGCATTTTTCATCTAATAAATATAATTGTGCTAGGATATGTTGTCAATATTCTTCATCAGGGATAAAATATTTGAGAGATACACAGAGTGATGGGATTTGAACTTCAAGGGGTAGAACTACCTTGGAGCCATATACTAGTGAGAATGGTGTAACACTTGTAGGAGTATGGATGCTAGTTTGATAAGCCCAAAGAGTAAACAAGATCTGGAGATGTCCAATTCCTACCTGCTTCATCTACTATTTTCATGAGGATTTTGTTAAGTGTTTTGTTAGAAGCTTCATGGCTTGTCCATTTTCTTGAGGATAGTATGGTGATGAAAATCTAAGTTTGATGTTGAAGGTGTCACAAAGTTTCTTAACATCCTTGTTTTTGAAGGATTTTCCATTATCTGTGACAAGTTTGTGAGGAATACCAAAGCGACATATGATGTGTTGATAGATGAAGTCAATGATTTTGTTTTCTTTAGTTGAAGTTAAGGGAATGGATTCAACCCATTTTGTAAAATATTCAGTGGCTGTGATGATAGAATGATGTTGTTGAGATGAGCGAGGATTGATAGTGCCAATGAGGTCTAACCCCCATTGTGAGAAAGGCCATAGGTATTGAGATGGTTGTAAAGCTTGACTAGGAACATGGATGAGGTCTGAATGTTGTTGACATTTGATGCATTTCTTAACATATGCAAAAAATCTTGATTGATGGTAGGCAAGTAGTAGCCTAATCGTAGGACACATTTTAGTGACAATGGTGCCATTGAAATGTCCACCACATATACCATCATGGAACTTTTTGGATGGCTTTAACAGATTGATGGGATTTAAGACATCTTTTTAAGAGGCCATCAAATCCATGTTTATAAAGGATACCACCTATAATGACGTAGCGGGTAGCATGTTGGAGAAAATATCATTTAGCATTTTGGGATAGATCGGATGGGATTTTAGATTCTGAAAGGTAGTCAAATATTTGTGTGTACCAAAGATCAGTTGAATTATTTTTGATGATGTTGATAGAGGGGAGTTCATTTTTATGAGATGGTTCATCTAATTTATGAACAACAACAAAAATTTGGAATTACCAGTTGGTTCTTCAGTTGATAAAGGAATGAGGGATCCTAAAGAAGCCATGGTGTCTACAAATTTATTAGAGGATCATGGAAATGTTTGAATGGTATAATGATCAAAGGATTCGAGGAGAAATTCAACATTGGCTTTATATTTTTGTAAGATTTCATTTTTACATTGATAATCTCCTTTAATTTGATTAATGACGAGTTGTGAGTCTCCATAGATTTCTAATATTTGAACACCTAGCATGATAGTGGTTTGAAGACCCATTATTAAAGCTTCATATTCAGCCATGTTATTAGTACATTCAAAGTTAAGTTTGAATGATAGAGGAATAGGAGTCCCCCAGGGAGGTATGATGATGATACCATCCCCTCCCCCTTGTTGGCATTTAGATCCATCAAAGAAGAGGGTCATTTTGATAGGAGTGAATTCATGTTCATCGATAGTGTTGATAGATTCATCAGGAAATTGTTCATGAGGAAGTTGAGTGTCAGGAAGGGGTGCTTCAACAAGCTGATCTGTGATGGCTTGGCCCTTAATAGATTTTTGTGATATGAATTCTAGGTCAAACTCAGTCATAAGCATAAGCCACTGAGTGATGTGGTCACTATGATATGGTTTAGAGTGCATGGTTTTGAGTGGATTGAAACTGGTGACAACATAAGTTTTTTGATTGAGTAGATAGTGGCATAGTTTAGAGGTTGCAAAGTATAAGGCACAACATAATTTTTTGGCTTCAGTATAATGGATTTCATATTCATGTAGAGTATGAATTATGTAATAGATGGATTATTCATGACCCTGCTCATCTCAGTGAGTGAGCATGGCACCCTAAGGCATGATCTGTGGTGGATATGTAAAGATAAAATGGCTCCCCCTCACGAGGAGGTATGAGTACAGGTGGTGATAGAAGGTGTTATTTGAGTTCATCGAAGGATTTTTAATAATTAAGATCCCATTTAAATTCAACATCCTTACAAAGAAGGTGGTGAAACAGTTGACAATGATCTGAGATTTGTGATATGAAATATCAGATAGACTGTAATTTACCTTGAAGGCTACAGGGAGGAAAATGTAGTTGTTTAAGGTTTGATGGAGGAGGCATTTTGATAATTTCTTTGATTTTGGTTGGGTCTACTTCAATGCCTTGGATAGATATGATGAACCCTAAAATTTTTCTGGTGAGAACACCAAAAACACATTTACTAGGGTTAAGATGAAGGAAATATTGGATAAGGTGAGTGAATATCAATTCAAGGACAACGAGATGATCTCTGCGTTGTTTAGATTTCCCTAGGAGATCATCTACGTAATCTTCTACAGTTTTGTGGATAAGATCATGGAAGATATATGTCATGGCACATTGATAAGTGGCTCCAACATTTTTAAGTCCAAAGGGCATAACATGGTAGCAGAAGGTCCCCCAAGGGGTAATGAAGGATGTTTTTTGTTGATCATCAGTGGCGATGAGGATTTGATTATAACCAGAAAATCCATCCATAAGGGAGAGCATTTCATGGCCGGATGTTAGATCGACAAGTTGATTGATGTTTGGAAGAGGGAAATCATCTTTAGGATAAGAAAGATTGAGATCTAGGAAGTCAGTACAAATGTGTAACTTTCTTGAGGCTTTGGTTATGGGTATGATGTTAGAGACCCATTGTGGATAGTCAATGGGTATGATGAAATTAGCAGAGAGTAAGCATTGTAACTCTTCTTTGATGAGAAGAGCTATGTGAGGGTGCATCCTACAGAGTTTTTGTTTGATTGGTTTGGCATTGGGATAGGTGACGATATTGTGTATGATGATGTTGGGGTCGATACCTAGCATATCACTATATGACCAGGAAAAGGCTTGACTATACTTAGATAAGAAGTTGGTGAAATCATTTAATTCTTGTGGTTCTAAGGATTGGATGACTTTAACTATACAAGGATCTTGAGGGGTGCCTATGTTAATGTCGATAGTGGATTTTTTGAGAAGGGTTGATGTGTCAGGTGGTAGATATTTCTGAAGGAAATGGTCCTCTGCTCACATATGGGAGAGGATATCTTGATCATCATGACATTAAAGGATATCGATGGTGGGTGAATCTTCTTCAATCATTTCTAGCCAGATGAGAGGAAGTGTTTTGTGACATGATTACACTGATAAGTCAATGGACCTAGAGAAATAGTATTGACTAAAAAAAAGTTAGGTGGGATGGAGATTGTGTCATCAGTGTCCATGGGATCATCATGTTCTGTTGAGGATGATGGTTCTGATTCTGTGATGCGTAAGGATGTGGTATGTGAAGATGGTTCAGTAGTGGGTCTTTCATATCCTAGTCCATATTTTTCATGTGGTTTGAGGGAATTTTGGGTAATTAAATCATGTATTCCCTATTCATAGCATCCAAATCCAAAACCCTTCCATGCACAATGATGGAGGTACATTTGAATAAAGGTTGGATTATATAAATAGTTGAAGTCTGACATGAATGGCATGGCATGGTGTTGATGAATGTATTGTGAGGAAGGATGATCAATCCCTCCATAGATGAGATTTTTTAAAGATATGTGGGACTGTAGGAGATAACATCTCTGACATTAGGCTCATACATAGGTTGTTTTCTGGTCTTCCATACATTTTAGTTGTAGGAAGTGAATTAAGCATAAGGAGACGGTACTCCCCCAGTGAAAGGCATTCCATAACATCTCCAAGGGAGGAGTCATCTGGTATTTTAGATGATGGGATGGATGTGATGGTGGTATGCTTCATCAGAGGATTCTGATTTTGATTTTGGTAATAAGGACATCATATGGATGGTATGTCATATTGCAGTTAGCAAAAGGATTAGGATCCACAGGGACTGTGAATGTTTTACCTTCATGTTCATATTTAAGACATCAGTGGAGTGTCGAGGGGACACAATGCATGGTACATATCCAAGGTCATCCTAACAACATGTTGTATTGGAACTCTCCCTCTATAATATAGAAGAGTTCAGGAAGAGTTTTGATGCCAACCTTAAGAGGTAGAATGACCATACCCAACGTGGGAGCGATTGTATCGTTAAAATCTCAAGTAAGACATGTGTTTGGGTGATAATGGTATTTGGTAACTGAAGCTATTTGAAAGTAATGGATGATATGATATTGATTGTAGTGCCACCATCAATCATGACTCTCTTGACAAGGACATCATTGATTTGGGTGGTGATGAAGAGAGGCAAGTCATGATCCTCTGGCCGAAGTGATGGTATTTCAACAGAGTCAAAGGAGATGGCTGAGGATGTTTTGAGAGCACCTAAAAATTTGTAAAAGAATGAGGGTCATCTATAGGTACTAATATAGATTGAAGGGATTCAATCATGGCTTGTTTGTGTGAAGGTGATGTCTGAACCAACTCATAAAGTGACATTTTGACAGGAGCTTGGTGTAGTTGTTTAATGACTACTTTTTGTACTGTGGTGGAAGATGGTGGAGTGGAAAGGATGGAGATTTTGGTCTTGGGTTGTGATGTCTGATTAGAGGTCTCAGGAGTGAGAGAAATGGAAACCTTAGATTTATCTTTGGATGAGGAAGAGGTGAGTTCTGGAGGTGGTGGGATGGTGATGAAGGTTTTAGGTTTACTTTTTTCTGAAAGATTAGGCTCATGGGTATGTGCTCAAGTAGTAATGTGGCTGATGTTGATTTGGTGGGGAAGAAGCTTACTCAAATATTTTTTAATAGTGAGGGATGATGAAGTTGTAGGTGTTAGGTGAGGGGATTTATTTGATTCATGTAAATCTGAAGGAAGAAAACCTTTACTTTAAAGTTTTTTAATGGCAGCGTGAAAGGATTTACAATCTTCTACAGAGTGTCCTGACATTTGATGGTAATCACAAAAGGCTTCAAAATTATACCAAGAGGGTTTCCAGCCTTGAGAGTTGGATGGTTTAAGAGGAGGAAACACTATGAGTGATTGTTGAAGGAGTTTTTCTAGAATTGTTACATAGTGTCCTTTTGATACGGATGTCAAAGGAAATGAAATCTCATTTGGTTTGGTGATTATGGGAGACATTACTTTTGGTGTGGGTTCTTTAGTTGTTTTTTGATGAATAGTTTTGATTGTGTGATGGTGATAGGTGATTTAGATGAAGGATGTGGCCCTAGGATAGAGGGCTGATATTTTTCTTTTTGTGTTGGAGTAGTTGAATGATTTATGATATGACTGTAACCTTTTTAGATGGGGGTGGAATAATATTTTGAAGGTTACGTGGGTGATATTGGGATACAAATCATCATATGAACTCTTCATGATTTGGATAATGGGTTGTTTTTGAGATGTCTGTGAAGAGTTCATAGATGAGCTGGGTGAAGAGGTGGTAGATGTAGATGAAGAAGGTTCATTTTTTATGATGGGTTATGTGGATATTTCTTATTTCTTGTCAGGTGTTGGTTCAAGGGCACTACTAGAGGAAGATACATGGGTGTAGATTCAGTGATAGGTAATGTTTTATTGATGGTGTTTATGGTATGATGGGCTTGGACATTGTTAGCTTGTGGTTGACTAGTTGATGGCTAATGATTTGGAAATGGTTGTTTGAAGACATCAAGGTTCTGATTCTAAGGTGCATTAGGATTGTCTAAATGTAGCTCACCTTTATCAATCAAATCCTGAAGGACATTGTGAAATGAATGACACCTTTCGATGTCGTGACCTTTGACCCTATGGTACTTGCAATAGTCATTATCCCTGTACCAAGAGGGTTTTGAAATAGAGGTATCGATAGGATGGATGGGTGGAAGAGAGATCATGTTAGCAGTGAGGAGTTTATCAAAGACCACACTGTAAGTCTCTCCAATGGGGGTATAGTTTCATTGAGGCCGGGAGCATTTAGTGGTCAAATATTCCTTAGGAGTGGATTTGATGACTACTGCATTGGCTGATGATTTGGGTTTATCTTGATTAGAGGATGGTTTAGATGGAAATTCAGATTTTGGTTTCTTTGGTCTAAGTTTGACTCTACCTTCTTCAAGAGCTCGAAGTTCTATTTTATGGGCCATTGTAATGGCTTCTTCAAACATCTGAAAATATTGGATTTGGAGTGTGGAAGAGATGTGTTTGGCACTTGAACGAGAAAATAATTTGATTAACTCTGTTTGTGGGAGAGAGAATGATAATTGATTAATATACCCCTCCAGTGGGTGATAAAATCGGCAATGGACTCATCTTCAAATTGTTTAATTGCATAAAGGTCTAATGGTGATTTTACGGGTGATGTTGATTGAAAAGTGTTTGAGGAAGAGTTGAGTGAGTTGTGTGAATGAGAAGAGGGAATATTGTGGAATGTTGTTATACCAGTCTAAAGTAGGACCAACCAAGGACATGGGGAATGTTCTTAACATAAGGTCTTGGTCATGAGCTATAAGGTAACAAGCATGATGAAAAGCTCAGATGTGTTGCTGAGGGTCTTCCTTACTATAAAATTTAAGGAATTTTAGAAGCTCCCAGTGAGGAGGATAATCTTTGTAGGGTACAGATGGATGAATAGGCTCATTGCATATTTGTTCATATGATAGTGTATTTTTAGGGCCCATGGAAGTAGCTTCAAGACTGGATATCCTATTCATTAAATCCTGAAGGGGGTCAGTTTGTGGTTGTTGTTGTGTGTGGTAGATGAGGATGAACCAGGTTGATTAAATGAAAATTGATTAGGTTGTTGATATGGTTCATGTTGTTGAGGGATATTTTTCTGAAAGGAATTTTTTGCTAGGGAATATTTGTAGGGATGTTGTAAGTGGGTTGTGAGACTAATGGTTGTGATGGTTGGATGTATTGATATTAGGGAGGGATAGATGTATTTAGAAGAGGTTGTGATTGTTGTGGTATGTGTTGAAAAGGAATAGATGTGTGGATAAGAGGTTGTGAATATTGAGGTGCCTTTTGAAAGGGTATGGAAGTGAAAACAAGGGGTTGTGATTATTTTGGGATGTTCTGAAGAGTAATAGAGGTATGGATAAGAGGATGTGATGGTTGTGGTATATATTGGGAGAAAGCAAGTGGTTGTGATGGTTGAGGTATGTCTTGTGAAATAAGTGGGGTTGAGGATTGTTGTGAAATTGGATGGGTACTGGAAATAACACTAGTGTTGATTAAGGGTGTAGATGTAGGGATAGACATAGTAATGTTTTGGAGAGGTGGTGTGGTTTTTTGAGAGGGTGGTGGTTGAGACACACTAATAGGAATAATGACAGAACTCATGGGAGGTGTTTGGATGGTAGAGGAAGCTGGAGGGGTTTGTGTGGATGAGAAACATTTGTGTTGTTTTGAGGTGGTGTGGAACCAGTTGAAGGGTCTGGTGAAGATGTTGGTTGTTGAGTGGTCATGTCTTGTGAAGAAATCACGTTAAGGTCAAAAGTGATGATAGGAACTGAAGACACAACATTGGATGTTTCTGTTGGCTACTAGTAGGATAAGAATATATTTGTTGGATGACTGGTTCATGGTTTGGATCAATGAGATGGGAAAAACCACATGAAGGATCAGGTATATAAGGTTGTGGTTTAGGTAATGATGATTGAAGGTGAACACCCCTAGCAGCAAGGTATGCATTAAGAGCAACAGGGTTTGAATCTAATATTTCTGAAAAGATAGGATCCCCACTATCAAAGAAATGGGGACTGAAAGGATCAGGTATCTCAGATGAAGTAGATTGACTGCTAGGAGAATGTGGTTGTTCTTGATTTTCTAGTCGAGGTGATAGAGTAGGAATGTTTTCCTCTCAATGATTCATGAGGCATCTATACGAGCTTGAGCATGTTGTAAGGTTTGATGGGCATGTTGGAAGATTTTGAAATGGGCTAGACATGTTTTTAGAAGTTTGGATATGAGATTGTTGTCTTGTAAGAACCATAGGAAGAAACAAACAATCACCTAAAGAAGAATAAACTAGATAGTTCATTACAAACAACAACAAAATCACACAGAAGAATTTTTTATTATCTTGATTAATTTAGAAGAAAAGTGAAATGTGTAAAATGGTTGATAAGGTCCTAGGAAATGGTCATCTAAGGATGGTTTCAGGTAATGTTTAAGGTTGGAGTCCTCGATATACCCAAAGGTACGTGAGGCCCAAATCTATGTTGGTGCCGGTATGGGGCCTGGTATTGGGGCCTACCCCCTCACTTCATGGTCCCATAGTGATAAGGGAGTCGGGTGCTTAGCCAATATACCAACAACCAGTTGTTTATACTCAGCCAGAACACCGAGTCGACTTCCCTATTGGGTGATGAAATCCCAATAGTTTCACCTGGTAGGAATTTTTTGATGCAAATTTATGTTTGATGTGATTTGGTTGTGTGTGAGGGAGATTAAGTGGATGCAATATATTAACTCTTTAATTAAACTATGTGATCAAGTAGGATGAAATATTCTTTTTAATTCCAATGGAATGATTGATTTTGATGAGGACAAATGAAAAAATGAAATTCTTGAAAATGAAAAGAAAAGAAGAGGACTCACCTAAAAACACTTCCTTTTTAATTTTTAAATTTTTGATTGATTTTTTTAATGCAATAACGTAGTGAGTAAAAGCCCCAGAGAAGAAACCTACAAAAAGGTTAGCAAAGGACAGAAAACAAAAAGAAAAATGATGTTAGAGGCTGACTGACTGAGTAATCAGAAGCAGTCACAGAGATCATCGGTGATTGACAGGAATCACTGGTGATTCACCCAATCATTGGCGATTTGACTAGATCACTGGTGATTACAGAGAAGAAGGCCTAAAAATGATTTTTTTTAAAATTTAAATGAAGAAAAAGGGACAAGGTCCCACTGGGCATGCTAGAATGTTCAGAGAAGTTTTTAACTTTCCTACTTTAAATTAATGAAGTGAAATAACAAAAACAAAACTGACCTCAGAAGATGGTGGGGTTTACCGATACCCACGAGGATGAATGTTGATGTTGATGGTTGATTGAAGTTTCCGAGTTCAAATGAGTGTACAAGTCCATGTCCTGTCCTGAAAAAATCTATGTGATCAAAGACACTAAACAAAAATATTAGATAAATGGATAAACAAGCTGCTCAGCAAAGACCGATTCCAAGAATACAAAAGGACTTCCTTGGAGGATGTCATCTCACTTTGTAACAATTAAGTGAATTGATAAAGATAATGAATATAATGATAATAATAAATAGATGATAAATGGATGTAGAGCTCTAGAACTCAAGGTTGAAAGGAAGGTCCTGTGTGGCTTCAACGGTGGCCCAAGAAAGTGTAGATGTGATCTGAATGGACTCAAAGTAGTCATACTAGAAATCCTCAGTCTCTTGTTGGATATAATGGAGGAACTCAATCTGATCCTCAATGTCTTGTTCGTCAATAGAAAATTGGATTGAAACAATGTGAGTTCTTGTAATATGTTGTATTGTTCCCCAAAAAATGGGTGTTGTACTATGGGGAGATCATAAATGCTTGTAATTGGATGTGAATGGCCAGAAACTTCCATCTAATAAAGAGCCATACTTGGAAACAACATGTTAAATGCAAAGAGATTGATAAAAATGATGTAAAACTGATAAATTGATAAAAAGATAAATTTTGACAGGAATCACCGGTGATTTAGGCCAATCACTGGCGATTAGGGTGAATCACTAGCGATTACTGTGGAAATTGACAGTTTTGCTAAAAATGATGATTAAAGCTCTAAAATGATGTTTTTGATTGTTTTTAATGTTTCATATGAATTGTAAAAGATAAACAAAGATGCAAGAATACCTTTGGACTGATGATGAGCTAAAATATGCCTCAAATCTTCAGTGGGAATGATCTGAATTGTTGTGTTGTCTTGTCATGTTTCCTAGAGTTGAGTGATGAAAATGGTTGTAAAAACATGTTGTTGTAAATGATTGATATTGATGCCTGATGATATGTCTTGGATGTCCTGGATGTCAAAAAATGAAGAATGAAGTCAAAAAGCTAAGTGTGGGCATGAATGATGAAATTATGAATATCCTGGAGAGAGAGAACACAGGTGCTATTTATAATCTTTGGTGATTAGGTACAATCACTAGCAATCAACTCTTTTTGGGGAAAGTGCTAGAAAAGTGGTTGAAACCACTTCTAATCAAGGATTTTTTGGTTTGTGATGTGGGTAAATGGTTAATGTGAGGTAGGGGACGAGGCGTAGAGGTTAGAATATAGTAAGAAAATAGGTTTTAATGGTTTTGAAATAGTTAGGTTTGACTTAGGGTGGTTAGGTGGTTTTTAAGAGGGATAAAATAATATTTTACAATTGTAAGTAGTATTTACGGGGTGTGGGAAGATATTTACATGGAGTAAATATTGTGAAGGATTTTAGACTTAGGATAAGTGTTTATAGATTAAGTAATGTGACTAAATGACTTGATTTTATTTTAATGTTATTATGAGGATAGTGTATGTGGTCAGGGAAATTAGTGGTGCTAATTTTAGGTGTTTTGGATCAACAGGGAAGTAAAAAATTCATCAAAGAGGATAATTAATACTTTGAGATAAAATGTAGTCATCCATATCTCTAAAAATACTCCACTTCATCATGCAATAAATGGTGCAAATGAAAGATAATTTTATGAGGATCATCTTCCCCAAATTTCAGGCAATTTGGCCCCCTGGATCGTTGGGAAAATGTCATCCTCAGACATTTTCCAAGTTGAGTTTTGGGAAAAAAAATGGTCAACTTAATTAATTGGAAACTTCATTTCTCAAGATAGAACTCTAAATCATGTCCTTGATAGTCCTCAAGTGATAGATCATCTTAAAGGAATTTTCAAATGGATCATTTTAGTAAATTTTCAAGTTTTTTAATTCAACAGCATCATCGGTAATGAGTAAAATACCATTTTAGAAACATAGAGCATGGGGCTGGTTTTAATGGATTCCACAAAGGAAAAATATGAAGTTTCAATGGTAGTTATCCGATTAAAACTAATCTATGTAATTAAATTACTTGTATAAATCTGATTATCACCAACAATATAACACCAAAGAACACAAGATTGCAGATAAATGATCTCAATATGCAAGTAGTATAGCTTAGCCGCTTTGAGGGAGCAACCTTCAAACCATACAATAAGACTCAAATGCTCAATAATATGATCCCAACTACTACCTAACTAACCCCTATATATATTATTCCTATGTTATGGTAATCACCAAGGCTGACCCACTAATGATAATATAACATATATGAAAGAGATACATCATGATAAGAAGTTATGATAGCCATAAGTAAACTATATACATCCAATGTAAGATATATGATTAAGGGTGTAACATGCCCCTCCCCTTCAAAGCAACATTATCCCCAATGTTGGGAAGCCTTAGATGATGATGCACAAATGCTTCATCCTCCCATGATACATCCTCAATATTCATATTCTTCCACTTGATTAGGTACTCGATAATGAATCTGGTCCTCAGTTTTTGGTGTGTGTCTGAAGAATACCTTCAGGTTCCAATATGATCCTTCCTTCCTCATCCAGTTCCGGAAGCACTGATTGGGTGGAAATGTGTTTCCCAATAACTTTCTTCAACTAAGAAACATGGAAGACTAGATGTATTTTACTTCCTAGAGGGATCTCCAGCTTATATGCCACACTACCAATTTTTTGCAACACTCGGTAAGGACCATAGTATTTAGTAGCAATATTATTATCCTTCTTCTGGTGTTTTAAAGATAACTGCTTATATGGCTACAACCATACAAAAACAAAGTCACCCTCTTCAAATTTTTGCTCACTACGATGTTGATCATCCTGTTACTTCATGTGGTTTTTTTCCCTTGCTAAATTTTCTCTAAGACTAGAGAGTACCTACTGTTGGTGTTGAATGTGATCTTCGATTTCTCTCACCTTTGGTTTAACCTTCAAGCTAGATATGAGTGATGGAGGATGGTACCCATAAAGTGATAGAAATGGAGACATTTTGGAGGAGGTATGAAATGAAGTATTGTACCACCATTTTGCAAGTGGAAACCATTGCACCCAATGTTCTTGTTTATCTGAAGTAAAACATCTAAGATATCCCTCTAAACATTTATTTACCACCTCAGTTTTGCCATCTGACTAGGGGTGATAAGAGGAACTCTTAGCCATTTGGGTACCCAAAAAAGAGAACAAATCAGTCCAAAAATTTCTTGTAAATATTGGATCATGATCACTTACTATAATTTTGGGTGTGTCATGGAGCTTTTGAACTATGTCCATAAATGAGATGGCAACTATACTAGCTATGAACAAATGAGCCAGGGCAAAAAAATGAGTATACTCGGTAATTCTCTCCGCTATGACCATGATGACACTTTTCCCTTCTAATTTAGGTAATCTTGTGATGAAATCCATAAATACCTCTTCCCATATCTCTCTAGGAATAGACAAATGTTGGAGGAAACCTAGTGTTTTAATGGTCTCATCCTTATTTTGCTGACACACCAAACATTCTGCCACAAATTTTTGACCATCTCCTTTCAACCCCTCCCAAAATAAATCCTTCTTAACTCTATGATAATTTTTCAAGAACCCAGAATGACCACCTAGTGGAGAAGAATGGAGCTCTAAAAGAACATGGTGTTTTTTAAGTGTAGAGTTCTTACATAGATATAATCTATCTTTATACCACAATGTATCACCATTCCATATAATTTTTTTTGAGATGGTTGGATCTTCCTGGAGATTCTGAATGAGAGTATGTGTTTTTGCATCTTTCTTCCATTATTCCCTTGCTTGATCTACTCAATATTCCTTTAGTATAGATATGACACATAACAATGCTTCTACAAACTCATCCCTCCTAGATAGAGCATCCGTGACCACATTTTCCTTCCCTTTCTTATAAAAAATCTCAAAGTCATACCCCAACATCTTAGTGACCCATTTTTGTTGTTCTTTTGATGATAGTCATTGCTCCAAGAATTATTTCAAAACATCATGATAAATTTTTACCTTAAAGTTTCTACCCATCAAGTATGGTCTCCATTGTTTGACTGCATGTAATATTGCCATCATTTCCTTCTCATATGCGGGCTTCAACAAATTATTTCCTTTTAGATTTGGCTCTCAAATGCTATGGGATGTCCTTCTTGCATAAGTACTACTCTGATCCCATTTCCTGAAGCATTGCATTCAACTGTGAAAGTATTTGAGAAATATGGATTTTCCAATACTAGAGTGGTGCACATTTCCACCTTAAATTTTTTAAATGCCTTAGATGCTTCCACACTCCACTAAAAGGAGTCTTTCATCAATAATTTTGTAAGCGGTGATGTTATACTTCCATAGTTTTTTGACAAATCTACGATAATACCCTGTGAGACCTAAGAAACCTCTTAATTTCTTGAGGGTTCTTGGGATTTTCCATTCCACCATGGCCTGGATCTTGTGAGGATCCACCTTAACACCTTCATAAGAAACAATATGGCCCAAGTATTCCACTTCTTGTACCCAAAAAGAACACTTCGAAGGCTTGGGCATATAGTTGATGTTTCTCTAAGACTTCTAAGAATGTATTGACATGTTGTAAATGTTTCTCCCATGATTTGTTGTACATGAGAATATCATCAAAAAATGCTAAGACAAAATTCCATATGAATGGTCTAAATACTGAATTCATCAAACTCTGAAATGTGGAGGGTGCATTGGTAAGACCAAAAGGCATCACTAGGAATTCATAATGCCCTTGATGAGTTCTAAAGGTTGTCTTATGAATATCTTATTTCTTTACTCTAATTTGGTGATACCCAGAATGCAGATCTAGTTTCATAAAATAAATTGTGCCATGCAACTCATCTAATAAATGATCAATGACAAGAATAGGAAACATATCTTTTATTGTGTACTTATTGAGTTATTTGTAGTCTAGAAACATGCACCATCTTCCATCCTTGCAGCATACCATCACCACTGGAGCATAATAAGAACTCTAACTGTGACGAATAATACCCATTTCCAACATCCTCCACCATCTTCTCGATCTCACTCTTTTGCACATATGGGTATCTATAAGGCCTGATGTTGGGGGGTTGGCTTCCTGAAATCAACTGAATAACATGATCATGCTCTCTTTCAGGAGGCAATCCTCTAGGATCCTTTAAGACAACTATGTGTTGATCAATAACCTTCTGAAGATCAGGATGCACTACCATAGTTGGTGGTTCAACTTCCATGGATAACAATCATGTTACAAAACCTTTAGACCCCTTTTTAAGAATCTTTTACATTTGGTGAGAACTCGCCACTAAGGAACCTTTTGTGTGTATTCCTCTAAATTCAAACTATTTACCCTCAAAATGAAATTGCGCATGAACAATTCCTAAAAATTTATCTCTATGGTGCCCAAAGTTGTAAGCCATTGAACACCTAAGACAATATCAGCTCCGCCCATGGGAATATCAAACATTGTAGATTCCAATGTGTAGTAACCCCATCATAAGTCTAATTTTATGTCATTTACTTGAACATTGGATTGTGTCACCATCTACAATCATTACTTGAAATTCAGGTGTTAGGTAGATGAAATAATTTAGCCTTACTATCAGCTTATGATTGATGAAATTATGTGTACTCCCCAAATCAATCAATATTGTACCACCCTCTTCTTCTTAAGATAACCCACAACTTGAAGGGTTTTTGGAGTACTAATACCTGATACAGCATTGCATGAAATAGTGGGTTGGGAATCTTCATATTCTTCCTATAACTTTTCCACTTCCTCACTTGATGTTTCCTCATATTCTTCCTCATCATCGGTCCCTTCAACGTAGAAAAAAAATTTCTCATAACATTTATGATTTGGTCCATGTTTGTTATCACAATTAAAACATAACTTTTTGGATCTTTTTTCTTCAATTTATTGATGTGTCAGTTGAACTAGCCGAGGGTACGATGGAGGTAAGGTGTTATGATCTTTTATGTTACAGAAGGATTGCCTTCTACTGGAAAGAAATTTTTCCTCTACCCTACGCACCATGATAATAGAATCAGAAACCTTGAGTGGATTAAACATGCACACCTCATGCTCAATTTGGTCCTTAAGACCCCCAAGAAATAGGTCATTCAAATACTCTTCTGTAATATCCTCCACACACAAGGAAAGATTTTAGAATTGATGGACATACTCCTTTACTGAACCTGTTTGTCGTAACTTTACTAATTGTCTTAAGTAATTCTCTGAAACACTAAACTATAGTGTAATTGAAGCTCTTTAGTGAAAAATGTCCATGTGACATTTAGACCATTCTTCTTCCTTTGAGTACATAACTAATGATACCAAACAAATTGGTCAAGTTCTAGGTATAAGGATTCCACGATTACCTTTTTTCCCAATGGGATCTGATGGAGATCAAATAATTCTCCATTTGTGTAATCTAATTGAGTGGATTCTTTCCATCAAATTTACGCATTTCCACTTTTGGAATAATTCCCTGTCATTCGTGAGGAGATCCACCTGAATGAGTAAAGGAGCCTCCTTGATTGGAGTGATTTGGACCTATGTGAGTATTGCTAGAGGAACCCATATGAGTGGAATTGGGAGTTGTGTTTGAAATAGCAAGCAATAGCTCCTTGCTTCATTACGTGAAAATCCATCTGAAGTTCACCCCTAAGGCTACCTTTCAGATGAAGAAGCTCATGATTAAGGTCATCCTTACCATATTATTTACCCTTTCATAAAGTTGGATAACCACCTCAGATACTCCCCAACTAGAAGACTCTAAATCCATATCTTCCTTATTTGGGGTCATTCCTGGAGTTGTTTGACCTTTCCTTTGGCCTCAGGTAGATCTATTAGTCATGATGTAGGGTTTGGGACTTAGGGTAGACAAAATAGGGGGAAAAAAATTAGGGTTTGGGGTTTCACAAATTTATTAGCCGAATAGAAGAAATCATAAAAAATAAACCCTAGCTAATTTTTGGAAAGGTTTCCGAAAATATAAGAAACTTGGAAAAATTCAAAAATTGCACCCTATGGAGCCGAATTATGAAAAAATATAAAACCCCTATAACTTTTGAAAAAAAATTCAAAAATGATCTGAATTTTAGAGAGGAACTTACTTGAGTGATTTTTCCACACCACAAAAAAAATTACAAAAAATTCCAATTTTGAGATATAGCCAAACCTTCACAATTAGGGTTTAACGTAATGTTGGCCAAGATCAGGTTCTGATACCACTTATAATGAAATTACTTGTATAAATCATTATTATCACCAGTAATAAAACACCAAATAACACAAGATTACAAATAAATGATCTCAATATGCAAGTAGAATAGCTTAGCCACTTCAAGGGGGAAACCTCCAAACCATACAATAAGACTCAAATGCTCAATAATATGCCCAACTACTACCTGATAACCCTTATATATATTATTCATATGATATGGCCATCACCAAGGCCGACCCACTAATGATAATACAACATATAACTGAAATAGATACAATGATATGGTAAGAAAGTTAGCTACTCATATCCTAATACAAGCAATAGGTTAAGGACGTAGCAGGCAGAATGTCAAAAGTGGGTGTCTAAGCTCTCTTTGTGCCTGCACAAAAAGTTAGGAATATATGTGGTGAGGTTATAGGTGGGGTATCAGGTTTGGGTGAGGTTTTGAGAGGAATCCAGGTTGTTTAAAGGTTTAGTGAAATTTGACAAAGACAACCAAAAATTGAAGTTGGTTTGCAGTGACATGCTAGTGAAGAGGAGATTCTGATGACAGTAAGCCTAACGTCAATAGGGGTAAACATTAATTAAATAAAATTAGTATTTGGATTTCTCTGTGACATTTGTATAGAGAATGGAGGGTAGGAGTGGTTCACTGTAGAATCACTGGAGGCTGATCATTTTCAGTCTTCACTAAGAGGCAGAAGGTCGTGGGTGGTCATTGAGATTGGTCAAAGGTGGTTGAATGGAGGAATGCATGGTGTTCAATTCCACCAGATCTAGTGCCTCTTTTACAATGATAATCCTAAAGAACCTGTTCAGTAATTTTCATCTCCTCTAGATCATCCATGTATGAGAAATACATATATTTTTAGAATGCTAAATTAGCAATCATGATCATAGTATCCCTCATAATAGATCTAGCATTTACTTCCTATTTGTCCATGAAGGATGTTTCCACTATCATTTAGTGCTCCCGTGAATTCTAATGCCTTTGACGAGTCTAAAATTTGCCATATCCCCATTAATCCTGAGTTATTTTATTGTTTCCATACTGAGAAGGGCCTCTACTTTCCATGCTTGAATGTAAAATAATCTCAAACACTCAGAATCCCCATCAACCTGGTAAAAGGAATTCCTTACCAGTTCAAATTGTATAGCCTAATCACTCATGGTAGGGTGGATGTCATTGAAGTTCATTAACCGGTTCAGTGAAACTTTGGGAATAATTAGGTTTACCATTATGATAAATAGGAGAATATCCCCTAATAAATGGGGGAATATAACTTCCCATTCTGAAAATTATGCATTTACAACAAGCAGAGAGCAACATATACAAGAAGAAAGGAATGTTCATCATAACATGGTGCCTAAACATATTCAACAAAAAAAGATGATGTGTGTAGATCTTATGAAACTTTCCCTCTATAGTGATATAATTCATGATGTGAAGATGAGTCATATTCAGGTTCCAAATACCAAGAATTGTTGGACATGACCTTGACAATTTTATCCATCAATAAGTGAAAAAATCAAATTTCCTTACCTTTCCAAAAATGTATGGATTTCATGAAGTCTTGTTGAGGTGTTGTCCTTGAAAATCTTTAAATATTATGTTTCCATGCAAGTGATGTGCAATAAACTATCTCAACGAGACTGTCCAAATTCCATTCCCAATACATTACAACCTCTACCTTTATCCCAAAGTAATATGACCAAATATCCATGGTGAGAGAGGGGTCATGTGCCTTTTATCTTATAAATGTGGATACTCCCTAAAAGGCCTACCAATTCTAAGGATATGCCACACCGATTAGTTGTTGAGTAACATCCCATGGCTAGATTAGCTCAACCCTATTTTGGTATTACCTCCCATAGTTTCTCTGTTTGATAACTTGAAAAATGGGAAGTGATATAAAACTGACAAAGAATCTCAGGTGAATGAATCCCCTTAAGTAAAAATATTCACACCACTTTAACCCCATACCATGAAAATCAATAATGAATTTCCCTCACATAACCAGGAG
Organism: Taxus chinensis; assembly: GCA_019776745.2. Lineage (NCBI taxonomy): Eukaryota > Viridiplantae > Streptophyta > Pinopsida > Cupressales > Taxaceae > Taxus > Taxus chinensis. The sequence goes on along the minus strand of CM034157.1, from coordinate 258,746,156 downwards.
CTATCCCTCATGTGACAAGAGTGATGTCAAAATTATGTTCCTGGGTCATGGTAAATAAAATTATTAATTGGAAAGGTGACTTCTGTCACCCTTATTCCCAAATTTTTCAAATCATTACAGGAATCATCTAAGGTTAGAAAGGTTATCAACACATTTATTTCCACTATCTAGGGTACATGATATGGATATCTAGAAATCACAATGCTTGGAATTTAGGTCAGTTCCCATTAGGAATGTTGAGGAATGATGACTGGTCCAATTCAAAGGTTCATTTTGGGATAGTCACAACATGAAAATAGGCAAGGTAAGCCTTCATTTGGATAAACTAACATGGGTCTCAACATTTCTAAGGTACCTTTCAGTGAATACAAATGATTTGTTATTAACACATTGGGTGCTATTGAATTTAAAGGCCTAGCAGGAATATTTATGCGTGAAAATAATCTCCCTGTTGTTTCTAATGGATCCCCCCTCCCCTAGGTATTAGTTTCCCTTGTTAATACTAGTTCAAATTTAAACTTAAGGTAGTGTGACACTTAGGCATCAATTATGTCATGTCATGGAGTTGCTTGACCTTTCCCTAAGGCCTCAAGTCCCTATAACGTGTCTAGACCATTTAATGTAGCAGGGTTGATGGTACTTTAAAAGGTAGGGAGGAGGACTACATGTGAAAATTAGTTTAGAGGATATTAGGTTTGGTGATGATTAGTCAGCTTTAATCATTTCCCTTTGAAGAGTCTTAATATTTTACCGGCCTGTGTGTCACAACTAGCTGAACTTTATATGATTAGTTTATGAAGCTGATTTATGAAATATGAACATTTAACATTGACTTGCGTGCCAAAGAAGTGAGGAAGTATCGTACTTAAGAAATTTGAGAAGAGCAACTTGTATTTAGGATATCCATGTAAATATGTATTGCATACAAATTCCACTATTTCATTTATATAGTTAAATATTGGATATGAATTAATTCACAATTAGTTTGACGCATCCACTAGTTAAGATGAATCTGAATACTATGACTTGGCATGATTTCATCCTAGGTCATACCAGATCATGAAATATAACAGAGATAATCATAACACACTTATTTACCATGAGAATATCTCATTATGAGCAGTCAAACCGTATTTAAGATATTTGAGTTAGGTAACATTATTGACATCGAGGATCCTAGTCATCCCATGATTAAGATTCAAATAGGTCAATTAAATGATCAAACTACCTTAAGTTTAGAAGATATTGTTAATTTATGGAGTCACCAGGCCGAAATATCTTTCATGATGGTTATATAATCATATATGAAAGGTATACAAACATGATAAGAAGTTATGATAGTTACAAGTTGATTATATACATGTTTTGTGTAATGTTTCATTTAAGGGTGTAAGTGATTACCCCCTAGTATGGAAAATAAATAATGATGTATATGTATGTTGTGATGTAAATTTCCAATTGTATATAATGGAAATGTGGAATTTATGATATGGTGATGTAATCAAATGGTAGGTATGCATGTTTATATGTTTGTTTAATTTCCAAGTGTTGCGTAAAATGGAAACTAACTAAGGTAGAATGTGAAGAGAAAAAAGGGAAAAATCGGTTAGGGTAAAGAGTGGATGAGCTAACCTCTAAGGGCCCCATGCCCTAAGTGTCCTGCATCCCTGGTGAAAAAATGTGCCCCCTGCTCATTTTGGTGGCTAACTACTTGTGTTCTTGCCTCTCTTGTGCCTCAGTCCCCATTTTTTGGTTTTCAGGCACTCAAATCTTTCTGGAAGTGGCACCAATGGATAGAGCTCTTTCTCAGCTTTCCAGAAAGGTAAAGTTTTCCTCCTAACTCCTCATATTTTTCAAGTTATGGCCCGGCGGAGTTTTGTTGGGAAATTTTCTCCTTGGAAGCCCGCAGCCAATAGGAACGTGCCATGTGTCCAAGAAGTGGTGGGGTTCGGAGGAGAATTTGGGAAATTTACCAAGTGTTTTGCCAAAAATCTCAGATGGAAAATTTTCCCCGCCTGGCCCGCCAACGAATCAGGAAATGCCACGTGTCAGGGGGAAAATGACTTGAAAATTTGCTAAGTGTTGGCCGAAATTTTCAAAGGAAAAATTTTGAAGGAAGGCCTGCGGTCAATGGGGACATGACACGTGTCCGGCTCAGGCCAGAGTTCGGAGCTCGGGAGGGATTTTTTAAAATTTGGCTAATTAGCCAAAAAGTTTCAAAGGGAAAGGTTTTCCCCCGCGGCCCCTTCCATCCAATCAGGACATGCCACGTGTCCCGAAGTGGTGGGGCGCGGCGAAAAAAATGAATTTATTTTTCCAAGGTAAAAAATGCAAAATTTCAAAAGGAGAAATCGGGAGGAGAAACCCGTCAGCCAATGGAGGACCGACACGTGTCCAGCTCGGGGCCCGGCGGGGTTTTTTGGCAAAAATTTCCAAAGGTAAAAAATGAAGGGAAAGTGGCCAGGAGGCCCCGCACCCAATCAAATCATGCCACATGGCACCTGAGTGGTGGAGCATGGGGATTTTTGAAAAAAAATTCCAAATGCAAAAAGGGTCAAAATTTCAAATTTTTGCCCGCCGATCCGTTTTTTGGGCCGTTTTTGCCCTAAAACTTCAGACCTCCATAACTTTCGATCCAGAGCTCAGATTTGCACGTTCTTTATATCAATGGAAAGATTATGAAATTATCTACATGATTCCATGGTCAATTTTGAATTTTGGTTCAGTTTGGAGGGAGAAAATTAAAAAATGCTTCTGGTACGTGGTGATGGCCAGAAAAGACGTTTCAACAACCAATTTTAATGCAAAATGGGTCACTTTTCTCTCCAGCATGGTCAAAAATGTTAGAGCATGGGTTTTTTAAGGACCTTCGTGTTGTTTTAATGCAATTTCATTCAATGAGGGATGGCTCCCATGTGTTTTGCACATTTTCTCTCTCCTGGGCTCGACCCATGGACTGTAAAAGCCAGTTTTGGCTCATTTTTTGAGGGTTGAACACTTTTTTGAACATTAGACTTCTTCTTTCACCTGAAAACAAGTGAATTTTGTAAGTATCAGGCCTTTTCAAGGATTGTAATAGGTTTATACCTCTTTGGTGGTGTAATACAAGGGATTTTGGCAATGGAAATGACAGTGCAAACTCTGTGATCAGTTCTCAGTCCTTGTTTGTATTGTTTTTTACTTCATTTCAGACCTCTAATTGCATTCTATCAGCTTGTGTATGGTTTTCCATGTTGCATTTCATGAATTTGTGTCAACTTGTGTGAACAAGAAGTGCTCACCACTCCTTTGGTGCATCACCATTCAGTTTAGTTTCAATTTTTGCATCTTCTATCCCTGTCTCCTCGCAAATTAGGATAAAATTAGGATCTGAACCTCTGCAGTTGTGCAAAATATAGATTTAATCAGAGGAGTTTGAGGAACCAGCCTCTAATCTGGAGATTCCTCTCTCATCTTGCAAGTCCCACACTTGGAGAGAGGTTTCAATGTTGTGCAATCACACTGGATGCCCTAAACATCAACTTAGAACCTTGATTTGCATCCAGGGGTGCTGCTGATTTGCAACAACAGTTTTGGCATGCCCGGTGGGACCTTAGAGGTCTCATTTTTATTGCAGCAAAGTTGATGTGCATCTGCTGCAATTTTCTTGCTTGAAAAGAGCCATAAATTGCACATCTGGCGACTCCAAAGGGAAGAATCAACTGGTTTCAGCAGTGCAGGCCTGAAAACTCATGAGAAGAGTCACCACAAGGTCAAGAGCTGGAGAAGAAGAAGTGTTGTTTGAATACCTGCAGTTATCTCCAAGAAGAAGGCAAAGAGGAAGAAGGATTCAAAGGTCTCCATCTCCACCAAACAGAACTCTCTCAACTCCTCCACCTGGTAGGCCTTTCATTCAGTCAACAAGGGTTTTAAGACCAATTAGAATGGCACAAAACAACCCCTATGTCAACTTCACAGGCAGCAGCCCACTTGCCCTCAATGCACAACATCCAATTCCAATTGCAGCCTTGAAGAACATTCCATACTTCACTGGAGAGAATCAGACTACTCCAGGTGATCATGTTAAAGATATTGCCAACCTTTGTGCAATTCATGAAATCAATGAGATGCAAGTGGCTGTCAAATTGCTGGCATCTTCCTTCAAGGGGAAAGCATTGCAATGGTTTAGGAGCCTTGGAGCTGGTTCTATCACGAATTGGAACCAGCTATGTATAGCACTTCATGAGCAATTTGGAGAGAAGGGAGACAACTTGTCTCTTTTGGAGCAGCTGACAACCATCAAGAGAGCTCCCAATGAGCAGCTGACTGATTTCAACTTCAGATTTCAAAAGACTTGGGAGAGAATTCCAGTGGCAGTCAGGCCAACAGCAGAAGGTGCTTTTCTCTACTATCTCAAAGCTCTAAATTCTGATATTTCTATGTTGATTCAGTCCATGGGAGGCATAACTATCCCTATGGCTTATAGCATTGCCATTAGGGCTGAAAATTGTTTGATCCAAGCTGGAAAACTAGCCCCTAGACCTCCCATGCCATTGTTTCCAAGTTTAGAGAGCCCAAACACTAATCAAGCACCTAATTTGGCTCCTTCTCCCATTCCTAGAAATCAGAGTTCAAATGAAGCTTCTACTTCATCTCCAAGTGCCCCAAATGAGCTTCAAGAAGTCATGAAGCAATTGCAAAACCTAGGCAATGAGCTGGTTACTCTCAAGAGGCAACAAGCCCAAGGTTTTAGACCTTCTTATCAGCCCCAAGCTCAGCCTAACAGGCAGCCATATCAACCACAAAGACCACCTAATCCAGCTGCAAATGTGAATCAAACAAGGCCTCCTGCCAATAGGCCATTTCAGCCCTATAATCCAAATGCCATATCTGCCTCTAAAGCATTGGTGCCAACACAAAACAACGTTGCTCAGGAGTATGATTGGTGTTTTCCATGCAATGAACCTCATAACCAATCCATGTGCTTCAATGGTGCTTTGAATCAAGCATTAATGGTGACAACTACTGGTGTGGAGGGTGAGGGAAGTCAAGGAAACAACCAACAACAAGAAACATTCCAACAGCAATCAGCTCCAAATGACACCACGTTGGTAAATTGGCAAGCAGAGGATTTTTGTGGCATGAATCAAACAGTCTCTCAAGGTGTGGCAGCCAACACAAGGTCAAAAAGAAGGAATTTGGGAGAAGAGCAGCCATTAGCTCCAACCAATCCACAACCTTCCTTGGCTCCACAAATGGTGGGCAAACAAAATCCAATTTCAAATGCACAAGGGCAGCCAAGAACAGCTCCTAGACCAACTCAAATACCAGTTGTTGCTGCCCACATGCAAGGAGTGAATGTGCAAACCAAGGGACAACAAAGAGATCCTTCATCACCATTCAGTATCATCGATCAGATGAAGAAGACAAATGTGAATATATCAATGTGGGAATCCCTATCTATCCCAGGCCAAAGAGATTTGCTACAAGCTGCCATGAAGGACTGGCCAACTTCGAATCAGCAAGTTCAGATGCAAGAGAAAGTGCTCACAAATGCTGCCTAGCCTGAAGGGAATCATGGAGGACAGCAAGGTAAAATGTTGAAGCCCCCTCCTTTCTATGTTTCGTTAATCATTGGAAATCAGCTAGTGCATAATTGCATGATAGATTCCAGGGCAAGTAGCTCAGTGATGCCTAAACAAATAGCTGATCAGCTAGGGCTCCAGTATGAAACCATATCCAAAGGGGTAGTGCAGCTGGATGGGACAGCAGTAACAACAGTTGGAGTGATTAGAAACTTGAATCTTACCTTGCATGCATGTCCAAATGTTGTTGTTTTACAAGATGTATCAGTCATAGACCTTCCACCACTCTTTTCCCTATGCTTGTCAAGGGACTTCACAGCCAAGATTGGAGGATATTTGTCTGCTGATTGGTCACACATGCTGTTCAGAACAAGGTATGGAACCAAAGCTACAATCAGGTCTGAACCTATTGCAAACTTTCACATTGAGCCTTACACTCCAAGTCAGATCAATGCCAATTGTTCAGCATTTGATCAAGAAGATCACCCAAGCACTGATGAAGCTGACACTAAGGTTGGAAGCATCCCGGATCTAACTCTTGATGAATGGGCAAACAAAGTACATGCTTTTGATCCTTATCAAGAAGTAGAAGAATCTGAGCTAGGGGTCTATTGCATACATGAAGAAAATCAGCCCATTCCTAGCATCACCAAACCAAACCACAAGGATGAGAATGAGGTATGGCAGCTATTTTTTGATGGATCAAGGAGTAGACAAGGTGCAGGAGGTGGAGCTATGCTTGTTTCACCTCAAGGAGTAAGGTACTATTCAGCTTTTAGGTTTCAGTTTGCATGCTCTAATAACACTGCTGAATATGAAGCCTTGGTGCAAGGGATGCATTAGGAAATCAAAAAGAAAATAAAGAACTTGCAAGTCTTTGGTGACAGTGAATTGATTGTAAATCAGGTCAAGGGACAGCATGCTGCCAAGAATGATCTACTCAAGTGCTACAAGAACAGGGTATGGGACCTCATGGAATATTTTGAGGGTTTTGGCATCAAATCCATTCCTAGGAAAGAGAACCAAGCTGCTGACAGGCTTGCAGCAGTAGGGGCAGCCTTTGACATTGTGGAAAGCATTCAACAAGACAAGGTACAGCCAAACATCCACGTGATTGTGAGGCCTTCAGTGCCGGATAACAATGTAAGTTGGCAAGTGTTTGAGAATGACCAGCAAATCATCCATTTCTTGCAAGAAGAAGCTGAGTTCTCAGCTAAGAATCAAGAAAAATTGGAACAGCAGTATGGTGACCAAGTGGTACAGCTGAGAACTAACAAGCTGCCCAAGGGACTTATCACTTTGGAGTCCATTTTTAATCCCAATGATCAGTTTAGGAAGGAGAAAGCAAACATTCAGGTCAAGAGAGAGGATTCAGTATCCATCTTGGTGGAAGAGAACAAACCATTGCAAATTGGAAAGATGACAACTGAACAAGAAAGGTATGAGTTCATGCAGCTGTGTCAAGAGTTCCCTGATGTGTTTTCTTGGAGCTATGAAGACTTGAAAGGTTTCAATCCCAACTTAGCTCAGCATACCATTGAATTGGATCCAAATACTAATACTGTCAGGCAGAAACAAAGACCAGTCAATCCACATATGGAGCCTCTCATGAGGAAAGAATTGAACAAGCTGATTGAGTCAAGGATCATATTCCCAATCAAGCATTCTAGTTGGGTTGCCAATTTGGTTCCAGTCAGAAAGAAGAGTGGGGAAATCAGATTGTGTGTTGACTTCAGAGATTTGAATAGAGCATCTCTCAAGGATCATTATCCACTTCCTTCCATGGAGCAGATTTTACAAGTTGTTGCTGGCTCCGAGAGGTTTTCACTACTTGATGGCTATTCAGGGTATAATCAGATTATGGTGAAGGAAGAAGATCAGTTCAAGACAGCCTTTACAACTAAATGGGGAACTTATGCATACAGGAAAATGCCATTTGGGCTGTCCAACGCTGGTGCTACCTTCCAAAGAGCAATGGACATGGCGTTCAAAGGTTTGATTAACAACATGGTGCTGATTTACCTTGATGATATCACTATTTTTTCCAAAAATGCAGCAGACCACCTCTCTCATTTGAGACAAGTCTTCATGAGGTGCAGGAGATTTGGAGTGTCCTTGAATCCTAAGAAGTGTATCTTTCTTGCACATGAAGGAAAGCTCCTTGGCCATATTGTCTCCAAAGAAGGATTAGCAATTGATCCAGAAAGGGTTGAAGCCATAAGAGCACTACCATTGCCAAGCCACAAGAAATCCCTTCAGAGTTTCTTGGGAAGGATAAACTTTGTCCGAAGGTTTGTCCCAGACTTTGCAGCCCTTGTCAAACCTATCACCAAAATGTTAAAGAAAAGCATGGCTTTCAAGTGGACAGTAGAAGGCAAGGAGAGTTTTGAAGCAATCAAAGAAGCCATCTCTCAAGCACCAACTCTCATCAACCCGGACTTCTCCAAGGATTTCATCCTCTATGCATTTGGAGGTAATGATACTATTTCTGCCATTTTGGTACAGTAGAACAAGGACAATGATGAGCAGCCAATTGCTTTCTTCAGCCAGAGCCTAGATGACTATGAGGTGAGGTACTCTTTTATTGAGAAGCATGTACTTGCAGTAATTAGAAGCTTGAAGAAATTCAAGCATTTAGTCTCAAACAACAAGGTCCAGCTGCTGGTCTCTCATGCTGGGGTTAAAGACTTCCTCCTCAACAGGGATTTGAATGAGAAAAGGGCAGGTTGGATCACTCGTGTCATGGAATATGACATTGAGATCAAGATCACCAAGCTGGTAAGAGGAAAAGGATTGTGTGAGCAGCTGATTTTGGGGAAGAAAAAAGAAGTATGCAATGAAGAAGAGGTTGTTTTGATAGTTCAAGACAGCCATGAGCCAAGTGGCACTCAAGAAGAAAATAATGTTGTCCCTACTCCTTGCTGGACCCAAAGTATAATACATTTCCTAAGCACAGGCCTATGCCCTCCGGAGATGAACAAGACCCAAAGAAGACACTTCAGATTGCAGGCTGTCCCATATGCCATTGTTGATGGAGTTTTGTTCAAGAAAGATGTGAATGGAGTGCTGCTGAGATGCATTAGCACAAATCAGATTCATAGGGTGTTGGAAGAGTTCCATGGTGGACCAGCTGGTGGTCATTTTGCACCGAGAGTGACAGCTCTAAAAATTATGAAGGCTGGTTATTATTGGCCCAAGATTTTCAGTGATTGCTTTGCATGGATCAAGAGGTGTAAGAATTGTGCATTCTTCACAGGAAAAGAAAGACTTGCTGCCCTTCCATTGCATCCAATCTCAGTTGACCAGCCGTTCATGCAATGGGGTTTGGACTTCATTGGAGTCATTAATCCCAATTCAAGTCAAGGGCACAAATGGATTTTGACAGCCACGGACTACTTCACCAAATGGACTGAAGCAGTAGCACTCAAAGAAGCAAATGAGTCTAGCATCTTAGACTTCTATGAGGGCATAGTAACCAGATTTGGCATACCTGCTATGATAATCTCAGATAATGCATTAGCATTCATTGGATCCAAGGTGACTGAGTGGGCTGTCAAGAACGGGATCTACCTAAGTACTTCATCAAACTATTACCCTCAAGGTAATGGCCAGGCTGAGTCTACAAACAAGAACTTGTTGAGGATCATTAGGAGAACTCTTGATGAGAATCAGAGGTCTTGGCATACCAAGCTGAAATCAGCCTTATGGGCTGATAGGATAACCCCCAAGAGATCCACAGGTAATTCTCCATTCAGGCTTGTCTATGGAAGAGAAGCAATCTTGCCCATGTCACTTGAGTTGCCAACATTGGAACTCATGAAACAGTTGGAGCTGTTGGAGTTTGAGCCCATGGAGGTGAGATATGCAGAGTTGATGGAGCTCCAAGAGATAAGAGATTAGGCATCCCAAGCAATGGAGAAGGATCAAGCCTTGATCAAGAAGACCTTTGACAGGAAGGCCAAGAGTAGATCTTTCCAGGTTGGAGATCTAGTGTTAAAATGAGATGCAGATAGAGAAAAACCGGGAAGGCATTCAAAATTTGATGCCATTTGGAGTGGCCCATACATGGTCACGAAGTGCAAGAACAACAATGCTTTCTAATTGGCTTCATTGGATGGCAAAGAACTGCAGATTCCAGTCAATGGAATCTATCTCAAGCATTGTTTCTAAAGGGAAATTCTCTACCTTGTAAATATTAGCTTAGTTTTCCTTTCCTTCAAGTGCTTGTGCACATTGTTTTGTTGTAGGTTAGTTTTTCTTTCCCTAAGTGCTTTGGCACAGCTTGTTGTCCCTGGAGATGTTTTGCAGTCCTTGTTTCAATCAGGTGATTTTCCATCTTCCTCCTTGCAACATTCTAAGTCGGTTGAGGTTCCAAATAGAAAATTTAATGACTCCATGCCCAATGGACTACTTCAGGCAACTGGTACTTTCATCTAGCAGGCAGATGACCCCTCTGAGTCGCCAAAATTGTTAGCCAAAATGTGCCCCCTACTCATTTTGGTGGCTAACTACTTGTGTTCTTACCTCTCTTGTGCCTCAGTCCCCATTTTTTGGTTTTTAGGCACTCAAATCTTTCTGGAAGTGGCACCAATGGATAGAGCTCTTTCTCAGCTTTCCAGAAAGGTAAATTTTTCCTCCTAACTCCTCATATTTTTCAAGTTATGGCCCGGCGGAGTTTTGTTGGGAAATTTTCTCCTTGGAAGCCCGCAGCCAATAGGAACGTGCCACGTGTCCAAGAAGTGGCGGGGTTCGGAGGAGAATTTGGGAAATTTACCAAGTGTTTTGCCAAAAATCTCAGATGGAAAATTTTCCCCGCCTGGCCCGCCAACGAATCAGGAAACACCACGTGTCAGGGGGAAAATGACTTGAAAATTTGCTAAGTGTTGGCCAAAATTTTCAAAGGAAAAATTTTGAAGGAAGGCCCGCGGTCAATGGGGACATGACACGTGTCCGGCTCAGGCCAGAGTTCAGAGCTCGGGAGGGATTTTTTAAAATTTGGCTAAGTAGCCAAAAAGTTTCAAAGGGAAAGGTTTTCCCCCGCGGCCCCTTCCATCCAATCGGGACGTGCCACGTGTCCCGAAGTGGCGGGGCGCGGGGAAAAAATGAATTTTTTTCCAAGGTAAAAAATGCAAAATTTCAAAAGGAGAAATCGGGAGGAGAAACCCGTCGGCCAATGGAGGACCGACACGTGTCCAGCTCGGGGGCCCGGCGGGGTTTTTGGCAAAAATTTCCAAAGGTAAAAAATGAAGGGACAGTGGCCAGGAGGCGCCCACACCCAATCAAATCATGCCATGTGGCACCTGAGTGGCAGAGTGCGGGGTTTTTTGAAAAAAAATTCCAAATGCAAAAAGGGTCAAAATTTCAAATTTTTGCCCGCCGATCCGTTTTTTGGGCCGTTTTTGCCCTAAAACTTCATACCTCCATAACTTTCGATCCAGAGCTCAGATTTGCACGTTCTTTATATCAATGGAAAGCTTATGAAATTATCTACATGATTCCATGGTCAATTTTGAATTTTGGTTCAGTTTGGAGGGAGAAAATTAAAAAATGCTTCTGGTACGTGGTGATGGCCAGAAAAGACGTTTCAACAACCAATTTTAATGCAAAATGGGTCACTTTTCTCTCCAGCATGGTCAAAAATGTCAGAGCATGGGTTTGTAAGGACCTCCATGCTATTTTAATGTAGTTTCATTCAATGAGGGATGGCTCCCATGTGTTTTGCATGTTTTCTCTCTCCTGGGCTCGACCCATGGACTGTAAAAGCCAGTTTTGGCTCATTTTTTGAGGGTTGAACACTTTTTTGAACATTAGACTTCTTCTTTCACCTGAAAACAAGTGAATTTTGTAAGTATCAGGCCTTTTCAAGGATTGTAACAGGTTTATACCTCTTTGGTGGTGTAATACAAGGGATTTTGGCAATGGAAATGACAGTGCAAACTCTGTGATCAGTTCTCAGTCCTTGTTTGTATTGTTTTTTACTTCATTTCAGACCTCTAATTGCATTCTATCAGCTTGTGTATGGTTTTCCATGTTGCATTTCATGAATTTGTGTCAACTTGTGTGAACAAGAAGTGCTCACCACTCCTTTGGTGCATCACCATTCAGTTTAGTTTCAATTTTTGCATCTTCTATCCCTGTCTCCTCGCAAATTAGGATAAAATTAGGATCTGAACCTCTGCAGTTGTGCAAAATATAGATTTAATCAGAGGAGTTTGAGGAACCAACCTCTAATCTAGAGATTCCTCTCTCATCTTGCAAGTCCCACACTTGGAGAGAGGTTTCAATGTTGTGCAATCACACTGGATGCCCTAAACATCAACTTAGAACCTTTATTTGCTAGATTCATAATAGATCTCAAAAATAATATACCATCTAGAAGTGGATTTCCTATCCTTAATGTTACTTGCATGAAGGTGAGTCCTAAATATCATATTAATAAATGGTTTGATCATTGAGTATTGGAATGATTGGTGCATTGGTGATAATCCATAGTTATTCGGAATACCCTATCTCAAGATCTGTTACACCTATTTTCCAGTGACAAGCTTTATGGTTCCTGCATGACAGTCAGTGAAAGACAACTAGCTGCAAAGTTGATGGTTGGCCTAGTATAAGTCAAGTAAATGAGTACATCCCAGTCAAATATTAATAGATGTAGTTTGTATTTATATGTGGTGTATGAATTTGTACTCAAGATAATTGAAGTCTTGTCACATAGGAGTGGTAATGGGAATACACTTAATCATTTTTTTATTTCTCGAGCATTTTCCCCCTCATAGTTGTTAACTGAGACAAAAAAATATGTGATTCTCTGTATGACATACTTCACAAGCCAAGAAACTAGCTGCATTCAGCCCAAATATGGATCCCTCGATGTTGAATGATCAATTAAAATTGGTTTCTTTTCTTGCATCGATCATCTTCATTGGCTTCCAATGATGAAAATATCATTTAACGTAGAAAACCTTAAAAGAAGGGGTAATCTCTCTCACTTAATTTTTGACGTAGGGATCCTAGGATCATATGGATTCCTCTAGAATCTATGTTGAATAAGATGCTAATGAAATCTCCCTTATACACCATGCTCTTTAGGAGCCTTATTTGAGATCATATAATTGGGATTGTGATGAGTCTTTCGTACTCTTATTTGTCTGAAATTTTTACTCAGTATGAAAAATCCTCTTGGTTGAGTCATGTAGACATCTTGCTTACAAGTCTCCATTGATAAATTCACTTCTTCACCATCCATTATGGTGTACTTTCCATCCAATAATATGCAACTAGATGAAAAAATCACTTTGAAGTATCTTGATCTTAGATTTGGGAGAAAAATCTATACTTACTAGGTCAATAACTTTCTGGATTGCAAGCATACCCCTTTTCTACTAGTGTCACCTATGTACTTGTCAATGGTCCTAAACAGAATTTTTAATTTAGTCTTATGAAAATCCATTTGCTAAGTCCAACTGGGGCTCTTCCCCCTATGGAAGATCGACCAACTCCTATATTGTTGGATTTTGCTAACAACAACTGATATGTTCCCTTTCAATGAAATATTTCCAAGGTTTGGACTAATAGGTGCTTCCTATATTATAGACTTGGCTGCAACATATTTAAAAGAGGATTTACTCATTAAGGATAAAATCTAACATCTTCCTAACTACCTTTGTAGTTTTATTTGGAACTAGTACAAACCACAAAGCTAAGGATTTGGCTATTATTAAAGGTATTAAGTTGGCCCTCAGTACTGGATCCAAAAAGATTATTTTTTAAAGTGATTCTCTTTACCTGGTAAGAATCCTCAACTAAGAATAAATCATTCTTAATGTACAAAAGTTCTAAGAATATATTGCTAAGAAGTTATCATATCCATTTTCAAATGGGGCATCATTTTTAGGCCCATCTCAAAATTTCTAAGAATAAATTGTACCGGGAGGGAAACAAGAACTGTTGAATTCTGTCGCGAACTCTGCTTGCTTTCTCTAGTAATGAAAAGTAATTCCCTTGGCACGTGCCATTCATTCTTGAATGTGTTGCCTGGTACTCATGTACCACTTATCCACATGCATCTTATCCCAAGGGCATATTATTTCCCGATAGTTTATGTTGTAACTCCAACGCAATAAGTTCCACATAGTCTGTAAAGCTTCATCCTAGATATAACATATCTAAGATGGCTTTCTATAATGATACATGTGTGACATTTAATGTCATTTATAGCTTTAATATATCACACTCGTGTGATGTATGGTTTCACTCAATGATATTACACACGCATGGATATTTTATTAATAAGGAAAATTTCTCAATTCGAATGTCTGATGACACGTGTGAGAGATTAGATCGAAGGTGCTCTCCATTTATATTTAAACAACATCTACATCAGACCTTTGGAAACTCCTATCACTCTATCACTATTCATTATGGGTGGCCCTATCAAAATAATTTAACCTTCTTCCTATAAAGAGGTTATGGATGACCTTGAGGTTTGGAATAATTATCTACAGGCTGGATTGCTTTCCTCATTATTATTTAATAATTCCAATGTCATTGGTTACTCTGTATAAAGTGACTAAAGCAAGGGGGTCTCAACTTAACCTAGACCCAAGGGAGAGTGGCCCTGTTAGTACCCAAATTGATTCTCCCTCAAAAGCTGAGAAATATCACATTTTTGATAGGACAGCTTAGAGGCAAGCAGAGCACATGTAGTGGGTTGTTTTGTAGTCGGGGAAGGAATGCAGCTTGCTCTCTGTCATTCAGATGTGGAGAAATGGGTAGCAACCTTAAGAGGATTTGATTTATCCTCACTGCTTTATGGTTGTTCCTTTTAACCAGGGTGAGATAACCCTTTTTGTAGCCTACTGTATGTGGAGGAGATGGAGATTTCCTTCCTGTATGCAGAGTTATTGAGAAGACCTTGAAGAAAACATGATCAATACAACAAAATCTAACTCTCACGAGTTGTCACCCTAGATAATGGAGATATTTTCTAAGCAAGGTTCAGGCTACTAAAGACAACTAAGAACCTGATTGCTTATGTACATGTTTTAGTAGTACAAATATTATGCATTTGTATACACACATAGATCAAACAAGGGTAGTATGGGTATGATTGGTTGTTTTAAAAAGAATTATTTGGTGGGAGGTGAGGCAGAGATGAACTTGATTCACCAGATCCTTGACAATTTTTACAAAATATGAGAGCTCTTGAACAATATAATGCTATTCAGGATAGATAGGATGTTACTTTAATGAGAATATGTACTTCAATGGAGGCCCAGATTAGCACTTTTCACATAAACTTCAAGGATCCAAAATGAAGGCTCAAATTGGAAAACCTAACTAACCATTATTAAAATTTATTTAATCACGCCTAAGATACCCTCAAAGGCTAAAAAAAAATATTATAGTCATGTTAGGAGTCACAGTGATTTTAAATTTGTTTATCTTCACTATCAAATGAAATCTCTTCTGATAAATGAAATTGTAAATGACACAAAACTATCACAAGGATAAGATCTTGTGTGATTCACAAATATTTCAATGTAAGATTGAAACAGGAACAAGAAAACTACTTGACAGACATTCACAAATGAAGCAAACACAATTTTTTTCCCAAAAATAATGCAAAGATTAACTAAATTTTGATTAAATTTATCAGCATGGGAAAGTTTCTAGAACAATCTCAGAGCTTGTCAATGACTGTACACTTGCAACCACCTTGACATTATAAAATTTAACACAAAGGGGATAAACAATGTTTCTTTTAGATGGTTTCTCAGAAGGACGGTTTCTATCAAGATTTTCTCTTAGAAAAATCAGTCCTAACCTCTAACACTCTAACCATTTACACGATAAATTCATGCAATTTATAATACTTTTTTACAACATAGAGTTTTCCCCCAAAAAATCCAAACATTGAGTGCACCAGTGCTTGCCATGATCTTGATTGCGATTTCTAGAATCATATCTGTAAAAAGTTGCTAGGTCCTCAGGGGGTGGATCTCTTCAAACATCTCCCACATTCAACTCCTTCTAATAGATAATTTTTCCCTCTACTCACCAACCACTCCTACCCCTAATCTATCAAATTTGGTTCTTTGCATGCCTGTGAAGGAAAAATGGAATATCAAATCGATCCCAGAGGTTAGATCTCATCTTAATGGTAAAAGATATCAATAGGTCCCATGCCAAGGATATAAAAATCAAGTCACCAAAGTAAGATTACATTAGATATCAAATTAACTCCCCACCTAACCAGGATACCAAATTAATGTTCTTTTTTGGCATGCTAGAGAAATATCAATAAATCATGAAGAATCACATATCTAGGAGCTCTAGAGCAAAAATGGTAGAAAAATCAGATACAGATGCACAACTATGTCATTGATCTTCTATTTTGAATTTGGACCATCCACGTGGAAGATCCGAGTTAAAATGGGCCCGAGGGTTCCTTTTTACCTTTTACAACCTTTTGTAAAAAAATGAGAAAAGGCTGACATGTGTCCAATTTTGGGTCCCAAAGGAACCCCTCCACCTTTGAAAAATGGGCTTGACTTCATAGTCTCTTAATGTGGGTCCCAGCGGAACCATGCATTCCCTTTTTATACTTTTAACTCCTTTTTTTCACGAAAAGGAAAATTTTCCTAATTTACCCCCGAAAATACGTACCTCTCGCCACTAAATGGAGCAATTTTTTTACTTTTCTCTATCGGGCCCGTGGGTCATTTTGATGCTTTCAGTATTTTGAATATCAAGGGGCAAAAAATCCAAGTTTCCCCCGATAGCTCACCTTCCCCATCCTCTTAACAGTTTTGAAATTGCCAACGCATCACAATGGCGCATCTTTTCGATGGCTCCCAAAAAGTTAAGACCATTGAATGAGCACGGGCTCACCACGTGTCCTAGCCTGGACAAGAATTTGTTTGAAGACTTAAATCTCAATGGAAGGCACCATGTGTTATGGTCTAAGGCAATCTCCTCTGGCCATTTGAAAATTCCAAGAAAAAAGTAAAGTGAGCAGAGGCCTCACAATGGTGCATCCTCAGGTGGAAATTCTTCAAAATAAAATTCGAGGGCCAGTCCTTAAACATGCGCATGTCCTCACCACATTTCCTAGGCCCTCTCAAGAACCTTGTTGAAAAATGGCTAAGTATAGGAAGACCTAGTGGAGAGCCTCCATGTGTCGTTCATGGCACAATTTCTAGAACCCTATAACACTTAAAAATGATTTGGCTGGGGTGTGCACTTCTATTTTAGAATTTTACTCCATTTTACCAAAATGGAAAAATATCCAACCAACTTCTGAAGGCCCGCATCTCTGCCTTTAATCTTGCCATGTGTCCTTCTGCAGGGTAAAACTAAGACTTTTTCCCCGCCGCTTAAATTTTTCTTTAATCAAAGCCTGGCAGGGCCACGGGGTGAGTTCAAAATTTTATCCAAATTAGCCAAAAATAACAAGTTCATAAACCAAAACCTTCTCGCCTCATGCAATTAGAAGAAGCCACGTAAGTACCAAAAGAACCAATCAGAATTGAGTAGAGCTACAGTACCAAAAATGCCTTTTTGCCAAAAAAGAAGAAAGCGACAAATTAAAACATTTTCCCGTCATCCCCTAACCAACCATGTGAAGCCACGTGACCCGAATGCCTGAGGAATAATTTTGACTGGAAAAATATGCCTGTCAGACTGTCAAAAACACATAGAAATTCACCATTCATGCCCAAAATCTGATTTTTTGATAAGGATGAATTTTTTTGAAACAAAACCAAGTGAATCATGGTTCCAAGCATCTTTCAACCATGGATTTGGATTTTTGAAGGCATAAAAATATAAATTGATCATTCTTGAGCTTCCATGGTTGGGGAAAAATAGGAAAGAAAATTTATATGATTTAATATGTAATCAAGATATTTGTTTTTATGTGTATATAAGGTTAACATAAGCCTCTGATGGTCTAGAGAATTCCCCTAGAGGTATGAGTGCATTCATCTACTCCATTCTATGTACCATATCTGATGATAATGTTGATTGTATAATGGTTTGCGTCAAAGATGTTTGTGATACTTATGGGGAATTTTAAATATTTCTAAAAGAGTTGACAACTTGGAAATGGTTCAAATGGTTAAGTTTGCATGAGATGATCATCTCAACACTTTATATATTCAAATTAGAGATTTTTTTTTTTGATCTATAAATTGAGTGATGATGGATTTAACACTCAAATGCATGAATATGTAGGTTAGAATACCTCAAATACTCAACTAAATTTAGAAAGATTTATATGAGGTTAAACTTGGTAGAAGAGAAAAGCCATGTTGTGACATTTATGGATAGTTTCTAAAGTTTGATTAATCTTTATATGAAACGTTATGACTATGAAAAGTGGAAGAAAACTCAATTTAAGACATTGAAGGACACATTCCCTCTTAGTTCCTTCTTGTCCATGGTTGATTTTGGTAAAAATTATTCATTTTATCATCAAATGGAAATGAAAACATAATACTATCATACTGAGCATATTTCTCTAAAGGTGTATGTATTTTACAGGCATGCATAATTAGCTTTTAATGGTTTTAAAAGTAAATTGGAAAACTGAATTTTTAAGAAGGAATATTGCTATATCAAGGATGCTAAGGATAATCACACCCACTTCGTGAAGCACTATTTTTTAGTTATCTTTGCAACAACTTTGTCAAAAAGATATACAATTTGTTCAACATCTAGTTTTTTATTATATTAGGTAAAAAAGTAGATTTTGAAGGGATCGGGAACCCTATACAAATGAAAGATATGCAATTAGGCCCCAAAGAGAAACAAGAAAAGAAACGGACCCTAAGGCCCAAGGTGAGGCCGAGAGACAAACATAAAGAAACTAGAGACCGGAAAGAAACAAAAGCGGAAGGTCCACCGAGAAGTAGATTGGTCAAATAAACTTGAGAACCCACCCAAGGTGACAACCTAAAACTCAAGATCTTTCCCCCTATGAGATCTTAGGTTCATCTTACAAGGTGAATGACCATATTTTATTTTCTTTCTATTTATAATTTTTGATCAACAAACCTCATTAAATAAGTCATTTAGTTCGTTCCCCACTCCATGCTTCGAGCAACCCTCAAGGTCAACAATTAAGTCCATGTCATGGTTAAGCTCCTCCTAATATTTCATTAAGGTGCCTGCACTTCCCAAAAAATGAGCAAGATTTTAAGTTGTTTCCTTGAGCTATGTGTCATTCTCCCCCAAATTTGAAAAATTTCCCCTCTCATTGGCCTTGAAAATCCTGTCTGCTCCACCGTCTGATCCGGTCACCATCTCCCTTCCACCATCGTTTCGCCAATTTATGTTGCTTCTTTTCGGTGAAACGTTGGTCTCTACTTCAGTCTCTCCTTGAGCGTGGTCGATGATATCTTCATCCCCCAGATCCTCCTGTTGTGCACTAGGCATATCCATCTCGCAATAAGTCTTTCGGTTATTTCTCACCCTTCTGTAGTTGTCACAGTAAATATTTTAGCATTCCACTTCAATCCTTTGATCCTGGACACCTATTGGAGAATTCAAAAAACCTCTATTGGATATTTTTGTACCTTCCAAGACACAAATACAGATCCTAGCATAGACTAGTCTAGATCTTGCCTTGGTAGTAGAATCCACAGTGAACAAATCTCCCATAGACCTGGAAATCCCCATAAAAATTTCAGATTCCCTAAATTCTAGCGGAAGGGATGGGAGACGGATCCAGACTAGAAGACCCTTAAAAGAAAGATTATGTTGAACACCTGGTTTCCACCTATGAAAACACAAGGCGGTATTACCATAGACCCAGGGTGCTCCATGTAAGACATTTTGAATATCCTACTCATTGAGAAAGCAGAAAACAAAACCATCTCTAGCCAGGGCTCTAACATCGAATTTACACCCCCATTTTTGTTTGCAAAAGTCCCGAATGAAGTAAATGTTGGGTCTTATCCTAGAAAACTTACCAATGATCGCAAATTTAAGGCTGTTCTTTGCTTTGTCGATCACCGATCCAAGCATATCTAGTTGAGGATCGTCATCTCTCCAAGAAGGTGAAAGCTTGACAGTATCTCTGTTTTCCTCACCAAAAAGTCTGGCAGCCCAAGATTCCTTCCTTCACCAAAATAATCAATATCACATCTAGTTTGGTTAGATGTTTTCACATCACATTTAAAATCCTCTCACCCTTTTTTTCACTTAATTGATATCTGTTTTATCTCAAAACACCTCATTTGTGGAGCTCTTTTTAGAGTTTTCATGAGGAGTGGGAACATTATGGTGTTCGTTCTAGCATCAAACATGTTATAAAGAAAAAATCATTTGAGTATTAGTGGTATTGATAGATTGATGCCCACAATATTGTAAAATGGTGTATAGACATTTTATAATACTAGAAACCCCATATGAGAATAACCCACCTGAACACATGGTGTTTTATGAGATTACATGTATGCATATCATATAATTCAATAAATAATGCATACACATGAACACAACATTTATTTTCTAACATGTTTAATGTTAAATTTTATTTCTTATACATAATTAAATAGGGATTGATTGAAGGACAAAACATGGATGTAGAATTATACCTAGTTATATGTCTTTGCACTCTTTGATGACCATAAATAGTAATAAATGGAAAATATGCAGAGAGGATTATTCTTATTTCTAGTATGAATGCATGAAAACCCATATACATAGTGCAAAAATTGACAATGTGGTTATGTAGGTGAGTGGAAGCAATTTTCGCTAGTTGTGGATGATTCATATGGGTTGGACGAGGATGATAATTTTGAAGATGTTCACTTAATTTCACGTGATTATAACCACATAGATGGACGTCGCATGCAACCCAAATGAGGGGGAATCATTTTGTGAATTAGTCACCTCATAAAATAGTCTACAGTCACAGTACAATATAGTTCAGTACACTGTCAACACAGTATTCAATCTTAGCAACGACTTAGAACCTGAATTAGATCTTTAGCAAATCATAAACACCAACACCGAACACCAAATAGTAGCGCTCGGGTGCCTTGACCCTTCCTGGATGCCTATGACTAGAGGGTAGTTGTACAACATTTTAAAGTTCAACATAATTTTTACCAGTTCACAAAAAGACTTTTACATGACAGACTATGCTTCAAAACTCGACATGCATGCATTAAAATTTCTTTTCTACTTTAATGTTAAATCAAACAGTCAAATCATATAACCGTGTTCCAATTTTTTTACCTTCAACAAAATATCTACGATAACCAAAACATGTAAAAACACATATAAAATGACTAAACATGTATTTTTAAGAGATTATAAATACCAAGGTGTAGGGCATCCAGAATTTACTTGATTTTAAAAAGTTTTTATACTATTTTCAAATATTTATTTACCATTCATATTTTAAAATATATTTTTCCACCAAATGGGACACATTTATATTCTTTAACCCCAAATCGGATCAGATTTTTACACACCATCTACAATGGTGTTTACACTTCAAGAAGAAGTTAAAGGTTGGAGGATGACACCTGAATTTTCTCCCTACACTTTTAACGTTCTTGGCATGAGATCACCCAAAATATTGCACTCCGCACAATTGGTGCGAGATTTCCCAAAAAACATGTTCTTCTACATCATCTTCACTGTCCTCTATATCTATTTTACTCATTGTAGATCAGGTGCACATGTTCCTTTTTTCATTTTTAAATACTTTCTTACATAATTTTTACAAGTTTTGATCAAATTGTTTAGATACACGTATTTGACTAGTTAGTTCTTCTCTTTTACAGCTTTGTCCTTATGGGAGGAGGTAGTCACATCATTCACACACCAAGGACACATCATCACACATCAAGTGACATATAAAATATGTAATACTCGACATATATACTTATTATTTAACCCCTAGGGTCATCATCATTTTTGACTTCCTCTTCTCTAACATCCATGCTTTATATTTTATCACTCCATGCTTTTTCTTATCTCCTTGGTATTATTTTCGCCATCGATCTACATGGTTATTAGGTATACATCTCTTATCTACTTTATGTTATTGAGCATTCACTCAACAACATAAAGTGGGGGAAAATGTAGATACTAAATCACGCACTTTGGGTATATTTCTAGTCCTGATCACATACTACTATTCATATGATTCCTAATAAAGAAAAGTACTAATTAAACACTGTCTTTAGCCCCTTTCTGCTTGCTTTAAGTTTTCCTTTTTGGTCTTACATACCTTCTTTCCCAGTATGACCTTTGAAAGTTCAATTTCTCTAAGTCTGGACACTAGCGCCCAGCTCGAACATTAACACCAGAAGCCCCCGACCTCTTTGCAGCTTGCTAATATATTTTGGGTCCTTTATAGCCATTTGGGCATCTTATTTTCTTGTTTGTCAGATTTTTTGGGGTTAATTACAAATTTCAAGTAAGGGAATCATATAAATATAAAGTTATGTGACCATAATAAAGGACAAACACTAAGCATTAGCTATCACCACCTAAGGTTGCATCCAAGATAATTCCAAGAGCATTTAAGCATTCATCTAGCTCAACACAAGTGACAAGGGACTATTATTTCTGCATACATGCATAAGAGGGTAAGTTAATTAGTTCATACACACATCTATCTATATTTTCTACATCTAGCTACTTTCTCTCTATTCAAATGTGACATGCAGAAGAGCCACCTAGGGTACGATTCTTCACACACACACAAAACTACATTGGGTCTGACCAGTCAAATCCTCAAGATCTACATTGTTTTAGGCTTTTTTGTGATGGTCCTCCATCTTTATTCAATTGGTCACCATTGCGAATCATTCCAAAAAACTCTATGGATCAGCTAAGGCTCTTCTAACCCTCTTTGTACTTAGGGTTTTATTATTTATTGCTTAATTGATTGGGTATAATTTTTATATTTTATTTGTATTCATTTATTGCTTCCATAACACATAAATTAGGATCATGTTTTACATATTTAAATTAATCATCGTCTTCCAGTTAATGTTGTTGGTTACCCATCAGATGAAGACATGATACTCAATGATTTACATGTTGTGTTTATTTTATCTCCCCCACAATGTGGAAACATTTATTTTCTAAGACATTGGGTTACACCAAAAATGCGTCCATATGGAAAAAAAAAATCTAACACGACTCAACAGAATTTTTGACAATCACCCACAATAAACTTTTGACGATAACTCTTTACAATGACACTTTTAATGACTATTTAGATTATATAATATATTACAACGAAAAAGTAATTAAATATTTTCGACATGATTTAACATAAAACTCAAATTTTAACTAAACAAATATTGAGTTGGACACAAGATAATACTTTTGACGATTAAAGAAGACTAGACAACAACTCTTAATGAAAAATAATGACAATACTTTACGAAATGACTCTTGATATAACAAAAAAGTGACTCTATTTTGACAATAATACCAAACACGACACAATGATAACAATGTTATCTTGAAGATATTGACACAAAATTAATCTTAAAAAATTAAATACCAATTTAATTTCTAAACAACTTAGAATAAAAATTTAACTAACATTAACTAAATATCTCTTAAAATACAAAAAAAATTGTAATGAATGACAATTACAAATGTATTTTCACACATTTAATTCTTTAAAATCTAATCTATAGACATAAAAACAATAGCATAAAACATGTAGACTAAACAATTAAATAATTACTTATTGACTGTGATACAAGCCAAATACCACATCCTGACATACAAGGAGATAGACTTAAAGGGGCTACAGTGAGTGCTAGGGTCGCATATCTAGAGGGTATACCTATTATTGAGGTGAGTCTCTAGGGTATCAAGGTTGGTTCCTTATTGATGTATCCTAAATCTAAGATTTTTGGGGTTTTTAGAGTTTTAAGGGTAAAAAGATTGTTATAACTAAAATTGAAATGGGGTGATACACCAAAATGATTGAGGGATTTTACCGAGTACATGCATAATAAAATTGAGAAAAAATTGATAGATGCATCAAACCAATGGTTTTTAGCTTGAATCCTAAGTAAAACACTTGTGAGTTGAGGGAATAAATTCACAACAAAACAAGGGTAAGATCACTAACATGCACACTAATACTTATACAAAAAAAACTAAATTTTTAGCAAGGTAAGATAATTAATTCAGGAAATTAACATTCATAAGAGCTAATAGAAAGATACACACCATTTCAAATAATTGGAAAGGCAATAATTGGTTCTCATTCAAGGGAAAAACTGACAAAAATTTGCTTCAACACTCCTACATCCAAAAATTCTTCCTTGTGCCATGCTAATACACCCAATATATAACAAAAATACTTCACCCAACCCCTCCTAAAAATAGATTGCAGTCTGTACTCGCCAATGCATGTTATTTTTAGCCTTCATCATGAATAAAAATAAAAATGCAGTTTACAATGAGGCATTAATAGCCTTAGTTACAAAAATACACTGTGTCGTCAAAGTGTAGTTGACTGCTTTAATTCTGAAATAAATAAAGTTGGGTGAAATAAATTAGCTAATAATATCCATTTCCTTGATGATGCAAGTCTCCTCCAATGTGCATGTAACTTCTTCTTTTTCCTGCCTAATCTAGCTAATGTAGTGACACTCTGTTCGTGAGTCTCTACTTGCATATTGATCCATTTGCAAGGGTATTTCTGTCTTCTTCTTAGTTTTTTTCCTTTTGTGAAGGCATGCAAAAATTCCACCTGTGCAAGAAAAATAATACTTTTAGTTCCAACACTTAGCAAAAGATTTCATATTGACCATGTGGGGACCACCTACAGCAATGTGCAACAAGTACTCCATGTGGGCCTTCTTTGGCAAAAAATAAAGTAGTGACAAGGGCCCAATTTTTCCTCTTTGACTTGGTACAAAGTTTCAATTTGGCAAATTTAAAATAATTTGCCTTCATTTAAGGGTCATTATATTTTTCATTATCGACTATTAAGGTATCATTGAATTTTTATAAATACATGACATGCATCTATACTTTACTTCAAATTGCCATCATTCATGGTAATGATTTTGACAAAACCTGTATATGTGTATGTACCCTTTTATCACATGATTAATTAAGGCATATATTTCTTTCCTTTCATAAAACCTTAACCTAAGGTCAATTGCAATGATTAATATTGATTTTCGGTGTTCGGCCACCTTTTCACCCAATGATATGGCCCTTTTGATTTTTGATTTAAATACTAAGTCAAGTGAATCATGGTTGTCACAATCATTGGTTAATAACATTTACCTTTGGTGATTAGTATAAACTGACATGGTATTCTTTGTATCCTATAGACTATAATATGTGGTTTGGATTAGCATCACCTTTTGAAACAATATCATTTAGATATGTAAGGATTGATATTTAGATATGGTTAAACCCATAATGTCAAAGTTTGCATTTAAGAATTGATCTAGGGCTAGGTGCCCTTATTGACTCACAACCCATCTTTTGATCACATGTGAAATTGGGAACAAAATCATGGTGATTCACCTAAGTGGGTCATATTTGATCACAACTGTAAACTTTGCAAATTGATATTTGAGCTCTGATTTGATCTTGAACCTTGATGCTGAACTGAAATTGAGTTAGGTAGGATTTCTCAATTGAATTCAAGAAACTCATAGTAGTAATCTTCTCTTGTTACATACTTATGAGCTCATTTCTACACACTATTTGAGATTTATGTTATTCTTATAATATCTAGGAGAATAACATAACACTTATCTCAACCATTTGCAAGATATGATGCCATTTATTTGTCGTAACTCATTAGTCTTTAGATAGGTTGTTATAAACCCTTTAATTTATGGTATCTAAATGATATTTAACATATTTATTCTTTGATATTTTATCATTGAAGTATTTGACTCAAATGATTAAGCTAATCATTTGAAGCCTATTGTTTAATTTAAAATGAAAACTTTGATTCCTAACAAGTTATTTTTCTTTTTAAGTTAATTCATTCTGGAGCTTTGAATAATGACTAGGCGAAGCTCTGTGAAATTTTTTTTCAACTGCCATGGATTTGATTTCTCTCATTGGGCTTAGAAACCTGTTGAGCCTTTATTCTTAGCATAAGCTTTACAAAGTCGAATTTTCATTTCCAGTATTGGGTTTAGTTACTCATTTTGATTGTCCTCACTTGTCTCTACTTTAGAGTCACCATTTTAAATTAAGTTGAATTTTTTGTATATTTCGATTCTGATAATGCTTAACAAGAGTTTGATGTTCTTCCTTAAATTTAATGTTGGGATTCCAGTACATTTGAGCTTTATATTTTTGAAATTCTATTGTTTTTGTAAACATTTTGCAAAATTTGGTGGTATTTACTCAAACTTGGAATTTTAATTGTTTCTCTTTTTTTTGGTGATCTGAAATCTGACATTTCATGAGTTCCAACATGAGTTTTGAAAATGGAGCTTACTTTTATTTTGGCTCAAATAGTAAGTTCCTATTGTTATCTTTTAATCTAAAAATGCTTGTATGTAATTAATCCTATGGAAATTTATGTTTGATAAATACAAGTTTTTCCACCACTAATACATGTGAAATGTGCCTGAAAAATTTAGTCCTTTTTGTTTTAGAAATCGCAATTTTGGGTTTTTTGATGTTGTTTGTCACGTCAATTTGAAACACGGAATGACCTGAAGGGATTACTGAGAATTTTCATTTTTTCTATTTACACCACTTTTTCTTTTTGAATCCATGGTTGAGCTTTCAAATTACATCTACTTTGAGTTATAAAAATTTTATGCATTCCTGCAATATTGTTAACATAGTTGGCTCAAAAATAAATTTTCATTCAATCTTTGCATGAAATTTTCATATTCTAATCTACATTACAAGTTGGATTCTATTTTGAATCAATCAAGTATTTGATTTCAAATTTGTTATTTAGAACTATTAAACTTTGATCAGCACTAATGCCTTGAATTTGATTTAAGTCAACGTGAGGACAAATGCGAAAGTATCTTGTATCATCAAAATCATTTCTATTTACATTGTGTTAAGTATTCATTATTTGAAGACTAGCAAGGTTTAAAATTATTGTTTTGAGTTGTCCTATTAATTAGAACCCTTTTAAAATTCTATTTGTTTGCTAATTATTTATTAAATTGAAACTTCTGTTTTTACATGAAAGTAATATTTATGATTTTCCTGGAATAGTTTCTTTTTGCTCTTGGACCATGGTATCCTTCCACTGAAACCTTTGCCCAACTTTATACCCTTAATTATATCCTTTGAAGTTTGAATTTACATATCAGATAGTTATTTGATGACTTCAAATTATGTGTTCATAAAACTCCATACTACTAAGTCCCCTTTGGGAATTCTCTTTTCTAAATGTTCCCTCGCAAAATTATGTAATATGTTCTGTTCTATCCTTTAGGTCCTTTTAATGGTTATTTTCCAGAATGATGTATCTTGCTGTCATCAACTTCTCCAATTTGAATCATGTTACCATTCAAGGATTGAAGACTTACCTCTTTTGATCATTTGATTTTACATGAAACAGTATCATATGGTTCTGTTTCATCACTTGTAATAAAGTTTTCTCCTTAAAAATAAAAAATTTTAAGTTGATTTAGGCTTTGTAAAGATATTTTGATTTTGCATTGAATTTGAATGCTTGAAATTTTGTATTTCAAAGCTGATAGTGTGATAGATTGTTAGATATTTAATTTCTTGAAATTGATTCATTTTTGCATTTGATTTTTGGCCGTAGATTTCTTAAAGAAAATGACTTTGTTGTAAACATGTTCAGTCCTTTCTTTCTACTTGTAAATCTAATTATGCCTATGTGAAGTTTTGAAAGTGGCCATTAATACAAACTTTGAATAGCTATTATGAATGTAAACTTATGTACTTTTGTAAATTGCAAGAATTGAATAGGACCATGAAATTGATTTGAAATTTACATTGTATTTACATTAAAATATGTGACTTTGATTGTATGCATATGCAATAGTTCTAAACATATCTCAATCATTTGATACTAGGACTATGATTATCAATGTTGTAAGAAAGACATGTGTAAGCTCAAAGATTTGATTCATTTTCTACTAACTCTATGGTTGGACTATTTGTTTTATATCTTGCTTAGTTTTACTGAAAACATTTCAAGCATATTGTACTTTTTCTTGATTGAACTAATTCAATAAGAACTTGTTTGAAAAAATACATGGCACTTTTGACCTAATGAATTTGTGAATACTTTACTTTATGACCAATTGTAATTCCTTTTCTGAATTCGTTGTAATGCTACATATCTTATTACTGGCTTGCAATAGTATCATTTGAGAACCTACATGCAAATTAATGAACATCAATTCCTTCCACTTCTAATGTAACTTGTTTTCCTTCTTTGAAATTCTTTCCATCAAAATTTTAATTAGAAAACAAAAACACTTTTCTTTGTTCTTGTGACTTAAAGAATTATCTTTCTTTTGATCTAAATGATTGTACCTTAAACTGAATGTCATGAGCTTCTTTGTAGATAGTACTTTTCATGCATTATTGTATCTTTACTTGCTATGTACCTATATTCACATGATTTATGCTTTTAAATGATTCATCCTTTTTGAAACTAGAAAACACAGGATGTACAATCTAAACCTGAGCTCAAAATTTGACATCTTTTATCTTTTGTCTTTCAGGTACACTGATGTGTTGGAGGATGTAGCAAGAAGATGAAGATGAAGGAGTTGGAACTAAAAAATGAAGAACGAAAGGAAACCCAAAGGAAATGATGGGTTCCTTCTTCATTCCTTTTTTTTAGATTTATGCAAATGTATCTCTTATTTCAGTAGTTGTAAGTTACATCCCATGAATTGTGTGGGAAACATTGAATTTCCTCATGAATAAATGATATTATTTTTGTAATTGAGTTGTGTACTTCCTTTTACTTTCATCTCTTATGATATGTAATGATTGTATAATGAATTAAACAACTCAATAACATACTTAATAACACTTAATCATAGGAAATGATCAAATTGAAAATACCTGTAACTTAATAATGAACTCTCATCCATGCAAACAACAACTATGTTTGTTGTTTTTGAGTCCAACTCCTCAGTTCTGCATCTATTTCCACTTTCCTCAAGGTTGTACTTTAGTTCTTCAAAGCTTTTGTGTAACTTTGATGAAGGTGAACATGGAATAACAACATACATGAGGTGTTGCATTCTACAACAACACACATAACTACATCTTGCTTTGTTGATCCACTTACTACAACATAAAACACAATGAAAATTGTATGTATCCCCCTTAGTTAGGTTCATTCATCAATGTATTCCATCTAAAAACAAAGTTTCGAGTTTCCCATTGTTGCACGAGTGCAAAAATGTCAACAATTTTGGTGATCCTGTGGGGAAAGATTCCTGCTAGCTTTAAGACCAGTGCCTTGCTCTAGTCCATTGGGCATGGAGTTAAAAGCATATAACCAAAATCTGCCCTTTTCTAAAAAAATTGACCTTTCTGAAAAACAAACTAAAGTTGGGAAAGGATCTTGTAAACCAGATCATGTGCATGAATGCACTTATTGAATTGAAAAACATTACAATGTGCATGAACTACACTTATTGAAAGGGAAATCCTAATCTACCCTACTCTAACTAGTAACAAACTGAAGCTAAACGAATCCTGAAACAGGCAGTGAAAAATAGCTTCCCTTTCTCAAAAATCAAGGCCATAAACTCAGCTTGTAAAACAAGTAACATGAAGAAGATGGATAGAATACACATGTACCTTTACTTTGTTCAGAAGATCAGTCCAATAACTGAGAAACACTTCTATCTCATCTACCACCTACTCTGGAGTGATTTGGGGCTTGATGCAGAGAATCTGAAACTCTTCCTTGTGCTCTAAACCAAGCATGAATCTTGGTACTACTATAACTATCTGACAATCAGCCAGGTACAAAATAGGACATGGCCTCCTCTATGAAAACTAATTGTCTTGATCTGATATGTTTCTTTGATCTGAACCATTTCCTTTTCAACCACTAAGCATCTTTCTGAAAGCTGATTTTTGAAACTGTTTTTTCCTTCTACAAAATTGTTGTACCTTAATGACATTTTGCATGATTGATTTTTCATCTCCAAGTATTGATTTGAACATGTTTCATCTTCTTCAATCTAAACCACAACATGTCATGACTAATTCTAGTTTATCTTGTGATAAAGTTCTAATTCAACACAAAATATCTAATATCCAATTCATCACATTTTTCTGCATAGGATCTGATATGGACAACATGTTGTTCTAACATATTCTTCTCTAAAAATCATTCTTCCAGAAGAGGAAAGAAAGGATCTACATCCAACCAAAGGAACTTCTTACTCTTTTTCAAGTGCAAGAGAGACCTTAGCAACAAAAGGCTCTGTATAATGGAAGATGAATGATGAGACTGCAAAATCAGTTACTTCTAAAGGTTGTTCTTCATTTCTGAATCTTCCAAATCTGACAAGAAATCAACCTTTTTAAAATCAACCTCTTCAAATTGTTGTTTATCATCTATCCTGACTGATTTTATCTCTTCATCATTTATAATAAGGTCTGTCAAGCTGAAAACATGCTGCTCATGCACCAAATTTGTTGATTCATTATCAAATTTGACCTGAAAATCCTCTTCATTTGAAAATACTTTACCTCTTCAAAAGAGACAGAAAGTTGTGATGAATCATTGACCGATGTGAGTATGGTGCCTTCGTGCACACTACACTCAGAAAATGCAGATTTTGATCATCTTCCACCTGATTTTGATCTTCTGTAAAATCAACATGTACCTTTTGCATGGGTTCCTTTTCTAACTCTCAAATATGATCAAACTGGAACTTTGACATCCATCCCTGCAGATTCTGCAAGAATTCCAGCCTGTTGTTTTCTTCAATTGGCTTCCCTCCTTGATGATATTTTAATTTTCTCCTTCATGAATTGGTACTATGGATGGAGGAGGAGTGGGCTTAATTTCATCTTGAATTGATAATTCTTGAACAAGAGACTGGGGTATAAGGTCTGTATTTGAAACAACAGTAGAACGAAAGCTTGGAAATGGATATTTTCTTTCAGTACATGATTGTGGAATGGAAAGAGCAGATTTTGTAGCAGCCTGATAATTTAAAAACTGATGAATGGGATACATTGGCTGGAAAGGAGGGTCTATGGGCACTAGATTCTGATAGGGAAGGTAAGTGGGAACATCCCATTGACAGGGTTCCTCAACCTGATGCCTATCATTCTCCACTACTTGCAAAGATAAAGCAAAATCAGTCATTTGATTAATAGTTTCATGCATTAACTCAAGCCTTTGTTGCAGACTAAACCAACTAGGTATAGGACCTCCCCATTGATAGGTTTCCTAAGACCAGGTTGTTTAGCATGCAATCTTTGCATCAACTACACTTTCAGTACTTCCATGATCTACTCTAATTCATGAATTTTTCCTTCAACCTCTTCATCCTATGAAAAATCTGCATAACCTTGGTTTTGGATAGCATAACCATTTTCATACTGATAATCATATTGATGTGCAGGGTTTGGGTTATGGGGATATTCATTTTGATAGGGGTCATAATGTTGATCTGAATGGGAATATGGATGATAAGACTGTGGATATGTTGGATACAAATCTTGGCTAGAAGCATTCCACTGAAGGAATTGATGTCATGATTACATGACCTCATAAAATATGTGAAAATGGAAAAACAGGTCTATGGTCAGAAAATAGGCTAAAAATAGCAAAATAACATATATATATTTTCTTGAAAAATACATGAAAAAGCTGCAGCTAAATAATTTGATGTTGAAAAATGTTGCACTAGTCTAAAATCAGATTTACAGAGTCACCAGATGAGTTCTTCTTTGAATCTTCAATCTTCAGAATGCATCAATAGTAGTTCTTGTCCCAAAATTGGTATGCACAATGGCTTGATCTGCTTGAATGATGGAACACCTTCGAAAAGTAAAAAATTGAATCTTTGTGATGTCCCACTAGGCATGCCAAAAATTGTTATCTCTCAGAAGTGCACCCTTGTTGAGAGATAACAACAGGGGTTCTAAGCTTTCTTTATCTCCTCACTTCCATAGATACAATGGAAACACCTCAGGTCTGTGGGTATACCTATTGTTGAGGTGATTCTCTGGTATCAAGGCCAGTTCCTTATTGATGTATCCTAAACTAATTTTTTGGGGTTTTTGGAGTTTTAAGGGTAAAAATATTGATTGTAACTGAAATTGAAATGGGGTGATACATCAAATTGATTGATTACTTTGACTGAGTACATACACAATAAAATTGAGAACAAATTGTAGATGCATGAACCAATGGGTTTTTCAACTTGATCCTAAGGCAAACACTTGTGTGTTGAGGGAATAAATCACAACAACAAAACAACTAACATGCACACTAAGACTGTATAGAAAACACCAAATTTGCAGCAAGGTAAGATAATTAAATTAGGGAATTAACATTCACAAGAGCTAATAAAAGATACACACCACTGCAAATAATTGGAAAGGCAATAACTGGTTCTCATTCAAGGGAAAAACTAGCAAAACATTGCTTCAGCACTCCTACATCCAAAAAGTCCTCCTTGTGCCTTGCTAATGCACACAATATATAGCAAAAATACTTCACCCAACCCTCCTAAAAATAGGTTGCATTCTGTACTCACCCATGCATGTTAATTTTAGCCTTTATCATGAATAAATAAAGGGATAAACATAACCATGCTTGTTAGAATGAGGCAATAATAGCCTTCGTTCCAAAAATACACTTAGTCAAAGTGTAGTTGACTGCTCTATTTTTATTACAATAAATGATTTATCAACACACCTTATAATGGTGTCAGCCTTTTGCATATTCTGAGGCATAATATAGGTTTGGCCACATCAATTATTAAAAGACCCTAACATTGTAAACTAGGAACAGACTACAAGTATTTTACACAGGAATAATTTGTATTATGTATTTTCTATACGGAAACTTTACATATTTGAAGGACCATATGTATCCTATAAAATAGGATCTTTAACAAATTATTGCTTAACCACTAACTTAATAATACAAGTTGTTTTAACAATATCGTATAATATATATATATATATATATATATATATATATATATATATTATATATGAGTTACTAAACTCATATAATAATATAATGAATTAATAATGTTTACAACAATTAATTCCTAACATTCACCCCCTTGGTGTGAACATTATTAATTCCCAATATTCACCCCCTTAATGTGAACATGACGAAGAACCATATTCGAAGAAGATGAACCACCTCCTGAAAGCACTGCTTAGACTAGGTACAAACTCCATAGATTATCTCTTTACCCTCGTAAATGCGTAGTGTCACAGCTTCGAATTATGCAGGAATGCTCCCTTCCTCTTTGGGTTCTTGTGGGACTTTCCCTTCCTCCCTGGATGCCCAAATTCTGAATCTCCAAGATCCACAAGCTTCACACTAGTTGGATAACCATCCCTTGAAACTCAAAATCTTCTCTTGCTCTCAAAAGTGAGTATTCTAAAAACATGACTCCTCCAAAAATCTCAAAAAAGGGTTTATTCAACAAACCATTACACTGTAAATAGGAACATTGAAAATGAACTGAAAAAAGAAACCACACTGCACACATGTCACCAAACCATCTATGCATCCCCGTCGTTGGCAACTAACAAGAGGTCGCTGATTGACCTCCTTCCTCTATTTTCCTCCATCCTCCGATATCATGCTACTAGTTCAGTCGGATGTGATCATGAAGCTCAATAACATGCCTTGAATAATTTGTCGTCAATTCCACAAGAAAATGCATCCAAAATTGAAATGTGGGCAAAAAAAATTTTTTTTTTGTAATTTACAATGACACAACTTAATGAACTAACAATACATTGTATTTAACATTTTGACTTCGACAATTTTGACTTCAGACACGACTAATTTTTTTTTTGAAAGTAATAAAATAAGATTAATTTTTATTCAGCAGAATAATTTAATGATGACTCTTTTACATGACACAATTTGATGAGATCTTTTTGATGACAACATGTATTAACCATTTTGACTCTTCCTCAATACATTCAACACAAGATTTTATTTGGATAATAACTATTGACCAATTAACACCTACCAATGAATACATTTGATTAATATTGGTACCTAAAAGTCAACTATTAACACTAATGCACTAATATTTTTGATTACTTTTATTATCTTAAAATATCTAAATAATTATTTTGTGAAACAAAAATGATAGATTCACTTTAACTTTAATTAATTTCCACTATCTAGGAAGACTACAAACTTAAAACATTCGATCATAGATGTGTGCTTAAATTTAATACGAAACTAGACTCGAGTTACAAACCCATTTTATGACTAAACTTCACTTTGATTGGAGAAACGTCGACATGCACATGTCTAATGTCATGTTAACTGAAAAAATGTCTCAAACAATGTGTCGATCTCCTTTTATGGATGGATGAGTGAATTACACCAGAAAATATTAAAGCCGACTCGTGAAAAAGAGACAAGAATGTGTGATGGAGATGAATTATCGACAGATTCAAGGGGAAAGAATTTGAAGCTTTTTGAAACTTCGAAAGATCCAGTTGTTTCACTCAAAATCAGATCTTCAATTGCGAGTTCCCGTCAAGAAAATAAATGACGTCCTTCCAGATGATTTACACAGTACTTGGCTAGATCGATGTTGATGTCAAATATAGATACATTTACGTTCTAAATATGCAAATATTTACAGATCGATGCATACAGATCTGTTAGGCCAACATGACACCTCTTCGTACAACTATGAAATCACTTCTCACGAATTCATAGCTTTGTAGAGAACCAACATGTCCATTGTATGTGTAGATCAATGATAAGATTCAAAGACCATTGTATTGAACCTATAGAAAATGCTTGGAAAGTGATGATTTCCAATGCTCCAAACTTTGTCTTATTCGATAAACTTAATATGCAATACTTGTACGCTGTGAGACAATTGACATGATAAAAAATGTCACCACACACAAAGATATGCAAGAAAAATCTATGATAATCAATCATTAATCAAAAGATTTGAATGCAAACTTGAAGAAAAAGAGGGTGTTAGAGAAAGTTAATAATCATCAAACCGTTGATCTCCAAGGACTCTCATGCCTGCTCCGATACCAAATGTAAACTAGGAACAACACGCAAGTATTTTACACAAGAATAATCTACATTGTGTATTTTCTATTCCATACAGAAACTTTACATATTTATAGGACAATATGCATCCTATAAAATAGGATCTTTAACAAATTACTTGCTTAACCACTAACTTAATAATACGAGTTGTTTTAACAACTCGTATAACAATATATATATATATATATAATGAGTTACTAAACTCATATAATAATATAATGAATTAATAATGTTTACAAACATTAATTCCTAACAAACATAGGTCAATGTAATAGTAATTAAATTATTGGGGTTGGCCCCCTTCCACAATGATATGACCTTTCATTATGTCATTGATTTAAACCAACCCATGTGAATTAGGGTTTTCTTGCTAGCTTGCCACATGCACTTTTTGCGAACCATGGTTGAGTTTTGGCAAACATGTGGTATACTATGAGCTTGCATTGGAGAATGGGTAATTTGGATCTTATCCATTGATCACTATACTTTTACATCTACATCTTTGATTTCTTTAACTCTGGATGAGTCAGGTTTTATTTTGGTTGAGCATGGGTGAGTAAAATACTCAAAACCCTAGTCATTTGATTTTTTTACATTGTGAGCTCTTAGGGCGAAGCCCAGGTGAATTTTTCCTAGACCGCCATTTTAAAAATCATTGAAGCTCTAAAATCTAGTGAAATTTTCCTTTTATGATTCTATGAATCTCTGAAGTGAAAGTATTTGATCTCTATCATTTTAATTTTCACTAGAGTTATCTTTTAAAGGAGACAGCCGCCATTTTTTATCGTTTGAGCTTTTTGTTTCTTATCATTGGTGAATATTGAATCTTAACTGACCTTTTACTGTAAGCTCTTGTTCCTCGATCTACAAATGCTTCATTCTATCCCTTCTTAGCTTCATAGCACTGATACTTCATATTTTCACATTTCTCTCTTATTTTTTGGTAATCTTGACTTCACAACTCATTATGGGTTCTCTTGTTTTACTCTGAACTCGACTCCATTTGAGAGTTTCAACAATATTTTTCTGAAATCAGTAAATATTTGTTTTGTAATTCTAGTTTCTAGTGAAAGTTTGAAAAAATATTTTATGGCCATGGACTGTGAATAATTTACCTAATATCTATTTGAACAATAACAAAGTTGCCTTGTTTCAAAGTTGGCTTCTTCTTACAGAGGTAAATCTATCTTCTATTGTGTTTGGGCTCTGTAATTTTGTTTTGGGTAGTTGGCATTTGCCTTAAAACTTTACAGCCATTATTGAAACTTTGAGGAAGTCTATGTTTTGATTATGATGAATTAAACTTGATCTTTCTATGCTCTACCTAGAAAATATGAGTTGGGTATTCATGATATTGGAGTTGTGATCTAACTATTCTTTTTTGTAACTTTCTCTTATTCAAGTTTTACTCTTAATCACGGTGTCATGGAGCTCGAATTTATTTTGCTTTTCTCTTTGGGGGGTCTGAATCTAACCTCAGGTTTTCATGCTTTTCAAAATATGATATTTTATTGGTCGAATCAATCCTTGTTATTTGTTATCGTTAAGGCTTGATTTAATAAATCTACCCACTTTGTATACTTTACACTTCAAGATATACCTTTAGATATGTAGTCATGTGCCTAAAAAACACTATTTCGTTGTTCTCCTTTAAAAATATTGGTTGAGTGAGTTGGCACTTCTGAGGCTCATGATGCTTTCCACCTGGTGGGTAACTGGTATGTTTCATTGTATTTTGAACAACATTTATTTCTTGTAGTTGAGTTTGCTAATACTCTATTTCAGTTTGATATTCTATGTTTTTTTCCTATCTTGAAGACATGCTGCTCAAAATCAAATAAGATTTATTTCATTTGATCTGAACCTTGTGATTTGTTGATCTTCTCTTGAGGATTATTTACTTTCCTCAATATTTCTTTGAGGTAAATTGTGTTTTTCTTGCATTTTTTGAAAAGAACATAATAGAAGAGTTGTAAGTCATAAAATATTTGTAATTGTATCTTGCAACAAAATTGTGGGTTTGTATCAGTTGCTTGTAATTTATTGATTTGAAGTATGAACATAGTTGTCATGATTTTGTTATTTTTTGTAAAACCATTATTTCTTGGATGATTGCTTCACTCTGGTCACCCTATATTTGTATGCAAACGAAACTATATTCTAGAACCAGTTGAAACTGCTTTCATGTATTACCTAAGGAATTTTTACACACTTTCTTAAGAACATGAAATGCTTGAGACACTTCCCTACCTGAAATGTGCCTCTTTGTGAAGAATAAAGTTAGTTCTTTGTGACTTCTCTTTTTTTCTAGAATTTATATACTAAAACACCTGTTGAATGATCTTCTTTTGATCCATATGGCGGTGTTATACCCAAACATTACCAAATTGGTTTTCCATTCACCATTAACATCAAAGAATATGAAGCTATAATAGTAGGTCTAGGATTTGATATATCTTGGTTGCTCCAAGAGTTGACATTCTTTGGATACTCCCTTCTAATCATCAAGCAGGTAAATGGATAATATCAAGTCAAATATTATAAGCTTGTTCCATAAAATGTATGATTGATGGCCTTAAAGGATTTTTTATCTTATAAAATTTGAACAAGTTACCTCAAATGAAAATTTGAGTAGAAGATTTCATAGAAACTATCACATCTCTTCTTGAGTTTGATATAAACCAAACACACAACAAGTTTATTGTGGAACATATTTTGGTGCCCGTATACAATTTTCCAAATTCCACCGTGGTGTTTGAAATTTTTGGTCTTGAAAATACATAATGTTACGACATTTACATGTTTCTCCAAGATAAAACCTATCCTGCCAACATTAATTCAGCTATTAAAAGAGCCTTGGCATAATTTACTTTGTTCTACACCCTCTTTTTCAATACCTTTTACCATAGAGGCTATGATGGGACTCTCTTAATATGTCTCAATAAGGAAGAATCGAATCAAACATAGTCAAAATACATGTGGGTATTATGGCGCACATACAAGTGGAATGGTCCTATGTAAGAATATCTTACACCTGGGGTACTATTAGCCCATAATGGATTCCAATTCATGCAAATGTTTCAAGAATTTTAGGGCATTTTAATGGCCTAGTAATCTAATTCATGTACCCTCGCAATCCCTTCATCCTATCACTTCACCTTGGCATTTTTCCTGATTGGGGCTCGACTTAGACGTAAAATTAAATCCATGACTTCTAATGGCCACACCTTCATAATAACTACCACTGAATATTTTACCAAGTGGATAAAGGTCATGCCTCTCACCTGCATCACTGGGTCAAATATTACTAATTTCATATTTAACCACATCATTTTTCACTTTGGGATCCCTACTTTTATTGTTATAGACAACGGGACATCCTTCAAAAATAAGAATGTCAAAGGGCTTGATAAAAAATTCCATATCCACCTACAATGGGAAACCCTATATTACCTAAAGTGTAATGGTGAGTCTGAAGCATGCAATAAAATGATTAAATCAATATTAGATAACATCATTGAAAAACATGGTCACAACTGGCATATGAAATTATATCCTTCCCTTTGGGCTTATCACACCTCTTTTCACACTCCAACTGGAGCCATTCTCTTCTCCCTAACATGTGGCTCTAAAGCTATATTACCCATTGAAGTGGATCTCTCTTCCCTCCACATATCTTTACAACACATGGTGTATGAATATGATTACCACCAAGCATGCCTTGTAAAATTAGAGATCTTAGATGAGAAATGAATTCGTGCATTGGACCATCTAGAGGTATATCGTAATTGAATTCATCACAACTACAAAAAATATATCAAACCTAGACATTTTAAGATTGGTGACCCTTTTCTTAAAGAAAATTAGAAAAATACTATAAAAGAACGTGAAAAGTAGGCCAAGTTTGACCCTTATTAGGTAGGACCATATATTGTGACTGCTAAATTTGGATCTGGAGCATATAAGTTATCTGAACAAGATGGAAAAGATCCTAAGGAGCCTATGAATGTGGTTCATCTAAAATATATATACTCTTAATCCTCTAAGAGTATCCCTGGTGTTCGGGGCATATCAGGGCAATCACTTTCTTCACCTTTTCCCATTCTTATATCATTCCATTCCACCTTGTGTCACATGTTTTTTTATTTAGGTTAACATTTCCAAGCTTCATTGGTCTTGTTTTCCCTCTCTCTTTGTGGCTCGTCCCTTGATTCTGTTGGAATTTTTCACTTGTATCATGTTTGATATGGTTTGGGAAATAATTTGTCACATGGGAAAATTAAGGGATTTCACCAATAGTGCGGGACTAAGTCCCTCTACTTGAATGGAAAAACCCCATTTATTGAAAATAGGGAAATATATGTACACTAATCTAACCATTTGGGGTTGGTCTTTCAACAAGGGGGGTACTTCCCTACACCTGTGGAAAAATTCTTGTATATACTACAAGGGAGGAAATATATTGAGAGAGAGGTGCAAAGAGAATAGTGAGGAGGGTTTTCCAAAATAAATAACACAGAAGATTTTATTTCTTAAAACCATAATACATCCATGATTTCAATGAGAAGACACCATTAACATAGAATAAGGAACAAGACACAAGAAGCACAAAGTCTCATTGCATTATGTTGCACAAGATTACAATGCTCATGGAGTGTTGTTGAGAAGGAGAGGAATGCATTAGACTAGAAAATGGAAGAAATCAACTACTTTGTCTCTAGAGAGAAAATGAGAGCTAGAAAACAAGAATAACCATCCTCTTCAAGTGAGGAGGTCACCTCAATTTATAGCTTTACATGAAAAATATTCCTCTACCCCCACATGACCTTTCAAGTTCTTATTCCACTTGTGACTTTTCATCTTCCTTAGAAGTGAGGAAATAAGTTCCCTTTTTATAAATCAAAAGGGACTTTTACAATGCAACATTAGAGAGTCACTTAAGTGAAAAAGAAAAAAAAATTCATGATTACATACAATGAGGAATTAGAAAGGGGGAGAGAAGAAAGAGAGGGAGATAGAATATGCTCCAAAATGGATGAAGGTTCCTCCATCCTTGAATATCACTTGATGAAGAAGATCCTCTAATGAATAATGATCCTTTGAAAACTTTTCCCCTTCAAGACCTCCCTAGACTGATGCACCTCTGTAGAACATATGGATTCATTGAAAAGAGAGGTGATCAAAATTTTACCACTAAAGATAATGAAGGATGAATTCCCTCTCTTGAATAATCCTTCCAACATTTACAACACTTGCATGCCTCTAAACTACCAAGTTCTTGATGCAACTTGAGACCATTGCCCACACAATTCAACATGATGATCTCAGCCCTTGGGAAATGGAACAACCAATGGGATGAGGAAAAGAAAATGATAACCATGAGATGAATGAAGGTGGGATATTGGATGGAAGATTTTCTAACCTTTGATCAGTCCACCTGATGAAGAGAGAAGCACACCTAGACCAAAATGTACCATTGTGACCAAAATTTGGTGACTGAGAGGGATTTCTTCCTCTACTTGAGCATATGAGCCCATTCATCACTCCTTTAGGACTCATTATTGAACCAATTCAATTGTGATTCATATGTCCCTTGAGATTATTACCATCTTGAACATTGGATTTGGAATAGGACTACTTTTAAGCAAATTCATTCCCTAGTGTCAAGATTTTGCAATTTTATCAAATTATCAATTTTCAGTGATAGTTCCTCTTGGGGCAATGTTGTAGTGTCTCACACCAGGCATTAAAAATCATTTATTTATTAGTAAAGGTTGGTTTAGGGACTCCTAATAAAAATATAAGATTCATCCATGAAAATGTTTTCCAAAAATGTCTATCTCAACATTCCTCTTGGTCCAAATTTCATCATCTTTACTCTTGTTCTAGGTCATGAAAAATGCAAAGTAAAAACATGTATGATATTCAGTTTCAAAATTATCAGGGAATAATGTAAAATAATATTTCATTCATATCTTTGGAATGGTGTTATAATTTAATGGGGAAATTAAAAATTTAATTCAAAAGAAATCTGATTTTTTGTAGATCACATGCTCTGATTTTGAGACAATTTGGATCAAATTTTCAATTTCTAGATTTCTTTTCCTGGATAGAAAATTTGGATAATTATAAAAAATGAATTATATCATTAATTTTTATGTAAACCTTACTCTTCTTAAAGGCATTATCATGGGTAATCCACAATAGTAGTTTCAGAGCCATAGAGGTCAGATTGCAAGCAATGAGAAAATGAGTTAGTTTTGGCATGGTGGATGCATGATGAATTTTGCAAAATTTCAACTAATTTGGTTCAATGGATTGGTGGGAAATTGAAAAATGGAAACATGGATGTAAAATGACTAAGTTTAAATGGTTTTAAACTCACCTTTTATTCAAACATTTTTTGTTTCCCCCTTTTAGTTCCTTTCAAATTCAAATTGTGCAACCCTAATTAACTGGAAAGATGGAGACTCAAGGATGGGTCTTACAAATTCTATAAATGGTGGATGATGACCCCTAATTTCCTTAAACATTTATTAATGGAAAAAGGGACATGTGAGGGGGTTTTAAATGACTAAAAATAGGCTGAGGATAAGTTGAAAACCTTTATACCAAGGGGCCCTTCATTTCCCCTTATGAAACCTAGTTGAAAACACTTCCCTAAACCCTAACCTAGGTTGCATCTAACCCAAGTGAAACCACATACTCAGGTTTTTCCCCTTAGTGGTGAAATATTTTGGGTAAACTGTACATTGGGATACCATATGTCAAAAACACACCAATGGGTATAAGGATCATCATGAAGGGGCCATGATGACATAATCCATGAGTTGAAAACACTTTCCTAACCCCAAGTTGTAACTTAAGTGATGCAACTTAATTATTTCTCATGTGGTGGTGCAATTTTTCATGTCCCCATGTCCCATTTTGACTTATTAAAAGGGAAAAAGGGACATCAAGATCTCCAAGATGCAAATCCTTCAGTTTTTAG
The DNA here is from genome assembly GCA_019776745.2 of Taxus chinensis. Classification (NCBI taxonomy): domain Eukaryota; kingdom Viridiplantae; phylum Streptophyta; class Pinopsida; order Cupressales; family Taxaceae; genus Taxus; species Taxus chinensis. The sequence continues at coordinate 258,704,338 of CM034157.1, read as the reverse complement.
AACCTGCTCTCACCATTGCATTGCTAAAAATAACATGTTGGAGTGCATTTTTCCCAAAGAGCTTCCTTGGTGTTTCCTAGGAAAAACCTATATAATTTTGAGTGGAAAAACCCAAGTAAATCTAATTCCACCATTTTCAAGACTTGATTTTTCCTTCTCTTTGAAATTTATCCCCTTTTTCAATTCTAGTCACAGGCGGTTCCTGGAAGGTAAAACTACCACTGAAGAAAAATATACCTTTTGGTACAACTCAACCTATGGAACATGTAAGGGGATCCATTTTATATATTTTTTCCTTTGAATCAGATTCTAAATCTCCTCAGAACTCCAATAATCCTCAGTTGAATCTCCACCAGGATTAAAGGTCTTTATTTGCACTGTCAGGCTAATATATGCAAATTTTCTCCTCATAATCCCTTGAAACCTTTTAAAAAATGAATTAAAACTCATTATATTTCCAATGGCTATAATTCTGATTTCACAATACCTCTTAGATTTCCCAAACTATATGAAACCTGAAAAGCTATTTTTTAGGAAAAATTAATCCCCATCACCGGCTAAAAATAGCCCGGTTTTGGAGAATATTTTCCTGAGGTTCCAAATATTTCCTAAAATTTCCTAAATCACATTAGTACATATTGTATTTCCTCTGCACAAATCCTAGGTGGTTTTTCCTCAACATCCCACTTTTAAGGGGTGTCCACCAGTGTGAAAAATCCTGAAAATAGGCCTTTTTGGGCCTCCAAGAGCAATTCCTTCTAAATGTTTCTGAATGAATCCATGAATCACCTACCTACACATGAAACACACTTGAAAATAACATTATTACATTCCTACTGACCATTATGAGGGTAAAAAATAACTAATTTGGTCGGAGGACAGGTTTACATTGACTGGGAGAGGGATTTTCAAATGTGGGTTAGGTTGTCATGACAAAAAAAATTAACTTTTCATGCTAAACATTTAGCATGAAAACAATAGGTATCTTTCTTGGGGACTTGTTTTAGATTCAAACACAATGAGGACAAGGAAAAACATGAACTCCATAATCTCAAGACACTATGTGGACCAGTGCCTTATCCATTGGGCTTATATAGAGTCACAACAAAGACATATAATAAAGCTTCCTTTATTGAACACACACACACACAACAAGAAAAGGGGAAATAAAACAAACAATAAGAAAAAAAAAACACAACATGAAAGGAAAACACTAAACCTAAAATCACCTATGGTATAGGTGAGGGACAACCCACTTTTGTTGAATCACTTTTCATCTTTTTGAACATGTTACCTGTACACCAAATGTTTCTCAATGAACCCATTCACCAGTTCAATAAAGTATGAAATATTCCTCAGTTGTTTTGGAAAATTTGGGGCCACTAGAGACATCCAGATACCAGATGAATAGAAGGTGACATCTCTCCTCCTAGAGAGGCCAAAATTACCATCCATGTAGTCAAATATCAAATTGAAGAATTCGTTATCCTCGCCAAATTGGAACTTTGTTTCAAATGGCCAATCCATGTCTTCACTCATTTGTGTAGGTGTTATTTCATTTAGCATCTCATGACTACCACATGAATGATTTCTAATCATGTTTATCTCATCATATTCTTCATTATTCCCATCAATGATCTGTGATCTTCACTTATTATGTCCTTCATGATCATTGCTTCCACGAGATGATCCTTGATAAGCATTGCATCAACACCATCAATGAATTCTGGATGTTTACTCCACTTCTTGGTCAAAATGAACTTCCATTACATGAAATAACTTACTGGGGCATTCATGAGTTGTAACAAAACTCTTTGTGATAGAGACATGGAGTTTATATATGATATTATCTACATGAGGTTCCCACAACTCATTTTATTTCTTCGATGCAACGTGGATACAATCTTTCTCCGACAGAAAGGAAAGAGAAAATATCATGCTCACATCCATCAACCATTTTCTTAAGAGAGATATCATATTTTTCATCTTGATCTATTTCATCATGATTTTTTTGAATCAACTGAGAAGTCAGAACTTGGATTCATACCTATCTTGTATTTTCATGGCTTGCATTAGGAGTTTAAGGATGAGTTAAGGATCTTCTGTTTCTTCTACAACTCTCAACATTTCTTGCACAAATTCCTCTTTCAAATATTCCAAAGGCTCATCATAAATTATCCTCTCTTCTTCATGGATGACATCTTCAATGAGAGGCTCAAAATTTGTTTTGTCAATACATTGATCATCAAGAGAATATTCTTATTCAAATGGAAATAAGAACACCTCTTCTTCACAAAAAAATACATTGGCTGATTTTTCAGTTTGGAACTCATCAAGAATCACTTCATCTTCCTCGTGGCCTACATCATTTGGAAATTCTATTTTGTTCTCTTACAAGTCAATATCTTTCCACTCTTCATCATTACCAATACCCATGTAGAAAGGAATGCTTGGTCCTATCAAGATAGAAATTTCATCCTCATATTTCAGATGTTATGAAATGATTTCCATTCCTTTGTCCTGGTAATAAGATATTAGCTCTTTGATCTTACGACTTTTGTACCATGTATTTCATATTTCTTATTGGAAGCAACTTCTTCATTTGTCCCTTAACCATAATGGTTGCAGAAGACCAATCCATTTAAATTTCACCTCCCAAGTCCTGAGTATAGAAACTTCTACTTAGAAACATTCTTAATGATGCCTGAATATCTACTACCAAAATAGTCAACAATACTTTCTTATCCAGAAATTCAGCAAGAGCCACCTATGTGCATCCTTGATCCTACCCACAATGGGACTTCCTTTGAATCCATAGAGTAGTAAATGACCATTGGCCCATGTCAAGCTAAGTCTGAGAGCATTGGAAAATTTAACAGGATTTACATTATCATAAGCACCTCATTCTATTATATAGTTATTCAATTAGTATACTCCAATGAGAAGGGAGAGATAGAATAGATCAATATTATTGGTATTTGATTCACTCATAGCAAATCATATTTTGAGATGGAGGAGTAGGTGGAGTTGGTAGTAGTCCATTTAGGAATAGGAACCATAGTATTAGGATTTGAACTACTACCTTTGATATAATGGACAAGCTTATAAAATTATCCCAGGTGAATTCGCGTAGATATTCATATTCAGTAAATATGTACTTTAGAATTATTTACATGTTCTATGATTTCAAAGGAGGTGGATGTAGATGAGGAATATACCCTTAGGATAACGGGTGCTTTGAGGGGGCCAAGGAAGTACTACCTTGTAGAGTTGGAACAGAACTTAACAAAGGGATTAGATGTTTGAAGAAGCAGTGGTTGATTTTGTAGGTATACTAGAAGATTTTAAAGGACTAACTTTTATAGAAACTAGAATTAGATCTAAGAGGAGCATTAAGAGAATTACTTGGTAACAACAGATAGCCTCTTGCTTTCCACGAGATCCGGATTCTCCTTTGCAGGCTTTATCGAAGGTGGAAGTGGATATCCTCTATTGATTATTCTATTTTGTTGAATCATCACTGGAGGATATTCAATATTCTTTTTTTTGGAGCAACAGTGGAGGAACTTCCTTTATAAGATTGCGAGTAGGTGAACATTGCACATGAGAAGATAAGTACATATTCATAATTATCTTCTTCACCTTTTGAATATTGGAGGAATATAATTTATGCATCATCCTCCACTTCTTCAATCTCTAGTACATTGTTATCCTCATTTTCTTATTCCATCTCTACAAGTTCTTCATCTTATTGTGTGTCACAAGTTGCATTTACTAGGGGGATTCTATAGAAAACCTCTGAGGTGCATTTAAAATTCTTATTCTATTCTAAAAATTAATTTTAGGAGCATATCTGAATGGATTTCTTTGGTCAAGTTGTTTCTTGAGTGTAATTAAATCATTGGAAAGTTTTTTAACAAGGGGATATGCAAGATTTGTGCATAAACTTGAAGACTTATCCATACCTTCTCCTTTATTTATCTTACCAGACATAATCAGGTCATGTTCCACATCAACAGCCAACCTTTGAGCTTCTTCAATATTACCATGTCTGAATATTCTAATGAATCCTACTTCAAGAAACTATGCTTTGGTGAAGAATATTAACTTGTTATCTTTATTCCGTCTTGCAACTTCAGGAATTTTTTACAACTGTCTATTGAACTTTACAATGAATTATCTCATTGACTCATTAGGTTCCTTCTTCAATTGTGACCATTGATCAAGTAATGTATGGGAATCTTCTTCCATCTTGAATCTAGCTTTGAATTTATATTTCATTCGAGCCCACCCTATCCAAATTTGTGTCTTACGACCCCTTTGTGACCCGCATCTCATTTCGTATCCTAACCTCATCACCTAAACCTTACACAATTATTTATTAATTACCTCGTAATTGATAAATCCACATCACCTCACCTGCCACCTCATTTTGCCACCTCATCGTGACCTAGTCCTAACCCTAAACTAACCTAATTAAGACCTATAACTTGGTCTACACCTACACCCATGATTAAGGACCCCTTTCTCGCACCCAAAACCGACATTCTAGTCACTTGACCAAGCCCGCAACTAATCCCTCGGGAGAAAAGCAGGGAAGGTGGGCTATTTTACTAAAAATAGCCTACTTTTTCCTTACCGATGCCGGTTCCTACTCGACCGCCGTCGGTTACGTAACCGCCATCGGTTCCCTGTAAAATGGGCTCCCCTAACCAGAAACAAGGGTCGAAGGATTTTTGAATCAATAGAGATCATTGGGAGCGATCAAGAGCATTCGGATCTTCACTTGGCCGAGCAGAGATGAGTGAAGAGACAAGGAGAGTTGCAGCAAAAGGAGATCAAGCCCAAGATTGCAACAGAATAGCCAGAAACCTGTGATACTCAGCTGATCATCGGGAGGGAGATCTCTCATCTTCTGTGTGTCAAGCCATCCCACTTGAGTTCTGCCTTTGTCATCAGAGTTCCTGGACCTGCATCTTCATCAATAACCAGTAAGTTACACCTTGCATGTCCTCTTTAATAACGTTTCTTAGACTTTTTGAATCACAGTCCCCATAAATCCATTCCTAGATCCACTACCCAACGTGTCATTGCATCTAACTATCATTCATTTACCTCTCACCATCTCATTACCTAATATCACTCATATACTAGCCTTACCAACAACACTGTTACCCTACAACACAACCACCCCACAAAACAACCAACCTACAGATCCTAGACCATACCGATATCGGTTATCAGCAACCGGTATCGGTTATTGTGACTCAAAACCAGAAATCAGCCTTTCCCCTACCCGTCTCAACGAAGCAATTTAATTGATATTTTACAGTCTTTTGTGTTAATTCATATTAGCAGGGGAACTGACCACCTTCGAAAGGAAGTTTTATATTTCCTGGGCCCAAGGCAGTTCCCTCATTTATTGTCTAATCAAAATCTTGTGGTCTTGTGTTCTTATTTGCAGGTAGTCCTTCCAAGACAAAAAGGAGTTCTTCGCAGTCAACCTGATCTTTCTCTACGGTACGCGCACACCATCTCGACGTTCAACAGGTATTCCTCCTAGCCCTAACCTTATCTGTTTCTAAAAGGAATGAAAGGATAGAAGCAACTCTATTCCCAGAAGCCGAAACATTCCGAGCGAAACATTTTGGCACGCCCGGTGGGACCCATTTTGGGTTTCTTTCTTTCTTGCTTGCTTTCATATAGGGAGTATACTTGCTGTTTTCTTCTTCTAAAAGATATTCACAAGGTTTTGTATTATTTTGATAAAAGAACTTGCTTTGCTTTTACATCTCGCATTAGTGAAAGTCATCTCTTTTGCTTCATCGAATATCATTTTCGATTTGGGTTTAAAACACGTGCATTGCATTACTGCTTGCTGTTTTCAATTCTAGCGAACATAGATTAAGTAACAGGTCGTACACGTGGGGGTGATATCCACGGTATTGACAAGAAATTAATCTTACTTTCACTGCACAACACATACCGAATCACTTCACAATTAACACAACAGCTCAAACATCCCCCCTTTTCCGCGGTATTCCTCCGCCCGATTGAGGTAACCTTATAAGCCAAAACAAACTTGACATTTCCCCTAAGTCTTTTGTTTAGGATTCTGACATCATTCTACGTCTAAAGGCATAAGCCCACGATAATTAAAATTAACCCTAGGGTTAGTCTCTGGATTTGCGTGTGCATCTTGCTTGTTTTTAGTTCTGTTTTCTTTCTCATACTCTGTCTTCTTGTGATCAATAATTGGACAAGTATACTAAACGTTGTTAAAAATCAAATTAGCAGCCTTTTATATCTTGTTAGCCCAGACTTCTTACACCGACATCGGTTACCTGACCGACGTCGGCTATAGTATAACCGACATCGGTTACTAGACCGATATCGGTTACTGTCTTTCCCAATTCCTGACAAACCAGCAACCTACCAATTTTACCAGTCTGAGTTTGTTTCTGTTCCTGACAGATTGAAACCCTACTGTGAACTCCTGTCCATGGTTGTTATCACTCGAAAGCAAGCCGCCGCCATGGTTTCACATGCTTGCTCTGTTTCTTTTCCTGAATCACCCCCTTCACATTCTGTGGGGAATCCTACGGATACCAGCGAGGTTCCTAAAATTCCTGTGGGAGATAAGGACTTTGCCAAGTTTCTGGATGCTAATTCTAGCGCTGTACAATACTATTTGTCTCATACCCCTGACCGTACGCCTGATGGTCAGCTCCTTGTTGGTATGCCTATTAGTATAGCTGCTCATTTAGCTCCCACTCCGCCTGATAACACCGCCTTGCTTCCTGCATCTTTAGCCCCGTCTCCCAATCCGACGGCTTCAGAGGTTCATACGACTCAGATTGGCTTTCCGTTGGTTAATCTTGGACCCCACATATCATTACCGCCGACTGCCCCTACCTCATCTCTCTTGCAGACTGCTCCGTTCATGACTTGCTCTCTGCCACCTATCCACACTAGCTTTCCTTCTCAAGCTCCGCCTACCTTTTCATTCCCATACACGTATCCAGTGACCTCAACATCTTATATGGGACATCCCTATTCGGTCGCCTCAACATATTCATCCCCCATACCTTATCAACACTTAACCCCACCATTGTCCAGCGGAGGCCCTTGGCCCAATTTGCCTCCGTTTACCACAACCGCACCATCATCTCATCCAACCACGGATTTCATCAAACAAATGATGGACAAAATGCATAATCTGGAGGCTTCTGTTTCAGGAGGTCGTAGCGCCTTGACATACGAGCAAGTTTGTCGGGAGCCTATTCACCCTTCTGTCCCCCTTCATTCATATCCTCCTCAATGGGAATTACCAAAATTTACCCGTTTTAACAGTAAAGAGGACCCTCAACAACACTTGCGATCATTTAGACATGCTTGTTATTTGATTGCTCATGATGATGCCTTGTTACTCCGCACCTTTCCCATGTCCTTATCAGGACCCGCCTTGGAGTGGTACAGTGCTTTAACCCAGCACTCAATCTTCTCTTTTAACCAACTAGCCCAATCTTTCTTGGATCATTTCTCCATTAACATTGCCAAGAAAGTATCTATCACCGACCTTTATGCCATCCGACAATTCGAAGACGAATCTATCGCAGATTTCGTTGGACGATGGCGGGGCCTTATCAACCAACTTACATATGCCTTGCCTCAGGCTGAACTTATCGAACTTTTTACGCGGGCATGTGCTAAGCACATTTCTCCTACTCTTCAAATTCAAACTTTCCGCACATTTGATGAGGCCTTTACCATGGCTCGGAAACTAGAAATTCGAGCCTTAGAAGAAGAGAAATTGCGGTTGCGCAACAAAAACCCCAATTTCCGAACTCCAGATTCTACCAATAAACCAAACACCACCACTCCTCACACGTCCACTTCTTCAAAATCAAAAGGAGCTGTCCACGCGGTGATGGTCAAATCTCAAACACCGTCTAATACCCCACCAAAAACCACCTATAAGTACAAAGCCGAGCCCATCAATTACACTCCCTTGGGAGAAACTTATGGTGTCATCTTGGAAAAATTGCTCAAAGCCGGAGCTATCACCTTGCCTCCTGTTAAACCCCACTCCGGGTTTGATTCTACCCGCGCTATACCTTCCTGGTACAAAGAAAATGACTTCTGTAACTTTCACCGCGTAAAAGGACATAGTCATGAAAACTGCAAAATGTTGAAAAACATAGTGCAGGAAATGGTTGACGCAGGTGATATAACCCTCGATAATCCTAATGCCCCTGCCAACCGAAATTTGAAAATCTTCAACAAACCATTCCCAAATCACTCGTCCAACAGTAACGTAAACCAGGATATCTTAGCCGAGGAGAGTGTTCATGAGATCCATGCAGTCTTCGACTCCCAGCCAAAAGCCTCTATCGAGAAAATTTTGAATCAAGCCTCTCCACTAACACAGGAGTCCGAACCTCCTTCACCACCATCAAGCCAAAGCGAAATCATTCCTTTACCCATAAAAGAGTTAACTGCCCAGACTTCTCTTCTCATCAATGAGTCTGCTTACACCACATCCCTACAAGACTGCGAACGGATGTTATCTAATTTATCTATTTCCCAAACGTCCCCTTCTACCGCTCTTGCTGCACAAGAGGAAGGCTCGCCACTCCTTTTGACATCCTTAGACGAGAAATCTCTTGCACCAACATCACCAAATTCTTTAACCATAACAGACCCTCTCAAACATGCCCTCCTGCCTATTAGTCCTTCATCGCCTAAATCTTTTCAACAACCGGTCGACCTCTTAATATCTATTGATACAGTACCTCATCTACCCCCTGTATCACACCCACAGTGGACTGGAATCACAACCCACCTTTCTTCCGTACCAAATTTACAATTCATGCCTGAAGATTGTCATTCTCCAGAAGATAGACGAGTCCTATGGGAACGTTTGAGTACCCCCTATTCTACTCAAATGCAGGTGACCGATCCGGACACCTCTACCATATACCCTAAGTGTTTACAGAAACTCAAAATGCCTATGTCCTCATTCTCACCCCCCGTATCTATACCAAGTAGCCCATCCACCTCTATTAACCTAACCAAATCTTCCCCTACACTTGGGACCTCACCAATGCCCAGTCTAACGCACCCGCCTAAGCGACTCGATTTATCCAAAAATAAAGCCGCCCCGCCACCTAGGAGACAAACTCAATCCGTGCCTCTATCACAATCAAAACCATCATCGTCACACCTACCTTCCATATTGGGACCTCATCCCTCCACCTTGCATCAATATATCATACCTCCTGCGTTTTCTTCAAAACGACCTACGCCTTCTGCACCTATACAGAGATCAAAGGGTATATCAACATTGTCACCCCACGTATCCTGTCCACCCATCAACCCTAAACGAACTCCATCATCAAAGGATTTATTTTCTGTCACTCCCCTTTCTCCGTGGTTGTTTCCCGCTACCACGTCATCTGTAGCCTCATCATCTAACCAGCTGAATATAGCTTCTGCGCCAAAGAAACCACGTTTAGTGAAAACCACGTGTCAACACCCCTCGGCTAAACCACCACCCGTACGAACCAACCACGCCCAAACATTACCAAAACCCGCACAAAAATACCCTCATCCTACTCCGATTTTGACCCACTCAAAGGATCTTACGCCAAAATCCTTGCTATGTTGGTGGAGAATGCGACCATTTCCCTACCACCACTTAGACCTTATGACCCGTCTAAACCTCGACCTATAGGTTATGATGAGTCTAAAATCTGCGCCTATCACCGCACACCAGGACATGATGTGGAGGGATGCAAAGCTTTAAAAACCATCCTTCGTCAGTCACCTCTCCCAGATAGAAAGGTTAAGAAAGACAACTTACGAAGGGAGAGACCTTTAGCTTCAATTCCCTCTACTATACCATCTGTCCCCGCCTCACCAAGATCTATCATTATTACAACCCCACCTCTTGAAGACCATGATTTATCCCAACCATCTTCCTCATCTCAGGTCTACGAGATTAATATGATTAGTGTTGCTACTCGAGCGCAGAAAAACAACGAGAAAGCGAAAGAAAGCACACATGCGTCCTCTCTTTCTCCATCCAGCATCCCGATTGCACCACCACCCAAAGTGGTTATTCGTGGACCCGCTTACCCCGTCTCTAATGGAGTTGCCCATCGAGCCATGATCAAACAGCTTCACCAATCGCCCGTAAAAATGACACTATATGATCTCATTCAGACTTCTGAATCTCATCGACAAGCTCTCGTTGAAATTCTTCAAGGGATCGAGGTCTTACCTAATGAAACCCTGCCTGTTGCCTCCATTCTAACACCCAATCACGTTGCTTCTCTCACCAAACAACCCACTGCCCCAACCACTTCTGTCTCTGTACAACAAGCTGCGGCAGTCAGTTTCTCTGAAGATGAAATTGTTGACTTTGGTACAGAAGATCCTGACCCTGCCCTTTTCATCTCAGCTTACGTCCGGGACATTCGGGTACGTCGTGTTATGATTGACGGGGGCGCTAGCCTAAACATCATCTCTTCAAAAGCCTTCAACAAATGAATATCCCTTCTAGCTACATGTGTGCCAATCCCATCATGTTGCGGTCATTCAATGACGCTATTACCTCTACCTTAGGCACCGTGATCCTCAACATTCGGGTAGGACCACGTACTTTACCCGAACTCTTCTATGTCCTTGAAGGAGAGTTCCAATATAACATATTGCTAGGTCGCCCTTGGATCCGGGCTATGGGATGCGTTCCCTCAACATTACATAGATGCATAAAATTTGAGTACGAGGGGAAGTCCTACACCGTAAAAGCTGATCCTCCCCCCTTTAAAACCTGCAATATGTTATACCGCCCTAACGATGTGCTTGTACCAATCAAGACACCCATTCATTCAACCCAACCGTCCTCTTCAAATGTACCTCAACCATCCACCTCAACCGCACCTACACCTTCAACTGATGAAACCACCGTCGCAAAAACCACTTCCCTTCCCGCAGCTAACATCCCAACCGCAGACCCCTTAGTAGATGTTTTTCAACGCCTTACGCTGGGGGAGTATCGCCTATATAACGTTAGTTCTTTCCATACCCCACAGGAGTACGGACAGGTATATGCACATCCTACCTATGACCGTCGTGTGGGGGAAGTAATCTCTTACGGACCACCCCATTGCCGCACCAACCTAACGTATGGGGGTGTTGACACATCCTCCATTACCCCTGAACCCCCTCTTGGTGTGGTTCCCTTCCAATCCGATTTTCAATACTTGACAAATCGTCGTTTCGCCCTCACCTTCTTGACTCGCTGTGCTTGGAAAGGCTTTGGTTTTGGTCTTTATGAACAAGGCCGACATACACTCATTCCCGTGACTACACGCAAACACAATGATCGCAGTGGTCTCGGTTTTCCTGAAACACCTACACAGGAGGAACCTCGTGTCAGTTGTCTTCTAGAAGACAACGACGTCACCCCTACCGAACCATCATCACCCATTTTGCCTTCGTCACCCACAGAGTCGATAGATCCCGAATCTATCCCTCCTAACTTTTTTTTTTCATAAATGCTATCTTCCTAGGTCCTCTCAATTATCAACGCGATAATGAGGACCCCTCTTCTATCCCCCTTCTATATCCAGACATGATTGAAGAGGACTCACCTTCAATTAACGTTGTTGAGTGTCAGGATGATGACTCCATCCTCACTTACCTTGGCGCGGATGACTCTTATATTCAACGCGCCTTACCATCTGAAACTCAAACCATGCTGAACGAATCTACTATAGAAATCAACATCCACACGGAGGAGGATCCTCACATTGTGAAGATCGGACAATCCCTTAACACATCAGAACAAGTCACCTTTACTACCTTTCTCCGTGCTCGCAACCAAGCTTTCGCTTGGTCCTACGCTGACATGCCAGGAATTGATCCTGACATTGCCGTCCATAACATTACACTAAAACCTGATTCCAAGCCAATTAAACAGAAATTGAGAAAAATGCATCCACGCATTGCTCTCTTGGTCAAAGAGGAGCTTCAACGACTCCTTTCTGTTTCCTTCATTCTGCCTATTGACTATCCTCAATGGATTTCTAACATCGTACCTGTCACTAAAGCGACGGGGGGACTTCGGATATGCACGGATTTCTGGGATCTTAACCTCGCTTGCCCTAAGGATGACTTCCCCCTGCCTAGCATTGACCAACTTGTAGATCTCACTGCAGGCCATGAGATGCTCTCTCTCATGGATGGCTTCTCGGGATATAACCAAATTTTGGTTGCCCCCGCCGATCAACATAAAACTGCCTTCATAACTCCTTGGGGAACCTTCTGTTACCGTGTAATGCCATTTGGCCTTAAGAATGCTGGTGCAACCTATCAGCGGGCTATGACCTACATTTTTCATGACATTATGCACACTATCCTTGAAGATTACGTCGACGATCTTCTTGGCAAATCTAAACATCGTAGTGAACATCTCGATGTTTTAACCATTATTTTTGATCGCCTGTTACAATATTCTGTCCGCCTTCAACCAAAGAAATGTGTCTTTGGTGTCCTTTCAGGGAAACTTCTTGGCTTTATCGTCTCTTTGCGTGGCATCGAGGTCGACCCATCTAAAGTCAAAGCTATCCTAGAAATGCCCCCACCTACCAATCTCAAACAATTGCGTAGTTTACAAGGTAAGCTCCAATCTATCCGACGTTTCATCTCCCAACTCTCGGATCGATGTCAACCTTTCCATCACCTTCTTAAAAAGGACATTGATTTTCAATGGAGCGAAGAGTGCCACCTAGCCTTTGAAGCTCTCAAAACTTATCTCTTGCATCCACCCGTGCTTATCCCACCTCAGGACGACCGCCCTTTCTACCTTTACCTTTCCGCCACTGACCACGCTGTAGGGGCCATGCTTGCACATCGTGACTCCGAGAATCGAGAACAAGCCGTTTATTATATAAGTCGTACTTTGGTGGACTATGAGACTAGGTATACACATGTAGAAAAGTTATGCCTAGCCCTATCATTCGTGGCTACCAAACTCCGACACTACCTTCTGAATCACAAAACTTTCGTCATCACCAACACGGACCCCATCCATTACATGTATGCCAAACCTCATCTAAACCAACGCATCGCCAGATGGCTCATGCTCCTCGCCGACCTCGACCTTGAGTTTGTCCACCAGAAATCAATCAAAGGACAAACCATCGCAGATCAACTTGCGGAAGCCCCTTTACCAGGGGAACAATTTACCAATTTTACATTCCCCGACGAACTCATCGCTACTCTTTCCCTCAAGGAGGAGTCGTATCCAATGACCCTCTTCTTCGATGGATCCAAATTCCACCGCGGTGGAGGAGCCAGCGTTGTTCTCATTCCTCTCAACGCTGAGCCTATGCCTCTTTCATTCCGACTCGATTTCCCTTGCACTAATAATACAGCGGAATACGAGGCCCTTGTTCTGGGTCTCCAAGTTGCGTTACACTTAGGTATCAAATCTATCAATATTTTTGGCGATTCTCAATTGGTAGTCAATCAAGTTATGGGCATCTACCAATGCAAAAATGAGGAACTTCAAAAGTACAAACACTACGTGGATTCACTTCTAGCCTTATTTACTCGCTATTCTATCCAAACCATTCCCCGCTCCACTAACAAATTTGTGGATACTATGGCTTGCTTAGCCTCGCAAATTCCAGCTTCATCAACTGACTCTGACATTTTCGTCTTGGTCCAACAACTCTTTGCCCCATCTTATTCAGCCCCGGTTGTTTGTACGATAAATACGGTGTCTGCTAACTCGCAGGATACCTGGTATCACCAATTTCACGACTACCTTACAACCTCTGTTCTCCCATCTGACCTTACTAGTACCGGCAAACGCGCGTTTCTTAAACACGTTTCTCGTTATCTTGTTATGGGAGGACTCCTTTATAAACGTGGCTTTGATGGCATCCTCCTTCGATGTCTCACCGGTGCGGAGGTCACCCATACCATCCAACAAGTACATGACGGTATTTGTGGCGGGCATTTTAGCGGCCTTGCCGTGGCCAAACGAATCCTTCGCCTTGGTTATTATTGGCCTACTCTCAATAACGATTGCTACGAATATGTTAAGCGTTGTGTTATGTGTCAACAACACGCCAACCTTCAACATACTCCTAGCCACCCCCTACAGGTCACCCGAGATCTTTGGCCTTTCTCACAATGGGGTTTAGACCTTATTGGTGAGATTCACCCGTCCTCTTCGCAACGTCACCGATGGATTATCACAGCAACCGAATATTACACAAAATGGGTGGAGGCTATTCCACTCATTTCAACCAAAAAAGAAAAAATTGTAGAGTTCATTAACCACCACATTATCTGTCGTTTTGGTGTTCCTCATCGCCTGATAACAGATAATGGAAAATCTTTCAAAAATAAGTTATTGCAAGACCTTTGTGACAAATTTGGTATCAAACTTAGCTTCTCATCACCCTACTATCCACAAGCAAATGGACAAGCCGAATCCTCTAATAAAACCCTAACCAAAATCCTCATGAAAGTTGTCAATGAGTCTGGAAGAAATTGGCACGATCACATTCCCTTTGCCCTTTGGACTTATCGTACTAGCATTCGTACCTCCACTAGTGCTACACCTTTTTCTTTGGTATATGGTACCGAGGCCGTCTTGCCTCTCGAAATACAAATACCCTCCCTCAGGATATCTCTTCAGGATATTCTCACCAACGATGATTTCCGCCAAGAGCGGTTAGCCCAATTGGAGCTTCTTGACGAACGTCGTCTTACAGCTCTCGATCACCTTCAAATCTATCAAAAACGTATCAAGCGTGCTTATGATAAGCGACTTCATGAGCGTACCTTTAAAGTTGGTGATCTTGTCCTCAAAGAGAATCAACATGTAACCAAACTAGAAAAGAGCAAACGTGGAAAATTTGCTCCTAATTGGATTGGGCCTTATATAATCACTCACACTTATGGATCAGGTACTTATCGTTTAGCTTCGCTTAATGGTAAGCCTGAGCCTGAACCCCTTAATGCCTTGCATCTTCGACCATTCTACTGTTGAATTTAGTGTTACATCACTTCCTATCTACCTACTGCTCATCCCTTGAGCTCATTTACCGCTACATACACTTTGTTTCCTACATCTCCAAATAAAATCAAGCTCACTTCTCACCTCCCCTTAACGATGCCTTCCCCTTTTTAGTCTAGTCCATGACTTCAAAGTATTAAAATAACACCTTCTTATGGGATTTTCTTGAGTCAAACTTCCTACCAAACTAGATGCTTCACGCCAAAAGAACATCTAGCTATCTAAATTATATATAGACTGCTCCCTCGAAGGACAGCTATATGCCAAACTATTGCTGCTATCATATATAGACTGCTCCCCCGAAGGACAGCTATGCACTAAAATCACAGCTGTTACTATAAATAGACTGCTCCCTCGAAGGACAGCTATGCACAGTCAGCCTTTTCTCAGAAGCTTCTCGCATTGATCAGCTTTGTGAAGACCTCAAGAATAATACAATCAATATCCCTTGTAGACTTCCCGCATCGATCAGTCTATAATTCAATAAAATAAAAGCCTCATTCAAAAGAACTTTTGAGTCATGGACTTGTCTATTTAGGGTAGGTTCTCTTTCGTCAGAACACTCACTTTGTAATAAGTTCTCCGTACCTCAGCTATACCATCCACCTCACCTCACCATTTGTTTCAACTCAAGGGACGTGACGTACACCCGATATATTGTGATTATACAACTCTTTTCACCTATCGACTTCTCGTCTATGCAAGGTACCTAGGGGTTCAAGCTCATTCTACGTTATTATGTGGTTTGTTTAGTTCTTTTCACCTACGGAGCATTCTTTCCTCTTTGCCTCGCATCTAGGATTGTGTGTTGATCTTAATCAGGACATGGTTCCCTACTACTTGGGTAGGCTAACTTTCGCTTCCCTTATACCTTTTACAACATCACCAATTCATTACCAACACCATCAACCTTACCTTACCAATATTAATATCAACATTTTTACCAACCAACAAATTGCCTAACCATACCTAAATTCACCTCTCCCTGGTCCTAAGGGAGAACTACATCGGTCTGAGGCCCCTCCTTGCTTTGTGCAATGGGCTATGTAGGCAGCACTTCGGAGACATGGGGTCTCCCAAGGTTAGCTCGACCATCCCCTACCATAACCTATCATGTGTGGTAAATATAAATATTTTTGTGTATTTCTATTTAATCACATTCCTCTTTTATCCTTTTTCAAAACACCAACAGTCAAAACGAAAACATTCTTATTATTATCATAACTCAAATCAACATACATATTCAGTTTTATTGAGATGTTAAACAAATACATCTTCTCTATCATCGACACGCAGGTCGGCATCCTTATTTATTCTTATACCTTGCTAACATTTACTTCAGACCCTCACGCCTCATCCCGACCAGGTGATGATCGTGATCGTCGACGCCTCTCACCAGGCCTCTCTGTCCTCAAAGGTACCACGGCTATTGGTACCGCCCACTGATCTGCCAATCTCTCCTGTAACATATGAATACGCTCCCTCGCATGGAGGAATTCAGCCTCTAGTCTCTCCGCCCGTGACTCCGCAACCGCTAACAATCCTCTTGCCTCATTCACCTGTGTTTGGAGCTGCTGAACTAAACTCTGCAGACGATCTCTCTCTGCTGTAATCATAGCTATGTCAGGACGATCACGTACACCTCGCAGTTCTGCTACCCACCATAATCTATAGGCCTCTGTCGTTCCTGCATCCATTACACTGCGATCGGCTGCTATCTCCTCTGGCCCTTCTGGAGGTGTTGGCCGGGGAGGTGAGAATGCTGCCTCGGCGTCGATCCTCATATATGGTCTATAAGCCAGGGGTATATCCTGCACAAATCCGAATTGTCGCCGCACGCGATCTATAGGAATCCTCTCATACTCACCTGGCCTGTGCCCCGCGATCCACCTCAATCGCTCTACACCCCTCAACTCCTCAGCTATGTTCTCTGTTACCATATAGTTCCCGTAAGGCCTCCAACAGATATCCGCAATCGTCACCCTCTCCCATACCTGCCTGTAATACTCAATGTCACCCGTCACAGCCTGGGATCTTGCCTCTTGTTCTGTCTGGACCCATCGTCTGAACCCCAACCTCTGTACTCCGGTCTCTCCTGACTGGATGGGTCGGCCTATTGGTCACACACAAACAATGTGCTCATAGGCCCAACAGTGTAATAAGTATGAACAATCCAGTGTCGTCCTGTGATTTCACCTACAAGCCCATAAACCCCTGTATAGTTCCGCCAAATATGCAGGTGCCCATGCAAAAGTCACGTTCCTTTCTATCATCTCCCAAATAACACACATCAATGCCTTTGGAAATCTTCCCCCATCTGCCCTCGGTAATGCATAATACCCTACCGCTATCATTAATATCACTGCTAACCTTGTCTCCTCAGGGTGTGCTGCATACATTATCCCATATGTGAATGTCAAACCTCGCTGTGTCAAATCTCGTGCGTATGGACCAAATACTGCTGTTATCACTCCCCGCCCTGCGCTAGGTAATGCCTGATATACTAGTTTTCCTATAATAGGGAGTCTCAAAATACGGAACACATCTTCCAATGTTACTGTCATCTCCCCTGTTGGCAGATAGAACGTATTCTTCTCTGGATTCCATCTTTCAATCAACGCCTGCAACATAGCATGGTTACGTGCGATTCGTGAATAATAGCGGATTCCACTTAACCCCAAACGATTTATCAATGTCCATTCCACTGGTGTTACATCCGCTCGGATTCGTGACAACAGCGCTGGCACACTATCATTCATCCTCAACCCTGCCTCTGCCTGCATACATCAAAACAACAAACAACCATTCAATCCATCAAATCCCTAAGGGTTTTTCTCACATTCTGGAAATTCCTCCAGTAACCGGTATCGGTTATAAATAACCGGTACCGGTTCAGTAACCGATACCGGTTATCCCTAACCGCTATCGGTCACTGTCAATTACATACACCTTGCCTAAACAACCACCTACGACAATAAATTGCTCGTTTATTCCTCTCTGTATACACAGACATACCCGAAACCCTTGATTACCTACCACGTAACACTCACCTCATTTATAACCCTTGTTATCATGTTTTCTTTCTCATATCTACCCACCTACTCTCCCCCATCTTATTCACAAAACATGCAGTAATCAAATCACAACCAAAACGTTTACCTCTTGAGTTGCAGCAGCTTGAGGTGGCACTTGTCTTCCCTCTCGTCCCTGCCTGCTGGATGCTTCTCCTCGTTCTGCCATGATCACCACCCTTTTCAAATTCACCTTTCTGCCTTCTGAATCTCAGATCACATTCACTTTCCCTGTCTCTTTTCTCCTTATCACTCAAATCTCTCATGCAATTACCTGTCTCAGTCGTCAAAAAGCGTCGCGTTCGCGTATTTAACTTCTTGCATGGCTCTCAAAATTAGAACTTAAGTTGCCACCCTAGCTTTTCTATTTTTAGAAAAGCTCATACCTAAATAACCGGTATCGGTTACATAACCGATATCGGTCTACTAACTACCGGCATCGGTTACCTAACCGATATCGGTTACACACCTGCCTTTTTGAAACATAGTTCTTTTCTTCATTTTCTACCTAATTTTTTATCGCGCCCGCCTCTTTTCCTGCATAACAACACCATTATCCATATTTGTCCATCCAATCCACATCTCATTACGATTTCATCCATATCATCTATCTACATTACCAAAACAAACAAGCCATCAACTAAGGATATCAAAAAAAAAACTATCAATCTATACACCATTTGGATCCAACTCATCAGATACATATATAACAATGTCACCAAACCAGCAACAAAACATGCCACATTTCATAATATAACATGACTGCATCCCATTAACAACAAACATCAACATCATCAATATATCAACATGTCAATTAAACTTATCATACATCAAATATCACAAACCATCGACAAAATACTTAAAAACATTTTGAACACAGCATGTGAGTCAAATCCTCATATCTATATATCACATATACAACGTTTCCAATATACAATATGCCCTGCATCGGGACCTCTGTGATCTCATAATACAACAAAGCCGGCACGCAGGCCGCAATAAATGTCAATAATCTCGACTCGGCTCGCAGGCCGGTCCCTCATATCAAAAATATACTCGGCTCGCAGGCCGGTATCAACTATACAACCCGTACTCGGCTCGCAGGCCGGTATACAATAAATGAATGAATAAATGAATAAATGTAGGCACGCAGGCCTCTATCAACACAACCGGTGCGCAGACCGGTGCCCATGTCCATATACAAAAACAATGCAGGGATCCCTCAGCTCTCCCCACCGCCCTCAGCACCTCTCCCTGCTGGTCCCTGTGGTGCCTCTCGCCTCCTGCCTGTAACAGACACGCCGGCTGTGGCTGCACCTCCCTGCGATCTCTGACTATGGGAGGTCTCTGCTCTATAAGCTGCATATGGCTGATACTCAGCTCCGGTACCATCAAGAACATCTTGATAGTACCGGGCCTCCGCTCTCACCTCCATATATCTGTCCCGTGCCACCGTAGGTGCTGGGGCTGGTCCCCGGACTCCTACTACCAGTGCCCCCTGTGCCTGTGATGGTGCCGCTGGTGGTGCCTGTGGCCGTGGTGGTACCTATACCTGTGCCTGGGGCTGTGGCTGTACCGCTGCTGGTGGTGGTGCCTGTGCCTGTGCCTGTGCCTGTACCTGAGCCTGGGCTAGCTGCCCCTGTAAAACACCTATCTGTGCCTGTGCAGCAGCTAGCTGCACCTGGCCCCTGAGCTGATCTCACTCTGCTATCACTGCTACCAAGTCTGGTTGTGCAGGCTATGCTATCCTCGCTGCTCTCTGACTAGCCCACCAAACCATATATGCTCCCGTACAACCAGCATCATCTACAGTGTCATCTGCTGGCCTCTCAGCAACCCAATCTGGATCCACGGGCTGTGGTGCAGGCAGTGGGGCCTCTACATCATCCCTCCTGTACTGAGGGAAGGGAGGTGGCTCGTCCTGTCGCAGCCCCATCTGCCTGCGTACCCTCTCTAGGGGTATCCTCTCGTACTCTCCCGGCCTCCGTCCTGCTATCCAGAAAGTGTACTGGATCAAGCATAACTGTACTCGGGCTCCTATGTGTGGGTGATGACCTCTGTACGGTCTCCATATGATGTCTACCGCTGTCAGGCCCTCTAATAAATGCCTGTAATAGGTGACGTCCTGCCCTGCAAGCACTGCTCGTGGATGTCCCACGACCCCCAACCACCTCTGAAAGCCGTATCTGTATATGACCTGTGGCCCTGGCTGCTGGGGTAACCCTACTGGTCTGATGCATATGATGTGCTCATATGCCCAACAGTGAAGTAAAAATGTCGAACAAATCCCGAATCACCTCATCCGGCGATAGCCCCACAGCTCCCTATATAACTGCACCAGATATACTGGTGCCCAAGCATAACAGGTGTGCTCCTCCACCATCTCATGAAGCACCCCCATCAATGCCCGTGGAAAGCGGCCTCCCTCTGAGTCCGGGAGGGTGAAGCAGGTGATCCCGATCATCATCAACATGGCAAGCCGTGTCTCATGTCGGTGCGCACGGTACATATCACCATACCTGATGCTCGCGCTGTGATATGTCACTAGCGCAGCTGCATCCCCGAAAACCTGTAGGATGCTGTCCATGGCTGTCTCTGCATCCACCTGAAAAATGGCCTCTCCATCAATAGGTAATCGAAGGATGCGATATACATCCTCCAATGTGATGGTCATCTCTCCAGTCGAGAGATGGAACACATTGGTCGCCGGATCCCATCTCTCGATGAGGGCAACCATCAAACTATGATCTCTGTCGATAGCTCTGTATCGCTGGACTCCGCCGAGTCCCACCTCGCACATGATCACCCAGTGTGCTGTGGATACATGTGGTCGCATCCGCACCAACAGCGGGGGCATCCTGTCCCGCATCGTCAGCTGCTGACGTGCCTGCAAAACCAACCCACAACATTAGCTCTACTCTTTACAACAACAACACCACAACCCTCTATACCCACTTTTCTTCTCCACCTAGCCACACCACGACTCTCTAACACACCCCTCTACCCACCTATTCTCTACGCTATTCACCTCCCTCTTCTACCCAAAACAACCCACCCCAAAACACCCCATCCCAACCCAAACAACATCCCAACACCCCAAAACCTAAACACCCCCACCCCAACAAACAACACCCAAAACACCCCATCCCAACCCAAACAACACCTAACTCACCACCACAAACTCAACACAACACAATAACTTAATCCAAAAAACAAAAAAAAAAACCTAACAACCACTACGGACCGGTACCGGTCCCCAATAACTGACCGCGGCCCTCTTCCCACCGACGCCGGTCAACTACCGACCGACACCGGCCAAACACAAAGCACCCCGTCCCTAAATTTTGCGACCGATGCCGGTCGCTTAGCGACCGACATCGGTCGCTGTAATTTCCCCGAGCCGAACCCCCGCGCGGCCCCCCACCTCATTTTTTTCATTTTTTTTCCAACTTACCCACCCAAATACCCTAAAAATCTACCCACCCAGCCGCCTTGGCTTACTTAACCTATCTACCCTCTCCCTTTTTCAAATCACTTCCATTTATTACTTATTTCATCTAAAACATACATTCCTACCCAAAACCCCAAATTTAGCATAATGCAATCAACTGAACACAATGCAGGGTTTTGAACCTACCGGTATGACGACACGTCGTCGTGGTGGTCCAGCTGGTCCAGCTCCTCCTGCTCCTCCTGGCTGTGTCATGGCTCCAAATGTCCTCTGCTGGGTCCTCTGCCAATCACCTACTGCCTCCTCCTCACTCGGGCCCGCCAATCAACTCACTTCTCCACTCAACTAGTGCCACCTCAGCCAATAAATACACCAATGTCAATATTCCACCTCAGACAACTTAATTTGATTTCCAAATTCACAAAGTGACAATGACCGGCCGTATTTTTCTTTTTATAGGTTTTTAACATTGAACCGATACCGGTCAATTTATGCCCTAAGGAACCGGCGTCGGTTATCTAACCGGTACCGGTCATATATAACCGATATCGGTTTTGTCCTTTTTTACCCGACTTTTTTCCCTTATTCACTACGTTCCCTTTCCCACCACATTGCCTCTTTACCACATCGCCTATATGCTCCATTGCTCTTTAGCCGTTTTTAACGTCACCGGCCCGACCCAAGGCCGCAACCAACCACTTCTGGCCCGACCCAAGGCCTCGCCCCAACCATTTGGCCCGACCCAATTCCCTTGCCCCAACCATTTGGCCCAACCCAAGGCCTCGCCCCACCATTTGGCCCGACCCAAGGCCTCGTCCCAACCATTTGGCCCGACCCAAGGCCTCGCCCTACCCATTTGGCCCGACCAAGGCCTTACCCATTTGGCACCCTACCCATCCGGCCCGACCCACGGCCTCACTCTACCCTTCCGGCCTGACCCAAGGCCGCAACCCAACAACTTGGCCCGACCCAAGGCCATACCACTTCGATACCTCACCCAACATCAACACCATACACTTTTATCCACCCATCATGTAGCTTTTTTTGTTCCATCGAGCTCACCTGTTCGTGTTTTAGCATGATTAGGGTCCTTGACTTGATCTGTCGACCAACTTTGCCTAGACCTAGACCGTGACGTTTATCTCAACCAAACCAACCATTTGGTACTGCCGAACATGCCTAAACGTTCCTGTACCTTACCTGTTATATACCCTGGAGCTACTTCCTATGCCTTGGATACCAGGATTATATCACCCTTGTTTGGATAAACTATCGACCTTTGCCTATGCATTGCCGGTTTGCTCGTCAAATCATGTACCCTAGTCGCACTATTACATTTCAACATGCGTCTGCTTCCTTGGACCTACCCCACCATCTTACCATCCTCTCTACACCATTCACCCTTTATCAACCCTATCCCTGATTTCCCGTTCTCTCAATCTGTGATAGATTTGAGGGGGATTACCTATATCCTTAACAGGAGAAACCACTTCATATTATTGTCCGCGCAGCTTTACAAAACAAGCTACACGACAATAAGGGGCTAATGTAGACACCAAATTTGTGTCTTACGACCCCTTTGTGACCCGCATCTCATTTCGTATCCTAACCTCATCACCTAAACCTTACACAATTATTTATTAATTACCTCGTAATTGATAAATCCACATCACCTCACCTGCCACCTCATTTTGCCACCTCATCGTGACCTAGTCCTAACCCTAAACTAACCTAATTAAGACCTATAACTTGGTCTACACCTACACCCATGATTAAGGACCCCTTTCTCACACCCAAAACCGACATTCTAGTCACTTGACCAAGCCCGCAACTAATCCCTCGGGAGAAAAGCAGGGAAGGTGGGCTATTTTACTAAAAATAGCCTACTTTTTCCTTACCAATGCCGGTTCCTACTCGACCGCCGTCGGTTACGTAACCGCCATCGGTTCCCTGTAAAATGGGCTCCCCTAACCAGAAACAAGGGTCGAAGGATTTTTGAATCAACAGAGATCATTGGGAGTGATAAAGAGCATTCGGATCTTCACTTGGCCGAGCAGAGACGAGTGAAGAGACAAGGAGAGTTGCAGCAAAAGGAGATCAAGCCCAAGATTGCAACGGAATAGCCAGAAACCTGTGATACTCAGCTGATCATCGGGAGGGAGATCTCTCATCTTCTATGTGTCAAGCCATCCCACTTGAGTTCTGCCTTTGTCATCAGAGTTCCTGGACCTGCATCTTCGTCAATAAACCAGTAAGTTACACCTTGCATGTCCTCTTTAATAACGTTTCTTAGACTTTTTGAATCACAGTCCCCAAAAATCCATTCCTAGATCCACTACCCAACGTGTCATTGCATCTAACTATCATTCATTTACCTCTCACCATCTCATTACCTAATATCACTCATATACTAGCCTTACCAATAACACTGTTACCCTACAACACGACCACCCCACAAAACAACCAACCTACAGATCCTAGACCATACCGATATCAGTTATCAGCAACCGGTATCGGTTATTGTGACTCAAAACCAGAAATCAGCCTTTCCCCTACCCGTCTCAACGAAGCAATTTAATTGATATTTTACAGTCTTTTGTGTTAATTCATATTAGCAGGGGAACTGACCACCTTCGAAAGGAAGTTTTATATTTCCTGGGCCCAAGGTAGTTCCCTCATTTATTGTCTAATCAAAATCTTGTGGTCTTGTGTTCTTATTTGCAGGTAGTCCTTCCAAGACAAAAAGGAGTTCTTCGCAGTCAACCTGATCTTTCTCTACGGTACGCGCACACCATCTCGACGTTCAACAGGTATTCCTCCTAGCCGTAACCTTATCTGTTTCTAAAAGGAATGAAAGGATAGAAGCAACTCTATTCCCAGAAGCCAAAACATTCCGAGCGAAACACCCTTAGTCCTCATATTCCCTGCATCGCTACTTTTACTACTTGCTTTGTTTTTTTGGTAATTCAGGTGTTTTGGGCTTTGAGAAAAATCAAAACTTTTCCTCAATTCCTCTTATTTTTCATTTCTCCACCTCTATTTATTCGTCACCCTTCTCCACCTCATTGGTTAAGTTAAAAAATTTAGGTACCGCAAGCACCTGAGACCCTGTTCTTTAAGGCCCTTAATTTTTCACATCGATCAAGAATATTTAGTAAGTCAGGTACCATGGAAACCTTGGGCCTTATTCCGTTAGGCCTTTGGTTCTTTGATCATTTGTTCCTCCCAACTCTCCTCTCATTCATCAGGTAGATAAGACATTTCAGGAACTTTGGGTACCCGAGGAACCGTTCCTCCAGGCCTTTGGTTCTCCACAAGTCTGAATTCTCTACACTAAATGAGAATAAGAATTATGTAAATATTTTTTTGTTTATTCCCCTTGTCACTGACATATCCACTTTAAACAAAAATGGGGGTGGATTTTATGTTTATATGTGTTCCATCAGGACTCATTACACCTGAATCATTCTTTTAGCATTGTGGGTGGAAAAGTGGACGGTTTTAACTCCCAAGACTTATATAATACTCTTCCCACTCTCCTTTCCTCAATTTTGTGAATAACTCACCCTTGTTGTCATTTTCTACTCTCCCACATTCTGACACATTGTTTTTCTCATAAATTTTCCGTTTCTTTTCCAAATTAAAAAATTATTGGTGCATTGTGAGTGTGGGAAGGTCGCCTTCATTTACATCCAAGAGGCGAGTTGTTTTATTCTTGTTTCATCCACTTTGGTAGTTCTTTGGTTTTTTAATATTTTTCCCTCATATCCTCTTAAAAATCCACTATAAAATTTTTATCTTTCCCTCAATCCTTCCCAATTTTCCACAATGAAGTTTCAATATGTTGGCTATAAGCATATCTCCTCACTAGAAACCTTTGTCCCTAAGATAAGAGATAGTGATGTAAAACACATGAATTTATAATATTTTTGGGCTAGATTGAAATATGACAACCCAACCCCATTGGCCCAAAGCATTATAAATAGTGGGTTATTACATGCAATAATTTTTCCTACATCAATCTAGTATACTTGTATATTCCTAGCTTTTTCTTCTAGCTTTTTATTTCCAAACCTTGGCTAAGATTTAAAAGGAATGGACCATCTAAATTTCACAAGACCCTCTACAAGATTGTCATTTTGTAGGATTTGTTAGATATGATAACATTACTAGTAATGGTAATGGGTTTTCCATCTACTAAGGTGTTTCAAAATTAGATTAGTATCTATATCGATCTAATTTGTGAAGTCTCGTAGCCCTTAAACTAGGGAGAAATCATTTGTGAGAATTTAACTCAGTAGCTCACTAAGGTTCACCAAACCAAAACATTCTACATGACCTCATATTTGATGTACACAATAGCTAGCTACTGAATATGGATTGGCTTATCAAGCTAGGAGAATAGACAAAATTTAGCTATTTATGATTTCTATACACAACTCACTAATAAAAATATCAAAATCCATCATAGGAGATTCAATTATTCCTTCACAATGCTTTTGGTGAGGTTTCTAGAAGGAAATGTGACAAACAAGGTATCCCAAGAGGCGAGGTAGTTGATTTCAATTTATGGCAGCTTGTTCATACAATTTAGGAATTCTTCCCACATCCAAATAGTTGGGTTTGAAGGAGCACCATACAAAATACCAATATATTGTAGTAATAAGATCATTCTAGTTGAACTTTTCAAATAATTAGATCTTCTTCATAGGACTTGTATAGATAAAAAATATCTATGGTATAAAATTTCCCATAACTTTGGGAAATTATACATGTAGATCACCCCTGGATGCACAAAATGTTGAAATGGCCATTTCCCCATTCAATTTAAGTCTTTAACAGATTATGGATTATTTTAATAGTAATAGCTTCATTTAGAATAATATGTGGCTAGCATATCACCATTTTCCAACATTCGAAGACTATTGGGAGGATTGCATTGATGACTATGAAGTCAGAAAGAGGGCTTATGGAAAGTTATTGTTGTACCTTGTTTCATTGGTTTTTTTTGTCATTGATTTCAATGGCATTGATGGTAAAGGGAGAGTGCAATAACATTCGTATCATATTTAGGATGATATCCAAGAGTTTCAAGCATATCTTAGTGTCACAAGGTGATTTCAAGGTACTTCTACAAGCATAGAATGATAAGACAAAGTATGAAATGGTTATATAAGAATGGGATAATATTTTGTAAGGTGTTTATAGTTTTTTTGAGAAATTTCATAGTTTAGTTCATATTCTGGAGTCAAAACTCATATTACACAAAAAATTGGTGTTGAGAACTAGTTGTGTTCTCAAAGGAAAATGAGATTGATTAGAGCTTCACATGAAAACCTAAAGAAAATTACTATATGGAAGGTGTATATGAGTGTCTTGAAATGCTTCATGTCAAGTTTCATCAGATTCTGTAGAGGAGTTTTTGAGTTATTTAAGATTTACTAAAACTTCCTTTTTGAGAAATGCATTTGGATCATTCTAGATTCTTAAGGGTCAAAAAACATTATGGTGACTTCTTCATATAAATAAAAGAATTAATTTTTAAATAGGACTTCAATTATGAACTAGTGAAAAAAAATTAGTTTGTTTGGAGATGTTTCAAGAAAGTTATGAGCATTTTATGAATAGGTTTTTTCTCCTTCATAACATGTGCTCTGAGTCTGCAAAGATCAAGTTGAGTGATTTTTCATTCTAAGAAAATTTTTAAGTGATGGCTACTTCAAGGAATCCCAAAACCTCTCTTCAATCTTTCTTTTGATTTTGCATTGTTTTGTTATCAAGCATGGCATCTTTCTTCTAGTCTTTTGGAAACATTGGAGGAATTCCAAACTGGAAAATCATGTGTAGAAGTTGAATACATGTATAATAAATACTCATTAAGAAAAAAATTCCAATTTCATCAACATTTGAGGGAGTTATAAATTTTTAAGTGAAATCAGGATTGTACAGTGAGTGCTCCTCACCTAGGATTTTTGCGATGAAGATTTGATTGAATAAATTGTTTGAAGCAACCAAATGAAATGAAAATTTAAATATACCTTTGTGGGTACTAAATGCATCTAATAAAAAAGGAATGGTCAATTTTGATTTGATATCTGTCGAGTATTATCTGACAGAAATTTTCTAGACCATTGAGCTCTGTGTTGCGAATTTTCTTTTTGGTATTTTTGTCAAATTTTCAATTTGGTGAATCTCTTTCCCTCCATATAATGGTTACAGATGATGATAAGGATCCATACATGCTATTTATGGTATCAAGCTCATTTGGAAGACTAGAAATTCACGGCAATGATAAGTGTTAGCTCCATGTGACTGTAAATTCATATATTCTTCAAGTTCCTTGAAGTTATTTGTAAATTAATAGTTTTGAATGCCAATTAATAGCTTAAAAAGAATAAAATATTTATGCTTCATAAAAATTGTAAGTAGGGAAGGTTTTAGTTACAATCATGCTTTTGGTTTTTGAACTAGAATGGCAGTTGAATAGTCATTGTGTATTCCACTTAGAAATTCAAAGACACTTCGAATCCTTAATGTGAAAAGAAAAGTGTTAGGAGTTCAAATTGGAAGATTGAGAGGTGTGTAGAAGAAAATTAAAATTTTGAGAAGGATAGATGGAATATATGGAGAATATGAAAAGATACTGCTAAGGCAGAGGATAGTGAATATGAAGTGTTTTAAGATGGGAACCAAATAAGATCAGTCCTACATGGATACCATTCATATCTAGCTGTAGGGATTGATTGTGAGTGTAGATAGAAGTGGGAAGAATATGAAATATGATCCTATTATTAGAGATTATTTTGAAGTGTAATGCCCCTTGTCAGGGAACAAGATTTCCTAGTCGGGTGTGTGGCATCCATTGTGTGAACCAGAGAACTGAACTTATCTCAGAAAGAGCATGAAAGTTCTGAAAGCTTGATCATAGTGATAAGATAGGTGTGTGACAATGATTACACTCCATGTTCATTATCGATATAATAAAAACTCCCCAAATGTGCTTCAGTGACCCTGCAAAATTACAAATACTAAAAGTTACATAGAAAAGCTGCTAAAAGGCCGTAGATTAAGTCAGTATCTTGACCGAAGTTAATATCTAGGTTGGAAGATAAAAGTTTTGGATTCCAGTTGCATATTTAGAGAACCCTAAGGTATTAGGCATTAGAAGCACATTTTTTCATAGGTCACCAATCAGAGATAGGGGAAGAAGTTGCATAGTGCCAAGGACTCACTAAGTCTGAATCTGTATAGATCAAGATTATTGATGTACTATGGTGACTCCAAGTTACATACCATACAGATTGGTCGGGACCATCTATAGTTTGAATGTCCACATTTATATCAGACAAAGCACATACATAGTCTTGTGAGAACTAAGCCTTCACATCCATATCATCTCTATTACCTTTGTATTCAACCTAGTACAAGTATATGAATCAGCTAACAAGTGTTTTAAGACAACCAGTTTCTATGAAAGGTTATATCTTCTACTTTCATTTTGAGATGTAATTAGCATCAAATTGAGGTCTCACCAAATTTTCTATTAATTAAAAAATTGTAGCTTAATGTAACTAGTCCTTACATGCTTTCAATAAATTGGTATTCTTTGCACAATCCTCAAGGACTAGGTGCTTTGACTGACAATTTTTTGCTTCATCAGTTGAACAATAGCTCAAAATATTATGACCAATGAGCTATTGATAGTGTAACACTTACACTCGTTTAGTAGAAGATTTTCTCCCTAATTTGGGTAACCCACTCTTTAGATATTGGATTCTTGTGCATAATGTAGAACTATTATAACATGTGTTAAATATTCAAATTAAGTGATTGAACTTAATTCTTTTTACTAATTATAGTATAATTGATAGACTTAGCTCAATAAACATTTCAGAAACCCAGTTCCTTAACAATTGGTATTAGAAATTCAATTCATAACTTTAAAGTGAGTTCAAAATCTCAATGGAGCATAAACATGTGATATTTAAGCTATGGAAATAATACTAAGCATAGATGTGCTAGAATACATTTATTTAAAAAGCACCTTACAAATATCAATGGGGTCTTATTATAATTTTTAGGGGTATCCATAAATGATTAGTTATTTAATTATCTCTTATGATATAGTCAAACGTAATAATTTGATATGAATATTGACAGTGAGAAAATGAACCCAAACTCTGCTAAAACCTCCTACTAACCAAGCAGGAAAGAGAGTAGTTGAAACTAAGAATTCAAAGGCTGTGAATGGAATTATTTGTGGGTTATGCGAAGGCTGAGTTTAAAAATTTATTTAGTTGTACTAGAGCCGAAAGAGATGTGGGATAAGGAAGAATAATCTATGAAGGAGATAACAAGGTGAAAATAGCCAAGTTACAAACATATAAAGCACAATTTGAAAGCATGAAGATGAAAGAAAGTGATATCACCTCCTCATACTTATAGAAAGTTGATGAACTTATAAATTAGATTAGAGGCTTGGGAGAGAAAATAGAAGAGAGTGTGATAGTGCAAAAAATTCTTAGGTATTTGATTTCAAAATTTGATGTTAAAGTATCAGTAGTAGAAGAAGATAAAGACCTAACTACACTGAAAATGGATGATCTTCATGGCATGCTGACTACATGTGAGATGAGAATCAGTGATTCAAAGCCAGTAAAGAAGGAGGCATCCTTTAAAGAAGATAAATATTCACAAGAAAATAACAAAGCATATGATTCTTACATGGACATAGATGATGATAAAATAGAGGTTATGTTTGTAAGGAAGCTGAAAAGGGGTTCAGGAAAATACAAAGGTAAGCTACCTTTCAAATGATTTAGGTATGGACAAGTTGGTCACTTTTCCTCTAAATTTCCAAATAAACACAAGGAAGATGAGGATTCCTCTAATAGACAGAATAAAATATTCAAGAAGCAAGGAGGGAAAAAAATACTTAAAAAATAAGAAAAAATTCTACACACAAGAGGGTTCAATCTCTTCACAATATAGTGACTCTAGTAGCTCCAAGAGTGATGATGAAGGTATGCAAGTTGAGGACATTGTTTATGGCTATTGAGATATCTGATGCAAGTTAATTCTAAAGGAAAATTTTAGACTCAGTATGAAAGCTCATATGAAGAAGAAGTAGAAGTCAATCTTGAGGCTGAAATTAATAAGTTTGTGGCTATAAAGATGAAATAAAGCACCAAAAGTAGAAAATTATGGTAAAATCTATGAAGATAATCATGATTCTTGAAAATAGAAATGAAACCCAAGAAATGAAGAATTGATCAAAGAGTTTGAACTTCAAGTAATTAAAACTTGAAGATTTAGATTCAAAGAGAAAGAATATTTGAAGCTTTAAATCTTTAGATGGATCAGAAAATTCAATTAGATCAACCTCCACAAATTAAAATGTATCAGCACAACATACTGATTTGAGTGAATTTTTGAGAAATTGAAGAAGATACAAGTGAAAAATCTGGTTTGGGTTATTAAGAGGAGAAAGAACAAATTTGAAGCTTAAGAACTTAAGACAAATGAAGAACCTCCTTAAAAAGAGTTTTTCAAGAAGAAATACATTTTAGAAGAAAAAATGAGGTATGCGTTAATGGTTAGATGGTTCTGAAAGACCCCACAATCTACATTTTAGGGATTGATTAAGAAGGAACCAATTACAAAAATGTTGACAATGAAGGAGAAAGTGTTCATATTTGGAACTTCAAATTTTTGCGTGAACCACGGAAACAAAGGTTGAAAAAGAGAACTGACAAACATGATTTGAGTGGTGTTAAACACACCTTTATCAAAAGTGGATCCATTATGAGCAATAGAACCAAGTTTGTGAAAATTCTAGCAGTTGAATGGAAGCTCTATATGCCAAGTTTCAGAGCAAATCTTGTGCATTTGATTATCAAGTTACTCCTAATACGGAGAGAGCCAAGGAGGTTCGCGAGATGATGAAGCTTTGCCAACCATCAAACTTCAGGAGAGAAGGGATAAAGTTCCAAACCAGGGTTTCAACAAGGAGAGAAAGACCGCTAGGGCGTTTTGACATGAAGTAAGCCAGTGTGAAGAGACCATGAAGAAGAGTTGGCTCCAGGACTCTAGGCCAGAAAGCCTCCACGTGTCTCTTCAAGAAATCGCCTACCTGGTGCAGATTTGCCACGTGGGATTTCAAGCACATAACCATTTGACTAAGCATGGGAAGAGCTAGCAAGCCTCCACTATCTCAAGAGGGTAAAATCCAAAGATCCCCAAATGAGACACGCTTGTGTTATGAGGTATGCTTACTAATTTTATGGATATTGTTATGCTTGTAATGAATTTTTCACAAGGCTGCTAAATGTAGAATGTAATCTAGAGGTCATGGATAGGCACAAGAACTTGTTTTATCATAGAGCTAGAAACAAGGATGAGATAATTTGTTAGAATTTTCATAAGTATGGACATGTTGCTAAGTTTTTCTATCTAAGACCTCCAAAGAAAAACATAGGGCTTCCTTTCTTCCCCAATATCTACAAGGGTTAAATCATTTGTTCCTACAAGTTCTAAGGAGTAAGGTTTAATAGCACAAACAACCTTTCATTCACATAGTGAAGGGTATGTAGAAATGGAATATTGACAATGGGTGTTCTAGCCACATGATAGGGAACAAAATAGAAAATTCATTTCCTTGAGAGGAAAATGCAGTTGGCACAGATGAGATTTGGAAATAACATGTTCATCAATCACATATTATTGGAAAAGGTAAGTTAAGTCTTGATGATGGAAAAACTATAACTGAAAATGTATACTGTATGTTGAAGGCCTAAAGCATAATCTTCTGAGTTTCAGTCAAATGTGTAAACAAGGCTATATTGTTCTCTTTCATGATAAAATTTGTGACATAGGGAAAGGAGAAACAGGTAAGGTGGTAGGAAAAGTATGCAAAAAAATAACTAAGAACAACAATATGTATGTACTTAAGGAAGTGAATAAAGAAAAATGTTTCTCAAGCATAAATTGGATGAGAGATAGCTTTGGCACAGGAATAATGGGACATCTAAATTTTGATAATCTTGTCAAAATCAGAAGTTCTATGGGGTGTGTTTCTATCAAATATGTTTAAGATGGGTTAAAAAATTAGATAAGAGAAATTGTGTAAATCATGCCTACATGGGAAACAAAAAGAGAAGTTTTAAAAGAAAAGATTACTTCTACCACACAACCAGCTTAGAATTGAGTCATACATACCTTGTGGGATATGTCCTCCACAACATATGAGGGTTATCTCACAATGAGGTTTAAGCACATAGGGTTACTCAGCACCCTATATGTATCCCTTCATTTGACATTTATGGGCCAAGACACTATGTTATCTTTTCTCTATATGTGCACTTTGTTTTGTTATGCAAGTTCTTCAAATTGATTATTGATTCTTCCTGTGTGATTTCAATAGAATGATCCATGGGATAAGTTATAAAATAAAAGAGTATTCCACCGCACAACTCTTTCAGACCTTGACTAACTAAAGTTGAAAGCATATAGGGAGAAAGGCTACTTCATGAAAGATTCAATTGATGATTTCAGCAGGATGACTTGGGTTACTTTCTTGAAAGAAAATTCAGAGGCAATAGAAATTTCAAGGCAATCAAAGCTCTTATAAAATGAAAAGAATGGATAAAATAAAGAGCTTAAGGTATGATAGAGGAGGAGAGTTTTGGTCTCAACTGAGTTTGATGACTTTTGTGAGACTCATGGATTAAAAAGACAATTTTCAGATACAAGAACACCTCAACAGAATGGGGTGGTTGAAAGAAAGAATAGAACAGTGCAAGAAATGGAAAGAACCATGTTAAATGAGGCCAAGTTATATGATGGTTATTGGAGAGAAGAAGTGGGCAATACAATGTATATACTAAACAGAGCTCAAATCATAGTAAACAATAAAAATACACCATATGAGATATGGAGGGGAAGACCTGTAAATGTGAAACATCTCAGAGTGTTTGGAAGCAAATTTACATCAAGAGAGATGAAGAAAATCCAGGTAAATTTAACTCCATATCTGATAAAGGTATCTTTTTGGGATATTCAGTTGTTAGTTCAGCTTACATGATGTTATAATAAAATCCAAAACAAAATAGTTGAAAGAAAAAATGTTGTATTTGATGAATCATCTCCAAAGAAGATGAAAATTCAGCCTACTGTAACTCCACAAATCTTCTGAAAATCAGAATGAAGAAGAAATTTAAGAAGTTGAGCATGAAGAAGAAAGTGAAGAAGAAGAGAGACCAGACACAAAAGACACCCTCCAAGGAAAGTCAAAAGAGACCATCCTTCGAGCCAAATCATAGGAAATAAAGAGGCACGTGTTCAAATAAGGAGACTAAGAAACATTCAAAATCAAGAAGATATGTCTCTTTTTATCCAAAAATAGAACCAAAAATATAATGGAGGCAAGTAAAGATCGGCACTGGATAAAAGCAATGAATGAAGAGCTAGACCAAATAGAGAAAAATGAAACATGGGAGATGGTACCCAAGCCAAAAGATAAGATTTTCATTGGAACCAAGTGGGTCTTCAGGAACAAATTGAATGAAAAAGGAGAAGTAACAAGAAATAAATAAATGTTGGTTTGTAAAGGTTATTCACAAGTAGAGGGAGTAGACTTTGATGAAAAAATTTCTCTTATTGCTATAATGGAAGCTATTAGACTCTGCTTAGCATATACAGGTCATAAAGGATTCAAGATATATCAAATGGATGTGAAATTATCTTTTCTTAATGGGCACTTGAATGAAGAAGTATACATAGAACAACCAGATGGTTTTACTCTCACTGATGATTTAAACTATGTGTGCAGGCTAAAAAAGGAATTATATGGGCTGAAACAAGCACCCAGAGCATGGTATGGTAGGTTGGATAAGTACTTAACTGAGAAAGGATTCAGGAAAGGGGTGGCAGATAGCAATTTATACATTAAGGAAGAAAAAGAGCACATGTTTATTATGGTTGTGTACATTGATGACATCATCTTTGGAAGAAATAATGAAGGTATGTCACATGGTTTTTCTAAGGTAATGAAAAAGGAATTTGAAATGACTATGTTAAGAGAGCTTTCATTTTTCTTAGGACTTCAAATTCTTCAAAATAAGGAAGGTATATTCATCTCACAAATGAAGTATATTAAGGAGATGCTGAAGAGATTTCAGATGAATGATTGCAAACCAATTAGTAATCCTATGAGTGTGGGTTGTAAACTTAGTAGAGAAGATGATTCACCAAAGGTAAATCATAATTTAAATAGGTCCATGATAGGTAAACTTTTTTATTCCACAACATCAAGACCTAAAATATGCAAGCAATTTGTTTAGTAGGAAGATTTGAAGAGGATCCAAGGGAAAATTATCTTCTAGCAGTGAAAATAATATTCAAATTTCTAAATGGAACATTAGATTATGGGATTTGGTATCCAAAGTGTGATGAATTTCAGATTAAAGAATTCACTGACACAGATTGGATAGGAATATTAGATAACATAAAACTAACAATAGGTGGAGCTTTCTTTATTGGTAAGTGTCTTGTCTCATGGCTAAGTAAGAAGCAATCTCTTATATCCCTTTCCACATGTGAAGTAGAATATTTGGCAAAAGCCATCTATTACACACAAGTAATGTGGATTAAACAAACACTTGAAGACTACAAGGTGGAATGTGAAGAGACAATTCCTTTATATTGTGATGGTACCAGTGCTATCAGTGTCTCAAAGAACCCATTGTTTCATTCAAAGACAAAACATAAAACCATAAAGTATCATTTTCTAAGAGAACAATCCAATGAGAAGAAACTACAACTTGAGCATGTGTAATAACTAAACCATTTCCTAGATCTATTTTTGATAAGTTGAGGCATAAATTGGAGCTAATTCTAGCCCATAAGAGTCACTAGTTATCTCAGAAGGATAGGGGAAGTTGATGTGCCAAATTTTCTCCAAGAGGGATCTTTTTGAGTCCAGACAGGGAGAGTTGGTTTCATAATTCCTAGGCACAAAACAATTGGTGAACTAAAGACAAGATAAGAAGGTATATTTATCATGATTTATTTATTTATGCCTCTGAGGGAAGGATGTATATGTTAAAATAAAAGAAGATTCGCAACAAATATGATTCTCTTCAGACAAGAGAACAACATTTTCCTAGGGGGTGACTATAAGGTATGAAAATACTCTATTTTTGTTGTGATATTTCATCTTTTTCATAGATTTCAAAGGGGGAGAGAGTGTGTTGGAAACTTCTTCATCGTCTAAGAATGTCAGCATAATGGTTTTCCATCAAGTTTCAGTGTGTTTCCATCAATTAAAAAGGGGGAGATTTTTGCACCCTATTGAATTGGTGGTTGTTTTCATTGATTTCAATGGCATTGATGGAAAAGGGAGAGTGCAAGAACATGCATATCATATTCAGGATGATATCCAGGATTTTTAAGTAGATCTCAGTATCACAAGGTGGTTTCAAGGTGTTTCTACAATCATATAATGATAATAAAGAGTGTGAAATGGTTATAAAATCATGGGAACAACTTTGGAAAGGTTTTGAGCAAGCAAAAAGGAAAGAGAAAATTTGAGGAAGAGAGTGACACTGATAAGGAAAAGTTCTATGAGATTTACAAGAAGCTGAGCTCTCTTGATATTAGGCTAGGAAGAGCAAAGGATACACACAAGCATAATTTGGCTATTTTTAAAGCCATTAGTGATTTCCTGGAATAACAAGTCCGGAGCATTGCAAGGTTAAGTGGGATCCCTGATACTCTATGGGGAAATGAAAAAGAGAGGAATATTACCATTACTCAGCTGGATGCCTTAGACTGAATTCACACAACTACTTTGGCACTTTTCACCTCGTTACAAACAATTCATTCCAGAATTGAAAGGGCATCCAAAAAATAGTCTGTCTTGGGCATGTGGAATTCAGGATTATAGTTGTTTTTGTTCTTTTATTTTGCTGTATAGTTGCTACTTTTTTGTGGTCTGGCTATGGGTTACGTCCTTCTTTTTTTCCTTGTTGTTCCCCGATTTTGGGTACCTTGGGTAACGATGTTACTTTTGGTTTTGCTCTTCTGTTGTTGTATTCTCATTGTTATATCTGGTTGGTGATCCTTCCTTATAATTGAGTATAGTCCCACCAAAAATATTTACCAATAATAATTTAAAAAAAATTGGTAAGGTTTTTATAGTGTGTTTGAGAAATTTCATGGCTTAGTTCATCTTCTAGAGTCAAAAATCATATTGCACAGAAAAGTGTTCTTGAGAACTAGTTGTGTTCTCAAATGCAAATGGGATTGAATAGAGATTCACAAGAAAACTTGAGGAAAATAAATATATGGAAGGTGTAGAGGAGTTTCTTGCAATTCTCCATGTCAAGTTTCATCTGATTTTGTATAGGATTTTTTGAGTTATTCAAGATTTACTAAAACTACCTTTTTTAGAAGTGCATTTGGAGCAGTCTAGATTCTTAAGGGTAAAAAAAATTATGGATACTCCTTCGGATAAATCATAAAAGTAATTTTTCAAGAGGAATCCAAGTATGAACTATTTCAAAACGTTTCAGTTCATTTGGATGTGTTTCAAGAAAGTTATGAGCATTTTACCAGTAGGTTCTTTCTCCTTCATGGCATGTGTTCTGAGTTTGCAAAGATCAAGTTGACTAATTTTGCATTCTAAGAAAAAATTTAAGTACCAAATACTTCAAGGAATCCCAAAACCTCTCTTCAATATCAGATTATATCTAACATATGTTTCCAAGGTGATTCTCTAAAGAAAAATTTTCAGTTGTCATGAATTAACAAGTTTTTTCTCTCAAACTTGTTTAGAACAGTCTTGCACAAAGCCAAATATTTGTGAAATGATGAATTCAAAGGATAAAATATTCTTTGCATATCCAACTAAAGTTTTTAAATTAATTTTAGGAGTTTATTACTTAATCTCATGTGTAATCCATTCCACCTAAGATGCTCTAGACTCTTAGAGTCTTGTATTGTTGACACTCAGTGTTTTGGAGACAAGATAATGGCACTTACTTGCAAAATTAGTGAAATGAATTGTTCAATAATTATTCATCATAGTATAAGTGTTCCAGATCATTCTTGTATTGTTAAAATATTCTTCCAATTCTTCAACAGGTCATCAAGAAGTGAGTTTTCTTAGTCCAAGTCACCCTCTGCCAAAAACATTGTTTTGTTATCAAGCCTAGCATCTTTCTTTTGATATTTTGGAAACATTGGAGGAATTCCAAAATGGAAAATCATGTCTAAAAGTTTAATACATGTATAATAAATACTCAGAAAGAAAAAAATTTCAATTTCATCACCATTTGAGGGAGATATAAATTTTTAAGTGAAATCAGGCTTGCACAGTGAGTTCTCCTCTCCTAGGGTTTTTATAATGAATATTTGATTGAATAAATTGTTTGAACCAAAAAAATGCAATCAAAATTTAAATATACCTTTGTGGGCACTAAGTTCATTGAATGCAAAAGGAATGGTCAATTTTCATTGGATATCTGTCACGTATTGTCTAGCAGAAATTTTCTAGACCATGGAACTATGTGTTGTAAATTTTCTTTTTAGTGTTTTTGTCTAATTTTCAATTTTTTGAATCTCTTTCCCTTTACATAATGGTTCTAGATGATGAGAAGGTTCCATATAGGCTGGTTATGGTATTAAGCTCATTTGGAAGACTAGAAACTTGTGGCAATGATAAGTGTTAGCTCCAGGTGACTGTAAATTCATATATTCTTCAACTTCCTCGAAGTTCTTTGTAAATTAACAGTTTCAAATGCCAATTAATAGCTTAATAAGAATCAAATATTTATTCTTCAAACAAATTAGAAGTAGGGAAGGTTTCAGCTACAATCACACTTTTGGTTTTCAAACTAGAATGGTAGTTGAACAATCATTGTGTATTCCCCAAGTCAAAGACTTTTCAAATCCTTAAGGTGAAAAGAAAAGTGTTAGGAGTTCAAATTTTAAGATTGAGAGGTGTGTAGAAGAAAATGAAACTGTTGAGAAGGATAGATGAAATATAGGGAGAATATGAAAACAAAGGCAAAGACAAAGGATAGTGAACAAAAAAAAATTGTGCAAGAAAGAAAAAGAAAATAACATGGGTGAAAATATGAAGAGTGTGTAAGTTTTTGTGAGTGTAAAGAAGAGAAGAGAATAGACTGTGAAAAAAAATAGAGAAGAGGTTGAAGTACAAACAAAATAAGCAACAAGAATATATCTTTTAAATATTGGGTGTGGTGTCCATGAATGAAGTAGAGAACTAAAATTATCTTAGAAAAACTAGAGGTTCTGAAAGCTTGATCATAGTGATAAGATAGGTGTGTGATAAATTTGATGAATTCTAAATAGATTTTGGTGTGCTCACTTCATTGCAAAAACAAATTTTGAAATTGACATAGAAAGCAGAAAATTTTTTGATGAAGTAGTATTGTGAAGGATGTTAACATCTAGGTTGAAGATAGAAGACTGAAATGTCATAGATAACAGAGAGTGAAGTATCTAAATTAGAGGAAATTCAATCACAAGTGTAATTAGAGATAGGAGAAAACATAACAGTGAAGTCTTTATAAGTTATTTTAGAGAATATTCTTGTTGTAGGGTGATCAAAGTTACAACAAGAAGATTGGTGAGAGAAGTATATTAATGTCCACTTGATATCAAATAAACTAGTAGTTTGTGAGAACTAAGTTAGACTTCATTTTTATTGTTCAAGGAAGAAAAGTATATGAATCAACTGACAAGGTGGTAGAATTAGTGTGAAATAAAGGTTAAAATTTTAGGGTCATATCAGATGAAATTAGCTTCAAATTGGGGTGTGACAAAATTTTCTTTTGACTACTGAGTTTTAGCTCAGTCTAACTAGAAATTTCTAGCTTGCATATTGTTCAAGTAGGTGCTTTAACTGAAGTTGGTGCTTCATCAGTTGAGTTGTAGATCAACATCCTGTAACCAAGAGCTTTATAGTGATTTGGTTTAGTGGGTCTTCTCCCTCATTGGGTTTCCCACTTAAAATTGATTGTCTTCTTATACATGTGTGAACTCTTCTATTATGTTAATTATTTTGGTGACTAAGTGAATCAGTTTTTAACTAAAAAAAATTGAATTGAACATTGATTTACCCCACCTCTCATTTTTCCATTTCTTAACAATTATATCTATAACCAATTCAATATTTTAAACTATCTATAATACTATAGGGAATGATTGATGATGGTTTGGACCTGTTCATTGCAGAATTCATATAAAAAATTTAATACACTCCTCTCCCCACCATTGACTAGTCATAGAAGGAGAAGACCAATCCAAATTATCTTAGTACTCCTATTCTCCTAAGATCAAGGCATTAGTTAAACAGAAAAGATCAAATAGTTCTATTAGTTCCTAATTCTACACCCCCTTAGTCCTGGCAATACTTTCATATAATAGGAAGGCTTAGAGGATGACAAAAAGTGTGATACATGTCATTTATAACTTGGGAGATTTCTAACCTTCTCTTTGGAACCAAGCTCTAGGAATGATTGAGAGTCACTTATAAAGGGGATGGTCTAATCTTGTTGCTTTTTATTCTACCTTAAACTAGGGTGAGAGAACTCATTGGATAACCTGAATGGAGAGGGGATAATTTTCACTTAATTCCTCTTGATTTTTCAAATGGTGGTTAATCTGAGATAAGTACTATGGCCATGAATATAAACACTCACTTGCAAGAGTTGTCACAATAATATTACATATATACTTAGTGCATGTCAGACACAAGTTACTAGAGACAACAAAGTTCAGTTTTCTTGCATCACTTTTTATGGGAATATAGGTATGAATAAGTTTTTTCAATAATTCTTTGGAAATATAACAATCAGGGTGGTAAATGGATCTTTTATATATAAGTGTGATGGTGTGGAAAAGTATAGTATTTTTTATTTATAAAAGAGGGGGAGTAAATTTTGATTGATTTCCTATAACATAGAATAAACAACTACCATGACATTATGTTATCCTAGAAAATAAAGAACATATGACTAAGTAGTGACAATTTATTCAAACAAAAATATTTGCATTCATTAATACTCAACAACTACAAATATTTTCAAGACAATATTTAAAACACTTAGCATAAAAAATTATGCAAGATCTCTAACAAAGTACTTATTGCTTCTATTCTTATATGCCAAAGATACACTCAAAGGATGATAAAAATCATTTAGCCAGTAGGTTACAACAGGGTTTTATAACTACCTCAAATATTGTAGAGTAAATGCTATAAATCAATATTGATTTAATGATAAAGAAGATGCAACTTAGACAAGAAATATGATTTAGTGTATTACATATAGAAGCAATAAACACAAAATTACAGTAAAAATTATAACTCATTAATCAAATTTCAACATACAAGATCCTAGAACACAAAACTAGAATCATAAGTACAAATATGTCATTAAAACTTTCAATTTCTTGACAAGGGGACATGAATTAAATTCCCTCAATACTTTCCAATGACTGTATGGTGAAACCACCT
Organism: Taxus chinensis; assembly: GCA_019776745.2. Lineage (NCBI taxonomy): Eukaryota > Viridiplantae > Streptophyta > Pinopsida > Cupressales > Taxaceae > Taxus > Taxus chinensis. The sequence continues at coordinate 258,663,170 of CM034157.1, read as the reverse complement.
AGACAAAAAATCTTGAAAAATCAAAGTACATATGTATTCCATACATGAAAATGGAAACATGCAGATATTACATTACTTTCTTTCAACCTTTTCATAAAATAGAAAAAAAACCCCCCTTTATATGAGGACATGACCTCATATTTATAAAAAAACTTCATGGATTCACATTTTGATTTCCCCCCAAAACTAGTAAGAGAATATTCCTTTCCTTCGCAGCAAAGGATCCCAAGATCTCATCAGAGTGGGAAGGAATTTTGTCCAACTGCAAAGATTCTATTTTCAGTTACCAACTTTGGAATTGGTTTTTTACTTTTTCTATCGCAAATGTGGATTTGCTTCAAAAGTAGTTAGCTTGTTACTTGTTAGATGTATTTTATATCTTTTCACACCTTTTCTCAATCACTTCATGTGCATCTAGTCATAATCATTCTGCCTCTTGACATCATTCCTTTACTTATTTTGATTTCTACCTTTTTTGGAAAATATACCTTGAGAAAGGAATAATTATAGGTAACTATTTGAATTTAATGTCTTCCTCGTGCAATATATTAAATAGGACCAAAGGAATGCCTTTTTTTCTATATATCATTTAGCTCTCTCTTTATTCAACTCATGATGAGCATCTAAATTGATCATATATTTAATATCGTTATGATACTTTGCACAAAGAATTCCCTAGGATTAATTTTCCTATAAATTCTTTACTTACTTCCTATGAATTTGCAAGTTCTTTATAAGATTATAAGTGGAATTTCCTATGAAATAAGTGGTGACATCTACTCTACTTGAGAAATGGTGGAACATATAACTAGAAGGATATTTGAAATATCTATCCTCAGAGACTTTTCATTCAATTTTCAATCTTTCTATTGTTCCGAAATGAAGCATTCATCAGGATGTTGTTCTTAATTGAAGATCAAAAGGATCCCATAGGACCACTAACTCCCCATATAATTTAAGTGAATTTGATGAGAAAACTCATCAAAATGACTCCTCTTTTTCTTGGTGTTCCAAATTTTGTTTCACACTTTTTTCAACCATAGAATACTATCATAGTTCCTGATAAATTGAAAGAAGTTCTAGATCCATTGCAGGCCAACTATCAATATGAACACCATTTTGTATATCTCCCTACATTTTTTCACTAAAGGAATTGGTAGAGATAAATCCTACTTTCTTGAATTCTTCTATAGCATCTGATTCAAAATCTAGATGATATATCATCAATGCTCTCAGAAAATCTATCTAAGTTGAGCAAAGGATTTATTTGTCCTTTAAAACATCCTGATGTGAAATATCTTCTTTCAATGCCCTCTTCCTCCATTGAATTCTATGAGTGATGCCTTCTCCTCCATTGAATTATGTTTTGTGCCCTCACCTCCACTTGAAGAAATGCAAGAGGGTCCTAGTAGTTCTTATTAATGCACCCAATTAAGTTCCTCTAAAACTAATTGATGTATCTAAGTCATCTACATCTTCTAAGACTAGTATTAGTCGAGGTACCAAGATGTACCTGACAAGAGGGCTCAACCTTCTTGAATGGGTTTCATCTTTATAAGAATAAATTGGAATTTTTTTGGGATTTTGGAAAGCCCAAGGTAAAACATTAAGGAGCTTATGGATAAGGGTATGTCTCATGATTTAGCAAGAGCTATATCAAATATGTTTACCAAGCTCAATACCACAAGCAATTTGAGTTTAGGAAGAAAAATTATTATCTCATATTCCTTCTTATAGAGAGGAATTTATAGTCATTAATTGACCATATGCTAGTTACAAAACTTTTTATAAATGTATACAAAAAATTTTAAATATAGATTCCAAGGGCAGGGGCCCCTATAGAATCCCCACTTTTTTTCATTATATAAATAAATATATATTTTTCATGGTATTGTATATATGATTATTTTTAACTAATTCATCCTCAATTTTTTGAGTGTTTTCTTTCAATTCACAATGTTAAAAATAATAAAACTGGATAGTAAAGAATAAAGGAAAAACTTAAGAAGAGATAAAGATAGGGAACAAGCCTAAGATTGATCAAGTTAAACAACTTTGGCTTCCTTCTGTTCCTTCATCCTATCCTTGAGGGCATCATATTTCTTGAAAATTTCTAACACAAACTCCTCATCTAATCCTGCATGGAAGCGGAAAATTGTCTTCCTTCCTAGAGAGAAGATATCTATGCATTCTACATAATACTCCTTCCTTTTTCTTCCTCATGCTTTCAATTAATTTTTCAATATACTTTTCCAAGCATATAAGCCTTTGGATAGATTAATTAAATACTTTCTAGGATTCAGTCCCTAATGTAATATGTGATTTGATTATATCAACCCATTACTCTATATTTATCCTTTCAGGGTGCTTTTATGCAAATGTGTAACATGAAAATTCCCAATTTTCATGCATGATAACGGACCCCAGTGTTAAAAATTTTGATTTTGAACCTTCCCCAACACCCATCCAAGTTATTCCATCCCTATATCAGGCCTATATTACCCTATAAAAATATTCATATGCATGTGTAACCCTTCCCCATAGGTGATTTAGGGAGAATAAATTCATTCAAGTACTTCCGAGGCAGAATCTCTCAGGGTAGATTTTCAAGCAAGCTTAGAGATGGCTATTTCTAGCCTTTTTAAAAATGTTCCACACCCTTCGGATCCGTGTTGAAGGTAAAAATCCATCAAGGAGTGGTATTGAAGAGTAAGGAACATTTTGCAACTATTTTTTGAATTTTTTGGAAATATTTGTAATTTTAGGGACAAATTCAGTCAAAGCGGGTCTTGGAGGGTGAAGCAGCTTGTAGTGCAAAAATATCCCCTGAGCTTCGAGAAGTGATTCTAGAAGCTCCATAAGGATTTGCAAGTCAAACAATATATCACTAGAAAGGTATTTCAGATACCTAAGTGATTATCATTTCACATTTTTCTAAAGACACAATAAACTCTTCCTACAATCTAATTTCAGCATGCATAATCTATGATACTGAAAGAAAATCCTAGTTTTAGGAGGTTCAAGAATAATAGGCATAGAAATCAGCTCATTATTTCCTCTTGACATTGCAAACATTGACATGTGATTTGTCTTAGGAAGGTGTATTCTTTTGACTGTTGGAAATCATGTTTGCAATGGATAAATTATTACTGTACAGGATTCAATTTGATGAGATTCTGTTTACTTGAAATTGAAGTCATTCTTCTCTGTGTTCTGAAAGGTTGTGAACCTGTTTTGTTGTTTTCATACTTATCTTATGTTAACAGAAAAACCTTGGATCAATTCCATTGATCCAAGGTATGCTTCAGTTCTTCTTTGTTAAACATCTTGATAAACTGGCTTTATGAAATAGAAGTTAAAGTGGGTCCTTCTTTTGGTACCCTTGCTTCGCAACTTGCTGTAAATGATGAGCTTGGGCCTTCTTGTTAAATATTTTTATAAGATGCTGAAAATTGTAAGTGGATTAAGGGCCTATTATAGGACTATTAAGGTGAATACCTTAACCTTAGTTACAATGTTCTATCCTACATGGATTCTAATCTAAGGTAATTTAGGCTTACCTAATACCTATTACTAAGGTTTATGTCTTAACCTATGTTGACATGTTTTAATTATGGAAAAGTTTTGGAATAACCTAAGGTAAATACTATTTACCTAGACTAAGGTTGAATCCTAATCTAATGTCAATCTAACCTAAACTAATACTAAGCTAAAGGGGAACCTATGGGGTTGCATGGAAAATGGTGAGTTGGTGGTGACGGTTTCTAAGGCATTAATGTGATTTGATATTGAATTTATTGAACTCTGAGTTGCCAGTTTTGGTGGAGGCATGGGAAGTTAAGGGGATGCTTAGTTGGCATCATCTCTAAATTTAAAATGCATGCAAAAATTTGAAATTGAGCTCACCAATTTGGATGGCGGTGGCATGGAGAAAGAGGAGGGAGAGTTGGTTGTCCTTGCATTTAATGAACCTCGGTCATGGTGAAGAAACCACCTAGGAAGGAATGCAAGTGGATTTTGGAGAGGTTGTTTGGTCATTTTCTCTTTGCGATTTTTTCTCTGCATGGAGGTTTTGGGTTCTTCAAACCAGCAGTTCTATTTTCAATCCTTGTTATTTTTGGCACCTTGAGCTATTTTTGATCCAGTGGAAGTATAAGAGGCATTAGGAAGTTTGGAATTGTTGACGTCATTTTGGAAAAAGGAAAAATATTGTGGAGGCTCAGCTGGAAATCTTCTGCAAATCAATAGAATCTCTATCAGGCATGATAGGCTCTATCCATTAAGTTGTTCTACTTTTTACTAAATGTCTTCATTAAAACAACTTTTCTCTTGGAAACAAATGGGTTTTTATTTGTGATGTTTATTTGCATTTATGCTTGAATTCACTGTATCCTTCTGATGAGATTCATTGTTTGATAAAATATTTAATATGGGTTTGTTTCTTTGTTGGATAAATGAACGAATCATGGCTTAACCTTGTGTGAACTGGAATGTTGTCAAATCTTGTATTTTGTCTTGGCTGTGCAAAACGGTTTAAGGGAATGCACTGTTTGATAAAAGGAAATTTGGTTTTGTTTTCCTTGTTGGAAAAGTTATGAAATGCAGTTTCTTTCTGTTAAGCTTGAGATGATTTCAAACCCTTTTCTTCATCTGCTTGAGCTATGCTTAAGTAGATAGTCTGATTCTAGTTTGGAAATCAATCTTGTTGGAGGTTAAGTGAAATCATGTTCAAATCTTAGCTGAACTGAGACATGTTGATTCTTTAACTCAGTTGGATGGTTATGGAAGAAGTATATTTCAGTTTTTTTCATCCTTGCTTGAGATTTGATAAAACATGTTTTAACTCCTGCTTGAACTTATAAGACTTCATTTTCTTTAGTTTTCTCAACTGTATGTTATGAGATGATTATAAATGACTTACATGGTTTTGGGATCTGAATGAATCCCCTTGATACATCTGCTTGATGTTAGAGTTAGAAGTTATTCTACTTTCATGTTTTAAAAGGTTGCTCGAATTTGGTTTTCTACACTTTTTTTGTTGTATGGATATTTCTAGCTTCTAGAGTTATATTCCGGTCATCTTGTTGGTTTACTAGTTCTTCTCATTCGAGTATAATGTTCAAGAGATGCTATAGGAATGAGGTAGCTATGTTTAACTTTGGGTTAGCTTACTTTTATTTGCCTAAGTAATTATCTGGAATGGTTTTGATTGCTACTCTTTCTTGAGCACACGACTTGGGGATAAGTCATTTTTGTTGTTCTTCTCTGTGTTTGAATCTTGGTAGGGTTCTTTCCATCCCTACCCTATAGACTGTTCTTTTATTCTTACATAGTTGGGGATATGGGATGGCTCGACTGTAAATCTTGTTTACATTTTTTCTACATTTACCATCAAAGGATGGTTAAGCTTTGTATGCGATGACATTTGAAAAGAAATTGTGGTCGCATAAGGTTTCATTATTTGATGATACTTTCTCTCTCTTTGTTTGGGGAAAATAAGAAAAAATCTTGTCTAGATGATGTTAAAATTGGGATGAATTCAGTATAATGTTGTTGTTTCCCTTCTGTTGCTTTGGACATTGTTGTCACGGAAAGGCATTTGACTAACTACTTGTAACCTGTAGCTATTGCACTACTGTAGCAATGTTGTTTGTAGGTTGAGGGAACTATATCTTTGGTTTTCTGACTTCATGATTTCAGTCATATATCTCTTTTCTTATCAAGTGGTTGTTGTGTGTTTTTCAATGATTACTAGAGTTGAATGAACTCATGAATGATCTGTTCAGTTCTTTTATTACAGAATATTATTTCATCTTCTAAGATGGAATAATGAGATTTTATCTCACCTTTTTCATTGACATCCTTCTCTCTATTATGAGTTAAGGTATTCCATCGTGTTTCTCCTAACTCAGAAGGAAGTTGTTAGTTTTTCTCTCTTTGTTCTTAATTGAGGAATGCAATAATGTTTTCTTCATGTCTAAAGAAGTTTTAGTTGTTTCTCTCTTCTTTCATTCACCTTTCATCATGTTATTCCTATGTAAGAGTAATAGTTCGGTTGTATCGGTCTAAATGAAATGGTAGAGTGATAGTGGGAGGATACATCTTTATTTTCTTCTCCTTCCCAAATGCTTGATAAGGATATAATGATTTTGATGTGTGACTACTTTCAGGTGTAAGTAAATGGAAATTTTACATTACTAATCATGATGAAGCTAAACATATAACTTAGGCTAGAGTTGGCTTTGAATTTGGATGTTGTATCTTAAATAGGAAACTCCTATTTTAGGATGTTGATGGTTCTTCCTAAACTTTCATAGAGTTTGAATGTACTTGGCCTTAGTTATTCTTATAAAGTATGTTAATGATGAGTATTTTGGATCATTGCTTCTTTAAAAATAACTCTATTTTTGTAACTATTAGAGTTAGCATCTTCATTGATATAGATTGAATGAACCATGAAATAAACTATAAATATCTTTAGTAAGAATGTGATAAGTAATTTGGATGGATTATTACTTATTTGATTTAATTCCTTATGAAATCATTGACTGAAGATTGTTTTTATACCATGATCCTTACTAAATGTTAATGTGATTTATCACTTGTTCTTCCTTTCATGAATGTTATTTCATTGAATGTATCTTTCTGTAATGTTTTAACTGTTTCATAAAAGCAAAGTTCTTTTTATGAAACAGTTAGTTGAAAGCACATCATTTTAATGCTTAGTGCTTATCATGCTCAGTTCAATGAACTGACCCGTGCTAGCAATTTTTGCAGATGGACTTCGTAAGTGATAAAGGAAGACAATAATTTTATGATGTTATTTGTTTACTTAAAGACTGGATCTTTTATGAAGAAATATGATTCATTATTGAAATGTATTGTAAGAGGAAAAGTTGTATTTCTTAATTGAGCTATTAATGTTGTTTGACATGAAAGATGTCTGAAATGATTGGACTTGTAAAATGTGTATTTCACTTTGATGAATGGAAAAATATTGTGAGTTACTTGTACTTGATGTGTCATTCTCCTTGTGCATTCTGTGAAGGAATTTGTAATCTTATCTTTAATTTCTCATATTCTTGTCTGTATGGAATCCTTTTAGTTTGACTTAAATAAGTTAGATGGAAGGGAATTAGATACTCTATCCCTTTATTGAAATGCAACTTATTAAGTTGGCATGCATAGATGTTCTTTAACTAAGTCACTATGGTTTATTAAAAGATGTTAATGAAAGTGCAAATTTATTATGATGTCTTGTATAATGTAAAAGGGTACAAGAACCCTAATTCATAACAAGAAAGAGGAAGGTGAACTTCCTCTTGACCAATACTTTCATAAGTATAAAACTAATGAAAGGTAAATATGATCATTTATTAATTAGACTTCATCTCAATGAAGTCTAATATAATGGAACCTGTTTTGGAACTTAAACAGGCTAAGAATGATAGGGTATAATATGTGAATCTTATTATAGTTTGTTGTTTCTGTTTTAATTAACTGAACCCTAAAGTAAGAAGTTGATGATTAAAAAGCAATCATGTTGTTTCTACAAAACCTTAACAACTCAACTGCAGATGTCAACCTTAAGGGTTAAAGAATTTAGGGTTCAGCAGGGTTGTTGTAATTAAATATTAATTAAGAAATATAATTGAGTAATTCACTTCTTGCTTGGGTATGTGCATCCAGATGGGGTGATTCAGTTGGATGTTGGCACATGCCAACTGCAGAACTGTACCTTCATGAAGACTAGGGTCTTCATGAGGATACAGTGTTGCAGTTGACATGTTGCAACACCCATCAGAATTAGACCAACTAGATCTACATAAATTTGGACTTGATCTTAGTTATACTCTAGGTCAGGATAGGAGCATGATTTAGTATAGGGAATAACTCACGATGACTTAGGATAACTAGACACACACAATCGACTTAGGTCGATTGAGTATGTCTAAGTACCCTTAGTCACCATGAGTGGTTCTCTATACCAAACTATGTTGCTAACCTAGGGTAGGGCTAAACCTTGAACAAGTGGACTGACAGGAGTCAGTGAAGACCATTCTAGATAATAGATGAAGTGGGGTGAAGGACGTATTCCATTAGATGAGTATGTCATCTAGGAATATAAACATAGACAATATGTGGAAATATTTGGCCAAAGTATCGCAAGTTGTTGGTTGCGTTGTCCTGTGTCACCTAGTTTAAGAAATGGGATTTCAGATGAATATTGGTAACAAATATTCAGATAGGTCTCTTAAATAGAATACTTCAATACCCAGAATAGGGTAAGAGAACCAAGTATACTTAGTATACAATACATTGAGTTAACATGAGAGATCGGTTAGAAACCGAGTCATGAAATGAGAGATCATTAGTTCACCAAGTCATTTACAGCTGCATATGGTTATCTGTTATGAGATTGATTGGCATGGAATGTGTGTTATAAATTATGATTATTTAGAATAGAGAGATTATATATATATATATATATATATATATATATCCCTTGTTTCTAAAGTCTTAAAATGGGAATGTTACATCTTGGTATCAGAGCTGAAGGTTGCAGCTCTTGGACCTATTGTGTCCATAATATGATAAAACTTAAATTTTCTTGTTAACAGAAAATGGTTAGAACAAGAGGAAATGCTGCAAACAACCCACCACCTAGTGGAGAAGCAGCTACTGCCCAAAAAATCAATGAGATCCTTGCTGCCCTATTGGACACAAGAGATTGTTTGGTTGTACTTGAACAACAAGTAATGGGAAATGAGGAGGAGGAAGAAGATGTTGGTAATAACAATCAGCCACCTCCTGTGGACAATGCTAATGTTGGAAATTTGGGTGTTGATAACAATAATATAAAATGCACCTGATCAACCTGAAAATAAAAAGGCAAGGCTGGCAGCTGAAATCACTAATGATATTAAAAGGATAAGTCCACCTAAGTTTGATGGCACCACATTAGGAGATGGAGCTGAGAATTGGCTCAGTGAAATGGAGAAGTACTTTGCAATAAGGAACTTCTCAGAGGAAACTAAGGCAATATGGGGAGCATATCATCTTTCCCATGAAGCATCTTCATGGTGGGACAGCCACAAGGATGAGTTAAACATTGATGAAATAAATATTACTTGGGATCAATTTAAAAGTTATTTTAGGCAACGATGGCTGCCACAACTTTATTATGATCAGAAAATGACTGAATTTCAGAACTTATCTCAAGGAATATTAACTGTAACAAAATAATGGGAGAAGTTTACTAAACTCCTTAAGTATTTACCTCGGTATCAAACTGATGAGAAGTTCAGGATACAAAAATTTATCATGGGGTTAAATCCCATTATAGGTGGTGAGGTGGATGTTCATAGCCCAACCACTATGGAAGGGGTAGTTGAAAAATCCATAAGGCAGGAACAGAAATTGAAAGCAATCTCTGCCCATAAGGAGGAAATTAGAAAGAAAATTCCAAACTCTTCATCATCTCTTGCACCTAAGAAGGGACCATGGAAGAAGTTTGGTATGAAAAATAAGTTTGTAATGGATAACAACAAGAAAACAACAGCAAATAAACCTGCTGCTAATGTATGAAATAACTTTGTCAAGAACAATAATAACAAACAGAAGTCCTATGGAGGTCAGAATGATAACTTTAAGGCTGGAAATAAATTTGAGCCTAAAAAGGGACTTGTAGGAGGCTGTTACAATTGTGGCAAGGATCATTATGCAAATCAATGTCCTTTGAAAAAGGATGACCGTAATCAGTAGCACAAGATACACGCTGCAGTAGCTGACAAACAGGCTGAAAAGCAAGTCACACCCATAGAGGTTCCAGGTAAGTTATTTGGCATACCTGTAACTATTATTTTTGATACTGGAGCTACTGAATGTTTTATTTCTACTAAATTAGCATCAAAATTAAAAATAAAAGCTGGAAAAATGGATAAATCATGGGTTGTACATTATGGAAATAATGTTGTTCACACAGTTAGTATGTGTCTTTTTGGAGCAGTCCTTGACTTGCCTAGTTTTTCCACTGAGGTTGACCTTTATGTTGCTCCTTTAGGGTCTTATGATGTAATCATAGGTGTTAATTGGCTAGCTGAGCATAAGGCAAAGGTTGACTATTTTGAAAAACATATTAGTTGTTTAGATGATCTGTAGAAAACAACATACATTCAGGGTGTAAAACGTGAGATTTCGGTTAGGAAATTGTCAGCTATGCAACTTAAAAAGGCCAAAAACAAAGGTTGCACCTTATATGCAGTAAAAATTTCTGAAACTACTGAAGAAAGTAGTGACTTCATGGAAAGATATCCGCTGTTACGAAACTTTAGTGATGTGTTTCCGGAAGAGTTACCAGGTCTTCCACCCAAAAGGGAGTTTGAATTCACTATTGAGATCAAACTGGGAACCGAGCCTATTTCCAAGGCACCATATAGGATGACTACTATTGAGTTGGTAGAGCTTAAGGCACAGTTACAAGAAATTTTGTCTAAAGGTTTGATTAGACCGAGTGTCTCACCTTGGGGAGCACCGGTAATCTTTGTGAAAAAGAAAGATGGAACACTTAGATTGTGTATCGATTATAGGATGTTAAACAAGGCAACCAATTAAGAACAGATATCCACTTCCTAGAATTGATGATCTGTTTGATCAGATGCATGGTGCATCAGTGTATTCTAAAATAGATCTTCATCTGGATATCATCAGTTAAGAATAAAAGATGAAGACATTCATAAAACAACTTTTAGAACAAGGTATGGACATTATGAATTCACAGTCTTACCATTTGGATTAACAAATGCACCTGCAATTTTTTTATGAATTTGATGAATAATATTTTTCAAGAATACTTGGACAAATTTGTGCTTGTATTCTTGGACGATATTCTCATATACTCTAAAAGCATTGAAGAACACCATGAGCATTTGAAGATAGTTTTGGAAATCTTGAGGAAGAGATGGTTGTATGGTAAGTTGTCTAAATGTTCTTTCTATGACACAGAAGTGCACTATTTGGGTCATGTTATAAGAAAGAATGGAATAGTTGTAGATCCCTCCAAGATTGTAGCTATAACTGAGTGGCCTGCACTAAAGAATGTACATGAAGTTAGAATCTCCATGGGTCTTGTTGGTTACTGTAGGAAGTTTGTTAAAGACTTCTCCAAAGTTGTTGCACCAATAACTTCATTACAAAAAAAGGATAAGAAATTTGTATGGAATGAAAAATGTGAATTTTCATTTAAGACTCTAAAGGATCAGTTAACTTCAACACCTATTTTGGTTGTACCTGATCCTAATGGAGACTTTACTGTTGTAACAGATGCATCTGGGGAAGGTCTCAGAGGTATTCCTATGTTACAAAATGATCATGTCATAGCTTATGAAAGTAGAAAACTCAAGTTACATGAACTGAATTATGCTCCACATGATCTAGAGCTTGCTGCCATTGTTCATGCACTTCAAGTATGGAGGCATTATCTTCTTGGTAAACCTTTTGAACTAAAAACTGATCATCTTGGGTTGAAGTATATTTTTACTCAGCCAAATCTGAATGCAAGACAATGAAGATGGTTAGAATTTCTATCTCAATATGATTTTGACATAAGTTATATTAAAGGAAAATAAAATAGAGTAGCAGATGCTCTAAGTCATAGGAAGCACATTTCTGCTCTTATAACATTGAGAACTCAGTTTAAAGATGAGGTAAAAAGTGTTATGGAATCTGATTCTTATTTTCAGCAAGTAAAGACAACACTTGCTGCAGATCCAAATGATGTGAGATATAAAGGTTTTCACTTTGACAATGAAGGAATCTTGTGGTTTGAAAACAGGGTATACATACCTTTGTAAATGATTTAAGAAAGAAATTATTAGCTGAATTTCACAATTCACCTTTTTCGGGACACCCTGGCATTACAAAGATGCTTGCTGATATAAAATAGCAATATTTTAGGAAAGGGATGAAAAAGGATGTGATTGAGTTTGTGACACACTGTTTAGAATTTCAACGTGTTAAAGCTAAGCATATGCATCCAGTTAGTTTATTGTATCCTCACAGCATACCACAGTATAAATGGCAAGTGATAAGCATGGATTTTGTACAAGGGTTTCCTATGTCAAGAAATAAACATGATGTTATTCTTGTGGTTGTTGATAAACTAACAAAGGTAGCTCATTTTATTGTTGGTAATCTTAAGGATGATTCACCTATTTTAGCAAAAAGATTCATGCATGAAATTTTTAGATTACATGGAGTACCTGAGTTGATCATATCAGATAGAGATCCAAGAATGACATCAAGATTTTGGCAAACACTTAATGCAGCCCTAGGGACTAAGTTGAATTTCAGTTCTGCATATCATCCAGAAATGGATGGACAGACTAAAAGAGTTAATCAAGTTTTAGAGGATATGTTAAGAATGTATTGCATGGATCAATAGTATAAATGGGAAGAGTACCTTCCATTAGTTGAGTTTGCGTATAATAACACATATCATGCCTCTCTGAAAATGGCACCTTTTGAAGCATTATACAGAAGGAAATGCAAAACCCCTATTAGTTGGGACAACATTGAGGATAGAGAGGTAATTGGACCTGAAATCCTTACGGAAATGGAACAGCAAGTTAAATGATTTTTGAATGCTTGAAATAATTTACAGATAGGCAAAAGAGTTATGCTGACTTAAAGTGGCTTGATAAGAAATTTGAACTTGGTGAGAAGGTCTTTCTTCGGGTTAAACTGAAAAAGAGTTCTATAACTTTTGGCAAGGCTACCAAGTTATCACCTCATTATGTGGGACCCTTTGAAATTGTTGAAGTAATCAACCCTGTAGCTTATCATTTAGCTTTACCTCCTGCTTTATCATGAATGCATGATGTTTTCCATATTTCTTTACTTAAGAAATATGTTTCAGATTTATCACATGTGTTAAATTGGAATTCCTTGCAGGTCCAAGACCTAGGAATAATCATGGTTAAACCCATTTCAGTGTTGGAAAATCACCAGTTGCACTTAAGAAATCATGAAATAAACCAATGTAAGGTCCAGTGGGATTAGTTTAACGAAGAGAGTGCAACCTGGGAAAATCTTGAAGATATGAAAACTAATTTTCCGTATTTGTTTGAACAAAATTGATTCTGTTGACTGATAAAATTTTAATATTTTATTCTTGATATGTCAATAAATCTTCCAATCTTGGGAAAACATTACATTATTTAAAATGGATAGCTACTTTAATGTTGATTATGGAATTTCAAAATCCAGTTTTGTTTTGAACATATGAATGGAAGTATAATAATTTGATTTATCCTTGATACAAATTGTGTGACTAAGTTAATCATCGGGACGATGATTCTTTTTAGGAGGGAAGTATGTAACATCTTTCTACAAACTAGTACTTTGATTCCATTTCCTCTTGACATTGCAAACGTTAACATGTGATTTGTCTTAGGAAGGTGTATCCTTTTTACTATTGGAAATCATGTTTGCAATGGATAAATTATTACTGTACATAGATTCATTTTGTTGTGATTCTATTTACTTGAAAATAAAGTCATTCTTCTCTGTGTTTTGAAAGGTTGTGAACCTGTATTGTTGTTTTAATACTTATCTTATGTTAACAGCAAAACCTTGGATCAATTCCATTGATCCAAGGTATGCTTCAGTTCTTCTTACCTAATCATCTTGATAAACTGACATTATGAAATGGAAGTTAAGGGGTCCTTATTATGTTATAATTTTGAGGACCCTTCTTTTGGTGTCCTTGCTTTTCATCTTGCTGTAAATCGGTGAGCTTGGACCTTCTTGATTAAATATTTTTATAAGATGTTGAAAAGCGTAAGTGGAAAAAGGGTCCTATTACGGGACTATTAAGGTGAATACCTTAACCTTAGTTGGAATGTTCTATCCTACGTGGATTCTAATCTAAGGTAATAAGGGCCTACCTATTACCTATTACTAAACTACTTAAGGGTTATGTCTTAACCTATGTTGACATGTTTAATTATGGATTTGGAATAACCTAAGGTAAATACTATTTACCCAGACTAAGGTTGAATCCTAATCTAATGTCAATCTAACCTAACCTAATACTAACCTAAGGGGTACCTAAAGGTTGCATGGAAAATGGTGAGTTGGTGGCGATGGTTTCTATTGCATTAATGAGATTTGATTTTGAATTTAATGAACTTTGAGTTGTCAGTTTTGGTAGAGGCATGGGAAGTTAAGGAGGGATGCTTAGTTGGCATCATCTCTAAATTTAAAAATGCATGCAAAATTTTGAATTGGAACTCATAATTTTTGGATGGCGGTGGCGTGGAGAATTAGGTGGGAGAGTTGCTTGTCCTTGCATTAATGATCCTCGGTCATGGTGAAGAAACCACCTAGGAAGAAATGCAAGTGGATTTTGGAGAATTGTTTGGTCATTTGCTCTTTGCAATTTTTGCTCTGCATGGAGGTTTTGGGTTCTTCGAACCAGCAGTTCTATTTCCAAGACGCCACTTGGAAAAAGGAAAAAGATCATAGAGGCTTGGCTGGAAATCTTTTACAAATGATGTTTGACATGAAAGATGTCTAAAATGATTGGAATTTTAAAAAGTGTATTTAACTTTGATGAATGGAAAAATATTGTGAGATACTTGTACTTGATGAGACATTCTCCTTGTGCATTTTGTGAAGGAATTTGTAATCTTATATTTAATTTCTCTTTTTCTTATCTGTATGGAATCCTTTTAGTCGACTTAAATAAGTTATATGGAAGGGAATCAGATACTCTATCCCTATAATGAAATGCAACTTATTGAGTTTGCATGCATAAATGTTCTTTAACTAAGACACTATGGTTTATTAAAAGATGTTAATGAAAGTGAAAATTTATTATGATGTCTTATATAATGTAAAATGGTATAAGAACCCTAATTCATAACAAGAAAGAGTAAGGTGAACCTCCTCTCGACTAATACTTTCATAAGTATGAAACTAATGAAAGGTAAATATGAACATTTATTAATTAGACTTCATTTCAATGAAGTCTAATATAATGGAACTTGTTTTAGAAATTAAACAAGCTAGGAATGATAGGGTATAATATGTGAATATTATTATAGTTTTTTGTTTTTGTTTTAATTAACTGAACCCTAAAGAAAGAAGTTCATTATTAAAAAGAAATCATGTTGTTTCTACAAAACCTTAGTAACTCAACTGTGGATGTCAAACTTTATGGTTAAGGAATTTAGGGTTCAGTAGGGTTGTTGTAATTAAAATATTAATTAAGAAATGTAATTGAGTAATTCACTTCTTACTTGGGTATGTGCATCTAGATGAGGTGATTCAGTTGGTTGTTTACACACACCAACTGCATAAATGTACCCTCATGAAGACTAGGGTCTTCACGAGGATATAGTGTTGCATTTGACATGTGGCAACACCCATCAAAATTAGACCAACTAGATCTACATAAATTTGGACTTGATCTTAGTTATACTCTAGGTCAGGATAGGAGCATGATTTAGTATAGGGAATAACTCATGATGACTTAGGATAACTAGATACACGCAATCGACTTAGGTCGATTGAGTATGTCTAAGTACCCTTAATCACCATGAGTGGTTCTCTATACCAAATTATGCTGCTAACATAGGGTAGGGCTAAACCTTGAACAAGTGGACTAACATGAGTTAGTGAAGACCATTCTAGATAACAGATGAAGTGGGGTGAAGGACGTATTCCATTAGACTGCACTGTTTCTCCTTCATGCATGTAAAAAAACAACTTCAGGAAGAAAAATGTGAACTCGTTATCCCTATCCATTCCTCCATTTTTCTTCCATTACCTCATGTTGAGGCCACTATATGTCCTCCATTAAACCTATAAATTCCTAAGACACGATGGCAATCCTCTTTCGGAACATTCGTGGTTTCCAGAACGAAGATTCTCCACTGTCGGTGAGAAAATGAATTGATTGTACTAAGTTTCAAGATGGTTTTTATTCTCCAAAACACCTCTATGATATTTGAATCTTGTAGAATCTATTAATGGCTTCCATGATGTAGCAATGAAAAAGGGAGCTACCTCTCCACTTCTCAAGGTTCCAATGGGTAGAAGTGCACGAAAATTGGAGGAAATGATCCTTGAAAAATCTAGTTTCGTGTGAACTAGTTTTCACACCTTGAAGTCCTTATTTTTAAAGGATTTAGAGGACTGAGTTTTAATAAAAATTATTCATTTTTAGATGAATAACATGCATACCTATAATTTTCCTTTTCGAATTCACAATGATCCAAACGAGAAAAATCCTTGAAAATTGGAGGAAATGATACCTGAAAAATCTAGTTTCATGTGAACTAGTTTTTGTGCCATAAAGTACCTTTTTTTTATGGATATGGAGGAGTGAATTTTAATTTGTGTTATTCCCAGTCATATGAGGAATACACAGACCTGCAAGTTTCCATTTCGAATTCTTAAAGATCCGGATGGGAAAAACTCTTGAAAATTGGAGTAAATCATCCCGGGGAGAAGTAGAAGTTTTCAAGACCTTTTTCGTCGCAATTTGGCACCCCTATGTAAACTTATTAAAAATAACATATGATATTCCCCTCCACATTATAAAACTCATAATTCCCTTGAATTTAATTTTTGGATCACTTAGAATAGTCAGAAATCGGTGCAAAACAGAAGACAATGTAAAAAGGACAATTTTCTCAAAATAGTAGGTCTGAAAAAATCAACCTGCTAAAACTAGAAAGTTGCTTAAAAATAACAACACATCATCAATAGAGGAGGATTAAGTGTACCAAAAGGTTTATAAGGTCATATTTGAGGAAAATAGGTTATATGTCCCAAAATAACAGGACTTACGATCTTACCTACTAAAAAATAGAAAGTCTCTATTTTGGGTGCAGAAAGTTGCATACGGCCCTATATTCTCCCGTCTTTCCACTTTTTGAACTCTCCACATAGCTTACAAAATGGTCTCATAAGATCAATTAGATAGATGAGGCCTCCAAATGGGTCTTGGATGCATCTTCTTGGTCGTTAGTTATGCTCAAAAGCATGGTGAGAGCACGAATGAAAGGAATGTCCAAACCACTGAGAAACTAGGAAAAAATTCAAAGAATGTCAAAGACTCAATTGATTAATCAGGGTAAGTCATCATGCTTATAATATGGGCTTTAAAACATCATCACCTCATCAAGATGAGTTGGTTGAAGTGATAAGGATGAGTTGACTGAGTTGAGCCCGTTGAGCTGGTTGAGTTGGTTGTAGAAAGATAGTTGGCTAGTTGGGCGGATTAAGGTAAGTGAGTTGAGTTGATCTGACAGTAGTGAGTTTAAGCTGGGTTGGTGTGGCGGTGAGATATGTCATGAACTCATCCTTTTTCATAAAGATACCTATGCAAGTGAGCCAAGTCAAGCAAGTTGGGTAAGCTAGTTGAACTGTAGTGAGATGAGATGGTAAACTAAATGAGTTTTGGCAAGCTCAATGATCTGGTTGGAGTGATCTCAGTGAGCTCAATGATCTTAGTAAGCTAAGGGGTGAGTTGATCAATCAATCATGAAGGGGATTTCTAATTCTTCTTTGGGCATAATCATTGTATTTTTTCTCATTCACTTAAGTGAATTTATAAAGATACATTGTAAAATTCCCTTTGATTTATAAAAAGGGAACTTATTTCTCACTTCCTAGGAAGGTGAAAAGTCATGAGTTGAATGAGACCACAAAGATTCATGTGGGGGGTAGGTGAAGAGTCAATTCACATTGCTATAAATTGGGATGGCTTCTCCATTCCAAAGGATCCTAAAAATTTATCTCTTTGTAGCAATAGTGGATTGTGATATGTTGTTGAGCTTTGTATCACCAATGCACATGAAATAAAAGCTACATTTCTTCCATTTTCATTTTCTTGTATTCCTCTACTTCTCTCTCTTATGTGCACTTTGCAAGCATAGTGATCCCAAAAGAGCTTTGTATATTGATAGATTGAATCTAAGAACTTGGTGTTTAAGGTTTTTTTGTCTCACTAAATAGCTTCATTGTTGCTTTCTTCTATATTGAATGTTGAACTACTCTGGTTATTGGGTGTGAACTCTGCAATTGGCCTACTCACGGAAATAACCTTCCTTTCCTAATTTCTCTCCTTCCCCTCATTACTGTGATTTCCTCCCTTGTACCCCATACAAGCACTTTTCCACAGTTTCATTGGAGTGTCCCTGTGTGATCCCTATCCTATTTTGCCAACCCACAACATTTAGTTTAGGATTAGATTAGTTACATTCAATAATGGGAGCTGCACCATTCAATGTAGAGGGGCATAGCCCTGTGAACGTTGGTGGAGACACCTAATTTTCCCAACTGAAAAATTTTCTCACCAACAATTTTTGGTGACTCTACTGGGGAGATATTTTCCCAAGTGCACCCAAAAAGATCTCTTCCCAAAAAATACAAAAATATATATATAAAAATAAAAATAAAAAAAAAAATCAATTTCAAAGAAGAATCATTTTTTCAAGGTGAACTCTGTCAAGGAACGAATCCGTTGTCACAAATTCGTTTCCTGCACATGAATTTTGTTTGTAAAGAAATTTCCAAGATTGGAGTGAAGTACCAATGAAATGTGAATCACAACCGATGAAGAAGAAGAATTCATGGTTACGAGGTACAAGATGTTCCACAGAAAGGAAATTAGATTGTTAATCAACCATGGTTTTGGACCAGTTCTTGCAAAGAGGAGAATTCAAGAACAATGTAAAAGGGTCTCCTACTTCAAGCAATAATCTTCAATTAGAAAAAATAAATAAAATAGAACTTGCCAACAAAGAAGAAGGTAAGGAATGGTTGAAAAACACAAAGAAGATACAAGATGTTGTGTGAAGCCCAAGAAGAACAAGAATCTTAAGGTAATACTCTCAATCATGCACAACTAAATGAAAAGCTCAGAGCCATGTCTTTCATCACCCTCCCTTGGGATGATTTCCTTGCATATAGAAATGATGAAATGGAAACCTTGAAGATTGAGTATGTGCAAAGAATTATGAGCACCATACAAGGAAATTCTGATCCCCAAATCTACCTTGAAATTTGAAATATGTTGAAGCCTTGCAAGAGATGTATGAACAACTTGAAGCACTCCCTAGAAAATAAGAAGAAGAATAAATTTTTCATATGGAGGAAGATCCTGATGATTGTCCATACTACAAAGTGTATCTCCCTGGAAGTTTCTTGGATGCTTCTGAGGAATCTCTATCCTTGAAGCCCTCCATTGATGAAAATCAAAGAAACACCTTTGAATATGATGAAAAATACATGGAGGTGGAACCACCATTCATCAACTCATTTTAGCTCAAGGCACAACCCGTTGGATGGAACAATGAATTCAAGAGAGGAGGATTATTGTTGCACAACAGAAGATCTAATGCTTTCTTAAGACTCCACCAATAATGAAGAAGTATGAGAAAGCCATCCTTCACCTTGGACCCAAGATGATGAATGCAAGGTATTCATGGATAATTTTCTTTCCAATTTTGACTTTTCAAGTGATGAGGAAATGATTAATGATGAGATGGAGATATGTGAAGAATCAAGTTCCCTCCCTGATTCAATCATGGATGACCAAATGGAAGAGGCTAATTTTATTTTTGAAGCCAAGGAGAATGATAAATTTGAGCATAACCTCTTCAATGAATCAACTCCATCATTCTCACCCAAGGAGCATAATGTTGATCATCACAGTGAGTATGAAATCTTTCATTTTCCATATGAGCAAGAGGATTCAATAATGGATGATCAAGATAGAGTTGAAAATTCTTCCCATATTGCTGCCCCAACATGGTTCTATGCTTCCCATCAAGAGGATGATGAAATGGATTTTGAGCTCGAAGGAGTGCCCTTCCCACAAAGCATGGACCTCTTCTCCTTGTCAGAGAAGGTGTTGTGAATCAAGTATGCTCATGCCTACGAGAAGATGAGCCTTGGGTGACAAAAAACATAGAGAAGGTGAAAAAGGATGTTTCAAATGAATCATGGGCACATGTGGATCATATTTTCAACCATCTCCTGGAGGCACAATGTAAATATTCTTCCCATAAGGACAAAGATGAGTATATGGAAAGCTCGGAAGAG
Source organism: Taxus chinensis (assembly GCA_019776745.2). Taxonomy (NCBI): domain Eukaryota; kingdom Viridiplantae; phylum Streptophyta; class Pinopsida; order Cupressales; family Taxaceae; genus Taxus; species Taxus chinensis. The sequence goes on along the minus strand of CM034157.1, from coordinate 258,643,052 downwards.
TTATCTGTGCAAGACATCTTGAAGGCTGCGGAAGAGACTGAAGACCCTCAACTTAGTCTCGAGTTCCTGACTCTGGCTATGGAAATGCAAGATAGGTATGAATCAATTTGTGCTTCTCTTTTTGATACACCAATGTTTGATGCTGAGATGGAACAAATGGATGAGTTTGATGTCCTCCTAGTGCCTTGATCGGCGAGAGGGAATATGAAGCAATGCCTTTCCCTTTCCTACTTTGTGAAGAAGATCATAAGTGCAAAAGAAGGAAGGTTCTTGAATCTCCTATGATTTTTCTTGATCTTGAATACAAAATCTCCGCCATAGAGGATGATAGTGAGAAAAATGTTGAGCTGATTTGCATTGTAGAGAGTGGTTCTAAACAAGGTGAAAATTTGCAAGAGTCCTTGGGAAGGTATTCAAGATCAACTTTCCCACCACAATTGGATATCTCTACCAATGCAGAACAAGAATTCATGTTGCAATATTCACTCAAGGGTGAATAATTCCTATATGACTAAATCAAGGGTTGTAGTCTTGAGAATGATACCAAGAATCAATTTTGAATGGATGGATATCAACCTAGATGGTTCTGAACAATGAACATGAATATGCATGACTCTTGTGAAGGAATTCAAAATCAGATTGAGCTCACCATTTCCCAAGCCCCAATTTGTCTTGAACATACTTCCATGCTGCAACAATTTCTCAAGGATGATGAAGACCTCCGGCCTAGTGATGTAACCTCTATTCTTGAAAGCAGTTTTTCGAAGCAACGAAGTGAGAGGTTCAGAGAAGCTGTTGAATGGGATGAAAATAAGTTTTTTCTCACTCCTTCAAAGTACCTCGCTGATCCAAGGGATGTTCCCATGCTGCAATTCAAGGATGAAGAATGTTTCCATGAAGAGATCAATTTTCCCACTTCCGAGGACATGGAAGAATGGTGTCTCATGATCGTTGGACATCAAGTGAAAGTTGCAAGATACAAAGATCCCAAGCAGGCGACAAATGTTTCATTAGATGCAAGAACTTTTTCAGTGTACTATGATAATGAAGATGGAGTCTTAGTGTGTCTTCTTCTTCTCAAGCCATGCAAAGTCATCACAAGAGCATGGTATGATCAGATAATGACTTTTGTGCTTCAAAGGTCAAACTTCAGTCCGTTGTTCCATGATGGCATGTACTTTTCCCAACCCATTGTTGCCAGGTATGTGTATATTCTTTCCCTGTCTCTGTAAATATCCCTCCCCTGTAACATAGTTTCCCTTTTCCTTAGTGTATGTTTCCATTTTTGGTGTTTTTTTATTTTGCATGTTTTTGGTGTGTTTCCTGTGTTTGTGTGTGTTGTGTGTATGTGTGTGTGTTTAAAATAAATGACTCCATAAAGCCCAATGGATAAGGCACTGGTCCACTAAAGTGAATTGAGATTCTGGGATTCCTCATGTTATGTCCTCACTACACTCGATCCACAACATGTCCCCAAGCTAGAGCCAGTTGTTGTCATGCAAATGTGCAACATGAAAATTCCCAATTTTCAAGCATGACAACGGACCCTAGTGTCAAAATTTTTGATTGTAAACCTTCCTCAACACCCTCCAAGTCATCCATCCCCTATGTCGGGCCTATCCTATCCTTCCAATGATTTGTGTGTGTGTCACCCTTCCATAGGTGATTTAGGGAGAACAAAATTCATTCAAGTACTTCTGAGATGTTATCTCTCAAGGCATATTTTCAAGCAGGCTTAGGAATGGATATTCTTAGCCTTTCTAAGACAAGTCCACACCCTCAGGAGTTGTGTTGAAGGCCCAAATCCATCAAGGAGTGGTATCGAGGAGCTAAGAACATTGTGCAATTGATTTTGGAAGATTTTGGGAAGTTTTAGAGGTTTAGGGACAAATTCAGTCAAAGTGGGTCTTGGAGGGTGAAGCAACATGCAGTACAAAACAACACCTGCGCTTTGAGAAGTGATTCTAAGATCTCTGTAAGGATTTTAAGGTCAAAAAAATATCATTGGAAAGGTATATTTCAAATCCTCTAAGTGATGGTGGTCTCACATTTTTCACAAGACATAAGACATTTCTTCCCACAACATGATTTTAACATGCATAACCTATGATCCTAGAGAAAAATACTATTTTTAGGATGTTTCAGGTAGAATCAAGGTATGATACCCATCCCATTGTTTTCAAAATTATCTTTCCAGTAAAATAATATAAATAATTCTGGAAAACACCTCCGGGAATGCTCAAGTTATGCCTTCGTTAAGTTGCTCTCCAAGGTACGCTCTTCGGAGTTAGCCAAATTTTCTGGGTGGACACATGTCACTCCCAAGTTGTGGCAAAGTTTGCACCAATTTTTGTCCCAAATTCCCCTTTGAGATGGTTGGGACAAAAAAATTGTGCCCAACCACCTATTTATCCCCCTAGACCTTCATGTGACCCCGACAAAGCTCAAACAAGACTCATTTTTAGCCCCCGTGCACCATTCCTTAGCCCCTCCATCACTAATCCCACAGTGCCACTTGTCCTCACCAAGTGAGGGCGACATTTTTTTGCATCAAAATTTACCAAATCTTTGGGATGGATTGGGACAAAAAATGTGCCCCCAAGCCTCATGCCCTTATCCTGGTCACCCATATGACCATAGAAAGTTTCAGCTCCCGTAGGCTTTTTTAGTGCCTCTCCTCTCTGCTACTTCCAATGACTATCCATTGCCACTTGTCACAACCTAGGTGAGGGACCAATTTTTGCTACCAAATGTCTTCAAACATCACTACCCATTGAGGATGTTCCATTCCTTACATAAAAGTTTCACCCTTTTCCTTATCCCCATTCCTTGGTCACTCATATCGACCCATTCTTCAGCTCTTAGTCATGGCAGATTCCACCACTCTGCTTCCTCATGAGACTAAAAACGGTGAAGTGCTTGTATCTCACAAACTAGTAATTGGGTATTGCTAAAATTTTGACAACATATCTTCCTCCCAAAATCCTTCAAGCTGCAATAAAAAAAAGATAAAATTATTCCCATGACCATTAAAGCAACCAAAAATCCATTTTCGTTCCTTGAGAACGGAATCAAATTGTCTGAAATTTTGGCCATCCTTCCTCTCCAAAAGCGGGTCGAAGCTAAAATTGTAAGCAATGACTCCAAATGAAAAACATATTCCAATGAAATCATTTTCATTACAAAACTCAGGTTTAAAAATATTCTTCCTTCAAAAAAGTGGTCCATGGAGAACCATTAATGGCTAGAAATGGCAGCTCCAATATGCTCAAATAAAAATCTCACTAGGAAAAATTTCATTTTTTGTTCTGAGCTTTCCAGGTGGTGAAAGATAGTGAAATTTAGAACAGAGATCCATGAATGGCAAGCCATGGTAAATGCATTTCTTCCTTGAAACACCCAAGGAAATTTTTAGAAACTTTTAAAAGAATCCATGTTCATGCTTCCCCACTAGGTCCAAAAATAATAAGTTTGGAGCCGAGATTACAAAGAGCCGAATCACTTGTTCGATTCAGGAAAGATGCAAATCGAGGCCATTTTTGCCACTTACAAAAAGGAGCAATTTTATGGACCCTCCGCAAATAGTAGGTCCCCAAAATGAAATCATACTAAACAATTAGAAAAGATGTTCTATGAAAGACAAGGAAAAATACAATTTTCCCAAAATATTAGGTCAAATAATATGCTAAAAATGAAAGTTGTTAAAAGGTAGCTAGAAAATGCATCATCAAAGGAGTGATCAAGGTCCATTGAAGGTTCATAAGATCATATTGATCATGCTCATATGGGTGATTTAAAATAGCAGTGCATCAATCCTATCGCTAAGATAGGAAAAATGCAGAAGGTTGCACTCATTTTGACTCATAAGTAGGGTTTTGAATCTTCATTGTTAAGGTAAGATGATTGGCTCATTAGCTCAAACAGAGGAAGAGAAGTTCACAAGTTGGTACTGGAAGCATCATTAATGAGTTCAGTTGTGTCTTTAAATAGGAATATTTGTCCATGGTAGCGAGTGGATGTCATCATCATCACTCTCAGTGAGTGGGTGATTTGAAATAATTTGAAGTTGATTTGAATAAGTTGATTAAGCTAGGTTAATCAATGAAGTATGAATAGGAAAGAGCTCAATGAGCATCACCTTTGGAAAAGGCCAAGGTCCAATCGATATAGTTGCAGAGGTATGCTGAGTGACGACTTCAAACATCTTGAGTAAGTCTAGAGGATGGCTACTCTCATTGTGAAATCATGTAAAAGGGACCATCCTGTGAGAAATTATGATCTCAAGTTCACATCGGGGTATCTTCAAAGTGAAATTCTAAACACTCATTCGTACAACTTGAGGTGTATGTTCATCGTGTCAAAGGAAGAGATGTGATCGTCATCAAAGGCAAGTTCATTCATTCAAGGGAACTGGTCTTCATCAGATCAACTTGGGTCCCTTCTTCTTTATTTCTCCCTCTTCCTTATCTCCCCTTCCTAATTCTTCGTTGGGCTCAATCATTGTATTTCATCTCATTCACTTAAGTGACCTTATAAAGTTACATTGTAAAAGTCCCTTTGATTTATAAAAAGGGAACTTATTTCTCTCCCTAGGAAGGTGAAAAGTCACAAGTTGAATGAGACCACGAAGATTCATGTGGGGGGTGGCAAAGAGTCAATTCACATTGCTATAAATTGGGATGGCTTCTCCATTCCAAATGATTCTGAAAATTTTGAAAGTTGTACTTGTAGTAATAGTGGATTGTTAATATGTTGTTGAGACTTTGTATCATCAACACACATGAAATAAAAGCTACATTTCTTCCATGCTTTCTTTTTTCCTTTTCTTGTATTCCTCTACTTCTATCTTTCAAGATACATGAATTTGTAAGCATTTGTGATCCTCAAAAGAGATTTGTATCTTTGATAGATTGAATCTTTACTTCTCTCTTTTATGCACTTTGCAATCATAGTGATCCTGGATGGTGTTGGAGAGGAAATTGGTCCCACTATGTTCATTGTTTCTTTCTTCTATATTGAATGTTGAAGTACTTCATTTACTGGGTGTGAACTCTATAATTCACCTACTCACATTGATAAGCTTCCTTTCCTAATTTCTCTCCTTCCCCCTCATCGTTGTGATTTCCTCCCTTGTACCCCATACAAGCACTTTGCCACAGGTTCAGTGGAGTGTCCCTGTGTGATCCCTAGCCTATTTGGCCAACCCACAACATTTAGATTAGGATTATATTAGTTACATTCAATAATGGGAGCTACACCATTCAATGCATAGGGGCATAACCTTGTGAACGTTGGTGGAGGCACCTAATTTTATCAACTGAAAAAAATTTATCACTAACACAGGGGAGTACATCCCCTTCATAGGAAGCATATTTTCGATTTGGGATTCAATGTCATCAACATAAGCATGTTCTTTTTTCTTAGCCTCTTGGGTTTTTTGTATTCCATTCTCTAGTATCTCTATTTGTAACTTTATTTCTTCCTCACACAAGAGGTGCTCTCCTTTCCCATAAGTGGGTATGATCCCCTCATTTTCCAATGTTTCCTCACTAATAGTATTTAATACCTTCAAGCTTGGGCAAAATTCCCTTCCACCAATCCAAATACTCGTGGAATTATCTATTTTGTTTATTACCATCTTTGATATGTTCCTTGATATAGTTGTAACATGCCCCGACTTTGACTAAGGCTTTGCTACCATTTTCAATGACTTTATTTTCTCACTCTTTGGTAGCTAAATTTTAGGAATTGACATCTTCAGAATCTTTTAAAGTAGCATTTGTAACCTCAGGGGTGAGTTCTTGTGAAGTTGAAGTTAACTAGATAAATTTTTTCACAATATTGGATATAGATTGAAATTTTTATTTTAACTGCTTTGTTTTTTATTTTTCCTTATCAATTTTTTGCACCACATCTTGGAATACTACCTAGAGATCATGCTTTAGTCCCTTTTTAGACTAGTTTCCAAAAGGGATCCTGGTAATTTGATAATCTAACATAGTTTCTTCTTCACTTGAAACTTCATTGTGTGGAATATCTACCTCCAGGTATCTATTTCCTTGATTTCCCACCAATGTCCTAGACATGGTTTTGGCCTTTTTAGGTGGCCTAGATGTACATAAAGATGTAGAACTTATTAATACCTATGCCTCTATGTTTATTTGTACCCCCAACTTCTTCTTGGTGGGGAGATCCTTTGCCAACCATCCCCCAAGATGTAGTTCCTCACCGGTAATGAATGGCCTTTTTGGTTTTGTAACCATTGGTTATGAGATACGAGAGACCATTTTTATACCAAAAATCCTTGCTTCAGCTTCAAATGATCGTGTATCCCCTATTTTGGTTTCAATCATAGGTTGTGATTCTTCACTAGTAAGTTAGACATTTTTCCCCTAGATTTTCACAATACCTGACAGTGGGGTGTGGGCTATTATGGCATCTTCACTTGTGATAGGTACAGGAACATTTTTAATTTTTTTCATTAAGGGGAGATGGTTCCCCTTCTTCCTTATTATGGGAAATCATCCCTGTGATAAATTAAATTGTTTTTGTGCACATCTCTTCTCCTTTGGTCATCTCAGTTACTTATAACTATCCTAAACCTCCTACCTCAAGAACATGGTCTTATTCAATGGCTTGTGGTTGCTCAAAAAATTCTTGCAAGTCACCTATACTTTTCTCAGCTTTAGGATGTTCTAAATCCTTATCTATTCCTTCCACACTATGATGTTTAGGTGTTGTCATTGGAGTTGAGTCTTCTACCTTTTTTATACTAACTTCTTCATGGATCATTCCTTAAACAAGATCATCCTCTTGACTTTTCTCAAGTTTTAGACTCCGAATAATGTCAACTTGTGGGATATCTTATCTTTGAAGAATAGATTTGGATTCCTTTGCTAAAGTTACCCTTGTTCCTAATTTAAGAAAATCCTCTGGATGAGGGGGGGCTAGTGGCATAGGGGCATCATGAATCCTTGCATTATTTCCTTTCCTGGTATATTTTTCTCCTTTTGAACTGGAGGAGTGCCTTTTGGTATTAGTGGAGCTAAATTTCTTGGCCTTATTCACCTTATAAGAGGAACATCATTAGAAATATCTAGTTCATCAATTTCAATCCCTTGGATAAATCAACTTGAAGATACTTGTACCTTATCCTTTTCTTTTAAGTATATGTGTTGGATGTTTGACTCATTTTTAGTCACTTTCCTCTCCCTTTAGTAGAATAACTTGAGTATTTGATGAACTAGTTCAGAAAACTTGAATAGTGGTGACAACAAGAGAGGTCATTGTCTTCATGATGTCCTCATCCCTTTTTGCTAGTTGTGAGACATATGCTCCAGTTTTACTTACATAGGAACTTAACTCATCCCTAGTTTGGGCAGTAAGTGGGAATCTAAAATAGATTTGGGTAGTTCCTTGAACTATTTTTGTGACCTTCCTAAAATGTGGTAACACATCTTGAAGTATATAACTAACCCTGTACTCATTTAGAAGAATGGTGCTTTGTTGAATGAGGTCCACTTTTTGATCAAACAACCAAATCAGGATTCTCTTCGTAACACCTACAGTTTTGTGTTGCAAATACTTCATCTCTTGAGATTCCCAATTTATAGGGGAAGAGGTGACTGTATAATATCTTCTTGATCATATCTAGGACTTTTTGTGTCCTCATTATCCATAATCCCTTCTAGAATAATTGTTATATTATAGTCAATGATTTAGGTTAAAGTCATTCAAGAGTGGTATCTTAACTTGACATCCTCCTCTCCTCTACAACCCATCTAATAATCTTCATAGTGATATTCATGTTCTAGGGAGGATCCCCCTACTTGGTGTAGCAGCCATTTGATAACATAATTGCCCCTTGGAGAAAATTGTTCCATAGTGTAACTTTTCATTTCTGCTTCAACCATTTTTTCCTTTACCAATGTTGGGCATGTATATCTACCCATTTTGATTGGAGACTTAATGTTAGGCTTGTGTCTGGCTACCAAAATTCTGTGAACATATAAAACTTACCTGACCAATTCCAATAAAACCCACTTGTCATTCATATGTCTTAGTCACAGAAATGGGGCTCTTATGAAATAACTTACCCTAATGTAAGAGAAATTTAGGAATTGGATGAAGTAACATCCCCATCTTGATATGAGTTTATTAGCTTCAAGGATCATTCTCTCATATTTCCATGTAGGGAAAAACAAACATATTATTGGGGCAAAGAAGGCATCAATTACTTTCCTATGTTTTGCTCCATAATTTGATAAATTTAGTTGGGGATATACATCATATATTTCTCTCCTACGATACTCTGGTGGGTTTCTTTTCTAGTAGTAAGGGTATAAGACAAGGGGATCCCATATCCCCTTTACTTTTTATAATAATGGTTGATAGCCTTAGTAGATCCATAACTAAGGCTATGAATACTGGAATGCTAAAAGGGTTCAAACCTACTTCCACTAACCATACAGCTTCACAACAACAATTTCTTGATGACACAATTTTGTTATTGATGGTTCAGATCTATAAAGACTATTCTCAGATTATATGAAGTAGCATCTAGCTAGAGAGTTAACTTAGACAAAATCTCGGTCTATTTTTTCAATACTCCTTCGGATAGATAAAAAATAATTACACTCAATCTGGGATGTAAAATCGGCTCTTTAACCACTACCTATCTTGGCTTACCATTGGGTATTCATATAGTCTCTAATGTTGTTTGGAATGCCTTGTTAGACAAATTTCACAAGAAATTGGCAGGGTGGAAAGGTGTTGTTCTCTCTAGTGCCAGAAAATGTTTACTAATTAAAAGCACAATACAAAACTTTCCCATATATATAATGTCTATGTTCAGCATCCCTACAATAGTTTTTGACAGCATTGAAAGAATTCAAAAGGATTTCCTATGTCATGGGACTGAAGAAAGATTCAGGTATTATTTAGTTACTTGGGATCAGTTTTGTAAACCCAAAAAGATCGGTGGCCTGGGTATAAAGGATATTAGGAATATGAATTTTTCTTTAATTGCCAAACTAAGTTGGAGATTACTTAAGGAAAAACAACCTTAGATAGAACTAATTAGGATCAAGTACTTGGCTCAACAAAGTATGAATTCCTTTCTTTTTGAAGAGAAACTTCCCAATGGGTCTATCTTTTGGAACAACTTACTTCAAATCAGGCACATTAGTGCTAAAGGTTATAGATATAAAGTGGGTAATGGTCAGGATATACAATTTTGGCATGACAATTGGACTGATTTTAGCCTGAGTGAAAAATTTGGATCCATCAAAGACATTCTAAGTGAGAAATATGGGAATAAAGTGAAAGACTACATTGACTTAGATGGAAACAAGAGAACTTGGAAGCATCTCAAAGTGGATAGGGAAAATTTAAAACCTGTTGTCTCCTCTCTACAATAGCAACTTGCACTCATTCCTCTAAATCAAAAGATTCAAAGGATGAGCTCATTTGGGTTAATTATTTTGATGGGGACTATATTGTCAAATCAGGCTACAATGCATTCTTTGAGAATGTTCAATGTGATATGAACTGGAGAAAAATTTGGATGCCTGAGTTAACCCCAAAATTTAATTTATTTTTATGGCTGGTGTTAAAAGGAAAGATTCTTACTAATGATAACCTAATAAAAAAGGGTTTCATTATGCCTAACATATGTTGCATGTGCAAAAAGGAGGTTGAAGACATCAAACATCTACTTTTGCATTGTGAATATGCCTCAAAGGTCTGGAGCCTCATTTTTTCTAATTTTAATCTTCATTGGACTCTTCCTAATACCTTCTTGTAGACCTGGGAATAATGGGATCCACCATATAAACATTGCATGGTAAGAAGATTATGGAATTTGGTCCTACCTCATACCATTTGGAGACTGTGGAAAACAAGGAATGGAATAATCTTCAGGGACAGCAGATAGGTATGTAATAGTATCTTTAAGGAAATAGTTATTGTTTTCAAAGACAATATAGAAAGATTTAGGCCTCCAAAAAATAGACCATACCCCAAGGAAGAAGAACCTATTCTAGCTTCTTGGAAGATTGATATTGGCAATTCACATAGGAATGATCAAAACAGCATTGACAGATCATTAGTCCATTGGATTCCACCACCCAAATTATGGTACAAGTTGAATTTTGATGGAGCATCTAAAGGAAATCTAGGGGCATCAGGAGGAGGAGGTGTGATTAGGGATCACAGAGGCTATCTATTTGTTGCATTTTTCTGGGAAAATGGGCCATCAAACAAATCACTATGTTGAAGCCTTAGCAACATTATGGGGGATCAGGCTAGCAAGAGATTGCAACATCTCTAATATTATAATTGAAGGGGACTCTATGAACATAATAAATCTTTAAATCAAGCACAACCCCCTAGTTGGACCATTAGGGATTTCATCTATGAATCTATTGATATTTGTAAATCCTTTGCAAACTGCCAAATTATTCACTCCTATCGTGAAGGCAACAAAGTGGCAGATAGTCTTGCTAATTATGGAGTTAGTAATAACATGCAAACTTGGTTTAGTGATGACATTATCCCTAGTAAGGTACAAAATGACATCATCAAGGATAAATATGAAATCTAAAATCATCATTAAGAAGTCCTCCATCATTTTGGGGGTGATTAACTTCTTACGCAGGGATAATAACCATCATCCTTTTCACACTTTATGGGTATAGAAAGGAAATGTCAAGAAGTGGTTTTGGGGGAGAAACATTTCCATTTGAAACTGAAGAAACTAGTTCTAGTAACAACAATGGAAATAGGTGGAGCTCCATGCCAAACCAAACCCACCTACAACCCTGCTTGGAAGAATGACATGGCTCTATGGACTTATTTGTAAATTGGTGGGGTCTCAAACCTATTTGAAAGAATGTAGGTCCATGATCAAGACATTTCTCTTCAATTTGTGGCTGGGTGGAAGAAGAGAATGGTTGAATATGGTGAAATCAACATGAAAATCACTGAAGAGCTAATTGTTGAAGTCACGGGCTTAGCTTGGAAGGTGCTAGGTTCTTCAGTAAGAGGGTTGACAAGAAAATTGAAGCCAAGAAATTTCTAGAAGACGAAGATCTTGAGTTTGTTACTGCAGGCATAAAAGTGGCTTCCATTCCAACGCCCTTCGATGAAATTGCAAGGATGATTGTCAGGTATGTCACTTTGGAAGGCAGATATGTGATGGTTCCTCTCAAACATCTGGTTTTCCTTGAATCATTTTACAAGGAATATACATATTCAATTTCCACATTATCTCTTACACTCCCTGGAATGCTTTGTTCTTGAGTTTTAAAATCACACCCGTGTCACCCCCCTCCATCAAGGTCTCATTTGTTTGCTTCACCGCCATTGTCTTTCCCAGCACCCTTCAATCCTTGTCACCCCTGCCTCCTCTAACCCTGGTCCTTCCACTTCCCCCACTACTCCTTTAGGTCAAAGGAATATCAGAAACAAAAACTCATTATACCCTATCAATCATTCTTTCCCCTCCCAAAGAAACCTTCGTAGCAACAAAGACATTGAGTCTACTAAAAATATGCTACACATTAGCAATCCTGCTAGTGCCTCTACTACGAAAAGGGAGGAAGCCCTTCTTAATAGAATTGTAAAACTGGAAAAGGAGGTTGGGGTTTTGAAAGAAGAGCTCAAACAGGTTTCCAAGAGAGAAGGAAAAAGGAAGCTGCAGAATGATCCTGAACAGGATAATGATTAGATTCTGGAAGTCTACAAGAAGCTAAATTCACTGGATAACAGACTGGGAAATGTAAAAGGAAGACATGATTACACCCTTTCTGTTCTCAAGGCTATTTATAACTTCATGGAGCAACATGTCAAAAGTGTTTGCATGCTCAGTGACATTCCTTCTGCCATTTGGGATCTGGGACCAGAACGGAACTTGATTCTCTCACAATTAGAAAAGAAGGATCCCTCCCATGTCACAACCCTGGCACTCTTCACCTCTCTGCAGAAGGTGAGGACAAAGATTGACAGAGTAGACAAGTGAAGAAGACTGTCCTTACTCCTGGTTTTCTTTTTTGTTGTTGTTAGGATGCTTTTTTCATGATGCTTTGTTGCAGTTTTGTTACTATTTGATTCTTTTTGTATAGTTTCTTAGATAACTATAGTTGGTTACTCATGTATAATTTAGATGCCGATCCAAACTTGATGTATTTACTGCATTATTTTTCTTTTGAGCCTTTTTGTAATAGGGTATAGTCCCTTCAAAACTATTGATTGCATTATCTGCTCTATCTAGCTTTTGAGCCCTTTTTGTAACAGGGTATAGTCCCTTCAAAACTATTTACTCATTTACAATTTTTAACAAGTCACCATAATTTTGGGCCCAATATTCTTCTCCATTTTTTATACTAATGTTGGCCACTGATGAGTGAATTTTTTGGCTCATTGATATCATTTCTTCAAGTTTCAAATACTCTTTTGATATGACTTATTAATAAATGGAGATGTTTTGTGTAGTTATATCTTAGTAGGTTTGATGCATTTTCCTTGCTATAGTTTATGAAAGCCGATTATCACATGAACCTCCTACTAATTGTCTTTTTGAGATAAAACGTGATGATGTGTGCAAGAAATGATGGATTTTTCTGATAGTTATGGAGCCCGAGTTTGGAGCAAGTGGCAGGAGACTATTTCCACCAAGTTGATCTATTAGTTGGGGCTTGTTTCTAACTACCCGTAAAATTTTATGTGTTTTAATTAGTATTTGGTGGACAATGATTAATTCCACCTGTTATGGTGTGCTTTGTAACTAACAGTACCAATATGAAGACTTCGTCTTCAGAACATATAGAGGGAAAAACTACTTTTTGATATATAGAGAAAGATTATCTGCATTTAGTTTCTTGGTATTATTATCTATTGTTTATGTTATGAAAATTATTCTAAGTTAATGAAATTCACGACATTTTGAGAATCAAAGGTTTTTAATCCCTCTATCCCAAGGAAGAGCAAGGGCCCACTCAACCAAGGAGATAAGAGGTTATTTTGAGTTCATTTACGCATACAGTTCTTTGATTGGATTTACTGCAATTGATTGTTTAAAGAATATTACATGCATGCTTTGATTGTTCTTCATTACCTATTTCACTTAGAATATATGTTTCTATTATGAAAATTTGGTTAACAAGTAATCTCGCTTTCTGCTAAGCTTCATTTATACAGTCATAATTTCATTTATTAAAAGTAGTGTGTGCGTATTTCATTTTCCAACAGAATATTAGTTATTAGTTTCCTTTCATCACGAATAGTTGAATTCCATATAACTGTATTTCAATTCCATAGATTTGTATTGAATTTCTGTAGATTAGTCACTAAACTAAACAACCCCCAACAGACCCAATGGATAACTGGTTCCATTAAACTCCATTGCATATTGCCTAGGACACAGCCCTGGTTTAGAATGACACTGACATGAGATTATGTTAGGTAAATGATTGGAGCAATACAACAACCCATTAGCCACATAGGTTAAATCTGGGAGCCCTAACATTTTATCAATTGATGCAGTTATTAAAGATAACACCAATACACCACTTCCATCCCTAACCTCTCGAGATGCAGGATTATAATTATGAGCACGTGTCTAGACTAGTTCATGATATAATACAGAAGGGGGAAAAGAAGTAGAAAAATCAAGTCCACTCTCATCAATTAACCTCATTATATCATTCCTACTTGGGGCCTTTAGTATTAAATTGAATTTAGTTAATTCTACTCAGTATAAATTTGTATCCATTATTGAATCAAAGTAGGACGTTATACAATAATTTATTGGTGCGGTATTTAAGACACTCTTCATTTTTATTGTTTTACAAAGGATTTTATAACCAGAAAGCAAAATGAAAATTTAAAACCCTTTCAGAAAATTCTTATCTCTCAATGACCGACTATCAATTGCAAAAACATATGCACACTCTAAATAATTATCGAGTAAATGCACTTACTTGTTATGTATGATCAATTCTTTGGTTTGGATGTGAAGAAATGTTTCTTAGCTTGCTCAAATCTTTCGCATTGTAATTTTACTTCTGAAATTTTCCAAGGGAATGCTAGAAATCTTTCTCAGTTTGATAATTTGAACTCAAAATGACGCTTCTTCTTTCCCTTTTTGAATTATATAAATTCCCTTATAGTTTCATTAATGGCACAAAGGCCGCTTGGAGATTTATTACACTTCCTTTATTCATATTTCTAACCACTGGGGACATCATTTATTTTCTTTTCAAATATCACTCTCTTGCAGGATTTGGGGAACGGAGAACATCATGCCTAAATGCAACAAAAGTAGCCTTTTCTCAAACACCTGCCAACCCACTACATGTTTTATTTGTCTTACACCGAGGAGCAGGGATGTGACAACATTGTGCAGATTTTATACAGTGGCATGTTATGCAATAAAAAGGTTCTTCCTTCCCGATATTCCCCTAATATTATTTTCCATTGGGCCACAGGGTTTTACTTACATGTTGTAAGTATAAAACGGGTTACACACTTTCCACGTAAGCTCATCAATATATTAAAGATCAAGGAAATCTCGTCTTCAGGCATGGGGGATATATTAGCATCGTGCAATAGTAATTTATGAGTTTCATGTTTACATGAGAGACTCACAATGATAATTATTCCTTGAATATTCCCTTTTGTTGGGGGTGAGAGATAAATTTTCATTTTTTACTCATGTATCAACTGTAATTTTGTAAAAGGGGGAAGAAAGGCCCGCCTCTGAAAAATCCTATATCACAGGCCATACTGTGGACTTCAAACCATGTGCTTCTTGACTCACTTAGACCATCATTATTTCATATATTATTCCAAAACAGTTAGTACATAAACCATATGGTAAATTTTTCTTAGTATGGGCTTGTTCTGATTCTAGAACACGGGTTTAAAGAAGAAATTTTTGGTGTTACCATTTTTATAAACATTAGGGTTTTAAGAATAGGGGAAATTTTTATAAAGGTCACCCCAATTTTAGATATAGACTCAAAATGAGTACCAACAAATTTAATGAATCAAAAAAGGAGGGATCTTCTCATAGGGCATATTCTTTACAAAAGAAAACTCCTACTCAGAAAACTCCTTCTCCTCTTGATTCTGGAACCAAATTTTATACTAAGAAAGATAAGGACAAAGAGGGAGAGAAGAAAGTGGAAACACCTAGATGAGGTGGTGATCAAGAAGAAACACGGGAGTTAGGAGGTAAAACATCCCCTGAATATTCAAAGTAGCATGATGAAGAAGAAATTGGTGAAAAGAAGAAGGATGAAGAGGAGGAAGAAGAGGAAAGTGGGAAAATTGATGAAGAGGAATATGTGGTTGAAGTAGTTGCCCCTAATCTAGGGAAAACTAGTGCTTCAAAACCAAATTTGGATGTAATAATACCTTCTTCTTCTTCTTCTATTGTGACTTCTATTGTATAATTTTTATTCTCCCATCCTCCCAGTTCTATGATTACTCTTGTATTACCTCCTCTAGTAACATCTTTAGGAGACTCCTTCACTTGGGTTCAACCCATGGTGGATAGTAGAAAGAGGAAAGCTCAATCTAGGATTGATATTCTTGAGTTTGATATTGTGGCTACCCTTCTTGGAACTTCCCCTCCTTGTAATAAATCTAAGAGTGCTTCTCATATTATCTTGGATTCTAAAAGACAAAAAAATTAGAAATTACTAGGCCAAACGAAGGTATGAATGAGAAGGATGTTTCAATATCAGATTTTGAGCTAACCAAAATATCATTGGGAGAATAAAATCTAGAGGTTGTAGTGCACAATATTAGAGAAACTATCTCTAAGTTTATTGAGAGATTTGAGAAGGGAAAGAAGACTCAAGAATAGTTGGAGGAATAGGTACAAGTCCTAGAAAGTTTCATCAATTCTGGATGAAACTCCCTTGTCCACCCTTCCACTAAATTTTTTTACCATTGATATTGATTTCAAGACAATAACATAAATTCACAGACATTCCACTTTTGGAAAATTGCTTGGGTAGAGAGAATCCTTGTTACAGGATTGGAATTTATTGATTAAGCATCTAAGGTTTATGATAATGTTATTTCAGCTCAAGAACAAATCAACTCAGGAATTGACAGCATTAATAAGGAAATTAAATTCTGGGTTGATGTCATTCAAGATCTCTGAATCATGACTCTCACATATGAGAAAATTCTTATTTATGAGAATATTTTTTATGATTCCAAAGGAAATTTATCCAAGACTTGGACTTTCAATGTAGAGTAGAGAATACGTGTCCTTGAAGAAGCCTTGACTGAATTATGAAATGTGATTCAGAAAGGAGAATCTCTGAAGGCTGAATTTTTTGCAGATTTACAAGCCCTTCATTGTCATTTTTTCATAGACAAATCATCATAGAGGAATTTTGTTCATCAAACCAAGGGATATTTTAATGCATTTATTAAGGAGAATTTTTTCAAGGCAGAATTGGTCAACAAGGAAAAGATGAAAGAATTTTCAGAACTTAATAATGTCATCATAGAAGTAGCAAAGGGACTTGCTCAATATGGTAGGACATCGAAGGAAATGGAATCCTCTCTCATAAGTTGGTTGAAAAATATCTCTGATACCATTATACCCAAGGATACATAGATATCAACTATAATTACCAAATTTCAGTTGCATGTTTCAAAGATCAAAGTGCCTGCATGTTGTTCCTTATTTTTCTTCTTCTTCTAGCTCATAACTTTACTAGTTATTCTATGAGTCATTGTTTTCTAGGGTATGGAAATATGAAATTGTAAGTTTAAATTCATTGAATGCAGTTCATTTAATTAAGTGTTTTATCACTTAGTAATCAGATAACTTGCTACCTATGGGTAGATAATCTCATTAAAATTTTAACCCTAGTTTTAGGCTCCATTTTATTTGGTTTGTATCGATTTTATTTATGTCTTCATCTGTGTCGATGTAAGAAACACATATTTTGAAATACAGAATGTGTTTCCTCTTTGTGTGTCTGCATTCTGGTTCTTCCAAATATTCTCCTTGTTTCTCATGTTTTAGATTGAAGTATAGCTGGTTGAATTAATTATCTGGAGGTTATGTTTGGGCTTTATATCGTCATTTTGATGTGCTTAAGCTGGTTTTGATGTCAATTCAAGAATCACTTTGTATCTGTATTTCATAATGACATTAGAGTAACTCCATTTATGCACCACACATATATGTTCATTACGATGAATTCAGTTGTCTCTTACTTGATTATGGGAAAAAATCTGTAAGCTTCTTATCAAAAAGACCGCAAGTTGTGATAATTCCCTCTACTTATGTGTCTATTTAAACATACTTTACTTCCTTGTGAGTTCTTCAAGGAAGAATAATGTGAATCACTTTACTGATAAGTGAGCTAGAACTATGTGTCGATCATTTAACTTGATCTTGCCATATGCTTAGTTTTGCAGCATTATTCTGGATATCTCAATACTTAATTCTATCTTTAAGGAAATTAAAGTAATCATGAGATTCACTTAACTAACACTAATTCATTGTGTCATTTCCAATATGCTTTACTTATTTTAAGTACATTGTGTTAATTTAGTTTTAGAGTTCTACTTATTTGGTTTTAAAATAAGGTAACCTCCCCATTAAAGAGGAGGTATGTTTGTCCGCACTAAACTGTTGCTTTGCATCTCGAATTCCATTATACCTTGCTTCCAACCACTCAAGTGGGTTGATCTAGAGACCTATTGTTTTCAACTTTGTTTTATAACGGATAGATAAAGTAATGCCTAAGGCAACTCACAACAGCTTACCTTCCTACTATTCATTGTGTGATTTTGAGTTGATTTAATTATTTTCTATATTAAATCTAAGTAAAGAAGGTATTATTCACTACTTCCTAGTCTTACATATGATTTAGATTACTATTGTGTAAGTACATTTTTATACCCTTATACCATGTAAGTATTATCCCAGGCACGCCGGCCTAATCAACTTATCTGGACGTTGGGCACTCACCCAAGGCACGCACGGGCACAGAGTCTTAGACACCAAAATTGGGTCACACTCCCCTTGGTCCCTCGACAAATAACCAACTCGAACACACTCACCTAACCATGGCCCCTTTCACCCCACTCTAATATTAATTTAATTAAAATTAATTCATGATCTCATAATATCTATTATTTAAATATCCTAATTGGATAATGCCCACACCATCCACCTCACCTATACACCTCATCTAGCCACCTCACCCTAAGACCTATTCTTAGTATGTTGCCATAACTAACTAAGACCTACCTAAACCCTAAAAATCAAAGCCTACATTCCCTCTAACCACATTCCCACCCGTTAGAAAGGAAGCTTCCATTCTAATCCATGGAAGAAAACCAACGAGATCCAAGAAAATCAAGGGGATCTGCCCATTTTAGTAAACCTAGGAAATCCCACCCTAACCGACGCCGGTTACCCTAAACCACCACCGGTCAACCCAGAACCATCGTCATTGGTTACCATTTAATCCCCAAAACAACCTTATTTTGAGGTTGACACATCTTTTGAGGGCAAGAGACAAAAACCAGAGCTGCATGCAAGTAGAACCAGCATTCGTACATGCATCAGAGCATCCACAGCCAGCACCAGAAGCAATCACAGAGCCATTTGCATTCACGGGAGCATCCGGGGAAGTGCCATCACCACACCAAGTTCCTTCCATTTGATCACCTACCATTTCCAACTAGACATCAAGCTCATACAACAGTAAGTGTTTTGTTAACCAACACTTGTCCATTGTCATTTTAGTAGACTCTTTTACTTCTGTTATTAGTTTCTACTCCCATTCCCATTCCCCCACCATTTACCTCCATGCAAACTTGACCATCCCTTCACCCACACCATTGAACTACCCATACCCTACTTTAAGATCCTGAGTATACCTAAGACCCACACAGACCTTGCCATTTCCCTTTCCATTTCCATTTAGCCTTAGATCTATCACCACACCAAGTTTTTATTAAGTTTCTTGTACCCCGACCATACCGACGCCGGTTACCCACAACCATCACCGGTTCACCTAAACTGACATCGGTCATACCAGACCGACGTCGGTCTCTGTGTTTTTACCCTCAGACCAAGAACAGAGCTTAAAACCTCCACCAAATACCCAAAACAACCCAGAACCAGACCCTGACCAGTACCAGTACTCTGACAGAGACCTTGACCTTCAGATTCAAGTCATAGCTTAGCCTATTGTGAATGAATTTTCTTATTGTAGTCGAATGAGATACCTAAATCATTTTAACTACAATAGGATTTCCTTTATTGTTAACATTGAGTTGTTTTAAACAGTGGATTGACAGCCATCTAGGGAGTATCACACTTCCCAGATCTAGCATACGCTAGGCAGTCCACTGCATATACTATTTAACTTTTATTTGGTGGTCTTGTTTTCTATTTCAGGTAGTTCCTCCTAGCCAAAAGGAAGCTCTCACGATCAGCTGTGGATCAAGAAGTCATACGCACAACAACCTACAACCAGCATTTTAACAGGTATTCCTCCTAGCCCTTTACCCTTATCTGTTTCATCAATATTCAAAGAAATGCTCTAGAATCAGGTGAAACATTTTGGCATGCCCGGTGGGACCCATTCGGGGTTCTTTGCATTTCTTCATTTCTAGGTGAAAAGTTGCATGTTTGTTTCCTTTCTAAAAGGTTCTCACATTAAAATTTCTCCCCTGGAATCTTCTCTTCTTCTATTGTCTAAAAGCAATCATATTTTGGTGCTTTAAAATGAACATTTCTTTCCTTTCATTAGTATCACATTAGTGAAAGAGCATCCCTTCTCCTGTTCATCCTTTTGTGTCATCGAATTCAATATTTCGATTTGGGTTTAAAAATCATTTCATTTCATTCTACTTTTCTGCATTAGCTCACATTAACTGAGGGCAACCTATATGCTGGAAGTCATTCCCAGCTGATGGTTGACAAATGAATCATAGAAAGCACATCTTCTCTCTCTCTCTCTCTCTCTGAGTCTTACCAAACTACACAAATTCAAAAATATACACATTCTTAAATGACATCTTTCCTGGGAACACCTGTCAACGATCGCACTAATCAAAGGATTGGCAGGTACTCCCCAGCTCGCTACTTCTATCGAGTCATACTTCAGAAGACGGACCCACCCCCACCATAACATACCTGAAACCTCTCCCTTTAGATATCCTTTCTTCGTAGGAAGCCTTCCTCACCAAAAATTCTATTCTAAAGTTCATGAGTCAGTCCTTAATAGCATAAGATGAACAAACATAATAGAAAAAGCACTCTTAGGATCGTATTTTTCTTAGTGTTTCTGCTTGGCTTGCATTTTGAGGTGAGAGGACACGTTCTTCATTTTTCTTTTCTCCTTACATGCTCCTCATCATAGTTGGTGTATTCCAATTTTATCTGAGTGTGCCTAGACCCTATTTTCATCATTCTCAAAATTCTGGGTTTGATTCCATATCTGATTTTAACTCACAACCACCTTTTCTTCATCTCTATTTCAATTTCACAGTAACCGGTGTCGGTCCAAGTGACCGTCATCAGTTACCCTCTAACCATCATCGGTTATACCCAAATGGCATCAGTTTACTATTCTTTTGGTTAACCTACCCAAAAGGACACCTGCTTCACCTTCTTTGTTGTTCAGAGTCTCTGTCACTCTCATCATATTCACTGTCCTGGTAAATTCCATCAGCATCTTATCTACTTAGCAGATTGTTAGCCTTTTGCCTTGTTTTGACAAACTGTCCATTTTCCACAGTGACCGACCGTGGTTACCTGTGACCGCGTCAGTTTACCCTAACTGGCATCGGTTAGCCTGTTCAAATTTCTAGCTGACATTTTATACCTAATCCACCTACCACCACCTATTTTTCCTATCTTTGTTGTATTTCTGTGTCATTTACAGAAAGCAGTCCTACCACGTCAGTACTTGTTCACATGGTGCTGACGCGTAGCCAAGAAAATGCCCTCATATTCCATGCTAGTTGTCAACCACTCCCACCTAGTCCTTCACCACCTTCTATTTTATCACCCATGGATCCTACCCAACCTATCACTATCACCACAGGGGACGAGGAGTTCACACGACTCCTTGACCAGAACCCTGTTGCCTTACAGTTTTATCTTTCCCACTCATCCACTCGAGATGCCTCGGGTCAGTTGATATACGGCATGCCCGTATCTATCCCCCTGACACTCGCTCCTACTTCTTGCTCAGCCTCTCTAGCTCTGCGCTACCCACACCTACCTTGCCCCCAGTCATTTCACAGCTAGGCCCTATACCTGCTATGACCGCCACATCTGCCACATCTATTGCACCCACCACATCCACTATACCTTCACCAACCACCCAGAACATAACCTCATCCATGCCTATTGTCTCACATATACCCGTAGCTACACAACCACCCCGGTGTCGGTGACCCCTACCCCTTTTCAAAACATTGTCCTTTCTATTCCACAGTCCTTAGCCCCCATTGCTACTAGGGTCACCATGACCCTTCCACCTCCATATACGTACTATCAGCAGCCTCCCATTTCATCTATCATTCATTCTGGGTACATACCCCCTATTTCACTCCCTCCTTCTCAATCTACCTATACGGCATCACCATATACTAGAATGCCACCTCCATCATATGTCCAACACCAACCTCCTTACGCTACAGGAGGTACCCATCCATCACAACCTACCAATGACCTAATCAAGTTAATGATGGACAAGATGCAGACATTGGAGGCATCAATTTCTGGCACACATAACTCTCTCACCTACGATGAGATTTGTAATGAGCCCATCCACCCATCCATTCCTATTCGTCCATATCCCGTACATTGGGAAATGCCTAAATTTAACCACTTCAACAGCAAAGAGGACCCACAACAACATTTGTGGTCTTTCAAACATGGGTGTTATCTTATTTCCCATGATGATGCTTTGCTCCTGAGGACCTTTCCCATGTCTCTGACTGGGCCCACATTAGACTGGTATAGTGGGTTACCTAGACATTCTATCTTCTCATTTAATCAGGTAGCCCAAGCCTTCTTGGATCACTTCTCCATCAATGTTGTTAAGAAGGTTACCATGACTGACCTCTACTCTACGTGTCAATATGACGATGAATCTATCACAGATTTTGTCACTCATTGGCGTAGCCTGATCAATCAACTCACATTCCAACTACCACAAACCAAACTCATAGAGCTCTTCATGTGGGCTTGTGCTAGACATATCTCACCAACCCTGCAGGTGCAGACTTTCTGAACCTTTGATGAGGCATTCACCATGGCACGAAAGCTAGAGATTCGGGCCATCAAAGAAAAGAAAATTCAACTACGCAATAAAAACTTGGCATTTAAGTCAAATGATACCTCTTCTTCTTCGAAACCACAGAACAATTATTCAAAATCCAAGGGAACCACTAACACGCAGTGGTACTCAAGGCCGGCCCAGCTCATCCATCAAATCAGGCTAACCCCTCATCTAATCTTTCACCCATCCAGACCCTTTCAATTCAGACGAGAACAACGGAAATACACCCCAATTGGGGAGCCTTATTCTTCTGCCTTAGAAAATCTCATTAAAGCTGGGGCCATCACCCTTCCTCCCATAAAACCACACACTGGTTTTGATCCTGCTCGCCCCACACCCATGTGGTACAAAGAGCATGACTTCTACAACTATCATCGGGTAAAAGGTCATAGTGATGGAAATTGCATCACTTTCAAGAACATTGTCCAAGAAATGCTCGAGAAAGGTGAGTTAACCTTGGATAATCCTAATGCACCTACCAATCAAAACCTACACATCTTCAAGAAACCATTTCCTAATCATGCCCCTTCTTCTGATCAAACTAGAGAGACCTCAACTCATGATAGCCATACCCGTGAGGTCCATGCTATTTTCAGTGATGCACCAGTTGCTTCCCAATTACCTCATATTCCTTCCATAGAGGAAATCCTAGCCCGAAGTCCTCCACCTACACTTGAACCCACTTCACCTATTCCTCCACCCACAGAGGAACACCTTTCATCTCCTCCCTCACCTGTGAGGAGCCTTCTATTAACATCGAGACCATTTCACCTTTGGCTTCTCCACCTAGAGAGCCATCACCCGCAGTACCTCTCTGACCCATGGAAGATGCTTGTTTATCTCCTCCACCCACAGAGGAGAACCCATCATCTCCTCCACCTATCAAAGATCTAGTAGAAATGCCTTTACCTCTAGGTGACCATTCTCCATCAGCTACCCAAGATCCTGCGGACTTACTTTCGGCTCTCTTACCCACAGAAGCTGAAGCTAGAAAATTCCCCATTTCTAAGACACATTTTACGGGAATCACCATTGGATCCTCATCAACCTCACCTACAATAGTGTCATTCTCATGCTTAGCTGACTGCCTGGATTATGTGGATAGAGCCTTACTTTGGGGGTGTCTTCTACTTCTTGTCTCAACACAAATGCAGATGTCACTCGCTGACACTTCCACTATCTATCCAAAAATATTTCAGCCAATCAAACCAAACACAACCACAACTATCACAAATTCCCCCATGATACCACTCATGGCTCAACTCACACCTCTACCCATAACTCAACATGCTTCTATCCAAACCTACACCTACATCATCTTCCTTTCCTAAACCTATTACTACCTTAGGGGTCATCCCAACCACCAGCCTTACTCATCCACCCATCAAATTAGATTTAGCTACATCCTCCAAAGCTAACACCAAACTTAATCTGACCCCCAAACAGAAGAACCAATCCCCTAGATCTCATACCCCAACCTCACCGATCACACCTTCATCACCTTCACCCCTTCCATCCATCTTAGGACCTCACCCTTCTAGCCTGGTTAAGAAACCTCCACCCACCAGTAAACTAAAAACACAGCAGCCCATTCCTCCCTCGCAAACCTCTAACATACCCAAGCACCCGACACAACTTCCGCCCACACCTGCAACATTTTTACCACCCATACCTCCAATACCATCGATAACTTCTTCACTACCCATGACACTTCAGTCTCTTTCCCTCACACCTCCTGCACGACCCACCATCTACCTTCACATCACCTCAGTTATCCCCATGGGTAACTCACCCTCTTCCACCATCCACTTTTCCCTCTAGATCTCATGCACCCATATCACCTTTACCCAAGAAGGTGCAACCTAAAGACAAAAATCCGCTACCCTCCAATAAGGTAGTCAAACCAACCACACACTCTCTTGCCAGTTCATCTACCATACCCCTACCCAAGCAAACACGACCAACACCTAAGACCACACCAGCACCTAAAACCATAGCTCGACCCACTCCCCCTCTTGCAAAGACCCTTCCTATATAATCAGCCACACCTACACCCAAACCCACCTTCACTTCCCATTGTGATCCACTAGTGGGATCCTATGCCAAAATCTTAACCAACCTCCTTGAAAAATTTTGTCATCACATTACCACCTCTCAGACCTTATGACCCACTCAAACCCAAACCAAAGGGGTTTGACGACACCAAAATTTGTGCCTACCATCATGTGCCAGGGCACAATGTAGAGAACTATAAGGCTTTGAAAACCATTCTTATCCAATTGTGTCCTCCTGAAGAAAACTTTGACGATGATGACCTTCTCGATGAGGACCCCATTTCACCAGCACCCATTTCCCACAGTTCTTCCCTCATTGCCTACTCAGTGACCAAGACCTCCACCTCCACAACTCTTAGAGCCACCCCCAAGATTCGAAATTAACATGGTTTGCATCAGAGAACTTGCCAAACCTCCACCCAAATGTCAGTGTGCCCAACTCATCTCACAAGGTTCCTTCCCACCACTCAGCTTTTTCCCTTCTTGTCATTATACCTTTCATGGCTCACCTACTTCACCTACCTCTCCACCTCAAATCAACATGATCCACGTTGCTACCCATGCTCAGAAGGATAAAGGCAAGGAAAAGGAAACCGACCCACCAACCAACCCTATACCCAACATACCATCTACACCCACACCTAAAGTCACTATCCATGGCCCCACATATCCTATTTCTAATGGGGTTACACATCACACGATGCTCAAACAATTACACCAATCCCCCCTCAAAATGTCCCTATATGACCTCATCCAAACCTCAGAATCCCATCGTCAAGCTCTCATGGAGGTCCTTCAATCTATTGAGGTCTTACCCAATGATCCTACACCCATGGCATCCATTATTACACCTCATCATGTAGCCTCTCTCACCAAATTACCATCTTCTTCTACACCTCCACCTACTCACCAAGTAGCCACCCTTAGCTTCTCAGATGAAGAGATTGCACCGCACCAAACCGATGACCTAGATCTAACCCTTTTCATCTCTGTCCACATCGATGATATACGTGTACGACATGTTATGATTGATGGGGGCACTAGCATTAATATCATCTCCTCCCATGCATTCGTCCAAATGCACATACCTGAAAATTACATGCATAAACATCCCATCATGTTGCATTCATTCAATGACGCTATCACCTCTACACTTGGCACTATCATCCTTCATGTTCGCGTGGGCCCCCACTATTCTAGAGCTATTTTACATCTTAGAGGGGGAATTTCAATATAACTTGTTGCTTGGTAGACCCTGGATTCATGTCATGGGTTGTGTTCCTTCCACTTTGCATCGTTGTGTAAAGTTTGAGCATGAAGGACACACCTATACCATTCCAGCTGACCCATCACCTTTCAAAACTTACAACATGCTTTACCAACCCAATGACGTGCTTATACCCATTAAAGCATCTACCTCCATGACCACTTCCTCTTCACCTACACCTCCACTCACCAGTGTTTTCGCTACTTCAACCACACCTACATCATCCATTCCTACCACTACCACAACCTCCACGACCAAACCATCAGCCTCCCAATCAACTGGCTCCACCTCCGATCAACCTCTAACACATCATCTATCCCAGCTACCCACATATCGACCACCGATCCCTTAGAAGGCATTTTTCAATGCCTCACTCTAGGGGAGTATCACCTATATAGTGTCAACACATTCCTTACTCCACAAGAGTATGAAAGTCTTCACCAACACCCTCGCTATGATCACCGTATAGGAGAGCACCTCCTTTATGGTCCTCCCCACCTTTGTACCAATCTCACCTATGGGGGACTTGATACTACCACTTATACACCTGAACCACCATCACAAACCCACCCATTTTCTGCTGACCTCCAGTCACTCACCAATCACCATTTCACCCACACCTTCCTACACCAATGTGCATGGAAGGGTTTTGGTTTTGGATTTTATGAGCAAGGCTGCCATACTATTATTCCATGTACTACCCATAAACATAATGACCGTAGTGGTATCAGCTTTGCTGAACCACCTACCAAGAAGGCCCGCATTGAACTCATTGAGGACATCAACCCTTCTCCACCTTCTTCACCCACTCCACCTTCTTCACCACCTTCACCAACAGAGTCAATGGATCTAGAATCCATTCCTCCTAACTTTTTTTTTTCATAAACACCATTTCCTTGGGGCCTCTGACTTATCAACGTGAGGGTGAGGCTCCCTCTTCTCTTCCCTTCCTGTATCCTAAATGATCGATGATGATACACCTTCGATTAATGTCATTCAATGTCAGGATGATGAATCTATACTCACCTACCTTGGTGTAGAAGACTCATATATTCATCGGTCATTACCATCTGAGATGCAAACCATGTTGAATGAATCGACTATCGAAATCAACATCCATACTCAGGATGACCCACACATTCTAAAGATCAGCCAATCTTTAGATACTGCTGAACAGGAAGCCATCACTTCTTTTCTCAAAAACCATAACCATGCTTTCACTTGGTCTTACGCAGACATGCCTAGTATTGACCCCACCATAGTGGTCCACAATATCGTAACCATTCCTGATGCCAAACCCGTAAAACAAAAGCTGAGGAAAATGCACCCTCGCATTGCTCTTCTGGTCAAAGAAGAACTTCAGCACCTTCTTTCTTTCCTTCATCTTACCCATTGATTATCCTCGATGGATTTCTAACATTGTCCCTATCACTAAGGTGACAGGGGGACTCCGCATTTGCACATATTTCAGTGACCTTAACCTAGCTTGCCCAAAGATGACTTTCCTCTACCTGGTATTGACCAACTGGTTGACCTTACCACTGGTCATGAGATGCTATCACTCATGGATGGCTTCTCGGGTTATAACCAAATCTTGCTTGCCCCAGAGGATCAACACAAAACCACATTCATCACCCCTTGGGGGACCTTCTGCTATCGAGTCATGCCTTTTGGCCTTAAAAATGCTGGTGCCACATATCAACGGGCTATGACTTACATCTTCCATGACATCATGCATCATATATTGGAAGATTACGTGGATGATCTCCTTGCCAAATCTAAACACCGCTCCAGCACCTCACCATCCTAAAAACCATCTTTGACCACCTCATTAAATATTGCATTCACCTTCAGCCCAAGAAGTGTGTCTTCACGGTTCTCTCAGGAAAAATCCTGGGATTTATCATCTCCTTACATGGTATAGAGGTTGACCCTACTAAAGTCAAGGCCATTCTTGAAATTCCTCCACCCACTAATCTTAGGCAACTCCGTAGCCTGCAAGGTAAGTTGCAGTCTATTCACCATTTCATTTCACAATTGTCTGATCGGTGTCAACCATTTCATCATCTTCTCAAGAAGGATGTCTCCTTTAAATGGGATGATGACTACCATAAATCTTTTGAAGCCTTAAAACAATACCTTCTCCAACCACCCGTACTCATTCCACCTAAAGATGATCAACCCTTCTACCTATACATCTCAGCTACCAATCACTCCTTGGGGGCCATGCTCACTCATCATGATGAACAACATAGGGAGCAGGTGGTTTATTACATAAGCCATACTCTTTTGGACTATGAAACCCGATACACCCATGCCAAAAAACTTTTCTTAGCCTTAGTTTTCATTGCCACAAAACTCCACCATTACCTACTTAACCACAAAACCTATGTTGTGACCAACACCGACCCCTTACACTTCATGTATGCCAAACCTTACCAAAATCAATGAGCTACACGTTGGCTTATGCTTCTGGCCGACCTCGACCTCGAATTCACCCATCAAAAGTCCATCAAGGGCCAAGCTATCACCGACCAATTGGCTGATGCACCTATTTCTGGGGACCAACCCTCTAACTTTGACTTTCCAGATGAGTCAATTGCTACCCTTTCCCTGGATGAACCCACTTACCAAATGACACTCTTCTTCGATGGTTCCAAGTGTCAGCATGGGGTGGGGCTGGTGTTATCCTCATTCCACTTGATGGTGAACCCATGCCTTTGTCTTTCAAACTTGATTTTGATTGTACAAACAATATTGCTGAATACGAAGCACTCGTATTAGGTCTCCAAGCTTGCCTATGCCTTAGATGTTAAGTCAATCAACATCTTTGGTGATTCTCAATTGGTCATAAACCAAGTCAATGGTATATACCAGTGTCATAATGAGATACTTCAAAAGTATAAACATCATGTGGACATACTTTTGACCACCTTCGACCGTTATGCCCTTCAAACCGTCCCACATTCTACCAAAAAATTTATAGATACCATGGCCTGCTTGGCTTCTCAAGATACCTGCTTCACCCACCGATTCTAAAATATTTGTCACCATACAAAGACTCCAATCACCCTCTTATTTACCTCATGAATTTTACTCTATCAGAACCACTACTCCTGACCCGAGTGACCTTTGGTATAAACAATACTCAGACTATCTTTCCCTCTCCATCTTGCCTCCTGACCTCACTCATAATGGACAACATGCCTTTCTTAAAAAGATCTCTCGTTACATCATCATGGGTGGCCTCCTCTATAAGCGCAGGCTTCGATGGTATTCTCTTACGATGCCTTACGAGTTCTGAAATTCCTTATACCATTAAGTAAGTACATGATGGCATATGTGGAGGTCACTTCAGTGGCCTTGTTATTGCTAAGCATATTCTTCACCTAGGATATTACTGGCCAACCCTTAACCATGATTGTTGTGACTACATTAAGCATTGTGTAAAATTCCAACAACATGCCAACCTTCATCATACACCCAGTCATGCCTTACAGGTCACCCATGACCTTTGGCCCTTCTCTCAATGGGGTTTGGATCTTGTTGGAGAAATCAATCCCCATTCTTCCCAGCGACATCAATGGATCATCACCGCTACCGAATATTACACCAAATGGGTTGAATCCATACCTCTCATCTCCATGAAAGCTGAGAAAATATGTGAGTTCATCAATCATCACATTATCTATCACTTTGGCGTTCCACATCACCTCATCACTGATAATGGAAAACAATTCAAAAATAAAACCTTGCAGAAACTTTGCGATGCCTTCAGTATTCAACTAAGTTTCTCATCACCTTATTACCCACAAACCAATGGCCAAGCTGAATCCACTAATAAAACCCTAAACAAAATTCTCATGAAAGTGGTTAACGATACTGGGAAGGACTGGCATACGCACATTCCTTTCACCCTGTGGGCATACCGCACTAGTATTCACACTTCCACTGCTGCCACACCTTTTTCTCTGGTCTACGGTACAGAGGCTTGTTCTACCTCTCGAAGTCTAGATTCCCTCACTTCACATTTCTCTTCATGACATGCTCAATGATGATGAATTTCACTAGGACCATTTAGCACAACTTGAGTTATTAGATGAATGTCATCTTAATGCTCTTGACCATCTTCAAGTTTACCAAAAACGTATCAAACGTGCCTATGACAAACGTGTCCATGAACGAACCTTCCAAGTCGGTGACCTTGTCCTGAAAGAAAATCAACATGTAACCAAATCAGAAAAAAGTAAACGGGGAAAATTTTCTCCTAATTGGCTTGGACCATACATCGTGACTCATACTTATGGATCAGGTGCTTATCATTTATCTTCACTAGATGGTAAACCCGAACCTGAGCCCCTTAATGCCTTGCATCTTCGACCATTCTACTGTTGACGTTTAGTCCTACCTCACCTTCTGCCTCTTTTCATGCTCGTCCCTTGAGCACTTTTCACTTCCCTCCTTTCACTATGCCACCCCCTAATGATTAAACAAGAATCATGTGCATACCCATCACTCTTTTATCTTCTCTTAAATATGTGTACCATAGCACTGCACATGGCATGATTCTCATGGATACTTTTCATCTGCTTTCAGATGAGATCCCATGGTCATTTCACCTTGCTTTCTGAACAAGAATCCAATTTCTTCACCTTAGTCTTGTCCATGACTTAAAAGCCCTCACATGGGATTCAACTCCTTGAGTCAAACTTCCAATAAAAAGATGACTCCCTCAAAAGGACATCTTTCTCTCTACATCTCTGCTATAAATAGACTGCTCCCTCGAAGGAAAACTATGTAAAGCTTGCTTAAAAAAAAGAAGAGATCTGAAGCTTCCCGCATCGATCAGCTTCGCGAAGACCTCAAGGAGTTAATTTCCTCATCCCATATAGACTTCCCACATCGATCAGTCTATCTCAAATACAAGTCAAAACAGAAAAAAATTTCATCATGGACTTGCTCATTGTGATCTTGGATCTCTTGCCAAAAGGCATGCTACCTAATACCATATAACCTAAACATTTTTCACCCTCTCACCATTCACACCTTCATTTCCTACCACCTCAAGGGACCTACTGGAACCATGACATTTGGTGATCATGTGACTACTCTTCACCTTTAGAATAATCAATCATGTAATGTCTTTAGGGTCTTACGTTCATCAGCCTATCTAAGGTATGACCCACCTGTTATGATCCTTACCAATCAGGTGGCTTTCTTGCCTCCTCTTATCTTTTAACCTTCTTCATTACGTATTGATCATCCTATACAGGACTAGATCCTCGACGCTTATCTTTGGGTAATTTTTCCTCTTTCGCCATAATCAACTCAAAATCACCCATACCAATGTGCCCACAATTCACCCATACCTAAAATACCTAGACTCAATCATGCCTATAACCTACCAACTCATTCTCATACCTCCTCACATTCTTCCCTAGCTTATGGGAGAACTACATCGGCCTGAGGTCCCTTTTCACCAGGACTATGTAGGTAGCACTCTGAGGGCATGGGGCCCTTGGAGGTTAGCTCGGCCACTCTCTACCCTAACCAATTCCCCTTTCCTTTTCCTAAATCACATTCTACCCTAGTTAGTTTCCTTTTTATATCAATAATTGGAAATTAAACCAAACAAACAACAAATTGCTTCACATCTTTATCATCATCATTCATACATTCATTATGTCTACCATTTCTTTACCATTATCATGCATGTTACTATAAAACATCTCAATGTGACCCATATCATCATTAATTACACAAATTAATGAATTACATACTCAACCCATTTCAACTCAACCATCTATAAACCAACCTGACTCCATCCATGCCTATGACCTAACTCCTAACCATGCCTACTAACTCCATCCATGCCTATGACCTAACTCAATCCATGCCTATGACCTGAATCAATCCATGCCTATGCCTAAACCATATGACCTAACTCCATCATGAACCTGACTCATCCATGCCTATGACCCTAACTCAATCCATGCCTATGACCTGACTCAACCATGCCTATGACCTAACTTGACTTGACTCCACCATTCCTAACACACCTATCATGAATCCATCTATGATAAACACTCAAAATTCTATCAACATAGATACATCATCACCAATCATCCATCTCATCATATAAATCTCCAAACATGTGTATCCATACAATATACACTGATATCAAATAATATATAAAAAATCTCTCAAAAATCTCATATACATCCTCACCATCTTTAGCACGTAGGCTGGTATATGATAAAAAATATAACAAAACTCTCATATACATCCTCACTCTCTTCGGCACGTAGGCCAGTATATATCAAAAATGAATAAATACATCAAAATGGAGAGACATACATCAGGCATCATCCTGCCGGACATCCTCCATATTTGTCTCTCCCATCTCCTCCTCCCTCTTGGCTCCTGTCCTGGCGGCCTGATAACATCTCACCACCTCTCATGGGTCGTGGCTGGGTCCCTGCTGGTACATCACCTGGGGCTGGCCTCTGTGAACTAGTGGCCTCACCCTGATCCTGTCTTAGGGCTCGATGGCCCACTGTGCTCTCCACGCTGTGGGTATGGGATCTGGTCCTCTCACTCGAGGCCTGTTGTGCCCTGTACTCTCCATAGGATAGAAAATCTATCCCCGCTGCCATCAACTGATCCTGGTAATACCTGGCCTCACCTAAGGCATCCTGCAACCTGGATATGGGTACTGTCTGTGGTGGCCCCATCGGCCTCTGCCGCTGTGCCTATCCTGTGGGACCCTGTCCCGCCCCTACCTATAAACTGGGACCATGTCCTGGTGCCTATGGTGGTGTCATCAGCCTCACACCCTGTATCTATACCTGAGCCTGCAGTGCCTCAATATGTGCCTGTGTAGTGGCCAACTAGCCCTGTAAACCTGTAACCTGCACCTGTAGGGTGGCCACCTACTCATCATCACCATCTCCATCTCCACCCTGGGCCATCTGGGCCTATAGACTAGCCACCTGTGCATGCAACGTGGCCACCTCCACCTCTGAACCTGCCAACTTCCCCTGTACCATCCCCAACTGTGTAATCAGGGTCGCCACCTGCCCCTGTAGGGCGTCTCTCTACACAGTGATGGTGGCTAAATCTGGCTGCCCCGGCCTGGGAGGTACTACTCGTAAATGAGCCACCCACCACTATCTATACCTATAGTTCACCCTGACATCATCGATACACAGTCTATAACCTGCTCCTCCTGCCCTGTAGGTACTATCGGCTGTGGTAGCGGTAGTGGTCTCTCCACATCATCTCTCTGGTACTATGGGAAGGGTGGGGGTATATCCTGTGGTAGCCCAAACTACCATCTGACCCTGTCTACTGGGATCATCTCATGCTCCCCTGCATGATGCCCCTCAATCCATCTGAGTATCTGCAAGCCATCTAACTCATCGACCATCTGTCTGTATGAGGGATAACCCACATACGGTCTCCAAATAATGTCCACGCCAGACAATCCCTCCAGTAACCACCTGTAATAGGCTACATCATGTGTAACCCTACCTACTCGATGCTCTCCCATCATAGGCACCCATCGCCTATACCCCACCCAAACAAAACTAGGCTCAAATGCATCTGCTCGGGGCATACCAATCAGATGAACACACACAATGTGCTCATAGGCCCAACAGTGAAGAATAAATGTGCAGCATAGGCTGAACCTGTGGAGCCACCCATATGCCCATAGCTCTCTATATAACTACACTAGGAATGTTGGCACCCATGCAAAGTAGGTCCTATCCATCATCATATCATGTAGCACCCCCATCAGTGATCATGGGAATCTCCCACCCTCTGCATCTGGCAGTGCAAAACAACAGACTACCTCCATCAATAATACTACTAGCCTCGTCTCCTCTGGACGGGCTAGGTACATCTCTCCATAACTCAGGTTAGCACTGTGGAATGTCAGCTCCACCAGTCCCTCACCAAATACCATCAGCATCAACTCCTCAGATGCCTCTGAGGAGATCGAATATACCTGCGTCCCCAATATAGGTAACCGCAGGATCCTGTACACATCCTCCAGGGTGACTGTCATCTGCCTCATCAGTAGGTGGAACATGTTGGTCACTGAATCCCATCTATCGATGAGAGTGACCATCAAACTTGGCTTCCAGACTACATGCCGATAGCGTTGGACCCCAATCAGGCCCACATCTATGACATGCCTCCACTCCTCGACTGTCACCGCACCTCAAACTCTCAAGAGCAGGGGTGGCACCCTGTCTCTCATCCTCAACTGATCTCTCACCTGCATCCAGTAAAACATCACATTAATTTCACCTTAATCATAACCACAATCCCACTCGACACCTCACCTATACCTACCACCCTACCTCTCTTTCCCTAGACCTCCTTACCTTTGTATCACATCTTCTATCTACCCACCCCAACCCTAATCCACTATCATTCACCCTTACCTATTTTTACCCCTTACCTATGTTATGATTTTCCCCAAAACATCTCCTACTTACCCCTACCTACCTCACCCACCTAACCTAAGTCACTTTTGGCCCCTTTTGGCCCAAATCATGACTGGTACCAGTTACCCCTAACCAACCCCAGTCCCCCTTAAACTGGCATCAGTCACCTGTTTCGTGACCGATACCGGTTCGGCACCACCGACATCGGCTAACCTTCAACCGACGCCGGTCACTGTCACCACAAAAACCACGACGTCCAAACCCCCCTTCTTCCTAAAAACTTCCTTTTTCTCCCTTCTACCCACCCAATCCTACCCAAATCCCCCCTCCACCCTTCCCCACCCCTCCTTCACCCAATCACCTCTCTCCTCATTCCTATTTAACCTGATTTTCCCTCCCAAAATTCAAAATTCATTTTCCCCCCCAAAACCATTTTTTTTCCACCCGACCTCTAATTCAATCTAACACACAAAACAAAGAAAAAGGATTGACTCTTACCTCATCACACTGTCATCACTATGGTGGCACATCAGGCCACTGCACCAGTGGTCCACCCGATCCCTCTCCTACCTCTGCCATCACCCAATCAACCGTCTCACCTCCAACCAACTGAATCAATCAATCCAATCTCATGGACCCACCTATCCACTGCCAATCACCCACTACACCACTCGCCAACTCAGCTTTCTGTTCCGCATGGACGCTTTCCACCTTTCTCTTTCTCACCTGTCATTTTCTCCAATTTGGTAAATGACAAATGATTTGAAAAACATGGCAATTTTTCTTTTTATAACCTACCTGACTTGACCGGTGATGGTTTTACCTTGACCAACATTGGTCCTGTGCCCTAGCTTACCATGGTCGGTCCATCGTGACCGGCATCGGTTCCTTCAAACCATCATCAGTTTACCTGCTTAGTCTTTTTCCTACCCCCTACCCCCAATTTTTGACCTGAATCCTTTTTACCTCACCCACACCTCACTTGGAAACTTCATTTTATCCTCTTGACCTTATCATTTACCCCTCAGCTCGTCCTCATTTGGGGACTCATTATTTTACCCATACCTCGACCCTACCCATGTCATGACCTAGTTACTTAGACCTGGAACATTGCTAGTGACCTGTGACCTCATGTGCTCGCTATACCTTATGGCACTGTTACCCGTGTTGATTGACATACTGACCTTACCTTGCCTCTTGCCATGACCATTTATCCTGACCCAACCTTTGGTGTACCGGAACATACCTAAACGTTCCTGCACCTGACCTGCGTCATGTTTCCTGACCATATCCTATACCTTGGATACCGAATCACCTCAACCTTGTTTGGATAAACCTATCGACCTTAGACAATGTAGAGTTTGCCTTGCTCTTCAACCTGGTACCGTGTTGTAGTTTATACATGTGCATGTGTTTGACTGTTACTACCTTTGACCCTGACCCATTACCTGGATTACCTGATTAGACCTTTTTCCCTTTTTACCCCCATTGCCCACCTTCCTCTTCATCACATTCACCTTTTATCAAACCACTCACCGATTCTTCCTTCTGCCTCATCAGTTCCTGGTTTGAGGGGGATCACCTTCACCCACACATGGGGCAACCACATCTTATTTTTGTCAGCATCGCTTACCAATACAAGCTACGCAACAAAAAGGGAAAAATGTAGACACCAAAATTGGGTCACACTCCCCTTGGTCCCTCGACAAATAACCAACTCAAACACACTCACCTAACCATGGCCCCTTTCACCCCACTTTAATATTAATTTAATTAAATTAATTTATGATGATCTCATAATATCTATTATTTAAATATCCTAATTGGATAATGCCCACACCATCCACCTCACCTATACACCTCATCTAGCCACCTCACCCTAAGACCTATTCTTAGTATGTTGCCATAACTAACTAAGACCTACCTAAACCCTAAAAATCAAAGCCTACATTCCCTCTAACCACATTCCCACCCGTTAGAAAGGAAGCTTCCATTCTAATCCACGGAAGGAAACCTTGAGATCCAAGAAAATCAAGGGGATCTACCCATTTTAGTAAACCTAGGAAATCCCCCCTAACCAACGCCGGTTACCCTAAACCACCATCATCAACCCAGAACCATCATCAGTTACCATTTAATCCCCAAAACAACCTTATTTCTGAGGTTGGCACATTTCTGAGAGCAAAGGATGAAACCAGAGCTGCATGCAAGCAGAACCAACATTCGTACATGCATCAGAGCATCCACAGCCAACACCAGAAGCAATCACAGAGCCATTTTCATTCACGGAAGCATCTGGGGAAGCACATACCACACCAAGTTCCTTCCATTTGATCACCCACCATTTCCAACCAGACATCAAGCTTGTACAACAGTAAGTGTTTTGTTAACCAACACTTGTCCATTGTCATTTTAGTAGACTCTTTTACTTCTGTTATTAGTTTCTACTCCCATTCCCATTCCCCCACCATTTACCTCCATGCAAACTTGACCATTCCTTCACCCACACCATTGAACTACCCATACCTAGTTTTAGAGATCCCTGAGTATACCTAAGACCTACACAGACCTTGTCCATTGCCCTTTCCATTTCCATTTAGCCTTAGATCTGTCCCACATCAAGTTTTTATTAATTTTCTTGTACCCCGACCATACCGATGCCAGTTACCCACAACCATCACCGGTTAACCTAAACCGACATCGGTCATACCAGACCGATGTCGGTCTCTGTGTTTTTACCCTCAGACCAAGAACAGAGCTTAAAACCTCCACCAAATACCCAAAACAACCCAGAACCAGACCCTGACCAGTACCAGTACTCTGATAGAGACCTTGACCTTCAGATTCAATCATAGCTTAGCCTGTTGTGAACGAATTTGCTTATTGTAGTCGAATGAGATACCTAAATCATTTTAACTACAGTAGGATTTCCTTTATTGTTAACATTGAGTTGTTTTAAACAGTGGATTGACAGCCATCTAGGGAGTATCACACTTCCTAGATCTAGCATACGCTAGGCAGTCCACTGCATATACTGTTTAAATTTTATTTGGTGGTCTTGTTTTCTATTTCAGGTAGTTCCTCCTAGCCAAAAGGAAGCTCTCACGATCAGCTGTGGATCAAGAAGTCATACGCGCGCAACAACCTACAACCAACATTTTAACAGGTATTCCTCCTAACCCTTTACCCTTATCTGTTAGGGGATAACATTACACTAGAATGCTAATTTTCTCTGGGACCTGGAATTTTGTACTTCCATTCTCCTATGCTACCCTATGTCAAGTAATTAGCCCAAAACTACTTGTGGATTTCCCATTGATAGTTACCTCCTCCATATGATTACCTCTTCTACCATTACACCACCTCCTCGCATTCTATGTATATCATCTATATTTAGGGATCATCAAAATCAAATTTTGATACTAGCTGACATAACATGTTGATTCAAAACCTCGAGATAAGTGCATAAGTGAAAAATGAATAGGTCAGACTTACTACTGTCATAGTTTTTCAACCAGAAAAAATTGAACCTAAGCTCTTATGATGTCCAGGAGCATTTATGTAAGTCTAAGTTTCCAGATTTGGCAATAGTAAATCTAATGGGATAATTGATAACATGAAGTGTTAGGACTGTATTTTAACAGGTGATTCCAATGACCTGACCATAACTGTTTGTAGAAGTGATACATTTTAGAGATAAAGACACCTATTTTCCTATCTCATGATCCTTACCTATTTGGTTCATGTTCACACCTTATATCATTATTTTCCCTATTGATCTTGTCTTTAGGCCTAATAGAATGCATGCTATTCCATTAACAACTTGGTGGCATTAGTCACATAGTATATCATTTGTATGATCCTATTTTATCTACATCTTGCAATCCTAAGTATAACTTGCATCTACAGTGTTGTATCCAATTTCCTCTACATACTTGGGGAAATCTTATCATTAAACCTTCCATGAAGCTCGCCCTGAGCATAGGGTTTATTACTTAAGGCTAAATGTTGGCAAAATAATTTTTCACCATGGGAAAAGGTTAAGGGATTTCACCAACTGTTATCTCAACTAAGTCTTCCTCTACTTGAATGGTGCAACTCCTAGGAATTCAAAGTTCAACAGGTTGGCCAAATATATGTACACTAATCTAGACCATTTGTAGGAGTTTTTCTTTCAACTGTTAGATCAGCACATGGGTAATTCCCCACACTTGTGGTGAAACTCTTGTAGGGCATACTACAAGGGAGTAAATATGATTAAAAGAGAGGTGAGAAGAGAATAGTGAGGATAGTTTCACACAATAGGATAACATAGAAGATTCTTATTGCCCTATCTGCTAGAATAAATCCATAATTTCTGAGAAGAAACCATGTAACATAGAAAAAAGAATAAGACATCAAGAAGTGATATTTATAGTCACTCATTTCACAAGATTTTGGACAGTTCTCATGAAGTTTTATTGAGAAGGAAAGGAATGCATTAGACTATATAATGGAAGAAATCCTAGCTACTTTGTGGAATCTAGATGAGAAACATGAGAGCTAGAAAAAAAGAATCACCATCTTCTTGAAGTGCCATGAGGTCACCTCAATTGGTATAATAATTTTTCACATGGGAAAACTAAGGAATTCCTCTACCCCCTCATGTACCTTTCAAGTCCCTCTTATTTCATTTGTTAGCTTTTCATCATCCTTATTAAAAATAGGGAAATATATGTACACTAATCTAACCACTTCAGGGTTTGGTATGTTCAACTAAGAGATCACACATGGGTAATTCCCCACACTTGTGGTGAAAATACTTGTAGATACTACAAGGGAGTAAATAGATTAAAAGAGAGGTGAGAAGAGAATAATGAGGATAGTTTCACACAATAAATAACATAGAAGAGTTTATTGCTTATAACTAGAATAAATCCATGATTTCAATTACAATAAATGATCTCATCTTACTCTCCTTTTGATTAAGTTTGACTACATTTTGTGACTTTTGTTTGATCTGATATGAGTTAGGATGTAATTTTCCATCTTTTGTTGATTATGATTCTAACATTTAAAAGCTCTGTAATTCCTAACAAAGTGTTTTGGAAACTCAGTTTTGTAATAAAGCAGGTCACAATCAGGTGGAAGAATGAAGTATGAAGTGGTCAACATGTTTTTGGAAGCATTGGAATCAATACAGCTTAGTTCCAGAACTGACAGACTTAGTTCCAGAACTCCATTACACAGTCACAAGTTTTGTCACTTAGTTCCAGAACTTCCAGACTTAGTTCTAGAACTCTAGTACTTAGTTCTAGAATTATCAGAATTAGTTCTGGAACTCCTGCAGATAGCTCTGGAACTCTCTCGGTTAAACCTGGAATGATTTCCTTTAGTTCTGGAACTCTTCTAAAGTTCCAGAACTGATAAGAATCTATTCCAAACGGCCAGGTGATTTGTCAAATCAATGATCCTATCAATCAGGAGCAGATTAGAAGACTTCTGACTCTCCATACTTGTAGATCTAGGATAATTATCACACAGTTGTACATCCAGCCATGTTCCAATTCAACATCTATTCTAGGCATGATTCAGTTCCATCGTATCAGTGGAACAGTTATGGCCATAAATGCACCCCTGGAAGAAGTATATACATACAGACCTGCAGATAGATTATATATAGGAATATAGATATAGAACAAGAGATAGATATAGATTGATATACACAGATCCAACACATTTTTGTAATGCAGAACATTTTATCAATAAAATAGCCATTTCTGTTTTGAGAGAAAATTAAGTTGTTCAATCCTGTTTCAAGGCGGAGCAAGGGCCCACTCCTCCAAGAACCAGGATCCTCATTCTGTTGGTATTTATATTTTTAAAGAAAATAGTTTAGATCTGTTAATTTTGTATCACTTTCAATTCCTTAAGTTGAAATTTGTTGTAGACTTGTCCCTGCAAGTGTTCTAGATTAAGTTCTTATTTCTTTGCAATCATTTTCCAAGCATTCTCAATTGTGTGTTTATTTCTATAATGTTTGTTTATTTCCATAATTCATTTCTGTAAAATGTGTTTACAAGGCAAAGTGTGTTTATTTCCAATCAATTCATTTCTGCAAAGTGTGTTTACTTCCAAGGAAAAGTGTGTTTATTTCCAGCAATTCATTTCTGTAAAGTGTGTTTACTTCCAACAGGTTTTCATAGTTTGATTCCAATAAGGTTTTTAACCAAGAAGTCCTTAAGACATTGAAAAGATCCCCCAGAAAATACAAAATACCTACAATCAATTACTAGATCACTAAGATTCTTCTTGTTGCATATAGCTTTAGACACACCCCTGGTTTGAATATGACATCAACAGAGAGTTGATTAAATGAAGGGAATAATGACACCCATAATTTTTGGCACCATTTCCAGGGAACACTAGTTAGAATTTTCTAATTAGGTGTCAACAAGAGCAACAATCATACATCTAGTAGTTGAAGAAATCTTCCCTAAGCTATCACAAAATTTATGAGTAGACCAAGAGACTCCAAGGGTAGATTTCTCCCAAAAATATCTAAACAAGAATTACCATCATCCTCTAGTTTAAATAAGGAAGTTGACCAAGAATTGGAGGCACCATTATCCCCTGTAAGACAAGAAGCAGAATTGCCACCTTTGGAATTCTTGGATCAGTCACCAGAAGGAAGTAGAACTTTTAGGAGAAGGATTATTTCTCAAGATCCATTTAGGGTAAGTTTTGATTCTCAATTGAGTAGTCAACCTCCTACTCCTAATTTTTCACCTTCCCCAAAGCAGATCACATACCACATTGATTGGGAAAGAAGTTTAGAGAATACTTCAGAAATGGCACAAGAAGCTGAAAGGGAACCTGATAGGACCTTTACTTATCCAATTCAATTGGATGATGATGATACACCAATGAAAAATATTTCACCTGCACATTTACCCACATTTAGAGGGATGTCATCTGAAGACCCTGACCAATTTCTGTTTGAGTTTAAGGTACTATGTCAGACCTATGACTACAAAATAGATAATCAGAAACTCAAGTTGTTTCCATCCACTCTGAAGGATGCAGCAATGAGGTGGTTCATGGGATTAGCATCCAACTCTATTACCACTTGGGCACAAATGGAAACTACCTTCCTAGACAAATATCAAGATTACTGTAGAGGGAGAAATAGGAAGGAAGAGTTTTTCAAAATCAAGCAGGAGGAGGATGAGAATATAGAAGATTATTTGGACAGATTCCTCTTTGTGAGTAAAAGATGTGGATTTGTACTTCAAGAAGAGTTAAGTAAAACAATTTTTCTTAAAGGTTTGGAAGATGAATCTAGGGAAGCTCTTAACTTGATAGGAGGTGGAAACATTGATCAATTAAGGATGAATGAAATTAAAGACATTTGTAGAAGCTATTCTAGAACAAGGGGTGGACCTAGGAAGGGAAAATCAGTGAAAAGTTTGAATCCAGATATGAACAAACTAATGGATGAATTAGAAAACTTTAAAACAGACATTTTAGTTCAATTAACCTCTACTATGGATGGATTACAAGCTAAAGCAAATGCCAAAACTGAACCATTAGCCATGTATTGTCCTAGATGTAGGAAGAAGCATGCAATAAGGGAATGTCCTTTGGATAAAACAGAAGTATGTCTTATCTGTGAATCTAAAGAACATGATATTCATGCTTGTTCTCTTCTTCCACTCCTAAAGAATCAGCTCAAACAAACCAGTACATCATCCACAATAGAAGAATTAAATTTTGTCCAGAGACAACCTACCCAAGGACAGTTCATGCCAAGGTCATCTCCTAATCCTTGGATGATGCCATGGGCTGCTCAAATAGTACCACAAAGTTGGGGACAACCACCTTGGGCCCCTCAGCCAACTTGGAATCCCCATGATTGGGCAGGTCAATCTTGGTATGCTCAAGGACATCAACAACCATGGACTGTCAAAATAACCAGTATTCTTGGTCACAACCTAGATGGGGCCCTAGTAATTATGCTCAAGGGAAAACATATCCTAATTAGAATCAACAAGCCATAATGGGTGCCCCAACATAAAATTCACAAACTGAAAATGTAGTCCAAACACAAATGCCAGCACAGCCAGTAGAAAACCCAAGAAACAAACAAACAACTCCTGTCTACGGAACAGAACCAGAAAAATCAGTTGATCTAAATGCCATGGATTGTAAGGATATACAAACTAGATCTGGAAAAATAGTTAGTAGTCCACCTGTTATCATCACTGAAATGACAGAAGAAACTGAAACCCCTAGTCTGGTTTCCCCCAAGAAAGATGAAAAAGAAAGAGATAAGGAACCAGAAAGAAACTCTACTGAAACTCCATTTCCAGAGAGATTTAAAGAAGCTATAGAAATCAAGGAATCTGAATTGGTGCAGGAACTAAGGAGACTGAATATTGAAATACCACTGTTACAAGTAATTAAGGACATTCCAGAATTGAACAAATTAATCAAAATGCTATGTTTGAAAAATCCTGGAAGAAAGAAGCAGTACCCCAGGACTATTAAGGTAGATGGGAAACTTGCTGATTTATCAGCAAGAAAGCTCCTACTTCCCAAATATGGAGATCCTGGAAGCCCTGTTATTTCTGTCTCTATAGGGAATAAAGATATACATAACATTTTGGTTGATTTGGGAGCAGCTATAAATGTAATGACAGTGGACACTCTGAAAACATTACCATTAATAGGTATACAACCTACTAACACCATATTGCAGATGGCAGATCAGTCTGTAGCAAAACCAGAAGGAGTTATTGAAGATGTGGTGGTTATGGTGGAGTCATGGGAATATCCAGTTGACTTCCTTATATTGCAGCCAAAAGGTAAAACACTTGGTTATCCCATTATTTTGGGCAGACCATGGTTAGCTACAGTTGTTGCCTTAATTGATTGCAGGTCAGGTGATATGACTATTTCAAATGGTAAGAATTCTAAGAAAATTTCATTATATCCCTCTGCACGACCTTTTAGTGATAATCAAGAGCAATTATGGGTTGATAATCCTGATATTAATGAGAAAAATTTGTCTTCGTTGGCCATGATCACATTGCAGGATCACGTACGAGAGAGATAGAAGATATGATTAACCCACCATTGAATGTACACCAATTGTCCTTGGAGCAGTCAGGGAATAGTTCTGGAACCTACAAAATTAGTTCTGAACCTACAGAATCTATTTCTGGAACCATCACAGTTAGTTCTGGAACCATCACAGTTAGTTCCAGAACCATCACAATTAGTTCAACCACACCAAATAACAATTCCCTGCAAATGAAGATAATTTCACTCTGAAGGAATGAGATTTATCTTGGGGAGAGGAAGAATCTGTAGCTTCATCTTCACATATATCAGGAGATGATGAAGAATTTCTTGGAAAGCAACAGTGATGAAGAGTTCAACCTACAACAAGATAAGTATCATAATTCTTCTTACTGTCCTTTGTCCAACATTTTGTCTCAAGGAAATTTTGGAGATGTTGCTACATATCATATGTTGTTGCCACATGCATGTCCACTAAATACTTTAATGGAACCCTTTCAACAAATCAGTTCATCATACACTGGAACCAAACATGTTGAGATTCAACCAGGTAAAATTTTGAATATTAATAGCTGGTTGAAGAATGATGAAGAAGCTAAACTGTTTGATGTTCTGAAAGATCATACTAAATATTTTTCTTGGGATTACAAAGATATGAAAGGAATCCACCCAAGTATCTACACTCATCACATCTATACTGAAAACATTAAACCAGTTAGGCAACCTCAGAGAAGGATTAATCCAGCCTTAAGGGATATAGTCAAACAAGAAATTGAAAAACTATTACAAGTAGGTTTTATCTACCCTATCTCAGATAGCCAGTGGGTGTCTCCTCTTGTAATTGTCCCTAAAAAGAATGGAAAATGGAGAATTTGTGTTGACTATAGGGAACTGAACAAATCCACACTGAGAGATTATTTTCACTTACCATTCATACATCAAGTCTTAGACAACCTTTCAGGTAAACATTAATTTTCCATCTTGGATGGCTTTAGTGGATACAATCAAATCAGATTTGCTGCTGAGGATCAGGATAAAACTACATTTACATGTCCATGGGGTACCTTTTCCTATAGGGTATTACCATTTGGATTATGCAATGCTCCAACAACCTTCCAAAGAGTTGTATTAGCAATTTTTGTAGACCTAACAAATGACTGTGTAGAGGTATACATGGATGACTTTACTGTGCATGGAGATACATTTGATGATGCTTTGAGAAATTTAGACAGAGTATTAACGAGATGTGAGCAACACAATCTGTCTCTTAGCTATGAAAAATGTTTAATGATGGTTGATGAAGGGATTGTATTAGGACACCATATTTCAAAAAGAGGAATTCAAGTTTATCAAAACAAAATCAGAATTATTTCAGACTTACCTGTTCCTC
Organism: Taxus chinensis; assembly: GCA_019776745.2. Lineage (NCBI taxonomy): Eukaryota > Viridiplantae > Streptophyta > Pinopsida > Cupressales > Taxaceae > Taxus > Taxus chinensis. Next base: position 258,598,476 of record CM034157.1, on the reverse strand, counting down.
AAACCCCCATAGATATCAAGTCATTTTTAGGACATGTTGGGTACTATAGATGCTTTATCAAGGATTTTAGTAAAATTTTTGCCCCCATGTTCAATTTTCTTACCAAGGACTGTGAATTTCTTTGGGATGAAAAGTGTCAACATGCTTTTGAAGAAATCAAAGAAAGATTAATCATTGCCCCAATATTGAGAGGACCTAATTGGGAGAAACCTTTTCATATCCAAACAGATGCCTCAAATAATTCCATTGGTGTAGTTTTGGGACAAAAAGATGAAGAAGGGAAAATGTATGCTATCTATTACCTTAGCAAAAATCTTACTCCCACTGAAAGAAATTACACCACCACTGAAAAATAATTTCTTGTTGTGATCTATGCAATTAATAAGTTTAGACATTACATTATAGGGTAAAAAATATTTGTACATACATATCACTCAACAATTAAATATTTAATGAACAAACCAGTGGTTGGAGGTTGAATAATTAGATGGTTATTACTTTTACAAGAATTTGATATTACCATTGTGGACAATCCAGGTAAATCTAATGTGGTAGCTGATTTCTTGTCAAGACTAACCACTACAGGGGAGCAAGATCCAGTCAAGGAAAACTTTCCAGATGAACAATTGTTTGTTATTTCAGCTGATACACCATGGTTTGCTGATATGGAAAATTATCTTGCAACAGGGAAGTTTCCTCCTTTTTCACCAAGAAACAAATAAAGAAGTTAATCAAAACCAGTGCACAATTCAAATGGTTAAATGGAATGCTATTTAAATGTGGTCCTGATTTGGTTTTACGCAGGTGTGTAAGAGAAGATGAAATCTTTGACATCCTCTAGGCATGTCATGATGAACCAAGTGGAGGACACTATTCAGTGAAAATAACAGCTCACAAGATACTTGGCACTGGTTATTATTGGCCATCTCTGTACAAAGATGTGAAGAAATATATCAGGCGGTGTGATCCTTGTCAAAGGATGGGACAACCAACCTTTACCAATGAAATGCCTCTGCAACCTCAAGTAGTGATTGAACCATTTGAGAGATGGGGGTTGGATTTTGTTGGTCCCTTTAGTCCTTCTTCACAAGGGAAGGAACATATTCTTGTGTGTATTGATTATGTGACAAAGTGGGCAGAAGTGTAGGCTTTAACAAATGCCACTGAAGAAGCAGTTGTTGATTTCCTTTGGCACAGAATTATGGTAAAGTTTGGAGCACCAAGGAGCATAGTTTCAGACCAGGGACCACAATTTATGTCTAATATGATCCAGGATTTCACAATGTATTATCAGATCAATCATAGGAAGTCATCTCCCTATCACCCACAATCAAATGGACAAGCTGAAGTAACGAACAGAGAATTGGAAAACATCCTTACCAAAATAGTTGAAGCAGGAAGAAGAGATTGGGTAAAGAGACTACCTGAAGCTGTCTGGGCTTACAATACAACTTGGAAAACTACAACAGGGTTTTCACCATATGAGTTAGTCTATGGGAAAAATCCCTTGTTGCCTATTGAGTTTGAACTAAGACATTGAGGACAACAGTTAAGGTGGGTATTGAGTTGGATGCAGCTCAAAAGGAGAGAATCCTTCAACTCAATGAGTTGGATGAATTGAGGATGGAAGCACTTCAGTAGACAGAGATAATCCAAGATCAAAGGAAGCAATGGCATGATACACATATCAAGAAAAGGAAATTCAAAGTAGGGGACTGGGCATTGTTGTTTGATTCTAAGTACCAACAATTCAAAGGAAAATTGAGAACCAGATGGTTGGGACCCTATCAGATTGAAAAAATATTTGACAATGGTTCTATTCAGTTACTTCCCATTGATGGCAGCAGAAGAACACTTTTGGTCAATGGTCATAGGCTAAAGCTTTATAGGAAGCCTCCTACTAAGGATGAATTCTTGAGGTAGATTGAAGCAGATAAAGAATTTGATCATATGGAAGAACCCAGTTCTTCCAAAATGATCAAATAATTAGATGGATAGATCCAGAATAAAGGGAAGAGAATGAAAACTAGTAAATGGCGTTCTCTTCCAAAAAAAAGAATAAAAAAGAAAAAACAAGGGAAGAGAGTGAAAACCAGTAAATGGCATTCTCTTCCCCAAAAAAAAAGTTTCTCTCAGAGATCAATTGAAAACCAGCAATGGCAGTTGATCTTCTCAAATAAATGGCTAATTTAATATAAAAATTCTTTGGAATTCCAGTTGTTTTTTCTAACCGTTTTCCTTTTGTTTCACTTTTTAGGAATGATGAGTCATCATGACGGAGGGATTACATCATCAAGGATGGTAATTATATCTTTAAATTATTAAAGGTTAGATTAAAATTTCACATGTGTGATTAGATTTGATTTAAAATTTGATATGATGAGTCATCTATTGTACATCATGATTAAAAGTGAGTAATCATGAGAAAGATATTAATGGAATAAATTGGCAGCATAGTTATAATGAGTTATCATTAGTGTGGAATCAAACAAAGTGAAAACTAGTTGCAGAGAAATTTCAAGGAAGAAGCAGTGAATTAGGTTTACATTCCGCAACTACAACACAGAAGTTCCATAGCTAAGTACAGTAATTCCACAGCTAAATTCATCAGTTATGCAGCTAAGTGAAGAGTTATTCAGCCAACCCACATAAGGTTAAAGGAGAACGAATTTGAATCACCTCTGTATCATGGGGATTAAAAAGAATTCAGAACCAAAGGATGATACCCAGCTCATTGCAGATGAAGAAGTGGCAGCTATCTTTCATCAGGAAGGATGGCTGGAATTTCTGAGAAAGTTCCCCAAGTATAATGATGAATTGGTAAGAGAATTTGTTATAAATTTAGAGCAATCCAGGACAAAGGTTAGAAATGTTTTTTATTCCTTTTTCTGTGAATACAATAAGTAATGTATCTGGAGTTCCAATTGTGCATGTCCCAAACCCTGTCAAAGGGACATTAAAAGACCTAGTTGAAACCCTACTGAAAAAGGGGGAAGCTGAACCCCAATATATTTACAACACAAAGAAAATCATAAAAGGGGTCAGAAGGGCCAGCTTTCCCAAACCCTTTGACAGAGTGGCATTTTGGATAGTCAAGTATTTAACCTGTGATGGTCAATTCAGGTCGATAGGAAGACAAGTTCTGAAGATCCTCATATACCTTAGATATGGAGCTACAAAACCAGAATATATAGTAAACCTTCCATGGTCTCTTTTTTACTCCATCCATATAATGGCCCAGAGCTATTCCTGGGGTGTGGGAACAATCAGACATCATGGGTTAGTGCATTTAGTGTGCCAGCACCATTTCCTTTCGAAGAAAAATGGAGAGGAAATGTGGGAGAAATTTCTTAGCAAGTTTAAGCAGAGCCCTGATATTCTCAAGAGAGTGATAGCAACTCCTTCTGCTCCTACAATTAATTTGGAAATTGATGCCACTACAGAGGAAAAGAAAGAACTAGGTGGAGTGGAAATACCAAAAAGAAGAAGATCTGGAAGAAGGACTAAAACTGCAGAACCTACTGTGCCTTCTAAAGAAATTCCTTCCTCCTATGCATTAGCTACAAGAGAGCTAATATCTGTCTCTGACAGTGACAGTTCACCTAGGCAAGAGCAAGAGGTGAAAATCAGAAGAAGCTCTAGGAGGAGACCTATTTCTGTACATTTTGAGGCTCCTCAAAGAAGGAGAATTCATAAAAGGTCTAGAGAAATTCTGGAGGAGATGGAAGATCAAGAAGGGCTGGAAAAGGAAGTTGCTGATACTTTGGGTAGCATGGCCATGACTCCTCCTGGACCAAGCCAAACAGAGATTAAAAAAGAAGATGATATATTTGAGGAACAAGTTTTCCAAGAGATGGGTGAATCAGTAGTACCATCACATGAAGAATATGAATTGGCCTCTTGGAAATGGAAAGGGAAATCCCCTATGGTAGAAGAAGAATTCTTAACCCCCAAGGAACTTTTAGAGAAATAAGAGAAACAACAAGTTAAACAGGCTCTATTTTTATCCAGAGCAGAACTCATTATTAGAGAAAAGGATGAGGAGTTGAATTTTCTCAAACTTAAATTGGAACAGAGAGAAATGGTTATTGAGGAATTAACAACTCAGCTCACTGACAAGACTGAGGAATTGACAAGAGCTAAACAATAGATAATGGAGAAAGAGGAGGAATGTCAAAATTCTAGAAAACAAACTACTCTGTCAACAGTCTCTGCACAAACTGAATTAACTTATTGGCCACTTAGACAGCTATGGGATGATACTTGCAGAGAACTCAGTGAAGCCAAGACATCCAATGAGGACTTGAAAAGCAAGATAGAAGAAGAGAAGAAAGAAAGAAAAGAATGGGAAGAAAATTTTACAAAGAAGAAAATGAAAAATTTAAATATCTTGTGAAAATACAAATGGTTTGCATGATGAGTGAGAAATTGCTTGCATGCAAGAGACCTTCTCCTGCATATAGTGTGTTTTTGGAGGAACAATTCATTCACTGGCAGTTGTCAAGGATAGCATGTGGCCTTCCACATGAAATAAAAGATGAAGTTGATTTCACAGCAGCCTATTCCTTAGCCAATGCAGAGAAGAAAAATCTTCTCTGCAATTCTATCTCTGCAATTTCATGCTGGAAAAGAACTCAGGTTTTATGATCAATTTGTATGTAGGGGAGAGCCAGCTTAATGCATTTGTTTCTGTTCTTCAAAATCAGATTGCATGGAAGGAAAGGGAGTCAGAGCATCTGTTAAAGGCTAGTTCATCTGGTCTCTGTATGAGGATTCATTATGGTAAACCATCCACCTTTGCTACACATTTCAGATCCCATGCATTTGATAAAAGGTTCAAGGAACCTTATCTTGCCAATTTGCAGAGAAGTATTAATGCCTTCACCTCTTATGAAGAGGAAAAATTTTGAAGATATTTATGAGGCATGTTTGAAAAGATGGGAATTTCTCACGGTGGCATTGAGAAGAAGGGAAGTAATATCTCCCACAAACTTAATCTGGAGTTTGCATAGAGAAAAAGCCTTATGTACGCTAATTCCTCATATCAATGAAAATCACAGAGGCATATGGATGGGAATGAGAACAAGACCTCCACTCCTTCTCACCCCCATGTCACCATGGAAAAATAGAGAACCACAAGATCCCACTGAATTTGATACATGGCAGAGGAAAGAAACAGGAGCAGTGTAAAGTACATCTAAATTAAAACATTGGGATATTTAGTACCAGCCATTTGACCTAAGCAATCAAATGGAATGTAGAATATATAACCCCAAATTTGAAGAGTAAATTTTGTAAAGGGACTTACAAACAAGTAAGTATGGGGGAAATGATGAGGCCAGAATATGCCCGTTAAATGTACAATAAATGATCTCATCTTACTCTCCTTTTGATTAAGTTTGATTGCATTTTGTGACTTTTGTTTTATCTGATATGAGTTAGGATGTAATTTTCCATGTTTTGTTGATTATGATTCTAACGTTTAAAAGCTCTGTAATTCCTAAAAAAGTGTTTTGGAAACTTAGTTTTGTAATAAAGCACGTCGTAATCAGGAAGAAGAATGATGTATGAAGTGGTCAGCATGTTTTTGGAAGCATTAGAATCAATACAGCTTAGTTCTGGAACTGACAAACTTAGTTCCAAAACTCCATTACACAGTCACAAACTTTGTCACTTAGTTCTGGAACTTCTAGAACTCTAGTACTTAGTTTCAGAATTATTGGAATTAGTTCCAGAACTCCTACAGATAGCTCTGAAACTCTCTTGGTTAAACCTAGAACAATTTCCTTTAGTTCTGGAACTCTTCTAGAGTTACAGAACTAATAAGAATCTATTCCAAATGGTCGGTGATTTATCAAATCAATGATCCTATCAATTAGGAGCATATTAGAAGACTTCCGACTCTCCATACTTATAGATCCAGGATAATTATCACACAAATGTACATCCAACCATGTTCCAATTCAACATCTATTCTGGGTATGATTCAGTTCCATCGTATTAGTGGAATAGTTATGACCATAAATGCACCCCTAGAAGAAGTATATATATATATATATATACCTTTGGATAGATTATATATAGAGATATATAGATATAGAACAGGAGATAGATATAGATTGATATACACAGATCCAACACATTTTTGTAATGCAGAACATTTTATCAATAAAATAGCCATTTCTATTTTGAGAGAAAATTAATTTGTTCAATCATGTTTCAAGGCAGAGCAAGGGCCCACTCCTCCAAGAACAAGGATCCTCGTTTTGTTGGTATTTATATTTTTAAAGCAAATAGTTTAGATCTGTTAATTCGGTATCGTTTTTAATTCCTTAAGTTGAAATATGTTGTAAACTTGTCCCTGCATGTGTTCTAGATTAAGTTCTTATTTTTTTACAATCATTTTCCAAGAATTCTCAATTGTGTGTTTATTTCTGTAATATTTTTTATTTCTAAGGAATTCATTTCCGCAAGGTGTGTTTACTTCCAAGTCAAAGTGTGTTTGTTTCCAGCAATTCATTTCTGTAAAGTGTGTTTATTTCCAACAATTCATTTCTGTAAAGTGTGTTTACTTCCAACAAGTTTTCATAGTTTGATTCCAATAAGGTTTTTAAACAATAATTCATTAAGACATTGAAAATATCCCCTAGAAAATACAAAATACCTACAATCAATTACTAGATCTCTAAGATTCCTCTTATTGCATATAGCTTTAGACACACCCCTGGTTTGAATATTAAATCAATAGAGAGGTTATTAAATGAAGGGAATAAAAACACCCATCACCACTTATGACTTTTCATCTTCCTTAAAAGTGGGGAAATAAGTCCCTTTTTTATAAATCAACAGATACTTTATAATGCAACATTACAGAGTCACTTGAGTGAAAAAAACAAAAAAATCATGATTACAAACAATGAGAAATTAGAAAGGGGAGAGAAGAAAGGGAGAGAGAGAGAGAGAGAGAGAGAGAGAGAGAGAAGAAGAAGGGAGGTGGTTAACTTCTTGATGAATAAGCCTCCTCTAATAAATAATGATCCTTTGAAAACTTTTCCCCTTCGAGACCTCCCTAGAATGATGCACCTCTGTAGCACATTTGGACTCATTAAAAAGAGAGGTGATGAGAATTTGACCAATAAATATAATGAAGTATTCCTTTCCTCTCTTGAACAATCCTTCAAACCTTTGCAACACCCGTATGCCTCTAAACTACCAAGTTCTTGATGCAACTTGAGACCATTTCCCACACAATTCAACATGATGATCCTGACCCTTTTGAAATGGAGAAACCAATTAGATGAGGCAAAGAAAATTCCAACCATTAGATGAATGAAGGTGGGATATTAGATGGAATATTCTTCTAACCTTTTATCAACTCATCAGATGAAGTGAGAAGCACACCGAGACCAAAATGCACCATCGTGACCAAAATTGGGGACTGAGAGGGTTTTATCCCTTGTCTGAGCCATGAACCCACCATTAATCCTTAAAGATAGGAATAAATATTGAACCATTCCTATGATGGATACTCCCTCGATATGATTACCATATGATTCCATGTGGGAATCTGTAGAATACCCTTTGGTGTCAGTACCGTCAAGAGAGAGTTGTCCTCCATAGTGATAGTTCTTATGGAAGTGTTATAATGTCTCGCACAGGACAAGAAAAACTCAGTTATTTTAATAGAGGTGTGTCCTCCTTCTTTGAATATTTCTCAAGTTAAAATATTTTCCTTAATAGGCCCTCTTGGTTCTTTCATCGTCTGTGCTCTCAGATCTTCTAAGTCCATATGTGCAACATCATTGTCACCCATATGTGGATATTCAATGCTCAAGATAGAAATGGGCTCAAATATAGTGAATGTTATCTTCATGATGCTTGGAATGGTGTTATAATTCTATGAAGAAGTTTTTGCAAAAATTTCAAGTCAATCCAAGCACAATCTATTTTTGGCACGTTACAAGACAAGGTCTATTTTTAGTAGTTTTTTCCAATTTTCGATTTCTCATATTTCTTGTCCTTTAAACATGGGAATTGAATTGTAAAATTTTCATTATTCATTTTTATTACCATTATTACTTTTATAATTCTTATGGCTCATACTTACTATAAATAGTAAGTTGAGTTATAGAGCTTGGATTGAAAAAATTTCACTTCCACCGACTTAGGAATTTAGCATTGAGGTGTTTTGCGAAATTTCAACTAATTTGGCTTGAGGAATGAATGGGGAATTGGAAAGGAATATGGAGGTTTTTTTATGTTATCAATGTGTGCTAAACATGATTTAGAACATCAATGGTACTAGTTTTTGTTTCCTTCTTTTAGTTTTTTATAGCAAAAGGGGTTGTGCAAGTTCTAGGTGCAAAGATGGAGGTTTGTGAGAGGCATGCAAGCTTATTTGCCTTATTAAATGTTGGATGCTACAAATTTTGGTAGAGACACAACAAGGTAGCATGTGAGGGGGATTTTAAATGACCAAAAATGACTAAGGATAACCTTTATACCACCCCCCCCTTTCATTTCCCCTCTTAAAACCTAGTTAACTCACCCTAAACCCAACTTAGGTCAATCCAACCCAAGTGAAACCACATACTCAGGTTTATCCCCTTAAAAATAAGGGGAAAAGGAACATGAGTGAACCATATCCTCAACAATTTTCCATGGGTATGAGGATCATGAAGAAGGGGCCAATAATGACATCATATGTGAAGTAGAAAACACTTGCCTAACCACCAAGTTGTGAACTTAAGTGACACAAGTTGCATTTCACATGTGGTGGTGCACTTTTGTATCCCTAATATCAGTTTTTACTTAGTAAAAGGTGAAAAATGGACATCATGATATCCAATATGCATTCCTTCCATTTTTAGAACCTGCTCTCACTAATGCATTGCTAAAAATAGCATGTCCGGAGTGTTTTTTTTCCTGAGAGCTTCCCTTGGAATTTCCTAGACTAACCTTATATAATTTTGAGTGGAAAAATCCCAATGAATATAATTCCACCATTTTTTAGGACTTTATTCTTCCTTATCTTTTAATTTTAACTCCTTTTTTTAGTTTTAGTCACGGGTAATTCTCGGAAGGTCAAACTACTACCAAAGAAAAAACTAATTTTTTGTAAAAATAAACCTATGGAACATGTAGATGGTCCCATTTGATCCAATTTTTCCTTTGAATCATCTTCTAACTCTCCTTTTAACTCCCATAATCCTCATTTTAATCTTCACCAGGATCGAAGGTCTTTATCTACAGTACTGAGCCAATATCTGCAAATCTTCTCCTCAAAATCCCTTAAAACATTTTTCACAATGAATAAAACACTCTTAGATTTCCAAATCCTATATTATGAGCTCACAATAGCTTTGGAGATTCCCAAACCATTTGAAACATGAAAAGCTACTTTTTAGGAAAAAATAATCCCCATCGCCGACTAAAAATAGCCCGTTTTTGGAGAAGATTTTCCCGAGGCTCCAAATATTTCCTAAACTTTCGTGAATCACTTAAATGAATATTATATATCATTTTCAAAACTCTGAGGTGGGTTTTTCCTCAACATTCATCTTCCTAGGGGTTTCCACTAGTGTGAAAAAACCTGAAAATATGCCTCTTTGGACCTCTGGGAGCAATTCCTTCTAAATGGTTCTTAATGAATCCATGAATCACCTCCCTACACATGAAACACACTTGAAAATAAAATTAACACATTCCTTCTGGACATTATGAGGGTAACATAGTAACTAGTTTGGTCAGAGGATAGGTTTACCTTATCGAGGAGAGGGATTTTCGAATGTGGGCTAGGTTGTAAAGATAAAAAATTTGAATTTTTCATGCTAAAAATTGTTAGGAATTAGTGAACAAATATGTGGAAACAATTCATCAAATCACAGTAGTAGGAAACTATTTAGTAGGATTATACTTGCATAAATATAATAGCATAAATAAATAATGCACAAGAGAAGACAAGACAAGATTTAATGTGGTTCACCCAATATGGGCTATGTCCACTAAGAACTTGCTCAAATTTTATTATTAGCAAGATTAAAACAACTCTCATGGTCTTCTCTTAGCTATGAACTCACAAAAAAATTCTAAATATGTTAAACCACATCAAAGAACAATTGATACCCAATTGCTCAACCTTGATCACTCTTGATCACTAAGACTCAAGACCTATTGAACACTCAAGATACATTCAAGATATATTAGGAAGCCCCTAACACCTCTATTTATACGATTACAATCCTTTAAGAAGTCTTAAAGATGACCCTAGAAGTTTGAAATTCATACATAATCTTTCAACTTCCCATAGCTGGAAAAATTGTCACAGCGTTGACAGCCAATTAACAGCAACTTGACAACAACTTCACAGCATCAAAAATAGCAGATGATTGCAAAATTCTCTTGAAGTCTCCAAACTTAATTGTTTGAACTCCAACACTTCAATATTGATTCCAGAAGACCAAAAACGGGCTCTACACCCCAAAAATATCCCACTTGGAGACTATTTCCACTAAGAAAAGTTATCAACCCTTCATTATCAACCATGAAGGCTAGTCAAAGTTGAACACAACTTAAAATTCTCCCTTATGACCACCTTATTCATCATATCCACAGGATTATGACAGGTATGAATCTTTTCCAACTTCAACTTATGTTCTTCTAAATTTTCCCTGATGAAATGATATCTCAATTGAATGTGTTTCGTCCTAGAGTGAAAAGTGGAGTTCTTCGCCAAATGAATAGAACTCTAACTATCACTGTGTATTCTACCAACTTCCTGCTTATGACCCAACTCATCAAGAAAATATTGTATCCAAACTATCTCCTTTCTTGAATCTATGGCAACAATATACTCAACCTCTGTGGTTGACAAAGCCACAAACTTTTATAACCATGAAACCTAGCTCACTGTTGTACCACCAACCATAAATACATAACCTGTCATGCTTCTCCTACTGTCTAAATATCCTGCCATGTCTGAATATACATAGCCACACAGTGTAGTATTTGATCCTCCAAAACACAATGTTGCTCTCATGGTCCCTCTCAAGTACCGAAGGATCCACTTCACTGCATGTCAGTGCTCTCTACCTGGATCACTCATAAACCTACTCACTACTCCCACTACAAGGGAAATGTCATACCTAGTGCATACCATAGCATACATCAAGCTACCAACTACTGATGAGTATGGTACCCTGGACATCTAGATTTTATCCTCCTTAGTCTTAGGACTCTTCTCCTTTGATAATTTAAAATGACCTACCAAAGGAGTACCAAACGGTTTAGCATCATGCATATTAAACCTCTCCAAGACCTTTTTTATGTACTCTTCTTGAGATAATACCATCTTCCTCTCCTTCATGTTCCGAGTTATTCTCATACCAAGAATTTTTTTTTCTACCCCCAAATCCTTCATAGTAAAGGATTCACCTAGCTGTTTCTTGAGTACCTTTATTTCCTACATGTTCTTCCCTCCAACAAGCATATCATCCACATACAGGCACAGAATAATATAACTACCATCAAGAAACTTCTTGATGTACACGCAATGGTTTGAGTGACACCTGGAGTAACCCTGCTCCTGTATAAAATTGTCAAAAAAAATTGTACCTTGTTTTAGGCCATACAAGCTCTTCTTCAATTTGCACACTAACCTCTCCTTCCCTTTAACCTCATAACCCTATGGCTGTTGCATATGAAATTCCTCCTCCAACTCACCATGAAGAAATGAAGTCTTCACATCCAACTGCTCTAAGTGCATGTCTTCTACTACTACTAAACCAAGAATAGTCCTAATAGAAGTCATTTTAACAAGAGAAAAAATTTCATATAAGTCTATACCTTTCTTCAATTCAAATCCCTTTACCACCAACCGGGCCTTGTATATTTTCCTTCCTTCATCTTTCTCTTTCATTTTGTACACCTACATGTTCTACAATGCTCTCTTCCCCTTGCATAGCTCCACTAGATGCCAAGTTTGGTTATCCATAAGAGATCTATGTTCTTCATCCATGTCCTACTCCCACTTCTTCCTGGCATTTACATCCACTGCTTCCTCAAATCACTCTTGATCTCCACTGTTATTGAGCAATAAATAATTCAAATATGGAGTAAATCATTCAAGTTCCCTTCTTACCCTAGAATACCTTATCACCTCAGGTGTTTGGGGTTCCTGATGAGTAGGTTCATGAACTGGTTGTGTCGGAACATGTTGCACCTGAACCGGCCCCTTGGACACTTTGTTGTCTACAATGTCCTCTAAAATTGTGTATTCTTTATTTGATTCATCTTTTTGCTCCTGCAATTGATCTTTATACATGAATTTTTCATTACAAACAATATCTCTAGACCAAAATATTTTCTTTTCGTTAAGACTCCAAACATGAAAACCAAAGTCATCCTCACCATATCCAACAAAGGTTCATTTCTCAAACTTATCCTCTAACTTGTTCCTATCATCTTTATCAATGTGAACAAATACCTCACATACAAATACTCTAAGAAATGAGTAATCAATTTTCTTACCAGACTAAGCCTCCTCAGGTATACCTCCATCCAAGTCCATAGAGGGTCCTCTGTTAATTAGATAAATAGTTGTGCTTACCACTTCCACCCAAAACATGAGTGGCAGCCCTGCATGTAACCTCTTGCACCTAGCACGCTCCATGATTGTCTCATTCATTCTCTCTGACTCTCCATTTTCCTGTGGAATCTTTGGAACCATTCTTTTCTTGCAGATCCCATTCACTGAACAGTAATCAAGAAATGCATTGTTGTAATACTCCCCTCCATTATCCAACCAAAGACATTTCAACTTGAGACTTGTTTCATTCTCAACCAAGGCTTTTCATATTTTGAAAGTTTCAAACACATCAGATTTCTTTCTAATTCAATATGCCCAAACTTTTTTAGTTGCATCATCAATGAAAGTGACATAATAACATGAACCACCAATAACGTTTACCTTATCTGGCCCCCATACATTTGTATGCACTAAATATAACTTACCCTCCTTCCAGGTAGGTCCAACCTTGAGGAATCTCACCCACTTTTGTTTCCCATAAACACAGTCCTCACAGAAGTCTAAATCTAACTCCTTTAATCTAGGAAACTATCATTTATAAATTACATGCCCTTTTGACTCATATGACCGAGTCTCTAGTGCTACTAAGTTGCATCTCCATCTGTAGCAACTAAATTACAATAATCAGCACCACTGGTTAAATACAAAGTTCCATATTTCTTACCTTTTACAACCACAAAAGCTCCCTTGGTAACCTTCCAATAATTCACTGTAAAACTAACCGTATAGCCATCACTACCCAACTGAACCACTGATACAAGTTCTACCTCAACTTAGGCACATGCCTGACATCCTTAAGTAGACATGTGTTCCCATTCTACATTTCCACCTGAACACAACCTTTCCCTACTATGCTACATGGTTCATCATCACTAAGATATACATGTCCAAAATCTAATTGAACAAAATTAGTAAAGTAATGTCTATGTGGGGTGGCATGGAAAGAAGCCCATGAATCTATACCCAAGACTCAGCAATATTATCTAAAGAAAGAATTAAGGCATCCTAAAAAACATCACCTGTTGCCACATTTACCTCCTTAGTTTCCTCCTTATTCTTCTTATCCTAAAGAGCCCAACAATATTTCTTAGCATGAAAAACCTTCCCACAGTGCCAACATTCTAACTTACTCTTGGACTTTGACCTTCCACAATCATTTGACTTCCCACAGTTACCTTTCCCTCTATTATTTTGTCTCCCTATGTTCTCCACCATAAAATTGTTTCTAGAAATAGAAGAATCTCAGGTGCTCTTCCTTCACATTTCCTCACTTAGGATCACACCTATTACATCCTCAAACTTCAGCTTTGAATTATTAGAGACTGAATTACTTACAACCATAACCAAGTTGTCCCAGCTATCTGGCAAGGAGCACAAAACTTTATGCAGCTGATTTAAATACCCATATATTTAAATCTACATAAACCTTAAAGCAATCCATTTCTGATAACTGTCATGAACCATGTGCAGCTGTATGAGAGAATGTTGAACCTACTCATTCTCCCTCAATGCTCTATATGAGCCATACATAAAATGTATCCCTTTGGTTCTCCTTTAATAGGATATGATATATAAGTGAAAACCCCTAAGTGTGTACCTGGGTTCCACCTATGAAATCCACAGGCATCTCACAGCTTAGATAATGGTGAAATCTCGACAGTGTAATCAGCAGCTTACACCACTTTGCACAAAGTTTCTGATTAATGTATGCCATGCTCCATTCCATGATGGCACACTCACCATTGGAAAATTGTCATTCACCTTAATCACTTGTTCAGTTATATGGATTCACAAATGTTAATGTTGTAAACAGCTACAAGCCTTGAATGAGGTACAAACTAGTTTAACCTACATGAAGACGTACCTCTATGTCATCCTGTGATGCCTATGGGAAAGAAAGTGTTCTCATAACAATTCACCTTGTTACTCACCCACATATCTTCCCGTAGCCATCATAGGTTGATATAAGGGTGCGTACCCAAGAGGTGCAGTCTGTCTTGTAACACTATCAAGGTTTGTACTTTGGACAACACCATACTACAATCTAGTCTCTTGATGAGACAACTCATTAAAGATGCTAAACAACAGTATCCTAATGGTGACAATCATCACCATAGGGATACAACTGTGTAGTATATGCAGTGAGTTCACCCACCTAGAATCCTATATTGGTGCATGGTGTTTAATGTTTTCAAGGTAATCATTATAGAACAACCTAGGACTTACAACACCTTCTCCATGAATGGGTCATACCTAAGGTCTGGATTGAGTTGATCCCAGGACCCCCAATCTCTATAACACTTAATTACCTTTCAATATCTCATACCCATGTTAACCATTGATAGAAATGATACTATCAAGGTCTATGATCATTATTACAGTTTCAAAAACTGTCCCAGCTTTAACATTTAGGCTCATGTTCCTTATTTCATATTCTAGGGATATGTACTTATATGAAGCTAAGTATTTAGGTATGATTCATTCCTTGAATTAAGTGCCATAGGCTATCAATGCCAACCATCTTTTTAGTTTAAGCACATCATTTTTTCTTAATTGCAGCTCAGTAAAGAGCGTTCATTTATTTTACTATCTCTAACAAGTAAGATATATCTGGGGTATCCGATATGATAGATTTGATGAACCACTTACCCATTTATCTTTCCCTATCATATCCTTTTTAAATATCACTCTCTAATTCTCTTTAGAGATAATTACAGTATTGACTAGGGATGAGATTCAAATGCTATGTTCTTTTTAACTTAGTAAGCATGTTCCCATATTACTTCCATTGTATCCGACATGCTTATGTGCTCATAATGATGCATCATGGGACAGCCCCCTAATTAAAAACATTTCATCTCCTTGAGAAAAATATTTCATAACACAATTTATCACAATTATGCAATTCCTGAAAAGTGAAACCATAATCAATATATAGTCATGTTAGATTACCATAAGCCCATCCTCTTGTTGCTTATGTGTATCATCCTAGTATAGGACTTAATGTTGATTTCACTTAGAAATCAATATTAAATTATTATATCTTTGATAAGAGTTAGTATAACCTGAGTTTATAAAACAGCCATAGCACAGAAGTACCTGATTATCATAACCTTTCCATGGTTTCATGATAATCCAGCTGCTTTCTTAGCAGCGGCCATTAAGATTAGACAATCTTACTT
The DNA here is from genome assembly GCA_019776745.2 of Taxus chinensis. Classification (NCBI taxonomy): domain Eukaryota; kingdom Viridiplantae; phylum Streptophyta; class Pinopsida; order Cupressales; family Taxaceae; genus Taxus; species Taxus chinensis. Next base: position 258,582,708 of record CM034157.1, on the reverse strand, counting down.
CTAGATATCTTTTACTGGTTGAGTACATTCTATACAAAACCTTTGGAGAACTTAACACAACTTTACAAGTAGGTTGATATATTGCACTTTATAATGAGGCAGTTATCCATTAGCAACCTCAACTATTTCCAAGTATGCTTAACGTATGGTTACTTAGAACAAGATATTTTAGGAAACATTCCTCCAATAGTTCCTTATATGATCCCTAGAATTCACACATAAGATGTGTATAGCACTTACTACATGCTTGATACTAATGATTAATACAATAGTATTGTAGATGCTGATTTCTAAACTTGATAGATTTAACTCATAACTCATCAATCGACAATCAACCACTTATAAAACAATATATAGCAGCAGGAAATCTGTCTTAATTACATTTATGAGATAAATACAACTCATGCCTTTAAGCATGACCAAAATCTTTCTTTTAAATGAATAAAACAATTATATTCAGTAGCAAGGCCTTTCCCATTTCCAAGAAGAAGTATTTCATTTAAGAACATTCAAGTCAGTCATATCTTCAAACTTTCCTCGATCAAAATAATATACAAAACTAAATACTTCACCCTTCCTTCTCTGTGTTTATCTACAAAATTGTTAGCACGAGTCAGTTCACAAGAACTGAGCATGATAAGCACCAACTCACCATAATGACATACTCTACTTAATTATTTCATAGAAATAACCCATATTATTTTTATGAATCAATATTGCAAAGCTTAAGTAGATAAACAATTCTTTCTATAACATGACAGAAACAAGCAATTTAATGAACCATGGAAGAAATCAATTTCAGACTTACTTTTCCATACAACTACTTCAGTCACTCAGAAACAGTCATACAATTCATAAGATACATGAGAATTATAAGTATTCAAAGACTACCATATAAGAGTATCAAGATTTCACTCATGCAATCCCATACTTGCATGCCTGAAATCATTTTACTCAACAATTAAGTAACCATATAAATATCAAGAACACATTCAAGCAATCTCTCAAATCTTCACAACAGATCTAACGAGGATTTCATACACCCATAAGGACTGCTAATGGTTCAGGAAATAATACCAAAACATCAAGAGTACTTGGCTAACGAAATATGATATTAGAGCATTTAACCTCGAGGATAAGAGGGAGAGAACATTCATGGCATCCTGCCATATAGCAATCAGGTATAACTTGAGTAACATGCTACATATTTAATACTTACCTCAACTTAAGCACTTATTGAACATTCTAAGACTAGAAAAGAGTACACAATTCCCTTCTTCAGATATGTTTCAACATATCAAGACCTAATAAACACTAAAGTCTTTAAAATTCTGGAAGAGAGTAGGTACCATGTGTTGACGAGATAAAATAATTGTTACTTAACCCAAAAAGTTCATCTGAACATTTAATATCCCATGAGTTTTCTCAACACGAATTGCAACTTCTAGCAACCCACTTTTTCCCGGTAAGTCAAGACTTCACATGATTCTGAATATAAGAATGATCTCCTAACCCATTCTACTGAACAAGGTTAGATCATACTGAACTAAATTCATGACACAACCAGGAAAGGTCAATAAGGAACTTTCAAAATGTCAAGGAAACCCCATATTTAATAAATGAAACCGAGTACAGTTTGCTATAAGAGAAAGAGTCACTTCTGGGTTTGCTGAGATACCACATAATTCAAATCAGAAACATTACACCCAGAGAGGATCTATCACATATTACGGACTCAGTTAAATGATGAATCCAGTTATCATCTATTATAAGAGTAGGAGTATATAGCTTAACCATTTGGTCCCATAATGGGTTACCATACAAAATCAATGCCTCCAGTTTCTTAATAGAACACATAGTATGACAATGTGATCAACAAACTTGAACCATGTTAATTACTACAGAGGGGTAATACCACCAAACTTTACAACCCTGAAGCCAAGAGATTCCTATTTTGGGACAACTTCCTATTTTGGGACAACTTTAATCCCCAGCCCTACTTAATGACTCAATTTCCAACATTTAGAACATAAACCCAGCAAGCACAGATAAGAGCGTAAGGGTCAAGAAATCAAACTTAACTATCATTACCAGCTCATACATTGAGATGAGGCATACCCAATAAAAGGAATTGTTTAACACCTTTTCAACCGTAAAATCTAATGTATAAACTTCTAGAAGATCAGCTCACTTTTTAGGATGGTTTCCTAATGGTCAACAGTGAACTGCATCTCTTACAAGAGGAAGGAGATTCTTAGTCGAAGTCGACATCACTTTCAAACTCAGCAAAGAATTGTAAGAAGAACCAAGCTTTAGTAATAATAGTGAATAAATTAGCCCACTAAGTATCATACAAGGTTTTACAGGAGAATGTCCATCCTCCATTATAGAGGCTAAGATGGAACATAAGTGATGAGATTTTAACAAGTTGGACTTAACCATCACAGTAATCAAATCTCAATATAACCTTTCCACAACCGGCTTTAAACCCCGAAGGAGTCAGAATAGTTCCAGAGTTATTAAGAAGCAACAAGGAGATCAACATGAAATAATAGAATGAAGTATTTGGATCTTATACAATCTTAAATTGCAAACAAGATACAACAGTTAACTGTTAGGAGACTCAGCGATTCAGTCGAGCCATAAAAGTGGCTCTGGAGTAGACCATAAATGCCATTCTAAACTACCTATTCAAGGGCCAAAGAGGTAGACCTTGTAATCATTACAACTATCCTTATTATCTACAACTCGATGATAATATTAAATTCAGTTGTTTTTCTTCAGTACAAATACTTATTTTAAATAAAACCAGGTCGATTATAAGTACCGACGATGCCTCCTACAAGACCAACATGACTCCACAGGCATAGATTTATTTAAAGAATCAAACCCAGTTGCGTAAATCCAACAAACACTAGGTCAAGGAAAGACATCTATAACAAAAACTCACACAGAACAATTTCCAGAATACCACAATATCTTGCTATATTTATTCATATCCTTGAAGAGATGGGTAACAAATTAAACAAAGTTTTCTACAGTATGGGTAGATATCAATTCACAGCTGCAAGAAGATTTCAACAATGTTGGCATATCAGATCAAACCCAGTAATCATTATAGCAGCAGTCCTCAAACATCTCAAGAGTGTATTCTTTCCTTAACGATAATAAACCTTATTGGAGTCTGTACTTAATTAATCACTTTTAACAACATACATCACGAAGCCATAGCAATTCATACTCTACAGAGAAAGTATTAAATGATTCTACATCTCTGAAATTATAAACACAAAATTTCATACAAGGCAAGGTTATTTTTGTGAAATTACCAAATAGAGCAATAAATTATGAAAAGTTCAAAGCGTATCATGCCTATTATGCTGGTGTTTTCTTTCCTTGTAAAACTTTAATGATTACTCGGGAAAATCCCCAAACCTTTGAAATGAATTCCTTCATTCAACAGATCACAAAGTTTTCATGATATTTCAATGAGTCTGGGAACTTGTTGTTCCATCTACTCAACTGATGTTTTCTTCATGCAAACTCACATCAACACACAGTTAAACTTCCTCCTTGCATGCCGAGCTACTACGAGTTTCTAGCCATGAAATGAATCGATACCAAAAACTTCCCCTTTGTTCCAATCCATCCATGCACTTCCCGAGGAAGGTGGGCAATAAAAGACATTAAATGCAGAGTTAATGGAGCTTGCCACCAATTTACAAACCAACTATTCTTAGCTCTCCTTTAAATTTAGCAAAGTCATACTTCATGCCATGCAAGGTGATTTAGATAACTAAAATACTTCATCTCAAAATCAGTTGGTGGAGATAATTAAGGACTGTGAGTACAACTATTAGGCGGTGGGTGCCACCTCATCAATCATTTGAATTTGAGCAACATTATATCATTTTTAAATGACCAACCAATATTTTATACAAATAGAAATTTGGATGTCCTTTCTTAGCATAACTTAAGGCTTCATACTATTTTCATATGCATATACATCCTTTCAAATAGCTAAAGTAATGCCCAAGTCAATCTTCTCAACGATAGGTTCATATGTTAAGTTTAGAACTATACCACTAGGATTAGATTGTCCTGTTTTTACATTAGCTAATAAATCTTCAATAGTAGTTACTTAACTACTTTAATCTTTGCAAATTCCCTTTTCAAAATCTATATATATATATATATATATATATATATATATATATATATGTATATATATATATATATATATATATATATATGTTATAATGTTAGCGTTGATCAAGAAAGTTGCTCATGTATACTCATAGGAGTTGATGCCCTTAATTCTTAATAATTAAGTCCTTGACTGACGACTATAGCCCCTTTATCCCTGGAAATATGATCATGATGGCATTAGTCATCAAATGGGTAGACTATCAGATGGTCAGTTTAAGACCTATTATAAACCAACAGGAAGTCTTGATCACATTTCAAATTAAGTCGTTAAGCAAACTATCAAAATTGTCAAAGCCTCAACATAACTTAGTTATAAAAACTATAATGTTAATAATTTAATAGAGATAAGCAACAACATCGCAAATCACTTTCGAGGCTTAAATTTACACCAAGGATTTTATGACATACAACATTACAAATGACGTAATGTCACCTTAGCAAAAATAGTTCATCAATAAGATAGACCCCAGATTAGCAGGGTTCTCATCTAAGGAGATCATCCTTAGCTTATTCATGATATTGTGATTACGTGTTCACATCAAGTTTCCATTTAATTTTTGATACGCAAGGGTGCCAACAACATAGGATAAAACCATTTGTCCTATCATTACTTTGACAACAATCCGAATTTCCTCAAGCGCCTTTCTATCCAGAAAATACCAATCCTCATCCGACATGGTTGTAGGTTTCTTTGTTTTTCTATCCAAAGGAATATGGAGGTCCTTCTAATGCAAGTAATCCTCCATTTTCATCTTCCACAAACCAAATTTCTTCCCATTGAACTTCTAAACCCTCGATCTTCCCTCATCTGTCATAGCTCCCACTCAAGCTAAACTTCCCTGTGATTTACCACTTTAGCAAACAACCACCAAAGTTCTAATACCAGTTGATAGGAATTAGTGAAAAAATATGTGGAAATAATTCCTCAAATCATAGCAATAGGAAACTATTTATCAAAATTATACTTGTAAAAATATAACAACATAAATAAATAATGAACAAGAGAAGAAAAGACAAGATTTAATGTGGTTCACCCAATGTGGGATTCGTCCACTAAGAATTTTCTCAATTTCTATTATCAACAAGAGTAAAACAACTCTCACAGTCTTCTCTCAGTTATGAACTCGCAACAGAATTCCAAAGATGCTAAACCACATCTAAACCACAATTGATACCTAATTTCTCAACCTTGATCACCCTTGATTACCTCTTGATCATTGAGACTCAAGACCTCTTGAACACTCAAGATACATTCAAGATACATTAGAAATCCCCTAACACCTATATTTATAGGATTACAATCCTTTAAGAAGTCCTAAAGCTGACCTTAGAAGTTTGAAATTTATAATCTTTCAACTTCCCATGATTGGAAAAAATGTCACAGCGTTGACAGGTAATTAACAGCAACTTGACAACAATGTCATAGCATGAAAAAAACAAACGACTACAGAATGCTCCTGAAGTCTCCAAACTTAATCGTTTGAACTCCTGGACATCTTGAAAATCACATTAACACATTCCTCCTGGATATTATGAGGGTAACATGATAACTAGGCTGGTTGGAGGATAGGTTTACCTTATCAAGGAGAGGGCTTTTCAAATGTGGGCCAAGTTGTCATGATAAAAAAATTGAATTTTTCATGTTAAATATTTAGTATGAAAACAATTTCAAAACACCAAAAACATTAAAATATTATCAAAAACCAAAAAATAGTATAAAACTGGAAAACCAAAAAAACCAAAACATTCAAAGTATAAAAACAATCAGAAAATGTGTATCAAAATTCTATCAACTAAAATAACACAGTTCAACAATATTGTCATTTAACGGTAACCCTGATGATCATTCCATATCATCTTCTAATAATCAATTTCATTTCCCATGGTGTACATATATGCCCATGGTAAAGTAATCAATTACCCTTTCGTAATATAAATTATGTTAGGGCACACTTCAATTAAAACCAATACAGATCAAACTTCAATGGGATCCGACAAGAGTGTCATAAGGAGTATCCAAGATTACTTTGCTCTTTGGCCTGATCCAATCCTCTCATGTTTTAAGCTATTACTTGGGGACATTCATATATGTCTAATTTTTCAATGTGGAACACATTAGCGGTGTCATTAGACATCGTTATTGAAAATTGTGTTGTACTATTATTGTTTATTAGCCTTATGTAGACGTTTTTTTATAGGATGTTAGTTTTAGCTAACCGCATTTATTGCAGGTGTGTGTAAGACTTGATTTACACATTTTCGACTCGATCACATGTAAGAAGATAACTAGGCTCATCTTTAATTTTAGTTTTCTTCTTTCTTTGGTTATTTTACCATGTCTTTTGAGGTTTGTGTGTTAGTCCTTGTGACAATTTTCATTTAATTTTTTGGTGGCTTGTTTTTATCTTAGTCCATTTTATTTATCATGGGATCATTTTCAACTATTTTGTTTTGTGATCTATTACTATCCTATTATAAGTATCTTGACTTCTTTGTAATCAGGGTGTTTATCAAATTTTTGTGTATATAGAATTTTTTTGTGCTTTGTTATTATAGACCAATTGTAGAAGAATTATTAGCACTTTAATTCATAAATAACTCTGGTTTAGTTAATTCCTATTCATATTGGGTTTGTATGGCATGCTTACTTTTTAGATTGTGGTGTCATCTTAGTTTATTAAATAAGCCACGGTATATTTTACTTGTTTAGTATGTGTGTAAGTTAAATTTGTTAACATTTCTTTGTACTGGTGTCAATTGCATGTACTTTTTTATTATCACATGTTTATCATAATTAAATATGCATCACATCATCATATATCCATATATCATCGTCCATCATGAATAAAATCTAAGCTATGAACATGAAAGCTAAACTACATGTAATATCATCGTTTATAGCTACTAAATCAAGGTAATAATCATCATCTATTCTAGAATCATGACATCATATCATATAAAAAATTACATCATATGGCAATAAAACATCACAACATCATATGTGGTGTCCAAATGTCCATATTATATACATCAAAATAAAATGTCCATACACATTATATATCTTTAAAAAAATCATATACATCTTGGTATGCCATCATGGGCATCAAATCTAAAAAAATGTTCCTTCATCACAAGGCATATAACACACACAAACACATAGCACACACATACACACACACACACACACACACACACACACACACACACACACACACACACACACACACACACACACACACATTATATCTCATCAAAAATGAATCATCCCTAACTCTCTCCTACACCAAGACTACATGGTCTATCTTTAGGAGGGGCATCTACGTTGATCTCGATGGTCATTGTAACCTCTTGGATTGGTTTCCTCATAACTGACTATAAGTTAGAGCTCTATGATCCTCAATGATTGCAACCTCATATAAAGCCATATAATGATATGCCTTTCCAAATGCATCAACAAGCTCTGAAAGTACATCACCAATACTACCTATCGCTTTCACACTATATATGTTGTCTCACTCCGTCATCATTTGATGTAACTGTATACTCATCTGGTCTATCTCAACCATCCTTTGTTACACATGCTATCTCAAGCCATCCTGCTTGACCTCCCTATAGTCTATTTTCCTCTAAAGGGTTTGGATGGTGATGAATGCAACGTCACCTCATAACACGGCTCTATACCTCTCTGCATGTAATGTGGCCATCGATGACCCACATACTAATCTTGGAGCTAGTAATTATGGTAGTACCTATAGTCCTACTCCTCTAAATCCTCCCTCTATATCCCCAACACCTATACTAGGTGGTCTATGTGGTGATGGTGGAATTTTTAAAGGTATATGTGTTGGTACCTACATCTGTACAACTAGTACATGCACTAACATATATGCCAAAACCTATTGTGGCATCTGAAATGGTACCTGGGCTACATGACCTAGTACTTCTTATACCCATATGTGTTTTTCATAATTCATATGAATCTGTTACCTACACATGTGTTATTTGTGCTACTAGTATCTGTGGCACCTAAATTTTTTGCCCTTGTGTCATGTGAACTTGTGGTACTTGTGCAACCTATACATATACTTATGACCCCTATGCCACATGAACCTGTATAGCCTAGCCATGCGCTTGTGATTTTTCCTGCACATCTACCTCAGCCTCTGCTTGACTAAGTCTACCTATATCTTTCCTCTATTGTGGCCCACCCACATCCTTTGTATACAGCTATACATGCATCTAGGGCTGCCTACAGAATAGTAATCCTCCTAGGCATGATCACTCCATACCATACATCATACTCTATAGTGGTTCCTAGATCTATAATATGAGTACGATCATCCCATGCATGTGGAATGACACCAAATAAGCTCTATCTGGTAGCTCGCACTCTACTCTCTTTCCCAAAGTCCCTATTCTCTCACATCACTCATGTGTACCACTGATTAACACCTGTGATATCCTATCTAATATCGTATTATCTCTGTACCCTTTCAACCTTATACATCTCCATAATGTGACTGTGGCTACCAATAATTAAATGCTCTACCTCGGTTGTGCACAACTCTATCCCAGTTGTCTCCCAATGATACAACATGTATGGTCTCCAAGTCACCATAAGGAGTTATATATCATCAAAATCCCATTAATATAATGTAGTATTCCCCATATGACATATATGAGCTACACCTTTTATCTCTCATCTAAAGGATGAGGGCTCATCACGTTTCCTAACTAATAGAATACCCATTGGTTGTCTAATTATAATATGGTCTCATGCCCATATCTACATTAGAGTGGCTGGACTCAGACTCCTTGTACCTCTATACACAATCAGATACAATTCTCTTTATAAATATGTTAGGATGCAATGACCCCATGTGAAGACATCTCCCTCCATCAGTCATGTCACTATACCTATCAACCCTAACTAAAAATGAGTCTCAGTCTTATCAGGTAGTAAATAATCGTGGATAAGATCCATCAAGTATATCATTAGTCAAGCTACCTTACCATCATCCACACACTCGTATAAGTGCACTACCATCCCCTCTCTGGGTATGTCCTCTAACCTAAATAGGTCCCATATATGCCCAATAATCCATGTGGCATCTCCATAAAACTCCACAAGACTACCCTATATCGTCATGTGAAGGATATGATACACATCCTCCAAAGTAACCATCATCCCTCCAATTGGAAATCTAAATGTTTGACTCTCACTATGTCATTTTGGGAGCAAAAAAATATGCATAAATGGAAAGATAAGCACGTAAACTAAACTAAACTCTCCTTCATGTCTTTCTTGCAAACATCAGATAAGGTTGTGGAAGTGTTTAAACTTGTATAACCTTGTAAGAATTTGGATTGTTGGTGTATTTGAATTTGACCTCCAAAATAAGGAAGTGACAATGCTATAAACACTTATATGACATTGGGAAATCTTGTAATATGCAGATACTACAGGGTAAAATGGAAGATTTTTGTTGCAAGATAAAGAAAGCAATATGATTCAATAAAATCTATATATATTATTAAAATCATAAATGTACAACTATGATAAATGACACATAAATGAAATATAAATGCTAAGTAATTTATTTGATATTTTAAATGTAATTAAATTAAAGAAGATTGTACTCACCTAAATTGGACATACCTCACAGTGATCTAGGACTTAACAGAGTGATGGACTGGTGGAATAGGGTATCGCAATGATCTTCAAAAAATTGAAGTAGGGGCAGATCTGACCAGACTGGGGCACTTGGAGAGGGATAGGGGTACATGTGGGTGCCCTTATCTGAAATTTGGGTTCCCTAGTCTGCAAAATAGCTTGGAATATAATCCTAATATGGTCATCATGTCTTTGCATTACTTCACCTTGAGCCAAGTGAATGTCACACTTAGTTCCCTGGTGTCGCCATAAACCTACAATGAAAAATCACCTACAAAACCCCAAGCAAAGCATAAAAACCCTAAAAAATAAAGATGCATATGAAGGGGTTAGACTATCCTCAACTACCAAAATGATGGACTTATCACTAAGAATTGCACTACATCTCATACCTAATGTAGTTCTAGGTGTGTGTGTGTGTGTGTGTGTGTAATTGTGCCCTAGGTTTCTCTTGTGTCAGTCACACTTTGTGAAGTAGAAAGCAAGTAACTAGATAGATAATGTAGTAAATGTGTGCATAGAAACAATAGACTCCCCTCCTATGAAGTGAGATGCAAATGAACCATCCTTTTATGCCTTGTGATGGAGCTAGATGGATGTAAATGTAGCTATAGATTCCTTTGATGGATGTAACCATAGGTGGTGATAGCTAGTGCTTAGTGTTTGGTGCCTCATTTTGGTCACTGATCCGAAAATAATCAAGTTATTACTACCTGATCTTGGACCCTTGTAGGCTTTAATTTTTGCCGATAATTTTCTCCTTTTAAGTAATCAATTTAAAATAATGCAAGAGAATAATGACAATTGCACATAGATTGATTACAAAGTTCGGTAATTTCCTACATCTCTGGGTTCGTGGTTGAACCGTTCCACTAGTCAAAACTTGTAAGTTACAATAGTACTTTCACAAGAAAACCTAATGAAAACTATTATGAACTTGCTTAGAATAATCTCCAGACCTTTAGATGACAAGGGTGACAGATAGCACCCGACTTGCACCTTCCTGGCGTATTCGGCAAGCTCGATGGCTCTAGCTCCACTATTCGGAAACCTTCAGTTCTCGATCGGCCTTCCAGACGCTAATACAATGCCCTATAGCTCTCCAGTCAATATTCCAGGCTTCACAATAATTTATTGTGGTGCTATGGGCCAACTAGGTAGTATTAATAACTCCTAGCCACAAATATTCCATCTAATATTACCTAAAATAATAGGCCAATAGACAATATTAATGTTGTACACATCTGCACAAATAAGCTTAAAAAATAATAAGCTTCTGTTTGACTAATGTGTTGCCATTACAATAGAATGGGTACCCTATTTATACAATTTTAGGGCCCTTAAAAAATGCATTACCATTTATCCTAAGGCTAAAAATATCATAGCCCATAAGATACTTGATGTGATAAGCTGTATCTCCATTTTTGGCGGATTGCAAATGTTAATGGGATAAACAATCCCAATTTGGTGCATTTGCATATGGCTCAATGGGATTAACATGCCCACATGTTAGAAATGGCTAAAGGTGAATTGGGATAATTTGCTATTTGAAGGGGTGAATAAATGTCCTTAATCAAATGTTTCAAGGTGGTATTTTTATTTGGGATAAGGTTTTATAACCCTTATTCCCTCCATTCTTCACGTGGATAATACCACGCATGGCTTTAAGCCCCCTAAAATGCTTCATGTACTCCCCTTCCATCGTTAAGTATTGAGTCTAGCTTACCATACAGAGGTCTAGTATCAAACAGCAATACATGGTTATGAGTTTAATACTAATGTATGAACATTAAGATATATTGACATATACATATGCAAGCTGGCAAAGTAATATTTGTATGTAAGTGGACATTATCATTGTAAATATAAGGTCACCCAGACTCATGTTGGGTATAGTGGCATTAACTAAGTAAACTATCATATAGTCCATTTGTCGTCTCCTATAGGAAAGGTCGAGTGATCGAAATTTGAAGCATGGTTTGTGGACCCACCATGACTGTATGAGCCATAGTCCACACTTTGGCAAGGCTCCCCTCCATAATAAAGTTGAGCAAGAGCAAAATATGATCTGAAAACCCATTGCATGCAAGTTGAATGGAAAGACTCAACTGGTAAAATTGAATTTTTGATGTGTTTTCATGATGTTAGGGATTGGTCCAATATCTATCCACTTGACCAGAGTTGACTTATCCGGTTTGACATAATTTTGACTGAGACATTGACTAGAGACTCCCGATGTTGAATTTGTAAATTCTCATATAGTCGTATGGAAATTCTAAGATGATTTCTAGACTGACACAATTTAGGGATGTTTAGGGAACTTTCAAAAATGATCCCCTGATCACACCTCCCCACTGAGAAAATCTTTAATTGTCCCAAAAAGCTTCCAATAATCTATACCTTGAATTGTGTTAAAAGGCATTAAGCCACCTTGAGAAGATGCATGGATTTAGTAGACCATTGTTTGAGTCTTCATCAAGGAGCTCTAACCTTCTCACTTCGACAACACTCTCATGATCCTAGGACCTGTGGGTTATGGGCCCACTGATGCTAACATCTGCTGTTTTATGCCACTTTGATATCACAAGTGGAAGACCTCCAAAGACTCTGCTTATAGTGCTAAGTTTCTGTGAAACCTCAACGTCTCCTATGTGTGGTGCTAAGAATTCTTGATATTTGACAAGGATTGGCTTTTGACTCTATAACATGATCACTCCTCTAGTTCCGAGTTGATTCCGTAAATCCCTCTAGTTTGAAGGAACTCCATGTTACGTAGGCTCAATGATTGATCAAGATGTCAATGATGGACAATGACTTGTCCCTTTTCAGACCTCAACGCCTTTGATGCATGATGTTAAGTGGTCTATTTCAGAGACCTCAAGCCTCCAATGCATGATGCTAAGTCTCTTATAGACCTCAACACCTTCGATGCATGATGTTAAGCCTCTCCAAGTAAGACAGTCAGAGGTAAAATTCAATGCATATGCCCTAAGTCAGTTTGTTGACCTCAATGCCTCCGATGCATGATGCTAAGCCTTTTCAAGACCTCAAGCCTCCAATGCATGATATAAGTCTCTATTGACCTCAACACCATTCGAATGCATGATGTTAAGCCTCTTTCAAGCTACCTTTTTAATTATCTTGTTGACATACATATCAGGCCAAGTGTGGCTAAGATGAAAGGAGGATGGTGATCAAGTCAATGTTACCAAGGTTGGCATACCTTATGAATTCATGGTCTAACAATGCCTTACACCATGATGACATTTCTGAGCTGATAAACATGAGAGCTCCTCTTGTTATAATTAATATCATGGTACCATTCTCTCTGAAAAGGATGCCCAATGCCTCTAAACAAATGAAGTTCATGGACCTGATGTCAATGCCAACTAGTGATTCAAAGGACCATTTATGTTGCATGGTCACAATGTACTTATACATTCAGAATGAAGTTCAAGAATGATCTTGTGAACTCTACAGAAAAAATGAAAGATCAACAAGCATTTGAGTATGAGTTAAATCCGATTAATCCCAGTCTGCAACAAGTACTCACAAGTGATGTAGGAGATATGTGCTTCTTAGGAAACAAGTGTTTTTATGGTAGAAGTTTCAAATACAAGTGAGGTGAAGAGTAAATTAGGTGATCCTAAGTGACATTGTCAAAACTAGTGTGTAAATAAGGCTCCATTTGGAGTCTTTGTACAATAAGCAAATACCAATTAGTAGTGAAAACAACTTGGCAGAGTAAATTTGTCACGTGGGAATAGAGTTTTTTCAACAACTTGGTGTTTATGTACTTGTCATTCCAACTCAAGCAATGTGGATTGATTCTTTTAGGAGCTCCTAGGAGTTAGTTTAGGAGGTTTTTTAATGACTAAATAATTAGCAATTTCACTGCGATTTGATAGGTGGTTAACAATTTAATTAATCAAGATAGAGGTTGTAGAATCTGAATGTCTGTATAATGGTGCATGTATAATAGATGTTTTGAAATTTTCCTAGAATTATGCCTCTTTTGAACTAATGTGCCATGTTGGTCAGAGGGACTGTGCTTACAGTAATTTGCTTCTAAAGGGGTCACAAAAACCTTCTATCCTACATAATAGTGATCAAATCCTATCTAGACTATGAGAGATGAATGGAATTTTCCATGTAGAAATGTGTAGAAAATTTTTTGTAAGTATTTGAAAATGTCTCTCAATTATCCCACCAATCTGGATTCCAGATTTGTTAGCCTCTCGGGCCCAAAACTAAGGCTTAGTGGATATTTAACCTGGAACGGATAGAAAACTTGCTTCAAAAAATTAGATAATATTTGTTTGAGGTGTTGATTACTAAATCTGATCCTCAAACTTACTTCAAGAGATTATATAAGTTTAGATAAAGTTGTCAACAACTAGTAAATACCAAACATAGATCCAAAAATAATCAGTTTTATCTACCTAATCTTGGACCCTTGTAGGCATTTAATTATTTTCTGAGTCTAGAATTTTCTCCTTTTAAGTAATCAATTTAAAATAATGCAAGACAATAAAGACAATTACACATAGATTGATTACAGAGTTCATAATTACCTACAGTCTTTGGGTTCTTATCGAACCGTTCCACTAGTTAAAAATTGTAAGTTACAATAGTACTTTCACAAGAAAACCTAATGGAAACTATTTGAACTTGCTTAGGAATAATAACTATACCTTCAGATGACAAGGGTGAAAATAGCACCCGAATTCCACCTTTTGGTGTATTCAAAAGCTTGATGGCACCAGAAAAATATTCAGAAACCTCAAAAGTTCTGCAATCGGCCTTCAATAGAACTTCAACCAGCCCTGATGGAACTCTGGTCGATATTCTTAAGCTCAGGAATAATTTATCTGTGACGTTATGGGCCGAATAGGTAGTATTAATAATTAGTCACTAATATCATTAATAGCCTAAAATAATAGGTTGAATAGTACAATTTTTCTATAGACACATCCTATAAATAGGTCTTATCAAAATAAAACATCTCCTCTACTTTCTCGATCTTTGAAAGATCTAACTCTGCCTTCCCTTTTAATCTCAATTTAAGGGGTCCCTTATTTAATTGAAATCTAGGCCCCTAAAATTTATGTGGAAGGGCCTTAACGGCCAGTTTCACTCCCCCCCTCAAGGAACTTTGGCCATTGGTTGAGGTTGATCAAGGAGCCTGATTCTATTGGCTGAGCTCGTTAACATTTCCATCTCGGCCACTTTTTTTTAGGTTGGCCACTTTGCATAGCTGGTGGGAACATCTCACATTGATGTAGCAAAGGGATAGTGGGTCTTGGGTTTTAATATTGTCTTAGATGTGATCATAGAATTTTACACCTTTGGAAGACATTGGCTCTGTGATCACAAAGTTTATTCACCTGCTCTATAGTGCATTGTTCTGGATCAATTTTTTGTATGGGAATTTATTAGGTCTCAATTAACTCCATTGGAGGATTGTGTCGACCGCTCCATGTGGCGAACTTCTCTACATGAGTCCTTAGAGTAGGGCTTTAGTGGTTTATTTGCAAGTTCCACCTCTTGGTAATTGCATAATCAAGGGATATGGTAAATTTGAGCCATGTAAATAATAGTAAGATGTGATCAAATCGGCTAAAAAGTTAAGCCCTAAACCAGTAGAGGAAATACAAAGAGGAACAGGGCACCCTGGAGGGGACTAGGGCTCCTGGGGTTGCCCCAGTCCTAGGTGGGTGCCATTCACAAATAGGAAAAACATAATAATGATGGTACATAACTGGGAAATTGCAAGTGTAAGATCGAAAATATGACAACAAAATGCAATGGCAAAAATGGTCAAGCCACATGGGTTAATTATTACTCTTTTCACTTAAGAACCATATGAATAGTCCTATGATACCGGGACTAAATAATGACTCAAAGTGCATTGAGCCTCTACAATATAGAATCCAATGAGCTATATTTTTTATAACCATCGAAGACTGGAGGTCAAAAACTAACAAACGACTCCCTTTTCCTTAACTTGCCAGGCACAGTATTGGTTACAAATATTGACAATTGACTAGAGTTAAATGCACATGACTAAACTATACCAGCAACATAAACTAGAGCTCCCGAATGTCCATTTTTTCGTGTATCTCGTTCGATGGAAATCTCTTACAATGATTTATGCATTGTTACATTTTAGGGATGTTTAGGGAACTTAGTTGATACGTCAAAAATATGCCCCTGATCTTTCAAATTTTGAAGTGCAGTTCGAACTTAGAATTTTTTATGGGGGAGGAAGTACTTACATAATAACTTCCATCATTACCTAACCATTAACATCTTCCCCGCAGTTAACACCTTATGTTAGTGTAAATGTCAATTTTTAGTACTTTCATATTACGGGAATCAATTTTTTTAATCCCATACTAACTATTGCCTTGCATGAATTAATTGAACAACATTTATTAATCCAATCAACTATAGGGGATTACAACTAGGATTAGATAACTAATTAATAATTCATGTCCATGTACTTTTGGGTCAATTATATCTTTTGCTCCTCCATTAAACTATCAAGTTATTATTTCATAGGTTTTATACATATAGTATACAAGTAATACCCTATCTCCACATTGGATTGATAAGTGATGTATTCTAGATGTTTCTACTTATAATTCGGTCAATTGAGATCCCCATCTGACATATCACAGGTATTGATTATAAATTTTTGACACAACAAATTGGTAAATTCTTACCACTTGATAGGAAAAAAAGGATTTTGAACAAGGATGGGATGCTTTTGTTTCTCAAAGCATGACTCATTTAGAAAGTGAAATTTAGAGATCAACCTTATTTTCAGTTGTTGCACAATAGAGTTGTCACCATGACTATGAAAGAAAATGATGTGTAACCCAACTTGTGTAAAGAAGTACATTCTATTCACACAATTTAAATTACCTTGATGGAGGATAAATTTATTACGTAATGAATATTCATCATCATGTAACTCTTTTCTTCCCCATAAGCCAACATGAGTTGGGTACCTAAGGTACTTGTTCATGTAGGTCCTAAACAAAGCTGTATCCTAACACATGGTCAAATTATTAATGAATTGAACAATCCATGATTGGAAAACTTGGAGTAAAGGCCACAGTATCGTATGATTCAATTACATGACTTGCATCCTACACCAGGATACTACATTACTACATCCATTTCAAAGTTTACTTATCAAGTTCCATAAGATAGGATTGACATACTACATAATTGTTAGATCACTGGAAGCAATAATTGATCTTTATGACATAGGACCATTTTGTCCTCGTAATGACACTTATGTTGTATTAATAGATACGACTCTAAGGTCCATAACTTATTTTTGACCAAATCGTAATAATTTTAACGCATCCATTAATACATTGATGTGACTCTGCATAATTTAAAGATAATCTTTCTACGTGGGTAACACAAGTTCAAATTTATAATTTTTAGGTGACATCATTGCATTAACTCAAAAATGCATATCCAAGTTAATCTTACTATTGTCATATGGTAACATTTTATAGAGGACTTGAAATTATTCCACAAGTATAACTATTATTCTAGATATTTGAATTCAAATTTATGATGAAGAAGCTCATAGCCAATAATTAAAGCAATTCAAATATGTCATAATGGTTGAGTTAAATCTAATTCAATATAGTATATTTGAATCAATGTGAGCACTCAATTTTAATTAATATTACAAGAGTTGATTAATGATCTCATTAGGGGTGTGATTAATGGAAAGGCTCATCATGTGTAGGGTAGGTTGGTAGGTGATTAGAAACTATTAAATTCCTATAATTTCAATAATATTTAAATACATACTAAATATTCCCTTTTCCAAACATTACAATGTATGACTTAATGAATTGATTTTCCATGAAAATAAATAAGAAAATGAAATGCTCATGCTCACTGAACATAATACCAATAAAATTGGATCAATTCAAAATCATAAGAAATATGATTAATCAATATATATAGAAAATCCGTTACAACATAGAATCAATATCCAATGTGTTCCATTCTCTAACAAAAATGTTAGAAATCATCGGTCTGACAAGAAAATAGCTTGAAAATCATCCAACTCATCTCTACTTTTTATAGCACAACTAATATTTCAATGATCTAACCAATATAAAGTAAAATAATGATTTGATAGTAAAAGATTTACAATTACCAATTGTTTACCACATTTAAATATTATTACCCATTAACATTAAGATTTATAAGAAATAAACTGATGATTCTTTGCAAATGTACACCCAAGGTTATTTATAAACTTGATGCTGATAAATTAAATCTGGAATATTTAGAACAATTGGCCATATTCATTCTAATAAAGGGATTTATTTGATATCATCAGTTTATAATAATAAAACATAGTGATTAATAATTATATCCAATTTAGATGTTGTGGGATATAAATTAATCAAAATTTTAGATGTCTACATGTGTAATTGGTCCAAAATTTAAACATCATAAATATTTTTATTAAAAAACTTCGAATTTGACAAGAAAATTAATAATAACAATACGTGCAAATTGATGATTTCAAGCAAGATGCATATTGTATTAAGTACCTTAAATTATGAGATGTACCTTAGTAATTCTGAATCCGACTATTTAATGGGGAGTTTTCATGCTTATTCCTAATTTACCTTAGTTGGATCCACCATCCATTTACGATATGGAATTCAAAAGGATACATTGCCAAACCTGAGTTCAATTTCCCAAAATTATAAGTGGTTAATCCATTTAAATAAAAGTTCTCCAAGAAAATTTATATCCTGAAGGGAAAACAATTGATTTTTTTTGCCCCAAGAAGAGTTATTAGCATGCAAAGGGATGAATGTAGTGTGATAGTCATACAATTAGAATGATCACTAGGGTAGTAGTTAAAAGGTTGATCTTATCAAGACTGATTTGAATTGCTGAAATATTAATTTCATGTGTTTCCAATTGTAGGATTTTTGTGATGAGTTAATTGTTTGTTTGAATTTTTTATAATTTTGTGTTTTTTTGAAATATTTTATTTTTATTTTTTATTTGAGATTTTGTAGAAATAATTGATGCAAAAATAGGAGTGGTGTACCTGTGATTATAAAAAATACAAATAAATATAAACAAACCTGAATGTACAGTAAAAATGAATACACAACATGGCTTATTTAATAAACTAGGAGGAGAACACAACACGTGCAAACAATCCAAAGACAAAAAAACAATCACTGTAAAAAAATCCAATATGAATGACAATTAACCACACCAAATTTATATGTAAACTAAGATGCTAATAAATTTCCTACAATTGGTCTATAATAACAAAGTACAATAAAATAACAAAATAACAGAAGCAAAAGCATCATCACAATATTGAAAAATTGTACCAATATAACACAATTTACAATAATGACACTCCTAATGTGTTCCATGTTGAATGATTAGAAAAATATGAATGCCCCTAAGTGATATCTTAAAACGTGAGAGGATTAGATTGGGATGAAGAGAGGAGTGATGCTTAGATCCATGACAAAACCTCTTAGAATCGAATCCCATTGAAGTTTGATCTTGTATTGGACTTAAAAAAAAATCCAAGTGTGCCCCATTTTTATATTGTGAAAGGGTCCTTACATGTCTTTTTTCTCAAGCATAAATATACATCATAAGTAATAAAAGTGATTGTCGGAACATGATCTGGAATGATCGATGGGATAATTGTCAAATGACGATATTGTTAAACTGTGTTATTCAGTTGTTGTAATTTTGTCAAACATTTTATGAATGTTTTGCTTTTTGTCAAATTTATCCTATTTTTGGTTTTTGAACATATTTGAATGTTTTTTAAGTTTTGAATGTTTTTTGTATTTTTAGACACATTTGAATGTTATTTAATTTTTTTAACATATTTCAATGTTTTTGTATTTTTAAAAATATTTGAATGTTTTTGGATTTTAGAAACATATTTGAGTTTTTTAATTTTTAACTCAGTAAAGGGTGCACTTTTTAAACTCATGTTGAAACAATTGTAAGCATTTCATTCCATTGGAATAATGTAGATGATATAGTGATGTGACATCTCACTCCACTCATGAATCCACACAACTAGGAAGATCTGAGGGCTCATCACCAAGAGCCAAGAAGGACGTGAGAACTAGGTAAATAGAAATATGAAAATGAAGATGATGGATGCAAAGATACTTAGTGTAACAATGGTCCATTTGGGAAAATGTAACTCATCTCCAATAAATATTACCTAAGCAATTCAATACGATTCACTATATAGGTTTTTACGAGACTTAGATCCATTGATGGCCTACCGATTGACAAGATCTAGTTGGAGGAATATGATTAAGCACTTTTGATTCATACTTTATAAGGGATTTATTTTATTCAATTTTTTTAAAGGACCCCCCACATCTTACCCCATGCCACCAGTAAGAGGCAAGGGCTCAAGACCAAAGAAAAAATGTAGGCAAGTAAGGATACTTATCTCATTTCCCAGTCTCATACTACTAGTTAGAATTATGGGCTCATTACCTAAGATTGTGAAGGACGAAAGGTGTAATGATTGATATTTTATATTTTCAATTTATTTTTCCTTATATGTTTATATTTTTCTTATTTGGGAGGAACACTCTACCCCCAAGTCTCAGCCTCATGCTACTAGTAGGACGTAAGGGTTCAACACTGTAGATTGAAAAGGGCAGTCAAAAAGGTATAGGTAAATAATTTAGTGCTTTCTGTTAAAGAAAGAGCTTGTTTGAAAGGAGGTTTTAGTATCAATAAGCTTCGAGACAAAATTGTAGGTAAAAATATCTAAAATGGTAGAAACCATAATAAGGATGATAAATACAATGCCCAATAAGATCAAGGTTAACCTATGTCGTAGAGGTGAAGAAAGTGAATATATGATAATGTTATGATTAATATATCTACCAATGGATTAAATAATTTAAATTGTTTTTTAGATGATTTGACAGTACAAACACCCTTCCCTAGTGCGGAGAGTTCCCATGTAAGAATTCCATGTTTATTAAAGTTGCATGGTCCTAATTTATGAGACTTGGGCAGATGAAATCCAAGAAAATGGAGTATATATAAATATTTTTAATGTATCCATGATTTGATGAGTCCTAAGCTATGAGACTTGGGTACATGAGGTCTAATTCAATGGAGTGAATCAAACGATTCAATGAGTCTTAACTTACGAGAATTGGCTAGACGAAGTCCAAGTCAACAGGGTGAATCAAAATATTTTATGAGTCTTGATTTACGAGACTTAGGTGGATGAGGTCCACGTTAACAGAGGGAATCAAAAGATTCAATTTGTCCTGAAGTATGAGACTTGGGTGAACAAGGTCCAATTTAACGAAATGATTGGATAAGTTTTTGTTGAAATCAAAAAACCTATGTGATGTCAGTGGTAATTTATCGATGCAGAGAATATGTTGAGATTCATATTCAATCATCAGTGGAATAATGTAAGGAAAGAAGGATTGATCCTTAGATTTGTATTCAAGGATCCTTATAGATTGTAGAGAGAAAATATTCAATGTTTTTCCTTTGAGGCAATGAATTAATTTGTTTGATTACAAATTTGTAATTATTGATTAAAATAGTTGTGTAAGGATATTATTGGGTATACACACGTTATAGAGTATACGCATGTAGATGTATTGACATGTAGGAATAATCCTCGATGAGATGCCAGAAATATTGATCATTAGAGGTATTACAAACATGGAAGGTTACGTAATTACAAGTTTCCAAACTTGTTGTGGTTGGGTCTTTATAATAAGGCTAGATATGTCAAGAATAGGAGCTAACATTGAAAGGATATAATCAGGCTCGATGATGTTTGATTATGAAACCTCTTCTTTAAATTTTTCATTTATATCAAGGGTTGGAAAGAAGTCTTGAAGCAATTTTAAGTTCTCGTTTGATGTTTGAAGGTTGTTTTCCAAAATAAGTTCAATGCTCGATTGAACTAACGGAAGAATATCCCAAGGAGAGAGTGATTAGTTCTAATTAAGAGATACTTGACATTTTTCATCTTGATCTCATTGAGTTTATTATGTAGAGAATTTTGGACAACGTTCAACTCTTCATTACAAGTTGTGGGATTTGACATGTCATCAGTTTCTATAGCTTCATCGTTAATTTCGATAGAAATGACTATGTTGTCAATTAAGTCTTGAACATAATGACTGAGACTTGAAAAATGATCAATAGAATGGCCTTTAATGCGATGGTATTCATAATATTCTGACTCGTTATACTACTTAGGCTTGGGTTCCCCATGACAAAAGGGTCTTGTGATTGGATATTTGATCATGTTAACCTTTAGTAATTGATGAAATGCATTAGAGAGAATTTCTCCAAGGGGTGTAAACTGACGTTCAAATTTTTGTGGAGTAGTGTCTCTAATAAATGAGATGATGGAGTTAAAATTGATATTGTTTGAGGATTCGTTGATCCATAAACTGGTCAAATTTTCTCCTTGACAAACAGATCCTTTTAGGAAACTTATTTGATTTTGATTATACCCCAAAATAAATCAACTAAAAAAATGCAATGCAAGAATAAAAACCAACATTCCATAATCAGTTGATAATGGAGTTCAAAAATTGCCTACATCTTTGGGTTAAGTAATAACTTAATTGATCCATTATAAAAATCTGATTATAAGTATAAATAAACTTATAATACTACAATGAATGTTCAACCTGAATCTAGTGCTAATCCATTCTATCGAATCCATATTGGTCTCGGTAGCTCAGTGCTCTAGCACATCACCCCAGTTTGACACCTCCTGATGACCTCAACTTCGTTGCATGGTCTCTACCTCGACTCGGTGCTGAGTAAAATATTTTTGATGATCATATTACATTGTATTTCATGGCTTCAATCCTTTACACAGAGATAAGTTTGATCTGGTATGGTGTCAACGATGATATTCTTCCACTTTGTTGTATGGCCTCCAGCCTCTACGCAGAGCTAAGTCTTATCCAATATTGTCAAAGACCTTAACAATAATTATGACGCTCCTCGGTGGCCTCCAAGAAACTAACTTGGTGATATGCCTAATGTATGAAGAATTAAAGATCCATGTGTTTCTTCAGTGCATCATCACGTCTCTCAGTTTCACAATCATGTCTCCAGGATCCCACACAAGAATAAGTCTTCAATTGGCCTTTACACTAATCAGTGAGTTAAAAATAATAAATCCCTTTTTACAATGTTTCCTATTAAATAATAGGTCTTATCTCATCATCAATTCCTATTTAAAAAAATAGGTCATTAAACTTAATCATGCCTATTAAAATAATAGGTCTTTAATCTCCTCTAAAATATTGCCTTATTTTCTCTAAAAACCTTTTCCACATATTCCTATCCTAACTCTCCTTTCGTCTTGATTTGGTGAGGAGAGCTTGTATTTTTTGCATGGCCATGAGGGGGCCTTTTACAGGGTTGGATAGGTGCTACATTCAAGGATGTATTATTTATCTTTTGCTTTTCCCACATATCTCGTATAAGAGATAAACAAATCATATTTGTTTTAGGAATAATATTATCCTGAAATAATGTTATGCATGATTATCATATGAGTTCATGGGAATAATATTTAAATTCAGCCTCCTTTGGATAATATTCATCCCAAGCCTTAATAAGGCTTCCACGTATTTCTTTATGTGAATTGACTGCCCTTGCTTTAGTGCCCTCCACATGGGTTGTTTGGTTGCTCCATATTTCAAAACTACTACCTATTTTTCATGTGTCTTACCTTCATGTTCATGGATTATCCCACGTGTGTGGGCATAGCTATTGCAATTACCTTTTTAAGGCTCTAACTGGCCCACTCAACCCAGTATTTGGACTGCTTAACTCTTTGTGTTGTCTATTTAGCTTAGTTTTCTCATGAGTTGGCTGACTATTGGAGGTAGCCTGAAGTGTGGTGTTTACAGGATTAGTTGGCACTTCAACTCAGTTGCAACCCTCTATATCACCTTATTATCTCGTATGTCACTCGCCAACTCAATTATAACTTATGGAGGTGGCTTGATCAACTTTCCAAGTAGCTCAATGAGCTAAGTATAGTAATACAATGGCCAAGTCCCCCTCTAAAAAAGAGAGTGGACCCCATCGTTGAAAAAAAAAATCCATCAAATACTAGCAGTATAGACCAGATTCGTAACATTATTTTTACTCCATGCCTCTTGAAAACACTACAACAAATCATTGTTCATTTGTAACGTGCCCAATCACTGCTTCGCTTGTGTACTGGTTACGTCCTACGAACATCTTGTTCTTACACAGACTGTATCTAGAGCATACAGTATTTGTTCAACATGTTCCAATAGGCACCAAAAATATCTCAAAGCCTTCTACTATATTGTAACATTCCCAAGAGATTTTGGGAAACTTTTACCACCGATTTGATATTCAGATCATTCACATCATTTGGGATATTTTCCTTTTATACCATGGTTAGGAAATGGATTGGAAAACACCATTCGATTATTATTTGGTGTTTTTTTTGGGTTATGTCTTTGACCAATATGTTTTTATTGTCAATGAGGTCTTGGATGTAATTGTGAAGGTTCTTGCATTTGTCTATTTGATGACCATCAATGTGATGAAAATCATGATATGTGTTAGGTTAATACCAAGATGTCTTTGGTTCCCCTTTGGAAAAGGGTTTTGTGATAGGGTGAGTAGCCATATTGGCATTTTTCAGGTAGCACAAGATGCTTTAAGAGTATCTCTAAATGTTGTATATTATCATTGTTTGTAATCATGAGGGGGAGTTTATCTTCATGGAATAGTGATGGCTTGTTTAGACTTAGTATGTTTTAGTTGATTGTTTTATATGTTGTGCATGTAGACATTTAAAATTTTGACATGGTTAATTACGATTAACATGTCCCACGAATATCCCAACATCATCCATATAATAATTAATCAAAATATTAATTACTATTATTTAATCCATTTTAACATATTTACCCCTTTATCATTTTATAATTATTTGTTATTTATACCAAATCCTTTTATTTCATTATTATATCTCATCTTATCATTAATCACTTTTATTTCATTATAATATCATATTATCATTATAATCCTTCATTAACATTTTATATGAATTAATATTCCTACATCTCACCTACCACCTACCCAACACATCCCTGCACCTAACCTTTCTATCTAACCTCACCTCTAAGTCATCATTTATTAACCTAATCCAATCCTAAACTAATCATATCCCCTACCTCCAAATATAATCTATTTCTAGAAGATTCCAATTCGAGAAGCTTCTCTAACTTTCTACACTTCTCCATTGAATTTTAAATTCAATGGATATTTCTCCATAATTCTAGCTAATTCTATAATTAATCCCACCTCTTCCACTTCTAGAATCTTCTCATAACTTTATACTATTCTTCATTGAATTTTAAATTCAATGGATATTTCTCCATAATTCTATATTTTCTAATTCAAGAATTAATCCCACCTCTCTATTTCTAGAAGCTTCTAATTCTATAAGCCTCTCTAACTTTCTACTCTTCTCCATTAAATTTTTAATTCAATTAATATGTCTTGATAACACTAGAATTTTCTAATTCTAGAATTATATATATTCTCATTGAATACTAACCATTGATCTTCCATCTACCTGGAAAGGTCCTAGCCCTTCAATTCCTCTTCCAAAAACAATAAATTGGCATGTCACCCTCCATGGAAGCCAATCCATATCTCTCAAGAATCCATAACCAAAATTTTCTATTTTTTTAATCATCTAATCAATCCATCCACTCTATCAATCTACCTTCAATCCACTCCAATCAATTCATCCTTCATCAAGAATCAAACAATCCAAGAAAATAAAAAGGGAGGTGATGCCCAAGTGTATCCAAAATCTGAAACAAGAACATCCAATCCACCATCTTGAGCACATCAAAGTATCAAGGGAGCTCTTCATTTTGTAAGTGAAGGTATTGCATTTCTTTCTCCCTTCCATCTAGCTCAATATGAAGTATTGTTCAATAGATTAGATTTAGGAATCAATTGTTTTGTTTTTGGTTTTTAATGTTTATCTAATATTTTTAACATATACATTTTTGGCGCCCACCATTTTGAAGACCCAAAATATTCAATATTTTGTATATAAAATCTTATATTTTGTTTTAGTTTACTTGTATATATCCCCTTGTGTTTGTTAAATCCCGAAGGTAAAACCGTGTATGTTCTCCTCTCACGTCCTAGGATGATCTTGACGATCAAAAATGGCTAACCTTCCCCATTTACTATTGTACGAGTAACGTGATGTGGAAGTGATATCCACACACTTACCATAGTCTTAAGAGTCTCATGACTATGGGCTTCATCTCCACGCATGTAGACACACCCTATGTTTCAATGGGGTAAATAAATTCTTGGAGAGTTGTCGTTATTGGCTAAACATTTACTTTTTTTAAGAGTGGCATGAAGTGAGGGGATTCCACGTCCCAATACCCAGGCCTTAGACAACATCCTTACAACACAGACTTAGGCCCCATATACTGCAAGGTATATCAAGGACTCCCCTAGTGAGCTCGTGTATCCTAGACTAGGCAACCTCGTGGCCACATATTAAGCTATAGTGCAAGGAGGCCGCACTGCCCAAGATTACTCGCTATCCAACCCCACATTATCATATAGGTATAGAACTAGTTTGTGGCACCGCCATTGGTGTGTGGTATTGAAATCCTTTTATATCTTGATTGCAAACCCACTTGACTAGTTAGGGTATGTGTTGCATGTTTGTTGTTTTCTTGTGAATACCCCTAACCATCTTACCACATTGAAATATTAATTAAACAAACATTATCATAATCACCCATCCTTAATCACATAATCCCAATCATAATCATATCACCATCCTTAATCCATAATCCTAATCCAAATCTAATCCCCTACACATCCTATCTAAATCATGGCCTTTGATCCTCAATCCACATCCTCTCTAAACCAACATCAAAACCCTTACCTCTTTTCTAAATCCATCAACCAAGTTATCCCATAATCCCCCACTCATCAAATTCAACCATCTCACTTTATCCCACACATTATCCAATACCTTAATAAAAAATATCAAACTTAACATCCTACCTCAACCAATCTCATCCTCGTCATCCAAATCAGCCATCCCATGTCAATCCTAACATCCTAAAAACCATCCAACACCTTAATCAACAAATATCTGATATTCGATCTTCAATCTTTAATCAATCAATCACCCCCTAAACCATCATCTCCTAACCAATCCCAACAATAATCTTCCCTTTCTAAGATCCCTACCCCTCATCCCATTAACCTCCTCCTTGAGGAACCCAAATCATCTCAATCCACACCATGACCTAAAAAACATAAAAATATATCCCCAAAAGCCAATTACATTGACTTTGACCACCTCACTAACTTTGACATAGACCAAGAGAACCTCCTTTATATCCTTGCTAGTCTAGCCACCAATACCAAGCCCACACAACCATCCCCAATTCCAACACCTAAATATCCTATCAATCATCAAAACCCATGTTAAGCCCTCATGGAGACTATGTACCTAAGGCGCATGCGGAAGTAACTTTGAGATAAGTGCAGAGGTTCATGCCCAATCATAATAGACTCAAGGCTTAGCCATATTTCGGACCAAGGTTGAAGTTCCAGTAAGGTACGCATAGAGATGCGACCAAGCTTAGTTATGGATAAAGTTGAGGAATGGATACTTACAGGCCAAGGAATGTTCAGAGATATGGTGATCATGATAGGATCAAGGGCTGTAAAGTGGATTTAGTTGTGGATTAGTTGGTGTTTGCATGCTAAGGATACTCGAGTATGGCAAGGCATGATGAAACCTGGCATGTGGTTCCCACCTAAATGATTAGTAGGTAGTAAGGAGAATATTCCCAACAACCCCTATGATATGTATTGATTTGCACGACTTAGAAGGATAGGTGACAGAAAAAGAGAGCAAGAGTAAAGAGAATGGAAGTAAGAGTTTGATAGAGAATGCTTAGTATGAATGAATGTGTGACTCATGGGTACTAGAGAGTTGAGGAAACTATATGAGATATATCTTGGACACTGCTGTAACTTTTGTAATGGATCCATTGTAGAGAAGTGTTGAGATCTTGTGAATGTATCTGGTCCAGTTATGAGTCACTTGATGTATTTAATTACTGTAAACATTTATGAATCAATAGATGATGGATTGTTCTATATATCTATGTTTATGGGTTCAAAATTCTACGTTACTTATATTGATATAGTTTAGATCTGATTCTTGTATGGTGTTGTGATGTTTACTTCCATGTTTTGGTGCATTTGTGTTTGGGCCTTGTTTTGTATCTTAATTCTAGGAATGGATGCATGTATATTTTGTTTTTTTACACATTCTTCCATTAAGGATAAGCATTCTTACAAGGCTCACATAAAAGAGGGGCTCAGCACCTATGCATGCCTTGGGTGAGCACCCATTCAAGGCTAAGTGATAGGTCAGTGCACTTGGGGTTTCAAGAGATGTTAGAGGGTAAGAGGTGACTACATTTTGGTTTTGTTTCCCATACCTCTTTTGAATTTTTTGTGATAATGGTGTGTGATGACAAAATGCTTGACCTTAGATAGCATCGAGACTTGGCCTAAAAGCACGGAGGATAAGTTTGCACAGAGATTCAACACTGGATATGAGTTTGATGCACATAAATGGGTAGAGGAGAACTTATACCATTACCTCTATGAGACATTATTTATTTGTTTCCCATTAGAGTTATATGAATGGTTGTTAGCATATGTATCAAGGAATATTTGGTATTACAAACCTCATGTTTGGACCCAAGAAGAGTATCAGAGGCTACATGATGTTGATTAGACCTAGAATCATGTTGTTAATAAGTGGTGGAGTGGAGTGTTGACCAATTATACCTTAGAATATATAGTTTCTATGTATTCTTTCCCATAAATGTTTGAGTTCAAGTTCTTGAGAGAGCTAAGAGGATCATTCTTACGTGTTATACTATTAGCTATTAAGATCTTGATCATCACTCTGATTGTGGAGGCATTTCCTATGGCTGGCTAACTTCCCACTAGGTGCGGGGCATGGAAACTGATGTGGTAAGAGATAGCGGACATTAAGGAAGAAATGGAGAGAGAGGAGAGGTGGCTCAAGTATAATGAAGCATGAGAAAGGAAGTTGGTGAGATAGTGTGAAGTTTCAGGAGTGATGGACTTATAGAGGTAGACATTGCAGGAATGAATTGAGGTTTACATAGAGGACATGGAACCTGAGCAGTATGAGATACCCCATCTTGGAAAGTGTATAAGATAAACCCCCTCAACTTTTGGAGATATCTTATCATATGAAGGGAGTAGAAGAGTCATAGGCACGCATCTAAACCCATATGGCAACCAAACCTTGGCACTTAGTTTTCCGGTCCCTGAGATAAGTATCATTAATCTAGTTAGTGTTAGTATTGGTAGTCAAGTAACACCTAGTAGATATAATTTTTCATTCAGTACATCTATGGTCATGCAGAAATTTCCTGTGTTTGGAGGTATCATGTCTAGTATAACATTTGGGCAAGGTAGGGGTACACAAAGCTTGGGTATCATGCCTGGAAGGTGGTTCAATGTCACAGACTGTTGGTGCATAATTCATCGTGATGGTGGGTATGTAAAGTGAAACTATGTCAGGCCCCTTACCTAAGATGGGAGAAGTATCTAGTGCATCAGGAGGAATAGGAGTAAGTAGAACTAGTGGATTTGGTGGTAGAGGCAACAAACGAGGGAATCAACGCTCAGGATCTGGTGGATAAGGACCTCAACCACCTCAACAGGTTTCCTATGAGATGTCTCTTCACTTACCTGATTACAAGTGTGTTGAGGATACTACAGAGTGTGTACATAAATGTGAATTTATATGGTGCACTAAGGGTATCACTACTCTAGAGCGAAAGGCAAGTCAGTTTTCAACTATGTTGCAGCGGCACATGCATAGTTGGTACCGGAAGTATGACCCACATCAGATGGTGTTGGATTATACTACATTGTGTGATGCCTTCTTAGTGGAGTTCCACATTCCTTAGTTTGAGAAAAAGAGCATCAACGTGCTCAAAGAAATTCAACAAGGTATGGCAGAAAGTGTGCAAGAGTATGACGTGCACTTTAAGACTCTTCTATCAAAGCTATCTTATGATATTCATCCCTCTCAGCATGATCAATGGTTTATTGGAGGATTGATAACACCTTTCATATGAGAACTTTCCCATAATACTTTCACAGACCCACACAAGGCCTTGGAGGCTACTCTGTGTGCTAAATCCGTCGGTAGTGTTTACATTGGAGTAAGCCCATTTTTAAAACCACATATCGCTACCATAGTGAAGCAGCAAGAGAAATTGTTTGCGAACTCAGCTCATAAGACTTCTAGTGGACTTTGGTGCATAGATTGTGAAATAGGACACACAAAGGATAGTTTCCCTCAAAATTTGGTGCGCTTTGTGTCAATAGATTGTCAAATCTATCACATATATCATGATCCAAGTAGATGCCCATTGTTAAAACGTATGATCTACAAGAATGTGACCTCTTATTGTAGAATTTGTACATCCACTACTCACAACATGAAGGAATGTCGACTGATAGACCAAATTCATGATGTTATTGATATTGGGGTGCATCATACTAGTGTTGGGAGCAGTTCTAAGAATGAAGGCTATCAATATGAAGGGCACACAAATGGATGCGGTATAGGAAGAAGTTTTCATGGAGGATTTAGAGGTCATGGTGGATAAGGAGGAAGGAGTCAATTTCCCCATGGAACTTGTTACAATTGTGGGTCTACTGAACACTACAAGCATGAATGTTCAAATTTTCTACAGTGCTCATGGTACAGGAAGAAACATAAGTATGAGGAGTACCCTGAGATATATGAACACATGAGATAAAACTAGAAGAAGGATAGGGGCACAGGGATGGTGGGCATGAAGTGAGATGACCCACTATGAATGCCTAGGGTAGCGCTTAACCTTGAGTTGGAACATTTCCTATTAACTACGTGGCCGGAAGCCACATGTGCCAGGGAAGAACTGAAGACAATGCCCTTTATTATAAGAGAAGAGGTATTACATGGGAAATACCCTGATCTAACTCATCAAAAAGAGGTCTACCAAGAGACCATAGAGGTGATTAGAAACCTGTAAGGGGAGATTCAGTGTTTGAAAGAGTAGTCGTAGAAGTTCAAATAGGAAACAAATGTTGAGGTTCCTCATAAGGAAATGAATGAGGTCAAAGAACTGTGTAGGATGTTGTGCCAAGAAAATATTATCCCGTTGTTAGGAAAATGGCTAAGAGAAAAAGTACCATGCACTAGAGGTGAGCACGAGAGGTAGCTATTGCATGTTAATCTTCCCCCTCACAATATTGAGTATGACAAAGAAATCACATTGAATGCATTTGTGGATGGATGGCCTTTGAGAAAAATACTTATTGACATGGGTGTAAAGGTCAATGTTCTCACTTTAGATGCATGGAATCAGATGGGGAGGCCCCCATTATAGCCATCTTCAAATGTGTTGTATATGGAGAATAGGACAAAGGCTATGCCCATCGGGGTATTAAAGGATGCATCTATAACCATCCAAGGGGAAATTTTCACTGGATATTTTGAATTCTTAGTGCTTGCTAAGTAACATATATGTTCAACATTACTTGGGTTCCCCTGGTGTTACACAAATAACACTTATTTGCACTTCAAAAAGGGGTACATTAGCTTTGACAATAAGGAGTGCATCATTATTTCACTAATAGATGGGAGGTCTACGCCCTATGTGGAACCCTTAGGGGAAGAGGATCTGGACAGAATATATGTGCACATTATTAGGGACCCCAAAGTAATTCATCCATCGAGAGAAGGATTCATTCAGTGGGAAGATTCTCAATCCATGAGTAATACAACTAGCATTCCATGTGACAATTGGGCGCATGGGGCCTATGAGCTAGTTGGAAGACAAATAAAGGGCACTATGACTTGAGTTACTAGGGTGCACTCAGTTAGGCACCTAGGAGGAAGGTAGTTACCAAGTTACATTGGGGAGGGAAACCCTGATGTCTTTCTACACGCGATGGATTTCCAGTGGACGTGTCAAATAGAAAGGAGGAAAAATATTACTTATACCTTATGTGGAACAACAGCACGTTTGTGGGAGACCCATCGAGACAATATTCTAGAGTTGTACGAAGTAAGAATCACATTCTTTGTTAGGTTCCTTCGAAGAAATGCACCCTCTGCAATACATGGCTATCATGTGAAGGAGTCTACCTCATTCCACGTCAAGGATTGTGAGAGAGTCTAGATGGTAGGCCTGAAAGCCTTACCTCCCTCACTATGGGTGCATAAGTTCTATTCCACCTTGCATGGTTGTGCACGTGCATGGTATATCCATTTGGAGTTATGTCGTCAAATAGGAAATTGGAAAGAGTTAACGACAGATATTATCTAGACTGTTGAGTATCTAATTCCTAAAACATCAATGAATGAGGTGATGTAGGTAGTCAAACACCTTACCTTGGGAGATAGTGTCATGGCTGAGGACCGAGTCTTGGAATTTTTAGGAGAACCTGAATTGGGGAACACTTTGTGGAAGGAGAGACAAAGGAGATATAGTTTGAGCACGCCTTCCTGGAAAAAGAAAAAGGAAAGTTAGTCTACCTGATAGATGGTGAGGAGATCGAAAATTTGGATGTTACTGATACAAAGGGTACACACGAAGTATTGGAAAAATCATATGAGATATCTTACACCTACCATGAGCCCTTGAAAACAAAGAAGGTTAACATTGGTATAGAGGAAGAGCCGAAAGAAGCTATCATTGGATATTACTGGATAGACCAAAAGGTTTCAAAAATAATTGAGCTATTACACGACTTCAAAGACTTGTTTCCACATGGGTACCATGAATTAAAGGGAGTTCATCACTCATTAGGGGAAATGTGATTTAAGTTAAAAGAAGGTGAAAGCCTCGTTATAAAGTTGCCATACATGATGAACCAAAATTTGTGCATAAATGTTAAAGAGGAAATTGATAAGATGATAGAATCTGGAATCATTGAGGAAATTGAGGAATTTGAATGGCTGATCCTAATGGTGATTAGTATCAAGAAGGATGGGAGGATAAGGATATGTGTAGGCTATAGATATTGTAATGCTTCATGTTTGATAGATCCTTTTCTAACCCTGTTTACTAAGGATATTTTGGAAGGTGTCACAGGACGAGAGATCTATTCTTTTACAGATGGTTTCTTTGGGCATCATCAGGTAAGAATTGCGAAGGAAGAATAGGAGAAGACTACTTTCACGATGGAGTGGGGAATATTTTTTTATACCGTTATGTCCTTTAGGCTTAAGAATGCACCTGTTGTGTTTTAGTGCATCGTGGTACAGGCATTTCAAGACTTCATCCACAAATTTCTACAAGTATACCTGGATGACTAGATGGTGTATGGATTAGTAAGGGACCATTGTGATAATTTGAGGATAATTTTTGAGAGGTGAAGGAAGTAAATTATATCTCTAAACATTAATAAATGTGTGTTTGTTACCCCATTTGGCACATTACTAGGTCACATTAAATGCAAAGAAGGCTTATTGGTAGATCCTGCCAAAGTTGTTATTTTAAGTCTACATGAGCCTACCAGTCAAAGCACAGTGTGTGGATTCTTAGGGCATATAGGTTACTACAGAAATTTCATTAAGGGCTATGCTAGGATTTCCATGCCATTGGAAGAGTTATTAAAACATAAAAGCAAGTTTCATTAGGGAGAGGCGCAGCAAGTGGCTTTTGACACATTGAAGGAGAAACTTACTATTGCACCCATATTTTGTTTTTCCTCTTAGGATAAGCTCTTTGATGTGCATGTGGATATGTCATGTATAGAAATTGGAGTAGTTCTAGCATAGCCTGGAGAATGGATTGTTGATCACCCTTTGTGTTTTGATGGTATAAAGTTAACTCCAACTGAGTAGAATTACACAATGATGGAGCACGAAGTGTTATCTATGATTTATGCGCTGCACAAGTTCAGGAAATACTTATTGGCTACTCCATTTATATTTTACACATCATATGGTGCTCAAGTACTTGGTAAAAAAGAATGTCTTGCAAGGGTGTCTATGCCGGTGGATCTTGTTGTTTTAGGAGTTCAACTTTTCGGTTATTGTAAAATAAGGAAAAAGAAAATTGGGACCTGACCATTTATCATGGATTAACTTAGGTGAGGATGTGGAAAGCATTAAGGAAAGAAGGCCAGATGTACAAAAGTTTAGATTGTAGCGCACACCCTCTGATTTAGAAGATATTGTTTTTTTCCTACGAATGTGTGTGGCACCTAAAGGAATGAAGGCCTTGGAGAAAAATCATTTGGCTATACACACCATGCCCTATATGTTGATTAGTGAAGACCTATACAAGCTAATTCGGGATGAGGTTTTACGTTGGTGTTGTTGGGCCTCGAAATATTGGCTAATTACCAGAGGGTGCATGAGCACGTGGGTCTAGTAAGAAGAAGGGTGCATGGGGAGAAGCACGCAGAGAAAGGATTTAAGAAGGGTTTCGGAGAAACCATGGCACGCGTGCAAGATAGTTTGCAGGATCTAAGGACTTAGCCATATTCGGCATTCTAGAGGCACTTGAGGAAAAACATGACCCAACTAGGCATGTTGAGTGGATAAGGTGCCAGCCTGGAACTGTGGAGGTCAAGAAAATAATATTCCACATGCATGGAATATTCTTAGAAGACATCATTACAGAGAGTGGAAGGTTGGCAAGGGGATAAGCATGCACCATTGAAGGACCACATGGACACTTGGCATGTGATCTACTCCTGAAGGAAGGCATGGTGGTGGGTATTGAACCTATAAGAAGAGATGCTCTGGAAAAATAAAGGAACAACCCGAAGGAAGGAATATAACATGGGCAAGGCGAAGCTCTGTAGAAAGTATTAGGAGGCCTTGGGGTTGGGGTATGCATTAGGGAGTTGCAAGAAGGTCACCATGTCTAAGGGATGGGTCTGTAAAATTCATGTAATAAAGGGGCATAGCTAGGACTCTTGTTTTATGAGTTAGATGTCTGTCTTAACATATATTTTATGGGCCGTATCCCTGACATTTACTATATTCAGCATGGCATGGCCTTTTGAATGTAATATGGTTACTTAGCACTCTTGATGAATATATATATGTTATATATGTATATGTATATATGTATAAATAATATCTTGTTCATGGGTGTAAACCCTAGTGTCATTTCTTTATAATGTGAATTGTATTTATTCTTCATGGTCCATGTTGTGTTGTTTCTCTCATTTTTATGCATGGATATAAGGATATGGTAGCTCATGTTGTGCATTTACATGAATATCTACTTTTCTGCAACTAATCCTTTAACAATGGCAATATCTTCTCACAATGCTCACATAAAGGAGGGGTTTCCTGCCCATGCATGCCTCGGGTGAGTGCCTGATGCCCACGCATGCCTCAGGTGAGCACCTAGTGCCCACTAGGTGATAGGCCGATGCACATGGGGTTAGAAAGTTGTACTAAGGGTACATGAAAAATGACTACATCTTGGTTCCATTGTCGGGACCTCTTTTCGAAGTTGTTGTGAGAATGATGTGTGATGACAAAGCGCTTGACCTTGGATAGTGTCAAAGCATGGTTTAAAAGCATGGAGGATGATTTTTCTCAAAGATTTAGTACTGGACCTGAGTTTGATGCATGTAAATGGGTAGAAGAACACCTGTATCATGAGTTGTATGAGACCTTCTTTTTTGCTTTCCAGTAGAGTTGTATGAATGGATTTTGGCATATGCATCTAGATCAAGCTGGTACTATAGATCTCATGTGTGGACCCAAGATGAATATCAGAGGCTACAGGATGTTGATCTAACTTGGACACATGTTGTTGATCATTGGTGGAGAAGAGTGTTGACCAGTTATACCCTGGAATACACTATTTCTACGTATTCTTGTCCAGAGGTTGTTGAGTTTGAGTTCTTAAGGGATCCTAGAGGATCATTTTTGCATGTTGTCCCCTTAGCCATAAAGATCATGATCATTACACTAAGTTTGGAAGCATTTCCTATGGCCAACTAAGATTCTTCTGAGTGTTGGGTGAGGAAGCTAGGGTGGAGGAAGATAATGGACCTTGTGGTCGAAAAGGAGAGAGAGAGGAGAGACAACTCAAGTATAGTGAAGCTTGTGAAAGGGAGTTGGTCTAGACAATGTGAGGTTGTAGGAGTGATAGATCTATGGAGGTAGATGTTGTGGGAAGGAATTGAGGTTCACACAGAGGACATGGAGCCTGAGCAAGTCTGTGCTACCCCATCTTGGAAAGTGTGGGAAAGAGACCCCTTCAGCTTCTGATGAGATTTCATCACTTGGAGAAAGAAGATCCATCGGTGCACATCTGAATCCACCTAGTGACCAACCCCTGGTGCTTAGTTTTCCAAATCTAGAGATAAGTATTGCTAACCCAGTTGGTATTGGTAGGAGTGACCGATCTACACCTAGGAGATATAATTTCTCATTTGGTACATCTATGGTTGCACAATCATTCCCTGTATTTGGAGGAATATTATCTAGAATGACATTTGGGAAAAGTATGGGTACACAAAACTTGGGTATCACATTTGGAAGTGGCATGGGACACACATCTGGTAGCAATGCAATATCACAAATTTTTGGCACGTAGTTCAATGGGACGTTAGAGACACTAGTTATGACCACTTCAAGCCCATTACCAGCTACAAGAGGTGGATCTGGTGGTATAGGAGCTAGAGGACCTGGTGGACCTGGCAGATCTAGAGGATCTGGTGGGTCAGGAGGAATAGGACCTGGTGGATCTAGTGGATCTGGTGGTGGAGGTAACACCAGAGGAAATCAAGGTTCTGGATCAGGTGGACAAGGACCTCAACCACCTCAGCAAGTGTTTTTCAAAATGTCTTTGCATCTACCAGACTACAAAGGTGTTGAGGATGTTGCAGAGCATGTACACAAGTGTGAGCTGATATGGCATGCAAAGGGGATCACTACCCCAGGTAGAAGGCAAGTTAGTTTGCAATGACATTGCAAGGATGCACACATAGTTGGTACCGAAAGAATGACCCCCATTAAACAGTGGTTGATTACACCACAATTTTAAATGCCTTCCTAGCTGAATTTCATATCCCTGAGTTTGAACAAAAGAGCATTAGCACATTGAAGGAGATTCAACAAGGTATGGTAGAGAGTGTGTGGGAGTATGATGCACATTTCAAGACTCTCTTATCAAAAATTTCTTATGATATTCATCCTTCTCAGCATGCTCAGTGGTTTGTTGGAGGGTTGATAACACCTTTTAGGAGAGCACTTTCACACAAGACTTTCACAGACCCGCGTGAGGCCTTGGAAGCTTCCCTACGCACTGAGGCTATTAGAAGCATGGATACCAGTGTTAGCCCTTTTCTTGAGGCTCAGATTGTTGCAATGGCCAAGCAGCTAGAGAATCTATCTACGAACTCGGTGCATGAGACTCGTAGTGGTCTATGGTGCATGGATTGTGAGGTAGAGGGGCATACAAAGGACATTTTCCCTAGGAGATCGGTACATGCCATGACAGTGGACTGTGAAATTTTCCATGGATCATGATGCAAGTAGGTGCCCACTACTACAATGATCGATCCATAAAAATGTGTCTTGTTATTGCAAGATTTGCACCTCTACTACTCATGACACCAAGGATTGTAGGTTGATTGACTAGATACATGATGCCATTGATATTGGTGTGCACCAAACCAGCCTCACAAATAATTCCAAGGATGATGGTCATCACTATGAAGGGCACGCGGATGGAGGGGCACGTGGAAAAGGTTTTCAAGGAGTGTTTTGTGGTCGTGGTAACCGCGGAGGAAGAAGTGAGTTCCCACATGGAACATGTTACAATTGTGGGTCTACGGAGCACTATAAGCGTGAATGCTTAGATCTATTACAATGCTCTTGGTGTGGAAAGAAGCACAAGTATGAGGAGTTCCCAGAGCTATTTGAACATATGAGCCAGCAACACTAGAAGGAAAAAGGCATCAGAATGGTAAGTGTAAAGAAGGCTGATTCACAATGGATGCCAAGGGTGGCACGTAATTTGGAACTAGATCCTATACTAGTTACGTCGCGAGTTGAGGCTGCACATGCAAGGGATACACCAAGGTAGAGATCACTAGTTATTAGAGAGGAGATGGTACATGGAAAGTATCTAAACCTTACTCATCAGAAGGAGGTGTATCAAGAAACCATGGATGTAATTCAAAGCCTACAAGGAGAGATCTAATGCCTAAAGGAATAGTCAAGGTAGTTAGAGCAAAGGAAGAGTGTTGAGGCTCCACAGAAGGATCTGGATGAGGTCAGGGAAGTATGCAAGATGTTAAGGCAAGAGAATATCATTCCTTTGTTAGGGGAATGGTTACCGGAAAAGGTACCACACGCCGAAGCGGAGCGTGAAAGGCAGGTTCTGCATGTTAACCTTCCTCCCCGCATCCTTGACTATAATAAGGAGATTAACTTAAATGATGTTGTAGATGGGTGGCTTCTAAGCAATATTCTAATTGACATGGGCATGGAGGTCAATGTTCTCACTCTAGATGCATGGCATCAAATGGGAAGGCCCCCATTACAGCCATCTTCAAATGTGTTGTATATGGCTAACAAGACAAAGGCAATGCCCATTGGTGTCTTGAAGGACATTGTTATCACTATCCAAGGGGAAATTTTCACTAGAGACTTTAAATTCTTGGCACTAGCTAAGGCAGACAACTTTTCAATGTTACTTGGGTGCCCCTGGTGTTATAAGAACAATGATGACCTATGGTTCAATAAGGGTAACATAAGCTTTGAGAACAAGGAAGAAGGTCATCATCCCCTTAACCAATGGAAAGGTCAACACCTTATACTAAGCCCCTAGGAGAAGAAGTTCTTGATAGGATCTATGTGCTCTCTATTAGGGACCCTGAGGTGATTCACCCTACAGAAGGAGTTATTCAGTTTGAAGATGCTCAATCCATGAGTGATACAACTAGTGTGGCATGTGACAATTGGGCACATGGGACTTATGAGTTAATTGGGTGCCAGTTAAGAGGATCTGTTACAAAGGTGACAAAGACACGCTCAGTCAAGCACCTAGGAGGAAAGAAGTTTCTGACCTACTCTGAAGGGGCCAACCCTGATGATTTCTTACAAGAGATGGAAACCCAGTGGAAAGATGAGATCGAAAGAAGGGGGATGCTCAATTATAACTTGCTTAGGACCACAACACGTTGGTCAGCGACACATCATAATAGCCTTCTAGAGTGGCATGAGGTGAGAATCATGTTCTCTATTAGGTTTTCCCAAAGCAATGCACCCACTGTCATACAAGACTACCATGGGAAGGAGCCCACCTCATTTCATGTCCAAGCATGTGAGAAAGCATGGATGGAAGGCACAAAGGCCTTTCCACCTTCTTTATGGGTGCATAAGTTGTATTCCACCTTACAAGGTTGTGCACATGCATGGTATATTCACTCAGAGATGTGTTGTCAGATAGGAAATTGGCAGGAGTTGACGGCTGACCTCCTTCAAGCTTCAGAGTACTAAACCATCAGTGGATAAGGCGTTGCAGGTTGTTAAGTGCCTAACGATGGGAGATAGTGCCATGGTAGAAGATAGAATACTGGAGTTATTGGGTGAACCTAGTTTGGAACCTGCACTTTGATGAGGAAGAGTCAGAAGAGATGCAGCTTGAGTGTGCATGCATGGAGAAAGAGACAGGGAATATGGTCTATCTGATAGATGGCAAAGAGATGGAGATTTTGGATGTTAACCATACAAAAGGTACACATGAAGTTATTGATAGTGTTGATGAGCAAGCACGCACCTACCATGAGCCCCTCAAAATAAATAAGGTTAACATTTGTTTAGAAACGGAACCTAAGGAGGCCACTATTGGAGACTATTGGTCAAAGAAGGAGGTTTCAAAGATCATTGATCTACTGTGCAAGTTTCAAGACTTATTTCCACATGGATACCATGAGCTTAAAGGTGTTCACCACTCCTTGGGAGAAATGAAAATCAAGTTAAAGGAGGGTGCACACCCGATTCAGAAGAGGCCTTATCGAATGAATCTGAATCTTTGTGTCAAAGTCAAGGAGGAGATAGACAAAATGATCACTTCAGGCATCATTGAAGCTATGGAGGAATCAGAATGGGTAAGCCCCATGGTCATCAATATTATAAAGGATGGAAGGATAAGAACCTTTGTTGACTATAAGGACCTAAATGCAGTATGTTTCATTGACCCTTTTCTAACCCCTTTCAATGAAGAAATCTTGGAAGGAGTAGTTGGGCATGAGATCTATTCCTTCACAGGTGGATTCTCAGGATATCATCAAGTTAAAATTGCTCAAGAAGACCAAAAAAAGATAATGGTCACCATTAAATGGGGAATTTTTACCTATACGGTCATGCCTTTTGGACTAAATAATGTGCCTATTGTGTTTTTGTGCATTGTTGTACAGGCATTTCAAGACTTCATCCATAATTTTCTTCAAGTCTACCTTGAGTACTAGAAGGTGTATGGACTAGTGAAAGACCATTGCGACAATTTGTGGTTGATGTTTAAAAGATGTCGGTAGTTACGCATATCCCTCAACATCAAGAAATGTGTTTTTGCTACTACATTTGGGACCCTATTGGGGCATATTATATTTAAGGAAGGTTTTCCGGTGGATCTGTTAGGTTATGGAGCTTGTTTTCATGTGTGAAAGTGTTGAAGGATGTACACTAAGAGTACTGTATTCTTGGCATAAACTGGGTAGGATCCCATTGACCATAAGTTGCATGGGATGTGTTTTATTCCATGGTTTTAATACACAAAGGAAAATTCCTTAAGCAGTTGTCTATAACAGATGGTTTTATGCATATGATAGGGATGAAAAACCTTGTAGATGTGCCATTTGCATTCAGGTGGAAAACTTTTCAGAGTATATTGACCTCCCAATAAAGGTATTATCAAGAGGGTAGCTTGTAATAAAATCTGAGCAAGGGAGATTCTTTGTGATGTCAGCCCTTTAAATTGGCATGAACCACGTTAAATACTGTCTATTGTGTGCGCTCCTGTTATTTTATTCTAACTTTTATTTGAGGTCATAATAATGTTTCTGCATATTGGTTTCAACTGTTGCATTTTTTGAGGGATTATTCCACATATGAAGATAGCTCATCCTGTAGTACAGGATCCCACCAAGAGTATTGTAGGATTCAGAATTCTACTAAACTAAGAGCGCAGTGCGCGGATTCCTTGGGCCATACAGGAGTACTATCATTCAAGGAGGTATGTCACATATTTCTGCGCCATTGAGATATTAAGTTACTAAGGAACACAAGAGTGAATTTCATTGGGAGATTTTGTGTAGTAGAATTTGGAA
Organism: Taxus chinensis; assembly: GCA_019776745.2. Lineage (NCBI taxonomy): Eukaryota > Viridiplantae > Streptophyta > Pinopsida > Cupressales > Taxaceae > Taxus > Taxus chinensis. Next base: position 258,541,277 of record CM034157.1, on the reverse strand, counting down.
GATTGATACATTGAATAATAGGCTTATCACTATGACGCCATATAGGAATGAAGCTTTGGAAAACAAGAGTTTAGCATATGCATGTTGATGAAGGGACATTATTGGAGAAATGCTAGCCAATTGGTGATGGGTTTTGATCACCCCTTTTAGCATTTAGAACAAGTAGGAAGTTGACACCAGCAGAATAGAACTATACTACTACTGAGCGTGAAGCGAAGCTATCAATGATCTACGCACTGCAAGTTTCTATTTAGGCAATATCTATTGGCAACACCATTCATATTATTACACGGATCACATGGCATTGAAGTACTTGGTTAAAAATCCCATTTCACAAGGGTGTATATGTCAGATGGATCCTACCTGTTTCAAGAGTTTGATTTTATAGTTGTTGTGAAACCAGGAAAGAATAACTTTGTAGGCCAGATGACCATTTATCAAGGATTGACTCAGGGGAGGACATGCAAAGCATTGAGGATACAATGTCGGATGCACAACTATTTAGGAATTACACACATGGCGCACACTGCCCTCTGACTTAGAAGATATTGTTGTGTTTCTCAAAATGGTGTGGCGACAAAAGGAATGAAGGCATTGGAAAGAAAATAATTAGCCATATGCGTCGTGCCCTACATGCTAATTAGTGGAGACTTATACAAGTTAGGCCATGATGAGGTTTTGTTCCGATGCATGTTAGAACATGAGCAATGTTGCAATTATGGAGGAAGCACATGGTGGGATTGCAGGAGGACACTATGCAGGAATGCCACCGTGTGGAAGATTCTACTTGGCAAGGGCTTTGGTGGGAAAGTATCTACCAGGATTGTATTGATTTTTGCAAGGCATGTGACCATTTCCAGCGCCTTAGGCAAGCCTGGAAGAAGAGATGAGATTCCCTTGAGACCTAATAGCTAGCACAAACCATTTGAAAAATGGGACCATTGATTTTGTAGGACCAATTTCACCTACCATGCATGAAGGACTGGTTCACGCTATATCATCACTTGTACTGATTACTTAACAAGATGGGTGGAGGCATATGCCTACAAGGGATTACATAGTGGTGACAAAGCTGCTAGATTCTTATGGGAGAACATAATCAGCATGTATGGATGTCCTTTAAGCTTGACTAGTGACAAAGGGGTACACATTTTTTGAATGAAACAGTCAGGATTTTGTTGGCAAGAGTTCATGGTGGCCCATCATAAGACCACCCCTTATCACCCACAAGTCTAATGGAACTGCTGAGGCATTTAACAAGATTACTGAGTCACACACTGACCAAAATTTGTGATGTGGGAAGACAAGATTGGGATGACAAGGTATCAATCGTTCTATGGGTATACAGGAAAACCTACAAGAGATTGAACAAGGCCACACCATTCCACTTGGTGTTTGACACATGGAGGATATGTTTTACCAGTTGAATTTATGCTACCATCGCTTGGTATTGCAAATGCGGGAGGGTTAGCTGATGAACAAGCAATCAGGAGCACATGAAGAAGTTAATGCAGTTGGACGAAAGGTGATCACTTGCTAGATGGATTCAGAAGACTGAAAAGGCATGACAAAAATCATGGCATGATCATCATATTAAAAACAAACAATTCAAGGTTGGGCAGATGGTCTTGCTTTATGACTCCAAATTTTTGCACCATCCTGGGAAACAAATTCCATTGGTTAGGGCCATATATCATCTCGTATATCCTTGATTCATGTGCTTTCTAGTTACAAGTGCTGGATGGAACATGGTTACCAGGCCATTTCAATGGGAGGAGGCTGAAGCCCTACTATAAATAATTATTCCTTGTGTTCTCATAAATAAGGCAGTATTTCCATTTAGCTTAGGATTCCCCTTAATGCATTTATTTTCTTGTGTTTATCTTTCTCGTTGATTTTTCCCTTCTTTTGTGTTGTTTTTTGAGCCTTGTGTGCCAATAGCCACTTATTATTTTCAAAAGGTTGTGTATGCACAAAGGACTATTAGGATTATGCCAGTTGTACAGATAAACAAGCATGCAATGAATAATGAGGGAAACGTAAAATAGAAATAAAATGTAATAAAACAGAGACAAATTTAACGTGGTTCACCCAAAATGGGCTACATCCACCAGAAACAGCCAATCCTTTTATTCAGTCCAAAAAAAATTCTCTTACAGTGCCTCCAACGAATAGAATGAGCCTCATACATGATGACCCTTTAAATATATTACGGTTTTTAGCAATTTCGGGGAAACATAGAAAACCACCCGTTAGATCTGTGACCTAATAAGGAATGGTCTAGATTTCACAATGCATAAATACAAATAAAATGTGGCTTACGGGGACGTACTTCCCCTGAACCCCCGTCTAGGGCGTGCAGCCCTTAGACCCCCCCACCAAGGGGGACCATCTCCCTCGGACCCTGCAAGGAGGGTGAAGCCCCCCTTACAACCCCCCATCACTATTAGGCTCCACAACCAACAATCTCCCACTTGGAGACTGATTGTTGTAACACCACCACTACATCTCTTGCTTGGAATTTTCTTCTTGGCTTTTTTCTTTCACTTCAAGATCAATCTTGAAGACCCATAGAATTTGAATGCAAATCCAACTTCTCCTTTGTCATTGGTTTAGTAAACATATGATTAGGATTATCTTCTGTATGAATCTTCACTAACTCAAGCTGCCCATCCTCCAACACTTGTCGTATGAAGTGATATCTTAGTTGAATGTGTGTTTTTCTTGAATGGAAGGCTAAGTTATTTTCTAGGTGAATTGAACTTTTACTATCACTGTGTAACTTACAATCACCTTTCTCCTTACCCAAATCCTCCATGAACCTTCTCATCCATAACATTTCCTTACTAGCCTCAGTCATTGCAAAATATTTTTCCTCTGTAGTAGATAGGGAAACTACCTTCTGCAACTTTGAGATCCAACTCATTTCCACACCACTAACTGTAAACACGTATCTAGTAGTGCTCCTCCTAGATATCCACATCCCCTACCTTATCTGAATCCAAAAATCCTTGTAAAGTATAATCTTGAGCCTCCAAAGCACAACTTCCTACTAGTGGTCCCTCTCAAATACCTGAGAACCCACTGGACTGCCTTCCAGTGTGCTTTACTCCAGATTTTCCATATACCTACTAACAAATCCCACTGCTTCAGAAATTTCTGGCCTAGTACAAACCATGACATACATAAGGATCCCAACTGTCTGAATAATAAGGAACCTCATGCCATATAATTTTTTTCCTCATATGTTGTTGGGCATTACTCTTTGCTTAATATAAAATTCCTAGCCAATGGTGTACTAACTAGTTTCCCATTCTACATTTAAAACCTTTGTAACGCCTTTTCTACATAGTCCTCCTGAGACAACACCAATTTCTTATTTTTTCTATCCCTCTTGATTTGCATACCAAGGATTTTCTTTGCTGCACCCAAATCCTTCATTGCAAATGTTTGTGCAAGATATTCCTTAAGCTTTGAAATTTCCTACATATTAGACCCTGCTACAAGCATATCATCTACATATAATAGAAGAATAATGTAACTGCCACTATCCAACCATTTAAAGTATACACAATGATCTCGATTGACATCTAGTAAAACCATGCTCATGCATAAAACTATCAAACTTTAGATACCATTGTCCAGGGAGCTTGTCTTGAGCTCATATAGGCTCTTCTTCAACTTGTAAACCAATTTATCCATACCCTTCACCTCATATCCAAGTGGTTTCTGCATATAAATATCCTCCTCCAAGTCACCATGGAGAAATGTCCATCTTTACATGAAGTTTCTCTAAGTGTAAGTCTTCAACAGAAACTAAACTTAATACAATACGAATGGAAGAAATATTTACAACAAGGGAGAAAATTTCATCAAAATCGATACCTTTCTTTTGTTCACACCCCTTCACTACAAGCCTTTCTTTTTACCTTTTACGTATCCACCTTCTTCTTCTTTCACACGGTAGAACCATTTGTTTTGTAGTACTCTCTTGCCATCTAGATATTTGACTAAATCCCATGTTTGGTTCTTCTCTAGGGAGTCCATCTCCTCATTTATGCCATGTTCCCACTCTTTAGTGGACTCCACCTACATTACCTCATCAAAGCTCTATGGCTCACCACTATTTGTTAGTAACAAATAATACAAAGTAGGGGAAAATATTGCTGGAGGTCTACCAATACATTGTGACCTTTTTAACAAAGATGGGGATGTCATCGGGATAATTATTTTCTTGCTTCTCATTTTCTTGAATTTCTAACACAGGTGCTGATGCTGATGCATTGGCTATCATTTGTTCAGCCTACAAGACTATCAACCTTGGTACCTGTAGGTGGATATTTTCCAGCCTGAGAGTTCATTTTTAGGAGCTATATCCTCAACCAATTCTTCCTTGGGATTTTTGTCGTCTTGTACCTGAACCCTGTACATTCTATTTTCACACCAAAAAAAATCACGACTCCTAATTATCTTAGATTCATCTAGATCCCAAAACCATGAATATATAATCGCCATTGGAGCCACAGCTTATGAATGTACAATGTTTGGATTTCTGAATCCAATTTTTTTCTATTTTTTTTATTAACATACATAAATGCCTCTAAACCAAATAATGTTAAAAATGAAAGTTCTACCTCTTTCCCGGTCCAGTATTCTTCAAGAATTCCTCCATCTAATGCACTCGAAGGCCCACGATTGATTAAGTACACAACAATATCTATGGCCTCTACCCAAAACTAAAGAGGTATCCCCACATGTAATCTCATTGACTGTGCACACTCCATTATTGTTCTATTCATCCTCTCACTAACAACATTTTGTTGTACGGAGTCCTGAGAACTATTTTCTCTCTGTGTATCTCATTCAAGGAATAATAATCATCATATTTCTTACTGCAATACTCACCATCCATTATCAGATCTCAAACATTTCAATTTAAAACCACATTGATTCTTAGCAAGTGCTTTCCATTTCTTAAATGTATCAAAGACATCAGACTTACGCTTAATGCATTATACCCACACCTTCCTTGTGCCATCATCTATGAATGTGACATAGTACAAAAAACCACCATGAGATGCAACATGGGCCGGCCCCCACACATCTGTATGAACTAGCT